>OX387435.1:9573645-10836750 GCA_947563755.1 Lochmaea crataegi
TTGGCATCTACACACAGTGGCGGCGAGTAGATATAAAATGAGACCGTATCGGGGGGTCGTAGAAAAAGTAATGAGACCGCATCGGGGTTTCGTAGAAATCAGTGATGCATGTAGTACACGGAAAATAAAAATTATACAGGGCAATGACATATAATAGGAGTGAGGTATATACAGGGTGCTGTGAAAGTATGTATGTGTTCATTGGAAACATCAGTATACGAATGGTGCGTTAAAATTCAATATGCTCCGACATAATAAGAGTGGGGTGAGGTAAGTAATATAATAGGAGTGGGATATATACAGAGGGTTGCGAAAGTATGTATGTGTCCATTGGAAACATCAGTATACGAATGATGTGTTAAAATTCAATATGCCCCGACATATAATAAGAGTGGGGTAAGGTAAGTAATATAATAGGAGTGGGATATATACAGAGGGTTGCGAAAGTATGTATGTGTCCATTGGAAACATCAGTATACGAATGATGTGTTAAAATTCAATATGCCCCGACATATAATAAGAGTGGGGTAAAGTGGGGGGCAGAATAAAAATTTCAGAGAATAAATGTTATTAGGAATGGCAGTTAAAAATGGGCTAAATTTATTGGTAGAGTTGTATTATATATTTGTAGAGTATTCCAACGTCTTTTGCTATCTGTCCTGTTGTTGTTTTCTTTTTTGATTGATGTGTTCATCATCTTGGCAAACATGCAGTCTGGGCTAAATTTTAAATGTTCTTCATGAACGCAATCTTCAGATAGCCACTCATGAATTTCCACATGACAATTATGACATCGCACTATATCGCTTACACCCAAAAAGTAAAATCCACTTAATGCTAACTCGACGGGGGACACTAAATCCTGCCAATTTTTAAATGATTGCAAGCGGCAGTCATACAAAGATAATAAATCGGAGAAATTTTCTAAACACATATTGATTGTATGAGTCAAATTCATTTTGCTTTAACTATTTATAGATACCCCTTCCAATACTAGCATAATCCCCTCCCCCCCCCACATTCACATATCAAAAAAGTCATGAAGATACCATATCGAGCATAGTTTTGTCTTGTTAGTTGCGGGAAAATGTCTTCAAATACTGTTCCAAAGGAAATATTTTTGGGGGAACATCAGTTTTATTTGAATCAGTCAAAGTCAAAGTTTGTTACAGTGTGTTTATCAGCAGGGTGCACTCCTTGTGTAATAATTTCAGGGAACAGGAATAATTATATAGTTTTACACGAAAAGGAATGGGAGGAATTATTATGTTTCAAGGATTTGATTGACAATTTTTTCACTGCAGCGGAAATCCTAGACCCTATAGATGCGGGCTACTTGTGGCTTCAATTTCAAAAGTTTGAGCAGAATAAAGTGCTAAAAATTTTAACTGGACACGCTAGTATTTGTTTGGGATATGCAAGTATATCCGAGCTGTGGAAGATATTGCCACTTATAAAGAGCACCTTTGAAATATTAAAAAACCACCTGAACCTACTTTGAATTCAATTTTATCATCCTTATTTATTTATTTTTTTTTTCGGGCCGAGATGGGAAACTCATGTTCGAATGGGTCCAGGACCCAAACAGTGTTGGACTCATCCCCAAGGAGATGCCTACCAACCAAACCCACCTCAAACTCGCCGTTACCCCCGCCTCGGAATCACTACCCTAGCATACTTCGAGACAGGCGGCGGTCCCTCGCACACTCTCCGCTCCCACCGTTATCTTCTCCCTCCTATCACTCCTGCCTCTCATGCCATATCGAGTCCTTCTCTCCCCCTTACGATGCTTTCTACTACTGCACTCACCTCCATCCATTCCTCCTCCCCCCTCAACATTATCTCCACCATGTTTTCCCAGTTCACCGCCTCCCCTAGTTTCCTCTCCAACTTCTTCAGCACTTCCTCGTTCCTCCAGCATCTAAACACATGCCCCACATCATCCTCCACTTCACACCTCTCGCACACACCAGTCTCTCGTTTCCCAATCTTGTGGAGGTACCCTACTCTCGACCCATGTCCAGTGAGCACTTGTGTCAAGAAGTAGTTCACCTCCCCGAATTTCCGGTCCATCCAATCTCTCCTATTCCCAATCGCTCCTTTTAGCGCGCCCTCATACTCCTCCCACCTTCTCTCCATTTCCTCCTCCATCCATTCCCGTACCTCTTTTTTGGTCGCACCCCTCCAGCGTTTGCTCCTAGCTCTAGCCAACACTTCCAATGGGTAGGACCGCTGCTGCCAGTCCACCCACTATCCTGTACCCCTGCACCACCCTCAACAGTATCCCTCTCTGCACCCGCAGGAATGTCCTAGCCCTCGCATTCACCCCCGCTTTTTCACCCCACACCTCCGCACCGTACAGTATACTCTGCTCTACCGTCCTACCAATTACCCTCCTCTTCCACTCTCCCGGCCCTTTCACATTACACATCAATCTCCCCAGCCATGCTGCCCTCACTTTACCCTTCTCTGCCGCCTTTACCACATGGGTTTTGAAGGATAATTGGCTATCCAACCACACCCCTAGGTATTTCACAGACTCCTCCGTGCGAATTCTCCTTCCCTTAACCATCACCCCCACTTCCCTTGCCCTGCTCCGTCCCTTCACTAGCAACCCCACCGTCTTATCTTCCGCCACTTCCAGTCCACTCTGTCTTCTCCACAATCTTCCTGCACATTCTCTCCGCCTTTTTTTCTATCTCCGCCTCTCCCTTTGCCGTACATACCAGACACACATCATCCGCATACACCGTAATCTCACATCCCTCTTCACATACTATCCCACAAACCTCATCAAACACACACTTCCAGAGCGTCGGTCCAAGAACCGAGCCCTGAGGCACTCCAGCCTCCATCTCATATCTCCTACCTCTGGAGTCTACAATCACACGCCCCGTCAGGTAGTCCTCCACCAGGTTAACCAACCCCTGCTCCACTCCAAGCCTCAGCAACGCGCTCAACACTGCCCGTTTGCTGACACTGTTGAACGCGTTCCCGACGTCGAACAACACGAGTAGGGCCAATTTCTTCTTCCTTCAGCTGCCCTCCCTAGCTCTTTCCACCAAACCCATCACCTTGCTCAGTGCCGAGATGCAAGATTTCCCCTTCGTGAACCCGTGCTGGTTTACCCTAAAACCCCCATTCCTACCAACTTCCTCCTCAATCCTATCCCTTATTATCCCCTCCATCAATGTACCCATACCACACAGCAGGCTGATAGGCCTATAGTCCCCCGCCCACTTCCCCTCTCTACCCGCCTTCATTAGTATCACCCTGGCTACCTTCCATCCTTCCGGGAACTCCTCCTCCCTCAGCACCCTGTTAAATAGTTCCCAGAAGTACTCCCTATTGTCATCCAACAGCCTCTTCACCATATCACCCCTCAGGCCATCTATCCCTGGGGCTTTTCTCACTTTAATGTTTCTCCCCCAATCCTCTACCTCCCACTTCTCTACCGGCCTTATCCCCCTCATTTTCACTACCCCCCTTGTATCTTGGATTTCCTGAATTCTGCCACCCACTCCTCCTTCTCCCCCTTTGAACAATTTCTCTATAATCTCCTTCTCCCAATCCTCCTCTAGAACCTCGTTCCTATTTCCACCCATCCTCTTCACCGCTATCTCATACGCCTTTCCCCATGGGTTGTTTTCCAATTCCCCTAGTAACTCTTCCCACTTCCCTCTTTTTTCCCTCTCCACTCTACGCTCCAGTTCCTTCTTCTTCTCTTTATATCTCCCTCTTCCCTCTATTCTTCCTCTTCCTCTCAGCATCCGTCTTCGTTCTTTCTTACACTCCCTCCACAGCACCTCTATTTCCTCATTCCACCAGTAACTGGCCCTCCGCTCACGCCTATTGCCCCTCTTTCCCTCTCTTTTGCAGACCTGTATCCTGTATCACATTGTACAATTCATCTGCATCATGTCCAAGTCCCCTTCCTAACTCTTCTCTTACTTTCTTCCTCATACTCTCTGCCTTGGCTTTCGTCCACTTCCATTCCCAGTCTTCCACTAAATCCTTTCTCTCTTACCTTATGAAATCGGGAGACTTATGGTCCCCGAACAATGTTCGAGAAGGACACACTGATACAACTGGGACATTACTAGACGAACCCATATTTCACATGAGTTTTGATAGCATGACACCAGAGAATATATTCACTGAGCGAGTGAATATCATCATCCCATCTAGGGAACAGGTGATGCACCCAGGTAATTCTGGAGAAATCATCTGGTTCACCGATGGCTCCAAAACAAACCATGGCACTGGGGCTGGAATAAAAGGACCTAGAAAGAGAATGTTCTTTAGCCTTGGTTGATATACGACTGTGTTTCAAGCAGAGACGATTGCCGCTATAGCAGGCTGGCAAGAGACAACAAAGTGTCTCTAATATGGGTGCCGGCACATGAGGGGATTGCAGGTAATGAAATGGCGGACCAGTTAGCTAAAGAAGGCTCTAAAGGAGACTTCATAGGTCCGGAACCGTTTTGTGGAATCACAAAAGATTGCATAAGAGGGGAAATCGGGAACTGGCTAGATAGGGAACACCAATTCAAATGGAGGGTGACACAAGGGCACCTTCATACCAAGAGTTTACTGAACAAGGTAGACAAGGAACTCTCAACCAGGCTACTGAAACTGGGTAAGAGACATTTGAAGACAGTTACCGACCTGGTGACTGGACACTGAACCTTGAGGAAACATCTGTACAATATGGGCAAAGTTAGTGAACCTATGTGCAGAAAATGTGAACTTGATGATGAAACACCTACCCACATACTCTGCTTCTGTGAGGACTTACAAGAACTTAGACGGAAGCACTTTGGAGAGGAATTTATACAACCATCACAACTACTGAAAATCCCTCTAGTCAAACTAGTGGCCTTTATAGAAGACACGAAGCTTCTGGAATGGAAGTAGATAACATCGGAAATGGTATAAAGATTCAGTTCAAGTGCCTGGGCTGATGAGCACAACCCAAATATATGAATGAATCTCTTTCCTTATATCCGTCTCCACATACCTATGTAAGCTCAAGCTTTCCTCATCCTCCAGCACCCCCCAACTAAATACTCTTTCCCACAGCTATTCATCACATGCTGTTATATCAATGAATGATGAACCCCCGTCACTCCTCACGAAGGTGGGCAGTAATCCATCATTCAGCACCACCAACCCGTTGGATGTTAACACTTCCTCAAGGATCTCCCCTCTCATGTCCGTTTTCTCCCCCCCCCCCATATAGTATTCTTCGCATTGAAGTCCCCTGCCACCATTCTCCTTATGATCCTCCTTTTTCCTTTTGACACCCTCAGATCGTCCTCTAATCCTGTCATGCTCCTCTCATATTCTTCCAGGATGACATTTGGGCTTATATACACACTGTACACCACCATGTCTCCCATTCGCACTACCACCCATCCATTTCCCTTCCTCACTTCATCCGCCCTCAATCCATCTCCCACCACTCTTATTCCTGCTTCTCCTGTATCATCCATAATCCATCCCTGCTTCCCCACATGTCTAGCATTCACCTCGGATCCACACACCACATCCACTTCCCTCCTAAAAATCACTTCATCCAATATATCATGCGCTATCCTGCATTTCCCTAAATGTATCTGTAACACTCTCCATACATCCCCTACATTCCTCCTTCCCGCGCAATGCTGTCCCCTTCATCCTATTTGACCAGACTCGTCCCCTGTGAGGGGTCCAGAGGGTCCCTCGCATTTTTCCTTCACCTTTCCATCGTCTCCTTCTACTTCTTTCCTTCTTCTACTACATTCTATCTCCCCTGGCTTGTGTCCCCTTTCCCCACATTCCCTACAAAGGAAGGCCTGCCGACAGTCTCTCGCCATGTGATCCTCGCTCTTACAAAGCCAACACTTACTCCTCTCCTTGACTACCTTCACCTTACACCCTGCTACTTTATGGCCCTTTAACCCACATCCAAAGCATCTGTCATCCTCTCTACCCTCTATAATATTTACCCTGTTCCACCCCAATCTAATCTCCTTTTTTTTTTCAACAAGGCTACCGCTTTTTCCCATTCCGCCCTCACCACCGCCATTTTCATCCCGTTCCTCTCCCTTACCACTTTAATCACCGTTGTTCCTTTCCCAATCAAATTCTCTATTTTCCCCCTCACCTTTTCATCTTCCATCCACGGTTCTATCCCTACCATTTTAATAGTTTTTGTTCCCCTCCCCGCTTCGACCACCCTAGCTCCTGTTACCCTTCCTACCTCCCCCAGAATTCCCCTCACCTCAACCCCCTTCTTTGCCTCTATTACCACCCTCCTATTTCTTGAGACTCTGAGTCTATCCACCCACTCCCCTGTCATCTCCCTCAACGCCTTCTCAATCCTCTCGATCCCCTCCTGGTCGACTTCCCCGATATCCTTCAGGATTATCGCCCCATTTCTACCCTCCTTTTCCTTCTCCCCATCTGTATAGATTGTTACCTCCGCCACCTCTCACCCACGCCACCATCTTCTTCAGCACCTCCACCTCTACCTGCTCAAGCCTGTGGAGTCCAATGCTGTCCCCGCTCCCCACTACCCCAAACAGTCGACTCATCAGCTCAAACACCTTTTTCTCATCCCTACAATCTCCCTCTATCCGAAAGATCAACACCTCCGTCTTCACCCTTACCCCATTCCTTTCCGTAGTGCGTACCTCCTTGACCCACCCCATTTCCTCTCCTCTTCCCCCTAGCATCGGGTACCTATCCCTAAACATCCTCTATATTCCCTTCTCCATTCCACTGTCTTCCTTGGTCACCCATACCACCTTTACCTTTTCATCCCCTAATATTTGATTTCCCACCTTCACCTCTATTCCCTCCCCCTTTTTACCATCCCAGTCCCTATCTCTAACCTCCAGCCATCCTTCCCAGTCTCTCCAGTCGCCTTACCATATCCTTCAATCTCTCTACACTCTCCCTCTCTTCTTCCTTCCAATTCTCCATTTCCTTCTTTCCTTTCTCCTTCAGTTTCCTCTTCTGTTCCTTGTCCTCCAGAGGCGATACCTCCTTTCTCTTTACTCCAGTATCACTCCACCCTCTCGTCTCCCCCGCCTTATCAGGCGTTCGTTTTACCTTCGTCGATTTACCAAAAATTCCATTTCCTTGCCTTTCTTCATCCATAACCTCCTGTTCTATTTTTCTTTCTTCTTTTTCCATATTCCATCCCACGAGTAGCTAGGGAATTGAATGTCCACCACCACAGAGCCCCGCTTATGGTGGTAAGGCTGGTTACTCCGGGAGGTCACCAGGTATCCCGGAGGCACCGTTTCTGACTGACTTTCGCGCAGCCATTCATCCATTGCCACGCTATCTAACAACGTAGATTACGGATTGTTTTATCGAGGTTTACTGCTCTAGGCTTTTTCTCACGGTTGCCTCCGGACGCAGTGGCTTCCGTTGCCTACACTACACCACAACATAGCTGCCTTCCCTATGTTGCTGGTTTTTTTATCGAGGTTTACTCCTCTAGATTCCTGGGAATCTAACCTATTAGTCGCCTTTTACGACAGGTGGGCTATCCCCTGGGGGTATTCTTCTGAGCCCGCCCCCAGACGGGACATCCTTATTTATTTTGATGTTAGATAACTCACTATATTGGTAAACCTTGCTATTTATCAAAATATCACCATTACTCGAGTAGTGCTTACAGCTTTCGATATAACCTTCAACAGGAAAAACGAAAGCAATCCCTCCATTCTCTAAAACATAAAGGGATTTTTTGGTTTTTTTACTCCTATCAATCGAATTAAGCATAAACCTCTGGCCCGTTATTCGTGACACCCAGAATAAATATAGTCATAATGCATCTCGTTTTGTACGATGTAAAAGATTTTACAATGTTGGCGCTAATTTGCCTTTTATTATTCCAATGCGTAATTAGCTTGACTAAAATAAAATGCTTTTTTTGTGGAGATAACTATAATCGATATCTTCACTCGTCCAGGTATCTGCTACTCTAGTGGTGAGCAGTTCCGACATACATGCTGTTGTGGGTGAAGGGGTAGTCTCTCTAGGATTTCCGTTCTAATATAAATATCAATGGCTTTCTTCATCGTTTTAAGCTCAAACAATGTTAGACTAATTGGTCTAAAAGATTTTGAGTTTGTTGTGTCCCTTTTCCCAGCTTTTCAAATGAAAGTAACTGTTGCCTTTCTCCACGCTTCTGGCATATAGCCCAGTTCTAAGCTGCTTCAATTAATTCTAACCAAAAGTGGTAAAATTTCTTATTGTCCTTGCTGGAGCATTGCTGGGAAAATCCCATCGGATCTTGGTAACTTGAAAGGTAGAGAGGTGTTCATGGCCCATTTTCAACTTTCGTTACTACAAATGTGCCTAGTCATTGTAGTGCTTTTTCTTTTTTTTCTCTCTAGTTTTTTTTTCTCTAAATTAATTTTTGTAAATTAGTTCAACATCTCATTCTGATAGTTGAAGCCTAGCAAATATGATTAATTTTTCCAGTATGATTTAACTATCAACTAGAATTGAACTCCGACTTTATCAAATATACAAACAGAGACTGTCACATCTGTGATGATTGAACTTCGGTACATCATATTCGTAGCTAGCTGGTGCAGAAAATCCATACACGACCACGATATAATAAGTGTAGGTGAAATTAGACACATTGTTTAATAAAAGATAATATATTAACTGATATAAATCATTAAAAAATAATTTTTTAGTCGACCTTCACAAAAAATGACATTTTTCGTCGAACTTTACAAAAAATGGCATTTTACGTATTAATTTCCGGATGAAAAATAGTCTATTTTCGACGTCAAGTACTTTTCGTCCGCTGTGGTTACTATGATTCGCCACGGTGCGAGAATGGCTGTGACAATAACTGTCATTTGCTGTTATCAAATTAATTATTTACGAAATCCGCTAGATTTTACGTGTGAATAAGACCGTGGTGTGAATATTAGTGTGCATGTTCTCGCCTTACAGTTCAGATAACATATTTGCCATTATACGTAAAAGTTAAATCCTTCTAAGAAGGCAGAGCCATAAATATTTATGTCATCCTTGCAGCATCTGCAAGTCAAGTGGATATACTACCCTTCGCATTGTATATTTTTTTATCTAGTTTGAGGGACATTTTTTGACATTATTATGTAAGACGCTGAGAAGAGAACTCGTTCCATATGTAAAATATTAGTTTTATTAAATTCTTGTAATATAGTTTTGATCTTTTCTTTAATTTCACTTGAAGACTTTATTCCGTCGCACATCTCACGAACATTAATGGTCCTTCGAGCCGGATTTTGTCGAATACAAGTGAAAAACAAAACAAGTTATTACACGCGTAAACAATAAAAAGTTAAATCGTCAATCGCCGAAAAGTTATCGTGCGTGTAATCAAAGATGAAAACTAAAGTAGTGACTTACGCGAGTGCACAACGCAAGCAGCTCCGGAATTCTCGGACATTACACCATTACCTACGCTTCAGTAACGGATTATTACCTAATCAAATTTGTACTTGGATCCTAGGAGCACGAAGCCAACAAGTAGCCAACTGCATCGCAAATCATCAGGTGAGGTCGTTCCTCTCATACAATCATTAGTGCTAATTTGTTGTTGTTTTAAGTCTGGGTTTCTAACGAGAGTTTTTTAAAGCTAAGGTTGTGCAATCAATTTACATCCAAAATTCACATAATCATTACATAATCAATTTCGTACATTTAATAATCGCAATCAATTATTTATTCCATTTTGTTTTTGTTCATTACATTTACAAATTCGCAAAATGTCAGACGGGAGGAAGCAGACCAAAATGACGAGAATGTTGATGTATATAATATTCCATTCACTAGCAATGAAACAAACCAGGGATGTAAGGAATGTGAAATTTTAAAAATCAAGCTTGCAGCTCTGCAAAATGAAAACGTAATACTCAAACAAAAAATTTCAACTCAAGAAAATGTCGAAAAACTTCACCTTTTTGAACTAGAAAATCAAATAAAAAAAGATCAGAGGGACTTCGCTGACAGAGCTAAAGTTGCATTTAATGATTTCCTGACATCAAATCAAGTGGATATAATTCTGAAAAAGAAAGCTAAGGCACGTTGGACTACGGAAGAACTATCGAGAGCATTTTCCCTGCGCTACTTTAGTAAACGTGCCTATATACAGATACGTGCAAAGAAAAACGGGACATAGCAGTTTAATGTATTCGATCTAAATATCCGATCTAAATAGTTCACCAACAAAACATTTCTATAAATTCACTCCAATGAATATCAAGTATTTAGCTAGACAGCTGGATTCAGAACCAGTCTAAGAAACTCCGCCCCTTCTCCTTCCTAAATTTTTCTAGTTATCTACCAGCGTTGCCGTTTGGAGGATAATTATCCGAAAAGAGGATAATTTGAAGCTTGGAGGATAATGATGGGGATATTTTTATTTTGAGGATAATTTGCGGATAATTTTTGACTGTTTTGGTTACCATACATTCTCTCGGTGGTTGAAGTGATCTCGCGATTTTTATCGATGTTTCGATTATTGAGTCGATACTTCTAACAACGAAAAGGCATGATGAATGTCAAATGACGTCACCCTTGCATTCCTTATGAACTTGGTTTAAAAAAGAAGAATTAGGAATTAGGTGTCACGGAGAATCAAGATTTTCGCTACATAAATATATTTATGTACATTTAATAATAATAAATATGATTTATTTTCGGTTTTTTGTTTTTATTAACAACGATTCATTCTACAATCTACAGTTCACTGTTCATTCCTTATCGATTCTCGATTGACAGTTATCCCACATTTCCCCCACCTAAAAATTTTGGACCGAATCGGTTTTATCGCTTCTGTGTGATGTCTATTCTGGGGTGTTGATTAACCGATTATGTATTATTTTATCAGAAATTGTAGTCATGTGATAATATTTTTTGATCTACGTACAGTAAAAATCGTGTGGATAAAAACAGGATATTTGCAAATATTCGGAGGATAAAAGAGGATAATTTGGCAATGTAACCGCGGCAACACTGTTATCTACCTAGTGTGTGCGAAGTGCGATTTAGTATTGAATAATTATTTGATGGGGATAGTAAACGACGCTACAAATTGAAACAATATGTTTACGTTTTATGTAGTTCAAATCGAAAATCAATTGTTAAATTCTCTTTAACAATTAATGTATCGAGCTAAGATACTATGTTTTGATTTATTTTGGCCATAACGGCTTTCAAAATAAAAATAAATTCGTAAATAAAACAAAATAAAATTCTTGAAATTGAAACAAATTAAAAATAAAATCCTAAAAACAACTTAAAATGCTAAAACTAAAAAAATTAATGAATCAAAGGTTCAAATAGTCCTCCACATTTACGAAATTTTTGAATTATTCGATCAACTGTAGACCGTGAAGGCGCTGGTCGGAGTGACCTCCAAAATACCACGATAAAATTTGAATTTTTTCCTGAAAGGGTGTACATTTTTATTTCTCTACAAATTTATTTAGTTTTGAAAAGTTATGGACTTGAACAGTACTCTCTGCTGCCGAGTATTGTTTACTGACTGTCTGACGCTAATTAAGGACCGCCCTTAGTTGAGAATACGGAGTGGTGGGAATTGTACGATACGTTATAGGTGTCCAAATAAACGACTGTAATAATCGTGTTTTTAATCTGTTGAAGCTGGATGTTGGTCGACTAGTTCAAAAGCAGTTCTGATACAATGCTTAAAATCCCTATGTCCCGTTTTTATTTGCACGTGTCTGTATATCTAAGAAACAGCTTACATTATCCTCTACCAGGTATATCAACATTGCAGCAATGGGCTGCTAATATTAATTTGACTAGCGGAATACTTGAGGATTATTACATATTATGAATAGGGTTGGAGAAACTAAAAGCAAAATGTCTCGAATTACTGTTTTGTCATTTGACGAAGTTAAAGTGTCCAAGTTGTATGAGTACTGCGAAAAAGACGATGAGATTATTGGACCACATTCATATATGCAAGTCGTAATGGCAAGAGGTTTGTTTGTCAAATGGAAGCAACCTGTATTTTTGGAGTTTGATAAAAAAAATGACAAGAGAGTTGCTGGAAAACATTATTTGCTGTTTAAATGCAATTAAGTATGATGTTGCTGCTTGTGTCAGTGATTGTGGCAGTAGCAATCAAGGACTGTGGAGAGAATTGGGTATTACAGTGGAAAAAACTTATATTGAACACTGTGTAACCAAAAAACCTATTTATTTTTTTTGCTGATGTTCCTCACCTCCTAAAATTATTGAGAAACTGGTTTTTAGACACTGGATTCATTTATAATGAAAAAATAATAAATAAAGAACCTGTTAAACATTTGATAAATATAACCAGAACAGAAGTTAGCTCTTGCCACAAACTTACACCTCTACACATAAATGTAGAAAAAACACAAAGGCAAAATGTTAGATTGGCAGGTGAACTGTTTTCTAACACAACGTCAACTGCATTGAAACACTATTTACCAGGTGAAGACAAGGTAGCAGCAAAAGAGGTGGGAAATTTCATTGAACTGGTTAAAAGTTGGTTCGACATTATGAACTCATACACACTTTCCTGCTCGATCCCCATTAAAAAACCCTATGAAACTAATTTACAGTGTCAAAATGATGTTTTAGATGAAATGTTAGCTACCGTTAAGGATATGAGATGTGTTGGTAAAAAGAGTCTTCAGATATTTCAGAAAGGAATTGTTATATCTACAAATTCCTTGAAAAATTTGTATGAAACAATGAAGGAAGAATTTACAGTTAAATACATATTAACTCATAAACTAAATCAGGATTGTCTGGAAAACTTTTTTTCACAGGTAAATAATGTTATTGAAACTTATTAACTATGTTATTTTTCAATATTACATGCATATACTTCCACAATTTCTAGGCTACTTCATTTTAACTTAATTTAAAATTATACATATATTTTAGGTGAGATCACGAGGAGGTTTACATGACCATCCATCTCCATTAAATGCGATCTATAGAGTGCGAATGCTTTTGCTTGGTAAAAACCCTGGTCTAGTTCAGTCTCACGCTAATGTAAATGTAACTAAGGAAACTGAGGATGAGCAGTTTATATTGGCAAGTGCTGTAAAACAAGCCAGGATTGGTACCATAGATGTACCACAACCAGGTAAAGAACAGCAACTACCTTACGATGATGCTGAAACTAACAGTACATCGTCAACCAGTAGTAGTTCTCAATTGTTGGAGAGAAAACAGTCAGAAAGGGACGGTTTAATGTATATTGCTGGGTATTTAGCTAAGAAACACAATGAGAAATATCCCAACTTAGGAAAGTATACTTATAAAACTGGGGAAACAATTTCCATTCATAACTATAGCATTCCTTCATGGATTCAACATTTATCGTTTGGTGGGTTAATACAGCCTTCAGAAGAATGGAATAACCAAGTCATTAAGATGGACAAATATTTTGTTAAAATGCACAAAGATGTATTTAGTTGTAAAAAACAAATTGTCAAAAATACAACAAATTACATATGTGAAAAAATCAAAGATGTTCCAAGGGAACTGGCAATGTCATTTTCTCGTCAAAGAATTTTTGTGCGAATAAGGTACCTAAACTTGAAAAATGACGAGAAAAAAGCACAAAAAAGAAAAGACTCTATAAAATCCAGAGCTGTAGCAAAAAAAATGAAAAAAATTGTAAATTAAAAGGAATTTGTTTTTCTTAATGTAATTCTTTCAGAAAACCCCTGTATTTTTTACTACAATGTGTAACGGTAAAAGTAGTACCTCACAGGGCACCAGCTCGAAGGGCTCCGGCTAGAGACTCCTCTCAAGGGTGATTCGACCCCAAGTTTATGTCACACAGGGATAACAGAAGGGTTGTAAAAATTGAGGGCGCCACTACCTTTTTAGCGATAAAAATACTAAGAAAACTAAGGCGGAAAAGGTAGAAACGCCTTGTAGAATTTAGATAAAAGTTAATAATTAAAAAAAAGTCACTAAAAATTACCCCGGGCGATATCTCCCTCAACTTTTATAGTTGAGGATTTTAATAAAAAAAAAGAATTAAAAACAAATTTACAGTTTATTCTGCCACAGGAAATGAACAACGGAATTTACTAAAGGAATTTGTACTTTTATAGGTACTTAGCTTAGATGAAGAGGTTTCCTGGAGAAGAAGTCAGGTCTTGATCCGAACTGATGAGTTCTGTTCTAGGGCGGTATCCTTGGCTATATTCTTGGGGTTATATTCTCCGGTTTATATTCGGCTATATCCTCCTAGGGTTATATTCTTGGCTTATATTCTCGCCTAGGGTTATATTCTTGGCTTATATTCTCGCCTAGGGGCTGTGCTTACCTAGAAGTACAAGTGGATCAGGGATATGTAGGAACTTGAATGTTATGGCACATTATGTTGGTCAGCTTTTCAGGTTAAAGAAAAGGAAGGCAGTTATTTGAAAGTCAAAAAATTGATTAAATTTACTGAAAGCTTTCCAACATTATATGTCCCATGTTAAGACAGTAAAAATAGCAATTATCGGCTAAATAAAAAAATATACTAATGATCCGAAAGAAACTTATGATAGCAAAAAGTTATTTATTTAGTTATATGAAAAAATATCGTGCTTAGGAAATATATGAGACCGGCACTGGCGTTACGAAAGAATATTCTATAGGTTAACGGTAATTTATAAAAAATGTTATTTTATAATTAAAAGAGTTATTTCGCAACTGAAAAAGATTGAAAATGTTTGTATGAAAGTAAAAAGTGAATTATAAAAGAATATTTGGCTTAAAACTACCATATTAGTATAAAAGAATAGTTTATGACCACGTGTTGAATTTAATTTCGTCTATCTCTGTAAAAAAATAAAGAATGCATACGAAAATTATATCAGACAGTACTTTAGAAGAAGCTTATTAATTATAGATTATGATTTTGGACTTACCACAGCAAAATTCATAAGATAGGTACTTGGGATATGAAAGATAGCGAAAGACGATGTGCCTCTTTAGGCAGACGATAACGAAAAGGCTGTTTAACGAGGCGTTGTCCGTTGGCAGGCGTCAATTGTCTTACGTTCGGGGTAGAAGAGTTTGGGGTCACAGAAGTATAATTGGATGTGGCTAGTGACGACGAGCGCTAATTAAAAGGATTTATTCTGTAAAATCGAAACAGGTCGATAGACATGTTACAAATGTTTTTATCTCTTTAGGACATTTTGACATCATAAAGAGATAAAAATAATGTTATAAAAACTGTCGTGTCCCAAGAGCTTCACCGAAAGAATTTAAATTGAAAGTTCACTTTATTAAGTCTTTATTATTGTAAAGTTTTGTGTGAGTACCTATTACACATAAGTTGACATAATTTTGTTGTTTATATTTGCAGTAAAACTCATAGATATTTTAATTAAGTAAATGGTTAGATTGTAAATCTTAATGATTATCTTTTTATTTAAATATCTAATAAATGTTTAATCACCATGAAAATTCTAATGAATATGTTTTTTTTGTTTTATTTATACCTATGTGCAAATTTGTAATAGTTATTTACCAATTTTCTTCGATTCCTCGCAAAACAATGAGTTAAAATAAAACATTAAATTTAAATGGGCATTCTGGGTGACGTCACAACCCGCCAAAAATGCGGCACTCTTATTGGTCGGAAGTTACCAGTCAACCTATACATTCCATTAACCTTGATTTACGGTCATCTTTAGAATCGGGTGCGGCCCAAGTTATCCGTTCGATTGAATTTGCAAGTAGCAACTATATCGTAGCTTGGAATCTTATTCGCGAAGGATACGACATCATCATTCATTCATATATTTGGGTTGTGCTCATCAGCCCAGGCACTTGAACTGAATCTTTGTACCATTTCCCATGTTATCTACTTCCATTCCAGAAGCTTCGTGTCTTCTATAAAGGCCACTAGTTTGACTAGAGGGATTTTCAGTAGTTGTGATGGTTGTATAAATTCCTCTCCAAAGTGCTTCCGTCTGAGTTCTTGTAAGTCCTCACAGAAGCAGAGTATGTGGGTAGGTGTTTCATCATCAAGTTCACATTTTCTGCACATAGGTTCACTAACTTTGCCCATTTTGTACAGATGTTTCCTCAAGGTGCAGTGTCCAGTCACCAGGTCGGTAACTGTCTCTTACCCAGTTTCAGTAGCCTGGTTGAGAGTTCCTTGTCTATACCTTGTTCAGTAAACTCTTGGTATGAAGGTGCCCTTATGCCACCCTCCATTTGAATTGGTGTTCCCTATCTAGCCAGTTCCCGATTTCCCCTCTTATGCAATCTTTTGTGAATCCATAAAACGGTTCCGGACCTATTGTAACATGTCTATCGACCTGTTTCGATTTTACAGAATAAATCCTTTTAATTAGCGCTCGTCGTCACTAGCCACATCCAATTATAGTTCTGCGATCCCAAACTCTTCTACCCCGAACGTAAGACAATTGACGTCTGCCAACGGACGCTTCCATTTTTTGCACAACGCCACGCTAAACACCCCTTTTTGTTAACGACCGCCGAAGGCGACAGTTCATCTTTCGCTATCTTTCATATCTTAAGTACCTATCTTATGAATTTTGCTGTGGTAAGTTCAAAATCATAATTTATAATTAATAAGCTTCTTCAAAGTACTGTCTGATATAATTTTCGTATGCATTCTTTATTTTTTCACAGATAGACGAAATTAAATTCAACACGTGGTCATAAACTGTTCTTTTATACTAATATGGTAGTTTTAAACCAAATATTCTTTTATAATTCACTGTTTACTTTCATACAAACATTTTCAAGCTTTTTCAGTTGCGAAATAACTCTTAATTATAAAATAACACTTTTATAAACCGTTAACCTATAAAATATTCTTTCGTAACGCCAGTGCCGGTTTCATATATTTCCTAGGCACGATATTTTTTCATATAACTAAATAAATAACTTTTTGCTATCATAAGTTTCTTTCGGATCATTAGTATATTTTTTTATTTAGCCGATAATTGCTATTTTTACTGTTTTAACATGGGACATATAATGTTGGAAATCTTTCAGTAAATTAAATCAATTTTTTTGACTTTCAAATAACTGCCTTCCTTTTCTTTAACCTGAAAAGCTGACCAACATAATGTGCCATAACATTCAAGTTCCTACATATCCCTGATCCACTTGTACTTCTAGGTAAGCACAGCCCCTAGGCTAGGATATAACTCAAGAATATAACCCTAGGCTAGGATAGAACCCGAGAATACAACCCTAGGCTAGGATATAACCCTAGAATATAACGCCGAGAATATAACCCTAGGCTAGAATATAACGCCGAGGATATAAACCGAAGAATTTAACCGGAGAATATAACCCCAAGAATATAGCCAAGGATAGAACCCCCAAACTACCGCCCTAGAACAGAACTCATCAGTTCGGATCAAGACCTGACTTCTTCTCCAGGAAACCACTTCATCTAAGCTAAGTACCTATAAAAGTACAAATTCCTCTATTAAATTCCGTTATTCATTTCCTGTGGCAGAATAAATTGAAATTTTGTTTTTAATTCTTTTTTTATTAAAATCCTCAACTATAAAAGTTGAGGGAGATACCGCCCGGGGTAATTTTTAGTAACTTTTTTATTTTTTAACTTTCATTTAAATTTTACAAGGCGTTTCTACCTTTTCCGCCTTAGTTTTCTTAGTCCTTTTTATCGTTAAAAAGGTATAGTAAAATTAATACCTATTTAGAGGTACCAGCCGATTTAGTAACTTAACGTATGCGGCTTCTTGAACCATCTGAACCCGCATGAAAAAAATTAGGTTATGACCTTTGTCATGTCAAATGCTTGACATCTTTCTTATTGCATTGGCGTAGTGATTTGAAATTTCATATGGAAAAAATCTAGTTTAGTGAACCAACGCGGATTTTAATGAAATTATTTTTTTTAATTAATTCGAATTCGCCAAACACGAAAATGAAAAAAGAAATCGGCGCTCTCTTACCAATAACGAGTTATGAATTTTTGAAGATGAGTTCAGATCAGCACTGCACTGGTTTTATTGTCATATTATAACTGCTTTATAAACATCCATTATAACTGCTACACAATGTAAGATACACTATAATTGCATTTTACAATATTGCTCTCACACAAAGATTAAAAAAAACACCTATATTGATATAAATTTCATGTAAATTCTTTAGACAATTTCACAATTATTATACCTTTTGACGTTTTCATGTAATACGACTGACATATAGGTTTTGGTCTGTTTCCTCTTAAACGTACAACTTGTACCTAATAGCATATTCAGCCATTAGATATTTAGCCACTTGAATTAGTTGCTGAATATTTTCGATTTCATGATCGTGACATAGAAGATATAAACAAGATGAACATCATGAACATACACCTATTTATCCGATAGCTGGCGCTGTATTACAGTTGAAACATTTTTTTTCAAATTTTGAGAGATGATGATTTTAGAAATATGGTTAGTTTTGAGATAAGTTTGGTTGATATTTATCATTTATTTGAAGGGTAATGAACCATTCAATTTGATCATTGAGAATGCTGAACAATTTTTTTTCTCTGAATTGCACACTTCAATTAATTCTTTAAAAAAATTACCTCCCCAGTTGTTCGGCCTCTATAAACACTGCTGACAACGAAAATAGTTGCTGCAGGTGTAATTCCAAATAAAATTTTGGACATACTTCAAATATTATAATACTTTGGTTATCAGAAGCTGTTTCCCCTTTTTAGAATATTTGAAAATTCTACTAATATCGCTTCTCGACCAACTAACATAGATCAAAGTGAAATCGCAAAGTTTCGCAATTTGCGCGCGCGAATTGCGAAACGTCGATCCGGCGCGCCTTTTTCACAGTATGTTGCTAGCTGTTCATTCAATTTTTCCATAACTGATTTCAGTTAACCGAAAGTTGAGCCAAATACAGCGCCAGCTATCGGAAAAATAGGTGTATGTTCATTATGTTCATCTTGTTTATATCTTCTATGTCACGATCATGAAATCGAAAATATTCAGCAACTAATTCAAGTGGCTAAATATCTAATGGCTGAATATGCTATTAGGAACAAGTCTTACGACTAAGAGGAAACAGACCAAAACTTATGTCAGTCATATTCACAGATAATATACCCACTGTCATATTACATGGAAACGTCAAAAGTTATAATAATATAAGAAATAATTGTAGAATTAAAAAAAGAATGTACAAGAAATGAATATCAATATCAGTGTTTTTTAAATGTGTGTGAGAGGAATATCGTAAAAAGCAATTATAGTGTATTCAACATTGTGTAGAAGTGAAAATGCATCATTTTAAAGCAGTTATAATATGACAATAAAACCAGTGCAGTGCTGATCTGAACTCATCTTCAAAAATTCATAATTCGTTTTTGGTGAGAGAGCGCCGATTTCTTTTTTCATTTTCGTGTTCAGCGACCTCGAATTAATTAGAAAAAAAATATTTCATCAAAATCCGCGTTGGTTCACTAAACTAGACTTTTACCTTTCATATTATCAGTGGCGGTTTGTAATAATACAAATTAATTTTATGAAATTCATAAAATTCTAAAGATGTTGACATAATAAAAGAATATAAAAGAAGCGCACTAATTTTAAAAACATTGTTTTATTAACTAGATACATAGTTTTCTTAAAAAAATATGGCAATTCAGAGTTCGATTAAGTACAAATTCTAGATTTAAAAAAAATGACAACGTGATCTTCAAGGCAAAGTTTAATTAGTTTCTAAATCAGAATTACTTTCGGAAAGTGATAGTTCATCATCGGATTCATTGGATACAGTGATCACCATAGGTTCGATGTTTAGTAGGTCCAGTTTGTTTTCTACTTCCCATGCTTCAGAAATAATTTTCTCTGTATGATTTATGTAATTCTGCCAGTGTTGCTCCGGTACATTTTTTACAACGTCATTCCATACTTTTAAGACTTCAGTAGGTGACCTTGCAGTTTTCGTAATAGCTTGGTCATAATGCCTTTTAGTTTCTGACCATACCATTTCGATGGCATTAAAATGGCAATGATAGGGTGGTAGCCTGAGAACACAATGACCATGCTCGGCAGCGTATTTGTCTAAATGATAATTTTTTTCTGGTAAAACTTGCTTTTCAATTATATTCCAAACAGCATCCTTTAAAATGTGATCTGGAAAAGGAATATTCTTTTTTTTGAGCCATTCTAACATGCGTGTTTTACTCCAACTTTTTCTTGGGATTTCTTCATCCATGCGACTGTGATACGTTGCGTTATCCATTATAATTAACGATGGTTCTTCCAAGTTTACAATTAGTTGCTGTTTAAACCAATTTTCAAAATTTTCGGTGTTCATGTTATCATGGTAATCGCCTGTTTTTTTATTGCATTTAAAAATAAGCGATGCATTTGCCACAAAACCTTTTTTATTACCGGCATGAACAATTACATATCGTGTCCCACTTCCAGTTATTTTTAAATCACTGTGTTTAGTACCATCTTGCCACATTCTTCTGTCCCCGCTTTTACTAAAAACCCATGTCTCATCCAGAAAAACAGGTGTAAAGAGCTTTTCGCTTTTAGCAGCATGGTATTTGTTCAAAAATAATATTCTTTTTAATCTGACTGCAGGCATTTCCAATAAATGTTTTCTTCCATCCTGTTTTTTGAAATGAAAACCCATTTTTTTAATTCCCAAATATAACGAACCTTTGGAAATCTTAGTTTCTGGAGACTCTTCGATAAATTGCCGTAAAATAATTTCTACTGTGATTTTATCCTTTCGCGCATACATTTTATAAATTACTTCCCTCAAACAATGCAGGGTATTTTTTGTAATTCGGGTTTTGCTCCGGGAAACGCTTGCAGACATATTTCTTCTAAATTCGAAATCTGTAGCTCTGTTTGGTTTTTCAAGATTATATAATGTGCTTTCTGGAACTTTTAGTGCTTCGGACGCTTTTTGAATTGCCTTAAATCGAGATCCTAAATCGTTTTGAAAATAGTTTACTACATTAAGCATAAGTTTTTTGGATTCATCAGAATATCGCATTTTTATATCTTATTTTGCGTTATGACATTAACATGAAATCAAAATTTGACGTAACTTCAAAAACGTGACATCTAATAAATTAGTTACGACGTTCATTTTTGTTGGTAACTTTTTGTTTCAACCGATTTATTAATAATAAATAAGGATGGTCTTATTCTAAATGGGTATAAAATTTACTATAGTGGCGCCCTCAATTTTTACAGCCCTTCTGTTATCCTTGTGCAGCATAAACTTGGGGTCGAATCACCCTTGAGAGGAGTCTCTAGCCGGAGCCCTTCGAGCTAGTGCCCTGTGAGGTACAGCATTTACCGTTACAAATTGGCGCCTTTACCGTTACAAATTAGCGCCCAGCTAAAAGCATACTTTTACCGTTACAAATTGGCGCCCATTGTTTTCGTTGCACAGTGTAACAGTTGGGTTGGAAGGATTTTAGTTTTTTTATTTTTGCATATTCTCTTTTTTAAAATTTTCTTTATCGTTCAATTTAGAATTTTTGCTTTCAACAATTAACTAATAAAATTTCACTTTTTCAAGTAACTATCTTGTACCGACCCTGGACGTTTTTTAAATTTTATCTCAACTACCTGCCTTATTTACAATATATATTTTGGTCTACGATAACGAATATTCTCTGGGTTTATTTTTTTAAGAGATAACTTAGTATAGCACAATCTTTTGTTGTCCCGAAAATTGAATTTTCTTATTGATTTTTTTTAGGAAAGGTGAATTACATCTGATTTGTTTGCAATGTTGCCACGTTTTAAGTAAATTCTTAAGGTGTCTGTTTTCTGATAAGTTGTTATATTTTATGTAGCTGCATAGTAAAATTATCTTTGTCAGTTGAATTGTGTCTGGTTACACAAACTGAAATATCTTACCGTTTGTATCTTGTTCAGTTGAATTGTGTCGAGTTACAAAAACTGAAATATCTTATCTTACCTATTGTTAATCAAGTGCAGTGTTGCCAAAGTAACAATTTATCTTTAAACTCTCTTACTTTTCCTTGTCTAATATTGTTAATATAAAGTGCAGTGTTGCCAAATTAACAATTTATCGTTAACTATAAATATTTTGCAGTTCAGTTTTTTTTGACGACAGAGAGATTGTGATGTGCTACAAAAATTTTAATGACAATTTATGATACATTTTTTATCTTGATCAGTTATATATTTTGATACTCATACTTTTTATGGAGTTATTATGCAACATTTTTATTACTACGTATGACTTGTTGAAAATATGGTACGGTTTTGTTTATTTTAATTGACGTCTATCGGCAAAAAGTATTTGTTGTTTTTATACCTACAGTCGTTCACGTACATAGAGTTCCCATACCTATATTTCGTTGCCAGACATTTATGTTCACCCGGATTTTAGATCCTTTGCTTTCGCTAGTGCTATTTGATTAGTACTGTTGATTTAGATACTGTCTCTTATTCTTTTTCTCTCATTTTAAATATTTTCAAGATGCAGGCCAATCATTTAAAGTCACTTGAACTAGCATATGAAAATTTTGCTTTTTACAACTAACGTAGAGTCACTTACTTCAGAAACCGTTTCATTCTTTTGGAGTTTCGCTATCGTTCTCCTAAAAAACGGTACAATTGAGTTTTAGTTGACCACTATTTTTATTATTTCCGTTTTCGTTTTCTTCCTTACTTTAGGCAACCGCGCCATTCTCTTGGAGTTTCGCTATCGTTCTCCTACAAAAACGATTCACTAGAGTTGTTTTTTCTCTTCTCTTTCCGTTTTCTTTCTTTTAGGCAACCGTGTTACTTACCGTCCCGATTACTCAACCCATATTCAACTTGGTTCCCAACCATTTTTACCCTCCGCGTAGAAAAGGAAGTAGACCAAGCTACATTGGAGTTTATACCGTTCTCCGGACAAAACGGCTCCTTTTCTTATCCCGCATTTCATTCAGTCTGTTACAAAACATAAAAATACCGGCTAGACACCGTGAGAGCTCTCCATTGCGGAAATGGATTTTACGTCATTCAACTTTTTGGTCCCCCTTTTTGTTATATGTCTTTTTGTTGCCCCGAGATTTCCTACCGTTTCTCAAACAAATAAACGGTCAATTTTGCTTTTTATAACTAACGTAGAGTCTCGATTGACGTACCGTAAGACGTTAGGCCCCAATTGGACTGGGTTGGCCTTTGCTGAGTGGCGGATTGCGCTCGGTTTACAAACACAATAGGTTTTAAAAATGACTGCTTAGTCGCTCTTTCTCTTCACCTTGTCTCCTATAGCAATCTCTTCTCTTGCCTTCAATGGCAGTTCTTCCTTAGTTTTTAGTCGTTTTTTATCTTTAACCAGGTTGGCCACACTCTTGTAGAGTTCTGGACCGATATACCGTATTCCCTGACAAGGTCATGGGTGTAATTTTAGCCATAATACCTTTGTTCGATTTAACAAAGAGAGCATATCAACGAACTGAATGCATGTAGCTGGATTGACTTTCGGATCGATGACCAATGGCTAATGTGGACGCTAACTGGCAACCTCACCGAATGTCGATCGGGCGCTGCTGTTTCTGCCCTCTTCCTGTGCTCTCGGCGTATAAACCAGAATACCTTTTTGTCTGATCACGTGATAAGAATCTATCGTCTTTCTTTTTATAATGTCGCCACAAACTATTCCTAACCACACATACCATTATTTCGACCTCGATTTACCTTTCAGAATCACCCTATTTATCTTCAATTCTCTTTTACCGTAAACCATTCAAAGTAAGTATCTATGTATTTCTTTCTCTCCCTTAACATACCTTTTGCGTTGCCGTATTGTGATACTTGTGAACTACCTACCGTTATCGTATATTTTAGAACCGTTCCTTGTGGAACACTATAAGTGCTGTCGCCCTGCCAAATAATATTTTGCTAAGTTAAGTAGTATTTCACCCCTGGTGACGTCATTATGGCAAATCTTTATTCTTTGCTCGGTGAAAATTAGGCTGATTTATGAATGAATTAGAATTCCGACGGAATTGCATTCTAAATCAATTTTAGGCTGACATCACTCACCGTGTTCATTTTTGTGTCTCTCCCGGAGACATTGGTTTGGTGAGATCCCAGCGTTTTATCAAAACACACCCTACCGTACCTTATCTTATCGTTTCGCCTGCACTGAGAAATTATCGCACCCTATCGTTACCTTTCGTTCTCAATGTGTGCTTTGTCTTATACGATGACATAACTACACGATAATCACAAGATGACAAAACTGCCTTACCGTTACCTTTGACAACTGCCTTACCGTTACCTTTGACAATTGCCTTACCTTACCTAAGATACATAGATTTTGCAATGATACTTCACCCCTCCTTTTATCTTATTAAGCCCATTTTTCACAAAAAAAAATATTTCTTCGAATCATTTTTTTTCCCGGAGGAGAGGGGGTGTAACATGTCTATCGACCTGTTTCGATTTTACAGAATAAATCCTTTTAATTAGCGCTCGTCGTCACTAGCCACATCCAATTATAGTGTAACCCCTTTTAAAGTTACAAGGCTCCGGTAGCTTTTCGTCTGGCGAGCAGTGGTCGTAGGGTCTTATTAATCACAAGAATTACAGGGCTAGGGCGCCACTCGTTTTTTGGTATACTTTCAAAAACAAGAAATTAGTTTCATTTTTTTTACGATAACTTACTTTGAACTCGTCTCAACCTAGCTTGTATAAGAGAATAATACTTTAGAATAAAATAAAAAACAAAACCTCACTATATGGTTTTTTAATCGACAAAATGCAGTGTACTCAGCTATCGCTGATAAACAATTAAAAATTATATTTGGTAGGTGCACTGAATGTACATAAGAAAAGAACCCCTAAATACAGCTGTATTTAAGTTCACAGTTGGTGAACAATTTATTATGATTAAAACTATATACCGCATTTACCTTCTATACTTAACTTTACAAAAAAAATAACAGTTTATCAAAGAATTAACGTACAGACTTTCGCTTCGTTGAGAGACTTAGCGATTAGAGTATCAAAATTTGAAGTTACACAATTTTTATCATTGAGATAATTAGAAAATAATATGTATCACTGCATTACAACAAAAAAGGTAGTATTACTAAAAAAATAGTACTTTAGTACGCTGATGTGCTTCTTCGGTGGCGATTTAGAAAATGTGAACGAACTCACCCACGTGTGAAAATGGCTTTACACCTTCTGCCCATACTTAACGAAATGAATATTATAGTTTCGTTTCATCCGGAATTACCTCCCGCGACGGTCTCAGGCAGATAATCAGGGTGTCGGGATCTTGGAAATTCAACTCCTTCAACACATCCCAGAACATGTGGTTGCCTCCAAAATGGCTGCCCCAATGTCGAAAAACCGCTGCTACAATTTAAGAGGTCGGCGAATCTGTAAATAATTTACCATTCAACGACTCTTATTTCAAGAAAAATATTTAGTCCTTTACCTCCTTGTTACAGGAAAACCACTTTTATCAGTCCTCACTGACTGGTAACAGGTGCTAAGCAATGCCAGCAAAAAAACCAAAAAGACCACAAGTCCCCTCATCTTGTCGATGTTGAATTAACGTGGAACTACAAGTTTTTCGTAAACCTCAACGGCCAATCAAGTTGCGATAATCCCTACAATACCTTCGTATTCTCGGCTGACCAATAGAATATCTCCAATCCAGCTAACGAACTACGAACTCAACCGAGCCGGCTTAGTGAATTTCAGATTTACGTAGTACTCAACCTGTTTGGTGAAGTGTCAACGTCAACCTAAATGACAACTGTCATTGTGGATGACATCCAAAAATCAAAACAAAATCCAATAAGGCGTTTGCAATTAAATTATTGACAAACAAAGATTAAAATCAACTATAAAGTTCATTTATCTTATGTCTGAAACCATCCTAAAACATTGTTTACTCAGTGTGTGAAGTACTGTCCTTCAAAAGGTAACCTCATTCCCATATCAACATTGGATTGAACGAAATATCTAAATGGTCTTATCACTATCGACTTCTGGTAAGTAAACACTACATCTATTTTTATTTATATATTTAATCGAAGTTTTAATTTTTAGGAACTTGTGTAGCTGTAAATTAAACTACTGTTGAAGGTGCAATCATGTGTGATAATTAATAACAATACTTTGTGTACATAATCTAGTGATTGTTTAAGCTGAATATTGATATAAAATAAAATATATTTCAAAGTAGACAAACATTCATTTTTCAATGCTTATGGTTGGTCTGAATGTTACAATAGTTCTGTGATCCCAAACTCTTCTACCCCGAACGTAAGACAATTGACGTCTGCCAACGGACGCTTCCATTTTTTGCACAACGCCAAGCTAAACACCCATTTTTGTTAACGACCGCCGAAGGAGACAGTTCATCTTTCGCTATCTTTCATATCTTAAGTACCTATCTTATGAATTTTGCTGTGGTAAGTTCAAAATCATAATTTGTAATTAATAAGCTTCTTCTAAAGTACTGTCTGATATAATTTTCGTATGCATTCTTTATTTTTTCACAGAGATAGACGAAATTAAATTCAACACGTGGTCATAAACTGTTCTTTTATACTAATATGGTAGTTTTAAACCAAATATTCTTTTATAATTCACTGTTTACTTTCATACAAACATTTTCAAGCTTTTTCAGTTGCGAAATAACTCTTAATTATAAAATAACACTTTTATAAACCGTTAACCTATAAAATATTCTTTCGTAACGCCAGTGCCGGTTTCATATATTTCCTAGGCACGATATTTTTTCATATAACTAAATAAATAACTTTTTGCTATCATAAGTTTCTTTCGGATCATTAGTATATTTTTTTATTTAGCCGATAATTGCTATTTTTACTGTTTTAACATGGGACATATAATGTTGGAAAGCTTTCAGTAAATTAAATCAATTTTTTTGACTTTCAAATAACTGCCTTCCTTTTCTTTAACCTGAAAAGCTGACCAACATAATGTGCCATAACATTCAAGTTCCTACATATCCCTGATCCACTTGTACTTCTAGGTAAGCACAGCCCCTAGGCTAGGATATAACTCAAGAATATAACCCTAGGCTAGGATAGAACCCGAGAATACAACCCTAGGCTAGGATATAACCCTAGAATATAACGCCGAGAATATAACCCTAGGCTAGAATATAACGCCGAGGATATAAACCGAAGAATTTAACCGGAGAATATAACCCCAAGAATATAGCCAAGGATAGAACCCCCAAACTACCGCCCTAGAACAGAACTCATCAGTTCGGATCAAGACCTGACTTCTTCTCCAGGAAACCACTTCATCTAAGCTAAGTACCTATAAAAGTACAAATTCCTCTATTAAATTCCGTTATTCATTTCCTGTGGCAGAATAAATTGAAATTTTGTTTTTAATTCTTTTTTTATTAAAATCCTCAACTATAAAAGTTGAGGGAGATACCGCCCGGGGTAATTTTTAGTAACTTTTTTATTTTTTAACTTTCATTTAAATTTTACAAGGCGTTTCTACCTTTTCCGCCTTAGTTTTCTTAGTCCTTTTTATCGTTAAAAAGGTAGTGGCGCCCTCAATTTTTACAACCCTTCTGTTATCCTTGTGCAGCATAAACTTGGGGTCGAATCACCCTTGAGAGGAGTCTCTAGCCGGAGCCCTTCGAGCTAGTGCCCTGTGAGGTACAGCATTTACCGTTACAAATTGGCGCCTTTACCATTACAAATTGGCGCCCAGCCAAAAGCATACTTTTACCGTTACACTATGAAGTCTCCTTTAGAGCCTTCTTTAGCTAACTGGTCCGCCATTTTATTACCTGCAATCCCCTCATGTGCCGGCACCCATATTAGAGACACTTTGTTGTCTCTTGCCAGCCTGTTGAGGGATTCTTTGCAGTTTTTCACCAGTCTAGACTTAGTTGTTGGATTACTGATAGCCTTAAGCAGAGCCTGGCCGTCAGTGAGTATTTCAATTTTTTGTCCGGTATATCCTCTTCTGATGTTTTCACCAATACAGGCTATAGCGGCAATCGTCTCTGCTTGAAACACAGTCGTATATCGACCAAGGCTAAAGAACATTCTCTTTCTAGGTCCTTTTATACCAGCCCCAGTGCCATGGTTTGTTTTGGAGCCATCGGTGAACCAGATGATTCCTCCAGAATTACCTGGGTGCATCACCTGTTTCCTAGATGGGATGATGATATTCACTCGCTCAGTGAATATATTGTAACATGTCTATCGACCTGTTTCGATTTTACAGAATAAATCCTTTTAATTAGCGCTCGTCGTCACTAGCCACATCCAATTATAGTTCTGTGACCCCAAACTCTTCTACCCCGAACGTAAGACAATTGACGCCTGCCAACGGACAACGCCTCGTTAAACAGCCTTTTCGTTATCGTCTGCCTAAAGAGGCACATCGTCTTTCGCTATCTTTCATATCCCAAGTACCTATCTTATGAATTTTGCTGTGGTAAGCACAGCCCCTAGGCGAGTATATAACTCAAGAATACAACCCTAGGCGAGAATATAAGCCAAGAATATAACCCTAGGAGGATATAGCCGAATATAAACCGGAGAATATAACCCCAAGAATATAGCCAAGGATACCGCCCTAGCTCAAGCTACCGCCCTAGAACAGAACTCATCAGTTCGGATCAAGACCTGACTTCTTCTCCAGGAAACCACTTCATCTGAGCTAAGTACCTATAAAAGTACAAATTCCTTTAGTAAATTCCGTTGTTCATTTCCTGTGGCAGAATAAATTGTAAATTTGTTTTTAATTCTTTTTTTTTATTAAAATCCTCAACTATAAAAGTTGAGGGAGATATCGCCCGGGGTAATTTTTAGTGACTTTTTTTAATTATTAACTTTTATTTAAATTTTACAAGGCGTTTCTACCTTTTCCGCCTTAGTTTTTTGTAGTTTTCATCGTTAAAAAGGTAGTGGCGCCCTCAATTTTTACAACCCTTCTGTTATCCCTGTGTGACATAAACTTGGGGTCGAATCACCCTTGAGAGGAGTCTCTAGCCGGAGCCCTTCGAGCTGGTGCCCTGTGAGGTACTACTTTTACCGTTACAAATTGGCGCCCATTGTTTTTGTTGCACAGTGTAACAGTTGGGTTGGAAGGATTTTAGTTTTTTTATTTTTGCATATTCTCTTTAAAATTTTTTCTTATCGTTCAATTTAGAATTTTTGCTTCCAACTAACTTTTTTAAAAAAAATTTCACTTTTTCAAGTAACCATCTTGTACCGACCCTGGACGTTTTTTTAATTTTATCTTAACTACCTGCCTTATTTATATATTTTGGTCTACGATAACGAATATTCTCTGGGTTTATTTGTTTAAGAGATAACGAAGTATAGCACAATCTTTTGTTGTCCCGAAACGGAATTTTGTTATTGATTTTTTCAGGAAAGGTGAATTACATCTGATTTGTTTGCAATGTTGCCACGTTTTAAGTAAATTCTTAAGGTGTCTGTTTTCTGATAAGTTGTTATATTTTATGTAGCTGCATAGTAAAATTATCTTTTTCAGTTGAATTGTGTCTGGTTACACAAACTGAAATATCTTACCGTTTGTATCTTGTTCAGTTGAATTGTGTCGAGTTACACAAACTGAAATATCTTATCTTACCTATTGTTAATCAAGTGCAGTGTTGCCAAAGTAACAATTTATCTTTAAACTCTCTTACTTTTTCTTGTCTAATCTTGTTAATATAAAGTGCAGTGTTGCCAAATTAACAATTTACCGTTAACTATAAATATTTTGCAGTTCAGTTTTTTTTGACGACAGAGAGATTGTGATGTGCTACAAAAATTTTAATATCAATTTATGATACATTTTTGATCTTGATTAGCTATACATTTATATACTGATAATTTTTATGGAGTTATTATGCAACATTTTCATTACTACATATGACTTGTTGAAAATATAGTACGGTTTTGTTTATTTTAATTGACATCTATCGGCAACAAGTATTTGTTGTTTTTATATCTACAGTCGTTCACGTACATACAGTTTCCATATCTATACCTCGTTGCCAGGCATTTATGTTCATTCGGATTTTAGATCCTTTGCTTCCGCTAGTGCTATTTGATTAGTACTGTTGATTTAGATACCGTCTTTTATTCTTTTTCTCTCCTTTTAAATATTTTCAAGATGCAGGCCAATCATTTGAAGTCTTTTGAACTTTCATATGAAATTCAAATTAGAAATATTCCTGTCCCGGATACTGTCGAACAGAAACGTAAAGTTTTAACAGGTCTTCTTGCTAGGGAAAACGCTAATAGAAGTTTTTCGTCCCCAGTCAATTCATATTCTTTTGAGGACGATATAGTGGAAGTTACAGAAACAATCAATGACTTAACAGACATTATCAATCAATTTAGTGGAAATAAACATGAACCAGTATTTTCCAGAATCAATTCAAGACTGACACATTTGACAAGTAGAATTGATAGATTAAATGCCGAAAGTAATGAACAATTACTTACACAACAAGCCTTGACAAATACGCTGATACTTTTAGAAGCTGACCTTGCGACAAAAACAACTCCCACCAACAATAGAACAGAAGACACTTTACCTTCAAACACATTTCCTTCCCCCACTCTTTCTGAAATCCCCCATCAAAAACACGATCCAGTTTACAAATGGAATGTTTCCTTCACTGGTAAAAATGAATCACTTCATTTATTTTTGGAAAAAGTTGAAGTCCTTAGACTTTCTAGAGGAGTTACAGAAAATGAGCTCTTTTTGCAGTCATGTGAACTTTTTAAAGACAATGCCTTCACATGGTATCTTAATAATCGTAGTAAATTTCAATCCTGGAAAGACATTGTTGCCAAATTAAAAGCTGATTTTTTGCCATATAGTTATGAGACTGATTTAGAGTTAGAGATTTCTAATCGCACTATGGGTGCTAACGAACCGGTTGCTGTATACATATCTTCAATGATAGGATTATTCAATCGCTTGTCTAGTGTTGTTGACGAACGTACTCGTGTTGCAAAGATTCGTAGAAACCTTTTACCTTCCTTTATATCGTCATTAGCACTCCATGACCCCCAAACAGTTGACGAACTAACCGAGTTGTGCAAAAGAATTGAGGAATCCCGTGTTTGGTCAGACAGATATAGATCACCATCTTATAATAATCCTAGACTGCTCGAACCAGATTTATCGTGCCTTTATGTTTCCTCCTCGTCGAATCAAAGACAAAGAACTCCCGCAAACGTTTCAGTATTAACTTCCTTAGTTTGTTGGAATTGTGACAAAACTGGTCACTCATACTCTCAATGTTTCTCGCCCAAATCTATCTTTTGCTACGGATGTGGTGCAAAAAACACTACAAAACCAAAATGTCGTAAATGCATTCAAAAAAACTCAAGGCAGACTGGTCCACGGAATCTGGCCACTGTGTCCAGTCAAGCACAATCAACTACATCCCAGCCAGAAAACCCCAGAAGACAGAACAGACCTCCAAACAGATCTTCAAACAATCACAACCCCCCAACAAACCAAAACTAACTTTTTCAACTTCTGCTGCTGAATGGCAAAATTATCTTACCTTTGTTAAAGGTTTCCTAGCGTCCAATCATTCTAAAAATACAGACAATCCATTACCTTTACCTATCGAACGAATTACAAATACCGTACCGAACACTAGCGACATCCAGAAAACTGAAGATAATGACAAAAACTTCTCGATTACTGACAATACAACTCCCGTACCTGTCTGTGACATGCCAGTTGCCTTACCTTCAATACAGCCAAGTAATGTTTCAATCTCCAGTAATACTTGTCCCTTATTTGCAAAAAAACCTAATGATAACAGACCTTACCTTACCGTGAAAATTTTAGACCTACCCGTTTTAGCTATGGTCGACACAGGCAGTAACTCTACTGTTCTTGGAAATCAGGGTTTCTCTTTGTTGCATTCCTTACATTTACCTATACAATATGATTCTTGTTTAAATATTACCACCGCTGACGGTGTACCTCAACAATATATGGGCTATATTTCCGCACCAATGACAGTGAATGACATTACCAAGACAATCAAAATCTTGATAATACCGTCAATAACTCATAACCTTATCTTAGGAATGGACTTTTTGAGCTTATTCAAAATAGACATGAGTTTTCATGATTTGTCATACTCCTTATTATCTTCCACTTGTGTTATTAACACAATACGATCTGCTTCTACTCTCTCTATTGAAGAAAAAAACAAACTTGAGCAAACTGTAAGCTTATTCTCTTCTCTTGCCCCTCCTGACCGAATTGGTCGAACGAATTTTGTCGAACACGATATCGACACTGGTGATGCAAAACCGATTGCACAACGCCAATATCCTCTATCCCCAGTCATGCAAGGACTTTTAGTAAAAGAAGTCGACGAGATGCTACGATTAAATGTCATACAACCTTCGAACTCCCCTTGGTGTTCACCCCTTTGGGTAGTCCCAAAAAAGTCTGGAGAATGCCGCGTCTGCTTCGATGGCCGAAAGCTAAATAAAGTAACCACTCCTGATTCCTATCCCATGGCTCAAGTAGACGTCATTCTTAGCAAACTCCGAGACGCTAAATTTCTTACTTCCATTGATTTGAAAAAGGCCTTTCTGCAAATACCCCTTACTGAATCTTCTCGTCCCAAAACTGCTTTCGCTGTCTATGGCTTAGGTTTATTTGAATTTACGACCACTCCTTATGGTCTAATTAACGCCCCCAAAACTATGGCACGTCTAATGGACATTGTTATAGACCCTTCTTTAAGGCCCTACTGTTTTTGTTATTTGGATGACATCATTATTGCTACTCCTACCTTCGAACTTCATTTAGAAATACTTAATAAGTTATATCTTCGTCTTAAAGAGGCAAACCTTACCGTAAATTTTCAAAAATGTGAATTCTGTCGAGATTCCCTTAAATTTCTTGGTTTTGTAGTAGACAAAGCTGGTCTTCGAACAGATGAAGACAAAGTTTCCGCTATCCTCAACTACCCTGCTCCCAAAAACACTACCGAAGTCAAAAGACTCATTGGCTTAATTGGCTGGTACCGCCGATTCATCAAAGATTTCTCTACCGTTTGCTCCCCAATAACTGACCTTCTTCATGGCAGAAAAAAAGGACAACCAATTTCTTGGACCCCTGAGGCTGAAAATGCTTTTATCGAAGTCAAAAAACGACTTACTTCTAGCCCCATTCTTGCAAGCCCTGACTTTTCTAAAGAATTCATTATACAGACTGACGCTAGTGACACCGGACTTGGTGCAATCTTATATCAACAATGTGATGGTATCGAACACCCTATCGCATATGCAAGCCGTACATTGAACAAAACAGAGAGAAAGTACAGTACCACTGAAAAAGAACTTTTAGGTGTAATTTTTGGTGTAGAAAAATTTAGAGGTTATGTGGAAGGAACTCATTTCACACTCGAAACTGACCATTCATCCTTACAGTATCTATCAAAACTTTCTAACCCCTCTGGACGTTTAGCTCGTCTTTCACTCAGACTATCGCAGTTTGATTTTGAAATCAAACATAGAAAAGGAACCACTATGGTTGTCAGTGATGCACTTTCCCGTTCATTTCCAGATATTTCAGTGATTGATGTCACTACCTTCAAGCCAGATACTTGGTATACCGCTATGATTGATAAAGTCAATAATAATCCCGAGTCATTCCCCACTTTTAAAGTAGAAAATAATGTCCTCTACAAACATGTCTTCTCCCCAAACCCTATATCTAGTAATTTATCCAATTGGAAAATTGTAGTCCCTACCCCAAACAGGATTGATGTCCTAAAGACTTTTCATGGCGATCAAACTAGCGCACATCTCGGAATTTCCAAAACCATCGCTCGAATTTCTGAAATCTACTATTGGCCAAAACTTAGAAGCACTGTATCTCGTTATATCAATAAATGTTCCGTTTGCTCTTCCTGCAAAACCCAAAATTTACCTAAAGCCGGTATAATGGGCCAGTATAAAGACATTAATTTCCCTTGGCAATGGATCTCAGCTGACTTAATAGGTCCATACCCCAGATCCAAAAATGGCAATAGATTTGTTCTCGTTATAACAGACTGGTTTACTAAATTTTGTCTCGTCCATCCCATGCAAAATGCCACAGCTGCTGGTATTGTTAAATTTATCGAAAATCAAGTTTTTCTTATTTTTGGAGTCCCACAAATATTTTCCGTCGACAATGGCACAGTCTTTACCTCTTCCCTCTTTAAAAATTTGATGGATCAATATAAAGTACAAAAAATTTTCTACAACGCACGCTATCACCCACAAGCTAACCATACCGAACGGACCAATAAAGTTATAGTCACTGCCTTACGTTGTTACATTCATGACAATTCCTCTCACAAAAATTGGGATGCATCTTTGCATAAAGTTGCGCAAGCAATAAGAACCGCAAAACATGACGTTACAGGTTACTCTCCCGCTTTCTTGAATTTTGCCAGAAACGTACCGTTAAGTGGAGATTTTTATGGTGCAATTTCCGAAAATGCTAACAATTTAATCAACAATGCAGACAAATTACAACTCATTGACGACCTACAAACCCTCCCGAAACTTTTTATTGATGTACGCAAAAAACTCAAGCAAGCCCATGACAGAAATACAAAGTATTATAATCTACGAAAAAGAGATGTAGAATATCATGTCGGTGACCGCCTATGGAAAAAGAATTATGTACTTTCATCCAAAAATGATAACTTTGCAGCAAAATTTGCCCCTAAATTTATTCCATGTATTGTCCATAAAGTAATTTCTAGACTAGTTTATAATCTGAGAGACCTTTCAGGTAATGATCTTGGAAATTGGCATGTTTCAGACCTAAAAAACCAATTTATTGACGTTGACGAAAACCTTCCAGATGACTTAGACAATGAACAAGACAATAATATTGACACAGTCAATCTAGCATAACCCCATTGCCCACCAATTCCTTTTCCTATCCCGCATTTCATTCATTCTGTTCGAAATGGATTTTACGTCATTCAAATTTTTGGCTCCTGTTGTCAAGTACCTAACTTTTTGCTACCTGAGTTTTTTTACCGTTTCACAAACAAATGGTAATTTTGCTTTTTATAACTAACGTAGAGTCACTTACTTCAGAAACCGTTCCATTCTCTTGGAGTTTCGCTATCGTTCTCCTAAAAAAACGGTACAATTGTGTTTTAGTTCATTATCGTTTTCGTTTTCTTCCTTACTTTAGGCAACCGCGCCATTCTCTTGGAGTTTCGCTATCGTTCTCCTAAAAAACGGTACAATTGTGTTTTTAGTTCATTATCGTTTTCGTTTTCTTCCTCACTTTAGGCAACCGCGCCATTCTCTTGGAGTTTCGCTATCGTTCTCCTACAAAAACGATACACTGGAGTTTTTTCTTTTACTTTCCGTTTTCTAAATGACTGCTTAGTCGCTCTTTCTCTTCACCCTGGCTTCTATAGCAACCTCTTCCTTTTCTTTGCCTTCAATGGCAGTACTTCCGTAGCTTTTAGTGTTTTTTCCTTATTTTACCAGATTGGCCACACTCTTGTAGAGTTCTGGACCGATATACCGTATTCCCTGACAGAGTCATGGGTGTAATTTTAGTAACAATACCTTTGTTCGATTTAACAAAGAGAGCATATCAACGGACTGAATGCATGTAGCTGGAATGACTTTCGGATCGATGACCAATGGCTACTGTGGACGCTAACTGGCAACCTCACCGAATGTCGATCGCGCTGCTGTTTTTGCCCTCTTCCTGTGCTCTCGGCGTATAAACCAGAATACCTTTTTGTCCGATCACGTGATAAGAATCTATCGTCTTTCTTTTTATAATGTCGCCACAAACTATTCCTAACCACACATACCATTATTTCGACCACGATTTACCTTTCAGAATCACCCTATTTATCTTCAATTCTCTTTTACCCTAAACCATTCAAAGTAAGTATCTATGTATTTCTTTCTCTCCCTTAACATACCTTTTGCGTTGCCGTATTGTGATACTTGTGAACTACCTACCGTTATCGTATATTTTAGAACCGTTCCTTGTGGAACACTATAAGTGTTGTCGCCCTGCCAATAATCTTTGCTAAGTCAAGTAGTATTTCACCCCTGGTGACGTCATTATGACAAATCTTTACTCTTTGCTCGGTGAAAATTAGGCTGATTTATGAATTAATTAGAATTCCGACGGAATTGCATTCTAAATCAATTTTAGGCTGACATCACTCACCGTTTTTATTTTTGTCTCTCCCGGAGACATTGGTTTGGTATTTCCTGGAATTTTTCGCTCTGCGTATCTGAGATCCCAGCGTTTTATCAAAACACACCCTACCGTACCTTATCTTATCGTTTCGCCTGCACTGAGAAATTATCGCACCCTATCGTTACCTTTCGTTCTCAGTGTATGCTTTGTCTTATACGATGACATAACTACATGATAATCACAAGATGACAACTGCCTTACCTTACCTTTGACAACTGCCTTACCTTACCTTTGACAATTGCCTTACCTTTACCTTTGACAATTGCCTTACCTTACCTAAGATACATAGATTTTGCAATGATACTTCACCCCTCCTTTTATCTTATTAAGCACATTTTTCACAAAAAAAAATAATTCTTCGAATCATTTTTTTCCCGGAGGAGAGGGGGTGTAACATGTCTATCGACCTGTTTCGATTTTACAGAATAAATCCTTTTAATTAGCGCTCGTCGTCACTAGCCACATCCAATTATAGTACTGTGACCCCAAACTCTTCTACCCCGAACGTAAGACAATTGACGCCTGCCAACGGACAACGCCTCGTTAAACAGCCTTTTCGTTATCGTCTGCCTAAAGAGGCACATCGTCTTTCGCTATCTTTCATATCCCAAGTACCTATCTTATGAATTTTGCTGTGGTAAGCACAGCCCCTAGGCGAGTATATAACTCAAGAATACAACCCTAGGCGAGAATATAAGCCAAGAATATAACCCTAGGAGGATATAGCCGAATATAAACCGGAGAATATAACCCCAAGAATATAGCCAAGGATACCGCCCTAGCTCAAGCTACCGCCCTAGAACAGAACTCATCAGTTCGGATCAAGACCTGACTTCTTCTCCAGGAAACCACTTCATCTGAGCTAAGTACCTATAAAAGTACAAATTCCTTTAGTAAATTCCGTTGTTCATTTCCTGTGGCAGAATAAATTGTAAATTTGTTTTTAATTCTTTTTTTTTATTAAAATCCTCAACTATAAAAGTTGAGGGAGATATCGCCCGGGGTAATTTTTAGTGACTTTTTTTAATTATTAACTTTTATTTAAATTTTACAAGGCGTTTCTACCTTTTCCGCCTTAGTTTTTTGTAGTTTTCATCGTTAAAAAGGTAGTGGCGCCCTCAATTTTTACAACCCTTCTGTTATCCCTGTGTGACATAAACTTGGGGTCGAATCACCCTTGAGAGGAGTCTCTAGCCGGAGCCCTTCGAGCTGGTGCCCTGTGAGGTACTACTTTTACCGTTACAATATTCTCTGGTGTCATGCTATCAAAACTCATGTGAAATATGGGTTCGTCTAGTAATGTCCCAGTTGTATCAGTGTGTCCTTCTCGAACATTGTTCGGGGACCATAAGTCTCCCGATTTCAGCCTAAGAATTGCCATCATTGCCTCCGCCCTTATAAAAAGTTCTAGAGGAGGAAGTCCAATAAGGGCTTCCATTGATGCCGTCCCCGTGCTGTTCATTGCCCCGGTAATACCAAGAAGAGCTTGTCTTTGGATTGCAGTTAACATATTAACTGCAGAGGTCACTTCTGTCCTCCTCCACCAGACTATTGTTCCATAGGTGATCGTTGGCCTTATCACAGTTGTGTAGAGCCAGTGAACCACCTCAGGTCGTATTCCCCAGGTTTTGCCCATAACTCTTCTCCATTGCCAGAAAAGCCTAGTCGCCCTGGTAGTAATTTTTTCCAGGTGTGCCTTCCAATTCAGTTTGGAATCAAGGGTCACTTCCAGATATTTGACTGCTTTGGATATTTCTAGTTTTTCTCCGAACAACAGTACTCTACCCTGCGGGAGAACTCTTCTATTCGTGAAAACAACTAGTTTGGTTTTTTTTGGATTAACTGAAAGGTCCTCTGTAAGGCACCATTCCTCCACAATTCGCAGTGCTTCCTGTAGGACATTCATAACCACCTCCGGGAATTTCCCATTGGTGACAATCACTATGTCGCCCGCAAAACCCTGCGTCCATATGCCTTGATCATTCAACCTACAGATCAAGTCATCCACAACTAGGTTCCACAAAAGTGGTGAAAGTACTCCACCTTGAGGACATCCTTCAGTTGTCATAACGGTGTATGTTTTATCATGCATATGTGCTGTTATTCTCCTATGCTCAAGCATGGATCCTATCCATTTGCATGTGGTACTGTTTATCCCTCTGTTTTTAAGGGATGTGTTAATTGATGACATCGATGTGTTGTCAAAAGCACCTTCGATGTCTAGAAATGCTGCAAGGGCTACTTCCTTATGATTCAGGCTTCTTTCGAGACCTGAGACCAAATTATGCAGGGCAGCTTCACCTGATTTCACTGCTTGATAAGCCCATTGTAGTCTATGTAGAGGGATGCTCTTAAGCGCTCCTTCTTGTAAATACATATGTAATACTTTTTCCATAGTTTTCACCATGAATGATGTCAGACTGATTGGTCGGTAGGATTTAGCCTGGGTGTACGTTTCTTTTCCTGGTTTAGGAATAAATACCACCTTAGACTCTCTCCATGCAATTGGTATATACCCCAGAGCATGTCTGCTTCGAAGTATCATAACTAAAGGACCCATTATGATGTCTAGTCCCTCTTGCAGAAGCTTGGGGAATATGCCATCCGGTCCTGGAGTTTTGTAGGGGTCAAATGAGTTTACAGCCCATCTCATAAGATGGGGTCTGAATATCTTATTCGTGAGTTCCCAGTCCTCTTTGGTTGCCTTTGTTTTGGCAACCGGCCTGTTGTCATAGCTTGACTCTATCTTTACCGAACCTGGAAAGTGCACACTGAGGAGATGCTCTAGAGCCTCTGCCTCAGTATTTGAAAACTTTCCGCTCGGTAACTGAATAGAACCAAGTTTGTTAGAAGTATCCCTTTTGAGGATCCTGTTGATTCTGACGCTGCCAGGGACACCTTGCATGTCCTCACAGAATTCTCTCCAGGACTTCTCCTTGGATTCTTTTATTTTTGTATTGTATGTACCTAGTTTAGCTTTATACGCTTCCCAGTTACCCGTTTTTTTCGCTTTGTTGAAAAAGCGTATTGTTTCTTTCCTTAGCGATGTCAGCTCTTCATTCCACCAGATGGCTTGTCTAGAAGAGCGACTCTCCTTTATCGGACAGTTGTTATGATAAGAGGTCAGTGTACACTGTTGCAGCCATACGGCTGCTCCCTCTTAATCCTCAGCAGTTTTTGGTCTGCCTAGGTGTGAACGGATTTTAGAAAGCAGGTCCTCTTTATAAGATACCCAGTCAGTGCTCTTAGGATCCCTGTATGTTCTAATGACCGATTTTTCTACGTTAATTTCATAGTATATTTGGGCATGATCAGATAAAGATGGTTCATCCGATACATGCCACTTGCGGATCATTTCCCTGACACGTAAAGTGCAAAGAGTAACATCTATCAATGATTCCCCCCTTGATGTTCTAAATGTAGACGTATTACCCACATTCGCAATATCAAGTTCAGTAGTACATAGATAGTCAAATAGTTTCTTACCTCTGGTGTTGTTGTCTTTGCTGCCCCAACTGCTATGGTGTGCGTTGGTATCAGCCCCTACAATGACATCCAGATTATGTCTCCTTGAGTATTCCATCAGGTTCTCCATGTAAGACCCCGGTAGTGGTTCTTCTGAATCGATGGGAAGATACAGAGACACTATTATTGTCTCTAGTACTACCCCATCTTTTTCGAGTATAATCTTTGCTGCCACCATGTCACCCGTACATAGTTCCATAATCGGCATAAAGTTGTATTCGGATCTATAGCAAATACAAGTTCTTATTTTAGTACGATCAGTTCCCATTATCAGTCCCATTCCCCTAATATTAAGCCCCAGTATCTTACCTTTGTTTATCCAAGGTTCTTGAATTAGAACGATGTCTATGTTTTCAGCCACCACTCTTTGTTGTAGGACAGCGGTGGCTGTCTTTTTGTGCTGCAAGTTAACTTGTAGCACCTTGAAGGTCCTTAGAGGTTGATGGTACAGGTTCTCGATCAGTACCTGTTTCCTCCTCGGTCGAGTTTTCCAGGGTTTTAAAGCTGGCCCGCTGGAATAGATAGTACGGTCTCCATTGAGCCCACACCAGTCCTTTCATAGACTCCTCGTCAATCCGGAGACTCACATGCAGTCCCCTGTCGGATGACTTGGAGCCGAGGATCATCCAGCGATCAACCCTGGATTCTGTTTCTCGAGCCTCCTCAACCCCACTTTCAGATCCTCTTTCTTAGTCTCAGGAAGTAGGGCGAGGACTCGTTGCTGCTTTGGAAGTTCATCACTCTTGATGAGCTTCCAGTTGGTTTTCTGTGACAAATAGTCCCTCGTTATAATGAAGGACTCCTCATTGTCACAGATTAGCCCGTAGTAGCCGTCCATGTATCGACTGGCTTCAAACCTAGGCGCCTTCTGCACCTCGTCGATCATGTTAGTTAGGTTCTCTTTGATAGACCCCACCTGATCTTCAGAGACCACTGTCTCTGGGAAATTTTTTGGGACCACAGCTGCCTTGATCCCTTTGAGGGCCACGCTGTATTTAATACCAGTTTTAATACCGGTACCAGTGGTACGTTTGGCCCTCTTATCTTTCTTTTCCTTAGGAGTGCTCCTGGCTGACACAGTTCGCTTAACGCCCTGCTGGTTTACATCCTGTTTTGATGTTGAGGGAGTCGGCAGCACCACATTTTTGGTGTCAATACCTCGTTCCCTCATTTTTTTCAGCTTATTACGCTGGGCACCTGAAAGTTTCCCGAACGAAGCTTTGCTTGCCACAGGATTCGCTATAACGTCTCCTGGTGGCGTGGTTTGATCTTGGGCTCCAGAAGTGTCTGGCTGCGTTGGAGACACTTCTGTCTCCATTGCTGCCGGATCTTCCAAATCCCTTTTACTAGGAGTCTCTATAGGCTCCGTAATAGGTTTTTGTTTCTCTTGGTCCATATTTGTTCCCACGAGTATATGAGAAAGAAGGTCGGTACCTGCAGAGCTCCTTGTACAGGTACAAGGCTAAATGCAACGGGGTGCGCCAGGTGCCCCGAGGCTAGTGGTCTCGTGGCCGAATAACCCACGGCCATCCATCCCTTCAGCGACCACTTAACGTTAGGATTTGGGAGGTTATTATAGTGGTCCTCATCCACACAGGCCAGGCAATCAAGCCAAGCCCCCCGATCCACATAGTTCGGCATGCCCCTCACAGGCCTTACCCTAGTAAGGGGGTAGTTGCTCTGCTATGTAGTTTGCGGTATGCGTCACGAGCTTGTCAGCGATTGGGTATTCGGTTGGCAATGTTGGGCGTTTATAGCCCTCATCCTTCCTTATTCACCAACAGACCAGTTCTTTCATTTGCATGACGTCCCTGGCCTCCCCTATCCGCAACCTGGGGACGCTCCCGATAGGTAGCTCAACCCATCACCCTCCTATGTAACAGGGCAATGCACATAGAGTTGAAATCTTGGACAAGCCGTAGCAAGTCCTCGAAAACTCAATGAACACGGGAAGGATACGACAATAAACGCCTTCTAGTATTTAATCATGTAAAATCACTTTTTAACGTAGAAACCATGCATAAAGAATCCCCTACAAATTACGCAATTTAATCGACACATACTCTAAACACTTACATTCTCTTAAACAAATGGGACAACAAACAGATCACTGGGATGTATTATTAATTCACATTATAACAACCAAATTAGATTCGTCCACATTACGCGAATGGGAAAACGCGAAATCGAACGCCAATAAGGAGGTACCTTCATTTAATGATCTTAAGACATTCTTAAAATCGCGCGCCGATTTGTTGGAAACCTTAGAAACTAATCAAGCGGACAAAAGGGCTCATAATAATAATAATTCATTTAATAATAATTCCAAAGGTACGTTCAATCACACACGCGGGTATATATTATTCGTCTCACCAAGCATCAAATTATTCAAACAAGCACACATCCAACCAAAACAAACCTCCCAGTAAATCGAATCAAAAACCGTTTTGTGCTATATGTAAAAATTCTCATGTCATATAACTGCACAGAGGAAATGAGTTCATCCCCCAGTGAAAAAGACGAAAGGGCTAAAAATGCCCAATTGTGCATTAATTGTTTAAAACCTGGCCACGACAACAGAATTTGTCGTCACATTAATTCTTGTAAGACATGTAATGGGCGGCATCACACACTATTACATATCAATCGCGTTCAAAACAATGATCGCTCACGTGAAACTCCCTCTAACCCTGTCGCTTTAACCTCAACCGAACCATCTACTTCATTAGCAAATTGCTCCATTTCTAAAGGTACGTCCATAGTGCACCGCTTCTCGCTACCTGCTCGCAGGCTTTATCCCGCGGCAGACACTGCCCGCTTTGTAAACCTGCGGGCTTGTAGCAGGTGGTGGTCACAGTGCACCGCTTGCGGGAACTTCTCGCTCGATCATTGACTTACGATTAGGATTTAATAGGCATCATGGATATATCCCGTAATGATCTATTGTGTGTTTTATTAGCTAGCGATAGTGCTCACCCCGACAAGTGGCCCTTCAACCGTTTGTCCCATATAGCATTTTTTAACAACACTTTCGCAATCAAAATCTCTTTATCCACTTCCATTATTATTATTTATGTAAACAAACGAAAGTTAATAAACCAGAGCAGCCACTGTGTTTAAAATTTTACAACAAACTGACTAAACTGTCCAAGCGGGTGAAGCGAGAAGCGAGAAAAATAAATGATAAATCATTCCGGTAAAAGCAAATTAAGCCGGTTAAAGCAGACTGGCAGGCACACTATGGCCACGCACATACGTTTCTTCATACATTTTTCCCCGCTAGTCTGCTGCGATAAAGCGTGAAGCGAGAAACGGTGCACTATGGACGTACCTTAACATCGCAGTGCAAAGCCAGGTAATCTTATCAACCGCTCTAGTAAACGTTTATACATACAGCTAGAGCACTTTTAGATAGTGGTTCGCAAAGTTGATTTATATCTGCTGAATTGCATAATAAATTAGGTATTTTATCGGAACAGGTCAACTGGACAGTGTCAGACATAACAAATATTTCATGCAAATTAGAGAAAGGGTGCAATATAAAAATATCATCTAAAATAAACAATTTTAATGCACAATTACAGTGCTTTATTGTTCCGCAAATCTCGGGTTGTATACCTGCTGTGCCTTTAAATGTACGATATCTAAATATTCCAGAGCACTTGCCGTTGGACCAACGGAAACCTATTAAAAGACATACTTCACATTGTGAACAAACAACTAAAATCGACAAAATGTCAATTGTATCAGAAGATACAATTCTGGAAATTTCAGCTTATTTAACAGCTTCAGAAGTTGCAAGTGTTAAACATGATACCCAGTACTATTCTACCGATGAAAATGTTATAAAAAATAACCTGCCAGATGATGAGTCTTCTTCTGGATTGAATAGATCCGTCAATAAACTTTTTCAAAAGTCCCCATTAAGCTGTGAAATAACAGACAAATCTCATTTAATTCTTGTACAAAATGCAATGTGATCAAAACTGAACATGAAACATTTGTAGAAAGCTCCATAAATATGAATGAAAGTTTTTATGTCATAGAAATTTCGAGTAAAGATGACGTGGAGCAGGTAGAGAATATAAGTAGTGGTTTGCAGCGAAATAGACTGCAGAAGAATACTGTGAAAGTGAGTCTTATTTCAAGGATAGAGATGATTTACCACTGGATCAGAGTGCAATTAGTGAATCAAAATATCCAACTACTTCAGCTATAACCATACCCGACATAGATTTACAGCAGTTTAATGTTTCCAGTATTTGTCCTCCAACCGATACAATATAAAAAATAAATGCCATTTTAAATCAAGCGGACGATAAGTCATTCACAGAAAGCCCAATCACAATAGAAAAAATAGATGCCATTTCAAATGAAGCTGATGATAAGTCATTCATAAAAAGCCCAATCGAAGCAACACACATTGAGTACGAGAAGAACGATGAGTTGAATATAGGAGACCTAAGAATATCATCAATTTGCAAACAAAACTCCAAAAGTAATATTTCAGGAGATGAAGACAATTTTCATATCGTTCATTTAATATCAGGATCATTTTTACAAAAACCAATGTCTGATTTCTCACCAAAGACTCCCCCCACCAAACACCTAACACCAATAAATAGTAATTTCACTATCAAAAGTCTCATTCCAGTACCAAAAAGATCTCCCCGAATGAAGATAAACTTGTAATGTTGCTTGAATTTTTAATAGTAGTTTTGTTCGCTAATAGTTGTATCTAATTGTAAAAACTTTCGCTTTGGGAGGCATTTAAAACGTAAATAAAGGCTTGATTAATTTCATCGTCTACAAGTGGCCCGAAATTACGCTGGTCATTTTTGACCTTACAATTGTTAATAAACCGTAATACATATGCCGCACTTTTTTTAACCTAAGTAGTGTCTTATGCAGCACAGACATATTCTGATCATTCTCAATGAGATGGCTGACATTCAAAGAATCTGCAGTCAAGTCCAACCCCGGATCTAAGCTAACATCTTTTCTAAACAAACTCACAGAAACCGGATTCCTTACATGTCTTGTAACTGTTGATTTGTCTACCATCTTCTCTAGAGATGCTGGCATACAAATATTAGTTTCGGAACGTAAAACGGGGTTTTTTGAAGGTCTGTAAAGTATGTTTGAAAGAATAACATCAATATTTTCTTTGTTTTTCGAATCCGTAGGTTTTTGTATTTTTTTTGTTTTGCTTGAATCCACGTTTCGTTTTAAAACTGGTTTTGGACTGTATTTAATGTACATTCGAACAGGGCTGATTATATTTTTGAGATTTGGTTTTGTTTTTTGAGCTGGCAAAGTTGGTACTTTAAACGACTTATCATCAGCTTCATTTGAAATGGCATCTATTTTTTCTATTGTGATTGGGCTTCTATTGTGAATGACTTATCGTCAGTTTGATTTAAGATGGCATTTATTTTTTCTATTGTATCGTTTAGAGGACAAATACTGGAAACATTAAACAGCTGTAAATCTATGTCGGGTATGGTTATAGCTGAAGTAGTTGGATATTTTGATTCACTAATTGCACTCTGATCCAGTGGTAAATCATCACTATCCTTGAAATAAGACTCACTTTCACAGTATTCTTCTTGTTTACTGCATTCTTTTTCGCTGCAATAGCTAATACTATCTGATGAAACTTGTGTCACTCATATCAATCTCAACATTAGGTCAAGCCACTGATCACTCTTCCCACCTTCGAATGGACTATTTAAGCTGGTTCAATAACGGATTGTTGGAATCGTAGACATCAATCAACACAATATTATATTTTTTATTATAACAATATAATCAGAACAACTATAATACAAATATATAAACGAAGAACTGTACATAAAACGAAGGACCACCGGCTTCAAATACCGGAAATATTTATGATTGAAAATGCATTTGAGAGTTTTGTCATTCACTGAGAAATTTTACAAATAGTAATTGGAATTTTTGACTTACAAATTCACAGAATAGAAAACATCACTTGCACTGTATTTTTTATATTAAATAATATTTTAAAAGAAACTTTTAACATTAGTTTTCCGTGCTAAAAGGGAGAATTGACACTTTTTTCAATTGAAGAGACTGAGATAGTGACAGTTCTTTTTTTGTCATTTTTACTTGATTCATTCAAATATGACTATCTGTGAAATGAAATTGAACAATATCATCACTCATCTCCAAACCACTACTTATTGTCTCCACTTCATCTTCACTCGAAATTTCTATGACGTACAAACTTTCATTCATATTTATGGAGCTTTCTACAAATGTTTCATGTTCAGTTTTGATCACATTACTCATCATCTGGCAGGTTATTTTTTATAACATTTTCATCGGTAGAATAGTACTGGGTATCAATTTTAACACTTGCAACTTCTGAAGCTGTTAAATAAGCCGAAATTTCCAGAATCTTCTGATACATTTCAGAAAACATATGGTCGGCCAACGGCAAGTGCTCTGGAATATTTATATATCCTACATTTAAAAGCACAGCAGGTATACAACCCGAGATTTGCGGAACAACAATGCACTGTAATTGTGCATTAAAATTGTTTATTTTAGATGATATTTTTATATTGCACCCTTTCTCTAATTTGCATGAAATATTTGTTAAGCCTGACACTGTCCAGTTGACCTGTTCCGATGAAATACCTAATTTATTATGCAAATCAGCAGATATAAATGAACTTTGCGAACCACTATCTAAAAGTGCTCTAGCTGTATGTATTTTATTGTATTTGTCATAAACGAGCGGTTGATAAGATTACCTGAAATTTGCTAATGAAGTGGATGGTTCGGTTGAGGTTAAAGCTAAAGGATTAGAGGTAGTTTCACGTGAGCGATCATTGTTTTGAACGCGATTGATATGTAATAGTGTGTGATGCCGCCCATTACATATCTTACAAGAATTAATGTGACGACAAATTCTGTTGTCGTGGCCAGGTTCTAAACAATTTATGCATAATTGGGCAATTTTAGCCCTTTCATCTTTTTCACTGGGGGATAATCTCATAAACTCTGTGCAGTTATATATGACATGAGAATTTTTACATATAGTACAAAACGGTTTTTGATTCGATTTACTAGGAGGTTTGTTTTGGTTGGATGTGTGCTTGTTTGAATAATTTGATGCTTGGTGAGACGAATAATACCCGCGTGTGTGATTGAACGTACCTTTGGAATTATTATTAAATGAATTATTATTATTATGAACTCTTCTGTCCGCTTGATTAGTTTCTAAGGTTTCCAACAAATCGGCGCGCGATTTTAAGAATGTCTTAAGATAATTAAATGAAGGTACCTCCTTATTGGCGTTCGATTTCGCGTTTTCCCATTCGCGTAATGTGGACGAATCTAATTTGGTTGTTATAATGTGAATTAATAATACATCCCATTTGTTTAAGATAATGTAAGTGTTTAGAGTATGTGTGGATTAAATTGCGTAATTTGTAGGAGGATTCTTTATGCATGGTTTCTACGTTAAAAAGTGATTTTACATGATTAAATACTAGAAGGTGTTTATTGTCGTATCTTTCGCGAATAAGATTCCTTGCTACGATATAGTTGCTACTTGCAAATTCAATCGAACGGATAACTTGGGCCGCACCCGATTCTAAAGATGACCGTAAATAATGCAATTTTTGAATGCTATCCAAGGCCTTATTTTTATGCACCAATGATTCGAATAAATCCGCAAATTCTAACCAGTTTTGGTAAGAGCCGTTAAATATGGGAATTTCAATGGGTTTCAATTTTATGCCTGCAAGTTTAAAAGTTGTTTTCATAAGCGCTGTGTATAGTGTTGGTACTAACTAAATTAGAGCTTGATGCATTGTCTGAAGATAAGATAGAATCTTTCATTATATTTTTGGCTATGGCTATTTGCATGTGAAAGTTAGATTCAAAGGTAGCGCTCTCTTCGCTCTTCATATTCAATTTCTAATAAATTTTCATCTTTTGTTTTTTCATCAATTAAGCCCTGTATGTTTTCAAACTCGAAATAATATTTTTTGAATGATTTAGCCGTTCTTGCAGCGCTAAAAGGTATACGTCCGCTAGAATAGCATTCGTTCCTTTAGTGCCTGATACATATTTCCCAAAAATCGTGACCTTAGCTTTAATCGCTCCTCGCTTTCTTTTTAGCTCTTCCAAAGAAAGGGACATAATATCTGACATTTTGCGAATTTGTAAATGTAATGAACAAAAACAAAACGAAATAAATAATGAATTGCGATTATTAAATGTACGAAATTGATTATGTTATGATTATGTGAATTTTGGATGTAAATTGATTGCACAACCTCAGCTTTAAAAAACTCTCGTTAGAAACCCAGACTTAAAACAACAACAAATTAGCACTAATGATTGTATGAGAGGAACGACCTCACCTGATGATTTGCGATGCAGTTGGCTACTTCTTGGCTTCGTGCTCCTAGGATCCAAGTACAAATTTGATTAAGTAATAATCCTTCAATTGAATTTACTGTTTGGAACCTTACTTTGTGGAATCTACTCATTTTACTTTTTCAAATTAAACTAAGTGTTTCTGATTAATTCCACTATTTAATGAAAAAAATATGAAAACTTAGACTTATTTTTTTCATTAAATAGTGGAATTAATCAGAAACACTTAGTTTCATTTGAAAAAGTAATAATAATCCTTTACTGAAGCGTAATGGTGTAATGTCCGGGAATTCCGGAGTCACTACATTAGTTTTCGTCTTTGATTACACGCACGATAACTTTTCGGCGATTGACGATTTCACTTTTTATTGTTTACCGAGTAATAACATGTTTTGTTTTTCACTTGTATTCGACAAAATCCGGCTCGAAGGACCATTAATGTCAGTGAGATGTGCGACGGAATAAAGTCTTCAAGTGAAGTTAAAGAAAAGATTAAAACGATATTACATAGACATAGATTTACAGCAGCTTAATGATTCCAGTATTTGTTCTCTAAACGATACAATAGACAAAATAAATGCCATTTTAAATCAAGCTGACTATAAGTTATTCACAGAAAGCCCAATCACAATAGAAAAAATAGATGCCATTTCAAATGAAGCTGATGTTAAGTCATTCACAAAAAGCCCAATTGAAGCAACACACATTGAGTACGAGAAGAACGATGAGTTGAATATAGTAGACCTAAGTATATCATCAATTTGCAAACAAAACTCCAAAAGTAATATTTCAGGAGATGAAGACAATTTTCAAACCGTTAATTTAATATCAGGATCATTTTTACAAAAACCAATGTCTGATTTCTCACCAAAGACTCCCACCAAATACCTAACACCAATAAATAGTAATTTCACTATCAAAAGTCACATTCCAGTACCAAAAAGATCTCCAGATTCGTTTAAAGTACCAACTACGCCAGCTCAAAAAACAAAACCAAATCTCAAAAATATAATTAGCCCTGTTCGAATGTACATTAAATACATTCCAAAACCAGTTTTAAAACGAAACATGGATTCAAGCGGAACAAAAAAATTACAAAAACCTACGGATTCAAAAAACAAAGAAAATATTGATGTTACTCTTTCAAACATACTTTACAAACCTTCCTAAAACCCCGTTTTAGGTTCCGAAACTAACATTTGTATACCAGCATCTCTAGAGAAGATGGTAGACAAATCAACAGTTACAAGACATGTAAGGAATCCGGTTTCTGTGAGTTTGTTTAGAAAAGATGTTAGCTTAGATCCGGGGTTTGACTTGACTGCAGATTCTTTGAATGTCAGCCAACTCAGTGAGAATGATCAGAATATGTCTGTGCTGCATAAGACACTACTTAGGTTAAAAAAAAGTGCCGCATATGGATTACGGTTTATTAACAATTGTAAGGTCAAAAAAGACCAGCGTACTTTTGGGCCACTTGTAGCCTTTCTTTACGTTTTAAAGGCCGCCAAAAGCGAAAGTTTTTACAATGAGATACAACAACTATTAGCGAACAAAACTACTCTTAAAATTTCAAGCAACATTACAAATTTATCTCCATTTATTGACAAAGAAGGTATTCTTCGCGTGGGGGGTCGTTTGCAAATTTCGGAGTTTACCTACGATAAAAGGCATCCAATCATTATTTCATCTAATCACAAACTGACGATGCTAATTTTTAATAACTATCATCAAGATTCGATAACGGCAAAAGTCTGTGTAATTTATCTGCGGAGACAAATACATTCATAATCAGTACTAAATTTAAGCATAAAAGGAGCACAAGAGAACGTGGTTATTCCCAGGAAAGAGAAACGGCAACCAAATCGATCATATTTTAATATCAAAGAAATGGACGAAAATGGTTAAAGACACGAGGTCATACCGAGGAGAAAACGCGGATACGGACCACATTTTACTAATGGGTAATTCCAAAAAAAAGGGACAAATCAGAGTCATTGCTATTTATTATCTACCCATGATAAATTAATTACTGAAATTTGAGCTCAAAATGATTTTTAATAATCTGTTATTAGTTCCATATTCTTTTTTATTGAGAAAAAAATATTTAAGTATTCTTTTCTTTTTGCATATATTTTAAAATCACCTCCATGGTCAGTCCCTAACTGATATCGACTATATTTCTTTATATTATTCAGGCATCTAAAACTCAAATAAATATTTTTAACATTCAAATGTCTGAATAATAGTGTAATTGAACTATAAACCAACCGTTGTACAATAAATTTAATTTTTTTTCTTACCAATCGAGACTAAAGTGCTGTCCCTAACAAATCTATCAACTCTATGGACTCGTAAAAATTCGTAGAATCTCGAATAAGTTATGTGTTCTATCAAAATCTAACGTAATGAATATTCAAAACAAATCATCACCTCAGTATGCTTCAAGCAATGGTATGGTGTGGTGCTGATTTTGTAAATATCGAGGTCGCTAAACATCTGTTACCACGTGAGTATTTTTTCTTTAAATCAACTCCATGCTTTAATTTTTTTATAAACAAGTAATGAATTGTTTATTCAAATAATCAATTTTTAATTGTTTATATAACACACCGTCCACGTTCAATTGCAAGTGTTAATAAGATATCTCTTTTTGACAATTTTACTTTAATTTCATATATTAAATCAACTCCATGGTCATCAACTCCATGGTTTTTATTAGACCATGGAGTTGACTGTAACCCATGGAGTTGATAAGCTATCTCATTCCAGATTCAAAATGGCAAACAAAAACGAAAAACAACTTGAGAAACGAAGAATTCAAAAGAGAGAAGCTGAGAGGAGAAGAAGAGAGAGAATTGAAAATAATCCTGAGGCATACGAGAAAGCTAAAGCAGAAGAAAGAGCGCGATACCACCGAAGAAGAAATGAAGGGAAAATAAAAACAATCGGCGAAGAATCAAAAAGGACAAAACGCATAATTCGTAAGAGATGGAGGACAGCATCTAAGAAGTACAGAGACACTACAAGAAATTTGAAAAATGCAATAGAGTTCGCGCAACAAAATTCGCCACCACCTAGTCCTGTTCCGCTGGAGGAAAACCTTAATCCGACTCCATCGACATCAAGAAGGAACTCTGGAAGAAAAATTGTCAAACGGAATAGATCCAAGATGTACAGAGATATTCAAGGATTAAAGCGAGAACTAACAAAAACTAAAAGTAGATTGGAAAAGTATAAGAAGCGATATTATCGGCAAAAGAATAAAAAAATTGATAAAAAAGAACTAAGTCCGAAATCAAAAGTTCTGGCAAGTGTTAGTGGTTATAACGTTCCTCAACATATTAAAAATAAAATATTGTTTTCGGAAGCATTAAGTACACAAATTTCAGAAAATTTAGAGAATGTAAAATCTTATAAATGTCGAAAAAGATTCGGTGAATTAATTACTGGAAACATCATGAAAAAGTATCGACTTCTTGGAAAAATGAAAAACATGGCATCTTATAAAATACTGAGAAAGTCCAATAATAAAAAAATCTCAGCCAAACATTCCGGAAACCTGAAAAAAAGTATTCAAGAGTTTTATCTGAGAGATGAATCAAGTCGCGTTGCTCCAGGTAAATCTGACACAGTTACTTTTAAATCAATCAAGAAGCAAAAGAAATACTTAAATTTCTCAATGAAAGAGTTTCATAGAAATTTTATTAAAATACATGGTGGTGTGAAAGTTAGTTATTCGCAATTTTGCGCAAATCGTCCTTTTTGGGTAGTGATGTCTAAAACCAATGAAAGAGACCTGTCTTTGCTTGCGCCATGAAAATTTTAGGCTGTTGTTCACGAAAATGAAACTTCTAAAAATGTTTATTTATAATCAACCGGAAGGCTTAATCAAAAGTTTATGCTGCGAAAATGAAATGAAAGAAACCTGTTTGGAAAGGAAATGCGACAATTGTGTTCAGAAAAAATTATTTATAACGAAATTAACAGTAATGAATTTGGTGCTTATAAAAAATGGATATTAATAAACGAAGAATTAATTATAAAAGGCGTCAAGAAGATGTGTAAAAAATACATTAAGAAAGATATTACTTGTCAAAAGAAAGATATGATTGAAGCATTGGAGCAAAGTCTTCAAAATTATTTGCAACATGTAGCAAATATTAGGCATCAATATGAATTCATTGATAACTTGAAAGATTCTTTACAACCACAAGATGTGCTCGTACACATGGATTTTTCAGAAAATTATCAATGTAAATATAACAGAGAAATACAGAGTGCACACTTTGGTGGTGCTAAACCGCAAATATCTTTGCATACTGTAGTTTGGTACTACAAGTCAAATAATGGGGAAATAAATAAAAATTCATTTTGCAGTTTATCTGAAAATACCCGCCATGACCCTATTGGAATCTTAGCTCATCTTCAACCATTATTTCAAATAATTCTTGACACACTTAAAAATGTTAACAAGGTGCATTTTCTCAGCGACGGTCCAACGACTCAATATCGCAACAAAAGCATGTTTCTTATTTTTGCTACCAAGTTTGTAGATATATTTAAACCATCAAGCATGACCTGGAACTTCACAGAAGCAGGCCATGGAAAGGGAGCTCCAGATGGCATTGGCGGTGTTATTAAACGATCTGCTGATCGATTAGTGGCATTTGGAGAAGACGTTGCTGATCTCAAGTCTTTAGTTGAGCAACTGTCAAATCGTTGCCCAGGAATTCAATTGCACGTTATTCATGAAGATTCGTTTACGAAAATTGATAATGAATGAGTAATTCCAAATGATCTTAAAACTTTTAAGGGAACAATGTTGATTCATCAAGTAACTTGGAACGCAAATAGAAATAATATTGTCTTATTCAGAAGACTTAGCTGCTGGAGTTGTGCTGCTTCTGAGATTTGCTCACATTATCACCTAGGTGAAATGAATATGCCTCAAAAACTGAGATATAATGACGTTTATAGTTCTGACTCTGATGAAAGTTCTCTGTGTGCTGATGAGATTCAGATTACTAAAAATGACTTAAAAACCAATGATTTTGTAATCGTGACATATGAATCCTCTTTTTTTCCAGGCGAAATTAAAGAAATACGAGATTCGGATGTGATGGTTAGTTGTATGGAAAAATATGGACGTCTTTGTACTTCTTGGAAATGGCCTTCAAACGAAGACTGTTTATGGTACAAATTTGTTGATATTCTTCAAAAAATTGATCCTCCCAAACTTAAAACTAGAAATATTTATTCAGTTCCGCAAATGGCTGAATATCTTGACTGGTATATGAAATGATTTATGATGGTGATATTAATGGTTCCTTTTACAATTAGAAAAATGTTGTTTTGTTAACTTTTTTATAAGAAGTTATTTTGTGTTTTTGTGTTTTTTTATAAGAAGTGTTTTGTGTTTTTTTATAAGAAGTTATTTTGTGTTTTTATACTATATTTATATATATTTATATAATAAAATAATCCGTTCTTTCTATTTTGTCTCAACTCCATGGATCAACCATCATTACCTTGGTCTTACAATTTTTAAATTTTCCAAAAAAATGAGTTTCTGTTAGAAACGATCTCAGTCATAGGTCATACATTATCCTGTTAAATCCTTAGAATCCAAAAAGCTTAATTACATTTAATTTCGAGCTATTAGTTTCTCTGCCGTTTTTAGATTCAGAATTGTCCCTTTTTTTTGGAATCACCCTAATAGCGAAGCTGAATATAAAAATATCAAGATACAAACCTTACAAACAAAACAAAAGAATTAGTGTAGTCAAATTAGCAGATTTTAGGCAGTAACGTGGAACAAATTAAAGACAAATGTTTAATGGTAGAAATTTAAAGTTAAGGGTGTCTTAAATAATATACTAAAAGTCCCATCTAATCTGACAATGGCAAGTATTGAAAAATCGCCGCCATTTTGAATTTTTCAAGTTTTTGGATATATTTCCCAAACATCCGGGTTTTTTGAAAACTTTTAAGTGGCTTTTTTTTGGTTATAAATAAAATTATGTAGTTAATATTGTGTCAAATACTGTTTTTATTTCTCACGATTAATAGATTTTTAACTAAAAATAATAGCGCCAATAATCTAAAGCTTTTTGTCGCTTTAATTTTCTAAGAACACCTAAATTGTGGCTTGGTAAAAACTTAATACCATTTTAGTTTTGATAACATTTTGACAATACCATAATGCACTAATTTAACAGAAATATGTTATCTAAAAAATCCAGTTATTCGGAGCAACATATAGACTTAAGCCGTTCCAGGCAACAAAGGGACAAGATTGATTTGGAAAAATAATCGCAAACCAGAATGGTTGGTTCTATCTCAACAGATATACCAACCCCGTTTACTTTAGAAGTGTAATTCAATGTCTGTCGGGGCATATAGCCCGAGAAGTAGTTGTTGCTTCTTAGTGGACGGTCTGCTCTTTGGAAATTAATTTTTCTAATTTTGTAAAGCGTTTAATAGTATTGAACTATTATTTTTTGACGTCTTTCTTCATAAGGTTGTTTGGCAAAGACCTGCTACTTTCCACCAAATATGTAACCAGTATACAAATTACGCTAAACATGCTTATGGTGAAAATTCCGTATTTGTTTTTGATGGATATAATTCAAACACATTTTCAACCAAAAAAGCCTTGCAAATAATAAGATCATAAAACGCCGTAGAAATTTCAGTGAAATTGGAAAATATAGTCGTTACACCACAGGAAGATTTCTTAAGAAATAATAAGAATAAGCAAAAACTTATAGATCTTTTAAAATCCTCTTTAGTAGCCACAGGTATTAGAGTTGTACAGGCTGAAGGCGACGCGGACTATTTATTAGTAAGAACAGCAGTTGAACTTTCCAGCGAAAATAAGACGGTGACAGTGGTATCTGAGGACTCCGACGTTGCTGTTTTACTTATTCACCACTCACAACATGAGAAAATGTATTTGCTTCGACCAGGGAAAGCTGCAAAAGCAGATAGGGTAACAAACATAGCTGATCTTCAAGCAAAATTAGGACACATCAAAGAGTGCATTCTGTTTTTACATGCTATTTCAGGTTGTGACACAACTTCTTTTATTTTCAAGAAAAGTAAAAAATATATATTGCACATGTTAATGAAAGATGAAGCTTTAGGTAACAGTCTTAACGTTTTTTTGCAAGAAACAATAGATAAAAACGAACTCATAGATGAAGGCATAAAATTTATTACCAAATTATATCGACCCAAATGCAATAAAGAGGAAATTGAAAAGTTACGATATACCATGTACCAGAGAATCATGTCACGTCAAGGACTATCAGGAACTTTTAACTTGGCACTGTTACCTCCAACAAGAGATGCTGCGACACATCATATTATGAGGGCATACTATCAGGTAAACAATCACAATAGTAAAATAAAAAAACAAAATTAAAAGAATTTTTGTTTTAGATACAAGAATGGCTGGGGAAAAATAATAACCCATTACATTACGGGTGGCAAAAAGATAGGGAGGATCATCTTATTCCCATAACATTAACGGAAGAGATTGCTCCCAGTGATATTTTAAAAATGGTTTTCTGCAACTGTAAAGAAGGGTCATGCGGCAAGGCGTGTTCTTGCAGAAAGTTGGGTTTAAAATGATCGTCTAAGTGTGGACAATGCTTTGGAATTACGTGCGGCAATCCCTGCACCATAAATGATGAAGAAGAAGATCTAATTTTATGTTAAAATAATTGTTTGTTTTGTTTTATGGCATTATTGTAACTTCTTACCTAAACTGCTCGTAACAACGATTGCATTTATCGGTTAATTTTTTTTAAAGTAAATATTTGTTTTTTTGCTATCTTTACTGTAACTCTTAAAAATTTATGTTATAGGGGTCAACATTTATGTAATTTTTTATTTCTCATGAAAAAAGTATCTTGACAATTTCTCAAAAAATTGATACTTTTTAAGATATGTACCAAAATATCGAGAAAATCATAAAAAACAAAATGGCGGCCATTTTTTCCAACTTGCCATTGCAATATTTTATGGGACTTTTAGTATGTTATTAAGGACTACATAACCAATACATTTTCGTTGAAAGAGACAAAGAAAGCCAAGAAAATACATTCATTAACTTAAAAAAAGAGGCAGCAAAGAGATGACTGGTAGTTAACCAAGAGAAGACAAAATATATGCAACTTTCAAGGAAGACAAACAAGACAGCCACTATGAATATGGGAGATTATAGTTTTCAAAGAGTAAATCACTTCAGATACCTGGGAATAGTAATTGATGAGGAGAACAACAGAAGTTCGGAGATAAACGCAAGAATAATGGCCGGAAACAAAGTGTATTGGAGGTATCAGAAACTACTAAGGGACAAATTTATCAGTAAAAAAACTAAAATTAAAATTTATAAAGCCGCGATACGACCAGTAATAACGTATGCCGGTGAAACTATGAGCCTAGCTGATAAAGACTAAGAAAATCTCAGAGTCCTAGAGAGGAAAGTCATACGGAGAATACTAGGGACAAAGCAGATCCTGAATGAAGGGCACAGAAGACTATATAACTATGAAATAAGTCAGTACATGAAAGGTGAAGATATAGTCATACATATAAAGGCGCAGCGACTAAGATGGTATGGGCATCTTCGAAGAAGAAATAAGGACGAGCCAATAAGGAAAATCTCTGATTGGAAGTCCGCAAACCCCAGATCAAGGGGACGTCCCAAACTTAGATGGGAAGATCAAGTGATTGATGACCTGAAGAAAAGGAATCCGCTGAAAAGAGAACTCGTTCCATATGTACAATATTAGTTTTATTAAATTCTTGTAATATAATTTAAATCTTTTCTTTAATTTCACTTGAAGACTTTATTCCGTCGCACATCTCACGAGCAGTGCATAATAATCAATAATGGATAGTGATACATGAAACTTATCTTGCCTTCGAAAATAGTCGATTTTTCATTCGGAAATTAGTAATTTTTTGTAAACATATACAAAAAAATGTAATATTCACCTCAGCGAATAATTGTCTACTGCCTATTGTTTCGCCTGCCTGCTAGTCTCGCCTACGCCTCAACTATCAATTTGCAGACTCGACGACGAGTTTTTCGTCCTTGGTACATAAATCACTATTATATAATTTATAAATATCTATTATATCACAACAGTTATATTAATTATAAATTGATTAACGAATTAAATAAAATAAATCATAATTAAATTCTGTCACTTTTTGACAATTCTGAGAATACAAAAAAATTATATGTCTGTATACTAATGTTCTGGGTAATAAAATGTAAATTGTATTATTTTATAGGACCTATAAAACATGGTGGATAACTTAAAGGTTGTACTGTAAACTTGATTTTTTAAAATTTCGTATTTCAGTTATTTTCCACCCACACACCCCGAATCGGTTCTAAAGCAAGGGTTATTCTAATCATTAGAATAATCATGTTTAGGTTCACTTAAAAATTAACCCTATATAAGAGTTGAAACAAATTCATGGGGTCAACTTCATAACGTATTCATACAAAATTTTATTACAATGTTGCCAGTAGTTTCATAATCATGAAAAATATAATATTTTTTTATCAACACCCTGTACCTTGAATACCCATGATGTACGAAATTTTGTATAGTAGCTTAACTCACTCATTTATTACTGTTCTACCTATTCTAGCAATGGGACCATCTTTTTTAAACACCCTGTAAATAATTGAGAATAATATGAAAAAATGCAAAAAATATTATTTTTTAAAACTATTTATGTTTCAAGTTCCGAGTAGTTTGATGAACTATCTACGTTGGGGTCTAGAAAAATAATAAGTGGTTCTACGGGTGCATACTAGTTCGCTCCCGCGGTCAGTTGGGCTTGTTAATCCTATACTAGTTCGCTCCAAAGGTACTATACTAGTTCGCTCCGGCTACCTGAGACTTTCTCGTGGCGGGGATTAAAAAATGTGACCGTTGCCGCCGCCGGCTGGAGTGACCAATATGTCCATACCTACCTGCTCCATACCTAACCTAACCGTTAACTAATAACATAGGTTTTCCCTTTTCACTTAACATTTCACTAACTTCTGCGGAATTCATCTTTTTAAATATTTTCAATGTGATCGATATTTTCACCTTTACTCAACAACTAAAACTTTCACAATAATGAAATTAAAAGAAAATACTTAATTTCATTTAAAGATTTAAAACCTTCCAAGTATTAGTCATTATCCGAAAATCCCAACCACCCCTCATAAAATTCAGTGCGGGAGCGAACTTACCTATGATGTTTTCGGGTAGGGGATTAAAATCTGACCGCCGGAGCGAACTAGTGTGCACCGGGTTCTACACTACAGTGTTTCTAGCATATTATCAGCTTCCCACATTCTTTCGTTTATTCCAATGATGTGTTCGATGATTTCCCATAATTATCTAATTATTCTTTAATGTCTACAACATAATCTGATTTAATAAACTAATTGTGACAAATCTTGCTGCGTGAAATATTTCCATAATTATCAAATAATAATAAATATTAAAAACATTGGATCTTCTTTAACAAACGTTAAAGATAATTATTTTTTACAAGCATACCAAATGTTTATATCGGCGAAACAAATAGAAATTTTTTAATAAGATATAGTGAATATATTAGTTGCTTTAGAAATAAAAATCCAGATAAGTCAAACTATGCAAAACACTCAAAATTACAAATTTAACACAATTACAATACCTTTGAGTTTATGTGTATAATAATCTGTTACTCATGAAATAGTCCTGTCAAATACCAATCGGGCATCTAATTTTTCCTGTGAAAAAAAATCGAAAAAACACAATGCAAAATAATATTTTTTTAATAAAATGCATTCGCGAAGGTGCAAAAATCCTCGCCTTCGACTCGGATTTTTGTTGCCACCACTCATGCTTCTTGTTAAAATATTACTTAGCAACGTGTTTTTCGATGATTTTTTTCGGAAACATTAGATGCCCTCATGATATTACTTACGACAAATCCTAAGTTATATGAAAAAATTAAGTATCTTAGAATATAATTTAGTTTCAGATGGCAGCGTTGGATGGATATCGCAGTACTTTCTGTATGCGACTATAAATTTAGCAATGTTGCCAAATTATTTAATCGTACGATATGGTCCGTCTACTATGAGAGAGTAATATTATGAGAAATATTTGTAGATGTAAAGTATTCATATTCACTTTTATGTGGATGTTTTTGAATTATATCATTTTTGTGTTGGTATTCTAAAAATAGAAAGGTCATTACAAAAATCATAATTCCATTTAATTATGGGAATTTTCGGTTTTCTACTTTCTATTCAAAATTATTTAGGTACAATTCGTGGAAATAAAATAACAATAGGATAATACCTTTTTGAAATAAATGCCCTTGTGATACCTTGCTTGGAGGCACATATTTCTTCGGCAAATAAAAAAAAATTGAAGAATCGATTATTTTTACGGACCAATCGTGGGTTAATACTGGAACTACCAATGGACAAGATACAAGAATAAAAAATCCACGGCAAGTTTTTGTAAATGGACTTACCACGGGTTTAGGGACTCCGAGCGCAAAAGAATTAGGTTTTGTATTAGTCCATGCAGGAAACAAAGACGAATTTATTGAAGGTGCTGAAGATTACAAAGATCTATTTGCGAAATAGTTTGAAGACACTTTAGTTCCGAATCTCCCCCATCTTATCATTCTAGAAAAGTAAACTTTCCCAAACAATATTGGGTGAAACATGAAATTCAGGAGTGGCTGAATGATAATGACATTTATTTTGAAGATTACTTGAAAAATGTACTTCTGAAAACTGCTGATGCATTCAAAAATTGTGGTTCCTGTATTCTCTTAGACCTCTTTTATTTTATAAATGTTCACGAAAGGTACATATGTAATAAAGATTATCTTATACCCGAGTACTGCCATCTGAATGTGAATTCCACTATAGTTATTGTTTATTTATATAAATTTTTATAACATATCCTACTCCTGAAGATGCAAATGTAATTTGTGGAACAGGTCGAGTAGTGTAGGTTATATTTCTGTAGTGGAATTTGTTTTTTGTTGATTTTATTTGATAATAGTATTTGTTATTTTTCGTATTTATAAATTGTTTTTAAATCCATTTTTGTTATTGCAACCTATTTCTATGTTTAAATATTTTAATATTATACCAATTTTTTTAGCATTAAAGTACATGAAAGAGATGGAGAGAACACGTCAAAAAAATAGGTAATGAGGTTGTAGGTAAAAGGTTTTTATAAGAAATATCTATGACCCTTGTTAACAAAATTTCGCACGCCAGAGAAGTCGACCGTTCGTGGAGGGTTCTGACAAAATTATTATCCAGTACAAAAGTATATAGACTATATAATTACTAATTCTACATAGTATGGGTTGAAATCTTACTATAAATGTGATCTCAGTTGATATAAAAATAAAAATTTATATGTAGACGCCATGTCAATGGAAGGTACACTGACTTTGTTCTATAAATACTGCAAATATATCTATAATATCAAAAATAATATTAATTTTTCAACAATAAAAAGTCAACGGGTATGTAATAAATTTTAATTCACATAAACTATATTTCAAATGATATAATGACTAAATGTAACTTATAAAAAATGTCCTTGTTTTTTATCTATTTTGACTATTGAGTTAAAGTAAATTTAAACATAAAGAGATCCATAAATTCATTAGTAGGAATGAAAAAAATACGATCGTTAATAAGAATTGGCAACAGCTGGAAATAAAATAAAAAGTAGAATATATCAAAACATAACAGAAAAATCTAATAAACAAAAATCCAAAGCCTAAAGTTCTGGACATCACAAAAAGACATCAAAAAAGAAGAAAATATTTCATAAGTAAACTCCATTCCACTTTTTTTGCAACTCAGTAGCTTGTGAATTAGTTAAATCAAGTTGAGCTGTAAACAAAGTTGCCAATGGTAATAAGCGATAGACCCCAAAAAAAGGTCGGTGTTTTGGTGTTAATTTTGAAATGTTCTTATAGCGCCTGAAAAAGTTATTTTTCTTAACTAGTGCGGAAAAGACACTTTCCGCGTGTGTTAAGAATAATATTTTTTCTACGAGTGGGAGCAAAATTTAAAAAACGTCATTTAATTAGAGATAGTAGTTACAAGTTATTAACACAATATTCAACAAAATGGTATAAATCAAATAAAAGTAAACCGATTTTACGCAGTCAGTGTCAATAAATATTTTATATTGGCTTTATTCACAAAGTCAGACTCTGTTTTTCACCCAACAGGTGGATTCTAGTGTATTGTCATATTGCTAGAAGTCAAATGGAATATCTACTACTGATTTTGTGAGTTTATTAATTAAATTACAACATTGGCGCAATTATATTAAATGTATTTTTCAAAAGTAATATATTGGTGTAAAAATATCAATATTTGAATGTCTTTTATTTTCCATAAGATAGAAGCATATTTTCTTAACTATAGTGCGCCAAATGCAATAGTTAAGCGGTACACTGGAATTGCGCAGAAAAGTATAATTTTTTGCACGGTAGGAGAAAAATTATTTTTTGAAAACATATTATATTAAGAGTGTGAATGTAATGAAGGTTTAGAGATTCATATAATATAAATACAATCATTTAAGAGTTCATTATATTGGGAAAAAAAGGAAAAATCTGTAGTAGTCATGACTATGGCAATTCAGTTACTTTTTGTATTTATAGTAACATAAGATATAATAATATAAACACAATAATTTGGGAGTTCATCAACGACGGAAGAAAAGGGGCCATCCATAAATTACGTCACACGAATTTTAGGACTTTTTAACTCCTCCCTGATGACACATTTATAGAACCCCCTCCTCGCTGATGTGACAACACACATTTTTCAATTTTATGCATGTATTTAGAAATAATCAAAAGAAAAAATTTATTTTCATTTTTTTCTTATTTTTATTAAATAATCTTTAAGGATTCCAGGGCAGACTGGAATAGAAGGAAATGAAATAACAGATGAGCTAGCACAGAGATGAGGGACTGAAGCACCCTTTTGGGGACCGGAACCCTTTTGTGGTATCAGCTCCAATAATAATCTTGGAAGAAATAGGCAGAACCGAAAAAAAGAGAAGATCTGACCACCATTGGAAAGATGTAGTAGGACTTAGACAATCAAATATTCTTCTGGGTGACTACAACCTGTTGAGATCAAATGAATGCCTATATCAGAGTAATACTGCACCAAGAGTTTTAACAGGGATCCTAACGGGACATTGTCGCCTGAAAAAGCTCAAAATAGTGGAGGAAGAAGAATCTTAGGTCACAACACCTACGAGACTACTGGATAGAGGAGGGGAACTTACCCAAACTAAAGCCTGCAGACATACATACATGCCCATTTCCAGTTCAACTTTTTACTATTATTTATTGACTAAAATTGTTGCTTTATACTTTAATTTGTCGCTATAAGATATCACTATTCCGCAAGGCACGAAATGTTTAGATGAACTTTTTAATTATCCACATAAATAGAGTTTTAATTTGAACTTGAAAATATACGCCGCCCGAGAAACTTTTATAACATATGCCAGATATACTGCACTCTGGACTGAACTTGTTAAATTAGCTGAAAACTATCATCTTAAAATAGAATTGAACTCAAATCCATATCGAAACATATCACATGCTATCTCACATAAACGGGTCATTGCTAATTGTTCAGTTTCTCCGTGACCCATTACTGCGCTGGAATTTCCATCGATTTTTAAAACCATTATATATGGATTCCGCTGAAATACTTCTACACTACATGTATGGCCTAACTTTTCCAACCCCTCTAATAAGTCTTCCATAGTTTCAGCATGATTCTGAAAAAATTAAGTGAACATAAGTTACAAATGGACTTGATTTAACGTTTTCAATAAAAAAAAAATTATTGTGCCCTGCCATAGAGAAATAAAAAAAAATTATTTCTCTATGGCCCTGTCTATCCGTAGTATATTTCATTTTTGTATGGGTGGATATCGTCAAGTTTTCTAATTCTGTGAGTTTAGATAGGTAGGAACCTACCCATCTTTAAAATTAAGTTGAAATGCAAGTCCTCTGCAAATCACCAGTGCTCAGATAAGGCAAGGGAGGCTAGCTTCCCTCTGAAATTTTCAGCAAATAATAATTCCTAGTGTTGTTAATCGTCGAAAGCAACAGTATTCAGCCCCTAAGTAATGTAATTACGTCTACATACATACGCTGGAGGCAGACTTCCTCTGTTCTCCTTTTACTGACAAAATTGATGGTTTTACATACCTCCATATTGCTGTGGATCGTATTGTAGTGCGATCTATGGGCACTTGTTAAAAATAAGTCTGAGGTAGAAAAATAGGTAACTAGTAAGGGTCATTAATGTGGCGCCATCTACATTTCACTCACTTAATAATGTCAATGTTGCCATTATAATGGTAATGGTAATTATAATGGTTCATGTGGAAAACTAAGACAGACACATCATAATACACAATTTTTTCACCCATATCAATATCACAAATATATCTATTTTGTTATTTATTGATTTCATTTGAAAATTGTTTCCCTATATTAGTCCCTGTTTTTTGAGCTAATTTTTCTGGCCTAATTCAACACGAAAAAATTTAAACTGTATTGACAGTACTCAACCTGTGCAGAAAAATGTGCGGGAAAAACTGGGGACAACAACCAAAAAGATCATATTATGGCTATATACCAAGGTCATCAGACCCATGATAGCATATGGTTTGGTATGGTATTCTGACGGAAGACTTGGTAGGCTGGGTCGATTCCACAGTTAATTGGCATCCAAAGACAAGTTTGCCTAGCAGCCACGGGAGTAATGAGGACAACCCCAGAAGCCGCATTAGAAGACTTGTTGAACCTACCGCCCCTTCATGTCTACATACAAGGCAAACACAGATCAGTCACCAGTAGATTGACCAGAGGACAAGCGCCCATAAGTAAACTACATGGTGAGATGTATAACTAGATGTACAAAAATTTGGAAACCGACCCCATAATGGAAAGGTCATTGGAAGAGATACTTCTCAATTATAATTTCGGGAAAAACTTTGAAATAGGCAGAGGGGCATGGAAGCCAGAACCTATTTTGCCTAATCAGAGTGAGCTATACTTATATATTCCTGCTATTACTCCTTCTTCGGCTTTTGAGCTGTTTATGTAGCAGGTGGGATTTAAACTTTATTATAATGGCTATGTCCGTTTAAGAACGTTAGTATGATGCCCTCTGTTACATTATCTGGTCAAATTCCTTCGATTTCTCATAAACTTACCATTAACATATTATATATTACAATATTCAGATATACCAAATAAAATGTCGTATAGATGTGATAACTATAGTGTATTTACCTCTATTATTGGGTGTATAACTTCTCGTTCGGCTACCAGTGGTTGTTCATCACATATTTGTAAGGAATTATATTTCTCCAAGACTTTGTCCATCATTTCATCGCTAATCAATATACTCTTGATTTCTTCTGTATTCTTGTTGTAGGAGATGTTTTCAGTCTTGACCATTAACATATTATATATTGTAATATTCAGAGATACCAAATAAAATGTCGTATACATGTGAAAAATATAGTGTATTTACCTCTATTTTTGGGTGTATAACTTCTGGTTCGGGTACCAGTGCTTTTTCATTACATATTTGTAAAGAATTATATTTCTCTAAGAGTTTTTCCATCATTACAACGCTGATCAATATACTCTTGATTTCTTCTGAATTCTTGTTGTAGGAGATGTTTTCAGTCTTGACCATTAACATATTATACATTATAATATTCAGAGATAGGTACCAAATAAAATGTCGTATACATGTGAAAAATATAGTGTAATTACCTCTATTTTTGGGTGTATAACTTCTGGTTCGGCTACCAGTGGTTTTTCATTACATATTTGTAAAGAATTATATTTCTCTAAGAGTTTTTCCATCATTACAACGCAGATCAATATACTCTTGATTTCTTCTGAATTCTTGTTGAAGGAGATGTTTTCAGTCTTAACCATTAACATATTATACATTATAATATTCAGAGATACCAAATAAAATGTCGTATTCATGTGATAACTATAGTGTATTTACCTCTATTTTTGGGTGTTCAACTTCTTGTTTGGCTACCGGTGGTTTTGCATTACATATTTGTAAGGAATTATTTTTCACTGCGATCATTTCCATCGTTTCATCGCTGATCAATATACTCTTGAATTCTTCTGAATACTTTTTGTAGGAGATGTTTTCAGTCTTAACTCTAAAAGTGGGGACCAATTTATTTTATTAGTGTTGGAAGTTAGTGAAATTCGTTAATTAAATTTACAAAAAAAATAGTTTAGTTATCTTCACAAAAAAAAGCATTTCATTTTAGTCAAGATAATTACGCATTGGAATAATAAAGGCAAATTAGCGCCAACATTGTAAAATCTTTTACACCGTACAAAACGAGATGCATTATGACTATATTTATACTGGGCGAGTCGCGAACAACGGGCCAGAAGTTTTAGCAAAATGATAACTTTCACTTTGGTAGTTTGTATATTCATAAAAACTAGGTATAGTCGGAGAAATACCCCAAGTTCTTTTTTCTTTCTCAATTATTTACATATAAATCCACCCGCACAACTAGGGGATATCCAAAGGGAGGAAGAGCATTTCCATTAATGTGGAGCCTGACGGATGACGAACTCCTGTGCTGTTTGACTGACCTCGGAATATCCTGCCAAGGATATGCCGACGATATTGTCATAACGGCCAAGGGAAAATTCGAGAACATCCTTTGTGACATCGTACAAATGGGTCTAAACTATACAAATAGCTGGTGTAGGCAAGTGGGACTTAACATCAACCTCACCAAAACCATCTTCATAGCCTTTACTAAGAAAAGAAAGCTCAACCTCAAAACCATTAAACTTGATGGGATTGAGGTTGAATGGAGACAAGAAGTAAAATATCTAGGTCTGACTCTAGACAGTAAGCTCCTATGAAACAAACATGAAAAAGAGATTATATACAAAGCAAAAAATGGCTCTAATGGTGTGTAAGGGAAAAATTGGGGTTGTAGCCCAAAAATCCTGAGCTGGTCTCACTGCCATAGTGAGTTCAATTATTATCACTTATGGAGCCATTGTGTGGAGTAGTAGAACTAGCCTCCTATTGACGACGAGAGAAAAATTCTAAGACTAGCCTGTATATGCATTACAGGAGCAATGAGAACATGCCCAACGGCGGCCAAGGAAGTGATTCTTTACCTCACACCACTACATACGGTGGAGAAAAGTGTCGCAGAAAGAACAAAATACAGGGTCCATTGAACACAAATTTGGTCCTATTAATAAGCAGTAATAAAACAGTTACAGAATTAATAATATCTGATATTTTAGGTTACTTTCCATAAAATGAACGAAAAACCGGTTGCTCCCGAACTGGTCAAGCCTTTAGAAGAAGAAATTATGAAAATGTTAAATACACTGCCGAGCATAAAATTAGGGTCTCCTAGTAATTTGAAGATATTGTAGAAATTTTTATTTTTTTCGGATTTTTCTCGGTTGTAACATAGTTTACTAACGGATTGCTTGAATAAAAAAGTTGTTGTTATTTCGACAAGCGGTTGAACAAAAAACGGCCCCTCGCCCAAATTCCTAAACACCATTATCAGCATATTTTTTGTTCCTATGGTTTTATCTGTCTATTGCAAATTGTTTGTTTAGTGTTGTCATTGTCAGTGTATTGCAATCAGCTTAAATCCTGTTGTTGTGGCACGAATTGTGGCGGCTTTAGAAGATGGTCGAGGTCAGCGCGAAACTGCCAGAAACGTTAGTGTAAGTCTCTCGAGTGTGCAACGAGTATGGCAACGGTACGCAGAGACTGGTATGCTCACTCGAAGACCTGATTCAGGGCGAGGCAGGACTACAACAGCTAGAGATGACCGCTTTCTGGTTTCTAGTGCTTTGAGAAACCGAACGGTTACGGCAGCTGCCCTTCGAAAGCATCTGCAAGAAGTGAGAAATGTAAACATAAGTGAGTGGACACGCTGCTGGTTTATCTTCTCGAACGAGAGCTACTGGACCGCCGCTTTATCGAGCACACCGGATTGCTAGGTTGAATTTTGCACGAGAACACTTGGCTTGGACAATAGCGGGTTGGAGTCGTGTATGGAGTGTGGCGACGACCATGCGAGAGATATGCTCAAGCGCGTATTGCTGAGCGACTTCCATTTGGTGGAGGATCATTTATGGCATGGGGAGGCACATCTTTTGACGCTCGCACGGAGTTAGTCTTCATCGAGAATGGGACGTTGACTGCGCATAGGTACCTGACAGAGGTTCTAGAAGACCATGTTTTACCGTTCATGGTTCTAGGAGACGACGCAACCTTTATGCATGATAATGCACGGCATCACACTGCTCGGATAGTTACTGCGTATCTTGACGAGGTTCAAATCACGCGATTTGTTTGGCCTGCCCTCAGTCCAGATTTAAATCCAATAGAACATGTTTGGGATGAAATAGAGGGACATTTACGTAGACATGTGCCGGCCCCCAGAAATTCTAGACAGTTTCGGGATATACTAGTGCAGGAATGGGACAATCTTCCACAGAATGTGATCCAAAGCATGCTTCGTCGTTTGCAGGCTGTTATCACTGCCAGAAGAGGGAATACTATCTACTGAAGTCCTTTAAATTTCTTTTGTTTTAACGAAAAGCATATCAAAGTAAAATTGTTCATTTTCTTTACTTAGCACATCAAATTAAAATTGTCCGTTTTTATTACTTTCAATAAACTTTTAAGTACAAAAACTGTTTTTATTCAAGCAATCCGTTAGTAAACTATGTTACAACCGAGAAAAATCCGAAAAAAATAAAAATTTCTACAATATCTTCAAATTACTGGGTGACCCTAATTTTATGCTCGGCAGTGTATACAGAGTTGCACGAGAAGTAATTTACTACACACTGTGTAACTTCTTTCTCCTAAATATAAAGTGTACAATTAGTATTTTGTCTCTAACTTGATACCTACTTATCCTATGGCCTGATAAAATTATCTATCTTACTATGAATAATAAGTTTACTGTTAAAGTTAAAACAAGGTAATTACTTAATATTAACTGCTCAATTTACCAATATGCTTTATAGGATTACGAGTAAATTTTGTCTATCCTGGCAAAAATTTTGGAAACAAAAAAATTATTACAGAAGGATATCAGAACATACATAGATATCTCCATACCAGATTTGTTATTGGTTTTAGAGAAAATGCTTAACTATAAATTCACTATTAAACCTGACATCAAATATAAAATAAACCTCTAAATTATGAAGAAAATATAGTGCTGCTATTTTTCTAGGCATTACTAAAGCGTTTGATGGTGTTTGGAACTGTGGTATGTTCCACAAACTATATGAAATGATGTCTCCTAAATACTAGCTATTAATCTTTAAAACTACCTTAGTGATAGAACAACACAAGTAAAAGTGAATTACAGTTTTACGCCAAACATTTATACCTCAACAAGGACTCCTCCAGAGCTCCCCTCTGTCCGATTTGCTCTATAATCTATCTGTGCTGTTACAACCATGATTTAGCACCAGAACATTTAAATTTGTAAACATACATATTGCAGTATGTAGATTACATTGCTTCGATCAGTCATAATAATCTCAAAATAACAGTGAATGAGCTGCAAAAACTTATACTAGAATAGTTTAATGGTTTAACAGAAGTGTAGTATGAAGCCCAAAGCCTTAAAACTCAATGCATAATCTTCAATATGTTCAATAACAATGAAAAATACAATATATGTTTAATCAATACAAAAATCAATCCATCAATCAATAAAACTTTATAATCATTGTTCAATTAGATATATAATCAAGATAATAATTCCAAGTAATCAGCAATCAGCTAATTTGTTTTGACTATTCCATAAAAATTAGTTATCCTACCTTATCTCTAAACCACAAATATTTGTTACATACAATTTAATATTCTATATCATTTAATGTGGTATAGAAATTTATATTTTTGTTTTCCTTCAATTAGTCAATGTTAGATTTCCTGTGCCATATCTCTAGAAAAACAGATATGATCCACAAATTGTAGCCTAGAATTTAGGAAATGTCTCTCTTTTTACATTTGTTATAGATTTTCTTGCTACAATTACAGTATGCAGTATATGCTTTTTCTAAATAACATGTATCCTTAAAATGAAACAATCTGTAACTCTGAAGTAGAGATGAAGGCATATAATCGAAATCTTAATAAATCAGGAGTGTCAGAAAGAAAACCATCAAAAAAGCCAAATATAACTTGGACATTGAGTATGAAACATTATTGGATTAGTACAAAGACCTAGGCAAATATTTCGCAGGAATTAAAAAAAGGAGGAGGAAATGAAGCGAAAGGAGGAAGTATGTAACGTTAATTTCGTTCACTTTACTTCCCTCGATTGAATTAATAAATTATCGTATGGGCGGCGAATAGCCAGTCCTTTCTCATGCCCAACACTACTGAAAGGTAAATTCCTTTCCTGGTCAAATCGTATGAGCGTGACACGAACATGAGACGTAAGTCGGTTGTCGTTCACATGATTTAGTGTATTTAAACAAGTGGCAAAGGGGTTTCGTTCTTTTCTTTCCTGCATACATGTGCTATTGAAGCCTTCTGGCTTATATTATCTTATCTTAGAAGTGCATTCATTTGAGTGCACTTTACCAGGACCCGAAACTTTACCAGGACCCGAAACTTTACCAGGACCCGAAACTTTACCAGGACCCGAAACTTTACCTGGAATACCTCATCCGGGACTGCAAGTTTTCCGACAACTTTACTACAACAGGAAAGTACAATAGTTCTTGCTCCCCAACAACAACATATGTCGACTAGTCATTTTTTTTTTGCTATTTAATTTTTTTTTTTGAAAATATACAACTTGTAAATTTTAATAACGTTGTTCATATAGTTTTTTTCCCTTCCAATCTTCCAGGATTTGTCGCTATAATGCAGAGGTGAATAACAAATAAACTAGTATTATTCAGAGTGGCGCCCACTTACCTTTCCTAATTTACATAATTTATCTTTATTTCACCTTAATTGAATTTCAAGTAGAATTACCCGCGAACCGGTAAGACTACTCTCTGAATTTATACTAGTTTGGTCTCAGAATCTACACCTGAGGTGCTCTCTAACCTGAGCAGCCGTTGCAAATTGGCACCCGAACGTGTGTGGGCCTTGTTTTACACATCTGCTTTATATCAATAAATCTTGAAACTTGGAAGTTTGGACAGTAGTTGAAGTCAGAAGCAATATCTTTTCTTTCACTTATCGTATTATTTATCTTTCTATCTTTTACTTATCATATCGTTCATATGTTGAGTTGGTAATATCTATTTTTATTATCGTTTATCTAACATATCTTTATATTTTTATCGTATATCTTCACGTATCGTACCTATAAAATTTTCTTTTTCGTCAATATCAACAGTACTCGTTTTTTTCTCTTTTATCTTATATTTTTAATACCGTCAATTAACGTATAAAAACATGACTCGAATTTTCAAATTAAATGTTGATTATCTTTTATCTCATGAATTGGATTACGAACTTTCTTATCGTGGCTTGGAAATCCCTTCACTGGTTACAGAGAAGAGGAAATTATTACGCGGTGTTCTAACACAGGAAGTATCTATGAGGAGTTCGATTTCATATGTTGAACTTCCTTTTATTACCGAAATTACAGGTATTAAGATGTCTTTTGCCGACTTGAAGAAGAAGGTTCAAGATTTTGTTGGAACTTCTTCAGATGTCGAGTACAGAAGATTGACTTGCCGTCTAACTCACCTCACTCAACGTACTTCTCGTGTAACTTGCGAGGAGGACGAACAAGAACAAGTAAAGAGACATTTAACAACAGAAATATTTTGTTTAGAAGGTGAATTAGATAGCAAAATCAATGTTATCGATTCAGACAGACAATCCACTCCAGTAAATACAAGTCAAAGCTTTTCTTTTTCTAAACCTGTACCTGTACATAAATGGGGAATAAGATTCTCAGGAATAGATTCCAAAGAATCTGTACTTGGATTTTTAGAACGCGTAAATTGCCTCAAACTTTCGAGAGGTATCACAGATGCTGAATTGTTTTCTAGCTCAGCTGATTTATTTAGTGATCAGGCTTTTAATTGGTATCTTATTAACAGATGCAAAGTTCAGAATTGGGAACAATTAGTGACCAAATTAAAATCCGATTTCTTACCGTATAACTACCAAGATGATTTACTAGAGGAAATCAAAGCTAGAAAACAAGGTCAACATGAACGAGTTACCTTGTATATTAACGCCATGTGTGGTTTGTTCAACCGTCTTGATGACAAACCAAGTGAAAGTGCCATCATTCGCATTATTCGTAGAAATCTTTTACCTCATTATGCACAACCATTAGCTTTAATTGATATTGATACTGTTGATATTTTGACTGAAAAATGTAAACGACTAGAGGAAACATTAACTTGGGACCAACAGTTCACAGCTAATCATAAAAGCAGTCAATATTTACTTGAACCAGATTTGAGCATACCTAGTACCTCTTTTAAGGATAATTCTTGTTTTAAGCAAACACGAAAAAATCTATCTGTAGTATCTTCTACCTGGACTTGCTGGAATTGCAAACAAGCAGGTCATATGTATTATAACTGTCAAGTTCCTAGGAAACTGTTTTGTTTTGGTTGTGGACATCCTGATACAGTAAAAACGAAATGTCCAAAGTGTTCAAAAAACGAACAAAGCGGTGGTCGAACTTCCCACTCAACCACAGTCGCTCAGAAACCGGGAACATCAGGAAAATCCAGCACCAAAGTAAAACCAAAACCTCAGGAAAACCCTATAAAAGACAAAAATTGAGGTTATCTCAAATAAATCCTGTAAATTCCAGTTCTGCAAGGAAAATTTCTCCTTCTATCTTAAAAAAGGTTCCTACTGTAAGTCGCTTCGACTGGAATTCATGGCTTTTATTTGTCAAAAATTTCTATAAACTAAATTCAAGATCAAGTTCAATAGTTTCAAATTCGAAGCATAAGTCTTTAGCAAATGTAGGGTCACTGTTGTATAACATGGAAAATGATAATCGACCTTATGTCGATATCATAATTTTTGATAAAACAATTTCTTGCCTTGTTGATACTGGTTCAAATATCTCATTGATTGGTTCTCGTGCACTAGATTTTATTCATAACTTATCGATACCTATCTTAGACGATGATAACTTAAAAATATCTACTGCAGATGGCAAGTTGCAGGACGTTCTTGGTTATATCGAAACATATGTCATCACAGACAAGATATCTAGGCTTATGAAATTTTATCTAATACCTTCTGTTAAACATGACATTATTCTCGGTATGGACTTTCTTAAGATTTTTAACGTAAAAATAAATTTCTCTAAATTATCTTTAACTGTAAATTCTCTCTCGTTGGCTGTAGTCAATACAATTCGGGATGTATCTCATTTAACTCCTAATCAAACTGGTAAATTAAATCAAACTATTGATCTCTTCAAGACTATTAGTCCTTCAGATAAAATCGGCAAAACTCATTTGATGAAGCATTTCATTGATACCGGAAATTCCCCTCCCTTTAAACAAACCCAATATCCCTTACCTCAGGCAATGCAAGCTTACCTGGAAAAGGAAGTAGATACTTTGCTTGAATTAGGTGTAATTCAGGAAAGTGAATCTTCATATTGTAGCCCTATCTGGTTAGTTCAAAAGGGAGATGGTAAATACAGAATGTGTTTTGATGGACGTAAATTAAATAGTGTAACTTTAAATAAAGATGCTTATCCCTTACCTTCAATCGAAGTTATACTGAGTCAACTTCGAGATACTCGTTATATATCTAGTATCGATCTGAAGCAAGCATTTTATCAAATTCCGTTGGAGAAATCATCTCGGGAAAAAACAGCTTTTGCAGTTAAGGGTAAAGGTTTATTCGAGTATGTCACTACCCCTTTTGGTTTAGTCTCTGCTCCTGCTAGTATGTGTCGTTTGATCGATTTGGTCATTGGTCCTTCCTTAGAACCGTATTGTTTTTACTACCTGGATGACATCATCATTTGTACTCCTGATTTTGACAAACACATGGAAATTCTCCAGAGTGTTTTTGAGAGATTACGAGATGCCGGCTTGACGGTGAATTTAGATAAATGTCAGTTTTGTCGTTCTTCCCTTAGATATCTAGGTTATGTAGTGGATGAAAATGGTCTTCGTACCGATCCTGAAAAGGTTTCTGCTATTTGTGAGTATCCTGTTCCGAAAACTGCCACTCAGGTGCGTAGATTCTTGGGAATGGTTTCGTATTATCGACGGTTTCTTAAAGATTTTTCTTCCTTATCTGCTCCAATTTCTGATCTTCTAAATGAGCGAAAGAAACACCAACCCATTACTTGGACACCCCAAGCAGATCAAGCTTTCGAAAAGGTGAAAACTGTCTTAACTACCGCTCCTATCTTAAGTAGTCCCGATTTCACCAAATCTTTCTTCCTTATGACAGATGCTAGTGATGTTGGGGTAGGAAGTGTTCTTTTTCAACTGGAAGATGGACTCGAACATCCCATAGCTTATATGAGTAAGAAACTCACAAAGGGTCAAAAGAAGTTCAGTACTACCGAAAAGGAACTGTTAGCAGTTTTGTTAGGGATCGATCATTTTAGGTATTATCTTATCGGACGTCATTTCACCGTAATTACCGATCATTCTTCTCTGGTTTGGTTGAATAACATGAAAAAACCTTCTCCTCGCTTAGCTAGATGGATATTGCAATTGTCGCAATACAACTTTTCTATCGTACACCGTAGATCTACCGGAACTGTAGTTGCGGATGCTTTATCTCGTATACCTGAAGTTAGTATTTTAGACTTATCTACCTTGCATCCTGATAAATGGTATAATGACATGATTTCTCATGTTCAGGATTTTCCGGAAAAATACCCAAGTTTTCGAGTTGAGAATAACATATTATATAAACATGTCTTTAATAAATTTGGACCAATTAGTAATATTTCCGATTGGAAAATTGTCGTTCCTACTAAAAATCGAAATGAAATTCTACATCATTTTCATGATAGTCCAACTTCTTCTCACTTCGGTGTTTTTAAAACATTAGAGAGAACTTCTGAAATTTATTATTGGCCGAATCTTAGAAAATCGGTTTATAAATATGTCACTCGTTGTAAAATATGTGCATCGTGTAAACCATCTAACTTACCCCAAGCAGGATTAATGGGACAATATCGTAATATTAACTTCCCTTTCCAATTAGTATCGTGTGATCTTTTAGGGCCATATCCCCGATCTCGCAAAGGTAATCAGTTCGCACTTGTTGTAGTTGACTGGTTCACTAAATTCGTATTGGTTCATCCCTTACGTCAGGCTACCGCTCGTTCTATAGTGGATTTCTTAGAAAATCATGCTTTCCTCATTTTTGGAATACCTCAAATCGTTTCGTGTGATAATGGTAAACAGTTCACGAGTCATCTTTTCAAAAATCTCATGGAAAAATATTCAGTACAAAAGATATGGTATACTTTCATCCGCAAATTAATCATACTGAGCGCGTAAACAAATCTATTGTCACAGCTATACGATCTTATAGTTATGAAGATCATAGAACATGGGATGAAGAAATATATAAAATTGCTCAAGCAATTCGGCTGTCGAAACATGAGGTTACCGACTTCACCCCTTCCTTCCTTACCTTTGCTCGAAATGTACCTGTCTCGGGAAATTTTTATGGTAAAATTGCAGAAAATGCAAATAATCAGGTTACCATTTCTGACAAAGTTCACCGAATTCAGGATACACAAGAAATGCCTAAATTTTTCGAAGTGGTGAGAAAGAACTTGCAAACAGCATATCGACAAAGTAGTCAACGTTATAATTTGCGCAAACGTGATCATAGGTTTTATGTAGGTGATCGGGTTTGGAAAAAGAACTACCCAAAATCGGACAAAGCCAGATATATTTCCGCAAAATTTTTACCGAAATATACACAATGTACCATATATCGTGTCATCTCTCCCTTAGTGTATGAATTAAAAGATGAAACGGGAAAAAATATTGGTCGATGGCACATGAAAGACCTTAAAGCTGGTATCTTGTCTGATGATGAGTGTTCTGATATCGATGATTCCGAAGCAGCCCTAACGTAATCAGATAAATATATCTTTCCTAATTTTTCATTCTATTTGTGTTGTATGTTGGTGTCTCGAATATTTTTTTTATCTTTTTATCATAGAGATTTTCCTTTTTTTTGATTAGAAACCGATAATGACTTTCTTTCCCTACTACTGATTAGCCAATTAACCTTCGTGTTCTGGGATAAATGAGTAGTGTAATAAATATTTTCCTAGCCGGATGGAATTCTGATCTAAGAATTATAATATAAAATCTGTTGAGAATTTTTCGAATTTTTAAAATATTCAAATTTATTATAGTTTTGAAAAAGTTTTTTTTGCACCGTCAAATCAAATTGAGTAATAAACCTGTTGCGCACATGCATAGAGGTTAATGAATTGGGTCTAATTGATTTGGAGAAATATCGGATATACCTTATTGTTTAGGGGTGATATTATATCTTCAGTACCTTATCTTAATTATCGTAGTTTACGATAAATATCTTAACTTATCTTATCTTATCTTATCTAAGTGGACAAGGGTAGTCTACTGTACTATATATTTTATAGTACTTATCTTATCTTATCGTTACAGACAAAGTGTCTTGTCTGTATTTATATACCGAAAGGGTATATTAAATTTTTTTTAGACCATTGACAATTTGACTTTGCAATTAACTTACATAGTTGCTGACATATCAGGGGATATCGAAGTTATTATCTTAGCTCTAAAGTTTTATTACTTCAGTTATCTAAAATTTCTATTATCTTAACTATCTTGAAATTTTAATATCTTAACTGTTTTAAAATTTCCTTTATCTTAATTATCTTAAAAATTTTCATTACCTTCATGTTGAAAATGTTTAGTATCTCAAGTGTTTTAAATTTTTTTTATTATCTATTTGTTAATATGTTCGAGATGTCAACTTACATTACAAAAATTCTTTTTGCCTATCTTCAATCAATATCTTACCTAATATCTTGTTTACTTAAAATTTTTCTATTTTGCTCATTACATACCTCTATCTATGATCATTCCGAAAGATTGATCTAGATATTTCACTTATAGACATGGATTCAATCTGTCTATATTTTATTGCATCACATTTTCCCTTTTGATTATATTTTTTTGTTGGATTTCTCAGCAGTGGGTGTTGAGGGAGCTCAGAGCGGTCTGGAATGTGTTTCAGGGTTCAGCGTCGGGGGGTTAATCAGCCTGGGAGGCAGAGGTGGCTAAGGTCTGCCGTCATTTAGTTAAATCTACTTGGGGGGTTAGCTACTGCGTTTGTGCCAACATGGCTCACATATCGCTCTGGGGATTTTCCAACAGTACTGTTGTGGGATGCCGTTGTCAATTTCTCTTTTCCCCAAATTTCAGCTTGACAGAAGCTACATTCTGTTAGGGGGCTAGATCGAGCCTCCTTGGACTTGCTGTATCAGCTTGTTCCAAAAAATTTTTTTTGAATTTTTTTTCTTTCGTTTTTATCGGTTGTTGTTATTCATTATTTAGTTTATCGATCTTAAAAGCTTTCCTATTTAAGGAACGTTATGTTGTATTGTCATGGTGTTTCGGGTTTGGATTTCATCTGAAGCTGAGATTGAAGACCACGACGCGATTTAACATCTCTCGCGAGGTCCTTCTCATTAGGCAGAAGTTGATTTCTTGATCGGTGATACTGTGGTGATGCACATATCCGACCAAAAATATGAGTAGTTTTTTTTTGGTTTTTTTTTATTTTTCTTCATATATCGTTATATGGGGTATAATACATTGGAAATTTTAGCTTGACAGGAGCTACATTCTGTAAGGGAGTAATACAAACTTCCTTGGCATTGTTCCAAAACATTTTAGCTTGACAGGAGCTACATTCTGTTAGGGAGTAATACAAACTTCCTTGGCATTGTTCCAAAACATTTTAGCTTGACAGGAGCTACATTCTGTTAGGGAGTAATACAAACTTCCTTGGATTTGTTCCAAAAATATATATTTTTTTTCCATTCATATGATAGTAGTAATTAAATAAAGAAACATTTTATAAATAATAACTCATCCATATCTTTTTTTTATCTAACTGAGGGATAATCAATGTATCTGATGGGAGTCTCATTTCTTTCCTTATCTTATCTTATCTTAAGTCATTATCTTTGGGAACCCACTAATGCAGTGATTTATCTTACAATTAAATTTCTAAAATTATTGGTATGTAGATACCTGGTACTGGTTCCGCTTTTCTCAGAATTTACCGTTCAAAGTTCTGCTGTGTTTGTGGGATGATTCTTTTTTTTTTCTAATGTTCTGCTTGCGCGATGACCAATGGCTACTGTGGACGCTAACTGGCAACCTCCCTGGTAAGAGCCTAGGAAGAAAAAAAATCACCTGGCTTACCGGTGAAGACTTTGGAACGCTCCCTTTCTTTCATATTTTTTTTAATCTCTATTTTTCTCTAAATTAATTATTCGGAAGAATCTCCTCAAATTTGTTCTTTCCCTTCAGTATCGCAGTGACTCGTTCCTTTATTCTTAGTCTTCCTATCGTTCAATATCTTCTTAATATCTTCTTTACTTCAGTCTCGTAATAGCTCAATGATTTTCACTTATAAAAAATTTTTTTTTTGAAAAAAATTTTTTTTTCGGGTTGTAAGGGTGTGTAACGTTAATTTCGTTCACTTTACTTCCCTCGATTGAATTAATAAATTATCGTATGGGCGGCGAATAGCCAGTCCTTTCTCATGCCCAACACCGAGAAATGTTTCAAGGCTGAATATATTTACTGTCGACGAGAGTCGAAATCAACGTTTCTATGCGCGATGATCGAGGCCCGTCTGTCGGAAAATAGTCACGCCCATCTTGAAATTCCCACTTCGATTTCGTGTCTCTTCTTCTTCTACCATTTATAAAGCAAATATGAATCAAGAATTCACTACTGAAAGGTAAATTCCTTTCCTGGTCAAAGCGTATGAGCGTGACACGAACATGAGACGTAAGTCGGTTGTCGTTCACATGATTTAGTGTATTTAAACAAGTGGCAAAGGGGTTTCGTTCTTTTCTTTCCTGCATACATGTGCTATTGAAGCCTTCTGGCTTATATTATCTTATCTTAGAAGTGCATTCATTTGAGTGCACTTTACCAGGACCCGAAACTTTACCAGGACCCGAAACTTTACCAGGACCCGAAACTTTACCAGGACCCGAAACTTTACCAGGACCCGAAACTTTACCTGGAATACCTCATCCGGGACTGCAAGTTTTCCGACAACTTTACTACAACAGGAAAGTACAATAGTTCTTGCTCCCCAACAACAACATATGTCGACTAGTCATTTTTTTTTTTGCTATTTAATTTTTTTTTTGAAAATATACAACTTGTAAATTTTAATAACGTTGTTCATATAGTTTTTTTTCCCTTCCAATCTTCCAGGATTTGTCGCTATAATGCAGAGGTGAATAACAAATAAACTAGTATTATTCAGAGTGGCGCCCACTTACCTTTCTTAATTTACATAATTTATCTTTATTTCACCTTAATTGAATTTCAAGTAGAATTACCCGCGAACCGGTAAGACTACTCTCTGAATTTATACTAGTTTGGTCTCAGAATCTACACCTGAGGTGCTCTCTAACCTGAGCAGCCGTTGCAAGTAATGAAGTTATAGGAGGAAGGAATAAAGCAAAAGGAGGTAGAAATTAAGCAAAAAGAGGAAGAAATTAAGCAAAAGGAGGAAGAATTAAAGCAAATACAAGAAGTGCTAAGGATACAGTTGAACACCAAAAATAGAAGCCTCCGGAAAAGAAATACTGCCAAGAAAAGTAAGAAGTGAAATGGTACACATACACGCCAAGAGAAGGGAAGGGAAAGATCATCATTTGAGGACTGACAAAGAGTGAGGACACCAACGTACTACAAGACGAAATCGGCGAATCGGCAAAATCAACCAGACCAACCTGCTGCAAGAGAGATCACTCAGTGAACTACAAAGGATGCTCACAAGCCCCAAACAACAGAAAAACATCGATACCAACCCCAAAAGAAACGACGCCAGGAGTCAGCCACGCCCAAACGATAACCAAGAAAACAACGACGACCATCGCGACGAAGCAGCAGATTCTCGATCAGGTGACAAGACAGTTAGCTTAGCTAATGGCCTAAAGTCACCAGGTAGAGAGCTCAAGCACATCCATATAAAAATGAGATTTCAACTAGGGTCAGCTATAACAAGTGGAACAACTATATGAAGTCGTCTTTAATCCCAGTTCGTCAGCTAAGGAATTACCCCTTGTGAAGGCAGCGCAAAAACACACAACAGAAGGGGGTGTTGGAAAGTTGTTCCCGCAATTCATCGCTCTTGAGAAGTGCATTCTGGGAGAGACGAGCTTAGTAAAAGTTATGTGTGTAACAAAAAAAGGTGATTGTAAGATAAAAACATGAGAATAATTCACCAAAACCAATAATTATCATCAAATGAAATACATAAACAATATCTTTAGCAATAGAAAATAACAATACTGACCATCCATTCTATGAATAATTTATATTTTAATGAGAAAGTTGTTTTTTAATAAACTCATAAACCAATCTATATTTTAATCAAAAACACTTACTCTTCTAGCATTAGTTTAGCTGCCTCCTGTTTAGCTTGTTTTCTGTTTAGTCCTCTTCCTACAGTCTTTAAGTTCAAAAATTGGCATTCAATAACAAAGTGTAAATTTTGATGCATACAGTCATTGTACACAGGATATGAAACATGATGCTTTGAAGCATGTTCATTTAGTAACCCATTGTAATTTACTCTTGTAACTCCTGTTTTTTTGTTGCTAATATTTACTATTTCATTTAGACTTCCAAATCCTAATTTTAATAGAGCTTCATGAGCAGACTTTTGTTTAGCTTTTTTTTTAGTAACGGCATATCCTTGTGCTGTAACTGAGCCTACTATTACAGTACATTTAAATGGAAATGAAGGATTGTCAGAGATCACCTCTGTATATAATGGTGAAACTATTTGCAGATGAACAGTAAATTCTTGTAGTAAAGAGACTGGTGTTTTAGTAACAGCCATTTTTTTGTTTCTTACTTCCACTTCAGATATATCCTAAAAAAAATTCGTCAAAATCATATTTTTTTTATGAAAATAATGTATTGAGATTGTCACAGAGTTGGGTATTTCGGGTTGAACAGATTTCTGTTCTTTATTAATAATAATACTACTTTACTTAATATGATAAATTATTTAATATTTTTAACATTTACCTTTTTAGTAATGACAGCACATTTTCATCTGACAAAACTATCAAAAAACTATTTTTGGCACACTATATAAAAAATATTTGAAATTAGTGAAGTGGTGAGTGTTCTTTTTCATCTCAACAATCCCCCTCACGAACTTCTTCGTATTTTAAACCAAATAAATCTGTTAAAAATATGTGACGAGTGGAAGGTGACGCTTTTGTAAAGATATCTGCTAACATTTCAAATTCATAATAAAATTACTTGGGTTACTATGGAATCGTATTAAGGTTGAATTGTCAAACCTGAAGCATATAAATTTAATTGCCGGTGTTCTCGAAAGTAAAATGATAAGTGATGATGAATTTTCAATTTCTGAGACTCCTCCAGAGCTGGTTGAGGAAGTGAATACTGCTTCATTAGAATTATTGCCAAAGAAATCAAGAGAAAAGTACGAATATGCATATGAACGTAAACGCAAGAGTAAAAATAAGAGTTCTCTCTCAGAAAATGTTGTAATGGCATACTTCCTAGACCTTTGTTTAAAAATGAAATCTTGAACATTATGAGCCAATTATTCAATGTTGAAGTCAACCCTTGCAATGAAACACAATGTAGACATATCTACATATTCAAAACTTCGTTCTTTATTGAAACGGCAAGCTCAAGGTGATAGGGCAAATAAATCTAAGATTTTAACGAAGGAAGAAATTGGAAAATTTATCCTGGAAGCTCCAGATAAAGAAAATTTAATGATTAAGGTAATTGACAAGGTTTTAATTTCTATTTAGATTTGACATTTATTTATTTTTTAAGTGGCTTTAATATTTGGTATTTCTGGGGACTGTAGAATGGATGAGTTAGTCCGAATGACTCTACAGGATGTAGAAGACCTAGAATCTAAGCTTTTAATTAGCATACCTGATTCGAAGACCAACAAACCAAGATCATTTGTAATTAATCAGATGTACTTGAATGTTTATCGAAAGTATATTTCGTTAAGATCAGAAAGTATGATTTTTCATTAAATATCAAAGCGGAAAGGGTTGTAGATAAGTTGTAGGAATTCATCAATTTAAAAAAATGCCTAAAATAGTTGCTACTTATTTGAACTTCGGTAAATCCGACAGAATATACTGGTCAATGCTTTCGTCGGTCTTCTGCAACAATATTGGTTGACTCTGGTGCCGACATAACTAGTTTAAAGAGGCATGCGGATGGAAGTCATCAAACGTTGCTGAAGGATTTATCGAAGAATCTCTTAACAATAAGGTTGAGGTGGCAAATAAAATTTTCACAGTATAAAATATTCAACAAAATAACCCTACCACCCCTCATGTTGTCCAAAATGTTTCTCATAGTTCTAATAATATATAACTGTCAAATAACTGTAAATATAACAAATTGATTTTAAAATGTATTCTGCAATGTATTGATGTTTTAAAAATATAAATTAATTGCTTATAATCAATGTGTTTTCAATCATTTATGTAGAACACTAACAACTGGAAGTGAATACGAAATCTGGACTTTCTTTCTTGTGTGTGTGTGTGTGTGTGTGTGTGTGTGTGTGTTGTAACGCGTTTAATCTCGTATACGTGGCTCCTGCCACACGAACACGTCACTATGGACACCCTTGACTTAAAATCTTTCGACGGAATGCTCGGGCGCCAGATTTTTAACGTGTTTAGTGTTGCTTGCACAACTCCCTGTGTTCGGCTACGCCTCACACGGGAAACCGTAGCGCGCACACGGGAAAAGCCTATTTTCTGGACACGTAATGAAATATACGATTGCAGTCTTAAACTTCAAAATATTATTGATTGTCTAGTTGTCGATAGGGACCAGAATTTAAAAGCTTAATTGGTCTTGATAACGGTAGCTGGTAGATTGTGGTTTAATTTCCCAAAATAATTAGCACTTCATTGTCGAGGCGAAGCCGCGGCAGTGAAACTAGCCAAGGCAGTAAATCTGTTTCTCTGCCGCGTGAAACATATTATTTTTTCTCCGATTGTTTGTACAGTGTGTTCAGAAAAATCAAATTAAAATGAAAACTTTTTTATGACGGACTCACAATTTGTAATATTTTTTCTAATCGTATGTTATAGGTAATAATTAAATCGTATTTTTTAATTATTATTGTCGATTTAGACCTTAAATTGTATACATAATACCTAATATCTACCGAAAGATAATAAATATAATGTTAAATATCGATAATAATAGTGTAAACAGTGAAGTTAGCCTATGTATGTGTGACGTGGAAGTGATTTGATTCCATCATTGCCGTTGATAAATAAAGTCTGGGAGATTTCAAAAAAAAGAAGAATACATTATTTTTTCAATTTTTACTGCCTAGGCAGTAAAAGTGTTACTTCTATGATCGATAAATGTCACTAAAACTGACGTTTAATGTCAAACGAAGAAAAAAAAAGTTTTGACTATGAATATTATTTGCTTCTTTACGTACCTAGAACTTCTATATATTTTAGAAATTTGGCAACTACACACAGTGGCGGCGAGTAGATATAAAATGAGACCGTATCGGGGGGTCGTAGGAAAACTAATGAGACCGCATTGGGGTTTCGTAGAAATCAGTGATGCATGTAGAGAGCAGTGATGCATGTAGTACTCGGAAAATAAAAATTATACAGGGCAATGACATATAATAGGAGTGAGGTATATACAGGGTGCACCGAAAGTAACGACATATAATAGGAGTGAGGTATATACAGGGTGCTGTGAAAGTATATATGTGTTCATTGGAAACATCAGTATACGAATGGTGCGTTAAAATTCAATATGCTCCGACATATAATAAGAGTGGGGTGAGGTAAGTAATATAATAGGAGTGGGATATATACAGAGGGTTGCGAAAGTATGTATGTGTTCATTGGAAACATCAGTATACGAATGATGTGTTAAAATTCGAAATGCTCCGACATATAATAAGAGTGGGGTGAGGTAAGTAATATAATAGGAGTGGGATATATACAGAGGGTTGCGAAAGTATGTATGTGTCCATTGGAAACATCAGTATACGAATGATGTGTTAAAATTCAATATGCACCGACATATAATAAGAGTGGGGTAAAGTGGGGGGCAGAATAAAAATTTCAGAGAATAAATGTTATTAGGAATGGCAGTTCAAAATAGGCAAAGGTACTAACAACAGTTTTATATAATAGGTGTATAAACAAAAAATCAGTAAAAGTTAATTTTTTTATTAGAAATGGAAGCTAGCAGGTGTGTGATACCAGAGATTAGTTTTTATTCAGAACGTGTATACTATAGTGCTCCAAGACTAGCAAGTATCGCTGCAAATGCTGTATATTGGTGTATTAAAGATGTAAATAATAAGAACATTTGAATCGGCTATAGATATTTCAAACATGATACGAATTTGTAATTCCATGTGATTTGTTAAATGTGAACTGTGAATTAAAAGTGTAAAAAATAGTGATGTACAAGAGGACGACTCTGGTCAATTAGTAGGATATAAATAATACAACAATATTTAATCCATGCTATTATCCAACACTGCCCGACTAGAAAAAAGGTTTCCACCCGAAATAATAAGAGTGAAACGTCTAAAAATATAAATCAAACTAATGCAGTTTTTAAGACACTTTTTGGAAGCACGTACTTCGCTTGAAAAAAATTTAATTATAAAATAAAAGTTAATTCTTTTATTAATGCAATTTTTATACCATATGATAAATGGAATGGATGGGTGCGTGCTAATTATGAAAAAATAAGGATTTAATTAAATCAACATTTCCTGTATTTGAAAAGATTTTAAATAGTTAATTCACTAGAAATCTATCTCGGAAAAATGCATGTGATAAATTGAATGGTATATTATGGTGACTAATTATGAATAAATTAGATCTAATCAACGTTTCTTATATTTGAAAAATGTAAATTCACAGATGCATGTAACTTTCGCATAAAATTGAAATGGCAATGGGAGAACAGGTGTAAAGGGTATACTTGTTAAAATATGCATCCTGTAAAACTAATTTACGAATAAATAAAGAGTTTATTAGATCTAATTAACGTGTCTTTTATGTGGAAAAACGCAAATTCATAGATGCACGTAACTTTCCCATATTTCATTCACAATTATCATATTTTCTAACTAATTGTGGTTTGTTTACCCTGAACATACAAGTCTCGACTCGAATAATAAAGGCTTATAATTCTCAAGAGCAGTAGCGAATAAACACCTTATCTTAATCTTGAATTATAATAGCCACAGGGAAGCAAATTTGCAGTCAAAAATCACAGACTGACTTTTATGTAATATTGAAGTGGAAATAAAAGATGGTATTTATGAAATTATTTAATAATCCAGCCCAAATAAAATCCACATAACTATTTAAATAAATGCATTAATATCAAAATGTTGTTACATAAAACACAACAGCTAGGGCATGCGCACATTTAGCCATTTAGTTTTTCGTCACAAAATCGTTTATTACAATATAAGCAAGTGAAAACAAATTTATTGGTAGAGTTGTATTAAATATTTGTAGAGTATTCCAACGTCTTTTGCTATCTGTCCTGTTGTTGTTTTCTTTTTTGATTGATGTTTTCATCATCTTGGCAAACATGCAGTCTGGGCTAAATTTTAAATGTTCTTCATGAACGCAATCTTCAGATAGCCACTCATGAATTTCCACATGACAATTATGACATCGCACTATATCGCTTACACCCAAAAAAGTAAAATCCACTTAATGCTAACTCGACGGGGGACACTAAACCTTGCCAATTTTTAAATGATTGCAAGCGGCAGTCATACAATGATAATAAATCGGAGAAATCTTCTAAACCCATATTGATTGTATGAGTCAAATTCATTTTGCTTTAACTATTTATAGACACCCCTTCCAATACTAGCATAATCCCCTCCCCCCACCACTTTCACATATCTATAAAAAGTCATGAAGATACCATATCGAGCCCCCAGTCACCGGTTTTACTTCGAGCCGACACGTAGCAAAATTAACGGTCACTGGTACACACCGTTACTTGCTGCGGTCTGAAAAATAGGCCAGGCCTTGATCAAAGTAAAACCAACATCCGCGAATAAACCACGCCCAGAGCTGGTTTCTCTTCAGAAACCACTCTACAAGTAAGCACGCCGGTGCAAACTCAAGAAAACAGTGTTAGTGAACCCAAAAATCCTAAAAACCATCCCACCATGCCTAAACCCAAAAAGAAACACAAACACGACGACACCTCCGAACAATTTCCTCCACTTTCAGCCACTTCTAAATCATTTTATCTCAAAACTTCAGCCCAAAAACCCTCCGAAACACCCTCTAGCAGCTCCAAAAAATCAAAATCTCGCCCTCTAATGGAATCCTCGATTCCACAGCCCGTTTCAAGTCCCTCTGATGATGTCCTAACTGAGGAATTCGTCCTAAAAGCTCTAAAACAATTAGAAAATCTTTCCTCTTCGTCCAATAACTTCTCCTAAACACTTTCCAGCAAGCCCAAAAAATCCAAACCAAGCCCTCCAGCTGAGTCTGAGACGTCATCCGACCCGCAAGAATTCGAAAGACAACAACTTATCCTCCAAGTTCAAAAACTCCACAAAAGGATGAAATCGAATTAATATTGGCAAAAATCGTATCTTCTCCTCGTCCTCTAATGGAATCTCCGATTCCACGACCAACTCCAATCTCAGACTCCCCACCATCCTATGCTCATGTTGCAAAATCTCCTCCACCTTCTATCTATTCTTCCCGCTCTTCACAAGCCTCATCAACACATGAAGCAAAAAACCTCAGCCCAATCCACGAAGTAGCCTCCGTTCGCAGTTCAGTTCGGACTACCTCGTCAAAAATCACTTCTCACACCTCTCCAACACATACTACTCCGCTTCAAACCCTAAGCCTCCGAAATCTCCCACCAAAATTCTGCTCTCAGAAAGAACTCTTCATCCTTCTGAACAGAAATGAAATTCTAAGAGGTAAAATCTCTTATCTCAAATCAAATCCCAACTGCACTGCTCTCTTAAAAATTCCCAGGAACATCTGCCCAAAAAAACTCCAATCCCAAATTCAAAATGCCATCGGAGACAACAAAGTAGTATGCCTTCCCCTCCATTCTCAATCCTCCGTCTCTAGGAAATAAACTTCGACCACTACCAGCGCTCCAAACTTCTCCTTTGTCATCACAAAAGTTGACATTACCCTCTCCGATGAAGAAATCTTTGAACTTCTCAAAGAACTTCAACTCAAATTCACCAAATGCTGGAGGATCATCTCCAAATCCACCAACACTCCAACCACCCTAATCAGAGTTGTAACAAACTCTGAAATTCAGCTTCACCAGGCACTTTCCAAAGGGATCTCCTTTTGCGGCCTAAACCACAGATGCGAGACATCTAACTCCACCCAACTACCTCCCGTCCCAAAATATTGCAGTCGCTGTACTCAACTGGGCCATTCCGCCACTGAATGTAAAGCAAAACTTTACACCTGCCCAAACTGTGGAAGTCACGAACACAGATCCGACAAATGTGACAAGGCAAAAAAGCCTTGTTGCAGGAACTGTGGTGGCAACCACGCTACCTTCGACCCTAAATGCCCCAAAAGGCAAACCACCACCTCAAAACCCGAGGAAACCGCCCCAATAACCCTCCCAAAACCACCCATGCCATTTGACTTCCTTACGGAAGTCCAAAAAGTCCTAGAAATTACATGTGTAATTCTCATGAATGCACTTCCTTCCTCGCGTAGGATGGTAATCGAGACACTCTCTCACCTCATACCGTCCTACTACAACTACAATTGCTCTGTCCAAGGACAGGGCAACAAGGCACATTTCAACTTCTCGCCAATCTAAAAACAACATTACATAAACACAAAACACTTCCTTTCCTCGCCTTACCTACCACCGCGCCGAGACAACGAATTCCAGCAAAGCAGCCGACGACAGCCGCAACGACGGGATTCCAGTCTGCAAGGCGCAGACACAACACGCACTTTTCAGTGCAAACCACCACACACACTTCGTACTTTTCAGTACAAGAAGTGTGTGTTCTCGCATTATGAATACAAATAAATAAAAACACCTTTTCCTTTTCCAATTCCGTGATGAGAATGCAGGTTTTCTGTGGTTTTTTCCTGCATTTCAATTTCCGCAATGATCGGAACCGCGATACATTGCGGAAATTAACCAAATGGCCATCCTTTGGGTGTACAGCCACAGCTGTCCCTACCGCGACCGTAAATTCACTTGCCATTAAATTCAACTTTTTAAACCCTGAAGAGGATTAAATCTCCTATACCAGGGTAAATCAAAAAAATTTTGCGAAATTTTTTTTGAAAATTCATAAAATTTTCAAAAATTTTTCTAACCAAAAAAGGATCATTCAAACTTTTCAAATGTCAAATCATTCTCGAAAAAAAAACATATCGAGCATAGTTTTGTCTTGTTAGTTGCGGGAAAATGTCTTCAAATACTGTTCCAAAGGAGGTATTTTTGGGGGATCAGTTTTATTTGAATCAGTCAAAGTCAAAGTTTGTTACAGTGTGTTTATCAGCAGAGTGCACTCCTTGTGTAATAATTTCAGGGAACAGGAATAATTATATAGTTTTTCACGAAAAGGAATGGGAGGAATTATTATGTTTCAAGGATTTGGTTGACAATTTTTTCACTGCAGCGGAAGTCCTAGACCCTATAGATGCGGACTACTTTTGGCTTCAATTTCAAAAGTTTGAGCAGAATAAAGTGCTAAAAATTTTAACTGGACACGCTAATATTTGTTTGGGATATGCAAGTATATCCGAGCTGTGGAAGATATTGCCACTTATAAAGAGCACCTTTGAAACATTAAAAAACCATTAGTTTTTAGGAACTATGAAAATTTTGCAACTGGCTGTTACTAAATCACAAGATGTTCCGAAAACAGCACTAGAAGTTCTACAACCATTCAAAAAAATCAATCCAATTACATACAACCTAGGTCTTGGAAGTAATTTATAGATATCCTGAATTACTACAAGATGAAAAAAGTCAGCTTTAATGAAAACTTTAACAAAATACATGTTCTATACGTCTGGCGATATGCGTATCATGCAGCAAGAAAAAACGATTGCAAGCTAGATATCTCGACCAGTTACGCTTCAATCAACGAATTCAACAAGCCGCCAAATTTATCAATTCTATTTTAGATGTAATACATAGATTTAAAGTTTATAATAAAAGATATGCAGTAATTATTATGTTTTATTTAAAAAATTAGTTTACAATATATTATTTTTATTAATCCAAGAGTTGTGTGAGTTATTTAATCCCAACCATTTCACCAAAACCTTATTTCCTTTTTTTCTCAATACTTTTTCAACGAGATAAACGTCTGGGTGTTTCACTTTCAAAAGTTCTTCAGTGTAAAAAGCTCCTTGAATAGGTTGATTACTCTCATCTTGTAAAAGATATGTGGTAGGGTTGGTCAGCTTGACTTTATAGATTTTGAAAATTTTGGTTGACCAGTTGGGTGTATAACCTTTGGAAAATGATTCACGATATTTACTTATGCGTAAAAAATCACCCTTTTTAAATCTAGGTTTGTGGGGGTCAACTGTTTTCATGCGGTTGAAAGCAATAATATATTTGGCGTTTGTCTCATTAACCTTACTGGGAATAGCACCCGTTGTTGAATGTCTGGTATTATTGTATTTCTTAACAATTTTTGGTAGCAATTCCAACCATTTATATGACCCTTGCACACTAAATTCTTTCCACAATGAAGTCTTGAGTGTTCGAATAACTCTTTCTACGATGCTAGCTTTAAGGTTTGAAAATGTGCTGTAATGATTTATTCCATACTGTTGCATCAGCTGTTGGAACTCTTTGTTATAAAATTCTTTACCCATATCGGTCTGTAAATTTTTAGGTGGGCTCATTTGGGAGAGTACTTTTTGCATAGCCTCTGTAATGTCCTTGGCATTTTTTCGCTTTACAGGTTCAGCCCACACGAATTTACTAAAAACATTGATAATTACAAGTATATATCCAAAACCTTTGTTAGCGCTTTTATAATTATTCAGAATCGCCAAGTCAGCCTGAAGAAGATCGTGCAAACCTTTTACAATCACATGTCGTCTCTTGTAATTTTTACGAGCCGGACTATGCAATTCATTAACTACATCTCGCTCCACATTACTCATATTTTTTTAGAGCACACTGAATTACAAATTCAACTTAAAATTGTTTATAACGAGGGTTTAATGCAAACTGTAAAGTATCGCCTTTTTCAACAACTTTATCAACCATATCGGATTGGTCATATATTTTATTGTTATAGCGAATATATATTCCATCAAAAGTGCATTTAAAATGTTCAACTTTTCCTGATACTGGTATCGTGAAAGTGTTTGTATTACAGTCTAAGATGTAAAAAAACTTATCTTTTCCTTGAATACCATTTATCTTGAAAAAAATTTTGGTATGGAATTTATAGGGATCCCAAATATAAAAATTATCACTGAGGAGTGGTGCTGCTACAATTTCGTCAGAGGGTTTTAACGCTTGACTGCGAAGAAAGTGTTGATTGAACCTATTAATCGGCATATTAATATTGAATGGGCCATTTTTATCAAGGGGGTGCTATTTATTAAACTGTTTGCAATGGAGAAAGTAGGGTAAAATCAGCACACATGTTATTTACTGAACCTACTTTAAATTCAATTTTATCATCCTTATTTATTTTGATGTTAGATAACTCACTATATTGGCAAACCTTACTATTTATCAAAATATCACCATTACTCGAGTAGTGCTTACAGCTTTCGATATAACCTTCAACAGGAAAAACGAAAGCAGTCCCTCCATTCTCTAAAACGTACAAGGGATTTTTTGGTTTTTTTACCCCTATTAATCGAATGAAGCATGTACTAAAATATTCTTTTGGTGTGCAAATGTGAAAGGGTGTTTTAAGTATCGGTTCAGCGGTAGAAGGAACGACTACACATTCTGAGGTGGAAAGGTAATGTCGGTTGAAATGATTTAAAGGCATGTTAACGACTAAACAATTTATAAAGTAATCAAAGTATTTATTCGATTATATCACCCTCTCTTAATGCTTCAATAATGGATATAATTTCATTGTGATGACCTGTATTCCCTGCTGCTTAAGAAGCTACAAGTAATCGTAACCTATCAACTATTTCATTAAAATCATCAAAATATTTATAATCAATGGGTTTGTTATTGTAATCCATCATAGTCAACTTCCCCCCAAGTTTTGACATTTTACGTGTCAGTACACCAGTTAATAGGAGCGAGGGCCCGTACCAGCCCTCGGTCTAATCGGATTTGGTTTTAGTTCAGGCTTAATGATGAATGTATATTTATCTTTAATATCATTAGGGAATGTTCTGATGGGTAAATCGGGATTATGTTCTCGACGAATAGCATTTGTTCGTTTAATAATATCTACATAATTATCCACATCTCGTTTAGTATATACAATAGGGTTTTTTTTAAAAAGCAACTCGTACAACCCAGGTGTGCCCAAATATGTTATATGCTTTACGACAATATCTTTGCCTTTAAAGTCTAGTTCAGAGTCACCAATGTAAAACTTTTCTTCGTTGGGATTATGAAAAACGCCCAAAATATGATCACCCACAACGAGTTGTGGGTGATCCTTTAATGGTAATGTTACTGTTTGTCGGTGATATTTCTTGTTTAATAGGTTTCCCCAAAGTTGAAACAAATTCTTTAAGAGGTTGGTATGGTTTTTCCAATTTACTTCGAGACTCATGCCTCTGCTGTTTGAGAAGTTTATATTTCTTTTTAATATCTTGACGTGATTTTATGAGCTGTTTCCCTAATCGTTCATTCATTGTGACTAATAGATTTTGCATTTTAAGGTCTTATATATACATCAAACCCTTTTCGATATTTTCCAGAGGATAATGCACAGTCCTTATCAATAACTAAAAATCCAAACTTATGTTTCCATTCTTTCTTTAAATTGTTGAAAACTCATGTCGATATTTGCATGGTCAACAATAATATGTTTCAGATTAGTAACATCTTGGGGGAACACAATTAACAGATTAGCATTATCCCGAATTAGTTGTTTTGGAATCGCTGAATACGTCTGACATAAATAAAAACAATCGGCCTCTTTATGTCGACCAAAACAAAAATAATTTTTAATAATATTTTGGTCACAAGACGCCACATCATCAAATATAACTATGGAATTATGTTTAATATTTTCGGTGTCACTTTTACTAAATTCATGGTAAGCGATCTCTCGTATGGGCTGTAGTAATAATCGCAGATATTGATATTTTGGTTGCTGCAGTGATTTCGAATATAAATAAACATTTTCATATTTCATCCCATTAGGATGTTCCAACAAAGGTAACATTACGTTGGTTTTACCACTTCCGCAACGTCCTACTATAAGTGTTCGTTTAGAAGTACTTCCAAATAAGGCACCGTGATTAATTTCATTATTTGTAATGCCATAGTTCTTAACTGGTAAGGAAACTTGTTTTACAAGCTTCATGTTGAAGACTGCTAGTATATAACGAGAAACACACATATATAAGTGTTAGTATGAAAAAGAAAGCAGTGCCACTTGAACGTCGTAGGACTAAAGGTAGAGGACTTGTTAATACATTAATAAATAAGCTCCCCTTTGAACTACACGCCCCTGGGGGTATCGGTATTTAGGTCCTGAAACGAAGCTAGCAAAGAGATTAGCTCGAGGGGATAAACCAATAAATCCTTTAGACGAAGCAGCACTACAACACGATATAGCATATTCTCAGAACAACGATCTAAGTGAACGCCACGTGGCTGATAAAATTTTAGAGAACAGAGCTTGGGATCGCGTCAAATCCAAGGACGCCAAATTAGGTGAAAAAGTAGCTGCATGGTTGACAACAACAGTTATGAAAGGAAAACGTAAACTTGGAATGGGCCTCCGACGAAAACGTAAAACTAAGAAGCGTGTTATTAAACCACCTAAAATTGGAGGATTTTTACCATTTTTAATCCCTCTGATTGGGGCTTTAGCTGCTGCCGGTGGCGGTGCTGCTGGTATCGCAAAAGCCGTGAACGATGCTAAAGCTAATAGAGATCAATTAGCCGAGCAGCAACGCCATAATCTTGAAATGGAGCAAGCTGCTAAAGGTGGTAAAGGGTTATATTTAAGACCATATAAAGGATATGGAATGAGGCAAAGAAAACAAAAAATATGTAAAAAGGGGCGGGGTTTTTATTTAAAACCGTATTCAAGAAACTCCCGATAAAACTACCTCAGCACATAATGACAGACTTTGAACTTGAAAAATATATAACGTTATTGCAAATTCCTTATTTTCGTGCGTAATTCCTTACCTACAAAAATTAACAAATACGAGTCTGGTATTATCAACTTGGATACACAGCAAGGTGTTGGAACGCACTGGAGAGCTTATACAAAGAAGGGTAAAAATGTTAGATATTTCGATAGTTATGGTAATTTACCACCACCAATAGAAGTCGTAAAGTATTTTACAAGTAATGGAAAAGTAGACATCCACTTCAATTACGAAACAGTACAAAGATTAGGTTACCAATGTGGACAGTATTGTCTTAGATTTTTATATAGTCAGTATAACTGAGTAGGCAACTCATTTCATAACCAACTGTCCAAGATGTCGTATACTTTTACGTTAAGTGGGGAGTCATCAATTCTAAGTGGTGACTTTAACCCGCCCATTTACTTAGATGAAAATTCCGAGTATGAGATAGGATTGGCTAATTTTGATACATTCAATAGTATTCCAAACGTAACTCAAACCAATAACGTATTAGTGTGGGGTCAGAAAAGTCAACACAGATATATCATCCCTATAGGCTGCTATGAACTGGATGATATTATAAAATTAATTGAAAAAGAAATGTTGAATATAGCGGGTACTACAACCCACATTGTGTCAGATAGTCGAACAGGGTCTGTATCAATGAAAAGCACTGAAACTATAAATTTTACAGTTGATAATTCAATAGGGGATCTGTTGGGTTTCTCAAAAGTCTTTCTTGAACCGAATAAGGTAAATACCTCAACTAGAAAGATAAATATTTTAAAAGTTAATACTATATGTATTGACTGCCAGTACACATTATACATCAGTTTTTCCCCCAAGTTCCTAGTGGGTATAAAATAGTGGAGCAACCTTTAACCATACTGTATTACCCTGTAAGTATTAAAACCATAAACAACATTACTGTTAGGGTTCTCGATCAAAGCGGTGATTCAATTGATTTTCAAAAAGAAACTATCACTGTTCGCTTACATCTTCGAAAAACTAATTGAAATGGTTTGGCAGTTTAATCGAATACATCCATATAAAAGCACATTTATTCACAAAGCTATCAGTAGAGTGAAAACCACAGCATTGTTAACGTCTACAAATCGGAAATTTTTACAGTCTTTGGGTTTCAAAGTGCTGGTATAATGGAAGTTTTACATGTTACGGGTGAACCTTTTAGCGACACTACCATTGAAGACTATCAATTCCATACATACCAACCGTATTCTTCTGCTAATCTCAACTATAATGATGAAATAAGAATTCCAATTCAAGATCTAGAAGCTCACACTCTCCCCAGTAATTCAGTTTTGTATATAGAAGGGAAATTGCTGACTGATAAAAATACTGTTCCAACAAAATTTAACTTAATTAATAACGCTATTGCGTTTTAATTTAGAGAAATCAGATACGAGTTGAATGGTGTAATTATTGATGCTGACCGGAATAGCCACCACACTCAAAAAGTATCTATCTTTAAACGAAAATGAGATTAAGCTGATGTATAATGGGGGGTGGTATCCAAACAATGGAAAAATTCTAACAGATTCCAAGGGTAATTTTAATATATGCATTCCTTTAAAACTACATATGGGTTTTTTTGAGGATTTCAAGAAAATTATAATTAATATGAGACAAGAGTTGATTATAATTCGTGACAAAGACGACAGTGATGTTGTAGTTGCTTCTGACGAGTCTAGAAACCAAAAATTGAGCTATTGAAAGTTTATTGTAACGTGCCTCACATAGCTACAAGCCTTAAAGAGCAATTAAAACTAAATAAAATTATTCATAGCAATATTGATCTACCAATTAAATTTCGGAGCTGGGAACTGATTGAATATCCTGCTCTTACTGATGCTGCAAGACACACATGGCCTGTCAAAACTACCACTAAAATAGAAACACCCCGACATATTGTGGTAGCATTCCAAAAGGGTAGAAAGGGCAAACTTTTGAAAGATATGAGTAAATTTGATCACTGTAACTTGACTAATTTACGTGTGTTTTTAAATTCTGAGCGTTATCCTTATCATGATTTACATATAGATTTTGATAGTTATCGTTTTGCTACTTTGTATGAGATGTTTGCCAATTTTCAAGAAAGTTATTACCACATCCAAACTAATCAACCTATATTTAATCCAGAAGAATTTAAAACCAAAGCACCGATCGTCCATATCGAGTGTTCTCGTCAAAAAGAGGTTTTACAGAGTGGTTCTATTGTTCTTGGAATAGAATTTGAAACCAGTAAAAATGTGGGTAATGATGTATCAGCATACTGTTTGATTATACATGAAAAAGAATTTTATTACAATCCCTTGACAAAAATTGTTAGGCAAGTGTAATGCGCATGCGTTTATGTATTAAAAGTCTGCCGCAGCATAAAGTTTCTTTCAGCACACTATGGGATTTCGTCAACGACTCGAACAGTATATTAATAACTTGGCTAAACTCAAAGCTGACATTGAGTGGTATAAAAAGAAAAAGCATCTAGTTGAAAAATTTCAAAATTTACAAATATACGATTAGTGATGGATGTTCAGGGTTTTAGTATTGAAAACAATAAATTTATTGTGAAGGAATTTGCCGCATACAACGGAAATCAGGTTTGTCATTATGTGTTTAAACCACCATTCCCTTTACGAATGCTGTCCCCCGATTTGCATAGACAGGCTGTTTGGCTCATGAAAAAACCTCACTCTATTGACTGGAATGTTGGTTTCACACCAATACATTTGTTTCGTAATATAGTAGCTAGTTTAACAAATGATGCTGACGTGGTTTACGTTAAAGGAAAAGAGAAAGCTGACTATATCAAAAAATATTCAATGGCTCCAGTTTACGAATTTGAAGAACACCCCCCAGTTATTTCATCTGAACCGAAATGTTTTTACCATAGTAATATTAATTGTATTTGTGCGTTATCAAATGTTTTTTTTTATATGAAAACTTTATAATGAAAGAATAAATTAAAATAAAATAATATATTGACTTTTACCTCCAGACCTATTGCGCATGCGTTTTCTTGTATATAAATGTAATTACAGAACTGGTTCTGTTTAGTTTCATTATGCATTGTACCAAGTGCGGTAAGCAGTTTTCTAGAGCGTACCATTTCCGTAGACATCAGTTATGTTGCGGTCAACGTTCAACTACTTGTGACAGTTGTGGAAAACAGTTTTCGAGGTTCGATAAACTTAAAAATCATCAATGTAAGAGTTGCGATGATCAATCTTTTATTCCTAAGAAAAGACTTAGACCTATGGGTATGGAAGTGTTGGAAAACGGTGTTACCAAGTTACATCACGCATTCAAAACCAGAATAGCTTCCTATCGGTTCTCCATTCCAGATAAAAAGACAAATTATATAGATTTTCTCAATGAGGTTCAACCGAAAGTTTTGAATAGAATTCAAGAATACCTTCAACGGCATTATTCATTAAAAATAAATTTTGAAATATTCACTATATACATTATACCAGAGAAGGAGATTTCAGATATAGAGTCTATGAATACAGCCAACAAAGTTGTGACTACATCGACCGATTTGAAACATGTATATGAAGAATTTAAAGATGAAATTATGAACCAGGCTTCAGAGTTTCAAGAAAAAGATAGTGGGTGGGCACTTCAAGAAATAATGTTTCGCTTGGTGTGTGAATGCGGCAATATTTCAACCCGAAGGAGATCCCACGAAGCCAGAATCTTTCCCCCATTTTGATACCTTGCTAGATTTTATAGGAGTAGAGTTTCCGGTTACACTGAAAGACATTATAAAATTCGAGAAATTGAATAATAGATCTGTAAATGTTTATGGGTTGGAATCAGAATTTAAAGATGGGAAGAACAGATATGAAGCTGTTGGACCCCTTCATTTCACTTCAGAGCGGAAACCAGCCCATGTTAATGATAACTGATAGAGATGGAAACACTCATTATACTCTCATCAAGGATTTATCCAAGTTATTGCGCAATCAAAAAACAATACACGATGGAAGATTTTACTTTTGTGATGGATGTCTACAAAGTTTTTCAAAAGAATTCAAATTACAACACCACCAAGAAAATGATTGTACTCACATAACACTAAGCTACCAACTTCTGAAATTAAAATAAACAAGTGTGGGGAGTGGATACCAGAAAATACATTAAAATTCAACAATTTTGAAAAACAGCAACAAGTGCCATTCGTTATATATGCAGACTTTGAAAGTTGATTAAAACCGATAGATCACGCTGAACCCCATGCTGGTGAATCCTTCACAGTTAAAGTGTGTGAACATGTGCCTTACTCGTTTGCTTTTTATGTAAAGTGTACATATGACGACAGTTTATCCAAATTTGAAATTTATGAAGGTGCCGATGCAGCCCAAGTCTTCATACAAAAATTGGATTCAATAGTTCAAGACTTGTACAATAACCATCTTAAACATGTTATACCGATGCGATCATTAACACCTGACGAACAAAATAGATATGACTCTGCTGCCGTTTGTCATATTTGTGAGAAACCATTTGATGTTTTTGATAAAAAGGTTATGGATCATTGTCATGTTACCGGAAATTTTACTAATGCAGCCCAGCCCATAACTCCTGCAATTTAAATTATAAACTTCCGAAATATATTCCTGTCTTTCTACATAATTTGAAAAATTACGACTGTCACTTATTTATCAAAGAACTGGCCACCAAAGGTGAAAACATCAGTGTCTTACCCCAAACAAAGGAGAAGTATATATGATTCTCAAAATCTATTTTGGTGGAAAAGTTTAGTGATCCCAAGATACGAGATGTGTATATGGCATTAAAATTTGTTGACTCCTTCAGTTTTCTAGCTAGTTCATTAGAAAAACTGGCTTCTACGTTGAATCCTGAACAGTGTAATGAGGTGCGAAAGTTTTTCCCAAAACATTTTAATTTAATGAGTCAAAAAGGTGTGTTTCCGTATTCGTATATGACATCTTTTGATAAACTACGCGAGCAGCAATTACCTTCTAAGGAACATTTTTTTGATATCATGAAAGGTGTTGATATCTATGATGATGAATATGCACGAGCTCAACTAGTATGGAATACTTTCAACTGCACAACTATTAGTGATTATGCAAAGTTATATTTAAAAACAGATGTGTTGCTGTCAAAAAATAATAGTTCAATACCATTAAACGCTTTACAAAATTAGAAAAATTAATTTCCAAAGAGCAGACCGTCCACTAAGAAGCAACAACTACTTCTCGGGCTATATGCCCCGACAGACATTGAATTACACTTCTAAAGTAAACGGGGTTGGTATATCTGTTAAGATAGAACCAACCATTCTGGTTTGCGATTAGAAGGAATAACATCACTTGTGGACCGGTTTCGGCGTTTTTGCACCTCATCAGCACAAGGTAGATGCTATTCGACCAGAAGCTCTGAGAGCATAATCCTGGTCTAGAGTCTACGTTGATACCACACCAATACATTAGCCTTAGTAAAGGAAATGTTAAGAGAGCGATATCAGCGACATCTCTACATCTAATCTCCAACCAAAATTCTATATCGACAAAAAACCATTTCGGTTTTGTAGGTATTTACTTAATTACAGTTACCTGTACACTCTTGCCGACGTCTTTGAGAATTTTCGCAAAGTTTGTCTTAAGGAATATAAGTTGGATCCAGCTCACTACCTTACCGCTCCTTCCCTGAGTTGGGATGCCATGTTGAGATGTACTCAGATTGAACTACAACTTTTAACCGATGTGGATATGCTTCACTTTTTCAAAAAAGGAATTCGAGGCGGAGTAGCTCAATGCAGCAAAAGGAAAGCTGTAGCAAACAATAGATACTTGGAAACCTTTGATGTAAACAAACCAGAGAGCTATATAATGTTTTTAGATGCCACAAACCTTTATGGGGCTGCAATGAAGGAATATCTACCATTTGGTGACTTTAGGTGGTTAACTGAATCTGAAATTGAATTATTCGATGTCGATACTATTGAAGATGATTCGCTCAAAGGATATATTTTAGAAGTGGACTTGGAGTATCCCACCAATCTGCATGATGCACATAACGATCTTCCTTTCTGCCCGAAAAGTATCATCCCTCCAAAATCCAAATATTGAAAGCTGATACCGAACTTGAACCATAAAACCAAATACATAATACACTATCGTAATCTTAAACAATGTTTAAAAAATGGTTTAAGATTGAAAAAAATTCACAGAGTTGTCGAGTTTTCGCAGTCTGCGTGACTAAAGACATACATTGAACTTAACACCAGTCTACGCAACAAAGCTAAAAATGCCTTTGAAAAAGATTTGTTTAAACTTTTAATCAATGCAATCTTTGGAAAAACAATGGAAAATGTTGAAAAAAGAAAACGTATAATTTTATCAAGTCATTGGGAAAACACCAGAGGATCCTTGGGAGCGAAAACTTTAATTGCGAAACCAGAATTCAAATCTTGTTCTGTGTTTAACGATAATTTGGAGGCGGTTCAACTGAATAAAATTAAAGTAGTGTATGATAAACCGTGTTGTATGTAGGATTTTCAGTTTTGGATATTTCAAAGACTGTAATATACGAGTTTTATTATAATTAGGTTAAACAAAAATATGGTGATTCTGTTTAGTTGTGTTATACGGATACTGATTCATTAGTGTTGGAAGTATTTTCTGACAATTTTTACAAAGACATGAAGAAAAATATTGAATATTTCGATACATCCAATTATCAGAAAGATAATATCCATGACATTCCTAAAACAATATCTATTGTCGGTAAAATGAAAGACGAGTTTGCTGGTGTAGTTGTTGAGTCTTTCTATGGAACTGGTGCTAAAGCATATTGTGTTAAATTATCAGAACGATTCAACAAGTCTAATATTTTAAAAAAGGCTTAAGGTATTTCTAAACATATAATTCAAACTCAACTCCATCTTAATGATTATAAACAAATCGTTGAAACTGGCGGTATTGTATATAGAAAAATGTATGTTTTTCTTTCCAATCTGCATACAATCCACACAGAATTAAAAAACAAGGTGGCTCTTTCCTCAAAGGATGATAAGAGGTATGTAATACCGCATGACACAAATACTCTAGCATGGGGGCATTTTCTCCTAAATCCATCATACAATTCAGGCACATTAGATAATCTTATCCAAGCATTAGAAGAAGAAGAAGCAGTGGAAAATTTTTTCAGTGATGTGAATATAGAAGAATACTTAGATTCCACAGATTTTGATTTTTTGGATGTTTAACAAAAAATAAATGTTATTCATATACTTATTTCTTTTATTTCAACAAACGAAGGATACTTCTATAAAATATTGTACCAGTCACAATAGTAGAACATGTAGCTATATAATACAATATATATGTATGCGTATTTATGTGCGTGCTTGCGACTTGGTGAACTACATACAACTGCAACCATTCGGACTCTTGGTAGTTTCCATTACCTTTGAAAAGACGCACTTTATATGTTGTACTATTGGTAAGTATTTCAGCTTTTAGGGTTACTGCATTATTTGGTGTATACGATTCCATTCGTATCCATTTTTCCGGCCAACTATCATTTTTTGTACCATTACTATCAAAACATACAAACACTTCTCTAATATTATATGGATGCTGTATTAAAAGGTAGTTACCAAAAATAGCTTGCAATATTATAAACGTTGGAGTCTGCATATCGACTAATACTAAATAAATGATAATATATCCAATATTTTATATATGATTTTTGGGCGTTTCACATTTATGTATATTACACTCTTATTATTGGTGGACCCCTTTTTTCTAGTCGGGATAGACTAAATATTGTTGTATCAATTATCTCTTACTAATTCACCAGAGTCGTCCTCTTGCGCAACACTTTACACCTGTTGTTCTCACATTGGCATTTCAATTTTAGGTGTATCTATGAATTTACATTCTTTCAAATATAAGACTAATTGAAGACACGATAATTAGATCTAATTTATTCGTAAATTAGTTTTACAGGATGCATATATTAACAAGTATACACTTTACACCTGTTCTCACATTGCCATTTCAATTTCATGTTAAAGTTACATGCATCTGTGAATTTTTTCAAATATAAGAAACGTTGATTAGATCTAATTTATTCATAATTAGTCATCATAATATACCATTCAATTTATCACATGCATTTTTCCGAGATAGATATCTAGTTAATTAACTATTTAAAATCTTTTCAAATACAGGAAATGTTGATTTAATTAAATCCTTATTTTTTCATAATTAGCACGCACCCATTCATTCCATTTATCATATGGTATAAAAATTGCATTAATAAAAGAATTAACTTTTATTTTATAATTAAATTTTTTCAAGCAAAGTACGTGCATCCAAAAAGTGTCTTAAAAACTGCATTAGTTTGATTTATATTTTTAGTCGTTTCACTCTTATTATTTCGGGTGGAAACCTTTTTTTTAGTCGTGCAGTGTTGGATAATAGCATGGATTAAATATTGTTGTATTAATTATCTCCTACTAATATAGTCGTCCTCTCGTACATCACTATTTTTTACACTTTTCATTCACAGTTCACATTTAACAAATCACATGGAATTACAAATTCGTATCATGTTTTTCTAGTCGGGCAGTGTTGGATAATAGCATGGATTAAATATTGTTGTATCAATCAACCCCTCTCCTACTAATTGACCAGAGTCGCCCTCTTGTACATCACTATTTTTTACGATTTGCACTTTTAATTCACGGATACAGTTCACATTTAACAGACTATACAAATCACATGGAATTACAAATTCGTAGATAGTATCATGTTTGAAATATCTATAGCCGATTCCAATGTTCTTATTATTTACATCTTTAATACACCAATATACAGCATTTGCAGCGATACTTGCAAGTCTTGGAGCACTATAGTATACACGTTCTGAATTAAAACTAATCCCTGCTAGCTTCCATCTCTAATCAAATTAACTTTTACTGATTTTTTGTTTATACACCTATTAAAACTGTTGTTAGTATCCTTGCCCATTTTGAACTGCCATTCCTAATAACATTTATTCTCTGAAATTTTTATTCTGCCTCCCACCTTACCCCACTCTTATTATATGTCGGAGCATATTGAATTTTAACGCACCATTCGTATACTGATGTTTCCAATGAACACATACATACTTTCGCAACCCTCTGTACATATCCCTACTCCTATTATATTACTTACCTTACCCCACTCTTATTATATGTCGCAGCATATTGAATTTTAACACATAATTCGTATACTGATGTTTCCAATGAACACATACATACTTTCGCTGCACCCTGTATATACCACACTCCTATTATATATCGTTACTTTCGGTGCACCCTGTATATACCTCACTCCTATTATATGTCATTGCCCTGTATAATTTTTATTTTCCGTGTACTACATGCATCACTGATTTCTGCGAAACCCCGATGCGGTCTCATTAGTTTTTCTACGACCTCCCGATACGGTCTCATTTTATATCTACTCGCCGCCACTGTGTGTAGATGCCAAATTTCTGATTTCTAAAAAGCGAGGAGGTGGTTTTTTAAAAATTATTCCCTCTCTACTTATAGTCTGTATCTTTTTCTTTCTGCAACACTGTCCACCACCATATGTAGTGCTGTGAAGTTGAGAATCACTTCCATGGCCGCCGTTGGGCATGTTTTCATTGTTCCTGAAAAACGTATACATGCTATAGTCTTTGAATTCTGGAGAGGTTGTCCTCCATAAGTGATTATTGGTCTCACTATGGCAGTGTACATCCAGCTCAGGATCCTTAGGCTACATCCCTAATTTTTCCCTTACACACCATTAGAGCCATTTTTGCTTTGTATATAATCTCCTTTTCGTGTTTGTTCCACAGTAGTTTACGGTTTAGAGTCAGAACTAGATATTTGACCTCTTGTTTTCATTCAACCTCGCTCCCACCAAGTTTAACGGTTTTGAGGTTGAGTTTTCTTTTCTTAGTGAAGAATATTAAGATGGTTTTGATGGGGTTGATGTTAAGTCCCACCTGCATACACCAGCTATTTGTATAGTTCAGACCCCTTATTTGTACGGTGTCGCAAAGGGTATCCTCGAATTTTCCCATGGCCGTTATGACAATGTCATCGGCATATCCTTGGTAGGATATTGCGAGGTCAGTCAAACCACACAGGAGTTCGTCAACCATCAGACTCCACATTAATAGGGATGCTACTCCTCCCTGTGGACATCCGCTGGTAGTGCAGATGGATTTATATGTAAATAATTGAGAAAGAAAAATAACTTGGGGTATTTCTCCAACTATACCTAGTTTTTATGAATATACAAACTACCAAAGTGAAAGTTATCGTTTTGCCATAAACCTCTGGCCCGTTATTCGTGACTCACCCAGAATAAATATAGTCATAATGCATCTCGTTTTGTACGATGTAAAAGATTTTACAATGTTGGCGCTAATTTGCCTTTTATTATTCCAATGCGTAATTAGCTTGACTAAAATAAAATGCTTTTTTTGTGGAGATAACTATACTCGTTATCTCGATATCTTTTCTCGTCCAGGTCTCTGCTACTCTAGTGGTGAGCAGTTCCGACATCCATGCTGTTGTGGGTGAAGGGGTAGTCTCTCTAGGATTTCCGATCTAATATAAATATCAATAGCTTTCTTCATCGTTTTAAGCTCAAACAATGTTAGACTAATTGGTCTAAAAGATTTTGAGTTTGTTGTGTCCCTTTTCCCAGCTTTTCAAATGAAAGTGACTATTGCCTTTCTCCATGCTTCTGGTATATAGCCCAGTTCTAAGCTGCTTCAATTAATTCTAACCAAAAGTGGTAAAATTTCGTATTGTCCTTGCTGGAGCATTGCTGGGAAAATCCCATCGGATCTTGGTAACTTGAAAGGTAGAGAGGTGTTCATGGCCCATTTTCAACTTTCGTTACTACAAATGTGGCTAGTCATTGTAGTGCTTTCTCTTTTTTTTCTCTAGTTTTTTTCTCTAAATTAATTTTTGTAAATTAGTTCAACATCTAATTCTGATAGTTGAAGCCTAGCAAATATGATTAATTTTTCCAGTATGGTTTAACTATCAACTAGAATTGAACTCCGACTTTATCAAATATACAAACAGAGACTGTCAGATCTGTGATGATTGAACTTCGGTACATCATATTCGTAGCTAGCTGGTGTAGAAAATCCATACACGACCACGATGTAATAAGTGTAGGTGAAATTAGACACATTGTTTAATAAAAGATAATATATTAACTGATATAAATCATTAAAAAATAATTTTTTAGTCGACCTTCACAAAAAATGACATTTTTCGTCGACCTTTACAAAAAATGGCATTTTACGTATTAATTTCCGGATGAAAAATAGTCTATTTTTGACGTCAAGTACTTTTCGTCCGCTGTGGTTACTATGATTCGTCACGGTGCGAGAATGGCTGTGACAATAACTGTCATTTGCTGTTGTCAAATTAATTATTTACGAAATCCGCTAGATTTTACGTATGAATAAGACCGTGGTGTGAATATTAGTGTGCATGTTCTCGCCTTACAGCTCATATAACATATTTGCCATTATACGTAAAAAATAAATCCTTCTAAGAAGGCAGAGCCATAAATATTTATGTCATCCTTACAGCATCTGCAAGTCAAGTGGATTTACTACTCTATTTTTTTTACCTAGTTTGAGGTACATTTTTTGACATTATTATCGAAGACGCTGAGAAGAGAACTCGTTCCATAATATACAATATTAGTTTTATTAAATTCTTGTAATATATTTTAATCTTTTCTTTAATTTCACTTGAAGACTTTATTCCGTCGCACATCTCACCAACATTATTGGTCCTTCGAGCCGGATTTTGTCGAATACAAGTGAAAAACAAAACAAGTTATTACTCGCGTAACCAATAAAAAGTGAAATCGTTAATCGCCGAAAAGTTATCGTGCGTGTAATCAAAGACGAAAACTAAGGTGAAGGAAGAGACTTACGCGAGTGCACAACGCAAGCATCTCCGGAATTCCCGGACATTACACCATTACGCTTCAGTAAAGGATTATCACTTAATCAAATTTGTACTTGGATCCTAGGAGCACGAAGCCAACAAGTAGCCAACTGCATCGCAAATCATCAGGTGGGGTCGTTCCTCTCATACAATCATTAGTGCTAATTTGTTGTTGTTTTAAGTCTGGGTTTCTAACGAGAGTTTTTTAGAGCTAAGGTTGTGCAATCAATTTACATCCAAAATTCACATAATCAATTTCGTACATTTAATAATCGCAATTCATTATTTATTTCATTTTGTTTTTGTTCATTACATTTACAAATTCGCACAATGTCAGATATTACGTCCCTTTCTTTTGAAGAGCTAAAAAGAAAGCGAGGCGCGATTAAAACTAAGGTCACGATTTTTGGTAAATATGTATCAGGCACTATAGGAACGAATGCTATTCTAGCGGACGTAGACCTTTTAGCACTGCAAGAAGAAATTGAATATGAAGAACGCTTTGAATCGAACTTTCACCTGCAAATAGCAATAGCCAAAAATATAATAAAATATTCAACCTCATCTTTAGATATTGCATCAAGCTCGTGGGACCAGATATGGACACCGCAATGAAGAAGACAGAAGAGGAGTGGAGGGCTCCGGAGGAGGGGACCTCGGAGGAGACTCTTGAGTTGGGCGACCTTCACAGGGCCCTTCAGAAGGAGTTTCCCGAGAGGGGCCCTGAGACCGGGCCCCCGGTGGCGCAGGACGAGGTGGAGGGAGCGGTGAGGGCCCAGGCGATGCCGGGAACAACTGCCCCTTCACCTGAGGGGACGAAAAGGCATCGCAATGCCGTTTGCGGTGCTGAGAAGAGGCGGAGACGCCGGGCTGCAGAGGCTGCAGAAGGGACACCGAAAGGTGGCCCAACTGGCCCTTGCAATGAGGTGGCGGTAGCGGGTCCAAGCCGGGCCATGCATGAGAGTGCTGGTCCCAGCGGGGTCAAACCTGCTGCCACCAAAGGGGGGACAAAAAGGCTTCGGGTGGCTGACACGCCGCCAGAGGCCAGACTGACCCCCAAGAAGCAGCGACCTCAAGGTGGCCATCATTTGCGATGGCTACCCGGACAATATGCTCACCAGGGAGCAGTGCGCGCGAATCCACGCGCATCTCCTCGAGGAGATGTACAAGCCTGGCACCACGGTACCAAGCTTTGAGGGACACTCGTTTGCCCGGAGAGCCTCTATGGTGACCTGTACAGACGGGGGCTCTCTGGCTTGGTTTAAAAAGGCCGTGGGCAGGGTTGGGCTGGAGGGCTTGACGCTCAAGATTATTGAGCAGTCGGCCGTCGAACGCCTGAAAAGGGCGACGGTTTGGGTACCGGCGCCGATCGAGTCGCCTCCCCAAGAGGTACTCAGAAGAATCCGGGCGGGCAACCCGGCTCTGAGAACCGAAGGGTGGGTGATTCAGGCCTCCCGATGGGGCGCTGTCTCTCAGAGACAGAACGTTGTATTGGGGCTCGATCCTCGGTCGGCGGAGGTTCTCGAACGTAAGAAGGGGGAAGTCCGGTATGGGCTCGGGAAGATAAAGTTTATCTTCTCGGGAACTACCGAGACACCCCCGGAGTAAAATGGGTAAAGGAGGTACCTCGTCAGATCTTTGATGTCTGTTTGCAGGGACCTTAAATTCACCCAGATAAATTAGCAGCATTGCCGGGCTGCTGCGGGAGTAATCGCGCAGCGGATGGCAAGTCTGCAGACAGGCATATGCCTCATACAAGAGCCATGTGAGTATAGAGGTCATGTGCGAGGTCTGGGCACACCCGGGCGTAGTTTATTCTATGCTGTGGGTGAACCTAATCCTAGAGTGTGCATTTCTACACATAGAAGTGTAAATGCAATACTGATTAGATAACTCTGTTTCAGGGATCTAGTTGCGGTAAGGGTGGACTTCTCGGGCGGGAACAATACGAGGCGTAGTTTAGTCGTATGCTCTGCTTACCTGACCCATGACTCACCAGGATTACCGCCTACTGAGGAGCTTCGCAAGGCGGTGGTCTACTGCACGGCTAGGAAGTTGCCTCTCCTTATCGGCTGTGATGCTAATGCGCACCACACTATGTGGGGCAGCATTGGCGTCAATAGCAGAGGGGAGGCTTTGCTTGACTACCTGGGCACCACTGATCTTCAGCTACTCAATCGAGGGACGACGCCGACATTCCGGAATAGGATTCGGACTGAAGTCTTGGATGTGACGCTTGCGTCAAGTACCGTGGTTAGTATGGTAAAGGACTGGCATGTTAATGATGATCCGTCATTGTCGGATCACAGCTATATATGTTTCAGGTACAATGCTGATGTTGAAGAACAATCAGTAAAGTATAGGGACCCTAGGACTACCAACTGGGAACCGTATAAACTGGATCTCACGAGGAGGCTCGATGGATTCCCTAAGAGTCTCAGTAATAAAGATGAGATTGATTGGGCCGTAGCGGAGCTGGGCTCGAGTACAGTCCCGTCTTATGAAAAGAACTGCGCGGAAAAAACGAGGAAAGGGGGTAAGGGCCACAAGTGGTGGAACAACTCTCTGGCCACGTCTAGGTCGCAACTAGCACGCCTCCAAAGGGTGGTCGGTTTGGGGGCGTCTGGCTGCACGAAAACTACACCAACTGCTGCGTTGGAGGTGATTCTTGGACTTTGGCCTCTTCACCATGTGATCGAGGCTGAGGCTAGGAGGGCACTCCTACGCTTGAAAAGTTTGGGATATGTGCGAAACGAGGGAGGGTGCCAGCACGTCAATAAGCTCAGGCTTCTGGCTCGAGCTGCTGATGTCTGCCTGCGCAGGTACTCCTTCGTAACCCCCTATAGGGTGAAGATCCGGATTAGAGAATTCTGAAAAAGAGAGGGAAATTCACAGCCTCATGGGATCGTCTGGTACACAGATGGCTCATGCTCCAGTGATGGGGCGGGGGCTGGAATTTACTCCACGAACCCAAGGACACAAGTCTAAGTTCCATTGGGTAAGGGTGTGTCTGCATATCAGGCTGAGGTATACGCTATCTTGGAATGTGCGCAGATAAACCTAAACAGAGGTTATGCGGACCGACGCATAACTATATACACCGACAGTCAGGCGGCCCTGAGTGGATATACCATCAACTCAGGGCTTGCTGCTGAATGTCGTGAACGCCTTGCTGCCTTAGCGAGGTGGAACACAGTGTGGCTAGAGTGGATTCCGGCCCACTCTGATTTTGAAGGCAATGAAGGGGCGGACGCGCTTTTTCGAAAACGCGACTTATTTTTTGAGAAAGTGTATAATGTGTTGCCGACATTTAGGGGCAATACTATTTTAATCTAAAATGTTTTCATTAATGCTAAATGCTTTTATGTTTTCCAATTGACAAAATTTATGTAAATAGACCAAATAAAGTAGTACGTAGATAAAAATTTGATTGCAATTTGATTAAACAAAGAAATTTATGTTTTCTTATCTAAGCGCACGTGTGTGTTATGAGATCTCATTGTTATTGTTAAATTTCACTTACAAGGAATGTTGACAGTGCGGTTTTTGACGTTTACGGACATGGGCGTAGAAAAAGTATAGTAAAAGATTCTACCTTATCTTCAGACAATGCATCAAGGTCTAATTTAATTAGTACCAACCCTATACACAGCCCTATACACAGCGCTTACGAAAACAACACTTTTAAACTTGCAGGCATACAATTGAAACCCATTGAAATTCCCAAATTTAACAGCTCTTACCAAAACTGGTTAGAATTTGCGGATTTATTCGAATCATTAGTGCATAAAAATAAGGCCTTGGATAGCTTTCAAAAATTTCATTATTTACGGTCATCTTTAGAATCGGTTGCGGTCCAAGTTATCCGTTCGATTGAATTTACAAGTAGGTAGCAACCATATCGTAGCTTGGAATCTTATTCGCGAAAGGTACGACAATAAACGCCTTCTATTATTTAATCATGTAAAATCACTTTTTAACGTAGAAACCATGCATAAAGAATCCTCCTACAAATAACGCAATTTAATCGACACATACTCTAAACACTTACATTCTCTTAAACAAATGGGACAACAAACAGATCACTGGGATGTATTATTAATTCACATTATAACAACCAAATTAGATTCGTCCACATTACGCGAATGGGAAAACGCAAAATCGAACACCAATAAGGAGGTACCTTCATTTAATGATCTTAAGACATTCTTAAAATCGCGCGCTGATTTGTTGGAAACCTTAGAAACTAATCAAGCGGACAAAAGAGCTCATAATAATAATAATTCATTTAATAATAATTCCAAAGGTACGTTCAATCACACTCGCGGGTATTATTCGTCTCACCAAGCATTAAATTATTCAAACAAGCACACATCCAACCAAAACAAACCTCCTAGTAAATCGAATCAAAAACCGTTTTGTTCTATACAATGTAAAAATGCTCATGTCATATATAACTGCACAGAGTTTATCCCCCAGTGAAAAAGATGAAAGGGCTAAAAATGCCCTATTATGCATAAATTGTTTAAAACCTGGCCACGACAACAGAATTTGTGGTCAAATTAATTCTTGTAAGACATGTAATGGGCGGCATCATACACTTTTACATATCAATTGCATAATTGCATAATAAATTAGGTATTCCATCGGAACAGGTCAACTTGACAGTGTCAGGCATAATAAATATTTAATGGAAATTAGAGAAAGGATGCAATATAAAAATATCATCTAAAATAAACAATTTTAATGCACAATTACAGTGCTTTATTGTTCCGCAAATCTCGGATTTGTAAGAATACTTCTATCTCCAGAAATCTCAAGCTCCAAAACCACATTATCCAGCCGAAATCTGCGGTGAAATATCTAGGATACACCATCCAGCAAAATAGTCTGCACAACTCGCATATTCAAGACAGAATACAAAAAACAAAGATGGCCATCAAACTTCTATACCCATTGATCTGTCGTAACAGCCGTCTATCAGTGAGCAACAAACTGTTGCTCTATAGACGGGTGATACGACCAACAATGGTGTATGGATACCCAGTCTTCTGCTCCACAACGGATTCTCTCTTTAAGCAAATGCAAGTTGTGCAGAATAAATGCATCAGAATGGCTATTTGCAAAAGAGTCGATTTTACTCACTCCCCTAGGACTACCTGGCTTCACCAGAAGTCCCAGATGGAGTACATCAAACCATACCTAGTAAATCTTGCAGCCAACTACTACGACTACTGTCTCCCTGAGACTTTGAAACAAAAAATCAAAAAACAACGCGCAGGAAGACATAAAGGATACAGTCTCCTGCATGCAAACATTTCAATGCAGCTCCGAACGATTTAACTTCGTATAAATATTGCAAAAATGTACATACTGTATATACACCTAGAACGTAGTAGCAACCAAATCGCATTAGGATTCAGAATGGATGGTGATGGATGAAAGAACGCGGATGGGCTGTACAAAAGTATGGGTGTAGTATGAAAGGGTGTAAATAGATTTTAACCTTTAACTTTTAACCCACAGATTTTAATTTAGGTTAGTCAGATGCCATAAATGCCTGTTTTTCAGTAGCTTTTCAGGGAAATAACAACAAATCTCTGAGGGAATGTTAGCTGTTAGATTCGACCGGACCTATTACAGGTCATAAAACACGAAAACAAACGGATAATGCTTCAACGCAAGGAGCCGTTATGGAGGGAGGAAATGTTGCAGCATGGATGAGCGGAGCCAGAACACCGGCGTGGCGAAGATCTCGCATATCGTTACTTCATGTACGCACTTATGTAATAAATAATTGAGGATGAATAAAGATTTATAGATCGGATTTGTATACCTGATGTGCCTTTAAATGTACGATATATAAATATTCCAGAGCACTTGCCGTTGGCCGACCACATGTTTTCTGAACCCCAAAAAATCGATATCCTCCTTGAAAGTGACAAGGATATAGCTTGGGGCCCTGCAACATTAAGAGAAAATAAGGGCGACCTTAAAAGACCGGCACTCCGGAAACCTATTAAAACACATACTTCACATTGTGAACAAACAACTAAAATCGACAAAATGTCAATTGTATCAGAAGATACAATTCTGGAAATTTCGGCTAATTTAACAGCTTCAGAAGTAGTGTTAAACATGATACCCAGTACTATACTACCGATGAAAATGATATAAAAAATAACCAGCCAGATCATGAATCTACTTCTGGATTGAATAGATTCGTCAATAAACTTTTTCTTAAGCTGTGAAACAACAGAAAAATCTCATTTAAATCTTGTACAAAATGCAATGGATAAATCAAGTAATGTGATAAAAACTGAACATGAAACATTTGTAGAAAGCTCCATAAATATGAATGAAAGTTTGTACGTCATAGAAATTTCGAGTGAAGATGAAGTGGAGCAGGTAGAGACAATAAGTAGTGGTTTGGAGATGAGTGATGATAGTATCAGCTATTGCAGCGAAAAAGACTGCAGTAAACAAGAAGAATACTGTGAAAAGTGAGTCTTATTTCAAGGATAGTGATGATCAGAATGCAATTAGTGAATCAAAATATCCAACTACTTCAGCTATAACCATACCCGACATAGATTTACAGCAGTTTAATGATTCCAGTATTTGTTCTCTAAACGATACAATAGAAAAACTAAATGCCATTTTAAATCAAGCTACCGATAAGTCATTCACAGAAAGCCCAATCACAATAGAAAAAATAGATGCCATTTCTAATGCAGCTAATGATAAGTCACACACACATTGAGTACGAGAAGAACGATGAGTTGAATATAGGAGACCTAAGTATATCATCAATTTGCAAACAAAACCCCAAAAGTAATATTTCAGGAGATGAAGACAATTTTCAAACCGTTAATTTAATACCAGGTTCATTTTTACAAAAACCAATGTCTGATTTCTCACCAAAGACTCCCCCACCAAATACCTAACACCAATAAATAGTAATTTCACTATCAAAAGTCACATTCCAATACCAAAAAGATCTCCCCGAATGAAGATAAATTTGTAATGTTGCTTGGATTTTTAAGAGTAGTTTTGTTCGCTAAAAGTTGTATCTAATTGTAAAAACTTTCGCTTTGGGAGGCATTTAAAACGTAAATAAAGGCTTGATTAATTTCATCGGCTACAAGTGGCCCGAAATTACGCTGGTCTTTTTTGACCTTACGATTGTTAATAAACCGTAATACATATGCCGCACTTCTTTTTAACCTAAGTAGTGTCTTATGCAGCACAGACATATTCTGATCATTCTCAATGAGTTGGCTGACATTCAAAGAATCTGCAGTCAAGTCCAACCCCGGATCTAAGCTAACATCTTTTCTAAACAAACTCACAGAAACCGGATTCCTTACATGTCTTGTAACTGTTGATTTGACTACCATCTTCTCTAGAGATGCTGGCATACAAATATTAGTTTCGGAACCTAAAACGGGGTTTTTGTAAGGTCTGTAAAGTATGTTTGAAGGAATAACATCAATATTTTCTTTGTTTTTCGAATCTGTAGGTTTTTGTATTTTTTTGTTTCGCTTGAATCCATGTTTCGTTTTAAAACTGGTTTTGGCCTGTATTTAATGTACATTCGAACAGGGCTGAATATATTTTTGAGATTTGGTTTTGTTTTTTGAGCTGGCAAAGTTGGTACTTTAAACGACTTATCATCAGCTTCATTTGAAATGGCATCTATTTTTTCTATTGTGATTGGGCTTCTATTGTGAATGACTTATCGTCAGCTTGATTTAAAATGGCATTTATTTTTTCTATTGTATCGTTTAGAGGACAAATACAGGAAACATTAAACTGCTGTAAATCTATGTCGGGTATGGTTATAGCTGAAGTAGTTGGATATTTTGATTCACTAATTGCACTCTGATCCATTGGTAAATCATCACTATCCTTGAAATAAGACTCACTTTCACAGTATTCTTCTTGTTTAGTGCATTCTTTTTCGCTGCGGTAGCTAATACTATCATCACTCATCTCCAAACCACTACTTATTGTCTCTACCTGCTCCACTTCATCTTCACTCGAAATTTCTATGACGTTCAAACTTTCATTCATATTTATGGAGCTTTCTACAAATGTTTCATGTTCAGTTTTGATCACATTACTCATCATGTGGCAGGTTATTTTTTATAACATTTTCATCGGTAGAATAGTACTGGGTATCATTTTTAATACTTGCAACTTCTGAAGCTGTTAAATAAGCCGAAATTTCCAGAATTGTATCTTCTGATACAATTGACATTTTGTCGATTTTAGTTGTTTGTTCACAATGTGAAGTATGTCTTTTAATAGGTTTCCGAAGTGCCGGTCTTTTAAGGTCACCCTTAATTTCTCTTAATGTTGCAGGGCCCCAAGCGTCACTTCAATGAGGATATCGATTTTTTGGGGTTCAGAAAATATATGGTCGGCCAACGGCAAGTGCTCTGGAATATTTAGATATCGTACATTTAAAGGCACAGCAGGTATACAACCCGAGATTTGCGGAACAATAAAGCACTATAATTGTGCATCAAAATTGTTTATTTTAGATGATATTTTTATATTGCACCCTTTCTCTAATTTGCATGAAATATTTGTTATGCCTGACACTGTCCAGTTGACCTGATCCGATGAAATACCTAATTTATTATGCAATTCAGCAGATATAAATGAACTTTGCGAACCACTATCTAAAAGTGCTCTAGCTGTATGTACTTTATTGTATTTGTCATAAACGTTTACTAGAGCGGTTGATAAGATGGGCGCATACTAGTTCGCTCCCGCGGTCAGTTGGGCTTGTGAATCCTATACTAGTTCGCTCCAAAGGTACTATACTAGTTCGCTCCGGCTACCTGTGACGTTCTCGTGGCGGGGATTAAAATGTGACCGTTGCCGCCGCCGGCTGGAGCGACCAATATGTCCATACCTAACCTAACATAACCTAACCATTGACTAATAACATAGGTTTTCACTTTTCACTTAACATTTCACTAACTTCTGCGGAATTCATATTTTTAAATCTTTTCAATGTGATCGATATTTTCACCTTTGTGAATTTTGGATGTAAATTGATTGCACAACCTTAGCTTTAAATAAATATAGTTCAAAAAAACTAAAAAACACGCTTTTAAATAATATCGGACTAAAAAGTTCAAAATAATTTTTTAAAAATTAGCTTAAAGCAATAATGAACGAAAAATACTAGTATTATTGTGAAAAAAGCGTGGGCGCTTTGTGCCATATTTTTCGTATATCAAGCGCCCGATGTTTTTTTCACAATAATACTAGTATTTTTCGTTCATTATTGCTTTAAGCTAATTTTTTAGTCCGATATTATTTAAAAGCGTGTTTTTTAGTTTTTTTGAACTATATTTATTTTTCACTTTTTAGTTTAATATGCTATGAAAGCGGTTGCGTTACAAACAAACAAACATACATACAAGTGAACCTTAATTAAAAAAAAATTGTCGTGGTCGGGATTAGAACCCACGACCGGTGAATCTGACGTCGTCGAAAATCCGCGACTTAGCCCGCTCGGCCAACGAACGTACTTAAATTGTTTGGATATACTAATAGTTATAATATAAGCCACTTGCTAGGAAAGTTACAAACAAACTCACAAACTCACAAACCCACAAACTCACATACAGGTGAAGCTAATAAAAGCGAGTTAAAAACTCTCGTTAGAAACCCAGACTTAAAACAACAACAAATTAACCTTAATGATTGTATGAGAGGAACGACCTCACCTGATGATTTGCGATGCAGTAGGCTACTTGTTGGCTTCGTGCTCCTAGGATCCAAGTACAAATTTGATTAAGTAATATAATCCTTTACTGAAGCGTAATGGTGTAATGTCCGGGAATTCCGGAGATGCTTGCGTTGTGCACTCGCGTAAGTCATTACCTTAGTTTTCGTCTTTGATTACACACACGATAACTTTTCGGCGATTGACGATTTCACTTTTTATTGTTTACGCGAGTAATAACTTGTTTTTTTTTTCACTTGTATTCGACAAAATCCGGCTCGAAGGACCATTAATGTTCGTGAGATGTGCGACGGAATAAAGTCTTCAAGTGAAATTATAGAAAATATTAAAACTATATTACATAGACATAGATTTACAGCAGTTTAATGATCCCAGTATTTGTTCTCTAAATGATACAATAGAAAAAATAAATGCCATTTTAAATCAAGCTGACGATAAGTCATTCACAGAAAGCCCAATTACAATAGAAAAAATAGATGTCATTTCAAATGAAGCTGATGATAAGTCATTCACAAAAAGCCCAATCGAAGCAACACACATTGAGTACGAGGAGAACGATGAGTTGTATATAGGAGACCCAAGTATATCATCAATTTGGAAACAAAACTCCAAAAGTAATATTTCAGGAGATGAAGACAATTTTCAAACCGTTAGTTTAATATCAGGATCATTTTTACAAAAACCAATGTCTGATTTCTCACCAAAGACTCCCACCAAATACCTAACACTAATAAATAGTAATTTCACTATCAAAAGTCACATTCCAGTACCAAAAAGATCTCCAGATTCGTTTAAAGTACCAACTTTGCCAGCTCAAAAAACAAAACCAAATCTCAAAAATATATTCAGCCCTGTTCGAATGTACATTAAATACAGGCCAAAACCAGTTTTAAAACGAAACATGGATTCAAGCGAAACAAAAAAATACAAAAACCTACAGATTCGAAAAACAAAGAAAATATTGATGTTATTCCTTCAAACATACTTTACAGACCTTCCAAAAACCCCGTTTTAGATTCCGAAACTAATATTTGTATGCCAGCATCTCTAGAGAAGATGGTAGTCAAATCAACAGTTACAAGACATGTAAGGAATCCGGTTTCTGTGAGTTTGTTTAGAAAAGATGTTAGCTTAGATCCGGGGTTTGACTTGACTGCAGATTCTTTGAATGTCAGCCAACTCAGTGCTGCATAAGACACTACTTAGGTTAAAAAAAGTGCGGCATATGGATTACGGTTTATTAACAATTGTAAGGTCAAAAAAGACCAGCGTAATTTCGGGCCACTTGTAGCCGATTAAATTAATCAAGCCTTTATTTACGTTTTAAAGGCCACTCAAAGCGAAAGTTTTCACAATGAGATACAACAACTATTAGCGAACAAAACTACTCCTCAAAATTCAAGCAGCATTACAAATTTATCTCCATGTATTGACAAAGAAGGTATTCTTCGCGTGGGGGGTCGTTTGCAAATTTCGGAGTTTACCTACCTACGATAAAAGGCATCCAATCATTATTTCATCTAATCACAAACTGACGATGCTAATTTTTAATTACTATCATCAAAATTCGATAGCGGCAAAAGGCTGTGTAATTTAGCTGCGGAGGCAAAAACATTCATAATCAGTCCAAAATTTAAGCATAAAAAGGAGCACAAGAGAACGTGGTTATTCCCAGGAAAGAGAAACGGCAACCAAATCGATCATGTTTTAATATCAAAGAAATGGACGAACATGGTTAAAGACACGAGGTCATACCGAGGAGTAAACGCGGATACGGACCACATTTTACTAATAGCGAAGCTGAATATAAAAATATCAAGATACAAACCTTACAAACACAACAAAAGAATGTGGAACTTATAAAAACTTGGAAAAGAGGAAGGTGAAAATAATTATACGGAAACCTTAACAAACAAAATGAGGACTCATCATAAAAAAGAAGGAATAAACAGCGAATGGAAGAGTATAAAAAGTATTAAAAAAAGCATTATAGACTCTGCAGAAAAATAAATTGGATTACAACAAATCAAAGCATCCAAAGAATGGTTCGACGAAGAATGTAAACTGGCAAGCGTAGGAAAAAAAACAAGCAAGAAGTAAATGGTTGGAAACAGGGAAAGATGAAGACCTGGACGAATACTGAAAGATAAAGCAAAAAGCAGAAAAACTCTACAGAAGAAAAAAATCAAGTTGGGTTGCAGAACAAATGGAAAAAATAGAAAAGAACAATAAGGTTAATAGAAAACTCTTCGATTGTGTGAGAAAGCAATACAGTGGTAAAAGCGCAAATGCAACAGTAAAAATAACAAAAAAAGAATGGCAGATATACTGTTAAAATCTATACCATATCCATTATGGATGCAAATTATAAGGATGTAGCAACTGAAGAAGAAATCGTCGAACAGCAGTACAGACCCTCTTGCGAGGAATTTATAGATGTTGTGAAACAACTTAAATCAAATAAGGCTGCAGGACCAGATGATATAAATAACGAACTAATCCAACATGGAGGAGAAGCCTTACTTCAACGAATATATTAACTGATAATGAATATGGGCAGAAGAACGCATGCCACACGAGTGGAGCATTGGGCATTTAGTTCCGATCTTTAAAAAAGGAGACCCAACCAAATGCAAAAATTACAGGGGTATAATGCTGCTTAACACTACGTACAAGATACTAAGCAATCTAATAAAAAAAGAACTAAATAAACATGTTGAATACAAAGGTCAATATCAACAGGGATTTAGAAAAGGAAGATCAACGATAGACGCCATACACCTACTTACACAGTCAATCGAAAAGTGCTATGAGGATGACATAGATCTACATGTACTATTCATTGACTGTCAGCAAGCATTTGATTCAGTCAACAGAAATTGGCTATTATCTGATATGTGGAACACAGGAATTTCAAAAAAGCTGATAAGACTAGTGAAAATGACAATGAATGACTCGACTGCAAAGGTGATAACCAGAGACGGAAATACAGGAGACATTAACATTGAAGTAGGTGTAAGGCAAGGAGATAGTCTGTCTACAACTCTTTTTAACATAGCACTTGATGGGGTGATTAAAGCAATAGAGATAAAAGGAATGATTAGCCACAGCTCCACACAAATAATAGGATATGCCGATGATTTAGCTTTAATTACCAGAGACAAAGAAAGCCAAGCAAAGCAAAGAGATGACGGGTAGTTAACCAAGAGAAGACAAAATATATGCAACTTTCAAGGAAGACAAACAAGACAGCCACTATTAATTTGGGAGATTATACTTTTCAAAGAGTACCTAAATCACTTCAGATACCTGGGAATAGTAATTGAAGAGAAGAACAACAGAAGTTCGGAGATAAACGCAAGAATAATGGCCGGAAACAAAGTGTATTGGAGGAATCAGAAACTACTAAAGACAAATGCATCAGTAAAAAAACTAAAATTAAAATTTATAATGCTGCGATACGACCAGTAATAACGTATGCCGGTGAAACTATGAGCCTAACTGATAAAGACGAAGAAAATCTCAGAGTCCTAGAGAGGAAAATCATACAGAGAATACTAGGGACAAAGCAGATCCCGAATGAAGGGCACAGAAGACTATATAACTATGAAATAAGTCAGTACATGAATGGTGAAGATATAGTCATTCATATAAAGGCGCAGCGACTAAGATGGTATGGGTATGTTCGAAGAAGGAATAAGGACGAGCCAATAAGGAAAATCTCTGATTGGAAGTCCGCAAACCCCAGATCAAGGGGACGTCCCAAACTTAGATGGGAAGATCAAGTGATTGATGACCTGAAGAAAAGGAATCCGCTGAAAAGAGAACTCGTTCCATATGTACAATATTAGTTTTATTAAATTCTTGTAATATAATTTAAATCTTTTCTTTAATTTCACTTGAAGACTTTATTCCGTCGCCCATCTCACGAACAGTGCATAATAATCAATAATGGATAGTGATACATGAGAGTTATCTTGCCTTCGAAATTATTCGATTTTTCATTCGGAAATTACTAATTTTTTTTAAACATATACAAAAAAATGTAATATTCACCTCAGCGAATAATTGTCTACTGCCTATTGTTTCGCCTGCTTGCTAGTCTCGGCTACGCCTCAACTATCAATTTGCAGACTCGACGACGAGTTTTTCGTCCTTGGTACATAAATAACTATTATATAATTTATACATATCTATTATACCACAACAATTATATTAGTTATAAATTTAATAACGAATTAAATAAAATAAATAATAATTAAAGTCAGTCACTTTTTAACAATTCTGAGAATACAAAAAAATTATATGTCTGTATGCTAATGTTCTGGGTAATAAAATGTAAATTGTATTTATAGGACCCATAAAACATGGTGGATAAAAAAAACGGAAGAATCGATGATTTATATGGACCAATCGTGGGTTAATACTGGAACTACCAATGGGCAAGTATGACAAGATACAAGAATAAAAAATCCACGGCAAGTTTTTGTAAATGGACTTACCACGGGTTTAGGGACTCCAAGCGCAAAAGAATTAGGATTTGTTTTAGTGCAATATTATCTTATACCCGAGTACTGCCATCTGAATGTGAATTCCACTATAGTTATTGTTTATTTATGTAAATTTCTATAATATCCTACTCCTGATGATGCAAATGTAATTCGTCGAACTGGTCGAGTAGTGTAGTTCTGTAGTGGAATTTGTTTTTTATTGTTTTTATTTGATAATAGGATTTGTTCTTTTTCGTATTTATAAATTGTTTTTAAATCCATTTTTGTTATCGCAACCTATTTCTATGTTTAAATATTTTAATATTATACCAATTTTTTTAGCATTAAAGTACATAAAAGAGATGGAGAGAACACTACAAAAAATAGGTAATGAGGTTGTACAGGGTTTTTATAAGAAATATTTATGACCCTTGTTAACAAAATTTCGCATGCCAGAGAAGTCGACCGTTCGTGGAAGGTTCTGACAAAATTATTACCCAGTACCGTTGATTGAGTTAATGATTAAATAATGATTAATTCATTCAACGCCAGTACAAAAGTATAAAGACTATATAATTACTTATTCTACATAGTATGGGTTGAAATCTTACTATAAATGTGATCACAGTCGATATAAAAATTAAAATTTATATGTAGACGTCATGTCAATGGAAGGTACAGTGACTTTGTTCTATAAATACTGCAAATATATCTATGATATCAAAAATAATATTAATTTTTCAACAATAAAAAGTCAACGGGTATGTAATAAATTTCAATTCACATAAACTATATTTTAAATGATATAATGACTAAATGTAACTTATAAAAAATGTCCTTGTTTTTTTTATCTATTTTGACTATTGAGTCAAAGTAAATTTAAACATAAAGAGATCCATAAATTCATTAGTAGGAATGAAAAAAATACGATCGTTAATAAGAATTGGCAACAACTGGAAATAAAATAAAAAAGTAGAACATATCAAAACATAACAGAAAAATCTAATAAACAAAAATCCAAAGCCTAAAGTTCTGGACATCACAAAAAGACATCAAAAAATGAAAAAATATTTCATAAGTAAACTCCATTATTCCACTTTTTTTGCAACTCAGTAGCTTGTGAATTAGTTAAATCAAGTTGAGCTGTAAACAAAGTTGCCAATGGTAATAAGCGATAGACCCCAAAAAAAGGTCGGTGTTTTGGTGTTGATTTTGAAATGTTCTTATAGCGTCTGAAAAAGTTATTTTTCTTAACTAGTGCGGAAAAGACACTTTCCTCGTGTGTTAAGAATAATATTTTTTCTACGAGTGGGAGCAAAATTAAAAAAATATCATTTAATTAGACATAGTAGTTACAAGTTATTAACACGATATTCAACAACATGGTATAAATCAAATGAAAGTAAACCGATTTTGCGCAGTCAGTATCAATAAATATTTTATATTGGCTTTATTCACAAAGTCAGACTCTGTTTTTCACCCAACAGGTGGATTCTAGTGTATTGTCATATTGCTAGAAGTCAAATGGAATATCTACTACAATTAAACTGATTTTGTGGGTTTATTAATTAAAATACAACATTGGCGCAATTATATTAAATGTATTTTTCAAAAGTAATATCTTGGTGTGAAAATATTAATACTTGAATGTCTTTTATTTTCCATAAGCAAGAAGCATATTTTCCTAACTATAGTGCGCAAAATGCAATAGTTAAGCGGTAAACTGGAATTGCGCAGAACAGTATACTTTTTTGGACGAGGAGAAAAATTATTTTTTGAAAACATACATTATAATAAAAGTGTGAATGTAATGAAGGTTTAGAGATTCATATAATATAAATAGAATCATTTAAGAGTTCATTATATTGGGAAGAAAAGGAAAAAAACTGTAGAAGTATGCGGTTAATATGGGAATGCAGTTACTTTTTGTATTTGTAGTTACAAAAATTCCTGTAACTGATTTCTTTTTAATTATTAGTCATTATGGAAATTAATAAAAATACAATAATTTAAGAGTTTATCAAAGGGCGAAAAAAAAGGAAAAATCTGTAGTAGTCATGACTACGGATATTCACTTTTTGTATTTATAGTGACATAAGAAATAATAATATAAATACAATAATTTGGGAGTTCATCAACGACGGAAGAAAAGGGGCCATCGATAAATTACGTCACACGAATTTTAGGACTTTTTAACTCCTCCCTGATGTCACATTTTTAGAACCCCCTCCTCCCTGATGTGACAACACACATTTTTCAATTTTTTGCATGTATAGTTTGGCAAGTCTATCTGAAGCTACGGGGAATCGGTAAGGGGGGAGGAAACTTGGCCGATATCTGTCATAAACGTTCCAATAGCGTACGGTACCTATTTTATAAAAATATTAAAAATAATAATTATTATTATATGATTATTATTATTATATAATAATTATATATAGAAACTGATTTATGCTTTGCTTTAAAGGTAAGGTATTTTTCAAAACACGGTACCTATTTGTTAAAAATTGTACTTGAATTCAATATGAATACGAAATAATAAGATACCAAGTAAAACGGAAAATACGAAGGAAAATATTGACATTATAAACGCCACTGGTTAATCAATGTCAATCAATTGTCGAAGTGAGAGGGAAGAACACACGCACGCGCTTGCCAATAGGAAGTCGGGTGGTTACCTAGCAGCGGGGGTTCGATGAATATTCACCAATTGAGTTAGTAGGAGGGCGTGGTAATTATGATTTTTGCACGACGTTGCCGGCTTAAAGGAAACCCATAACATATTTGGAAAAGTGTTCATCTTTTAATATTCAGAAATTGAAAAAAAAATGTTAATAGACAAAATCCAATGAAACAAGTACATTAAAGAACTAACGTTTAATCATTATTGACATATTGTTAATAATAAAAAGTCCATTTTCTAATTATTATCAATACATACTTAGCACTTTAGGTTTTTCATAGTTAAACGTGGCAATATCGAATGTTTTCGACCGCATTCCTTTCACAGCTTCAGTTATGTTTGCCAAACTATATTTAGCAATAATCAAAAGAAAAAAGTTATTTTCATTTTTTCTTAATTTTATTAAATAATCTTTAAGGATTCCAGGACAGACTGGAATAGAAGGAAATGAAATAACAAATGAGCTAGCACAGAGAGGGACTGAAGCACCCTTTTGGGGGCCGGAACCCTTTTGTGGTATCAGCTCCAATAATAATCTTGGAAGAAATAGGCAAAGCCGAAAAAAAGGGATCTGACCACCATTGGAAAGATGTAGTAGGAGTTAGATAATCAAATATTCTTCTAGGTGACTACAACCTGTTGAGATCAAATGAATGCCTATGTCAGAGTAATTCTGCACTAAGAGTTTTAACAGGGATCCTAACGGGACATTTTCGCCTGAATAAGCTCAAAATAGTGGAGGAAGAAGAATCTTAGGTCACAACACCTACGAGACTACTGGATAGATGAGGGGAACTTACCCAAACTAAATCCTGCAGACATACATACATGCCCATTTGCAGTTCAGCTTTTTACTACTATTTATTGACTAATATTGTTGCTTTATACTTTAATTTGTCGCTATAAGATATCACTATTTCGCAAGGCACTAAATGTTTAGATGAACTTTTTAATTATCCATATAAATAAAGTTTTAATTTGAACTTGAAAATATACGCCGCCCGAGAAACTTTTATAACATATGCCAGATATACTGCACTCTGGACTGAACTTGTTAAATTAGCTGAAAACTATCATCTTAAAATAGAATTGAACTTAAATCCATATCGAAACATACCACATGCTACCTCACATAAACGGGTCATTGCTAATTGTTTAGTTTCTCCGTGACCCATTACTGCGCTGGAATTTCCATCGATTTTTAAAACCATTATATATGGATTCCGCTGAAATACTTCTACACTACATGTATGGCCCAACTTTTCCAACCCCTCTAATAAGTCTTCCATAGTTTCAATATGATTCTGAAAAAATTAAACATAAGTTACAAAATGGACTTGATATAACGTTTTCAATAAAAAAAAAAATTATTGTGCCCTGCCCTAGGGAAATAAAAAAAAATTATTTCTCTATGGCCCTGTCTATCGGTAGTATATTTCATTTTTGCATGGGTGGATGTCGTCAAGTTTTCTAATTCTGTAAGTTTAGATAGGTAGGAACCCACCCATCTTTAAAATTTAGATGAAATGCAAGTTCTCTGCAAATCACCAGTGCTCAGATAAGACAAGGGAGGCTAGCTTCCCTCTGAAATTTTCAGCAAATAATAATTCCTAGTGTTGTTAATCGTCGAAAGCAAGACGAAAAGATGCGCGCAATAGTGTCCAGCCCCTGAGTAATGTAATTACGTCTACGCATACATACGCTGGAGGCAGACTTCCTCTGTTCTCCTTTTACTGACAATTGATGGTTTTACATACCTCCATATTGCTGTGGATCGTATTGTAGTGCGATCTATGGGCACTTGTTGAAAATCAGTCTGAGGTAGAAAAATAGAGGTAACTAGTAAGGGTCATTAATGTGGCGCCATCTACATTTCACTCACTTAATAATGTCAATGTTGTCATGTTTCAATTATAATGGTTCATGTGGAAAACTAAGACAGACACATCATAATACACAATTTTTTCACCCAGATCAATATCACAAATATATCTATTTTGTTATTTATTGATTTCATTTGAAAATTGTTTCCCTATTAATATGCAGGGACTAATGTCCCTGTTTTTTTGAGCTAATTTTTCTGGCCTAATTCAACCCGAAAAAATTTAAACTGTATTGACAGTACTCGACCTGTGCAGAAAAATGTGCGGGAAAAACTGGGGACAACAACCAAAAAGATCATATTATGGCTATATACCAAGGTCATCAGACCCATGATAGCATATGGTTTGGTATGGTATTCTGACGGAAGACTTGGTAGGCAGGGTCGATCCCAAAGTCAGTTGGCATCCGAAGACAAGTTTACCTTGCAGCCACGGGAGTAATGAGGACAACTCCAGAAGCCGCATTAGAAGACTTGTTGAACCTACCGCCCTTCATGTCTACATACAAGGCAAAGACAGATCAGTCACCAGTAGATTGACCTGAGGACAAGCGCCCATAAGTAAACTACATGGTGAGGTGTATAACTAGATGTACAAAAAGTTGGAAACCGACCCCATAATGGAAATGTCATTGGAAGAGATACTTCCCAAGTATAGTTTCGGGAAAAACTTTAAAATAGGCAGAGATGCATGGAAACCAGAACCTATTTTGCCTAAGCAGAGAGCTATACTTAAATATTCCTGCTATTACTCCTTCCTCGGTTTTTGAGCTGTTTATGTAGCAGGTGGAATTTAAACTTCAATATAATGGCTATGTCCGTTTAAGAACGTTAGTACGGATTCCATATGATGCCCTCTGTTACATTACCTGGTCAAATTCCTTCGATTTCTCATAAACTTACCATTAACATATTATATAAGTATTATAATATTCAGATATACTTTTTTAGACTTTTTCCATCATTTCATCGCTGATCAATATACTCTCGATTTCTTCTGAATACTTGTTGTAGGAGATGTTTTCAGTCTTAACCATTAACATATTATATATTAGGTATAATATTCAGAGACACCAAAAAAAATGTCGTATACATGTGATAACTATAGTGTATTTACCTCTATTTCTGGGTGTATAACTTCTGGTTCGGCTACCAGTGGTATTTCATTACATACTTGTAAAGAATTATATTTCTCTAAGACTTTATCCATCATTTCATCGCTGATCAATATACTCTTGATTTCTTCTGAATTCTAGTTGTAGGAGATGTTTTCAGTCTTGACCATTAACATATTTATATTATAATATTCAGAGATACCAAATAAAATGTCGTAAACTTTTGATAAGTATAGTGTAATTACCTCTATTTTTGGGTGTATAACTTCTGGTTCGGCTACCAGTGGTTTTTAATTACATATTTGTAAAGAATTATATTTCCCTAAGACTTTTTCCATCATTTCATCGCTGATCAATATACTCTCGATTTCTTCTGAATACTTGTTGTAGGAGATGTTTTCATTCTTAACCATTAACATATTCTATATTAGGTATAATATTCAGAGATGAGAGATACCAAATAAAATGTCGTATACATGTGAAAAATATAGTGTATTTACCCCTATTTTTGGGTGTATAACTTCTGGTTCGGCTACCACTGATTTTTCATTAAATATTTTTATGGAATTATCATTTACTACGACTTTATCCATCATTTCATCGCTGATCAATATACTCTTGAATACTTCTGAATACTTGTTGTAGGAGATGTTTTCAGTATTAACCATTAACATATTATAGATTATAATATTCAGAGATACCAAATAAAATGTCGTATTCATGTTCATGTGATAACTATAGTGTATTTACCTTTATTTTTGGGTGTTGAACTTCTTGTTTGGCTACCGGTGGTTTTGCATTACATATTTGTAAGGAATTATATTTCACTACGATTTTTTCCATCATTTCATCGCTGATCAATATACTCTTGGATTCTTCTGAATAATTCTTGTATGAGATATTTCCAGTCTCTACTCTAAAATATGTCACAAAATTACATACGCATACTGCATAGTTACACACACTAAGCAAGTGGGGACCAATTTATTTTATTAGTGTTGAAAGTGAGTGAAAATCGTTAATTAAATTTAAAAAAAATGGAAAATAGTTTAGTTATCTTCACAAAAAAAAGCATTTCATTTTAGTCAAGCTAATTACGCATTGGAATAATAAAGGCAAATTATCGCCACATTGTAAAATCTTTTACATCGTACAAAACGAGATGCATTATGACTATATTTATACTGGGAGAGTCGCGAACAACGGGCAGGTTTATAGAAAAATGATAACTTCCACTTTGGTAATTTGTATATTCATAAAAACTAGGCATAGTCGGAGAAATACCCCAAGTTCTTTTTTCTTTCTCAATTATTTACATATAAATCCATCTGCACAACTAGGGGATGTCCACAGGGAGGAGTAGCATTTCCATTAATGTGGAGCCTGACGGTTGACGAACTCCTGTGTGGTTTGACTGACCTCGGAATATCCTGCCAAGGATATGCCGACGATATTGTCATAACGGCCAAGAGAAAATTCGAGAACATCCTTTGTGACATAGTACAAAAGGGTCTAAACTATACAAACAGCTGGTGTAGGCAAGTGGGACTTAACATCAACCCCACCAAACCCATGTTAATAGCCTTTACTAAGAAAAGAAAACTCAACTTCAAAACCATTAAACTTGATGGGATTGAGGTTGAATGGAGACAAGAAGTAAAATATCTAGGTCTGTCTCTAGACAGTAAACTCCTGTGGAACAAACATGAAAAAGAGATTATATACAAAGCAAAAATTGCTCTAATGGTGTGTAAGGGAAAAATTGGGGTTGTAGCCCAAAAATCCTGAGCTGGTCTCACTGCCATAGTGAGACCAATTATTATCACTTATGGAGCCATTGCGTGGAGTAGTAGAACTAGCCTCCTATTGACGACGAGAGAAAAATTCTAAGAATAGCCTGTATATGCATTACAGGAGCAATGAGAACATGCCCAACGGCGGCCAAGGAAGTGATTCTCAACCTCACACCACTAGATATGGTGGTGGAAAGAGTTGCAGAAAGAACAAAATACAGGGTCCATTAAACAAAAATTTGGTCCTATTAATAAGAAGTAATAAAACAGTAACAGAATTAATAATATCTAATATTTTAGGATACTTTCCATAAAATGAACGAAAAGCCGGTTGCTCCCGAACAGGTCAAGCCTTTAGAAGAAGAAATTATGAAAATGTTAAATACACTGCCGAGCAAAAAATTAGGGTCACCTAGTAATTTGAAAAAATTGTAGAAATTTTAATTTTTTTTGGATTTTTCTCGGTTGTAACATTGTTTACTAACGGATTGCTTGAATAAAAAAGTTGTTGTTATTTCGAAAAGCGGTTGAACAAAAAATGGCCCCTGGCCCAAATTCCTAAAAACCATTATCAGCATATTTTTTGTTCCTATGGTTTTATCTGTCTATTGCAAATTGTTTGTTTAGTGTTGTCATTGTCAGTGTATTGCAATGAGCTTAAATCCTGTTGTTGTGGCACGAATTGTGGCGGCTTTAGAAGATGGTTGAGGTCAGCGCGAAACTGCCAGAAACGTTGGTGTAAGTCTCTCGAGTGTACAACGAGTATGGCAACGGTACGCAGAGACTGGTATGCTCACTCGAAGACCTGGTTCAGGGCGAGGCAGGACTACAACAGCTAGATATGACCGCTTTCTGGTTTCTAGTGCTTTGAGAAACCGAACGGTTACGGCAGTTGCCCCTCGAAATCATCTGCAAGAAGTGAGAAACGTAATCATAAGTGAGTGGACAGTTAGGAGGCGACTTCACGCTGCTGGTTTATCTTCTCGAACTAGAGCTACTGGACCGCCGCTTTATCGTGCACACCAGATTGCTAGGTTGAATTTTGCACGAGAACAGTTGGCTTGGACAATAGCGGGTTGGAGTCGCGTATTGCTTTCTGATGAATCGCGATTCTGTCTCACAGGCTCAGATAGACGTGTAAGAGTGTGGCGACGACCAGGCGAGAGATATGCTCAAGCGCGTATTGCTGAGCTACTTCCATTTGGTGGAGGATCAATTATGGCATGGGGAGGCACATCTTTTGACGCTCGCACGGAGTTAGTCTTTATCGAGAATGGGACGTTGACTGCGCATAGGTACCTGACCGAGGTTCTAGAAAACTATGTTTTACCGTTCATGGTTCTAGGAGACGACGCAACCTTTATGCATGATATTGCACTGCCTCGCACTGCTCGGATAGTTACTGCGTATCTTGACGAGGTTCAAATCACGCGATTTGTTTGGCCTGCCCTAAGTCCAGATTTAAATCCAATAGAACATGTTTGGGATGAAATAGGGGGACATTTACGTAGACATGTGCCGGCCCCCAGAAATTCTATAGAGCTTCGCGATATACTAGTGCAGGAATGGGACAATCTTCCACAGAATGGGATCCAAAGCATGCTTCGTCGTTTGCAGGCTGTTATCACTGCCAGAAGAGGGAATACTATCTACTGAAGTCCTTTAAATTTCTTTTGTTTTAACGAAAAGCATATCAAAGTAAAATTGTTCATTTTCTTTACTTAGCACATCAAATTAAAATTGTTCATTTTTATTACTTTCAATATACTTTTAAGTACAAAAACTGTTTTTATTCAAGCAGTCCGTTAGTAAACTATGTTACACCCGAGAAAAATCCGAAAAAAATAAAAATTTCTACAATATCTTCAAATTACTGGGTGACCCTAATTTTATGCTCGGCAGTGTATACAGAGAGTTGCACGAGAAGTAATTTACTACACACTGTGTAACTTCTTTCTCCTAAATATAAAGTGTACAATAATTAGTATTTTGTTTCTAACTTGATACCTACTTATCCTATGGCCTGATAAAATTATCTATCTTACTATGAATAATAAGTTTACTGTTAAAGTTAAAACAAGGTAATTATAGGATACTTAATATTAACTGCTCAATTTACCAACAGGCTTTATAGGATTACGAGTAAACTTTGTCTATCCTGGCAAAAAATTTTGAAAACAAAAAAATTATTACACAAGGATATCAGAACATACATAGATATCTCCATACCAGATTTGTTATTGGTTTTAGAGAAAATGCTTAACTATAAATTCACTATTAAACCTGACATCAAATATACAGTAAACCTCTAAATTATGAAGAAAATATAGTCCTGCTATTTTTCTAGGCATTACTAAAGCGTTTGATGGTGTTTGGAACTGTGGTATGTTCCACAAACTATATGAAATGATGTGTCCTAAATACTAGCTATTAATCTTTAAAACTACCTTAGTGATAGAACAACACAAGTAAAAGTGAATTACAGTTTTACGCCAAACATTTATACCTCAAAAAGGACTCCTCCAGAGCTCCCCTCTGTCCCATTTGCTCTATAATCTATCTGTGCTGTTACAACCATGATTTAGCACCAGAACATTTAAATTTGTAAACATACATATTGCAGTATGTAGATTACATTGCTTCGATCAGTCATAATAATCTCAAAATAACAGTGAATGAGCTGCAAAAACTTATACTAGAATAGTTTAATGGTTTAACAGAAGTGTGTAGTATGAAGCCCAAAGCCTTAAAACTCAATGCGTAATCTTCAATATGTTCAATAACAATAAAAAATACAATATATGTTTAATCAATACAAAAATCAATCCATCAATCAATAAAACTTTATAATCATTGTTCAATTAGATATATAATCAAGATAATAATTCCAAGTAATCAGCAATCAGCTAATTTGTTTTGACTATTCCATAAAAATTAGTTATCCTACCTTATCTCTAAACCACAAATATTTGTTACATACAATTTAATATTCTATATCATTTAATGTGGTATAGAAATTTATATTTTTGTTTTCCTTCAATTAGTCAATGTTAGATTTCCTGTGCCATATCTCTAGGAAAACAGATATGATCAAACAAATTGTAGCCTATAATTTAGGAAATGTCTCTCTTTTTACATTTGTTATAGATTTTCTTGCTACAATTACAGTATGCAGTATATGCTTTTTCTAAATAACATGTATCCTTAAAATGAAACAATCTGTAACTCTGAAGTAGAGATGAAGGCATATAATCGAAATCTTAACAAATCAGGAGTGTCAGAAAGAAAACCATCAGAAAAGCCAAATAACTTGGACATTGAGTATGAAACATTAATGGATAAGAACAAAGACCTAGGCAAATATCTCGCAGAAATTAAAAAAAGGAGGAGGAAATGAAGCGAAAGGAGGAAGAAATGAAGTTATAGGAGAATGGAATAAAGCAAAAGGAGGTAGAAATTAAGCAAAAGGAGGAAGAAATTAAGCAAAAGGAGGAAGAAATTAAGCAAAATGAGGAAGAATTAAAGCAAATACAAGAAGTGCTAAGGATACAGTTGAACACCAAAAATAGAAGCCTCCGGAAAAGAAATACTGCTAAGAAAAGTAAGAAGTGAAATGTACACATACACGCCAAGAGAAGGGAAGGGAAAGATCATCATTTGAGGACTGACAAAGAGTGAGGACACCAACGTACTACAAGACGAAATCGGCGAATCGGCAAAATCAACCAGACCAGCCTGCTGCAAGAGAGATCACTCAGTGAACTACAAAGGATGCTCACAAGCCCCAAACAACAGAAAAACATCGATACCAACCCCAAAAGAAACGACGCCAGGAGTCAGCCACGCCCAAACGATAACCAAGAAAACAACGTTGACCATCCCGATGAAGCAGCAGATTCTCGATCAGGTGACAAGACTGTTAGCTTATAGCTAATGGCCTAAAGTCACCAGGTAGGGAGCTCAAGCACATTCATAGAAAAATGAGATTTCAACTAGGGTCAGCTATAACAAGTGGAACAACTATATGAAGTCGTCTTTAATCCCAGTTCGTCAGCTAAGGAATTACCCCTTGTGAAGGCAGCGCAAAAACACACAACAGAAGGGGGTGTTGGAAAGTTGTTCCCGCAATTCATCGCTCTTGAGAAGTGCATTCTGGGAGAGACGAGCTTAGTAAAAGTTATGTGTGTAACAAAAAAAAGGTGGTTGTAAGATAAAAACATGAGAATAATTCACCAAAACCAATAATTATCAACAAATGAAATGCATAAACAATATCTTTAGCAATAGAAAATAACAATATTGACCATCCATTCTATGAATAATTTATATTTTAATGAGAAAATTGTTTTTTAATAAACTCCTAAACCAATCTATATTTTAATCAAAAACACTTACTCTTCTAGCATTAGTTTAGCTGCTTCCTGTTTAGCTTGTTTTTTGTTTGGTCCTCTTCCTACAGTCTTCAAGTTCAAAAATTGGCATTCAATAACAAAGTGTAAATTTTGAGGCATACACTCATTGTACACAGGATTTGAAACTTGATGCTTTGAAGCATGTTCATTTAGTAACCCAATGTAATTTACTCCTGTAACTCCTGTTTTTCTGTTGCTAATATTTACTATTTCATTTAGACTTCCAAATCCTAATTTTAATAGAGCTTCATGAGCAGACTTATGTTTAGCTTCTTTTTTAGTAAGGGCATATCCTTGTGCTGTAACTGAGCCTACTATTACAGTACATTTAAATGGAAATGAAGGATTGTCAGAGATCACCTCTGCATATAATGGTGAAACTATTTGCAGGTGAACAGTAAATTCTTGTAGTAAAGAGACTGGTGTTTTAGTAACAGCCATTTTTTTGTTTCTTACTTCCACTTCAGATATATCCTAAAAAAAATTCGTCAAAATAATATATTTTTTTTATGAAAATAATGTATTGAGATTGTCGCAGAGTTGGGTATTTCGGGTTGAACAGATTTCTATTGTTTATTAATAATAGTATATTTATACTACTTTACTATTTAGTAATGACAGCACATTGAAATCTGACAAAACTATCAAAAAACTATTTTTAGCACACTATATAATAGTTATTTATGCTACAATTGTGTAAAGTAACTCATGTGATCGTCGCAATATTCACATTTGTCAAAAAAGGGACTTTACACACGAATTGCTTACAATATTTTTTCTACTACAGAAATTTTAATAAAAAACATTTATATATATTTTCTTTAACTGTTGATAATTTGTTGGACACTAAATATAAGCAAAAATAATTCACTTGTCTTAGAAGGACATAGCATAAAATGGTAATATACAATAAAGAGTTATATTTTGTTGATATCTACAACTTTTAAGAAATTTTACTTTTTTTCATAAATACTTTTGCTTGTATAGTCGGAAGATCTCAATTTAAATTTTAAATGTCAGATTCAATGCACGAAGAAAAGTCAGTCACTCACAGCCAACTTATAGGTATCTACCTATGCACCCTATTCTATTATTTTCCAGTACCTAATAATTATTAGATGTACTTTACTGAATTCTATATGTTTCAATCTCTGATTTTAAAAAATCCTCAGATTTAATATCCGTTTATTATTCCTACCTGTATTTTTTTAAGACTAGGTATAACTACATACAAATTGGAACTTTTTCTTTACGCACTAGTGCGTAAAGTAAAGTTTAACGCACTGGAAAGTGTGTCTAAAGTACGTACTTTACGCACGGTAGTAGAAAAAAAAATTTGAAACTCTTGAAGTAGTGAGTGTTATTTTTCATCTCAACACTCCCCCTCACGAACTACTTCGTATTTTAAACCAAATAAATCTGTTAAAAATATGTGACGAGTGGAAGGTAACGCTTTTGTAAAGATATCTGCTAACATTGCAAATTCATAATAAAATTACTTGGGTTACTATGCAAACGTATTAAGGTTGAATTGTCAAACTTGACGCATATAAATTTAATTGCTGGTGTTCTCGAAAGTAAAATGATAAGTGATGATGAATTTTCAATTTCTGAGACTCCTCCAGAGCTGGTCGAGAAAGTGAATACTGCTTCATTAGAATGATTGCCAAAGAAATCAAGAGAAAAGTACGAATATGCATATGAACGTAAACGCAAGAGTAAATACACGAGTTCTCTCTCAGAAAATGTTGTAATGGCATACTTCCTAGAGCTTTGTTTAAAGATGAAATCTTCAACATTATGAGCCAATTATTAATGTTGAAGTCAACCCTTACAATTAAACACAATGTAGACTTATGTACATATTCAAAACTTCGTTCTTTATTGAAACGGCAAGCTCAAGGTGATAGGGAAAAGAAATCTAAGATTTCAACGAAGGAAGAAATTGGAAAATGTATCTAAGAAGCTCCAGATAAATAAAATTTAATGATTAAGATAATTTACAAGGTTTTAATTCCTATTTAGATTTGACATTTATTTATTTTTTAAGTGGCTTTAATATTTGGTATTTCTGGGGACTGTAGAATGGATGAGTTAGTCCGAATGACTCTACATGATGTAGAAGACCTAGAATCTAAGTTTTTAATTAGCATACCTGATTCGAAGACCAACAAACCAAGATCATTTGTAATTAATCAGATGTACTTGAATGTTTATCGAAAGTATGTTTCGTTAAGACCAGAAAATATGAACAGTGACCGATTTTTCATTAAATATCAAAGCGGGAAGGGTTGTAGATAAGTGGTAAGAATACATCAATTTAGAAAAATGCCTAAAATAGTTGCTACTTATTTGAACTTGGGTAAATCCGACAGAATATACTGGTCACTGCTTTCGTCGGTCTTCTGCAACAATATTGGTTGACTCTGGTGCCGACATAACTAGTTTAAAGAGACATGCGGATGGAAGTCATCAAACGTTGCTGAAGGATTTATCGAAGAATCTCTTAACAATAAGGTTGGGGTGACAAATAAAATTTTCACAGTATAAAATATTCAACAAAATAACCCTACCACCCCTCATGTTCTCCAAAATGTTTCTCATAGTTCTAATAATACAGGGTGCGGCACCGAAAACGAAACAGACCGCAAATCTTGAAGACAAATTTTTTTTGGAGAAAATGCAAAAAGAGGTCGATTTTTATTTCAAGGGTGACATCTTTCGATCATTTCCTCAATTATCCTACATCCCTCCCCTTCCCTCTGTCACTATTACCAATAAAATTTAAATAGGGAAAGTACTAAGTGTGACACATCATTGAAAAGGTAATTTTATAAGGAATTTGACTGTGTGGCAGTTTATTACGTAACATTTGATTTTTGCACCATCTTGCGGGAAAAGTTTCAGTATTTCAAATAATGACACTTCATTTGAAAGCAAAACTCAACTATTTAATAGACAATTCATAATAAAAATTAAGAAAAAAATAGAAAAGTGAACATAAAAATTAAATTGGAAAATTTAGAACAGAATTATTACAGTTTCCTGTAAAATCGGGGCATGTAGCCCGGGAAGTAGTTGTTAGTGCGTTAGAATAATATATTTATTCTTCGATATCTAAATTTTGAATAACTCCCATAATTAAAAACTAAATTACTTCAATGTAAATGCTCAAAGTGTTGTCCTTAACAGTTATGTCGATTGACAGTCCCGTTAACATAAAAACTGCATTCATCCGAAAACCAAATGTTATAAAGAAAATATGGATCTTGTAAAGCATGCTCGCTCATGATTTCACAAAATTGCAAGCGGCGATCAAAATTGTCTTCGTTAAGTTTCTGAACTAAATGAATTTTATAGGGATGGAATTTGTTGGCTTTCAAAATTCGCAAGACGGTACGTTGACTTACTCCAGATAATTCTGCAAGGTTTCTTGTACTAAGAGTTGGATCTACAACAACTTGTCCTAAAACGGCTACCTCTCCTGTTTGTCGAAATTTTGAAATAAGTTCCAAAACGTACTTACGTTTAACCTGTTTCTTTGGGTGTCGCTCATTGAAAATTGTACAGGCAGTCCTCGGTAAATGAAACATTTACCTTATTATCTGAGTGCTATTCAATATTCTGCTTTCTGTACGAGTTTCATAACATATCTAATGATAATCTTATGAAAGCCTGTATGGACTTATAGATATTAAGTTACAGGTACGGGAGGAAGAAAGTACCGCAAAAGATATAGACGGTATACAACTCTTTATTGAAATAACTTCATTCAAAGATATTTTTCCAGGTGAAAAACAGCCATCTGAAATATTGGAAATTATAGCCAAAAATTATTTTATTCCCCGTTTTCCAAATTTTGTTCTGGCATTAAGATTTTTTTAACATTACCTGTCTCTGTGGCTTTAGGCGAAATAAGTTTCAGTAAATTAAAATGTATTTAGAAACTTTAATAACAATTAACGGTTAATTATAGAAAAAAATCGATTTAACATTGCAGAAGCAGAATTTTTTTCTCTACAAGTTTTATCTAAAAACTTTTTAAATGAAATCCTTTAATTCTCAATATATTGCGATTTTTATTATTTATTAATGGTTTTCAACCCCTTCCCGAGGGTGAATCTAAAAAATTTGTTCAGAACTGAATTCCTGAGACAAAAAGCTATAGTAATTCATACATCACATCGCCTCGGCAAAAATCGGTTCACTTTAGTTGTTTTTAAGTGGACTATGCACTCTATGCAGTCCTTATGATAATAAAACTGTTTGATAGACTTCACAATGAAATATTTTTTATATAAACGGGACTTTACGAAAAAAAAATGTTCATGGAATTATAACCAACTCAAGTATTATAAAAAGTTGAGCAACTAATTTTTGTTTATGTAATATTTTAGTTTTTATAACAAAAGTACGGAGTTGTTTTGAGAAACCAAAACTATATATTGGTTGCATTTCTTGTTTATTTAAGTTTTCATTGTTTTCGTTATGTTTATGTCAGAAGAATTATTACAGTTTCCTGTAAAATTGTCGTATTTGTCGAATTTTGGTTTGTGGTTTGGAGGTGAAGATTTCGCTATCATCACAGCTTTTACATATCCGTTACTGGAAGACATGTATTGGTGGTGATTTTAGAGATATAGTCAGTCCGGGATTAACTCTCGGACGATAACATATACCTTGTACTGATGAGGCGCAAATACGCCGAAAACGGTCTGCAAGTTATGTTGTCCCTTATAATTACAGACCAGAATGGTTCGTTAAATCTTGTAGATATACCAACCCCGTTTGACTTAGAAGTGTAATTCAATGTCTGTCGGGGCAAATAGCCCGGGAAGTAGTTGTTTCTTCTTAGATGAACGGTCACTGTTTTTGAAAAATGTTTTTCAAAACTTAGTTGTAAAGCGTTGATTAATATATATTTATTCTTCGATATATATTCATGTCAGAAATGTTATTTTAAATTTTCATTAAATATTTTTTATTTATATTTGTTTTTATTATAATAAATCATTTTGACAATTTACATGCTTTCGTGAAAACATATTGAATTTACATATTTTGGTGAAAAACCTTATAAACTGGTATCCTTTACAATGACTTAATAAGTCATGAATATGTGAGGTGATCGACTTGCGGGATATCGTCAGGTCAAATTAATTCATAGTACCTATGTGTTAAAAAAATCCACTTTGTACCCTTTTTACCCTAAATGTAACAAATTAAATTAGCTATGAATTATAGTAGTATTTGTCAATACAAAGTGAATAAACTTATGGATTAAAAAAAAAACGAGCGACCAATTTTCAATTATGATAATAAATTAGTATTTTTGCACAAAAGGTAAATATGAAGTGCATCGGCAGATGTAAACTCGTAAAAGCTTAGCAAATTCTTGGATTTTTTGAAAAAGCGACGAGCGACAAATTTTTAATTATGGTAATAAATTAGCGACAAATTATGGCATAATCAAAAATTCAAATTTCCGAAATGGTTCTGCTAGGTTATTGGGGGTCAATTTCTGGCGCTGTTAATAGTGCAGTCAATACCTCAGATCACGTCAATACTTTATTATCACATTTTGAATTCTTTAATAAATGAAGGGTACAGGGGAAAAAGGAGCTAAGTCATATTTTACAAATTTTTCAGGAGAGTTTAAGTTCCAAGACTCATAACGATAACTATTTTTGCTATTTTCAGTACTTAAATAAGTGTTTTCGATCTCTTATGTTATTAAGTGTATCCTTGCAAATTATCAAATTTTATTTGTTATGCGTTCCTATGGTATAACACAAGAACTGACTAATGTACCAGAATACAGGTTAAATAAGAGCTAAGTCAGTTGATAAAAAGAGGCAAGTCATGAATAAATAACTTGTGTTACCATAGGTCTTGTTACAAAAAATTTATTTTATTTTTTATTTATGCTACTTTTTGCAGGGACAATTTCAAATTTTTTTAGCTTACTGCAATAGCAATAAGGGCCTAATGTGTGGCTTTGTAAATTTAGTTTTTTACTCACATCTGCCATGCGACCAAACTTCTTCCGTTTTCTCGTATTATTTACAACATTACGCTCTTCTAATACTTCCCCATGATGATCATCACTACCACTTTCCATCTTAAAATAGCTTTTAAACACTTAAACTTCTCACAAAACAATACACTGAATGAAGTAAACAACATACACAGCGCTAGTGTAATTGGCTTCACAGCTGACTTAGCCCCTTCTTTACCTGTAGCGCTCTGACTTAGCCCCTACTATTCCAGTACATGTTTTTTTCTTTTAATTATTTAACATGACTAGGCTCGTTTTTAGCCTGTACAATTTTAACAGGAGAAACTAACCAAACCAAGCAATGGAATACCGTTACTAACTCAATTCGAGATTCTTCTTGACTTAGTTCATTTTTTCCCTGTACCCTTCAAATGTGAGACCTCATAAAAAAAGCATATAACTAAATTATACGTGGCCTCTTGTAACGCGTTTTCCTTCTACACGTGGCTCCTGCCACACGAACACGTCACTGTGGACACCCTTGGTGCTAAATTTCGGTTAAAATCTCGGGCGCCAGATTTTTAACGTGGTTTGCTCCACGGCCCCTTGACTCTTAGCGTCAAGAGTTCCAGATAGCCTCAGATGGAGGATACGGAAAATTCCTGGGGTCTTGTTGAATTTAATTTAACTAACTAATTACAGCCCGGAAAAGCCAAATCTTGGTTCTTCAATAAATAAGTTGCGGTTAATAACGAAAAAAAAATAGGAATTCAAACCTTTAGTCTATTAATACTCTGTGGTCTATTTAATTTAAATAACGGACAAAAAAATTGGTATTTACACCATATACCTGGTACTATAACGTACGTAACAGTCAGAGCCGGTCGCAGGTTATCAAAATACGGTTCAAATCGGACGGGTAAACGAACAAGTTGTAACGGAACCACTTCCAAGTTCGAGAAACCCTTAGGATTTAAATTAAAACCGAAACTACGATTTTAACAATAAAAAATTATATTGGTTCATGAGGCGGGAAAAAAATGTTTTAAATCTGCCAGGTAATCGAACAAGTTGTAACGGAGCCACTTCCAAGTTCGAGAAACCCTTTGGATTTAGATTAAAATAGAAACTACGATTTCAACAATAAAAAATTTATATTGGTTCACGAGGGGTATTTTTTTTTCAATCTGCCAGGTAATCGAACAAGTTGTAACGGAGCTACTTCCAAGTTCGAGAAACCTTTTGGATTTAAATTAAAACAGAAACTACGATTTCAACAATGAAAAAAAAAAGAATATATTGGTTCACGGGACGGGGAAAGAATGTTTTAAATCTGCCAGGTAATCGAACAAGTTGTAACGGAGCCACTTCCAAGTTCGAGAAACCCTTTGGATTTAAATTAAATTAGAAACTACGATTTTAACAATAAAAAAGAATATATTGGTTCACGGGACGGGGAAAGAACGTTTTAAATCGGCCAGGTAATCGAACAATTTGTAAAGGAGACACTTCCAAGTTCGAGAAACCCTTTGTATTTAAATTAAACCGGCAAACTACTTAAAAAAACTGACATAAATTTTTTTATTTAAAATAGACACGAATTCCGACAGATAGAGTAAGAATAAATGACCCGGAAGAAATTAATATATCACAATCCTCATAAGTGTTGATTATACAGTATGTCGCTAATGTATGGAATAAATTCATTATTTTCAAAATAAACGACTTTTGGAAAAAATCCAAAAACAGGTCAATTTTAATTTTTGAATGGTCATCACATGATGTAGATGTAACAAACATTGCGTTACCATTATTAACGTGGTGACGTAATCGGCAATTTTTTTGAGTGCAACCATGTGTCTCAAGACACTTCATTGGAAAGGTCTTCTAATCGTCTTTACAACGATGTAATTATTTGAATATTTATTTCTACAGGGTCGACCAAAACTGTTTATTTACTAAAATACAGAGAACTGTTTAGTAAAAAACAATTAAATTATATTAAATGTTCAAACTGATGACCTTAAGCAATAATGCAATGAGACATCCGAGAAATAAATTCATCTCCAACGTTTACGAGAACTTCAGGCGTTATTTGTGCAGTCTCCGTTCTGATGCGATCCTTCAACTCTTCTATATCATTTGGGCGACTTTGATAAACTTTGCTCTTCAAGTATCCCCATAAAAAAAGTCTAAAGGTGTCAAATCTGGCGACCTTGGTGACCATTCCATCGTTCCTCTTCTTCCTATCCACCTATCTGGAAAAACAGCATTTAAGTAGGTTCGTACATCAAAGGCGTAATGTGGGGGTGCCCCATCCTGCTGAAACCACAAATCACATCCATTTGGAAATAGTTGATTTAATTGTGGTTGTTGTGACGGTGCATTTCCGTGGTGCAGAGTAGTTCTCGAGTGGCACAAGAACAGTGCGCAGTAGACAGTTGACGTGGGCGCGAACGAACTCTCTCCACGAACACGTTACGATTGCAACACGTGTTGTTAGAGGTTAAGAAAGCAATGTTAAGTTCTGATCTTTTACTCGATTTACAATAAAGTATTTTGTTCCTATACAGAGTTATTTACTACCAAACTAACACTTGGCGACGAGGATGGGATCCCAAATCTTGAAAATATTTCACGGCAAATCTTAACTGTCGTTTTAGTAGTTATATCGTTAGTTATATGAATTTCCGGCCAGCGTGAATACGCGTCTACAATAATAAAATAGTAACATCCATAAAACGGTCCTGCATAATCTACGTGAACTCTCTGAAATGGTTCATCTACCTTCTCCCACGAATGGATAGGTACTGCTTTAGGATTATCCACTATTTTTTTACAATTAAAACAATCTCTGGTAATTATTTCTATGTCCTTATCTATTGTATCCCACCATCAATAACTACGCGCTAATCCCTTCATTTCAAAAACACCAAAATGCGCAGAATGTAGTTCATTTAAATTTTTGAATTGTAACGTTTTGGGAATAAGTACCCGAATTCCCCGAATTATACACCCTTGTTGTAAAGAGAACTCCGTTTGATCAATATTAAAACGTAAATTTGGTGAAACTATTTTACCCGTTTTTAGTGCGTCCAACAATGGAATCAATTTTGGATCAGCAGAAGTTTCTCTACTAAGTTCTGAAACTGTTATCGGTAAAGTTTCGATTTGGTTAATTTCGAACACTTCAGGTTCATCGTATTGAGTGAAACATTCAGATTTTAATGGTAACCTTGAAACAAAATCTGCATTAGCATGCAATGTACTGTTTTTGTATTCAATGTCAAAATTAAATGTCTGTAAAAATATTGCGTAGTGCTGCATTCGAGTTGCAGACAAAACTGGTAAACTTTTATTAGGGTTAAAAATTTGTACAAGCGGTTTATGATCTACATAAAGCACGAAACGTCGACCATATAAATACTGGTAGAATTTTCGAATGCCAAATATAATTCCGTATGCCTCCTTATCAATTTGTGGATATTTTTGTTGAGTACTTGATAAGGTATGAGATGCGAACTGCATCGGTCGTTTCGTACCATCTGGATATAAATGTGAAATTACCGCTCCGACCCCATATGGCGAAGCGTCAGTAGCAAGTATTAGTGGTAATTTCGGATCAAAGTGTGCAAGAAAATCCGAAGAGTTTAATCTATTTTTAACTGTATCGAAAGATTTTTGACAGTCTTTATTCCAACAGAATTCTGAATCATTATATAAAAGTAAATTTAATGGATATAAAACTGTGCTTAAATTTGGAAAGAATCTACCATAATAGTTAACTAGTCCTATAAATGAACGTAACTGTGATTTGTCTTGAGGTTGTGGTGCATTTTGAATAGCATCCACTTTATTCCTTATTTTATGTATACCTGACTTGTCAATAATGTAACCACAGTATTCTATTTTCTCTACTAGAAATTCGGATTTTTCTAAATTTATTCTTATATTGTGCTTAGCTAACCGTGCTAACACTTGTTCTATAGTTTATTTCAGAAAGATATAGAGTAATAAAACCTCATTAGGTATGCAAAGGGAGCACAGAGTGACCCAACGAATATTTAAGCCACTTTCATAGTTTGGCATTTATTTCATTGTAAAATTCTTTCTTTTTATCAAGTGCATGTAGTACCACCCGGGTTGGGGTCAATATATGGGTTTAGCGTATTGTTATACATTCACAAACACTGAAAATAGTGTGCCAAAGGCGTGCCGGTAGGATACTCGTAAAAAGGAAATAATTTTATTTTAACAGAATAAAAATTAGGCATTATGTACGTAGTATTAGGTACACTTATTTTTTATTGAACATTATAGAAAAAATACATTATACAGAAATTAAATTATAAAAAATCATAATATTCTTCGTCATCCGAGGAACTGTCATCTCCTCTTGACGTTATAATTAACGGGTCGACGGTCCGATTGATCAAGTAGTCAAGATCCCACATTTTCTCCTCTTCTTTAATGACATGCTGGACTGCTTTTCGCCAGTTCTCTGGTGTCACCTCCTTAATGGCTTGATCAAACAGTAGCTTAACGTCTTTCATTTTGAATGTCGTGTTGTTTCTTGCAACAAATCCTTTCACTTGCGCCCATATAAGTTCTATAGGATTTAGTTCGCAATGATATGGCGGTGTGTCTGTTATATCTTCCACGGCGTATTTCATAAAACGATGTTTGTGTAAATTTGCTATAGCTAATAGTTCTTTTTTTATCAAATTATCTTCAAATTCAATACTTTTGGTGGTTAACCAGTCAATAATTTCTTGTTTTCTCCAAGATGAAGTTGGAGTCTTCTCTAGGTATGCGTCGAGAATGATAACTCGCGTTATCCATAACTACTACTGAATCAGCCGGAAGATATTTTATCATTTCACCAAAATAGTCTTCAAAAACATCCGAATCCATGTCCTCGTGGTAATCTCCCGTATGGTACGACTGAAAGGTTAGCAAACCTTCCTTTAAAAATCCCTCTTCGCTTCCAATATGGACGATTATTAGTATTTTCCCTTTACCTGAAGGCACCTTAATACCCGTTGACAGGCCTTCCATGAAAGCTTGGCGAGCACTGGTTATATTTTTGTCTTGCCACATTTTTGGTACTGTATAACCTTCATTGATCCACGTCCCAACAAGATAAGAGATTTTCTTCTGCTCTGTTCTGTACTGCTTTATACTGCTTAAGTATTTTCGTCGCCAGCAAACAATTTCATCGCTTTCCAGTAAAAGTGCTTTACGGTTATGCTTTTCCCAGACAAAATCCATATTTCTCAGAGTGGTCCATAAAAGTTTTTTAGTTATCAACGGAATACTGTCATCCTGGCCAAGCTCCATTAAAATCTTATCTAGGGTGGGTATTTCTTTTTTTAAATAAAAAGAGTGAACTTTTCTTCGAATTACACTTTTGGTGTCTTCATCAAGGACTTTTACTGGTCTGCCTGGACTTTTCTTGGGAGGCTCCACTTGGCCTGCTATCTTTCTCCCCCGCAATAATTTAAAAACGGAGGACTTTCCAACTCCAGTCATTCGGGAACATCGGTCGACATTTTCTTGTACAGTAAATTTCGGGTAATCGTATTTTATGCAATCGTGTACATTTACAATAATAAGTTTTTCATTCACTAATAGTGGAGAATTATTGGAACATCTTTTCGTTGGTGTAAATGTCGCCATTTTATTACTAATCTTATAAAACTGTGAACACTATTTACGACTTAACAGCAAATACTGATGCGTTAAACTAAACAAATATACTTATAAAGGTCTAAAAATTTTGGGTACGGCACCTTGCGGCGCATGGTTGAACCGAATCTGAAACAGGGTTGGAATTAGGCAGAGGCACTAATGGAAGGTTAAACGGTACCTGTTAAACGCAAAACGTAACTGTATAATCTACTACCTAAGTAATCCCTACACAATATTTCGATATTGACACTTCAGGCCAGAAAACATACTTTTCCTAAGTCTCTTACGCAATTACTTGAAATTTTAATATTACAAACAATACTATTTCAAGACCTACGCCTATGGCCGACTACAGAATTTGAGGCGAACTGGACGGAATTCCCCATTTTATTACTCTATACCTTTCTGAAATAGACTTTAATCTTGTAATGTGAATTTCGTCTGTTTCCCATGTAATTTTAATGTCATCTAGAAAGACAGTAACCCCTGGTATCCCTTGTAAAATTTTCTCCATCTCACGCTGCCAAATGGCAGGTGCAGATGCTACTCCGTACATTAAGCGGTTACATTGATATAAACCCTTATGAGTATTTAAAGTCAATAAATGACGTGCTTCTGATTGAACTTCCAATTGTAGATAAGCCTGACTGAGGTCAATTTTAGAAAAACGCTGTCCCCCGGCCATTGAGGCAAATAGTTCATCTATTGTAGGTAATGGATGATCATCAATTTCTAGGTTAGGGTTTAATGTAATTTCAAAGTCCCCACATAAACGTATTTTTTTCCTTTTCATACTGGTACTATAGGTGTAGCCCAATCAGAATAGTCTACTTTAGTTAAAATACCTTCGGAAAGAAGTTTGTCTATTTCATGTTCAACCCTAGATAAAATTGCAAATGGCACAGTACGGGCTTTCATAAAAACAGGTTTAGTATTTTCTTTTAAATGTAGAGAAGCTTTAACCCCTTCAATTTTGCCCACTCCAAGTAACAATACACTAGGAAATTTACTTTTCAAGTTGTTAATTACATCATTACTTTATTTGTTCATCCCACAGGTTTAATTTGATTTGTCTAATCCATTTATGCCCAAGCAGAGGTTTTCTATCTATTGTAACTATATATAGATTTAAATCATGAGTATTTGTATTGTAAGTACCTGTGCATGGTACATATCCTAATACATCTAAAGAATTGTTACAATATGTAATAAGTTTTAAATTTGTTTGCATAATGGAAATATCTGGAAAGACTTCTATAAACTGTTTCTTACTCATAATACTTACAGAAGCTCCACTGTCCACTTCAAATTTAATATCCTTATTGTCTACCGTAACTGTAGTTAAAAATTTTTCTCGAAATTCAGAATGTTCAGTCTCTAAAGCCACAATTTCCTCAACCTCTTCCTCCTGGTTTGTATTGTACCTTACAGATTGTGCCTGTTTATTCCCTCTAGCCTTTGTACATACTTTCTGCAAATGACCTTTAATGTTACAGAAATTACAAAACAACATTTATTTTGTCACAATTATTAGCAAAATGATCAGTTTTACCACAACGATAACATTGATTAGATGTACTTCGAATATTATTTTTAGCACTTGTATTATTTTTATTAAGATTGTTATGATTACTTGTAGTATACTGTTTATTATTGAATGACTTTTTCTTACTATCTAAGCTATTTACATTACCTCCATGATGTAACTGAGCCACGTCTTTAGAAGAAAGCTCCATACTTACAGCAATTTCTAAAGCCCTATCTAATGTAAGATCTCTTGTTTCTAGTAACCTATGCAAAAATTTTTCATTTCGTAAACCAAAATAAACTGATTTCTTAATGCAGTCTTTAAATATGCACCAAAATTGCAATTGATTCCAAGTTTTTGTAATGCAGTTAAGTATTCTTGTACGCTTTCACCTTCGAATTGTTTCCTTTTATTGAACCTAAAGTTTTCAGCTATCTCTAATGGTGCTGGATCATAGTATTGTTGCATGAGTTGTACTAAATAATCGTAATCCTTATTTCATGGGTCTTCTGGCGCTAATTTTTCACAGAGGGTATCGAAAGCCTCTGCCCCCCATATAATGTAATAGGTATCCTACTTTCCTATTATCTGGTACACTGAAAATTATAAATGCACCTTCTAGTCTTTTTACCCATCTTGACCACTGGTATTTTGTATTTTCGAAATGTTCGATGGTAAAAACAGTCTGAACTGTTGTATTAGTCACCCCACCGGTAACTGCGGGTGTTGTAGCCGTTATTATTATCTGTAATTATTGTAATACCTAAGCTCTCGTGAATTCGTACTCTCCTCGTCGCCAAGTTGTACAGTATCGAAAAATGCCACATAGCATTACTAAGACACCTCCGTCATACTTAATGTTTGGTCGCGAAATTAAATCCAAAATTGATCTAATAAAACCGGTGATTAAGGATAGTTACAAACCGGAAAATATTGAATTTAAATGTAGGTCCTTTAATGTTGGAAATAGAGTTGCTGTGCGTGAATACATACACTCTGATAAATGGTTATTTGGTCATGTAGAAGACAAACTTGGTACCTTGCTACCATGTGAAATTAGATGATGGGAGAATCTGGAAACGACACATAGATCAAATTCGAGACATTGGTCCAAATACTCCACTAGAAACTAATAAAGATAGTTATCCTTTTAATACTGATAGGTATATGTCATAAGTTCCTTTACCAAATAATGTAAACCTAAGATTACCTACAAATGTTGATAATAATGAAAATCCAACAGTTGGATTAGGCAGGGATGTAAGTTTAGGTTTGTCAAACCATAACGCTGATGTGCAAAATGATGTAAATTTAGATAAGGGGACTAATTCTGAATTGACATGTATACGCAGGTCTACCCGAGCACGTAAGGCTCCAGAAAGGTTAGACTTGTGATTAGTTATAGGTTGTCTTTATAGTTTAGTGAGGGAGGAGCTGTTGTGACGGTGCATTTCCGTGGTGCAGAGTAGTTCTCGAGTGGCACAAGAGCAGTGCGCAGTAGACAGTTGACGTGGGCGTGAACGAACTCTCTCCACGAACACGTTACGATTGCAACACATGTTTTTAGAGGTTAAGAAAGCAATGTTAAGTTCTGATCTTTTACTCGATTTACAATAAAGTATTTTGTTCCTATACAGTGTTATTTACTACCAAACTAACAGTGGTAATAGATAATCCTGAAGAAATTGAAGATATCGAAGACCGGTCAAGCTTCCTTCAAAAAAATATGGCCCTATTATTTGATTGTTTATAATGCCGGCCCAAACATTCACCTTTTCAGGATATTGTGTCCTATACTCCTGCATCTAATGGGGATTTTCACTTGCCAAGTATCGATACGTCTGGCGGTTTACATGGCCGTTGAGCATACAAGTTGCTTCATCTGAAAAAAGTATATTTTGTATGAAATTACGATATCTGTTACATCGTTCCATAATTGTTTCACAGAATTCGATTCTCCTATCAAAGTAATCTAACAGCTCTTAGACCAAATGTACCTTATACGCATGCCACTTCTCCTTTTTCAGCACTCTAGCAACAGTAGAATGGTGTAAATTATTATCCAGCGCAACTTGTCTCGAGCTGGTGTGAGGATTTTCTTGAAACTCAAGGAAAACATCAACTTTTTTGTCTCCGGAAATTGACTTTCTACCACTTTTGGGGAGATCCTTAACATGGCCCGTTTCTCGAAACTTTTTCTCGATTTTACTAATTGTTGATTGAGAAATGGGTTCACGGTTAGAGTATTTAGCATTAAATAAATTGCCAACTTCTTTCTACGTCCTTACTCTATCTCCATAGCCAATCATCATTAATATTTCGATTCGTTCAGTTTCTGTAAGTTTCATTACTAAATTATGCTAATTTAAAGATTTTAACTATTGAACACTTGACTGATACACATCAATTAGTGTTAAATTAGAATTTAGTACTATTATCAGTAACATATCCGAAAACAGAAATATTTTTTGGGTATTCTACACTGCGATGTTTTATTTCCAGTGGCGGTCCTTACAATAACTTAGTTCATTGAATCAGAATTTATGATTAAAATTTTACCAAAGAAACAGTTGCCCTGTAGAAATAAATACTCAAATAATTACATCGTTGTAAAGATGATTAGAAGACCTTTCCAATGAGGGGTCTTGAGACACATGGTTGCATTTAAAGAAATTGCCGATTACGTCACCACGTTAATACTGGTAACGCAATGTTCGTTACAATTACATCATGTGATGACGATTCAAAAATTAAAATTGACCTGTTTTTGGATTTTTTTCAAAAGTCGTTTATTTTGGAAATAATGAATTTATTCCATACATTAGCGACATACTGTATATAAACGACCTGTGAAGAAAAAAACATCAAATAGTAAACTCAATCGAGAACCGGCGAATAACTAAAATCAATTAATTTAGGAATATAATAAAAAACCTCATTTCTACTACAACAAATCACCATTTATTTTCCACTCTTTGTGGATGTGAGAAAAAAACTGAACAAACGAGTTTTCCTTTGTAAAAACAAAACGGCAGAAAACAAATCCAAAACAAAAATTTAGTAAACTATTTCTACTTTTTCGGAGGTAGGAAATTTTGGAACATATGGTGAATTATAAAACAAGTGTCTTTACCTTTCAAATATGGCGTCGGTATCGGAACTATTTTTGCTGTTTCTCACCAGTTGCTAGCAGCACAAACAATTGTTTATTCTTTTTTTTTTCACTCCCAGAGTAAATCTATTTATATTGTCATTAACGGTCGTAAAATTTATTTAGGTTCAAAAAAAAATTTGTCATATACTGCACGTCCTTCGGAATGAATTAAAACTTATATACCGAACGGCCTATCAGTTGGAAATTTTGAACATCGGAACGGATAAATTTTATACGGTGGAATTCGAGTTTGCGCACCTCTGGATCAAGAATGAAATACATTTAAGCAGAAAAAAATAGAATCTCAATGCCGTAACGGAAAGGGGTCGGAAAGTAAGTAACGATTTATATAAATCATAGCGGTAAAAATAATATACGTTACGGAAAAATAAAAATATTACTTATTCAATAAAAATTTAATGTAACGCATTGATAAAATAAACTAAAAGGGCGAGCTTATGTACTTAAAAATAAAATACGTTACGGAAAAATAAAAGTGAACCTCAATTCGGTGCCCAAAAAAAAAATAACTCATTACACTCTTAATAAAATGAAAATATTACTCATTCAATAAAAATTTAATGTAACGCATTGATAAAATAAACTAAAAGGGCGAGCTTATGTACTTAAAAATAAAATACGTTACGGAAAAATAAAAGTGAACCTCAATTCGGTGCCCAAAAAAAAATAACTCGTTACACTCTTAATAAAATAAACATATTACTCATTCAATAAAAATTTAATGTAACGCATTGACAAAATAAACTAAAAGGGCGAGCTTATGTACTACTAACAAAAACTAAGTTATTTTAAATATTTGTCTGAATAAATGAATTTGACTTATTATGGTATAATGTGCTCTTTATTTATTATATTATAGTAATTACAATTACAACGGACCAAAAATACTGAACGACAATGCCTGAAATATTCCGAACGACAGGAATAATGCGACCCTGAACGACAGCGTCTTGACCCGAACGACAGTGTCTAATATCTGAACGACAGATGAAAAGGTCTAAGTATTGTAATCAGTAATTTATTGTTTAATAGAAACTCAGTAAGATATCTATTGAGGAATAATTAAATAAAATGCATGTAACAGCCAGTTTCACAATCGGTGGTAAACTCTAAGGGTTAAGTAACCTAAACCGAGACCCTAACCAATAGAACTTGTTTCACAATCATCATTTAACTAATGGTCAGATAGCTTATGAAATTGTATTAACTTTTGTTGCGTTGGTATGAAAGCTATCGATAATATGGTGTTCTATGTCAAATAAAAGGAAAAACAAGACCTTTGGCGGTTATGTTTTATAGTTTTTAATTTTTTATACTGATGAAACTTCTCCATGTTTTCACTAGAAGATTCCACGAGATTTTACTTCCAAAGTTATTTATCTATTATAAAAATGATAACGCCAACAACCAGGAGGTGTGTTAATTTCTCCAAAGAAGAAGAACACCTATTAATATCTTTAGTAGGAAAATACAAAGATATTATAGAATATAAAGAAACCAATGCGGTGACATGGAAACAAAAAACAGAAAAATGGTTGGAAATTGAAGAAGAATTCAATGCATGTAGCATTAATAGTAGATCAGTTAAGATGCTGGAGGATAAATATATAAATTTAAAGAAAAAAACAATCGTGATTCTCGAATTCTTCGAAATAATCACGTCTTTGACGAATAATTTTTGGCCGTCTGGCTTCATCCTCGCTGCTATAGGCATTAACATCGTAATTGTTCATATTTCTAATTGTTTGTGATTAAAAAATTACAATATACAGTTTTAAACTTTGACAGTTGATGCAGTTGACAACCATAAATTAGGTTAGATTTCCTTGGTTAGCACGGTTACCCGTACTTTGGGTTGCAGTTAAATATTTTATTAGTTAACCTACACTTATACCCTTGACCACATATTGTGAAACCCAACATTTGTCGTAACCGATGGTTAATTCTTAACCATGAGGTAACCTAATATTGTGAAACTGGCTGTAAGACGCAGTCGCGGTTAATGGTAACATATAATACCGTGTAACCTTAAAAATTGAGCTCAAGCCCAACTAAGAATTAAGTTATAAAATTTAAATAATTTTAAAAAAAAAGTGCAAGATTATAAATTAATTTGTCTACTCGGTTACATAAGTTTCGGTTGCTCCGGTGACAACCTTAGGCCTTCGACGTCGCTCAGAACGGAGGTAGGGGTGGATCCCTCTTATTGATCTACCGGACAAAATAGTAGACAACTTGTGTGGGCGCCAACTGAGTTTTCCACTTTGGCCTAGCACGACTAATTTCCCCCGATAACCCAGTAAAATAAGGGATGAAAATAAAAGGCAAACCTCAGCTTATGTTCCTTATAATAACTAAAATAAAAAAAAAACATATAATACCCTTAAGGGGTGTTTTACAAATAAATACTACTACTAGTACTGAAAATCCTAGTAAAAACCGCCCCACTTTTAAAAAAAGAAAAATAGTGTGAACATCTGTTTCACACCAATAGTCAAACTATTAACACTAAAATTCCAAACTATACCAGTTAATTTGACCTACTTAGTGTGAAATTAATATGGCTGTTCGAGTGTACCAGTACAGATTAAATACAAACTTATTAATTATACTACGTTACCTGAAAAGTAGTGTAAAGTTTATAAAAAAAAACAATTTCATACAAGGCACACAAGACACCGTAGTCAAGGCGTTGGTACCAAGGCAGAGACACATGCGCAAGTGGATAAAATTATGAAAATTTACCGCAAAATATTAATTTCCACCATTACAATTGCATAATAAAATAAATCAGTAGGAACTACCTAGCTAATGTATATACATGTTGGCGTAAAGCCTAAAATAAAAATAAGTAAATAACTCAGAAAAACCCCCGATACCAGGTTACCCTCAATGTGGTCTTCTTCAAGAAGTTGTTGAAAAGTAGCAGCTAACTGCAGAAGACATCATTATCTATCCACCAGGTAGACTCCAAATGTCCCGAAGTGTGTATCTGGCCCCACAGGTGAAGTGTGTATCTGGCCCCACAGATGAAATGCGTATAATCTGGCCCCACAGGTGAACCCTTAAAAAATTAAAACAGGTGTCAGCTATAAACTGAGCCTATACAGGAACCAATCCAACACCTCGACAAGTTAAGCTTGTCTCGGCCTATGCCAGAAGCTAATTTATAAGAATTTACAAGTAACGTACAAATCAAAATCAACCCCAAATTAACTGAATCAAACCCACAAAGGCCTACTTACAATCAACAGTGTCAGCAACAGTATACTACACTGAATTTAAATCAAATAATCAGAATGCGATAAGCATCTAAAATAAACTGTTTTTGGTCATAGCCAGGGTAGGTTTGAAGAACCACCCACGAATTATAGTATTCGTTAGACTAAAGCGGGCAAAGATAACAAAATATACACAGGGTAACAGAATAGACTGTCTTAATCAAAAAGTTACAATCAACAAGTGGTATTTTACCACCAACTGTTTCAACTACAAAAACTACAAGTCTATGAGACATACCTTTTCCAAAAAGGATCCAATACTCAAAATTTTCCTCTACTGAATGGCAACCAACTAATGAACCATCAAAACCATGTGACACCCCTACAAATCCAAAATTTCAACGTTGGCCGTTTCCTTTAAATAGTGGTAAATACATAGTGATGCGAAATCAGTAAGTAGAGAAAATACTTACAATCGTTTTAGTGCAATAAATCCCCTATAAGGGTTTGTGAAAACGGCTTCCAGAACAGGACGGAATTCTTCAACAATACGAACTCCCGTAGAACCAAAATACTAAACCGTATATTCCACAACTAATTCAGAACGAGAACCTATAAATCCCAGCAGGGGATGACTACCCAGTCATTAACAAAATTCAGATTCTAGTTCGATGCACTTTTGCTAACCATCTATCAAGTAGGAGCACACACCGGAAAGAAGGGTGACTGACACTTCCTCAACGTCAATACAGAATACTACCATAAAGAAACCTACCCGAAACATACATCCGAACTGCACTGCTCACAACACCGAGCGTGTTCCGCACAGATCAAGTCATAAAGTGCTACACTTCCCTCTATGTAAGTCAATACACATTCCCGAGTAAAACAGCCTATACTCCTGAGTAGCATCGAACAAACGCTCTAACAATTCCGTAAAACGGAGCGACAACATTTGTCTTTGGGCTCTTCAAGTCACAGAGCATTGCTCTATCTATACCGACAACATCAGCGCGACAAACTTAGTTGTCTGTGGACTCGTAAAGTCACAGAGCAAACCCTAACATCCAGTACGACTACACTCAGCGTCATGACGAACGAACGCTTTTATCCAAGACACGACTGTCACGGCCAATTGTCAATGTCATCCAACAAATAAACACTTGTAAACATTGGAGAGAAAAATAAAGTATATATTATAAATTATTCAAATAAATTTGAGCAATAGATAGTACCACAATACTCTCCCCTTCAAAGTAAACAAAGCAAGATCACACACTCGGATTTAACATACAAAACACATGGCGATAACAGCTAATATATTATAAGTAGATGTTCAGAAAATATTCGAATGCCATCTTACATAGAAGATTTCTAACTAGTATGTATTTGCTTAAGCCAAAATATGGTAGATAAATGAAGAAAATATACCTCTAACTCAAAAGTAAAGTATGTCTATATAGATCAGTAAGTTTTAACAAACCTAATTACTATTTTAAATGTTTTAGACTTCAAGTCAAGGAGTCAGTAATAATTTATGACTGAACCCTAATAAACTTTAGCGTTTATCAAGCTGAAGCGGACAAAGTATTTGGACTACTGTGGCTACACCCCAAAGGTGATATAATCAAAGCCAGAAACAAACTCAGTAGTCCCACGGTAACTAAAAACTAAAGTAAAATCCACAAGAGAGAATACCCCTTACTACCCTCAATTATGAATTATAATATAACAAACAAAAAGAAACAACTAACATGAATATATCTATACGGACATTTACCAAGTAGGCGCTAGTTTTATTATTTACATTACCTAGCGACAAAATATAAAATTGTTGTCAAGATGTGAAGACAGGTATGGTTACAGCCTGCACCACTTCACCGGAAGGATGATGGCAGAGTAGTCCCTAAAACTCTGGGCTGACAGAAACTATTTAACTACTGAAGTACTTTCGTAGTGATCAAATGATATTAGAAACATAGAGACAATATCGGTCAGGTAATTACTATATGCAAATACTTAATATATACAATAGACGTAGTGACAAATTCAACCGTTACAACCGATCCGAACATCGATAGGTGCGAACCTCCGTAGCACTGTCGTTTAGCGTATAGGATTGTAATCGAGGGATCCCGGGTTCGATACCCGGTGGTGTCGCTTTTTAAATTTTCGGATTATGTAGCTTATATATCAGAAGTGGGATGTGATCTACGAAATGTCCACATGAGGCCAAAATGTGATGTGATAGTGAGAGGGGGTGACTGGAATGGGCGTGCAGGCGTCAGGCTCGCCAGGAGAGCGAGATAGGCGTAGGCAGGCAAGGCATCAGGCTCACGAACGCGTAGGTGAGATAGGTGTACGCACAAAAACGTCAGGTCCAGCACTCTAGGTACCTCGAGGACAAGGAGCGGAGCAGGATGGCCGAATGTAAGACGCAGTCGCGGTTAATGGTAACATATAATACCGATACGAACATCGATAGGTACGAACCTCCGTAGCGCTGTCGTTTAGCGGATTGTAATCGAGGGATCCCGGGTTCGATCCCCGGTGGTGTCGCTTTTTAAATTTTCGGATTATGTAGCTTATATGCATGTGCAAAGATAAAATCTCTTTGCCCGTGAGTAAACTCACCTAATTTCAAAGACAGTAAGCTCAACCGCACCAAAGTAACAATTATTATTCAAATCACCTAAGGTAGCCAATTTTAAATAACACAGAATACCAAGGTCGGACCCTTTTTTTGTTTAGTCTATCAAATGATTTATATTTCTCTTCAGAATCGGGTACCTATTTAATTTTTATGAAAGAAGGTTTGTTCTTAAAAAATTAATTCTTACATAAATTCTTTAATAATTCGCTATAATCGCTCCAAATCTTTACTTTTTTGAGGTTAAGCTGTCATTTTGTAAACAACCAAATTTATCAACCACCTCGAAACAGCGATGGAATGGTTTTCAATTTTGGTTGACGCAACAGTAATAAATGAACGCGTCATTTCTTCAATTTGGAATCCACCAATAAATATAAAAACGCAGTTGGTGAATTGGTGGATCTACCGGCGAATAAAGAAAAAAACATGCCTAGATTTGGCCATCATCTCTATCAAATCCGAATTCTCTGAAAATATTGATTTCACCGAAATTATTTACAATTTTGCTTCCCGGAATGCCAGAAAACTTAGTTTATAGTTAATTATTAGGTATATGTAGTCTTGGTAAAAGTAAGAGGACCGATTTATAAACTTTTCGTTTCACGAGATTTATGTTTAAACCCCTTTAACGATCTCTATATATATCATCTCTTGTATATACCACAAGCTATTATCAAAGACCGGTCATGCAATTCTCGATCTTATGAAATTAGCCGGTAGTCAGAATGGTTACTGGTAGTTTCTTTTTTAGACAATGCTGGTAGATACAGATACCAAATACATGTAAATAGCGCGCACATTGCGATTTAGTTAGGTGATCTCTGATTTAGATCAGCTATGGTAGCGTAAGATACAAGTGTGCATTACCGATTCCCTCTTGTCGAGTTTTAGTGCAATTTGTTACTTTGATTTAAAATATTCTTGTTTGCGTCTTTGTATCGCCAGTTTGAATCTGGTAAGTTATTTATAAGATGTCTGGCTAGTATTGTATTAGTTATCATCAAATTTTTTAATCTCTCACATAAAAATTTTGGATTTATTTTATTACGGAAATATAACCACAAAATGTTGGTTTTTATTTTGTTTCACCAAAATGCCAAATTCTGTTTTATGAAGTTGTTGCAAAGTAATGAAAAAATAAGTATATTTACGTTTCCCACGAAATTTTTGCAACCTCTCTTAGCGCTTAGCACACGATCAAATAATTAGCAGCAAACTGAGTTTGATCAAACCATCAAACTGGTGTCGTCATTGCGAATTTGATGCCCGATTCTATTTTCATCAGTTTGGTCTTCAAATCACGTTTGAAACATTAGTTGATTTCTCTATCTCTGATCTGTGGTTTGAAATGTTTCAATTTCCAATAGTAGTCGTTTATTTGGACGCATTTTCTGAAGGGGATTTGCAGTGACCAATGAAAACGCTAGTTTCATTAATCTGGTTTGATACGAATAGGAGCGCTCCTAAATCCATCAAACTAGTTTGTTATACTTTGACCCAATTTCAAACTGATGACGTCATTTTACAGTTTGATCAAACTAGTTGACTGCCGAACTGAAGCAAATTTGATGATAATTTGACCGTGTGACAGTCTACATTTTCACCATCAAATTGATGACGTCATTTTTCAGTTTGATCAAACTAGTTGACAGCCAAACTGAAGCGAATTTGATCTTGTGACGCTAAGCGATAGGAAACTACCGGATGTCCGACCGGAAAATGACCATTATGTCTCTTCAATGTCATTAGCTGATATAGTGTGGTAGTCTATATAGTTTATTTTATGAAGGCTTTTTGCTTTATTTTCAGTATATCCGGCCAACAACCGCTAACGCATTTTCTGAAGGGGATTTGCAGTGACCAATGAAAACGCTAGTTTCATTAATCTGGTTTGATACGAATAGGAGCGCTCCTAAATCCATCAAACTAGTTTGTTATACTTTGACCCAATTTCAAACTGATGACGTCATTTTACAGTTTGATCAAACTAGTTGACTGCCGAACTGAAGCAAATTTGATGATAATTTGACCGTGTGACAGTCTACATTTTCACCATCAAATTGATGACGTCATTTTTCAGTTTGATCAAACTAGTTGACAGCCAAACTGAAGCGAATTTGATCTTGTGACGCTAAGCGATAGGAAACTACCGGATGTCCGACCGGAAAATGACCATTATGTCTCTTCAATGTCATTAGCTGATATAGTGTGGTAGTCTATATAGTTTATTTTATGAAGGCTTTTTGCTTTATTTTCAGTATATCCGGCCAACAACCGCTAACTATATCAGAATTAGAAAAAATAGCCGCAAATCTATAGGGATATAGATTATGGCGACTCAGATTTCGGAGGAGATGATGACGCTGACGATGGTCTTTTAAGTTGACAAAAAGAGTACTGAATGTTAATTTACCGCACGAGAGTGACGACGAAGAAGGTTTTCATCACTCGGATGCTGACCCCGATTTTGATCCAAATTATGTGTTTGATTATCCGCCGAATAAGCTAAAGAGTTTTTTGGTATATAGTGAGTCGTCTTTCGATGAAGAAATGCAAGAAATAATAACTGCTCCACGAAAAAATGTTTTGCCACAAGCAAGTAATTATAAATCTGAACAGATTTATTCTTGGTCAAGGGAAAATGACCAGAATTTGAAATTCAATTCATACGTCGAGTCTTCATCAGTGATCATAACGGTGGATTCCTGTGAACCGATAGAGTTTTTCAAGCTCTATTTTAAAAAGACATGTTTTTTTATTCACCGGTAGATCCACCAATTCACCAACTGCGTTTTTATATTAATTGGTGGATTTCAGATTGAAGAAATGACGCGTTCATTTATTACTGTTGCATCATCCAAAATTGCAAACAATTCCACCGCTTTTTCGAGGCGGTGGATAAATTTGGTGGTTTACAAAATGACAAATGACAGCTTAACCCAAAAAAAGTAACAATTTGAAGCGATCAAAGAAATGAACGAATTAATAGAACTAAATTTATAATGTGGTGATAGTATTGACTGCGCTATTAACAGCGTCAGAAATTGAAAAAAATTCAACTGGTATGTACTCTTGCAAATCATGAATGTTAAATTTTACAACAAATAATGTTTCAGATGCTAATAAGTTGGAGGAAACATTCAGAAAACTTGAATATCAACAAAGAATCCTGAATAAGTCCTCAGGAAATGAAGTCATTACTGAACCCTGTTCCAGTGATGGTCCATATGAGACATCTGGTACTAGTACTGCAGGAAAACATATGCAGTCCAAGTGGAATGAAAATTCCATAAAATTATTGTTGAACTGTCGTTTCGGGCAAGAGGCCAAATTAAACATGCCATGGTTTCCCAACCTGGACATTATTACGGAAACATTCATCAGGACCATTTCCAAACAAAAAATACATCTGCATGATGGTAGATGAATACTCCAGATATCCAATAATTGAGGTAATTAACTCAACATCCTTTTTGCATGTGAAACCAGTCCTTTAAAACATATTCTCTACATGGGGATTTCCAAAATCAATAAAATCAGACAACGGACCACCATTCAACAGTTTAGAATTAACAAATCTTTTAAACAGTTACGGTATCAAACATAGAAGAACAGCACCATACTGGCCCGAAGCTTATGGAATGGCAGAAAGGTTCGTCAAAACAGTAAAAAAGGCACTCCTTTGTACCCACTTGGAGAATGGCAATTTCATGTAGAAAATTCAGCAGTTTCTTATCAACTACAGAAGTGCACCTCACTCAACGACAGAAAAATCTCCTTATGAAATAATTTTTTTGGAAGAAAAATGAACATCTACCTACCCACAGTTGCTGAATATAAACAAGATGAAAACCTAATAAATACTGACAAGAAGAACAAACAGAAGCAAAAGACTTATGCTGACAACAGAAGAAGAACAAAAAATCACCATTTTCAAGTAGAAGATTTAGTACTATGCGAACAAATTCAAAAAAATAGCTTGACACCTTTTTTTGATCCCAAGCCATACACAGTTAGCAAAGTTATGGGCTCCACAATGCAAGTCAAAAGGGGAGAAGAAGTCAAAACAAGAAACTCCTCATTTTTCAAGAAACTAATCCTAGAAAACCCAATAGCACAAAAGACACCAAAGCATGAAGATCCACATCTATCCAGGAAAACACCACCAAGATCTACACGCTGGATGATTAATACTAACAAAGTAAACTCATCACATGACATCTTTCCACCTACACCAGAAAGTATTGAAACACCCTCTGAAATGCCGCTTAATGAAGAAAGTATTTTATCTGAAAAGGAGGAAGGTGTGAATGAAGAGATAAATAACCCACTGTTGCAAATATCAAATCTATTTGAAGACTCGATCAATCCAATTAAAATAATAGAAGAAACCTCATCAAGTGAAGATACAACTTGGTCAGAAGAGTTGGATCCCACGACAAACATTTACGACTCAGAAAGTGAATCGTCATTTTACGAATCAGAAAGTGAATCGTCATTCGACGAAAAAGGTCTGAGGTCCAGAAGCCATCTTAGAAAACCGAATTATTTAAACGACTATGACAGTAACTAAAAACATTTTCTGTATTAAAAGTTAGTTGTATTCTTTATTTAAAGCTAGGCGAGAATGTAATATCTGTGGTCTGATACGGAACATGGTAATGCAATGTCAAATGTCAGTGAGCAGACAACAGATAGATAGCAAGCGTAATAAAAGTTAAGACACGTGGTTTGACTTTCTTTTCATTTTAACAATACTAACAGTGACAAACGTTTATCAACCTTACCTTATTTTATATCGTACTCAAGCGTTAGTACACATATTTCACAATCTATAAATTAATTAATTTTTTTCACTACTAGCCTCTAAACCTAACTTTATTGACTTTTGTTGAGGTAGTAAAGTTGTTCATTATTAACCAAGGTAGAAAAATACAGAGCCTACTTGATTAGAACTAAATCTCAATCCATTTGACAGAATGTGAGGTTAACTCATGCAAATACAAAAAAGGGCCGTTCGGCAATTAACTCCGAAATGGAGAATGATAGGAGTGGAGCAGAAGCAGATTTCTCGTAGAGTAAAAGGATCATTTGTTACCGAACTCTCAAACTGTCAAACGAGGGACATCTATCAAACGTTAAACTCAAACAAATGTCATTCGGTGTAATATTTTTGTGGTTATATTTTAGTATTTTTATAAAATATGAATAATTATTACTTCGCAATTGTAAACTATGTAACCTAAAATGCGTATGAATTTTATTTTTTGGCTGGTAATCGAAATGCGCATATTCACTCCTAAAACCCCACCTCGCCGAGGTGGTACAAACTCTTTTCACACCACTCCACAGTAAACGAACGATTTAAAGACTGCTCCTTTTACTCGTTCTGTAATAACCGAACGGTTTAAAGAAGGGAGGAGTGTACTGAGTCAATGGAGTAGCATTGCCGAACGGCCCTCATAATATGAAAATATTGTAAACTGTCGTTTGTGTTTTACATTTGACAGAAGCATGAATGATTTGATTTTTAAGAAAATTTTGAAAATTCATATTCGATTTTTATTAGTTTTAAAAACTAATATTTAAAAAATAAAATGCCAGTAGTGAAGTAGTGAAAAAAATGCTATATGAGCCACGGTAGAAAAGTGTATTAATGTCTCGGATCCTCGAAGCTTTGCTTCTCGGTCTTTAATGGACCTCGACAATAATAACTCACTTTTCTACCTTGGCGCATAATTACTATTTTAAGTCTGTTTCATTTAAATGTCCAAGTTTTCTGTGCCATGTCATTCTTTTATTATTTTCAGAAAAATAACATGCTTCATTTAATTCATCTTCCTCTTTAATTTAATGTAGTATAGGTCACCTTGTCTATGAGCATTTAAAACATTTTTTCTACTCCTATACTATAAGTTGTTAATTAAATGCCAATTTTTAGTTTCATAATGATGCTCATTATAACACTGGTTTTCATTATGAAACTGAAAAATTGACCAATAGAAATCTAGATTTTTAAATAAACAAGTAGGCAGACCCAATATTTTCTGTAGAATGTTTGACAGTTTCTAAGAGATTCGTGTTTTATGACAGTTTCAATCTTTTGCGTTAGTCAAAAAGGTAGATACCTTCTGTGTTATTTAAATGTTGCTTTCTTTTATATAGGCTCCAATTATTGGACGCCTTTCAATTATTACGATGAACCAAGATTATTTAGGTTACCATTCAAACATGTAGTCATCAAAACCATCTTTATTTAGTACTGTCAACTGTCATGTCAAAATGTCAGTGTTCATCTTACATACAGTAGTTACATTTTTGACATACAGGATACATCTAACACCTTCCACTTTTTAAAAGAAATGTCGAGCGACGAAGAGTTTTCATACACACCACCTGAAATCGCTGAAAAGGCGAAAAATGTATCCAATAGTTTATTAACTGCAAAATCAAAAAAGGTATATGATAAATTTCATGGTCAATTTATGGAATGGAGGGTAGCATGAGAAGTATAAAAAAAAGCAATGTTGTTGAATTCAAATAAAATTTCTTGTTCGTAGAAAAAATAGTGTATGCAACTCTCATGTAATGGTTATTAATAGCCATCATTACATGATCGTTGCATAATATACTATTTTCGTTGACCGTTTATTAAGTTCGATATTAATGAATTATTTTATTTAAAAAAGGATGCGTTAATGGACTTCATTAACGCACTCTTTTTGTGATTTTCACGTTTTGATGACATTTTGATATAGACAATAGGGCCGTTCGGCAATTAACTCCGAAATGGAGAGTGAAAGGAGTGGAGCAGAAGCAGATTTCTCGTAGAGTAAATGGATCATTTGTTACCGATTTCTCAAACATCAAACGTCAAAATCAAACAAATGTCATTCGGTGTAATATTTTTGTGGTTATTTTTCAGTATTTTTATAAAATATGAATAATTATTACTTCACAATTGTAAACTATGTATTCTAAAATACATTAGAATTTTATTTTTTGGCCGGTAATCGAAATGCGCATATTCACTCCTAAAAACCCTACCTCGCCGAGGTGGTACAATTGGAGCAACTCTTTTCACACCACTCCACAGTAAACGAACGATTTAAAGACTGCTCCTTTTACTCGTTCTGTAATAACCAAACGGTGTAAAGAAGGCTTGGAGTCAATGGAGTAATATTCTCGAATGGCCCTAATACATACTTTGTTTAACCATCCTTTGGCGTTACGTCATACATTGTCACACTTTATCTTGCTTTCATGAAATGGACGAGACGGAATTATGACGTCATTAATGTATTTCTTAACTAATGTCGACGTAAATTTTATTTTTTACTTTTTTTTTGACAGTTCAGTTGTCATAGAAAAACACACCTTAACATGCATCTATAAAGGGTAGAAGGAAGGGGCACCATCTGAATGTATTAAAAAGTGTCCATCGAAAGGAAGCAAATTAAGGTGGCGCCATAGTAGCAAGTGGAAAGATTTTAAAAACAGAGCCATGAATTATTAGAGTAAGATACAAAATTTAAAAAGGAAATACTACGCAAATAATTGAGATTTTAAATACTGCATATTTTTCAATTACACAAGTCACGAAAAATACTAAATTTTTCAACCCAGCACACTTCACTCGGTTTATAACTTATAACCCTAAATTCACATCATTTCCATCAGCTACACGAGCGCCATTTCGGTGAATCTTCGAATTAAATTTGCTGTTTACAGGTGGACACTTTTTCAACTTATCACCCATACAAGATGGTGCTCCTTCCTTCTACCCTCCATACATGAATCATAGAGCAAGTCCACGTGACGTCACGCCCGGATGAATCTGAAGTTGAAACAAGCGTTCTATGCTATTTTTGTATGTTCTAAGCAAAACACGTGGTTCTTATAGTTATTTTGATCGTGTTTGAGTTAATTTAATTTATTGAGTTGGTGCTTTCTTCGACACTATTTCAATTGTTTAGGTATTTTAAAAGCTATATCTGACTGTTTATAATAGAAAGGATCATTAAAACACAATAAAACAACAAAATTACAAATCTAACCAAACAATTGTTTATTGTTTTACCTGTGGGCGACTGTCAGCTGTCAGTTGGTGGACATGCCATATATAAGACAAACGTAAAACAGCAGACGTAACCGATTATGACGTAACGGCAAAGGATGGTCAAACAAAGTATATCAATGGTAGTGTTCATCTCAACGTAGCGCTACCGGCGCGATAATCAATTTCTTGCTGAACGCGTGTTTTGTCAACTGATTGATGTGAGCGCTGTGCTAGCAGTCACCATTTTTCCAATCAGAATTAGAGTACGCTACGCTACAGATCAGTGATGCATTAACTGTCATATATGACAAATATAATGTTAATAAACATATAAAATGACATAACATATTTTTGTTTCAATATATTTTAGACATTTGTATCTTAAAAATGAATGAACACCGCTGGGGACTATTAAACTAAATTGAAATCGAAGATGAATAAATAATTATTGAAGTCATACATCAAATAAAATTAGGTTGTGTTGTTATATCAAGATTAGCACGTTCAGTAGAATTAAGAAGCGATGGATACTCTAAAATCGCTACCTGATGAACTTTTTTGGGATGAACGCGACCAATATCATTATGGATATTTTCCAAGTTGTTTGAAGCAATGTTTAAAAAGAATGCCAGGAAGATAGGCTCCGTGTAATTGGTTATATTTTTTTCAGTACACCAGGTATCAGATTCATTATAGGTTTTTTCGTAAAGATCTCGACTTTTAGTTGGTAACAAACTCGAACATGCATACCCAGTTTGCACTCGCCAACACGGCAGCAGGCAATTCAGCATAACTGCACAATTACGAATTTACAATAACTTTTTCACAGTGACAACTTTTTTGACAATTCGCATTTTATATTTTTCAATGATAACTGAGATTTTTAGCCAACGTGATTTTTACGTGAAATTGAAAATGTGTGGAGTCAATGATATTCTACGTCATTGGTATGGAGTTGACATTATTATCTCCCTGCCGCTATTCTTGAAATTCCCTGAAATTTTTACTCCCCGGAGAAATGTTGACATTTCTATTCTCACAAAATTGCACTCGATTTCAAAAAGCAGTATTCTTGAAATCAGGAAATATAAATAGGTGAGGGAAAAAGGAAACAGTGTTGACTAAGTTCTCAAGAATGTACTACCAATCAAAACGTACATAATTTTGACAGTATAAGTAAACTGTGCTGTTTTTGCCATGAATTTTAACGAAAAATAAGAAGACGACGTTTTCAACTTCAACCTAACCTTTTTTCCATGCTTTTTAGCTTCGCGGCATTTTTAGTTGTGTTTTTAGTTTTGACCATGGAGACTAGATAGTTTTGTCGTTTATCCATTGTGTCCATTAAAAAATGAGTAGTCAAAAAAAGTAACTAGTGAACAAAAGAATATTATGATAGGGTTTCTCAAAGAGAAACCCGAAATGTATATGGGGAGGTTTACTCCCCAATTTACAAAATCTAAAGCCAAAATCTCAATCATGGCATCATGCCAATGCAAGAGTTGGTTGAATTCATCCATATTGCACTAATTTACCGAAAAACACTGAAACAAGTCTACATAAACCAAGAATAAAATATCCTTTATCATTGACAAAAAACAAGCCAACGATAAGTTTTGAGGTTAAATCTAAATATTTTCCTTAGACAAGGAAAGAGATGGACCGGTAACGTCAAATCTCTCCCATACTAAGATACTGTTAAAAAACAAACGGCCGCCATTGATTTGGTACGAATTAGAGTATTTAGGACTAGGTGTATTTTAATTAATTATAGACAAAGTTGTGTTGATGAGACATTATTAAAGAAGTTGTAAAATGGTGAAGTGTGCCGCATATGGTTGCAAAAATTATAATGGCCCGAAAACTCCAGGAAAATCATTTTTTAGGTAAGAATAAAACTTGTGTTCTGTATGTCAACAGTTATGAAATAGGATAAGTTTGTAAAAAATATTTGTAATCGCTTGAGTTTCGTAGAGTTCGTGTATTATTACGCAATAATCGAATTTACCAAGTTTAGTTGTGTATGTTATACATTTTAATTGATGATTTATAATAATTCCTTAACCTATACATGAGCAATTGAACCGTATTATATAGGCGTAGGTATAGGTAAAAAATTGTCAACTCATTTTTAAAAATCTACCTATCTGTATTGAGAGATAGTGCTACTAATATTTTTGATTAAATAAAATAGGTATAGGAAATATGTAATTGGTAATTTGCAGGTTTCCAAAAACAAAAGAACTGTGTGATGCTTGGGTACAAAATATGAAGGTAGATAATTGGACACCTTCAACATCTGATAGGCTTTGTTCTGAACATTTTGAGGATAAGTGGTTCTACAAAACTAATTTTAAAACAAAATTATTGGCAAAATCTGTTCCCACACTCTTTCCACAGTTGCCGTCTTACCTTCAAGTTAAGCAGGTTTGTGAATATCAAAGATAATAAATTTTTTCAATGACACTCGGGTAGCTACAGATTTAAGTAGATAGTTTGTACTTTCAAATGTTAGGAAATAAGTTTTCTTCATAAATTGATTGGATTTACTTTTTTAGAAATCTGGAAAAAGGATACGTGATACAACACCACAACCAGTTCCTTCGACAAGCATAGAGCAAGATATTGATAGTCCAAAGAAAAAAAAACTACGTGTAAAATTAGCAGCAGCTAATATGAGAAATAAACAGAAAACAAGAAAAATAAGAGTTTTAGAACAGTCTATAAAACGCAGCAAAAAGAAAATATTGTCTCTTAAACAAATCCTTACTACATTGGAAACAAAAAACATTTTACAAAAAGAAGACGCAATGTTATTAGAAAACATGTCTACATTTAGAAAAGATCTTTTAAAAAGAAGTGTGAAAAAAGAAAGTATAACCCAGAATTAAGAAAATTTGCTGTAACATTAAATTTTTTGCCACCAAAAGCTTACGATTATGTACGTGATACTTTTGACACTTGCCTGCCTCATCGCAGCACTATTAGTAAATGGTATAAGAATATTAACGGTGAACCAGGTATAACTGAAGAATCATTAAATGCTCTAAAATTACATGTTCAAAATTCAGAGAAAATGGTGCTATGTTCATTAGTAATTGATGAAATCGCCATTCGAAAGAAATTACAATGGGATGGTAAGTCCTATTATGGATATGTTGATTTTGGAGCAAATTATAATAGTGATACAGATGCTTTAGCAAAAGAAGCTTTTGTAGTTATGGTTGTTAGTATTAACGGTACTCGGAAAGTTCCAGTTGGATATTTTCTTGTTGATTCATTAAGCGGTCATCAAAAAAGTTCAATAATCACACATTGTTTAATAGAACTAGAAAATACCGGTATCAAAATTGTGTCACTTACATTTGATGGTGCACCGTCCAATATTTCAGCGAGTAATATATTGGGGTGTGATGTTGCTGATCTATTGAATATGAAAACATTTTTTAAAATTTCGGGACAGAATATATATGTTTTTTATGATCCTTGTCACATGTTAAAACTAGTTAGAAATACATTTGGTGAGCTTAAGTTTTTTAAAGATAGAGATGGGGACATTATTAATTGGGAGTATATTAAAAAATTACACAACCTACAGGAAACTGAAGGAATGCATTTGGCGAATAAATTACGTGTGGCTCATTTAAACTTTTTCAGACATAAAATGAAAGTGCGTCAACTGCTAAGCGAGTCTGAGGCAGATGCTCTAGAATACTGTGAACATAAATTAAAATTAAATGATTTCAAGGGATGTCAGGGAACAGTAAGATTTATAAGAAAAATGAATAACATTTTTGATATATTAAACAGTAGGAAATTAAATGCTCCAGGATATAAAAAGGTTTATGTCAACAAAATATTTTTAAAGTTTCAACGTTTGTAAACGATGCTGTTGATTATATTTCAAAATTGAAACTTTTAGATGAGACAATGATAATTTCATCAAGACGACGAACTGGATTTGTTGGCTTAATTATTTCTTTAACGAGCGCCTTACAATTATTCAATGATATAGTAACAACACAAAAAATCTGTATTTATTTACTCTTATACAAAGTTAGTCAGGATCATTTAGAACTACTTTTTTCTTCTATCAGATCCAAAGGTGGATGGAATAACAATCCAACAGCTTGTCAGTTTAGGTCATCTTACAAGAGTTTGTTAATAAGATCAGAAGTTAGAACTGGAGGCATTGGTAATTGTACACATTTGGAACAAATTCCCATTTTAGTTGTGTCCAGTAGACCAGCAAAAACAGATCCTGTTTCTCTGATAAACAATAGTATTCCTCAATTTGAAAAAGATGGAGAGGCAAGGATGACCACAATTTATGACATATTTGAAAATATATTTAACGATCATGACTATATTATGAATCCATTTATTTTGTCAAAATGTAGTGAACAAATTATCACATATATAGCTGGATTTGTTGTTTTACAATTGACAAACACCTTGAAATGTGAAACATGTGTTGGGGCATTAACTGGATTTGAAGCAAATTTTCTTAATTCTTTGATTGCCCATAAAAGTAAAGGAGGATTAACATATCCTTCTAACGATGTTATACGCATTTGTAAAATTTCTGAAAGTATTTTAAGAATCCTTGAACAAAATCTGCATAGAAAAAAGTCATTTGAATTGTTAACTAACACAGTTATGAACAAAGCTGTAACAATGGATTTGTTTGAAGGTTTGAATAAGCATGTGTTGGAAAATGATGTTAATCACATTTACTTTTTATTAAAAGCCATATGCACAAAATACCTAAAAATAAGAATACTCTTTATTGTGAAGAAGAAAAGTGAAATTAAATCGCCAATTAGAAATCATTTAACTAAAATGATTTTGAACTCCGGACAATAGGATTCATATTTGTATTGTTTGTTTAATTTTTATTTGTAATGTACACATTTCTATAATAAATATTGTTTTAGTGTGTAAAAATGTTTTAATTTATATCTTGATAGATGTTCTGATTTAACCTTTCAAGTCTGTATCTAATCAGACATTTGTGATTATTACATTAGATTATGAACAGTATTTAATAGATTTTAGATAATACAATCGAACATCAACAAATAAAATATTTGAAAGTTCCTAATACTTTCATTTCCATCCTAATTTAGTTTCTGTTTACATTATTGTTCCGCCACTGGTGTGACCTTGTTCAATCTCTGGTCCGTTTTGGTAACACTTTTCGAACTTTGTTAATAGTCCATTGTTCTTTCCTTGTCTAAGATATTTTCACATTATTTTAGCTTTTTCTCTCAGTCATGACCAATAGAATAAAATTCCCCTAGGGAGTAATAATTTCCCTCATTTTTCGATAGAAATTTTTCAAGAATACGGCATTTTAAAATTTGAGGGAACCACGCCCACTTTCGATCATTTCCCCTCTGAATTTCTCTTCCCCCAAATTCAAGAATAGCGGCCGATAGTCTTTGTGGAAAAGTGAATTTTGTCACAAAAAAGAGTTTACGGTCAACGAAAAAATAGTATATTGTGCAACAAGGGGGGAAAAGTTCAACTTTTCTCACGAGTGTGGAAGTTTGTGGCACGAGCCCGAGGGGCGAGTGAGAAAAGTACTTTCCCCACATGTTGCACACTATACTTTTTCTTTAACTGCACAAATTTTAAGAATACAAGTAAAGTAACTTAATATTTATTTTTATGGTTAGTAAAACAAAGATAACACTAAAGTATCCCATCTCTATACTGTTAAATAATTTTATTTAAAATTATAGTTGATGGTGAAATTTGTACAATTTTGTATGGTCAAATCCAGAACGTCATTTCATTTCACTAAATTCTCCGTTATATTAATTAATCTGACAGTTTTGTGACAACTAAGAAGGTATTTAAAGATGACAGAAGCCTTCTAAGTTTTTGTCGATTTTATTTGATTCTCCATATAAATGTATATGGCGTGGGCAAAGTGCCGTGAGAAATGATATTTCTCACAGTATGAGCAATATTTGGTTTTGAAATTAAGTAAGGTATGCGAAATATGTCACTTTTCATAGCAGTTGTAGAAAAAATATTGTAATCAACTCATTTGTTAATGGGCGATTAACAAACTAGTTTATTAAATAACTAATATCCATGTTAATGTTATAAATGAAACTGACTGTTTCTAATTAATTCCACTATTTAATGAAAAAATTATGAAAATTATGAAAGTATATTGATAATTATTTCGATATTGACATATCATCGTCATATCATCGAAATAATTATCAATATCCTTTCAAAATTTTTTCATTAAATAGTGGAATTAATTAGAAACAGTTAGTTTCATTTATAACATTAATATGAGTAGATTCCACAAAGTAAGGGTCCAAACAGTAAATTCAATATCCATTTTGATCAATTATTAATGCTTCATTTTTCTTAAATAAAACTTCATAATTTTTGTCAGTTATTTTACCCACTGACATTAGATTTGTCATTAACATACATACAGAGTATTTGTTAAATTAAAAGTATGTTCTTCAAAAATTTCAAATTTTATTGTTCCAATGCCTTCAACATAGGTAGTTTGATCTTTGGATGCAAGTTTATGAGATTTTTCTTTACTATTAGTATCTATTTCTCTAAATCATTCTTTGTTTAAACATAAATGAGATGTATAACCTATATCTAGACTCCATTCTTCTTTATCTTCATTTCAAAAATTTGACAAATAACATATTTGTTTTGAAAGTAGTTTCTGCATTAGAGTTATTATGGTCTCTTGGAAACTTAAATCGACAGCTGCATTTTATTATATTTTGCTAATTAGGATATTTATTAGTATTTTCTTCATTACGATTTTTGTTGAAATTTCTTGAAAAGTTCCTGCTTATAAATGCTCCTTCTTGTGATCTGAATTTTTGTTACGAGCTTCGCTTTCTTGCAATATTTTAATTTTTAATTTTTCTGGCGAAGGTAGATCATCTCTAGATTCAATTGCAATATGAAAATTTTCAAAAGAACTTGGTAGTGAATAGGTATAGCATCATGATACTCAACAAATCGTCATTTACTGTTATTTGCATATCGACTAATTTGTCTACAGTATCACAAAAAATATTTAAATGTGTTCTTATATTATCGCCTTCTCGCATTTTGTGCTGGTCCTTTGCTTTGGTAAATTTTCTCCAATATATCCCATATATCTTTAGATGTTATACAGTTTTTAACTTGTTTTAATTCCGAAGGGGAAATTATTAGTATTAGTTCTGATTTCTCATTTAAATCATTCTCTCCATTTTTGTTTAGCTTGATAGTCTTCTGCTGGCATTTTTGCTTCTCCGGAAATGTAATCCCAGAGTCTAGTTCTTATTAATAACGCTTGTGCTTGAATTTTCCATGTATCATAATTATCATTACATAGAGGTGCAATTCTGTGACTTGTGTTAATGAGTACTTGTACTACTTTAGTATAATAAATTATTTAATATTTTTAACATGTATCTTTTTATTAATGACTATACATTTTAATCTGACAAAACCATCAAAAAACTATTTTTAGCACACTATATAAAAAATTATTAAAACTAGTGAAGTAGAGAGATAAAAAAATTACATTTAAAATGTAAAATGCTATAAATGGGTTTAAAAGGTAATATGAAATACAGAATACAAAATACTTAGTATTTTATATTTCAAATGAATTTATTTAAATGGGTACCCAACTCGGATATTATGGTATATTGAAATACAAATTTAAAATGATAAATAAATTGGGTCAAATGCAACATTTATATTTAATATTAATATTTTTACATTAAAAGAATATTACCTAAACCAAATTTATCATATTTTTTGGTGGAGTTTTGAGTTAGAACAAAAATATACAATTTTCAATTGGGGGAATTACCTATTTTAAGATTTATGAAAATAGTTCTACCTATAAATCAAGGGTCATTGTATAAAACAGCTACTTCTGTATTTCACAAAAAAACTTTTTTTCGCTTCACTTTTCACCTTATCACAACATATCTAAAAATTAAAATCTCTACTTACGGAGTTATTTATCAAAGACAACCCTCTCTGTTGTTATGTCAACTTTGAATCACTACACGTGTAACGTGTATCTATGTAACCACATGTAACTCTCTTCTATCTCTACTTCTATCAGAGTGTCTCTGGCCACAGATCACCTACCTTCTCTGGCTTCTATCTAGCCATTATTCGTCTACACGTGATTGGTCAGTAAAGTCACGGAAGTAAAGTAGAGTCAGCAAGATTACAAGTCAATAAACTATAAATTCATAGTTGTTACAAGTGCGCCTTTGTTACGGAGTGTCTTTCAAACGAGATACAAAACTTTGTATTCCGTGTCATAGTGCATCTTGAAGTTGACACTAATGACAGTCATCCTGAGGATAAATAATTATTTGGATTGATTTTAGATTTGTAATTTGTTTATTTTGTATTGATTTAATGATCCTTTTTATTATAAACAGTCAGATATAGCTTTTAAAATAGTCGAAGAAAGCACAAAATCAAAATTAAATGAACTCAAACTCGATCAAAATAAATATTAAGATCCACGTGTTGTGCAAAGAACGCTTGTTTATTACCAGATTCATCAGGGCGACTGTGACATGACGACACGTGGACTTACCCTACAGGGCATGACCACAAAACATACTTAATGGTTCCATGTTTCTTGTTTAGCGAACTAAGGATAGAGGCGCTGAAGATATTGATAAATGACTCTTGATAGGTGGCGAATGGTTAAGGAAAGCAGCGCTATCTGTTAAATGGTTCATATATTAATAATACGAGGGATTTTCAAATACATATATACAGGGTGTTTCATAAGTAATCTAAAATATTCTTGTGGGCGCTCTGTCACTCCATTTTAAGGCGAAAAGCTCTTATAAAGATGTGTGATAAGTCTTGTCGTTAATGAGATCATTTTATTAGAAGCAACAACATGTGTTAAACATAAAGAAAAAATAGTACATTTCAGAGCATATATGTTCAAAATGTGCACCTCCAGCCAAAATGCAAGCATCCGCTCGACGTATATAATGGATTGCCGAATGCGTTCGAAGATACCAGGATACCATTTTGTTGGCGTAGTGCCAAAAATATCAGAAAGCATGGAGTTTGGATTTTGGAATTTTTAAATTTAAAATAACAAGTTCACGATTCGGTAAAATATACACGTAAAAAAAATAAAAAAGTAAAAGTAAAAAACTGGTAGAGTCCATAATTAATAGTTGAGTTGAAATTTGACTAGCGATTTTCAGATTTCATGGAACCTGTTTCGTATTTAATATAACCACAGAATAAACCAACTAATAGAGAGATATCGGTAACCCAAATAGCGTCAGGCCCTATTAGCGCATATGTTATTTTGACATTTAACCTATGCGCGAGTCGATTCTTAAAACAACGTCCCTAAATAACGTTACCGCCAAGCGTAATTTACGGAGCCTAACGACAGGCGGTATTTGAAATAGCGCTTGATAATTAACATGCCGGGCATGCGCAGTTTTCCTATGATAAAGTTATTCATCAAAATGGCGGCTTCAATGTCTTGATCATTTCCACCACCAATAATTATCGCTTCAAGATCTTCATCCATTGCAAAGATTCTATAGTGGAAGTTAAGAAAAAATAATTGTAGATAAAATGAATCTATAGATACACTATTAGGAACCTCAAAAAATAAATGTTCGTCTTTTATTTGAACAATAATAATACAAAAAATACTGAATATGGCTAAGACAAACACACAAATTTAATGAAAAACTTATAAGACACACAATAGACACAATAACAATAAAGCTAGGTTAAGTGACATTTTCGAATAGCGCATAGCGCGGGTAACTGCTTCCGATAACTGTTAAATAAAATTGAAATACCGCTTGACGTAAACCCAATACCGCAGGACGTTAATTACGTTCACAGACGCTATTGATTTTACCGATATCTCTCTAATAACGAACCGCCCAGTTACTAACCAAAGTAACCAAAGATATATACGGACCATACTAGGGTTGCGCGATACACTTGAAAGTATCGATATTAGGTATCGATACGGATCGGAACGTAAAATATCGATACAGTAGAATATCGAATGTTAATGTATCGATACTCAAAGTATCGATACGTTAGGCTACATTCGTAATCAATTCGCTGGCCAAGTGGCACTTTGGCACGCAAGTCGGCACGAAATTTGTCATTCACAATAACTTCAAAGTCGACTTTAACGCAAGCGCGTTCGTACCTAAATAATTGTCAGGATTCCTTCAACATATGGTCGAAGCATGATTCTGTCTGTATTTACTTCAGTCTGAGGTTATAATATATAATTTGGATTCATTTTTTATAGCAGTATATACTGGAGTTTAGTAGTGATGGACTATAAGACAGATGTCAGATATATCAAAAAACAAATAACAAAAATTAATGCGCATGTCCCATAGCCGGCACGAAGTGCAAGTCGAAGTGAAAGTTTGCAGCTTGCAAGAAATGTCGACGACTTCAACTTCAACTCTGACGCCAAATTGCGTTGTGAATGATCACACTGAAATAGATTTGCTTAGCTTGCGTGCCAAAGTGCCACTTGGCCAGCGAATTGATTACGAATGTAGCCTTAACGATCCGAGATTTTACAGCTGCCAGCGGTTCTATTCAAAAAGCAAAGTGTGGTGATGAAATGAATTAAATAACAACAAAACTATCAAAAGATATTTTTAATAACTAAAAATTATAAATAAACGACGAAACTTTACACTATTACAGTAAACTGCATAGGACAAATAACGGTTGCGTGAATATATTTGCTTTTGTTAGTAGATAACGCCACTCGCCGATACCACTAAAAATCCCGGATCGCAAGGTATCGATACAGTACAAATGTATCGATACTTGGAATGTATCGAAAAGCATAGTATCGATACAAAATATCGAGTATCGGAAGTAAAAGTATCGATACACTGGAATATCGGATGGTATCGCGCATCCCTAGACCATACTCTACGAATTACTGGTATTACGTAAAATATCGATACAGTAGAATATCGAATGTTAATGTATCGATACTCAAAGTATCGATACGTTAACGATCCGAGATTTTACAGCTGCCAGTGGTTCTATTCAAAAAGCAAAGTGTGGTGATGAAATGAATTAAATAACAACAAAACTATCAAAAGATATTTTTAATAACTAAAAATTATAAATAAACGACGAAACTTCACACTATTACAGTAAACTGCATAGGACAAATAACGGTTGCGTGAATATATTTGCTTTTGATAGTAGATAACGCCACTCGCCGCTACCACTAAAAATCCCGGATCGCAAGGTATCGATACAGTACAAATGTATCGATACTTAGAATGTATCGAAAAGCATAGTATCGATACAAAATATCGAGTATCGGAAGTAAAAGTATCGATACACTGGAATATCGGATCGTATCGCGCATCCCTAGTGTTACGTCATCACTTTGTCAGTTGTCAGTGTCACCGTTTATTATGAATTTTGTTATGATTTCGTGATTTAAAAGAATTTGAAAACTGTTAAAATTTAATGCTTGGATTGCTTGGTGTATATTTACTATTGTAATATGGCCTGGAGATCTCACGGAAAATCAAATTTAGAACTAGTAAGAAATTTGCGAGGTACTTATCGTTAACCTATTTTAAATTAAATTAGGTGAATATTTTAAGTTTCATTTCTAGCCAACGGTATTATTAAAAGTGATATTGTTGAAAATGCGATGTTAGCAGTTGATAGAGGTCATTACTCTAAAACAAGCCCTTACTTGGATGCTCCTCAAGGTATCGGATATGGAGTTACCATAAGTGCACCTCATATGCATGCCCATGCCTTAGAGCTATTGAAGGATAATCTAGCTAATGGTACAAGAGCATTAGATGTTGGTTCTGGAAGTGGATACCTCACAGCTTGTATGTCAATCATGATGGGTGAGAAAGGGTATGTATTATGCAGGAGTTAACTAATACTGTTGTTACTTTTTCCTCCTGGACATTATACACATTTAAATCGAGGACATATCTAACTCAAACAGAAAGCTAGGCACTATAACAATATGTTCTGAGGATCAGTTGAACATTTTTTAACTACTAAATCTAGTATTAATAGCTTCTTATTTGCAAAAACTGTTGTTTGTGAATGCTTAGAGTGGCTAACCAATTATCCAATTTCTAACATTTAACTAGTTTCTTAGTAATGTTTCAATGCAGGGATGGGAGCTAAATCCTATAAAATCAGTCATTTTGTAGTTCTGTGAAAGCAATGGTAGAAAAATAATTCCCTTGTTCCAAAATCTCAATTTCCTGCATCTAATTTCCTATTAGTTTTTGCAATTCTTTTAATTCCTTGTTTTATTTCATATTGTACAATACTTCTAGAAGATGAAGTACCACACAGTAATAAAGTCACAAGATAGGATGTCACTATTTTCCTCGCTATTTTCAGATAAAACAGTTGAGATTTTAAGGGCATCGGGTATCTATTACCAACAAAAAATCCAAATGCTAACCAGGTATTGTCGCCACTGTGCATTTACAGTCATTCTAACTATAGCTACCTACTACTTCTATGGGTTTTTTTTAAAGAATTGGTTGTAATAAAATCTAGAAGTTGTATAATACGGAAACTTAAATTCTGCTTTTTTCTCAATAAATATATCATTTATTTTTTAGAGTTGCTGTTGGTATAGATCATCTACAAGAATTGGTGGACATGTCCAGATCCAATATTCAAACAGCAAATGCTGATTTATTAGAGACAAATAGAGTTCAGCTTCTAATAGGAGATGGAAGACAAGGTTACACTGAATTAGCACCTTATGATGCTATACATGTTGGTGCTGCTGCCCCTACTTTACCACAACAATTAGTTGATCAATTAAAGGTTAGTTAATCACTAGGTTAATCAATTTCAGTAAACATTGTTTTTTTTCCATAACATTTATATATAAAATAAACTAAAATAAATATTCAACTGGGAATATAATACTTTATGCTTGTTTCATATTGAATAAGGCAAAATTAAACAATTATTAAAACCCTATAAATGTATAGACAAAAACACCATTAAATGTAATGGGGGAAAAATAAGCTGATCTTCTTGATGTCTCTAAGGAATTGTACAACTTTGGAAACCAATTTTTTTTAGTAATAATGACCAAATAAAATGTCTGGATATAAATTTCAATTTTCAAAGAAAAATAAAAAAAGGTTGAGGGAAGTAGGAAATTTAAAGTTACAACTTTGGTTTAGATTCAACCCAATTTAACGAAATCAGCCCCGATTGGAAAGTGTTGATCAGCCGATTACAATTCTTACTATAAAACATTTTCATTTAGTTATAATTATAGGTACGAAGAAAAAACTTTAAACCAAAAGAATTGACTTTCGTTTATGTTGGAAATCAAAAATACTTAAATATTGTAATTGTGTGGCTCAAAATATGTATTTTAAAATGTAACTTTTTGAAAGTTAAGTGGTATTTTATTTGACTCTGACTTTGATCTTCATTTGAAAATAAAGAGCAGTTGTATGAATTCCACATTTATATTTATTTTAATTTAGACTGATATATAAATTTTATATGTTGTTTGACTAATATACCTAATTGTATTAGCTCTTTTCAGCAAAATAAACAAAACATATATATATATATATATATATATATATATGTATATGTATATATGCCACATCCCCATATAAATCGTCTCCTATATATGTAATGAACGTTTATGTCAATTATAAAATTTAATTTTTATCTATTTTTACAATTATACCGACATCCTCGTTTAAATAATTCCTTGAGAATGAATATGTTATATTCGAAAGCTTGGAATATATTTTAAAAAGAGTACTCTCTGGTATTTTATTGCCACATCCCCAAATAAATCGTCTCCGTTACTGAGTTGGCAAATATTTCTAGTAATTTATATATATATATATATATATAGGAGACGATTTATGTGGGGATGTGGCAATAAAATACCAGAGAGTACTCTTTTTAAAATATATTCCAAGCTTTCGAATATAACATATTCATTCTCAAGGACTGAAAATTATTAGGATGGTCAAATTATAAAATAAATTAATGTTAAAATTTACTTACATTATTTAAACGAGGATGTCGGTATAATTGTAAAAATAGATAAAAATAAAATTTTATAATTGACATAAACGTTCATTACAAATTAAACTCATAAAACAATATGACATTCAATATGACATTAAACAAAAATTTTTATCTATAAAGGTCTATTGCCACATCCCCACATAAATCGTCTCCGTTACTGAGTTGGCAAATATTTCTAGTAATTTACATATATATATATATATATATATATATATAGGAAATAGTTCGTTGCCGATACTAGTTAGGTCAAACTTTTATTGTGGGGGATGCGGCAATGTGAAAAAGTGAACTCTTTTTAGTTTGTTCTAAGCTTTTGGTAATTTATTAAAACCATATATATATATATACACCCTTAATATTTCAGAAATGCGGCATATTAGAAAGAAATGCCGAAACACGTCAACTTTTAACTTGAGGGGGACACTTTTTGGCGCTAATGTCATAAACGTCAGATTCACTCCCTCCCTTCTGGAGATACCCCTTGAATTTCAAACAACGATTAAATAACAATGGAAGGCTGGAATCAAAGGCAAATCAAAATTATTGAATAGAGATTCACCAGACCTTTTAAATGAGGTATGACTTGATACCTAATGCCATTTGAGAAAATTCAAGGGGTATCTCCAGAAGGGAGGGGGTGAATCTGACGTTTATGACATTAGCGTTAAAAAGTGTCCCCCTCAAGTAAAAAGTTGACGTATTTCGGCATTTCTTTCTAATATGTGCCATTTCTGAAATATTAAGGGTGGGTCCTTTTCAAATGAACACAGTGTATATAAATTGTATTGTTCATCTCTAGTCTTACAGCGTGAGCCACAGAAAACAGTCCACCCCGATATTTGGCAGTATTCCTTAGATTTTAAGGAAATTAGGAAACACGTCGATTTTTGTTCTAAGGGAGAAACATTTTTACGATACAGACATCTGTCATTTGTCAACCCCCTCCCTTCCACTTCACCAACCCCTTATTTTTAAATAGGGAATATACCATGTGCGGCACATCATTAGAAAGGTATTTAGATGGAGTATTCAGACATAATGATCATCCACGATTTTTTTCGATATTTACACCATCTTTGCAAAACAAAATCTTAATTAATTTAAAGTACAACACCTCTTAAAAATGAAACGCAACGCCTATGGTTTGCTAATGTGTCATTTTTTCTGTCACATCAAAAGTAAATTAAAACAAATAGTGCAAAAATAATATGATAACTGAAAACCCTATCTTAACATGCCTATTAAGAGTACCGAAAATGACCTTTTCCCGTGCGGCGCACGCAACTTATTGTATTAATATAACGTTCAATACAATTCTTATACGAGATAATCATTTGTTTGAACTATTTGTTGCTCGTTGCTCAATAGGACATCAACAATTATTGCAAATGAATTTTTGTTTCAGGTTGGCGGAAGATTAATAGTGCCTGTAGGACCAGCTGGCGGTGACCAACAATTAGAACAAATAGATAAATTATCGGACGGAACTATTGAACGAAAAATTCTGATGGGAGTTGTATATGTACCTTTAACTGACAAAGATCGCCAGTGGCCTAGATATCGTTGACTGTGACTAGTTATTATTATCTTTATTTTAATTTGTCTTATTTATTGTGGATATCGTTGGTTCATTCATTTTCGAATTTTGAAAATGTACTAGTCGAATTTGTATAAAAATATCAAATATCTCAATTGACTGTTTGTGATACTAACACAGGTATATTATATACAGAGCATTTCAATGAAAACTATCCACCAAACATAATTATGAAGGCTTCACTTTTATGAAAAAAATTTTAAAACACGTCAAAAATCATATAAAGGGGGAAGTCTCTTTGCTCCAATGTAGACGTTATAACTTTAACCCCCTCCCCCCTATGGTCACTACTCCCAATTTTTTAAATGGAACACCCTATACATTATTTCATTGTTGGATTCTCCTCTACAAGAGGATTGCAAAAATGTATAATACATAAGTGAAAATTGGGAAATACAGTTGGGAAATACGAATAATTCCAATTTACTAATAGTAACATTTTAATTCGTAACAAATCAGCAAACCAATAGTAATTTATTTTTCCGTTGACCGTGTATTAACATATGCTATCAACGATTTACTGCGGGCAACCCAACGCACATCTTATACTTTATATTTATATTGACAGTTACCTGTGGTGTAGGCAACCAAACATACAATAACGTCTTCAAAAAATGAATCCTAGTATAGAATACTTCTAGTTTTTGACTTACCTATCGTTTTATTTTATTATTCTACAATTATAATGATTATTATTGTTAAGACATCCAAAAAATAATTTAAGAAAAACGAAAACAGTGACATTTGAACCAGCGACCATCTCTGTGACATTTCAATGTAATTATTTATTTTTGACAGTACTTACCTATGAAACAAATAAATATTTTTAGTTTTTAAATATTGAGAAAAACGAATACAACCGATACCGTCGACGGAAAAGCTTTGTAACTAACACGAGTATTAAAAGGGCAATTAACAATCTCGAACATTAACGCACTCGCTCTGCTCGTGCGTTAAATTATCTCGATTGTAAATGGCCCTCATTAATACACTTGTTGGTTAAATAACTATTATTTCATACTGTTACATTATAAACAAATAAACCCTTAGTTACCGTAACTATAAACATGGTTATAACATAGTTATAACTTATAACTCCGTTGGGAGTTATACTAAGCAGTTATAGATCTTTAGCTCCCTCTAATGTATTTACAAAAACAAACCGACAATTGTAATTTTCCACTGAAATTATTTCCTGAATTGCAAGGATTCTCCATTGATATGAATGTAGTCAAACATGAAGTTGAAGTTTCCCTTCTTTCATCTGACATGCCAGCCAACATTATTGCAGTTTTATTTTTCAATTCCATGCTGTTGGCCAAATACCCTTCTACTACCGTTGAACTTCGCCATCGACCAGCCTATTCATTGTTGTCATATTTGCTCCTGCATTGACCAAGGCAGTCGCAGACAATGTCCCGTGAAAGTTTCTGGATTTGGCAAATCCAAAAAACTAGTAGCAATTTTGCTTGGGATTTTACCGAATCTATTTTTCCCAACGGGATGAACTGTGCAACGCTTTTCGTGAAACGTTAGAAAAAATCTTTCCGGACCCGACGGACGCAAAGACATATACTTCCTCACCAGACCCAATGCAGAGAACTCGTTTTCTTACTTTTCTTACGGATATCTGTTTGACTTTCCGGAATGTCAACCACCATAATAGAGCCCCTATCTTCAATGTGATTAATCTTCATATTCAAAAGTTCTTGACCTCTACAGCCCCCGAAATAACCCATAATCATAACTACCTGTAAAACAGACCAATAAATGTGCAATTGTTGCAGTTTGCATTACATACCTTATGTAAGTAAGTGGTTCTTGATCAGAAGCATTCTTCAAAAATTTAAAACATCCCGACTGAACACTTGAGACTTTTTTGGCTCATAGCCTTTACTTTTTCGTTTTAAAACCGCTTCCAGTTCGTGAAACTTACTCCCATCTGTATCATTATAAATTTTCATCATTAATTTTAACATTGACCGCTTTGTCCAAAGGGAATTAGGACTGTACGATTCAGACTGTAAGATAAATAAACCACTTTTTTTTTAAGGAGCCGTCCTTTCGCCGGCACCACCTCAGCCTCCTGGGCTTATTGTGGATACTCCTAGTTTTCTGACTACAGCCTATTCAGCCAATCCGTATTAGCTCATACAGGGTCTTTGCTGGTTGGTTGTAGAAGTCTTCTGGAGTCATTTGGGGTCTACCATACAGTTTCTGCCTCCTGTGGTCCAGCGTCTCACAGTTGCATAGTATATGCAGAGCTGTTTCGGTATCCTTTTTGCATCTTCTGGTGCGTAGTTTGTTCCTGCTCATTGAGAGCAGTTCTTTCGCTACTTTTTCTGATGGTTCTTTTATGAATTTCTTCCCATGCATTTGCCTGGGCGTATTCTTCCAGTGTTTATTGTGTTGTTCTTTTACCCACCCTTTTAATCATGACCTAGTTGAGCATCTGGGAATGCCCACAGCTGGTTCGGGTCCGTTCATCAGGGTTGACGATCCTGCTCTTGCGAGTTCGTCAGTCATTTCATTGCCAACGATTCCTTTGTGACCTGGGACCCACTCCAGTGTTACACTGCTCCGAGTCGCCAGTCTTCTAAGTTCTTCGCCGCATTCCCATACCAGCCGAGATGTTACCTTAGAGGTCTGAAGTGCTTTAAGGGCAGCTTGACTGTCACTGTAGATCCTGATCTGCCTGTTGTTGTAGGCTCTCATGTTATTTGCCCTTGCACATGCAAGTATTGCATATACCTCTGCTTGAAATACCGAGGCGTATTTTCCAAGCGAGACGATTCCTTCATATTTGCTCGACTTGCTGTATATGCCCGCTCCGGTGCCGAGCTCATTCTTTGATCCGTCTGTGTACCAGATCAGTTCATTTGCTCTACTGAGTGGTGGTGCATTCTCTTCCTCAAGCTCCTTTCGATCTTTGATGACAATCTCGAAGTTCTTGCGAAAGATATATCTGGTGGTCATGTGGTCTGTTGGCATTTTAAAGATGACGTCATAAACCACTTAGACTAGAACGTAGAGGAATAAATACATACCATGTCTTGAAAGTAAGCCGACATTATAGTTTCACTCAAATTTTTGCTTTCAATACGGTCAACTTTCAGCCACTGCAGGAATATGTCATATTCTTTTTTATACTTTGCTTCCGACTTTGTCAGCCTTTTGCAACAAATCACCTGAAATCTCAATGCTCTCCAAGCTTTCATTCATTTTCACGAATTAATAAATTTGACAAATACTTACAAACTTGTCAGTTGATAAATCCATAGTAATCATATCTACTTAATTTTTAAACATTTTTTCATAAAAGTGACGCTTTCAGAATTTTGTGGGGTGTATAGTTTTCATTGAAATGTTCTGTATAAATAGTATGGAGAAGTGGACGAGATAAGTAGATAAGAAAGATCCGAAAGATATTATTTTTTTTATTTGCACACAAACGATTATTTTGTTTCTGAGCTATTGGAGCATAAACAATGACGACTAGAAGATAATGTTGATCGTAGCATCGCCCTCAGTATTTTTAACTTCCAAAAGTAACATATTCCATATCGTTGGGCAACCTGTATATAAGTTAATACTCTGATGAAGTTGTGTGCAAGTACCTACTTTACGATTATAAAGTTAAGTTTAAGTAAGTAGTATGTAAATCAATGTAAATATGAAATTATCATATTATGATAAAAGGCATGATGAAAGTCACTAAAAATCTCGGAAATAATGATCTGACATAATCATATAGGATTCTAACGAAATCACTTAATTATATTTTAAATGTGTGATTATGTATTTTAGTAGAAATATAAATACAAACATAACAATCCGCCATCTTAAGGTTCAATGGGGAAGAACACTAAGAGATGAAATCCTTTCAAACATATTTCAATCAATGAATAATGATACTGTTCAAGTGACCAGACAATATCATGTGTCAAAAGCATACATCATATATGGAGATCACGATAATACTGTTTTTGAAAATTAGTGAGATTTTTTATTTAAATGGATTTATCGATTTTAAAAATGAAAGTCTTCTTCCCTCTGTTTTTGTGTAAGCAATGGGAAAGACCACTAATTTTCAAAAACAGTATAATCGTTATCTCCATGTCTAAAAACTACTGTATGAGGTAATTATATATTTTTATTTGTTTTATAATATGAATAATGAATAAAAGGCTGCTTTCATTGTTGTAATGCAGTGTGACGTACTAGCCCCTACACGCCTATCGATCTTAAGCCGACCAATCATATAAGTTCTATCATAGTAAATCCCTGTACCTATGGTTCCATGCATGACAAGATCATGCTTCATTATATTTATATGTTGTTTTTAAGTTTTTGAAAAATATTGAAAATATAACACAAAAACGGCAACAATAAACCTTACAAACAGTCGACAAACGGAAAAAACAGGTTACACAGCCAAAGACGACTAAGGTCACAGATCACAGAACTAAAAGTCAATCACGCTGAGAGTGCTTCTGTGAACAAATGTCATATTCCATCACCAACAGTGTTGCCGCACTAAAATAGTGAAACTTGTTCTCGAGATAAAAGAAGAATACAAACAAAATATAATCATTCCAACAAATTACTTTGTTGTAAAATTACATGTTTATCATTAGTTGATTACGTAGTAGGGAAAAACAGCTCAGATATACAATAGCCAATGATGAGTAACTTTGGCAACACGGCACTACGGTGTCCATAGAGGATATACAGATACATTCAAACACAAACGGAACATAGGGATTTTAAGCATTGTATCAGAACTTCTTTTGAACTAGTCGACCAACATCCAGCTTCAACAGATTAAAAACACGATTATTACAATCGTTTATTTGGACACCTATAACATATCCTACAATTCCCACCACTCCGTATTCTCAACTGTGGGCGGTTAGCGTCAGACAGTCAGTAAACAGCAGTCGGTAGGTAGGGTACAATTTAAAGAATCTTATTTTGTTTTATTTACGAATTTATTTTTATTTTGAAAGCCGTTATTGCCAAAAGAAATCAAAACATATTATCTTAACTCGAAACATGAATTGTTAAAGAGAATGTAACAATTAATTTTCGATTTTAACAACATAAAACGTAAGCATATTGTTTCAATATGTAGCGACTTTTACTACCCCCATCAAATAATTATTCAATACTAAATCGCAGTTCGCTCATAACTAACAAATGTTGGAAGGAGAATGGGCTGGGTTTCATACATTGGTTCTGAATCCAACTGTCCAGATCAATACTTGATAACTTGATATTCATTGAAGTGAACTTATAGAAATGTTTTGTTGGTGGACTATTTAGATCGGACAATACATTAAATCCCTATGTTCCGTTTGTGTTTGTATGTATCTGTATAATAGAATCAGTCAGAGATAGATAATGTTAGAGGTTATACATTATAGCACCGCCCACTTGTTTCGGACATTTTTCAGTTTTGAATTAATATGTTGATTTCAAAACGCCAGGAAATCAATTTAATACGATTTTGACACATGATATTGTCTGCACACTGAACCAACATCAATATTCATTGATTGAAATATATTGGATTGCATTGGATTGCATCTCTTAGTGGTCTTCCCCAAATATCTTATTTGCGATATGTTTGTGAAGTTTTTGATTTGATTTCGCGACGTTTTGTAATATGGGGTATTTGATTTTGTTGAGACAATCATATTGATGAGAATGATTTATTTTGTCTAGGTAGCCTGGATGTTTGGGGATGGTTATACCATTGTCTATAACATATCGATTTGAAGTTTTTCTTATCATTGAACCATCTAATGTGTAACAGAAAACTATACAGTACAGTGCTGCCACGCTTAAAACGTCGATGTGTTTTTGCCTTGCCGTCCACTAAGTATGTATATAACTACATGCATCTAACCTGGAAACCGGAAACTGGATCATGCGCTTCGTGCTTTGTGTCGAGAATCTCTTAGTCGCTCGTTTAAAATTCTAGGTCTCTTTTGAGGCATTTGTGAACTTTACAGTTCTTTAGTCATAGCTAACATTTGTCACCACGTAATTAATATTTAAAAAATAAATAGACATTAAGCTTTTTTGAACGTGATTATCAACTGCATTAGAAGAAATATATTATGCTTTAGACCTCTTGAAAATTTGGATTTTCCAATGCACACTAAGAAAGTTTGCAACCTCTATAATGCATTCACCAGCTTTGCATTAATCAAGTTTTTTCATGTAAACTGTTTTGGTTGTTAAAACTCATACTATATTTCTTGTAGGTGGTATACGATTTTTGAGCCAAATGTTACTTTTCCATATGAGTAATGATTTCTTAGATCCTTTTTTTATTATAAACTGATAGAAATATCGAATGTTTAGCGACATAAATTAAATTAAATCGAAAATGTGGAGTGTTGAACATGTATTTTTCGTAAAATAAATAAAGATATTTAAATATTTGTATATTTTTATTTAAATTCCTTAAAAGTTAGTTTTATTTGTATTTAGGAGCTTAGAGGATGGGGAGTACATTGCAGATCACATTCGATATTTAATTATAGTCCGGGAAAGTTAGGACACAAGCATCAACTTTTTCTGAGATGGAATATTATGTCCCTAATCGAAAACATATCGACCCGATATCTTATGCCCTGTAAAATTTTTGTGAATAATGTTCTATTTTATAGATAGAACCCTTTATTTATTCACATTTAGGTACTGTACCTATATCAGAACCGCTGGCTTGGATAATGTGTGGGAGTTCTGACATATACTACTGAAACTTATGGCAAAAATAAAACAGTATTATGAAATCGTGAAACTTTTAATATCTCAATTGAATTGATAATGTATATATTCATAGTTTATTACAAGTTGGAATGTTGTTTTAAAGTTGTAAATACATGAAAATATACTAGGTACTTAACATATAAACAACAAAATATTACTATATGAATATTAACATTAATTGCTCTGGAATTGGGGAATATATTTTAAACAAACATTTCAAATAAAATCGGTTCAACAAGCTATTTTTCATTCATGTCCGTTGCAAAAAATATACAGTTTTTTCTATTACCAATAATAATAATTAACACCAGTAGATAAAATTAGAATTAATATTTAGCACTATTACATTAACAAAACAATTTCTTTTACAACTCTTCAAAAGTAATTATAGACCAGTAGCCCATGGCACACGTAGGCTTCATTATTTCGAATGGAAGCCGTTTTCGCCATCAAGTTTTATGTGAAAAACAAGAAGAATAAGGCTATTCCCCAAGGCCCAAACTGGGTAATCAACGATACAGAGGACATTGAAAATCTTAGAATTTTCACGAAACTAGAACAATTAACTTATGGATGCCGTGTACTTGAATGCATTTATCATCAAAAACAACATGGTATACAAATTCAAAGCTGGATTAATAAACTCTGTTGTTCGTGATTCCCGAAAATAAAATATTGATATCACATACATGCGTTTATAAACCGTTGTTGTTGAGTTTTTCGTAGTTTCCACGTCGTTCGTCGTTGCTCTCAAATGACCAAACTTTATATCTTGTTATTCGTGATTCGCAGTTCCGCCTGGGGCCGTATTCTCGACAAGTGAGCTTTTTGACGTATACGCATTAAAACGAATGGTTCATGTGCGAGTACTTTTTTGAAGTGGTATTCTTGACGACCATTCGTTTTTTGGAACGTATACGCTTGATCATGTGCGATCATAACATCCGGCAACACTGCAACATCTCACTAATTACAGAAATTGGTTCGTAAATTTACGTTTTGTGAACTTAAATTCAAAAACTGACAATTGGCAAAGTGAAAGATTGTCAACATTTGTGATTTACAGAAAATTGAGGAAAAATAAATTTTATGTAGGATGTCTCATCGAGATAAAAAAAGTCAAATGACGCCAAAAAAATCTCCTTATTGAGTATCTGAAAAAAAAACTCGGATCTTCAATCCGGTAAATTTTCTAATAGTTTTACATTCAAAGATGCCGAAAGGAAGTGGACTGAAATAAGTTTGATACTAAATAGTATGCCGGGTGCATCCAGAGATTGAAAGAATTGGAGAAAGGTGAGATTAAGTCGCACGAATTTATTTTGTACAATAATATATTCAAAAATACTTGTCTTCGAAGTTGACAACAAATTAGTATAATTTTATAGATAGACGTCAACAAAACTATAAAACGAACGATACAAAGCGCTCGCTGTAATCACTCGTTTTGAAAACGTATACGCATCAATGTTCACGAGTCAAGACCCCAATTATTGACCCTTCGCAACACTCAAGGTTACTCGCTTCCTAACGAATTCGTTAAAATACTATTCTTGAGCGCTCTCTGCTTTGCGTATTCGCTTGATAGTGTTCGTTATGCAGCGAGTACATTTTTGTACGTGACCTTAGAGTATAACTACATGTATTAATCTGAGGTGATAACCATATGTAGATAATATTTATATTTATACTGAAAGTGATATAAGTGACAGCGCGCGCGTATAGTTAATACTATTGTTTATAGAAAAATTTCAAATTGTAATTGGGTTTGAGTAATCGAGGATGTGAATTTAATGTTAGTGGAAAATTTAGAGCTGGCGGCAATAGAAGTTAAAAATTTCCGGGTTTCGCGCAAATCTTTGAATCCGTTCACGACAATGAATGATTTTCTCCGCCGCGAATACTATCTATTTGCCAATTTAGTCCAGTCTTCCACGAAATCTTCAAAGTTATTTGTGAATGTAGGTACTACCAATTTTTAGATCCGCCCCCTTGAAATATTCTAACATCTTTTTTTGCTTTTCCTTCGCGTCCGCGTAATTGAAAATGTTTTGATCAATTTTATACAACACTTTTAAACAGACATACATAAAACATAACCATAAAATTGGAATAATTTGACAGCGTCAAGAAGAGCGAACGCTTTATTAACGGTATTGCCAAATTTCTCATTTCGTTTAAGCACGCCCATTAACGAATCACCCCAAGAATTGCATAGTAGTAAAGTCTTCGCTAACTACTGCTCGTTATGCAGCGAATTCGCTCGATAGCGAGTGATGTCAAGAATTGGGCTCCAAGAATACCAAAACGGACGAATCTCTCGAAATGCGCATACGCATCAAAAGTTCACTTGTCGAGAATACGGCCCCAGTGAAAACTGAAGTTAGTGCCACGTGACTTGATATCTGCCAATCGTGTCAAACTCCACTTATTTTGATAATAGATTTGCTGTTGAAAAACTCGTTACTCTCTTACTTTCTTGATACAAAACCGAAAAACAATAAATAAACAACAATAATCTGTCATGTGTAACTTTTTCTGTCGTATGACAAAAGTCATATTTGTGACCAATCAAATTTCAACATCGCCAACAACGAAAAAACAATATAAATTAGTCAGCTCGGGAACAAATAACGAATAACGAATAACAAACTTGGAAAATACGGCGAGCAACCAACAACGGGAACAACTGAGTTTATAAATCCAGCTTAAGGGTTGAAAAGCGAGGGTTAAACTTGATAAAAAGGTGGAAAAAAACAATTATGTATGCCGAAAAGAGTTTAGATTTTGTTATCTTAGTAGATGTTGAAAACGTTAAAAACATTAATGGCATACATTTTGAGGTGATACTCTATTTGTTAATCATTTTTCAAATATGAGAAAAAGTGATAATTAAGAACAATTATATTATTTATTTTTAACGCTTTTTATAATAACTGAGTTTGAATCTATTCTAACCGGTTTGTAGATTTTTATAACTGCATTTTGCTAGTAAAAACGGCATGGTGCAGCCGGTAGAACTGGTAGAAGACATCACGACCTGCTCCCAATACTATTTAGAATTTCTGTCAATTTCTTCAAAGTCATAACCTTATTTTTTCTTGGTTAAAACAGATCATTTGGTTAATTTATCAAGAATGGCAAGGAAAATCATTGAAGAAGCTATACAGAAGGGGAAGGGTGAATAGAATGGTTATTTTTCCTTCCCCTTCTTGAAAAATTTGACAGAGTTTATACTTTTATTCTAAATAGTGGGGGGAACAGGTCAGGAGAATAGACTCTCGTGAAAACATTCAGCTGTAAAGGGCATCCTGGATATTTTCTAGTATCGTCTGTGATTTCCTCCGCCGGTGGGGAATATTTTCTATAAGTGGTGGACATTTTCATTCATTATTATGATTTAGGATGTAGTTGGTACCTCATTAAAAGATTTTCATTTAATAATAATATTTTCATGTCATCATTCCCTATAATATTATTGTACCTAATACAATAATTGCATCTGAACGATTTAGCACAATAATGTTATTTCTTAGTGCAAAATCATTTAATTTCAAATATTGTACAATATTACGCGTATGCTGAAAGTTTAAAAATTCAAAAAGCTCGCGTCTTAAGCGATAATTCATGCCTGTAGCATGTAGCCAAGGTAGGCGCTAGTGGTGACTTTATGCACTACACGTTCAACAACTCTCTTATTTGTATTTCTCTATGGTTTCCGAAAAGACCCATGGCAACCGTTTGTTTATATACCGTGACACAACTGTACCTACCAAGCAGCGCCACTCTTTGTTTTGTTACCTATGAGCGCCACGCTGTAGCTGCAATGGTTCCGTGGGTTCGGAGGAACCAGGCCCGCAGCCAGTGGTTAAAAAGATCCCCTGGGAGGAAAGTACCAGATTATAAAGGTTATCTATGAAACCAGAGGAAACCAGTTTCCTCCCTGATATGAGGAAAGTGTGTACTTTCATAGATGTTCGTAGGCTTTTTGGTTCAAATAACGTAGCGAATCGATTCCATTTGCTTTGGGTTATTTTTTTTCTTCTGGGGGTTAGTTGGGTCTTTATGCATTTTATTAAGGGAGCGCCAGCTCACGACTGATACTGGACTCAGGGCCGAGCCGACCCCCGGCAGCGCCTGTGTGCGAAACCTATGAAGCGCCTCTTTTTTTTACGAATCTTCATGTTTCAACGTATTTTTTTTATCATTTGTTAATTTTGTCTAGTTTTCTATTATAAATGACGTTAATCCAGCGTCAGTTGTATCGATAATTGGACAGAAACCTAGGAAATGCTATCTTATTTCCAACTTTCTAGTTTCTGTGTTAAAATTGACAAATCTTATTATAATACTAATTTGCTCTACGTGTGAAACGACAGGAGTACAATCCAGTATTATTGAAAAATATTTATTAATTCTACATAAATTTAAAATAAAATGTTAAATTTGGTTACCGAGTATGTAAATTACTTCATTCTAGGTTTTATCTCCAAGATAAGTCGGCATATTTTTGAAATCGCAAATCGCGAGTCCTATATGTTCAGTCAATGAAAGATCGAATTTTCCTAAAATTTCAATACATTTTAAAAAATTACCATTGTTACGGTCGTATAATTTTTTGCTTTGGCCACGAAAAGCCATATTTTGTGTACTTAGAAATTGGACCACATATTATGAAGGGTGTCAGGTGAAAACCAGGAATGTCCATTTATTACCTAAAATGAGTCAGATGTGTCATCGGTTTGCAAGCGTTATGTATTTATCCATGCCTTAAACATATCAGAAGAAAACAAGGAGTGTCACGTTCTACAACGTTATTTAAAAATGCTATATACGGAGAAAACCGAAACCGTAATAAACAGGGAATGTCCAGTCAGTAGGTATTTTATTATACAATGCCTACTTGGAATTCGACAAAAACATGTGACTGATTAATACAAAATTGAGAATGGAATCTCCCAAGGATTGGGAACAAACTATTCCGACATCTAGAGAGAAACCAATGATATTTACTGTAGTTTCAGTAGATCAGAGTTATGTTAAAAAGTGGAATGAGCTTTTCTCCACAAAATATGCAAAAAAGTGTCCATTCCCGATGCAAAAACAGAGAGTTTAAGGTGACTAATGGGCATGTACGACTTATATCACATCGTGATTCCTACAATGGAGCGATGTTAGAATCTCCACTTCACTCTGCAGAACAGTGTAATAAAATTACACCCAAAATCAACCCAAGTAGCACAGGCTTTGAATTTCAATTGCCTTCCCAATCTTATTTCGAACTGATACCTACAGATACAAAAAAAACACAAAGACCTCATGTCGTTATTGAAATTTTGTCTGTGTGATGAAGTGAAACAACCTTATGTCAGTCTTCCACATTCTGAAAAAACAAGTCGAAAACGAAGAAGAAAAGCTGTTGGTCAAGCAGGTCCCTCTCAAGAACATGCTGACAAACTTTGTGCCAATAATATTTCAGTTGATGAAAAACCAAGTCGAAGACTAACAAAAAGATCAGAATTTGTTGATGTAGATCGTGCAGGTCCATCTCACGAACAGGATAAACAACTTTGTGAGAAAGAAACCGCAAAAAATAAATGAATCTAAGATCCCCATTTTCACCCAAACAAAGCAGTAGTTACTCCATGTAATACAGCTTTTTTTGAAAGAAGTTCTATTTTTAGTTCATTTTTCATTGTTTATTGAATCTTCAGTAATAGAAGATGTTTCTTAAACAAAAAACTGTTATTACTCAAAACTTGGTCGCGTGGACATTCCTGGTTTTTACTTGAAACCCTTCATATATTATTCTGTTGATTGCATCGTAGCGCTGCTTTTCAACCTCTAAAAGTTTTGGTTGAATACTATCAATAGTGCGCATATAGTGCGCATATGTTGCGCCTATTGTAACTACTTACTTATCGATACTCCACTACAAGGGTGTGTTCATAAATTTACTCTGAGTTACATCTAGAGTTACGCGAGAGTTAAGTCACGTGGTTTATATGGATGAACTCGAAGGGTGTGTTCATAAACTTATTGTTCGATCATAATCCATAACATAACATAACCAAACTAAATTAGTGTTTTTGTTTTTATATTGTTTTTATTTGTATCTTATTTATTACTTATTAAAGCATGAATAACGAGTTGCTTGTTTTGAACGCTTGGAATTACATGTTGGAACTGTTTAATGTTAGTTGATATTTTATTTTTCCTTGGAGTTCGATTTATAATTTAACAGAAAAATGTAAAGTTTATTTTTAATGGTAGCATATTTTTCCAACTAATTCAGTTATATGGAACTCCTCCATTATGATTTGTAATACAGGCAACAGGTTGAAGTGGTGAAAACAAAAATGTGTGACAATTTTCTTACTTCGGCTTGTTAATTGACATGGTAATTTATGTCAGAGTTAACGCAAACCCTTCCCGGATAGCAGAGTCAACGGAGTTAACTCCAGAGTAGCATTTTTCAAATTTATAAACGATTGGAAGTTAACTCTAGATGGAGTAAATAAACGATACTGAGTTAATCCTCAACTCTGGAGTAACTATGTGAACGCACCCCAAAGAATATGTTGTTGTTATAAGTGTAACAAAAATAATTTCGGTGGCGGCGCCTCTATTGTCTTGGCGCCTGTGTGCGCCGCACACTTCGCACACATGGGCGGCGCAGACCTGATACTGGTTTGCAAAAAAGCATATGCTGTAAATCGAGGAAAATAGTATCGGTAATCTAATCTAAAATTTATGTGTTGTGTGAGTTATCATACATTTTTTTCAAAGATACAAGTTATTTTCAGTTTTCTATAATATGTAATTGAATTTTTTGTCAAGTTTTTGAAATCAATGTAATGTGCTAAATATATGCATACATTTTAATATACTGAGAATCGAACAAGAAATTTTAGAAGTTTTAAAAATAAAAACAATACAAAATTTATTTTATCTTAATTTTTATACATATTAGAAACAAATGACACTTGCCAAATTATTGAATGAATTATTAAAAAATTCACACACACAGACGTTTTGTCAAATTTTTTTAATTTCGTAAAATTTCTTGGTCGAATTAATGCAAAGAGGTACAAAATACTTACAAAAACGTACATTTTCAAAAACATTTAACATAACATATGTTTTTAAAATGATGGATAAGTTAACACTAGGTTACTTGCTTATTTCCAAGGACTCCACTTAAAAAAAGTAAGTCTTACAAATCTTTTTAATTGACCTATCAATTCTGAATCTACAAACACTATCGCCATCGTTTAGCGTTACAAGATTACAACGAACATTTTATATCAAAGCATGGTGGAGCTAAAGTTGGGCTTTCTTGTTGAAAATTATTAAATTCGTTATTTTTCTATTGAAATTGTATATATCACAAGAAATTATGCGTTAGCTTTATTTGATTATTACTTCCCGGGTAAACTAGCACGCTTCAGAGAAGTGAATTATCTGGTTTTTTGTGGAGCAGTGTAATTATTTTTTCAGACTGTTAATGATATGTTATGTTAGCGAAAAATACTAAGGTGGGTGACGCCGGTGATGCGATTTATGTAGATTCAGAATTAGACAATTATCCGCAACTATATTCTAACTTTGGAACTGAAAAGAGTACTATGAATCGTTAATTAAAATATTAAATATTGTTTGAAACATTTTATTGAATTTGACCCAAAAATATTAGATCACAATAAGAGAGTTAATTTAACTATTTAAGTACTTGATAGTTGGTATTGTGGTAATTCTAAAAACTTAGTTCGAACCCCAATATATAAATACCCCACGCGTCGCTACGCTACACAACGCCTGCAGAATATGCAAATAGTTCTTCGTCTGATGGATAAGAAGAAGAGCTGGAGGCATGTGCTGCTGTATTACTAGCAATAAAAAAAGAAATGCCAGACATGGGGACTGCCGGCAGATGTGAAAACACAAATAAATGAACTCCTTTTAAAATTTTTATCGTACGCACATGAAGCGCGGTAACGGTGACGTCATCAACCCATAAGTTTTGCTCCTACTAAAAATCGCTCACTGGAGCTAAAGAAGTTTTTACTTTAAAAATCAAGTAACAGATATCTATAAATAATAGACTAGGACCTCACTACTAAAACTCATTAGTTTTGTGGGTGATGATGACAGGAAACGCGATAATGGTGACAGGTGACGGTTACGCGACTATGGTTACGTGGTGAGAGATGTTGGCTACGTCACCAGCCTATAAGTTTTGCCCCCACCAAAAATCGCTCAACACGACTAGAGCAGTTTTCCCCTCAAAAAATAGGAGACGAATTTAGGTTCGACACAAAAGAAACGACCATTGCGGGTCTATTTCAATGCTTAATTTCTGCACACACATTAACGTCGTGTAGTGTAGCGTAGGGGAGTTGCTTTGTGGGTTTAGAACCTCACTCTTGCGGAAGCATGCGCTCGAATATGTTTATAAAATGTCTAGCAATGGAAAGTAAACTTTACGTTAATGATAGGGGATTTTAAGACAAAATATTTTTGTGAATGTGACATTCGAATGATTACCCACGAATTGTATAAGAGTGCTTAAAAATAGTAGGGGAAAGTCGACCTTCCCCTACGAAATTGTCTTTTAATGGAAAAATTGCCTTGAATGTTATTTATTTAAATGAATGGTATATCGCAAATATCATAGGAATGAAAATATACCCGTCACAATTGACGCTAAGCGAAGTCTTATTTGTGTGATTATACAAGGTGCTTTGAAATACTCGCTCCACAGGTCATGTGCGCTTTCAGTATAAAAAATTGGGCAATTCTTTTGAGGCATAGCAATTAACTACCAACAACACGTTATTTATAAGCAAATTTGATATATTTTATGAAATATTTAAGTCGCAATAAATTACTACAAAAATTGGGTCTTTTATGATGAGTGCGTAAGAAGTAACAAACAGCGTAATTAACCTACCGAAATAAATGTAAAAATAACTCAGAAGAGATTACCAGATTGATTTATAAATAATAGAGGGACAAGGAAAAGGGAAATAACACTTAAGTAAATATTGATGCTAAGGTGACAACAAAACGACCGTAAAGTTGAGAACACACTTGAGAGCACATTACTTGAAAACACACACATATTTCATGCGTGAGTATTATAGTTGTTTGCTTCCCATTCACAGGTATTTGCTGAATTTTTCCTCTTGATCGAATATACCGTCTACATTTGTATTCAGATACATTCAAACACAAACGGAACATAGGGATTTCAAGCATTGTATCAGAACTGCTTTTGAACTAGTCGACCAACATCTAGCTTCAACAGATTAAAAACACGATTATTACAATCGTTTATTTGGACACCTATAACATATCGTACAATTCCCACCACTCCGTATTCTCAACTGTGAGCGGTCCTTAATTAGCGTCAGACAGTCAGTAAACAGCAGTCCATAGGTGAGAGTACAATTTAAAGAATCTTATTTTGTTTTATTTACGAATTTTTTTTTGAAAGCCGTTATGGCCAAAAGAAATCAAAACATATCTTAACTCGAAACATTAATTGTTAAAGAGAATTTAACGATTAATTTTCGATTTTAACAACATAAAACGTAAGCATATTGTTTCAATATGTAGCGACGTTTACTACCCCCATCAAATAATTATTCAATACTAAATCGCATTTCGCACACACCTCGCACATAACTAACAAATTTTGGAAGGAGAAGGGGCCGGCTTTTTTACAGTGGTTCTGAATCCAGCTGTCCAGGTCAATACTTGATATTCATTGAAGTGAACTAATAGAAATGTTTTGTTGGTGGACTATTTAGATCGGAGAAAACACTAAATTCCTATGTTCCGTTTGTGTTTGAATGTATCTGTACATATATTCGTGTGTACTCAAATCATGTGCCCTCACGTTGTACCGGACTTGATCTAGGATACCGTCGATCACTTGAAATGGCTCGCTTCAGATTATTGTAAAAGGGGATGAAGTTCAAGGTAAGAAGATTCGTACCTATGTATGATAAACCTCGTGAATTCTACCTGAGATGACTTATAGTTGACGTAAAAGATATTATGCGAACTTAAAGTTGTCGGATTTTTGTTTGACTCTAATACGAGGATATCGTCATAGCCCAGTCAATATTATAATTTAAAATGCTCAGTTGACGATAAATTCATTTAATATTATACTTTCAACTAATAATCGTTAAAATGTATTTAATAATTTTTAATTAGGTATTTAAAAACATCTTAAACACAATACCAGACAATTAACACTACTCGTTTTATTAAAAAGTAGAAATATAATTTTCAAATAATTTATTATTTTTTACATCTTTGACTGAACTATAACTACTTATCTTTGAAAGGGGTTGATTTTTAGGATCTCCACACGTGTTGACTCATTAGTTGGTAGTCTGACATCAAGAAAGAGTGTAGTGTTTTTCTGAGGAAATTGTAAGTATACCTGCATATTTATATATATTTTATATAAAATGGCTCAGTTCACGTCTGGTGTACCGTTTAAACCGAACGCCCTTTCAACAATTACGTACATCAAATACAATATAGAATTATGTTTGGTAAGTAGACAGAAATAATATTAATACCTTTCAGAGTTTAGCTCCGCAACATAACTTAAAGGGGATATACGATTAGATCTCTGCACTAAAAGTTTTACGTCAACTATATATTGTATAGATATTGCAAAATGGCACGGTAATAATCAAAACTGGAAAAAGTCTAGGAAAATCAATACAATATATGGTAGGAAATTGTTCTTGTGAATATTTATTTCATTTTGCAACTCTTATGGTTCGAATATTTTAGATTTGTGATAAACAAATAAACAATTATTCGAGTAGTAGGTATAATACTAAATTGTTTAATTTTTGTAGGTCTAATATTCTTGGGTAGCAAAAAAGGTGTCCTTAATAAGAGAGTGGATTTCAATTGCAATATATTACTACATATTTTTTAGGTTTTTTCATATTTTCCTTCATCAATACTACGTGCTTTACTGTTGTCCTTTATAAACTGTTTTATATTTAATACTAGCTAAAACTCGGCCACACATTGCTGTGGCTCAGTCATACACGTTTTGTTGAGTTCAGATTTTCTTTTCGTCATATTTTTTGTCGAAGCAATAAGTACGGCTATCGATTTACTGAATAAACAGAAAAATTGGTGTGTGCTCTGGAAAATTGCACATAACATAACTTACCTAGATCGGCATCGATAATAATAATAAAAATATTATTTTCCATTTAGAATAATATATATTGTTTATATGACTATTCATTAACGGAAAGAAAAATTAGCGCATATTATGGTGCTGCCTAGCTAGCCGAGCGGGGTGAGCGGGGAGAGCGGCGACCACGCGACTTTTTTCTGATACTTACGTTTTTAAGCTTGTGATTTCTTTCGAATGGAATGTCCGAATTGAATAATTCAAAAGTTATACAAAGGTATTGAAGGAGTCTTGAATATGAAGTAGTAATTTATTTTGATAAGGATTAATACCAAAGGACAAATAAAGAGCCTTTTCTAGCACCGGCATTTCAATTAAATTTTTAAAATAAAAGAACACTTATTGTGACATAACTACATAACTGTAATAGCTAGACATATGCTGTCAAGACACTTTTTGTAGATAATGATGTGTTCTGCAAAGTAGTAGTAGCATTGTATAAAGATAGGCTATCTTTATACAATGGTAGTAGGTACATTATTATGCTCTATCAGTGCCCAATATCATGTGTTTACTATTAGAAATTCATCATAAAAATTCCTGACACACAATAAAGAAATATATCTTTGTTTTTTAGAACTCGTAAAAGCATTTGATACATTCCCAAGACGTCAAATATGGAAGACACTTAAAAATCAGTCACAATGTCACAAATGATTTAATAGAAGGAATATAGTGATACAATTTGTAAGATCACACAACAATGAATCAGAAAAATTTAAAACAACGCAAGGACTAATACAAGGTGGACTACTTAGCACATTGCTAATAACACAGGCCAATAATAAATGAAGGAACATAGACGTACTTAGTATACAAGAAAATTGTAATGAGCGAATGTATATTTGCTGATGACATAGTAATAACAGTAAATAGTCAGGAAAACTTACAACACCATATAGAAGTATGGTCAAAATATCTAGAAGAAAAAGGAATGAAAGTAAACACAAACAAAACTGAAGTAATAGTAATATCGAACCAAGAAAAATATATGGACGATTTACCAATAGAACAAGTGGAGAACATATCAAATATTTAAAAACAGTAATTGACAGCACAGGACGATACGAAGCATAAAAAGATGGAGAATATTAATAAATGAATAAAGAGTCTTTTTCCTCTATATTTCGTATCGACATTTTTTTAAAATCCATATTACGTCCTAATTCTGTGAAAATTTTTTTGCTGTATAAATTTCGATTTTTTTTATTGCTATACATATTATTTAAAGATTATATTGGATATTTTCAATATCACGATTATTTAAAATAATAAACGTGTTAATTTTAATTAATCAGGCTAAACACCCAGATGAAGAAACTTGAAAAAACGAACTAAATTATTTGGAGAAAATCCCATCTCTATAAAATAAGTAATAAACTGTACACTCTTATTTGGGACGCCTTGTATAATATCGTATAAATTGTTTAGTAACTTGGGTCGACTAATTCGATTCTAATACCATGCATGCAGTTAAAAAATGGCTAGTTTCATTAATTTTTTTTTTCGGTTTTAAGATTAAGCAGTCGCATGATATATTCAAATATTTAACTTTTGATAGAATATGTACAGTGTTTTGAACAAAATTTATTTAATAATAATTGTTATCGATAACTTCGCATATTAAAAGTTTGTTTAGCTATAATCTCATTATGGTATGAATTTGGTGTGTTAAACATGATACCTCAAAAATGATAGCTTAAATTTAAAAAAGTTTGATTAATGTTAAGTCATCTTCAGTTCAATAAAACGTAATAGTATATTATGCAAGACCCGAATGTCTTTATAGCCATTAAATGATACACTATTTTTTCTACTCCGATACTTTAATTTTATCAAAAGATAACTATGCACAAATTTCAAGATCTAGTGTAAACTGTATATAACTAGCAAACATTAATTTGAGATCAGTCAGATAGGTAGTTATATAATATTGGATATTGACCGAATATTGGGATATTGCAATCCTATTGGATGTAAACTTGTATCTTAATGAAAAATCTGTATCTTTATGGATATCATTAAAGTACAGTTCCAGCATATTATCTAACACTAACATTAAAGTATGAGAGTAGAAAAAATAAAATATTGGTTATTTATTTTCCAATAAATGAAAAGAATTATTTTCATAATAAAATAAAGGTGGGTCTAAGTTGGAATATTAAGAAAAATTTTGTTAGTTACCTATCTATAATTTAAATGATGTCCTTGTAAATGATGTCGCACCATCTGGGACAATTTGATTTTTGTTTCTTCTGACATGGAGGTTGTATCACCATAACTTTCAATTAAATAAGGATTTATTATTATTTATTATCTTGAAATTGAAGGTGTCCCACGACAGTCCAATCTCTTGAAAACAATTGATGGTTGTACATACCTCCATACTGCGGTGGATCGATTTTGGTGCAGTCTAGCGGCACTTGTCGAAAGTACGTATGAAGTAGAAACCTACTTTTCTACTAACCAGAAAATATAATTAGTGTGCAGCTATCTACAGTCCACTCACTTTATGTCAGATGTTTTTCAATGATAAACTAGATATGTCACTGTTCTTGTGAAAAACCAAGACACACACCTTTATTTTATTAAATAACAAAAATATCCATTGGGTAATTTATACTCAATATATACATGATTCATTTATTTTTGAGGTATCCGAATTTGAAAGGTGTGGTATAGTAGATTGTTTCATCCTAATTCTAACGTCATGCACTCAAATAATTTAATATAATATTAATAAATAATACTCACTATCGTAATCGGCACGAGAAGGCTTTTTATAATCACTGTTGGTCACTGATTCAGAAAGATGAAAGATCTTATAATACATAGGACTGGGGATGACGAGAACAAGTATCTTGACCAATTTCTGGATTTTATATATAAGTACCCAAAATCTTCAAACAATTTGTCTTATTTTATATATTTGAAAATATAAGGTAAGGGTGGGTTTATGCTCACGTAAGATGTATAGTAAAATTAATACCTATTTAGAGGTACCAGCCGTTTTAGTAACTTAACTTGAACCATCTGACATTAACATGAAATCAAAATTTGACGTAACTTCAAAAACGTGACATCTAATAAATTAGTTACGACGTTCATTTTTGTTGGTAATTTTTTGTTTCAACCGATTTATTAATAATAAATAAGGATGGTCTTATTCTAAATGGGAATAAAATTTACTATATCTACGACATAGGTGTATGACGTACGGATATTTGGGCCTGTTTGCGTTCATATTTAAGATGTAACCGAACGCCAAAAGGAAGGCTTGAGCACACCTGATTTTAATGTATTTGATTGACAGATTGCAATGAGACTATGACATAAAATAATATTTAGGGTGTTAGTTTTTCTTGCTGGATGTTTATATTTTATTTGCATTTGGTAATGCGTTAATTAAACATTGTGGATGTTTTTGAAGTTTTCTTATGGGTGCGTAGGTGAAGTCAACATAATCTTGGAATACTTTGATTATTTCTCATCTTCTTCAATGAAAACGATGCTAACCTAGTGTCGGAAACAAGCAACTAAGTGAGTAAATTTGGAACCAAATCTCGAAAAACCCCAAATTGTTTTGACACTTGACAATTTGGAGCACATGCGCAGTACAGGTTTCATGTAAAAGTCCTGGCATCTTAATTTAACTTTTTAAATCAAACGTGAGCATAAACCCACCGTAAATAGGTAAAAGTTGTTCACAATCAAGATTGTTACTATTAAGATGAAACATGTATGTTTACTACAATGATATTCTGTTTTATGAAAATACATACTTATTAGTGTAATTTCTGCCATATTCCATTTTCAAAAATTAAAATAAAGCATTACTTTACAAAATTCTGTCTATTTTAGAATATATAATAATATGTGCATTTTAATTAAGTAAAAAAGCATTACAAACCTAAAATACGGTAGAAACGACGAATCTTTACGGTCACCTGAATTACACGTCTGCAACGATATTCATATGAATTGAATCAATGGGCGCGTTCAGCCGGGCTCAACGGTTGGAACTAAGCACAAAACATGTTGAGTATGCTGGCAGTCAGCGGCTGAGTTCCGTCTGAACGAATTGCTATAAGTTAGCGGTGGAACATAACCTAACCTTCTAATAATATTATTCCAGTTCCATTGGATAGAATAATTTATTTCCATTATTATTGTTTATTACCAAAAAACACAACGTAACTCAATCCAACAATATGACAGCGCCAAATATGACAAAATAAATTATTCTGTCGTCATTGATAGCGTTGACAAAGCGCAAATAATTGCCGCTGCGTCTGATGCTCAGCAGTTGAGAGACAGTTTGAACGCGCCCAATATGACTGTAGTTATGACTTATATCCCTAAGGCAAAATTGTATTGTATGTTCCCGTTCTACAGAACTTAAGGCAACATTAACTATTTTGAAAAGTTAAGATTTGATAATATAGTAAATTTCTAGTTACCTATGTTAAATACAGGCCAGTAGAGGTCTTAAAATGACTGATTTCAACATTTGAGTTCCTCAAACCAAAAAAAAACTGCTAAAAATATAATGAATTAATACGTGTTCATGGAGTTTTGAAATTGTTTTAAATCCAATCAGCTTTCCTGCTTTCATAACAGAGACTAAAATAAAACTGAATTCAAATTGAATTGACAGCGTAAAATGACAGTAATGGCAGTTAACAATAATCAATGATATCTATCAAAACTAAAATTTTTTGAAATAAGTACGTTGATTGATATCCTTTATTGTTTTCGTCATCATTTGGCAGTGCATTTTTTTTGAATATTTATTGATGATGATAGAGAAACTATGCCTGCTTTAGAAGATTGATTTATTATTATTGACATTACATGTTTTATTAGGTGTAACATTTACAACTTCTTCTTATGAAGAGACATAAGCAGGCAAAGAGAAGCTGCTGCCTTTATGCATCAAATATAGTTCTTTTCACGATATAAGAAACTGACCTGGCCGGAGATGGGATAATGACATGCAATAAAGCCATAAAAGTATTAGCCGTGACAGGGTCGTATTTATTTTGTTGATGGCGAATAATAAATTATTACCTGAAAGCTCTATGAGACTTTTGGGTCATTCTTATTATCAATACTTTATTTTATTGCAATGATAGCGAAATTGATTTAGAGTAAGATATGGTGTGTTTTATTTTGTTCTTAAATGTAAGTATTATATACTGTTAAAATATAGTATTACTGCAAATTTTTGTTTGTTCATTTAATTCCCGACCAACTTCACATATTATTATTATCTTTTTCATCAGGTATAGTGCGGCCTTGCACGGTAAATCCGAAAAGTTTTATGGTTTTATTGCATCTCAAGCCTAAGTCAAGTCTAGTCAGTTTCTTAGATCGTGAAAAGATCTATACAGATAAATATTTTGTTATTTAAAACCAAAAAGAGGAAATACAATAATTGAAAGAACATCCGCTCTATTCTCAAACAGTGTAATTTTTTGTCGCATGCGAGATTGTACTTTTGTCGATCTAGAATTGTATTTGCTTATTCTCAAATTTTTGATAGACAAATTGTAGGAGTCAGTCGATAATTTATGTCATTTTCAACTTAAACGAGATGAAACATTCGACACATTGACTTTACATCAATTCTATAGTAGTTCGAATTTATTAAGAGGAGAGCAAGACAAGACAAATTGAGTTAATTTAAATCTCGATACGATCCCAGAAAAAGATGAACCGACATTGAAGCTAAAAACGATTTGAATACTTGTTTTCATGGGGATTACAATACCAAAACCGTATCCAAAACGATTTAAAAACTCCATGTAAACGTAGTAAATAAACACCAACTCAAAAAACCTAAAAATTCACGATCAGACATTTAGATGTGAATTATATTGTTGTCTCTTTTCACGATAACTGTGATCCAATTTAAAGAAACTCTTACGTATATCTTGTAGTTACTTTTGTGCAGAAGACAAACGCTGTTGCATGTTGTTTCGTATTTTCTATTGATGTAAGATATTCCATAAGAATTATGTGTTGGATAATGTGAAGAATTAAGTCACCTGACAGTAAAGATATAATTATTAACCTGCTAAACTAGAACAAACAAATATTTCAAATTTCAACTTTACATCTCTGTAAAACGTAAAAGAGAGTGACTTGAGCTGGATATTATATTATATTGTCTAGGTTGCTTTACAGACTTCGTTATTGTGCACGAAAAAAACCTTTAAAACAATTCTAAATTACAAATTGCTTGATGATTCATTCAATTAGTCCAGAAGTTGGTTTAATAATGGCAATGTTAAAAAACTTACTTGGTAGTAATGTCCAAAAGGTGTATATTCATAACGTTAATTAGATATATGAACGGAATTTTTGAAAGACGATGTGCTCAACATTGAGCTATGTGAATAGTATCACCGAAATTGAATGTTTCGAATTAAGATATGTCCTAAAGGACATTTCATATTCTAATTTGCGCTTCTTATCGATAAGTATCAGAGAGACTAATCCCAAAACAGGCAGGTACTTGCAAACTATTCTGCCGTATAGTGTGTAAAGAGTCCAAAAAAATTGTAAAGCTCTTATAATCATCCACAAAAAATGCTTGTTTGTAAGCAAAAACACTATGGCGAAGGCAATCAGCATTACTATACGAATCAACGACCTATCTCTTGCTTCGCATCCATCCTCATGGATATGCCGTGAAGATGATGTCCAGTTTTTACTAAACCCCACACATGGCCATGAGGACGACGCCCTGGATCATTCGACCTCGTGACTTTCCATGAAGTGAGTCCGCACTTCGAGGTGTGCCGCAAGGTCTAACACAAGGTGCTGTAAAGATGGATGCTCTAACAATTCTGCTTCGGGTAAAGGAGGTTGACATCTCGGACGGTACTGACGACCTTTGAACGCCCTGTGAAGATGAAGCACTACGTCGCAGAAGACATATCGCAATAACAGTAAGCGAAGGAAGTCGTCGCCAAAAAATTGAAGATATGAGGATTCTGCAATAAAAAAAAAACGAATATAATAACACAATAACCTATATTTGTTTACGAAACATTTTTAACTTCTACCTGACACAAATTTTTAGGTGATTGCTTGGTCAGAATTTACTCGCTCATCATTCACTCATTAACATAATACGAATCCTTATTCTTACTACTACCAGTGGCAGTAGCTTGTGAAGGTATGATGGCCAAGCTGTGCCCAACTAAATGTTTGTATTGCAAACGAAAATGATTAAAATTCACAAATTTAAAGATAACATGAACGTGAAGTATAAAGTAGTTTATAAGTTGTTTCATATTGGTTCAGGAAAATATCCAAAGGTTTTTTACTCTTTCAGTTCAGAACTCGCAACATGTAATACTCCAAGAGACAAATGTATCTTTCTTTTTATTTTATTTCTACGAGCCCGTCTGACAAAGTCTCCGGTATTTACACTTCCTATAGGGCTATATTTTTATTAAGCGTCTAGTTGTCTGTACATTGGAATGATATTGACTGAGACCTAAAATATCTAGTATACCCTTACTTCTACTTAGTTTCTGAGGAAAGTCTCAGAGACTAGTAGCTCCTTTAGACCTATTTCCCGGAGGAATTTTAGGATATCTGCAGGCTTTAGTTTTGGCAAGTGTCCCTCTTCTATCCAGTAGTTTCTTAGGTGTTGTGCCATGAGATTCTGAATTGCTATGCAATCCGCAAGAATGTGGATGGAGGTTTCTTCTCCCATTCCATAGAATCTACTTTCTTGTTGCTCCACTAGTTTGAGCTTTTTAAGGTGCCCATTCAGGCGACAATGTCCCGTTAGGATCCCTGTTAAAACTCTTAGTGCAATTTGTTCCACAATAGTTTACTGTCCAGAGTCAAACCTAGATACTTGACTTCTTGTCTCCATTCAACCTCGTTCCCATCAACTTGAATGGTTTTGAGGTTGAGTTTTCTTTTCTTAGTGAAGGCTATTAGGATGGTTTTGGTGGGGTTGATGTTAAGTCCCATTTACCAACACCAGCTGTTTGTATAGTTATAAAAGAAATTAAATCAAGATAGGGTCTGTACCATGCGTAAGATTGGCACTATGCTTGATGAGTACCTAATGCAGCAAATAAAACATTTTACTACACTCATTTTTCTCCTGAATTTCATCATTTTCCGTCAACGTAAATTAGTAAAAGGTGCAATGTATAAAGTATACTTACCGACTCGAGATCTAGTAAAGAGACGGGACGCCTCCGTTACGAATCTATCAACGAAACTTTGACATCTTTCCCAATGGTGTATTGGAATAGTCGTCAAATTACAACAATAACAGAAGGCTGTCAAAGGTGAATGAAGGAACAGTGTAAACAGAGAACCATTGTGCTGTTGATCTAAAAATTATAAATCGGGCGTAAACAACGAGTAGGTTGTAATTATTTTATCAAAGTTAACCAGGACATACTACTCAATATTTTTTTATCTACTTAAACTAATTAATTGCAAAACTGTTTATTTTTGAGTTAATTATTCATAAACAACAAAAATTATTACCTTGGAAAGCTGGAGGTGTATCTTGTGGCGACATTAAAGTAACCAAAGGCTGTCCAAAATATCTGGGAATATGTTGAAAAACGAAACTATTATCGGAATCTACTATAACGAATAGAGGTCTCCTTGTGAATGGATATAAATCACCAGGATAAAGGCAGTGAGCTTCTTTTTGTTTTTTATGATCTCCCTCTCTTCGGCTACTAGTTAGAACACCCCCAAGGTCATAACCCACTGAAAAGTTTTATGTATTAGACATGTTTTTATCACATTTTCTTCACGTATCCAATTTTATCCTGTGATTACACAGATAAATAATATTTGATACAGTTAAGTTTATTTAAATAAACACTGCTCAACGAAAACAAGTTTAGAAGCTGTAGAATAATATTAGTTTAGAAGTCTTCAGTAAAAATATATACTTGAGTCTCACTGCTGCTTGACTCTGTAACTGCCTTGTTGGCAACAATTTTAACGCTTCTTTTGAGTTCATATTTAATCGCTATCCTTAGCGGCTCAGGAACTGGGCTCTACTTTGGAAGCCCATTGTCATTTTATAAAAGATCTATACAACAGTTGAAAATATACTACTGTTAATCAATGTAATACAAAATATTCGTTACCACTATTTTAGAGAAATTTTTAATCAAAATGAATTTGACGGTCTTTAGTGCATACAAAATTCGAATTATTTTCACGGACTTCCTCAGCAGAGCTACTGTAGTTGAAGATTTGGAAATGTTAGGCTTTATAGTACAATTGTCGTTGAGAGGGGTGTTGGATATAGTTTGGAAATGTTACATTTCAAGTTTATTTTGCGTTTCTAATGAAGAAAATATTCTAGTTGAATACTAAAATGGATTTAGAGGAAGATCGACAATAGATGCAATACATACACTAAAACAAATACTACAGAAAATCTCCTGTTAGTAGGTACATTAGTAAAATTTACACAGTTTTTATTGCACACTTTTTTCGATACAGTTAATGAGAAAGAAATATTAAAGGAAATAAAAAATATTGGAGATCCCTAGGATTTGGTGGGAATGACTTTAAAAATACAACAGTAAAAGTAAAATCTCAATACGATCTACAAAGGGAAAAAAATCGAGAAAACGATAGAAAGGGGGCTACAGAGGAAGACGCAAAAGCTGTGTAAAAATGAAGGAGTGGAAAGTTACATGTAAGGATAGGATATACTGAAAAATGATGAAGAGACTAGCCACGATCGACAACAGATTGTAAAACGAGAAAAGTAGGAAGACTGATCTCTTAAATAATGGATCAAAATGCTTTGGCATCAGCCATCATCAACAAGGATTTATTGGTTTGATGATGATTATGGAGAATGAATACGTTGTATTTTATGATAGTGTCAAACATATATTCTCGGGTCATACATTTTTTCAATTACTATGTGAATAAATGGAATTTGAAACTTACTGTCTTCAGGATGTTTTGTAGTCGAAAAACAACCGTCAGCAGACAAATACAATAACAAAGCACCATTGGTTGGTAGTTCTTTAAAACCACTAGCTAAAAATACTAAGACATGACTTAAGGTGGGTTTGTACAATAAATATTTGTGAGGATTTTCTCTTCTTGAGGGCCTATCTCCATTTTCGATATATCTAAAACAAATCATTTCCATTTTTGATTAAATAATTAATAATTTATTATTACTCTTGTATATAACAAAAATATCAACCTATTACAACAAAAATAATATTTGAATTTGACAATTTAATTCATGTATAAAAAATCCCATAAGCCGCGTGATTTTGTCATTATGACAGCGAAAAAAGTTTGCCCTAACTTTTCCAGCGACAATAACGAAACCTAACTTTTGAAAGCATGACAACCAGCATTGTAAACAAATCTTTGATGACGTTATGTCAATTTTTCTCAAACTTGCGATGTCAGAAAAGTTTTCATTTGTGGAAAGTCCTGAAAATCAAGCTATTTTTAATAATTGTGTTTTTAATAATTGTACTTCTCTGTTAAATTAAATAAACTGATTTACATCTCATTTTTTAATTTATTGATTTACATATTCATTAAATTGTCTTACCGAATTACACTCTAGCTTTTTTTTTGAGTCGAAGTAAACTTGACATTTATAATTCGAATTTTGTTGCCATTAGGTAAATCAACTCAAAAAACTGCCAGAAAAAATTACTCGTCCTACGGACTCGTAATTTTTTTGAGAGGCAGTTTTTTTCGTTAAATTGCCAGGCAACAAAATTCTTATTGATACATCTCAAGTTTACTTCGACAAAAAAAAAGCTCTCGTGTAATTATAAGTGATAAATATTTACAAAAATTCCATTGTAAAGTCTAACGGAATGATAATTTAAATATATTTGTTTTTAATATCTGTCTATTTTGCACAGTTTTGATTAAACTTTTATGCTTACCCTTTTGGTGGGTTAATACCGTACGGAACTCTTCCTGGCGCAGGAGATGCATCATAAATATGATTAAAATCTTCTTGTGGTTCTCTTTCTAACGTTTGTATCATGCGGAACATATCCATTGTTAATTCAGAAAACTTTACTTGTTCTGATGCGCTACCTACTATCAATATCTCTTGAAGAGTTAAATTCATATATTGTGACTTTTCCACGGGTGGCGTTGTTAAAGGACTCAACCTGGAAGAAAAACAAATTTGAATCAGTTATTATAGTATATCATGTTTGCTTTATAATAAGCTTATAAAACACAGGATTGTAAAGAGAAACTAAAATCTTATTGCCGGTTACTCTTAGCTGCCTGACAGAGCACCATGTAACGGATTGAGTTTAGGTGTGAATTCATGCACCAATGGTCTATTATATAATTCACATAAATTGTACATAATCTGTAATTTACTCTTGTCAGCACAAGCTTACTTTATTCGAGTTAGTTCGATAATAATAAAGGTCGAAACACAGCTATCTGCACCTCATAGGAACAGCGACTGATCATGACCAGCAGATTTTATTACTTATTTGTATTTAAATGTAAGCGCGCATACCTAACATCATCAGCACAGCACCGTCAACGCACGTCAACGCCTCAACCACAACACATTTCTCAGAGAGAATATTTTGCGGACGGCGTGCCAATACAATATCTCTGACAATATAAAGTGAAGCCTATAGTCGGGTATGGCGGCGGTGCTGATCCCGTGTCGATGCGTTAAGTGTGCCCATACACAACCGTCGAGTTGACTACTCGACGGTGATGATCAGTCGCTGTTCCTATGAGATGTGTTTCGATCGTTGTCCTATCAGCTCTCCATACAAACTTCTATTTTGCTTACGAATCACCTTGACTTGTGTTTGTTGATAATTATATATAATCATTTGCTGGCTCTATTAATTAATAAACCTATATTTAAATGTTTAACAACTGTTGGACTACTGTGAAATACGAGGTGTTACATTCATCTTCGTATGGTTAAACCTGTTCCCACTAACTAGCAGGTTAACAACAAGAGCATCTTATTGCTCAGGAAGAAATTAATAAATTAATTATAATGGCAGGTTAGCCAACATGTTGGCCATCACCATCAGAATGACGAATACACTCTACGAGATATTTTCGGACTAGGCAAGTCGATTAAGGGAATTATAATAATTTTCCGATTTTGAAACTAAAAAAAAGGAGACAGGGTTAAGATCTACAGAGCGATTAGCATTGCTGTTAACTCTAAAAATTTGCAAGCGTTTATTCTACAGAAGAAGAATATTATTTTGGTTAAAGAAAAAATATAGAGGCGAGAGAAGTAATCACAACACTGAAAGGGAGAATAAAGGAAAACAAAATATCACATAGGGATTTCGTCGTACTATGCATAGACCAAATGGTACTATGGGAGAAACCATTCGATGGCGTAAAATGGAACGAGTTTAGAATTATGAGGATATTGAGTAGGTATAAAATATATACTTATCTAAGAGATAATTTCTGATAATAAATTCAAATTAGTGTATGAGGAGGACTTTGTTGAGATAATATGTGATAGGTACGGCAATAGATGTGGGATTCAGGAGTGGCACTCTGTATTTAACGATAAAGAATCGGTTCTTTTCGCAATTATGTACTCCATAAACACGTTCGGTAGAGATTTATGTTTCTCTGATTCTCTCTCACTTTCTCTTGTAGAATTATGTATTAATTATTTCTGTTGCAGTCATTGTAGAAAGGAATGTAAACACTTTTAATTTATGGCAGTTTTAGGTTATGTGTCATGTTATTCAGTCATTTTAGACTTTGGTAATGAAAAAAGAAAATTTGCTTTGCTCTGCTACGCTCGCTTGTGCAGCAAATAGTCTCGGGCTGCTAAAGCGTTTCCTGCATGTGTGACACATAACTGTTTTTCACCTACCAATTAAACGAAAAAAAGGAAGACATAACAAAAAACTAGTTTACTTTGACCTTTAATGAAAATTTAGTTGAAACGTCAAAGTACTCAAGTGACAGATGGCGAAATACTTAAAAGTCGTAGCGTTAAGAATTTTTCGCCCTTGGGCTGCTAAACAATACTTTCCGCCTTATTTTTGGTGTTCATATGTAACCCAAGTAACAATGTATGCTGATTATTGATTGAATAAGCGCTAAAGCGGTTTATTATTCAGTCTAAAGCTGAATATTGGTATCAAACTTAGGTTGAATAAACCCTTGTTAAGGTCTTATTCACCCAAAAGTGGAGAATTTATCCAGCTATAGCTGGACTTTATGGCTGCCAGTCTTGACTGAAGAATAGCTTATTCAGCTCTTATTCAGTCTTGCAGTTCAGCCTTTATGCAGCCATAAAATAAAAAGCAACAAATTAATATGTATTATACATTTTTTAATTTCCGAATTTTATGTTATTTATTTATATCAATTGCCACAGTCACTACATGCTATTTGTTATATTTAAATTTACAAATATTTTTACTTAACCTTTTTTTCTTCTGCGGGGATTGAACCTGGGACCCGTGGTTTAACATTTCAAAATCGAGTGATCTCTAGCTTCTGTGCCAATCGAACACATACTTGGTGTTTGCGAATAATGGTATTAATAAATAAGCTATATGGTTGCATAGTGGCTATTCAGCCACTGTACAGATGAAGGAGGATAAAACTTATAACCTCTACAAAATTTATCAGTTTGGGTTTGTTTATGGTGTGAGTATAAAAATGCAATCAAACAATATGGGTAAGAAAGTACCTATATTATTTAGTATTTTAATTGATAAAATTTATTTATTCAATTGCATTTTTCTAGTTTTAACTCTTATAATTTCAGGATTCTGATAGTAGAAACAATAGAGGCAGGTCAGAAATTAAAAACGACTGTACCCCAGTTGTGGGTTAAAATTTTTTTTTAATGTTTATTTGTTATTGCGTTGAATACTTTTATGTTGTGTTGTTTTTTACAGTTCTTAATTATATTATAATTAAAATATTTGTTTTTTTTGTACACATACCCGTATTTTGGTAGTTGTCAATAGTTGGCTATTGTATTATGTAAAGGTATAAAAACAAAAATATTATCTTTATAATGGATGGCTACTTATTTACAAAATATATCATCTGGATTGTAAAATGTTAACATTTGTAAGTTAAATGCGTCTGCACAATATATGTGTAAATAAGATGAGCAAATAGGTGTTTTGTAAAAATCTTCTCTTTTCATTTTTCCATTTTGTGTTAAAGCTGTAAGTTCCCCTTATTAAATATTTTCTTATTGACCTATTCATTTCTCTACTGCATATAACGTTTAGTGTCAAGTCGTCAAGTGACATATAATAAAAAACATAACCTTAAAATCGCTGAATGATACGGCTGCATCCATAAACTCACACTTCAATGAATATCAAATGGCTGAAGAAGGTATATATTTAAAAGTATCTAATTTTTTGTTCACATCCAGCTACTACGTATATCTGAACAATATCATCAAAATGGGCTGAACAAGTACTTCTTCAGTCTGTTAATAATAGCTGAATAGTGGCTTTTAACTTTACTGAAGAAGGATTTATTCAGTGCATACTAAGCTGACTATGAAAAGCTGATCTACAGATGTTCAGGTTTCTGTAAAAGCGCTTTACCAGGTCATGTTCAGCCATTTTGAAATGGCTGAACAATGAAATATTTGATGGGCAGAAAAAGCGCTTCTTCAGCCGGTATTCAGCTAGTAATAAATAGCTGAACAACACTAGATTAAGTAAGCTGAAGAAATGCTTATTCAACCTATGTTCAGCCACATAAGCATATTGCTGAACAATATCTACTAAGTTGGCTGAAGAGGCGCTTATTCAGTATTTAGTTCAGCTCTATCGATGTTCCTGAATAATGGCATCTACATTGACTGATTCGACACTTATTCAGCTCATTATTCAGGTCAGTAGCTTAATAAGCGTTTAACACCCTTAACCAACTACTAATCAGCTTATTGTCTGAACAGGTTCAATAAATCAGCGTTTATTGTTACTTGGGAAAGTAAAAACAGTTTGTAATATCAAATACACCAAAATTTTAAAAAATCCACTAACCTGTGTGAAAGAACGATTGGATTCGTGTCAGCATGTAAAACTTGAACAAGAGAGTCTGACTGTATAAAACCCTTAATTTCATCCAGAACTAAACTCCACTCGATCTGGTCGTCAGGTTCATACGTGCTCGTGTAATCGGCGATATGTCTATCTAATTCTACTATTAATTCTCTAACTAACTTCATTCGTCTTAGAAGAAGGCATACAACTATAAATCGAGCATAATATCGTAATTTTTTCACCATCAGTTCAGACCTAAAATAGCGTAATTCTCAAAATTAACATAAAAGAGCTTTTAATTGGTATTATTATTACATGTAATTAAGGCCAGAGAAATAATCTCCTATATTGTCCAAAAATAGAAAATAATATGCAAATAAAATATAGTACGAGCAAAAGATATAGTGATGCAAAGCGATGCCGACTACATCTTCTAATAACGTACCGAAAAATATATTTTTCAAACGAAAAACATAAATGATACAGCTAATATCACGGAACTGCTAAACACAAAATTAAATTCACCCTGGGCGACATCAGACCTGTTCATTGTACGCGCTAATTTATTTCTCGCTTAGCTCGTGCTAATAACAGACGGAAGATGTTCTCGACATCGCTTTGTATCGCTATATCTCTTGCTGATACTACTAGCAAATTAATACCTATATATAAACTGAAATTAATATGAAATTTTTTTTTAAACGACACTGATCAAAATGTATTGGATAATAACCGCTATAACCTGTTTAAATCTCTTTTAAAAGACGGCGAGATATTTATGGATCTGTAATTCAATCAAACTTCAATACTTTCGATGTTACAACTCTCCTAACATGAACCAAATCAAGATAAAAAAGGAAATTAGGTGCAGGCGGATTTTAGCACCCATATCATTTAATATTGATGTGAAAACATGAAATCCAAATGTTTTCATAATGCAATGACCAAACTTGTCCTTCGAGGGATTTACATTTTTTATATTGAGCTATCTATAAATTAGTATGGATTTGGGTGCTTTAGATTTAGATTAGACGTTGCGAGGAGGCTAACGGTTTATTCCACTGCGAACTTTTCAAATTTGTAGTGGTCCTCTTTATCTAGATTACTTTCCTCAGCCCTATCTCCCAAGTTCACCAACTTTAAGACTGAATCTTTCATTATACGCACATTCGCCATTGGCATTGGCATAGAATATCTTGTGACGTTTCATCCTCTAATTGATAGAATCTACACATGGCTTCGTCTGTCAATCCTCTCAGCTCTAAGTACCTCTTGAGCTTAAAGTGCCTAGCTGGTAGACAGTATTCCTGTTTTTACTCATGAAGAGCTCTTCAGTTCAGGTTCTAAAACTAAACAATTATCTCTATTTATGCACTGCATCGCGTTTGGTTTGCTGTCAGGATTTATCTAAATACCTTGTACCTAAAGACGGACTCGTGTACTTGACAAATATTTGTTATAGGCACATACTTACCATATCGTGTGAGTGGTTTACTTGTAAACTATACACGTCGTGTGAGCCTGGACTCCAATAATTGACCGTTCGCAACACTAAAAGTTACTCGCTTCCTAACGAAATCGTTAAAATACTATTCTTGAACGCTCTCTGCGCTTGATAGTGTTCGTTATGCAGCGAGCACATTTTTGTACGTGATAACCATAGATTATATTTATACTGATGTGATAAGTGATAAGTGATAGCGCGCGTTTAGTTAATACTATTTTGAATTGTAATTGTGTTTGAGTAATCGAGGATAGATGAGCTTGTGAATTTAATGTTAGTGGCAAATTTAGAGCTGGCGGAAATACTTCAATATTTCCGGGTTCCGCGCAATCCTCCGAATCCGTTCACGACAATGAATGATTTTCTCCGGCGGGAATACTATTTAAAATATTTGCCAATTTAGTCCACTCTTTTACGGAATCTTCGAAGTTATTTGTGAATTTATCACCAATTATTTGATCCTTCCCTTACAAATATTCCAATATTATTTTTTTGCGTTTCCTCCGGGTCCGCTAAAGTTTGGATACATTTCTTACAACATTTTTAAACATATATACATAACCATCAAACTGAAATAATTTGACAACGTCAAGAAGAGTGAACGCTTTATTCACGGCATTGCCAAATTTCTCATTTCGCTTAAGGACGCCCATTAACGAATCACCCCAAGAATTACATAGTAGCAGAGACACCAAAGAGACGGCTAACTAGAGCTGCAAATTTGTTCGGTAGATCACTTATATCATGCATTTGTTTCATCCTTTTCATACACTCGTTAGCGTGTCTTCATCTTCATCTCGCCACTAGGCAATTCAGCCTAGAGTGCGCCAGCAGCGCGGCGCTCTTATTGGTTGGAACGTGGAAGAAGAAGAAATAATTTGAGGACAACAAACAAATGGCAGACATCAATCGCTTTTGTTTATTTGTTTAGTGTTGAGTCTCTTTATTTTCATTGTATTTATACTGAGTTATTGTGATCGTTTGTGTTTGTATTTGTGTTGGACTTGTGTCAATAAACATTATTATACTTATCGTGCTTGCAAATACTAGTGAGTAGTGATAGGTGTTGAGACTTTGATAGGACAATTTTAGAATAAGGATTAAGGGTGATGACCCCTTCCAAAAACCCACAAACTGTGAGAAAAATTGATTGATAGTTTTATTACCTATTGTAAGCTAAGAGCAACGTTAAGAAAATTGAAGTAAATTTTCAACTATTAACACCTTATAACTTTTTGTGTGTGCACTTCTACTTCTTTACATCGGAAAATCGACCTCTTTTTGATCCCAGGTCAAGTGTTATTATTTATTAGGCATCTTTTTGTTACTCCTTGTTATATGCCGCTATTGCCAAAGTTTTAACCAGTACAAATATTTTTGCATTTTTTTCTGCATTACTTTATTCAACTGTATAATATTTGACATTATTTGTAACAGTTTGGCCTAAATATAATGTTTAGTAGTACTTAAGTGTTTTATTTCACAATTTAATTGATATTTAAAATAGAAACTATAAAAAAGCAAAGCGCGGGCATTTTCAAACCACCCATACAATCGCCGCTTGCGCCACCTGCACTCGATTGCTCATACAAAGGACCAGTGCACTATTGCGAACTCATATTTTACACGTACTTGGTCGTCTCTTTGTTGTCTCTGATAGTAGTAAAGCATTCGCTTACTACTGCTCGTTATACTGCCAATTCGGCCGATAGCGAGTGATGTCAAGAATTGGGCTCCTGCTTGCCAATCTTACCATGGCTACAATATTTACAAAGCTAGTGTACTTTTCAAGAGTCTGACTTAATGAGGGTATTTATTACACCAGTTATCTGCTGACAGTTGATCATTGTAGTGGTAGGTAAAAAGTTTGCCATATAAATAACGGATTTCTTCATCCACTTATCTCGTAACATTGATAGGATGAAGTTCCCATCTTCTCTTCTTTTTTTTGTTATGCTTATTTTATGCCAATAGTAAATAATTATTGGATCCATTTATCGAGCAAATTATTTCTTTTGACGAAATAAAAAATGCGACGTCCAGCGATACAAAACGTACTTTTGCCAATGTTATCCGTATTGAACATGATACTGACATTAACAAGAAGCTATTTTTAAGATGAAATAAATCCGCCACCGCCACAGAATTAACTGGTACAAGATGTTGAGAAATAACGAAAACATTATAACTTTTTTGAGAGTAGAGATCACGTATTGGAGTTGTGATTGGCATGATTGAGTTAAATTGAAATGACAATATCTTACCTATCTTCTTTTGCTGCTCTTGAATAATACGCTCGACCTCGTATTGCGGAATAAAAAGAATACGCCTCATTTAAGTAATTTGTTTCACTAGTTCTCAAACTGAAAAAATAAAGGTTTTAAATTTAACTCAAGAATTGAAATTAATATAATATGTAGTAAAATTAAATAAATAAATACTAAATAAGTGGCAAATCCTATATAAATAATTGTTACTGACAGCCTGATAACATCGCAGAAATCGGAATACCAGAGACGCCATAGCAATCTGTTCAAAATACTTTTTTTCTTTGACCGTTCTTGTATGGTTCTTGTCATTATCATTTTGTCGTCTATTCAGTAGCCACTTAGCATTTAATAATAACATACAGCACAGCTACCATTAGTGGTACCGTAGGTACAGTCTCGGAGCAGACACAAACTGCCCTAAACATAATGAACAAGTGGTGCCAAGAGGAGTAACTAACTGTAAATCCTCTCAAGACCACGATAGTTGTTTTCATCAAGAAGGAAGTACTGAGAGGACTGAAGTCACCAGTTCTTTATAGGGTGGAAGTTCCAATTGCACAAAAGAGGCTTTGAAATACTTGGGAGTCATATTTTACCACAAGTTGACATGGAATCGACATCTACAGAAAATAATACGAAAAGGTACGATAGCCCTCAATCTGTGCAGAAGAATGTGCGGAAAGAACTGGGCGCTTCAACCAAAAATGATCATTAAGCTTGCGGGAGTCATGAGGACAACCCCAACAGCTGCACTAGAAGTCTTGCCACTTCATGTCTAGATACAAGGCGAAGCCAGGTCAATCACCAATAGATTGACCAGAGGGCAAGCAACCATTAGTAGACTACACGGTAAGGTGTATAACGAGCTATACAAAGAGTTGGAAATCTACCCCATAATACCATCGTACGAGATGTTTCCCAAGTAATCTTCGGGAAAAACATCAAAACAGTCATAACATTCAATTAATGCAGAAAGGGCCTGCTACACAGATGGCTCAAAAACCGAGGAAGGTGTAAGAGCAGGAATATATATAGCCAAGCCAAAGACAAGAGTCTCACTGAGCTTAGGCAAACATGTGACGATATTCCAGGCAGAAGTTGTAACAATACAGCACTGTGCAGGAGAGCTATTGAGGCAAGTTTGAGGAAAAGACCATTGCCATATACTCAGACAGTCAAGCGGCTGTAAAAGCTATCAGTTCCATGCAGATAACTTCCAAACTTGTTTGGGACCGCTTGGAGACGCTACAAGAGCTGGGTAGTCATAATAGATTGTACCAGGCCACTCAGATCATAAGGGCAATGAAGAGGCAGACTCACTAGCCCGATATGGGACCCGATGTGAGACCATTGGCCCAGAACCTTTCTGTGTCATAGCGAAAGCGCTGCAAAAAACAAATAGCAGTACAAAATCGACGATAGCGTGACATTATTATTGCAAAGAAGTCTCCAGAGGCTGTACAATGAATAAAAAAGGATAAATAAAAAGTGGTATATTAACTGAAATAATACAAAATTTTGAATTATAATATTGCTGAGACTAAGAATAGATTACCATGACATCTGGTCAAAAAGCTTTAGAATTGGTGCATATCGGACTCTACAAGGTTGTCTTTTATATTTTGCATATATAGCTGGAAAAAGAATAGATAACTTTTAAGTACTATTGTTGGTTTTCGTTTATCTTGGAACACCCAAACAGCCGACATCTACGATTCATCACCACTGACAATACTGTATATATTTTTTGAGTTTCCAGCGTTAAACCGGCTTAGAGTTTTTTGACACCAATTGATTCTAATTGCTTTCTCTTCTTCCGTCAACAGATGCGGTATCCAACGAGAAACTAAATTTTTTTACAGATAATTCTTCATGTAAAATTTTTTGAATTATGGTCTTTGAAATACCCAATGATGCTCCAATTTTACGATATGTGACATGTCGATCTTCTTGGATCAGCTTACCTACAGCATCGACGTTTTCCTGGGTGACTGCCGTTGTTGGAGGACCTGTTCTTGGATTGTCGCTAAAATTAATCTGTCCACGTTTAAATTCTTCATGCCAACGAGCCAGCTAAATGTGATTCCTCTGTTACTTAACCCTACTTTAATATTTCCTAACTCACCGTGGTCAACCTTTTCTGTTCTTCTGTGAGTTAGCCACCCTGAAAGACCCTTGGGTGTGAAATGTACATCCTCGTCCTATCCATCCTCATCCTAATACTAGAGTTACTGGCTAAATGGACGTATTCCCTCGGCCATAAAAAAAACGAGAAATTGTCGACTGATGTGGTGCTTCATTGCCGAAAACCGAAATCAACTCGTCAAGGTAGGTCTGTCTTCGAAAATTGTATAAAAATGATTGCGCGATAAATTTCTCGGCTTGATTCCATTTTTCATCTGACTCATCAACTTCAAAAATTCAGTTTAAGTACAGCTATAAACAAAGCGGTCTGAAACTTTAGCCCTAAGTTAACTAAACATAACATGTCAGTGAATTTTGACATTTGATATTTTTTGACAGGCTCCATCTTTGTTGTCATATGCAATACTTAAAAGACAACCCTCGTAGAACAAAGCTACGCGGTGTCGGTGAGGGGTGAGGAAACAAGGCCGATAATCAATATCAGTCACTAGTATAAGTGAGGAACAAGTCAGGTGGTTACATTGCATAGAAAGGGGCCGATCTTCACCAATTCAGTTCGTTCGAAGTACGCGGTAATATGATTTTCGCACGTCGTTGACGGATTGAAAGAAACCCATAACAGCTTTGGAAAAATGTTTACCTTTCAACATTCAGTATTTGAAAAAAAATATTAATAGACAAAATCCAACGAATAAAAAAATTCGTTATTTTGATTAAGCTTATAGCTTTACCGTCTCCCACCAGCTAAGGGGTACCCTATATACTTCGCTCAAGGTCTTATGTTACATAAATGTATAGAGAAAACAGATTTGCGTCGAATGTATAAGATGATTAGTCAGAAGTCGCAATTATCACCGGATTACAAGGATCATTCTATACAAGAACAATAATTATTGGACGAATTTGGACTTAATTACTGGGCACTAGCAACAATTTCAACATCAAGATTATTTAGATGATTGACAATTGAGGAAAAGAACTATGATTATATTAAATACAAATACAAATGTATTCAATAACAGTTGAATGAGAAAATAAAGAGTGTATAGTTGCTAGAGGGTTGTGTTACTTAATATATTAATAAATCGTTTTCTCTTCAAAGGGCCCAAGCTCCCTTAGGATGAACTTTTGAATAAAGGTAAATTAGGTAAGGTGAACATAAAATCACATAATATAGTATCTGTAGTTTGCGTTTGGTTTGGGTATATGGACACCTCCTTTTTTTAGACACGTTTGGTATATAATACAAATACTTACTAATAATGATAGTACAGTTGCCCAATTTTAGATGCTATTTCTCCTATCTGCCATCGTTTCAGTCCATATTTTGAATCTAAAATTTGACGGTGCTGCTGTTGAAATTTCCATAATTTCGTATATATATCGAAAGTTCTACCAAAATATGCTTGCCACTGTTTGTGTCCGTATTGAGGTAAATCCCTGAAGAGTAAAACGTTTATTAAAATTTTTATAACCGTACCAGGATAATTTTAGTGATTAATTTAATTGGTCGATCATTTTAGCTAACTCTTGGTAATACAAAATATTTTCAAAAACAATTAAATTGTGTATGTAACATTGGTAACGTCATTTTTGTTTTCGTTTATTGTGGATACTGGAATGCTAGACATTTTATATATTAAACAATTTCGGCCCTTCCTTGATGTATTCCATGTTCTGAAAAATGTAGCATCCTGTTTTTATAGTCTCTATGAGACGACCATATAAAACACCCAAATTTAAATGCCTTTTAACAAAACGACCAGATACGTCAATATACAAGAAGATTTCTAAATTCTAAAAATAGGATTATGCAGACGCGATACATATCTTTATACAGGGTGTTCCAAATATTCGAAACATATTAAATGAGTATGTCCTAAGTACGGACCTGTAATCGCATATTCTGGAGGCTTCTACTCGTAAACATGAAAACTCAATTGAATATCTAGGATATCTTCTCGAAGTACATTAAGTAGATTCCATTTCAAGCTAAGAAAATTTAAAAAAAAACACCATTTGTTAATCCCCAATAAAGCTTCCGTAAATTATAACTTTGTCGGTAAAATTTGGATTCCATTTTTTATGCTCTTTACAATTTTATAAAGAACAATTATTTGAAAAAATTACCAGGTAATGGTTATTACATGTATCAAATTTCAAAATAATATACAGGATAATTCGGAAGTTATGAGATCCGGAAAAAATAGGCCAAATTGATAACACCCTGTATCTCGGTTATAAAGTTCAGAAGACACAATAAAAATAGTTTTTTTTGGATGTCTATCTATAGTTGAAGTTAGGCTGTTTTCCAATGAAACACCCCGTATAAATGAAGATGATTGGTATGATTAACCGAAAGAGGTCAATTTATACAGGGTGATATATAAAATTTCAGGAAGGTTTACAAAAAAAAATCTCCTGCTACCAGTATCAGGTTTATCCATTCACTGCACAAATTTTCAGTGAGCAATAGTGCAGCGTTACGGATAGCATATTAGCATCACAGGATGGCTGATTTAATGTTTTTTTCTAAATTATTTCACCAGTGTTTCTGATAAGTATGTAATAAGAGGTTTGTTCCAACCACAAATCACGAACTGATTTCCAACAATTTTCAAATCGTTTTCATCGCGCATGTCTATCAAATAATCTGATCCCTGATCAATTTATGATTATGGATGGAACATCTGACAACTTCAGTCTGTACTGTACATGCGCTTATGTTGGCATCGTTAATCATCTGATCCAAAGGCTTACACGATTTTTATTATGATCAAAATTAGGAATAAAACCAAGCCTTTTAATTATATCTAAATACAAACACAATTCACACTTTAAAAGTTCTAGTTTTAATTATATCTGAATACACACACAATTCACACTTTAAGGTTATGCTGCAATTCAATGAAACTGTAAAATAAAATAAAAACACAGCGATTCGCATGCGCCAGATTAGTGGTCAGAAGAAAATCCGTAAACCGTTCTGATAGTTTTCAAACCGTTTTAAATTTTGGTTGGAACAAGAAACTGATCGTTAACTAATCGTTTGTATGTCTGGTTGGAACGTATTTAAGTGACTGCGCAGAATTCTGACGGTTTCTGACGCTGGTTGGAACAAACCTAAGGTCTTCAATGCCATTTTATTTTTAAAACTTGCCTTGTTACATATATGTGAATACCTAGGTACTTTGAATTAAACCGTTGAGTGATAAATATAAGAAGAGACTCAACGCAATGTAAAATTTTGTGCCTTATGGAGATTCCAAATTTGAAAAAACTTAAATGTTTATCTTTTTTTGAGTTTTGTTCACATTCGTGATCAAACAAATATGGCTTTTGGGGTTGATTTTTAAAAATAATAACAGTTTCGCTACGTAACACACAACAAAATTGTATAATGCCTAGATTAACTACACACTCGGTTAATGAAAAATAACCATACACCATAGATAACCTACACACTTGAGAGAGTCCAGAGCTAGAAATTCCGTTCGCAGTTCTTAACTCTTGTACGGTCAGTATAAGACTAAATTACTAGAGAAAATGCGAGTGGCGACATCTCTCCACCAACATCATTTTGCAGCACAAAATCGTTTACGAGGTTGCGCCTCTTCTTCTATTTATCACTCAACGATTAAACATACAGGTGCAAAAATAATCTGCCAACTCTTTAGAAAATATGTAGGGCACATTTTAACTAGAGCAAAAAAGTGCGATAATTTTTAACAACTCCAGTAGCTTATTTTTATTTTAATAATGAAATGGAATTCAAAATATCCTATCCTGAGAAACTAAATGTTTGTGCTTTGTTATGAGAAGATTCTGTGATTGGTTGGTCTTTTATTTATACCAGAAAATTTAAACGGTAAAATGTATCTCAATATGCTGAAGTACATTATTGAGCACTCAATTATTCATGAAATAGAGAACCAACAGGCAATAGATCTAGATGAAAAATTGTTACACATTAAAATGTAACACCTCCCCTTCATGTAGTAGCACTTATGGACTGGCTGGACAATAATTATCCAAATAAAGGGATTGGAAGGAGAGGTTCCATTGAGTGACCATATAGATCAACAGATTTACCACCACTTGATTTCTTTCTGTTTGGTTACCTTAAGCCGTTTATTTATAAAACTCTACCGACTTCAATTGACGATTTACGACAAAGAATAACCCGAGCCTGTCGTGATATTACTAAAACAGCATATTTTCTTATGGAATTTGGAAATAGGTTATAGTATTCTATACAAAACAATGAAAACCATTTTGACCATTTATTCGATTAATTAAAATTTTTGTAGTTCGATATTGAACACAATTTCATTTTGTTTTCAAATTATTATTATTTTATTTTTTTGTTACACTCTGTATAATTATTGTTACCTACATCGAATTTTTAACCGGCTTTTTAACGTCGTATAACAAGTAGGGGGTTTTCATTAAAATTTTTGTAGGAGCAGTAGGTGTGGCATAGGGGCCTGATGGTAGTGCATTATCTCTTATGTCACTTTAGTCCTCCCTCTATAATCTAGAAACAATATTGGTTTTTTTTGACATCTCTTTTCGATAATCAGATATATTCCATTGTAAGTTTTAAAATTGACTCACTGTATGATCAAAACTGGCTCATTATTATTAATATTATTATAATTGTTATTTGCAAACTTTAAATCACTTTTGTTGTTTTAAAGTTTAAGGGAATTATATGTGAATAAAAAAATTTGATAAATAATTTTGGCAATAATAGTTCAGTAAATAAAGGGTCCCAGAAGCGATTATACCTGCCGGTCCATGAATTTTCCGTGAAGGGTAGGGTTTGACTAGTAATTGAACATCCAGAAATTTCACACACCTCATCGCCATTTTGGGGGGATATTCCCGGCCCCAAAGTTCCAAAAATTGGTTTCCCGCCAATATCTCCTAAAATATGGCATTTAGAGAATTTTATATATAGGGGATACATGAATATCAGGTCATTATCTACAAAAATGGTACTCACGAGTTTTGCCAAAAACTCGATAGTTTTCGACATAATGGCCCTCAAGCGGGATCCTTATGTTGAGCTCCCGCTCCGGAGTCGAAAGAGCGGGTTCTTTGCACTTACTCATGACCGGGCGAACAAATTATTCAATATCTCTGGTAAAAATGCATATTTTTTTACGATTCAAAATTCAGAGGAAAGGGGAAATCCACAGCTATCATATTCGATGATTCAAGGCCCATTTTTATATTTCCACCCTATTTATAAAATGGGTCAAAGATTTTGTAATAACTTTTTTTTCGAGTGTCGGGAAATTACTCATATTTTTCCTAATAATAGACATTTACTCTCGATTTTTTGTTATTACGGGTCCTTTGAAGGTCTTCATTGAGCTCAGAAATTTTTATTGGCCATCTTTCTTGCCCCTTGATTTTTTGGTTGGTGTTTTCATTTCCAAATTTTTGCTGTTTTCCGAGGTTGGGAATATTTTGCTAACAATCACTGTCTAAAAGTTTATACATTATCGGATTGTCTTCCAAGATACGCCATTTTAAAGCTGGGAATTTCCCCTTTTTAGTTGTGCCCTCATTTTTTTCTCGGATTTAGTGGTTTTTCAGAAATCCATGAAACCTCAAAATTATGGATTTTTCAACATCGGTTTTTGCGAAAAATATTAATGTTTCGAAAAAAATCATGAGGACCATTTTTGTAGATAATGAACTACTCTTCATTTTTCCCCTATATAAAAATTCTCTAAATGCCATATTTTAGGAGATATTGGCGGAAAACCAATTTTTGGAACTTTGGGGCCGGGAATACCCCCCCAAAATGGCGATGAGGTGTGTGAAATTTCTGGATGTTCAATTACTAGTCAAACCCTACCCTTCACGGAAAATTCATGGATCGGCAGGATTTTTGTACACTTTGCCTACTTTTCACCCTTCATTTACTGGAATATAAAGGAAAGATTTCATTTTAAACTTTACAGTTTTAACGATAATTTTATCGATACATGCAGCCTTGTTTGGATTTAAATTCTCTATTGAATATTTAATTTGTTTTTCTCATGGATAAGTGATAACCATTGATTTGGAATTTTCTTGAAACATTGGTACATTTTTTATATAATATAATTACAGATTATCACTAGACTAGTAAGACATTTGTGGATGTTTCATCAATATACAGAGATTTTTCACCAGCATTAGAAACACGTTTATTTTTAAACGTAAATTGCATATATTTTAGAAAAAACTTGCTCTATGTCGAATGTCATATCAGAAAACTAAAAAAGTGGGCGTTTAAAATGATATAACAGAAGTTTTGTAAATGTAACCACTTATTATAAAAAATAAATAAAAAGACTAAAAAGAAAATAATTTTACTAATTAATTATAGACTCAATGAATTTGATTAACATTGAAAAGAATATGTAGTTATGACCATAAATGTATTTTAGAAGAAGCTTGAAAAGTTACTGAAATTAATTTAAAATTCGTTAACAATGTTTTAAAGATTACGAATTGAAAATACTTTGATAAATAAGTGGGGCCGTTTATTTTCTGATAAAAGAAACATATTTGTTACCATGTGGTGTCTGTAATATTATAGAAATAAAACAGATTAGTTAACTAATAGCTCGATATTTTTTATACTTTTACTATTTACAAAAGTTACTAAATTTCATATTCGCTTCTTTAGTTCAGTTACAAACAATGTAAAGCAGTCAATAACGAAAAAACTTCACTTACCTTAAACCATTGAACAGTTGTTTAGATTTTTCGAGTAAATGAACAAATTCCATTACAATTTTTCTCTCTTGTTCGTCCATATTAGCCATACCGACCATTTTTTTAATTGAAATTTTCAGTACTTCATAATTGGTAATGTTTCAAAATCATGTAAAGATGGCAAGTTTGACGGAGCTTTCGCGAAATATCGAACAGCAGACATGATGCCTAGACGCTAGCACCGCGACGGTGTTAGCACAACATAAAGATGGGCGTCGTTATTTCAGAAGCATAATTGAGATCACTTTTGGATTATGTTATTTACGGTATGTATTACTTTTAAGTTTGGTATTTTTGACAAATGGGCGCAAGTTTTCAATAAATGAAAATGTGTTGGGGGATTATTCATAAATAATAATATTCGGCTCCTCGAACTTTCTGCTTTTGGTTGTACTGTTTATGTGAAAAGACTAGTTGTACGACTTACTTATCATGATTAACAATTTTTCCACAAGATCCTTCTTGGAGAAATCCTCCCTTGAGCATTCTAGTCTCAGGAGTGTATAGCTCCACTGGGTCAGTGCTTCACATTCGAAGGTAATGTGTGCGGCCGTCCTTTTCCTCTTCCATGATTGATTGATTGGTTCGGCCCCACCAGTCAGAGGCTTAGAGACCTTGGCACCTCAGCCTTTAGGCTTTTTCTGTTCTTGGTTATACCGTTTATATGAAGAGACCAGTAGTTATCGAATCAAAAGTATTTTCACTAGTCCTGGGAGTATATATCTCCAATGAGACAGTGCTTTACATTCGAAGATAATGTGAGAGGCTGTTTCCTCCTCTTCCATACACAACTGTTATTGTGCAGTGACCCCTACTTATGCTTAGTATTTCGTCGGTCAGCAATTTCGAGAATTTTTTGTTCAGGAGTTTGCTGTACTCCTGCTTATTTCGTCACTTCTGGTATATTCTGCATACATTTCTGTTATTCTCCTATTAAACTTCTTTTTGGCCCTTTGATGTTTTCTTTTACTTTATTCCTTCCCTTCTTCCCGATAATTCTTGTTTTTATGTCTTTTGTAACTTCAATGTTTCCATTTTCAAGCTGATAGTTTTGTAATATGCTTGTTGCAATTCAATTCACAATTTTTTATGTACTATTTTTATTGAATTTTCAAAAAAATCTATTTAACTCTACACGTTTCGTTGTTCTACTTCAAATGTTCTAATTTTTGTTCCTCGTCGTTCGCTTATATTTGTACAACTATTCTTACTACTATTATTAGTGTCAATCGACAATTAATTTTCCTATTCTGTTCTAGCTCATCCTCACTCCTTGCTGTGGTTGGCCTGCTTTTTGAACGATTTTACGTTTAATAATTATATAGAAGAGTGGAACTGCATTAAAAAATGCTATTCCCAGCTCTAACATTCAAGTCAAACGAATGTAACTAACAAGGGCGCCAACTGCGGAGGGTAGTGTGATTCATAATATATACAGGGGTTGTGGTAGTTTGGATGGATTTAACTTTCCGTAGTTTGTATTAAAAATAATTCGTTGATATATAATAATATGTTCGTAATTAAAATTGGGATTATCGTATTAAGCAACAAAAATCACTTTTTTCTGCTATTTGATATCTTTTAATTCAATGTTATGATTTGCTAACCACGTTCAAAAACTTTTTGGTGCTTTCACTTTTAATTGTTATTTACCATGTTTTTAGTTCCTTGCCGGTTACCCCTCAAGGTATTGTAAATGTAACAGACACAATTGACTTTTTTTATTGCAAAACTTTCAATTTTGAATAATGTTGACGAATAGTTTTTAGGGTTATGTTCTTATTAGCTGAAATTATGAAAGAGTTACATGTCATGGTATTAATAGTTACGTCTTTCGACGTGAAACTAAGTTTCCAGCATTCTTCTTGTCATTTCAAATAATAGTGTTATTCAGATCTGAACAGACGGCTACCAGGATTTTCAGGTGTTTTTTTCCTGTATTGTTATTTGGTAGATTTTAAACGTGTGTATGTATACTATGTATGAATATTTTGGAGTTACATTTACTGAGACCTAAAAGATCTATTGTGCCCCTGTCTTCTACACATTTCCCGAGGAATGGCTCAGAGACTGCAAGTTCCTTTAGTCCTCTTTCCTGGAGAAAAAGGCTTCGGTTTAGGTAAATGTCCCACTTCTATCCAAGAATCTCCTAGGTGTTGTGTACTAGTATTCTGTATTGCTATATGCATGGAGGCTTCCTTAATTCCATCTAATTTAAATTCTTTTGGCTTCACTAGTTTGAGATTTCTGAGGTTTTCATTCAGGCGGAAATAGTATACCTGTTAAAACAGTTAGTGTAGTCTTAATCTGGCTTATTCATTTATTTCTTTTTATCTGGCTGAAGTTTCCCAAGAGTATATTTGATTGTATTTGGTCTTACCAGAGCTTTCCAATGGTCATACGTTGCCTATTTCTTCCAATATTACATGGTACTGATTCGGCAAAATAGTTCCGGTCCCCAAAAGGGTGCTCATTGAGTTTTTCTAGGCATTTCTATACCATTTTAGAACTGATTACACAATAACTCAGTTATTTAATGGTTACTTGACTAACCGACATGATGATAATCCTTTACTTTCTATAACCTTTATCAATACACTTTCCTAAGGCGTGAATTTCCGCTTATAACATACTTAGGGTTTTCCCCAAGCTTTCAGAGTATTTGATTCCTGCTCGGTACACTCCTATTTCACTCCATTCTATTGCTTTAGAGCCAGCTGTATAACACTGAATGTATACCACTGAGTGTATGTATATACCCTGTTCTTTCTGCAACACTTTCCAACACCATAAGTAGATGTCTTCTGTATGTTCCTTGTGGTGTATTCATTATTCTTTTTGTTAATTATTTTGGGTTATTAAACCACAATACTTTTTATATTTTTTAATTCATCGCTTCGGTAGCGTTCCAGCTACCGTTATCAAGAACAATTGAGTTTTTAAATTCTGGTCCCTATCTAAGACTAACGAAAAAATTCGACAACTAGAGGCGTGAAGTTGGATCCATTTCCATGGTCACCCTTGGGTCATGTTTTTATTGCTCCTGTAACGCTTATATAGGCTAGTCTTCGAATTCTGCAGAGGTTGTCTCTCGCCATCAATAGCCCAAGCAGCACTTGGACGTTGCGAGATAGTTATATAACGTTGGGCTAGACATCCCAACGTCACGACCCAAATTTGCACCTAACTGGAGAATATAAATTCGAGTCGTTACGACGTCGGCACAGACTTTGTATGTTTTATGTACTCGACCAAATCCAACGTAGATTAACGTTGAGTGAACCAACTTCGTTTTTAAGTATTGAAATTGTGAGTTTGGCCACCACTTATAGTATAACTTAACACATTCGCGGACACTAGTAAAAAAATGTGGATTTATAAAAACGCACCTAGGTATTATTAATATTTAAACGGGAAAAGTCATAAAAAGATTAATAGAGGATGTCACATAAACAAAAAAATTGTTTTTTTGAAAGAAAAAGTAGTGCGGCGAATGCCGTCTGGTCCCTAACAAACCCATTTGTGGTAGGTTGGAGCCAAGCGGCATATCCCGTCATACGAAAAAAGTACAAAGAGATTAAGAAATTATCAATATTTATTGCTAAACATAAACAATAGTTATTTATTATACAAGGGAAAAAAGTATTAGATTTTAGCTCGAGGTTATGTTGTCAAAAAACCGAGAGCTAAAATCTAATATTTTTCCCGTGTATAATATACTATTTTTTTCTGTGACGGGAAAAACGACGATATAATATTTAAAAAAATATCACTTTTTATGAAATTACTTATAAATATTCACTTTTTTCCCGGGGAAAAGAGTAATTTCATAAAAAGTGATATTTTGTTACATGACAACAGTGATAAAATGTCAAACTTTTTTCCCGTCACAGAAAAAAAAAAATTTTTTTGGTTAGTAAATCGTTATACTCGTGTATGGTATTCTTCAAAACATGGTACGATGCTCAGAGCTGATGGTTTGCTAGGGCATGTCTGACACAAATATTTTGTTTCTTTTCATACGGATTTTGAAGCACAGTTCTTACATTTCAGATGGTAAGATTTAGTAGGTTCAGCTCTCCTTCTTTTACCTCCGTGTAATGGACCCGATTTCACTAACAATCTTCCATCTTTTAAGTCCTTATCGAGTTCCAAATATTATTTTATAAATTCTTCGCGAAATTGAAGGAAAGTCAATTTGTTATCAATTTTATTTTTTATGTAATATGCATTCCATAAAGTAATGTCCAACAAATGGAACATTACTTTTTTGTACCACCGTATGCTCTTTATGGGTGACGAATAATAATGAACCATCTGATCATTGCGGTAACCTGAATTAGTTTCGGATGATATCTTGTAGTAATACACAATACATACTTTTTGTCTTTCCACTTAGACACATATGTCTTACCATGTCTCCTCCAGCAATGGTCGCCCCTTTTCAGTTTGCCTTCTTACAACAACCTCAGGATTTCCTAATCGATTCTGTCGTAAAGTTCCAATAGTATTAGTAGTAGTATTAGACAGAGACACACTATTATGAAAGTTGTCCATAACAACATGGTGGCTCCGATCTAAATATGGATCCAATAAGGATAGAACGAACCAATCTCTCAGGTTTGGATAAACCATTTGCTTCTTGGGGTTTTCCAGAATAAATTTGAAGATTCAAAACATAGCCATCTGTAGTACAAACAGAATAAAATTTTACCTATTTTGCCTTTTTACCTTTTATACAGTAAAAATCATAAGTGCGTCTAAAGATAAATGTTCTGCTGGTACAATAGCACTTCTATAGTTAGACAATAACTTATCCTGAAGGGGTCGAACTTTGTTTAGTCATTCAATCATTCGGATTGTGAGGTTGACCGTAAGAACAACTAAAACATCTTAATATCTCCTCAAAGCGTCTTCCCGAGAGAGTACGATGAAGAATGGGACAGTAGTATAAAGGGTCCATACTGAACATTTTTTGGATAGAAGGATATTTAGATTGACCCTGTAAGATGCACAATCCTAAAAAATGCTTGAGTTCAGTCATAGTTATTGATCTAATAGATCGATATGGACAATGTTTGATGTGGGGTCGGTTGCTCTTTTGTAAAATATCAGAATATGTATTCATAGAATTGAGTATCATGTTCATTATTTCCTCATCCCAGAGCTTTTCAAAACATTCAACAGAGGATGGTGTATTTTAAAAAACAAGTTTGATCCCAGTAACACTATTGTCAAATGAAAAATCAGGAATGTCAGCTACAGTATCACACCACTCATCTTCATCATTAACGCTGTTATTTTCAAGTTCAACATCATTTTTCTCTGTAAGCGATTCATGGGTATCAATTGTATCTGAATCGGTAGCAGTATCGGCAGTAAAAGGTGGATCTAGGATATCCTCATCAGCACTGAATTCTTCTCGTTCAGACTCAGAATCCTCTGATTCGCCAGTAGGTACTGACTTCTTCATATAGTCGTAAAAGTCTCTCCTCCTTTTTTGGGTCCATTTTATATGTAAAAAAAAATGCAATCCACCAGGAAAACATGAAAATAATGATGTTTCACTTAGTAAGGTATGGAGTATGAGTATGAGTATGAGTATGAGTATGAGTATGAGTATGAGTATGAGTATGAGTATGAGTATGAGTATGAGTATGAGTATGAGTATGAGTATGAGTATGAGTATGAGTATGAGTATGAGTATGAGTATGAGTATGAGTATGAGTATGAGTATGAGTATGAGTATGAGTATGAGTATGAGTATGAGTATGAGTATGAGTATGAGTATGAGTATGAGTATGAGTATGAGTATGAGTATGAGTATGAGTATGAGTATGAGTATGAGTATGAGTATGAGTATGAGTATGAGTATGAGTATGAGTATGAGTATGAGTGTATGAGTGTATGAGTGTATGAGTGTATGAGTGTATGAGTGTATGAGTGTATGAGTGTATGAGTGTATGAGTGTATGAGTGTATGAGTGTATGAGTGTATGAGTGTATGAGTGTATGAGTGTATGAGTGTATGAGTGTATGAGTGTATGAGTGTATGAGTGTATGAGTGTATGAGTGTATGAGTGTATGAGTGTATGAGTGTATGAGTGTATGAGTGTATGAGTGTATGAGTGTATGAGTGTATGAGTGTATGAGTGTATGAGTGTATGAGTGTATGAGTGTATGAGTGTATGAGTGTATGAGTGTATGAGTGTATGAGTGTATGAGTGTATGAGTGTATGAGTGTATGAGTGTATGAGTGTATGAGTGTATGAGTGTATGAGTGTATGAGTGTATGAGTGTATGAGTGTATGAGTGTATGAGTGTATGAGTGTATGAGAGTATGAGTGTATGAGTGTATGAGTGTATGAGTGTATGAGTGCATGAGTGTATGAGTGTATGAGTGTATGAGTGTATGAGTGTATGAGTGTATGAGTGCATGAGTGTATGAGTGTATGAGTGTATGAGTGTATGAGTGTATGAGTGTATGAGTGTATGAGTGTATGAGTGTATGAGTGTATGAGTGTATGAGTGTATGAGTGTATGAGTGTATGAGTGTATGAGTGTATGAGTGTATGAGTGTATGAGTGTATGAGTGTATGAGTGTATGAGTGTATGAGTGTATGAGTGTATGAGTGTATGAGAGTATGAGTGTATGAGTGTATGAGTGTATGAGTGCATGAGTGTATGAGTGTATGAGTGTATGAGTGTATGAGTGTATGAGTGTATGAGTGTATGAGTGTATGAGTGTATGAGTGTATGGGTGTATGAGTGTATGAGTTTTTTCTAAAAATATCAATATAATTTTTATACTGGACGCCACTGGAACAAACAGTCGAATCCTGTATTTCACCACGTATTACTCCAGCATCCTATGTCGATATTTGTGAATACATATTGATCCCACTTTATATCATATTACAACTTTCTTTATACCACCCTGTATAACCTTTTTATTATGTCATGTTATATACAAACTCGGGAGAATAATTTATCAAATTTTACAAACACAACAAAAATATTAGACTCGATGATCGATTTTAGCGACAGTATTAGTAATCTCCGGTTTTATTTATTATTTTATTGTTTATTATTACATTATCTAATTCAATTCTATACTATTTCAAAAGAAAGGGTACTTACCAGACACTTATGATTTTTTTACGAATTATGACACACTTTTAACTACAAAAAAGTTAACTTTTATAAGCAACAAAGGCACACATGTAAGCACGTGCAGTAGAAACAAATGAGGTTAGGGTAATTGTTCCACCAAAAGTGCTAATAGGACATGCTTCTTAATTTATGTTTTCTCGTGGGACACTAAGCATGTATGTAATAGGAGTACCGTAAAGATTTGTCGCCGTATGCCGTCTTGTGTCAGCACATGAATATTTATATGGACGTCGAACGCAGTCTTTGAAACTCGACCAAAGATGGATAAAATATTTCTAACTAACAATCTGATGTCTTAGTTTGAGTCATGCAAATTATGAACAGTATAATATAATACACATTTTTATTACAAACAAAACAAAAATCTTCAACGAAGGTCAGTTTTCTGATAAACCACGGCTAATAATGTGGCAAAAAACAAACGCGCCTCAATAATTTCTAGAAAAATGCGAAATTATGCCATTTATTATTTTTTAATGGCTGAATTCATATTGAAAAATAGTATACAAAGTCTCCAACAACACAAATGTTGCTCACAAACCGTTTAGATGTGCTATGCAATATTTTTTCGAATGAATTCGTGAATCAAACAATGGCGGCGAAATCAGTTAGATGGCAACATGGTGGACTTTGTTAAACGACCTAATATATACCCGAATACTACCTATTCGAACAAGAACACTTTTTTTCCACACCTAATTGCGACCTTTCCCCCGACTTTCTTTTTCGTTAGATGGTTACTAAACGTTCAAATGACCGTATGCGAATCCAACGTCTGATATAAGTTGATGACTCGACGGCCCATTGACCAAATAGTCCAACTATTATATGTCAATGGATAGTGCAAATATTTGAACTACTTTTAAACGTCCGCCCGTATGTCAAATACAATTAGCTTTAGGCGTGTTTATGACCAAAACTGTAGCATGCGGTTCTAAACGTAGTCTTGTTCCAAATTAGTCCAAAGACATCAAAAAGGTAAAAATGAACGTTGATTGAACATTTCTCTCTAACTGAAAATAACGATAGATTTACTGACGTCGAGTAGTCATTAGCCCGATCGAGTTCGAGTTCCAACGTCAGATCAAGTTATGAACTGACGTTTTCGGTGAACGTTAATGTAAACAATTAAATAATACCCAAAACCAACGTTGATTTAAGTAAACATTATGTCGGAAGTCGGAAAAATGCTGCTTGGGAGACTAGTCCTCCTACTGAGTGGTTGGTCTCACTATGGCTGTGTACTGCATAGGATCCTTGGGTTACAACCCCAATTTTTTCCTGACTGGTCACACTATTAGAGCAATTTTTGCTTTGTGTATTATCTCCTTTTTTGTGTTTGTTCCACAGGAGTTTACTATCTAGTGTCAGATCTAGATACTTGACTTCTTGTCATTATTCAACCTCGCTTCCATCAGGTTTACGAACATCAAATTAGCAACTATATGGGGTAGAGAGGCTTTTGAAATATGTCTCTACGGAAATATGAAGTTACCAGCACCTATCACCGTTATCGCTAGTAGGCAATCTAGCGACCTGCCAAATAAAATTCAATATGACACGGAATCATTTTACAATCTACTTGACTTGATCTACTTGACTTGATCAAACAATATAATTGGTCTACCATCATCAACATCATTACAAAAAAGAGCTTTTCTTTCTTTCAAACTTCTGCATGGGATGAGGATATGCTTGCAATAAAAGTTTGAACTATCTTTTGACCTAGCTATTCTTATTCATCTATGGAAACTTCCTCTACATGTTGTAGGGTTTTTCAGGTACTTTTTTTCCATAAGTATATAGGATATTGCTATTAAGACATTTAAAATAATGAACACAAGTAGGTACCTTGGCCACTAAAACAAAAACTCCATGGACTAAAGTAGATCCTATTTTCAGCACAAAGCCAAATTCAAAATATTTGTAGGCATGTGAACTTCTGAAAGCATCCACCTGCTCTTTGGTGCAAAAACTGTGTGAAAATACCAAATAACTATTCATGTCCATATCTAGGAGTTCATTCTTTTCTCAAATGTGGTTAAAATCCAACGGAGATTTTCAAAGAATCACAAAGTCAAACCACAACATATACATATATAAAACACACTAATAAAATAGACGATAAAATTCTTGAATAGACAATAGAAAACTGACCAGCTGGCCAAATTGTTTGCCCTGGACTGCCATATTAGGTCACGTGATCTGGATTGCCTAATTGGGTAATTTCCAGAGGATAATATTTGCCCATCTTATACGGAGAAAGTCTTGCTCTAGGTAATCGAATATCCCCAAATGTGATCTTTGCATTGTTTAAATTGCGATTTATTGAAGTGAAAACTTGTTTAGCCGCGTTCTGTTATTTTTGGTTAAACGTCAGCATCGCGTATTATATGCGTACGATCTAATTTTTAAAGGGGACTAATCAATTTCTAAAAATTTCCACTTACTATGAGCATACGATAACATTTTCAAAACAGGTTAATTAATTTAAATAATTTCCATCTACCATGGGCGAACAATTGAACTCAATTTATTTGTAAAAACGCACGATAACATTTTTAAAAGAGATTCACATGTTGTTGTTGACATAACGAACCGCTGGCCAACTTAGCGAAAAATAAATTGCTGAAAAAAATGGCAACTGCTAGGGCTAGCGCTGTCACTTAGCGGTAAAATTCGCACTCCGCTTACTCAGCGCTTGCCTAGCGCTATTGTGGCTGAACGCGCCCAATGTATTTCTTAAGAAAAATGTCAAAAGGTGTCCTGTGAGTAGATTATTCTGTGACGATACTCATTTTCGATTAAGCCCAGACAGACGCTCCAATTATTGAATGAAGGGAACGTTAATATAAATTTTTTTTTAGTATCCATGCTGCATTCTACAAGCAAAACAACGTACTACTACGTACAACTAGTAACTAGATAATGGAATTTATCATGTAACTGTACGGATAGTGAGCATCAAGCTGGTTTATTGATTTTGGGTTTCTTGCACATTATATTAATTAGATGGCGTTGTGGGATATAATCAATAACTGAAATAATTTATTTCAATGCTTTTTATTGTATACCAAGGAGGCTAGTGGAATTAAAATTTAAATAGCTTTTTCCAAGCTGCTGTCTTTAATATTTTTTGTATTAACTACATTTGCTTTTCCTGCATACCTAACAGTGCAATTGACAAACCGGTTGTTCTCTACTGTTTATTTCATCCTGTTGATGTTTTAATCAGTGCCGGATTTACATACCAGGGGGCCCTAGGGCATTCAAAAATCGGGGCCCCTATGCCCCATATTCTATATAGCTGTTTTTTTTATTGCTAAAAAAACAAACAAGTATAATATAACAAAAATGTATTGCAAGATAATTATTTTTTTCACAAAAATATAAAGATATATGTATACATGCTTAATTAATTGAACTGAAACGTATATATTATCATATAATGTTAAAAGTCAGTAAAATAAAATTTAATAAAAATAATTATTTTTTATTAAGCACGCCAACATATTCAGTAGCACCTCCGCTGTGGAATCTGACAAATACGTAGCTCTTCCGCCGCTTCCAGAATTGCCATATTTTTCAATATTTTGCTTTAAAAATGGATCAAATTCTGAGATAAGCTCTAACAATCCTAAGAAATGCCCATTTTTTGACGAACCAAATACTTGGTTTGCTAGGTTTCTAGTAGCAATATATTCGATTACACTTATCACTCGTTTAAGGACTTCCTTATAATATTGTTTTTCTGTGAGCTCCAACTCTTCTAGTTCCGAATCAATCCTTCCTGATATTTGAAACCAAGTAATAAATGTATTTATTGAGTGTACATCGTCTAAAGTTTTTGCATGTTTGTGTAAATAATCACAATGCTTCCAGTCATTAAACCCTTCCTTATATTCGCTGTTTTTTGTGCAATATAATTTACATGGAATGCATTACACTTTTTCTGTTGCGTCTGAATAATAAATCCACGAACGTCGTACACTTTTTCCATTCGGAAGATTGTGTAAAAACTGCTTTTATTTGCATACTAAACTATCTATATTTTGTGGTTTAGAGTTCTTTATAATATAGTTTTTTCATTAATTTGCCACTATTTAGGATCATCCATAAAGTTAGAATCGGAATTTTCAAAACATGTTATAGAACTGTTATCACCGAGAACAGAAATGTTTTCATTTTCGTTCTGCGGAGTCGTTATCGTTGGTATTAGATTTATTTCGCTATCTACATTAGTTTTTGATGTACTCGGGGGCGCAGAATCTACATTTTGAATAACTTCAATATCAGTTTTTTTGTTAACTTGGGAACTTTACCTAGAAGTTCTTTCTTTTTAAATTCTTTCTCTTGTGCCTCCTTTCGCTTTTTAGCGCCACTGTCATAGATTCGCTAAGACATAACTAAAAAATTTTTGCATTGCTTAGTTAAAGAAATGATAATTGGCAATTTAAAAAAGGGTTAAATCAAGTTTGTCCCTTATTTATGCGACACTCACTCATATACGGGTACATACTTAATACACTTACCTTAAATATAAATTTCAACTTTCCATCAGAATGTTGATGCCTCTTCAAAGAAATATCACAGTTAATAATATCAACACAACACCAAAGCATAAACAACAAAGTGCTAATAAAGAAGAATATATACGATATACCAAATATTGAATATTTTAACACGTCCACTAGTCCAGCCAGAGGGATATCATACGAGCGGTACCTTTGAGTTTGGCGGTATTCCGATATTGTTATAACATATTGTATATTAAATATTGCCAGTGAACTTTTTTCGTCCCTTGCCGGCTCTTTATCATAGATTAACGAAAATAATAGATTTAGCAAAAAAAATGACCAGTGTTCCGTTGCCGCTGTTTTTTCTTATTGAGTTGTTACTTGATAACTAAATATATATTAGGTAGGACCTAGACATCAGTTATCAGTTGGAAGAGAAGAAGCAAAAACTTAAATAGTCATAAATGAACTTTATTTTAATAATTTCTTGCGTTTGCTGTGGGGCCCCTGTAGCCTTCGGGGCCCTAGGGCAATTGCCCTTTTTGCCCTAAGGCAAATTCGGCCCTGGTTTTAGTATTTTTGATTATCAATTTCAATTTCTTGTATATACGACTATAAAAATATATCAAAGAACACACAGTGATTCGACCCCGTTTTAGTATATAGAAAAACCAGAAAAGGAATATATTTATTTATTATCAGTACAATATTGGGTCCAAAATCTGCTGCTTCGCAACTGATAATATGTTCTTTGTTATTTTTTAAAGCAACTCTTGTATTTAATGTACGAGTCTTCTCCTATTTAATAATGCGAAGGAAATCGGTAGTATTATACCAAATTCAACACATTGATACAAAAAAATACTCTTAAATGGCCGAGGTTACTTAAACCATCTCTAAAGAGGTTAAAGTACTTATTGATTATGCCACACAGCGACATCTAGTTCGTATTGCGTAAACCTAATATAGGTTAGTGATATAATCGATAGGCTCTTTAGCTTTTAGTTTATTTATTTTGGCGCGCTGAGCTAGTAAGTTTATATGTGAGGAAGTTAACCTTTTTATGGGCAGATGGCAGTATACCTGCTTTGTATGAAATTTTAAAGTATACATACGAGTACTAATCAAAAGTTTTACATCACCTAATTTGAACGTTTTAAAATAATTAAACGAAAAAGAATTATGTGTGTGCTTTTTTAGAATTCTTGGTTTTTATCATTTTATTTGTTTTGATATGTCAGTCGGAACTATCCACCCCACATAATTCTGGAGGCGTCACCTTTATGAAAACATGAAAAAACACGTCAAAAATTATATATAGGGGCACGTATTTTTGCTCATATGTAGACGTTATAACTTTAACCCCCTCCCCCCTATGGTCACCACTCCAAATTTTTTATATATGGAATATCCTATACATTTTTGCTTTGTTGGATTCTCCTCTACAAGAGGATTACAAAAATGTATAATACATAAGTGAAAAGTCAATCAGTTGGGAGTTACGGATAATTCCAATTTACTAATAGTAACATTTTAATTCGTAATAAATCAGCAAAACAATACTAAATTATTTTATAATGTGCTCAAATTGACTTCCATTGGTTTCCATACAATGATACAATCAAGCCTCAATTGAGTTTCGAACATTATGTAACATATCTGGGATTATTTTTCGACATTCTTGAATAATTCGATGACTTAAATCATCTATAGATGCTGGCTGAGTAGCATAAATTTTGGTTTTCAGATATCCCCATAAAAAGTCTAGGGGGGTTCAATCGGGTGACCTAGGTGGCCATTCCAACATTCGGCCTCGTCTTCCTATACACCGAGCAGCAAATGATTCGTTTAAAAACCGTCTTACATAGAGAGCGTAATGTGGAGGTTCCCCTTCTTGTTGAAACGCTAGCAAAGCTTCTGACGTGGTATCATCATTTTCTAGTATTCGTGTTATTTCGGGATCAATAGCTCCTCTGAGTAATTGTAGATAAGACTCACCATTCCCTCAATTCCCTCAATAAAATATGGTCCAACAATACGGTCACCAAAAATGCTAAACCAGACGTTCAATTTTTGTGGTGTTTGACTATGAAACTCCCGCATTACGTGTGGGTCATTTTCTGACCAATTTCTACAATTATGTCTGTTTACTCCAGCATTTAATGCAAATGAACATTCGTCGGAAAAGCAGATATTGTACAAAAAAGCTGGAATGACGTGCAGTCGTTCACTCATCAATTCCAAAAACGGTAGACGCCGGTCGAAATCGTCTTCATGCAGCTTTGGACTAATTTAATTTTGTAAGGATGGAATTTGTGTTTATGTAAAATTCTGAAAACAGTGCTGCGAGAAACACCCACTGCACTAATTTGTGATATTGACTGTTGTTCTTTCAACCTAAGTTGTCCTAAAACGGCAACGTCTATGACCTTGTTGTTAACTACTTGTTGTGGTTGGCGTTTTTTATTGGAAACTGATCCTGTTTCAAAAAATGTTTGCGTTAATTCAATTACGTACTTATGTGTGGCATTTCTTCCGGGACGAGCAGCATTAAACTGTCTAGCTGTGGCTCTGGCAGATTTATTATTTTCGTAGAATAATCCTACAATTTCAATTCTATCTTGTAGTAGTATACATCATTTTGTAACATGTCTATCGACCTGTTTCGATTTTAGAGAATAAATCCTTTTAATTGCCGCTCGTCGTCACTAGCCACTTCCAATTATAGTTCTTTGATCCCAAATTCTTCAACCCTGACCATAAGACAATTGACGTCTGCCAACGGACGCTTCCATTTTTTCCAACGCCACGAGAGACACCCCTTTTCGTTACCGACTCCCTACGGAGAAAGACCATCTTTCGTTATCTTTCATATTTTAAGTATCTTATGAATTTTGCTGTGGCAAGTCCAAAATCATAATTTATAATTAATAAGCTTCTTCTAAAGTACTGTCTGATATAATTTTTGTATGAATTCTTTATTTTTTACAGAGATAGACGAAATTAAATTCAACACGTGGTCATAAACTCTTCTTTCATACTAATATGGTAGTTTTAAACCAAATATTCTTTTATAATTCACTGTTTTACTTTTATACAAACATTTTCAAGCTTTTTCAGTTGCGAAATAACTCTTTTAATTATAAAATAACATTTTTATAATCTGTTAACCTATAAAATATTCCTTCGTAACGCCAGTGCCGGTTTCATATATTTCCTTAGCACGATATTTCTTCATATAACTAAATAACTTTTTGCTATGATTAGTTTCTTTCGGATCATTAGTATACTTTTTTAATTTAGCCGATAATTGCTAATTTTACTGTTTTAACATGGGACATATAATGTTGGAAAGCTTTCAGTAAATTAAATCGATTTTTTTGACTTTCAAATAACTGCCTTCCTTTTTTTTAACCTGAAAAGCTGACCAACATAATGTGCCATTATATTCAAGTTCCTATAAATCCCTGATCCACCTGTACTTCTAGGTAAGCACAGCCCCAAGGATATAACCCAAGGATATAACCCAAGGATATAACCCAAGGATATAACCCAAGAATATAACCCAAGGATATAACCCTAGGCGAGGATAAAACCCCAAGACCTAGGCTATAATATAAGCCCTAGCCAAGGATAGAACCCCAGGATACAGCCTAGATCAAAATACCGCCCTAGACCAGGGGTGGGATCACGACAAATAGAATTCTATTTTAGTGACGTCAGCCAAAAACAGACGATAATCTTGAAATTTGGTATCACGTCACATCTCTTGCGATTATAGAAAACGATTCGGACCTAACCTCAAAACCAAACAAATAAAAATGACGTAAAAACATGTGTCGTCTTTATCGGTAGCATAAAGAAAAAAGAGATAAAGCATTCTTTCTATCACTCAAGACTTGTCGAATGAAGTCGATTCTACGCGGGTGGGTGGGGAAAGGGGAGACCCTTTAGAACCTGTGTCATGATACCAATTTATCGCTTGCAAACGATGTGAAATGGTTGCTAGGTAACGTGACGTCACTAAAATAGAATTCTATTTGTCGTGATCCCACCCCAGGTCACATCAGTTCAGATCAAGACCTGACTATCTTCCTCAGGAAACCACTCCATACAAGCTAAGTACCTATAAAAGTACAAATTCCTTGTTCATTTCCTGTGTCAGAATAAATTATAAATTTGTTTTTAATTTTTTTTTATTTCATTATAAATCCTCAACTATAAAAGTTGAGGGAGATATCGCCCGGGGTAATTATAAGTCACTTTTATTATTAACTTTTATTTAAATTTTACAAGGCGTTTCTACCTTTTCCGCCTTAGTTTTTTAGTACTTTTATCAACGTCAAAAAGGTAGTGGCGCCCTCAATTTTTACAACCCTTCTGTTATCCTTGTGTGACATAAACTTGGGGTCGAATCACCCTTGAGAGGAGTATCTAGCCGGAGCCCTTCGAGCTGGTGCCCTTTCAGGTTACAGCCATTTACCGTTACAATTTTTACGGTACATAGGTACTTGTAAATGTTGATATTCGAATGAAAACTAAGCTACATAAATCGGAAGTAGTAGCGTTCATTTATTTTTATTTGTTATGGATTTTCATCAGGGTCAGCACCCTTTTGACCCCCCAACTTTTTTGAGGGTTACATTTAACAAAATATGGACCGCCAGTGGAGTAAAACGTCTATTCTCAAACTTTTTTGCCTTATTTATTTGTAAACATTTTAGTTTGGAAGATACAGCCACCCTTTTAAATGCCAATTTTAAAATATCGAGTGATTAAAATGTACTGTATTTTCATAAGAATCAAAAACAACTTTATTATTACAAACAATTTATAAACAAACACAATATTAATTTAACTTAACTCAAGTCTTCAATATGAAAGTAAATACTGTTTAAAGTTAAGTGCAACTTACGAAAGGTGTGCTTAAATTCTAAACGATGCAAGCGGGCATAAGTGCCTTAAAATAGTCCCTCTCTACCTATATGTAAATGTCTAATGGCGGTTTTACACCAAACCGACTAGTTGAGTTGCTGTTTCAAAAAACAAAAACTCAACTGTTTTTAACGATAAAACTGTTCACACTAAACAGACAAAAATTAGTTGCTGTCGAGTTTTTGTTTTGTCGTTTTACATCAGAGAAAAAGTTGCAGTTTTGTTTAGTTCAATTCAGAAAGTAGGTAGGTGTTCATTATTTTATATTATTTATTAAAAAAAAATTAACATGGTTAGTGACGAGGAACGCTTTTTTTCTCGTGTGCGGTTGGTACGTCGTACACGCAGGTATTGGGTGAGATCCTTATTAAATAGAAGGAAATAATATGATGGTTCTACAAAGATGTTAATGAATCTACAAAAGGACGACATAGGGTTAAATGGCTAATTACGTTCTTCTTTTCACAACTTTTTGAGAATGTGAAGCCACGAGTTTGAAGAGTTGATAAATTTAATTGGTAGAAAAGTGGGGAGTGGGGAGACACAATCTACAGAGATGCTATATCTGTAAAAGATCGATTAGCGGTAACACTCAGATTTCTTGCTACTGGCGATAGTTATCAAAGCCTAATGTATTTATGCAAAATATCAACTGCTGCAATCTCAGGAATTATTCCAGAAGTATGCGATGCATTGTGTGAAGTTCTCCCTGATTGTGCAAAGGTAAGTAAATAATTAATATACGCATATATTTTCAAAAAATTGCATGAACTAAAAGAAAGATATAAAATACCTATAAAAATACCTAGATTTTACCTCAAAGAAAAATATACAACAACAGAATTTTGTTTATTAATATCAATACCACAAAAAGGTACAAAAAGATGCTACGATACGATAAGGTAATGCCAATTTGCAACGCCTCCAACAATGTTGGGCGTCAATTTGTTACGACTACTCAGTTTAGAGAGCACCTCAGGTGTAGATTCTGAGACCAAACTAGTACAAATTCAGAGAGTAGTCTTACCGGTTCTCGGGTAATCCTACTTGAAATTTATTTTAATTAAGATAAGTTAATTATTAATCAGGTTACTGAAATTAATAAAAGAAAATTTATTTAAGAAAGGTGGGTGGGCGCCACTGAATAATACTAGCTTATTTGTTACTCACATCAGCATTATAACGACAAATCCTGTAAGATTGGAAGGGAGAATGACCTTTATGAACAACGTTATTAAATTTACAAGTTGTATATTGACTTTGAAAACAAACAATTAAGCAAAGAAAAAAAAATGACTAGTTTTTATTGACGGTTATTGAAGAGTTGAAAAATCTCTAGGTGGTACTTTCCTGGAGTGATAGAGATGGAGTCCTCGTTGAAGTACAGGTAAAGTTCTAAAGTCCCATGTAAAATGTCCCAGGTAAAGTTTCGGGTCCAGGTAAAATGCTACGGAACAATACTAGTATCAGGAACAAATTTACCCAATTTAACAAAATCCAGGATGTCTGAAGTATGATATTACAATGATTAAAGATTACAATGTTAAAGAAAATCATTTAACAACGTGGTTCATACATCCTGTATTTTAGATAAAAGAAATAATGAAAAAAACAATAAAATCGAATAACCGATTCTATACCGGTAAATACAGACATATTTTAAATATGTATATATTTTAAAAAGGTTTGAAATATATTCAAAGAGAATATGAAAAAAAATCTGAAAGAACAAGAAAAAACAAAATCATATCGATATATATTCCTGGAACTGGAACGACATTGCTACATAATAAAATATGAAAGTGGAACTGCTAAGAAAGAATAGTTAACAGACATTTGAGAGAAATAACTTACCATTCACATGAATGCACTTTTTAAAGATAAGATACGATAATAGAAATTTTTAAAAAAGGGGTTCAATGAAACTCAAAGTCAAACCACAATATATTGTGGTTTGACTTTGAGTTTCATTGAACCCCTTTTTTGGATTCTAACCACATTTGAGATATGGATGAACTCTTAGAGTTATAGAAATTTTTGCTTCAATGGCACATGTTCACAGGAAAGAAGAATGAAACCCTTTTGCCACTGTTTAAATACACGAAATCATGTCAAAGATAACAGACTTACGTCTCATGTTCATGTCACGCTCATACGCTTTGACCAGGAAAGGAATTTACATTTCAGTAGTGAATTCTTGATTCATATTTAATTAATAATTTGTAGAAGAAGAGATAAGAGCGAGTTCGAAGTGGGAATATCAAAATAGCAGTGGCTATTTTCACGACAGACAGAGCTCGATCGGCCCGTATAGAAACGTTGATTTCGACTCTCGTCGACAGTAAATATATTCAGCCTTGAAACATTTCTCGGTGTTGGGTATGAGAAAGGACTGGCTATTCGCCGCCCATACGATAATTTATTATTAATTAACTAGAGGAAAGTAAAGTGAACGAAATTAACGTTACAAAGAGAAGGTTTTAAAAAATATTCTAGCTAACCATCCTTATTATTGATTTGTTGAAATAATGCCTTAATTATTGTATGTTTTGACTGTTATCATTTATAGCTGAAGTAAAAGCCCTTTCCAAAATACTTGTATTCTCCATATTATCATTAAAACTTGTAGGGCTAAGAGTTTGATATTGTGGCTGACTTTCCAAAATAGTCGGATTCTTCATGTTATCATTATAACTTGTAGGGTTAACAGTTTGATCTTGCTGCTGACTTTTTTTAAGTGATCCGTAGCTTGAAGCTGATGACGATGTACGTGTATAAGGGGAAGGAGGAGACGGTGAAGGTAATGGTGTTGTAAAATATTGCATTGAATTTTGTGGAAAATTGCATGAAATTCGTGCCTCATATAATAGGCTGGTAATACGCTGTTGTACAGTTACTTTGGAATATTCTGATTTTAGGTGACGTAAGTTATGTGCTACCATTTCACCAAATACATCAAATTCATCATGCTTTGCTGTCTCATCCTTCTTTTCATACATGGACTTCATCATTTCAAAAATTTGATTACTTTGACTTTCACTCATTGCCTGTTTTCAATTTCTTTTTTTGATGCGATACTTTGGGAGTAGCAAAAGGATGTTGTAAATGATCCTCTGCTGCTGGAGGAATAACTTTATTTTTTGTTACGGATACCTTTACCACTTCAGGAAAATTATTACCATTATTTTTTGAAGTAGATGGTTATTCTTCTGGATTCTCTGTACCAAGAGTATTATTGCCCTTCACCATTGTTTGATCTAGGTCAGGTTCCTCTGTTAAACTATTATTACTCTCCATTTGGAGCTCTACGTCACTAGTTTCCTCATCAGAAGAATCTTCCTCCTAAAACACAAAAGCAATTAGTATTTTTTATTGTTAAAATCTTAAAAATTGGGAAACATTCAATCGGGTACCTAAGATTATTTAAAAATAATGAATAAGTTAAAAAAGGTATTGTTTGTTTTAATACAATGACTTTTATGCCTAATTAATGGTGAAATGGAACAAAATGTACTGTAACGTAAGACTTTTTTTTTAGATCCCTGCAAGACCAGAAGAGTGGAAGAAAATTGCCACTGACTATAATAGAATCTGGAATTTTCCAATGTGTTTGGGGAGTATAGATGGAAAACATGTAGTCATTCAATCTCCCAGGTACAGTGTCAGCGAGTTCTTTAATGATAAAGGAACTTTCAGTATCGTCCTATTTTCTGTAGTTGATGCAAACTACAATTTTATATATGCCTACATTGGATGCCAGGGGCGTATATCTGACGGGTGTGTTTTCAAACATTGCGGGTTTGTGAAATACTTGGAAAGCCAAAAGCATAACTTCCCAGAAAACTCCACACTTCCTGGTAGAGAAAAATATATGCCTTACGTTTTAGTTGCAGACGATGCTTTCCCATTATCACCAAATATAATCTGTCTCTGGTCACCAAGAACGTGGATCAAAGCAACGAATTTTTAAATAGCGTTTAAGCAGAGCCAGAAGAATAGTTGAGAACGTGTTTGGTATACTAGCATCTGTATTTCGAATTTTTCGAAAACTTATATTGCTAGAGCCTAATAAAGTAGAAAAAATTGTGCAAACTTGTGTTCTTCTTCACAACTACTTAAGAAGAAATGCACAATCCAAAAATAGGTATACGCCACCAGGAACATTCGACATAGAAGATTTAGATTCTGGTACAGTGCGTAGACCTGGATTATGGAGAAATGACCCTGAACAGTGCCATTCTATGTTGCCTTTGAAGCTTGTGCCAAGAAAATCTTTACATGAAGCTAAGTATATAAGGGATGAATACAGTGAATACTTTATTTCTGAGTTAGGTCAAGTACCCTGGCAACTAAAATACTCCTAATTCCAAATTATATGTCAATTAATATACTTAATTATTTACTTATCGTTATTATTTAGTTACTAAGTTATTATTTAGTCTTCTTATTTAGTTATTTTGTAGTATACTAAAGTTAATTTATTGCTCTGAGTACCAACAAAAATACCTACCGCGTCATAATAGTCTCCACCAGCTTCGACTCCTCTTCTCGGCTTGTTTTTGTCATTTAAAAATAACATTGAATTATACCCAAACAATTTGGGTTTAAAACATTGACCGGCTCCTGATTTTTTCATATTTTTATAATTCCGCCTCTCGCGCCTCTCGTGTTATAAGGTTTTTTATTTTTCTTTCAACTTCGTTGAAGTTTGTGTTAAAGAGGTGAGCAATTTCTTTTAAAGAATCCATTTTTTTAATACGATTTTTGTATCCTGTGTTCTTGGGATTCCATAAATTTGGATGTGCCCTATATGATTCAATTAGGTTACTCACTTCTTCAGTTGTCCACTGCTTCTTATCACGTTCATCCGGCATTTTCTTTAAAAAAAAGTTGTTTAAAGAAGCCGGCTCAAGATATGTAACAAAACGTTATAACTTTTTTATTTCCTTTTCTCTAGTTATAAAACTTTGCTATAAAACACGTTTTGTTACATAGCCTGGACCGGGCTTTATAATCACATATTACAAGTTAAAACTTGATCACTCAGATGCAGACGATAAGTTTGCGTTTATTTCCATAGCCATGAAAAGTTATTTTATTATAGTTTATATTTATAATTATTATATGTTTATTTACCTAATAAAGGTTTAGAAAAAATGCACTTGACTAGAGTTACTCTATAGGGTCCCAAAATTAACTTTAATTATTTTAAGGAGACATTCTATAATATCTAAATAATAACACTTTCTACTAAATTATTATTTTTATTCTACTTACCACTTTCATAAAACGTAAACACTGCACTGCCTTAATTATTTTTATTAATAATTACACTATAGACTTATTCTTTTTTGATGAAAATAAATAAATAACCTTGCCGGACTGATGACATAAACACACAGCTCGCCGCAACTCAATTTGATAACACAGCCGTTTTCACCAAGCCGACTGAGTTGCAATAAACGCAGCAACTCTTTGAAGTTACCGACATCGATCGGGAAGCGGAAAACAAGACAGCAACTGTTGAGTTGCCGAAAAATCTGCAAAAAGTTGCGGTTTTTTTTTCAACTCGAATTGCTGTTTTGTCGGTTTGGTGTAAATCCGCTATAATATTTTCACTCTTACGACTTAGGTACTTAGCGCGAGGTGGAACGTAAATTGCACTTAGCAATTCCGAAATCCGATTTAGGTATTACCTAATTTTAGGAAATGGTCGGTGAAATCGGGCATTATTGCTTTGCTTGGATTTCAATTGGACTGCATTAATTAGAAAGGAACCAACACACAAAATACAAAAAAGGTGAGAAATGGTACCTTTGAGTATAGTTTATATTGATCTAGTTTTCAACAGAAAAGAACCAACCTAAAGAACACAATCTTTTTTAATGTGGATGTTAGAAAAAATCCTTGGATTAAAATTAGTGTTGACTATTTCAACATAAGGGAACCAAGTAGGCATTGGTTTCATTTTCTTATAAATCAAGTATTTAATATTCCGCATAAAAGAACCACTAGATATTGGTCTCTATCGAAACTGAATTTAAATTCATTATAAAGAACCATGTAAAAATACTTCTTTTAGTGAAAACGGTGAACTGAATCAAATTTCAGCATGTTCATTGGTTCTCTTCAGTAAGCAATTTTTCTTGAAAACAGTTCAGCAGAAAAGAAACAAATAACTATTAGTTCACTGAATAAACTTGACTTGGCAATCTTGTCCAAACTCGTCAGTATTAATCTATCCCTCGAATGTCGAGTGCTTTAGTTGATTCAATCGAGAATGTCGCGAGGAATGCGCTTGACCGAATTGGCGTTGTTGTTAGCTTCAAGCTCATCTGATTTCCCTGAAAATGATTCTACAACCGACACTAATCTATACCAGAGTAAGTACCTATTATTAATATTTTTGCAGTTTAATTTTCATTCTTGAAAACAAGGAATATCTATTGAAGTGACTTTTAATTTCAGCAACTGACTTTGTCCCTCTGGAGAAAGATGATCGACGAAAAGATTATGATCCGATTTCTATAAGTTTAACAGATAACTGTTTACCAAATGAAAACATTCTTGCAGATGATGATTTCAAGGGTAAGATATTGAAATCGTTTATTGCTAAACATTAGATATATTATTTTTGGAATAAAACTAGGTATTCTTTTTTTATAGAGAACGACTTTTCTGAAAATATTATCCAGCATTCTACTGAAAACGGTGAGCTACTAAAAACACTAAATTTTTATCAACCTGACATAAAAATACCTGTTTTCTTTTTCAGAAGAAGACATCTCTGAGCGAATCAACGGAGCATCGGTCAAATATGATGAAGTTCTACAAGGAAATAATTCAGAGTCAAACATGTGTAAGAACAAAGTATTATTGTATGACACTCAAATAGCTTCTTGGATTGATGTCGAAACGGTTAATTCATCAGTTTCTGATTTTCAAAGTTTGGATGTAATATCCTCATGTGACGCAAATAATATTCCAGTAAATATACTAGGTGAACATAGTTTTGGATCTCGCAAAGAAGAACCAATAAACCCAAAGCACCCCCAACATGAAAATATAGGCGATCCAAAAATTCTGATCGAAATAATACGAATCCTGACCCAATTAAAAATACAACAAGAAAGACCAGTTTCTTAAATTTTGTTAATTTTTTTCTAATTTGCAGTTATCAAAGTCTTTTAGCAATATTATTTTGTCAGTTTGACTTTCCAACATATTTTTAACCTTCACTCGGTTAGCTTAAAGTTCTAATAACTCCGCAATTTTTTCCTTTTGCTCCGTAGTTAATTTTCTACTCCGTGGATAATGTCGAAAAAGATTTTCACTTCTATCGTGATTGTGATTATTGTTAATTGATTTGATGACAAGATAGTGGCTAGTATCATCCACTCCGACTTTGAAAGCTGCTGGACATTTTTTATGGAACGTGAACGCTTTTCCTGCTCCTTTCGACGTAGACTTATAATTTTTCCCTCCATGAATACAAGAGTATTGGATGCTGTAATATTTCAGGGACTCTTCAACATGCCTCTTGATTCCTTTTGTGCGACATCGTTGAATTGTGATAGCATCTCGATAATAAAAAAGCGCGTACTCTTTTTTTTTCGAAATTTTTTACTTTCTTCTCTAACTTTTCAAAAAAATCAAATTTGTCACCTTCCTTCAATAAATTTTCATCCACGACTTTGTCATTCTCATCAGCAGCTTCATCTGAATTAACAACTTCATTCGCGTCTTTTCCGTTTTGGTCTTCCTCTTTGCCTTCATCGGTTTCATAGTCTTCTTCGGAATCTAAAGAAAATATCATCATTATTAAAAATAAAAAAATTCTATGCTAAGAAATAAATATATATTTTTAATTAATTGAATAATTATCCATTTTGTAAGATATTCTATACTAGATAAATAAATTCAAATTGAATTATTTTATTATGAATACTTTATGACAGAAATATAAACATATGAAACTTGTTTAGAAAAATAATTATTTTTAAGAAAATTTGAATACATGTACGAATAAATATAATTTATTCGTCCAATACCCGTACAAATAGACACTTCGAAGGGGAAAACACCACACAAAATTTGTATCTTGCAATTTGTGTTAAAGAAAAGGAAAAACTCCGTCAGTACACCAATAGACCATCAAAAAGACAATTTTCCAGGATTTATTCTCTCAGAAATGTAACAGTTTGCCGTGAATTCTTTAGAAAAACATTTCAAGTATCTACTAAAAGAATAAATACTGCCATATAAAAAACACGATGTGAAGAATTAAAGGACAAAAGAGGACAAAAACAAGGAGGGGTAAACAAAACAAGCGAAAAAAATTAGATGCTCTTAAGGTACACATAAACAAACTTCCACGTTACAAATCACATTATAGGAGGAACACTACAAACTCACGAGTTTCTTGCACCTGACATGACGTTGGTAAAAATGTATGACTTGTATGTGGAAGATTTGATGGGAGAAAAAAATATCGATATGATTGAAAAATGGCGAGAGGCAAATGAAAAGAAAAAAAGTACAATCTTAAAAGCTATAGATGCAGTGAGTTTTTCAACTTATAGAAGAATATTTTTAAATAATTTTAATTTAAAATTCAAAAGTCTGAAGAAAGACACCTGTAGCACATGTTATTCCTTTGCTGCACGGATACAGTCTACAAAAAATGATTCGGACAGACAAGTTTTAGGGCAGGAACATAATAAACATATCGATCTTTGGAGGGAAGCTAGAGAACTTATGTATAAAGACAAACAAGAAGCAGAACAGAATAAGGAGTTTGTATGCATAAGTTACGACTTGGAGAAAACACTGCCTCTTCCACGAATTCCTACCGGCATCGTTTTTTACAAGAGGCAGTTGTGGCTGTATAACGCGTGAGTTCATTCTTCTAAAAAGAAGCAAGGCTACTGCTATGTTTGCACCGAAAATCAAGCAGGTAGAGGAGCCCAAGAAATCGGTCCCTGTTTAATAAAATTTATTGAAACGGAAGTAGAGAATGGAATAAAAAATTTGGTTTTGTGGAGCGATTCATGCGGAGGACAAAACAGAAACATTAAGATGGTTCTAATACTAAAATCTTGCCTTGAAGCTCATCCCACTCTAAAGACAATCTCTATGAAGTACTGGCTTAAAATTCGGGAACTTAAACTAGTAAAAGAAGAACCTCTTAAATTTTATTGTCGGAATGATTTTAAATCCGAATATTCAGTAATAGACATTGAACGCAGAGTATTAAAAGGAAAACAAAAAACAACTATCAGCTTCAAGGATTCACTTGCACCAATATGGGAAAACGGAAAAGAAATAGCAGCTCCAAAGTTAAAAGATTTGAAATCGTTACTTCATCTTATTCCAGCAAATGCAAAAGAATTTTATCGCAGCTTGACTGGTAGTCACGAAATTGAAGAGGATGTTGATGGATTTTGTATTCCTCCAGATTTTGAAGTGGATATTGAAGAGACTCAATTATTATAATTTTCATTAACAACATTTTTTTAATTCTTTTTGTGGAGAAATCGATTCATTTAATTATTATTATTTGCTTATAAATAATTGTGTTTTTATTTCCCTAAAACTCCATTATATTCCAAAGAAAAGAACCAACATTAAAGTTCTTTTATGCGCTTTATTAATTAAAACATTTTGAATATAGCAGAAAAGAACCAACAAACAAAAACTTGCAATAATTATTAAAATATGGGAAAATAATTATTATTTCTAGTAGAGGAAGTAACATCAAATAAATCCCTATTCTAAAAAACAAAAATCACCATTTTTAAACGTAATGTGGATTTAGAAACACAGGTTTACTTCACGTATCATTTTCTCAAAACTTAAGTCATGTTGGTTGGTTCCTTTCAGCTTAATGCAGTCCAATTCATACTCTGCGTCAAACTGATTATGTAATATGCATTAGGTAATAAGCATATACAGTAATTATTATTGTTGGAGTAGGATTTACAACAAGAAAACTTTGCAGCCTTTTAATGTCTTGTTTTCCCATAAATTCGAAATTAGGATATTATAGTTTATGGTTACGGTCAAATGAGGATAGAATATCACTAGCGAAAATTAAGGTCGACCGGCATTGACCCTCATAATTCAATATTTAAGAAACGTAATCTATAATAGCAAAATATAAAACATAAGGTAATTTCCTATAAGGTACAAATAATAGTCACATTTAACATAATAAATCAAATAATTTTACTACTAGCGTCCCATTTATGAAGGATATTTCGAAAATTGAAGAAGATAGAAGAAAAATAGATATTTTTTTGTTAAACAAGCAATGGTCCAACCCGATCTTCAGTGAACTGTTTCATTTTTGGGATATAAGGCGATTTTCCAAAATATCTTCTTTATATTACTAGATATGAAAAAAAGTGCAGAATAACTTTTGGTAGAATAACCGAAGGAAAGTTCAATAAAGTAGGCAATTTACTTTTTGGTAATAAAGAAAAATTTATAATGGTACGATTATTTGTTCTAAAATGGTTTGTCCACATTAAATATTAATTATGTAATATGATTTTAAGGATAGAATAGCGTGCTTAATTTTTTAAGCCTGGCTTACTTGTTAAGCCAAGGTGGGTGCAATCGGGCATAAAAGTGGAAATGAACAGGAGAGATCAAATTTCAGAATCACTCGGATAACAAATGAGGTTTTTCCATATGAATCTGATAGGCCTAGGAATACTCGTACACGCCTTTAAATTATTAAATTCATTTTATGTAACTTATATTAAACTCTGTATGATACCTATCATTAATAAACAATGCTACCCCAATTATTATGAAATTGTTTTATTAAAAAGATAGATTGCAAATGTACAAATTGGTTACAAAAAACATAAAAATATCAAGATTCACCAAGTTTACAATAACAAAACATACTGATTGATCATAAACATACGAATGATCTAAGTCGAACGAACAACGTGATTTCGGCACTTTGATGACGTGCAAGTACATAGTCTGTACATATAATATGTCGTATCAGGTACAAGAAGATTAAAAAAGGAAAGAAAAAAAACCAAAATGTACAGGATGCCCCATTTGGAAATACTTAAGTTTATGTCATATCTGAATCCTCTAAAAATATACTGCCTAGTGCACTGAATTCTACTTCGATTATTCTATTAAAAGTTCTCGAAAAAATAAGTCATGCTTAACTACTATTTTTGTCCTCTAATTTTCGAAATACCTTGCAAAACCATCCAAGGTTAAGCAGTTACAGCACTGCTTAATTTATAAACTATTCTAATTTTGGCAGAATTATCATCATGTCGGATAGTCAAGCAGCCATTAAAGCACTCTGCGTTCTTGCGTAATCAGTTACAAAATGGTATGGGAATGCTCTAGGGAAACTCAATGAACTAAGCAAGAAAGCTTCGTCACCTTACTGTGGATTCCAGGACACACTGGAATAGAAGGAAATGAGATAGCAGATGGACTAGAAGAGACTGGAGGAACCCTTTTGCGGCATCCGCTCCTATGTAATATAGGAAAAAATAGACAACGCCGAAAATAGAAGATCTGATCATTGGAAAAATCTAGTTGGGCTTAGACAATCAAATATACTCCTGGGAGACTACAACCAGTTGAGAACAAATGAATGCTTGAACCAGAGTAAAACTGCACTAAGAGTTTTAACAGGTGTCCTGATGGGACACAGTCGCCTGAATGGGCACCTTAAGAAGCTCAAAATACTTGATCAAGAAGAATTTAGATTCTGTGGAATGAAAGAAGAAACCTCAATCTAGATTTTATCGGATTGCATAGCAATTCAGAATCCTAGGACACAACACCCACTTACAACCCCAAATATAGAGTCATAAAATTCTACCTGAAAAGGGTTTTGGCGAGTTGTTTTCCATTTCTCGGTGAATTGTCGATGCGATGAATTGCAGGTGCGGTGAATTGCTAGTCGGTGAACTGCAGTCACTTTGCTTTATCGATACGGGCAAGGAAAATGATTGAAGAAGGTACACAGTGTTGAAAAAATGACCGCATAATAATTTTATGTATAGCCTCTGCTGTGAAATTATATTGTTTACTGTGCACAACATCTTATTCTTTTCATTCATTCATTCATATATTTGGGTTGTGCTCATCAGCTCAGGCACTTGAACTGAATCTTTGTACCATTCCCAATGTTATCTACTTCCATTCCAGAAGCTTCGAGTCTTCTATAAACGCTAAGCCGCAGTACAGGCGGGTGGAGGGAAGCTTGGCGGGTAGATGGTGAAGGTAAATGGGTAGAGGGTGAATATTCCTTGGCCGCACTAGTCGACGGAAAATTATCGTACCAACCTAAATCAAGTGTTTCTAATTAATTCCAGTATTTATTTAATTAAATAGTGGAGTTAATTAGAAACACTTAGTTTCATTTAAAAAAGTAATATGAGTAGATTCCACAAAGTAAGGGACCAAACAGTAAATTCAACCTAAATCAAGTTCAGTCTAAACTGTAGTCAGTGTGTGTCAACATTCCCGTTTCAAAATTTGCCAAAAGGCTTCTTCTCTGTGACAATTCTTATGTGAACTATGTTAATCTAAAAAATAAGACGAGGTGGGTGCATGCGTATAACTTGCACAGAGACCACGATGGAGAATTTCTGCCAGTTTAAAAGAAGATGCGAAATTTCCCCGAAATTTTTTTTAATTATGCACGTATGAGTGTAGAATCTTTCGATTTTTTGCTTAATAAAGTTCATGACCAATTAGAAAGGACGTCTACAAACTTCAGAGAAGCAATTTTTGCAGAACAGCGCTTGTGCCTCACAATAAGGTGAGTTTTTTAAATGTACTTACCTATTTTTTTATTATTTTGATGTTCATTGTTAAATAAAGCACATTTATTTCAAATAAAACATAACGCATAAACTCGTATAAACTGCAAATATATATAATAATCAAAAAAAGTATTATGAATAGATAGAGAAATAATATTATTGTATTATTTGAAATTATTTATGAAGATTTTGGTTTCCTAAATCTGTAGTGGTACGTCGTTGTGGAGGAGATTGAGAGGATGAATCATACTGAATACTTTGAGATAAACCAGATAATCCAGTTTTAAGATACAGATTGCGAAAATCCCTTTCTTACGCTGCGACTTATACAAGTACGACAAGGAAAATATGAGCAAAACTACGTGAAAGAGAGAGAAGACTTGTTAGTCCAGCGATCAGTCCCCTCTACCAAAACAGTTGGGCGTGTATTCAGTCCCCTCTACCAAAAACAGTTGGGCGTGTGTTCATCGCCCCACTAGTTCAACCACTGTTGCCAGAAGCTCAGATTAATTTGTAAAAATGATATTTTTGTCACGTTATCGTTAACTTTTTTTCGAGCTCATACACTATTAGGTAAAATTAAACACCTTCATCCGGCAACAGTGTCCTTTACATAGAGCTCACATTTAAACGTATGTGATCTTTTCGCTACAGACCTTGGTTGTTAGCGCACGCTGTTGTATTTGAAAATAAAACATTTTACAATGCCCACATTAAAATACGAAACCTGCGAAAAAGTGCAAATTATAAAATGGTATTTTGGAGGTCATTCGGGTGATGCAATAGTTAATTTGTTTATTGTGGCATATGAAAATCGTCCAATTCCTTCACGAACAACAATTTTGAACATAATTAATAATTTCGAGAAATATGGATGTGTTTCATACTGTAGAAAATGCCAAGCGCCGGAAGATCCAATCGAACGTCAGATAAACGACGAAAGGCAAACTAGAGAATTGAATGTTTGTTTAGCGGTTGAAACAGGACAACCATGTTTTTCAAGGCAAATTGCTGAAGAGGTCAACATGGATAAGAGAACTGTACAGAATATTTTAAAACGGAACGGGTACCATTGTTACAAGGTTCAGACAACGCAGGAAATTTTTCCCGAGGACAATATCAGACGAATGGATTTCTGTGAAGAAATGATGGAACGTCAAAATGCTGACGAGAACTTATAAAAAAATATTTTATTTACGGATGAGTCAACCTTTTCATTACATCAAAAACATAATCCATCCGTCACAAGATATTGGTTTCGGTAAAATAAACATCTAAGCATTCCAATCCGAACACAGTATCCGCAGAAGCTAAATGTTTGGACGGGTATTTTAGGTGACTACATTATTGGTCCTTTTTTTATTGAGGAACTTAAATTCCGCCAAATATTTAGAGTTATTACAAAATCATGTAATTCCTGCAGTTCTCCTCATACCCGGTGTTGATCTCAACAGAATTTGGTTTCAACAAGATGGTTGTCCAGTCCATAAGTCAAGGATAGTAATGGAATTTTTAAGGTTTACATTCCCCGACCGGATTATTAGTACTAATGGTACAATTAAATGGCCTCCAAGATCACCTGAACTAGCTCCAAATGATTTTTTTCTTTGGGGATTTTTGGAAAGTAGCATTTATCAACATGAATTTGAAAGAGCTAATAATTTAAATGAATTGAGGGTGAAAATACAGCACGTTTGTGCCAGCATTACGCCAAATAATTTTAGAGATATGAGATCAAATCTTTATGACAGATTTGGTTATTGCCTGGCACAGCAAGGTGGTTTATTTGAGCACTTAATTCGTTAAAATTATGTTTACCTTTAGAACGGATTTTTAGTATAATTTTTTCAAGAAGTTCATATTTTATGTTTAGAATAAGTACTTATTTTATTTTTTCAATTCAATTTATTAATGGAATGGATCTTTAGTTTTTTATACCCAATTACTTTCTTATTTTTATCTCAAGGATAAATGTTTTATTTTCAAGTTACAATGGCTAAAATAATATCCTATTGTAGTTAGAAATTAATTGTCAGCTTGGTCAGAAACGATCAAGTTGACAAAAATGAATTTTAAGATGTACAGGTTACGTAATAACGAGTGTATTTTTTATTTCTTTAACAACCCCACTCCTTCCATGTTAGGAAACTACTGAACCAGAGTGAGCCTACTCACAGAGTGGGGAGTCAGTCTCTGCTGCAGCGTTGCCAGATTAGAATGTTTGGTTCTAAGGAATAAATAACTAATTTTGCATTTGACTTTTAACACCGGATAACGGTGTATTTAGTGGGAGAAAATCGAGATTGGTAATATTATTGACTTTTGAAAAATAAGTGAGATCAACACAAATAAGAATAAAATAATGGAGTTCAAGAAAAAATTTGGACAAATTACAATCTGCAATAAATAAAATCCGTACACTGCTTTCGATTTAACAATTATTGGTATTTAACATTGTTGCCGCTTGAAATGCCGTTGAAAATTTTAAAACAACGATAGACAAAAATTAGGAATCATTTTTACAGATAAGTACATTTGGCAACACTTCACTTAGAATAAATAGGAGGGGACTGAATACACGCGCCCAACTGTTTTGGTAAAGGGGTACTGATCGCTAGGCTAACAAGTCTTCTCTCTCTTTCACGTAGTTTTGCTCATATTTTCCTTGTCGTACTTGTATAAGTCGCAGCGTAAGAAAGGGATTTTCGCAATCTGTATGTCCCAAATTCGTTGGTATTGCTTATTCTGCTATTAGAATATTGCTGCATTGCCTTATGCTTATCTATAATCGAAGGATTAGACGAAATAAACTGGGTAGTGTGAGATAATTGAGAAGCTGAATGATGGGAATGATTTTCTTGAGGTGGCACATTTTCATCGGTAATTCTGTTATTCCTACCGAAACCGTGTTGCATGGCCTCATCAGTAAAGGTATTCCTCCTACTCCTGCCTGTTGCCTTCCTGCACGATCTCATCAATGATCGAACGATTAGGCGAACCAAGCAGGGTACTGCGAGATCCTCGAGAAGTTGAACGATAAGACTCATTTTCACAATAAGGTGTTGCAGATTCATCGGTAATAGTATTCCTGCTACTTCTACCGAGATCTTCCTGCATGGCCTCGTGTTCTTTCAAAATTATATTTTGAATTTTTGCACGAAGCCGTAGTGTTGGTTGAGTTGGTGTAAACGACTTCATAAACGGAAGCAAACTTTTCAAAAATAATAAATGGGGGTCTTCTTCTGCGTTCATTTCTCTTTCCAGTAGCTCCATTTTACCTGTTTCAATTTCGAGCACTTTAGCGGCTGTATTGTCAGAACGACTCTCATTCCCAGCATTAGGCTTTCGTTTATTTGCATTTGCTCGTATCATGCCAAAATTGCTTTTGCTGTTAGACGTTTGCTTCGATGACCCTGGCTGAATTTTCGTATTTTCCGATGGCCCTGGAACTTTAGCAGAAAGAGTATCAGAGTCTGTATCATTGTCTTTCCTTATTTCTGATTCTGAACTGTTTCGGTACCAACATCCTCAATAATATTTTGAATTTGATAATTAGGATTAGTTAATCTGTGAAGATTGTGTAGATGTTATACTGTCATCTCTTGATTCATCTAAGGCAGTTATGACATTCTTAAGGAATAGGAGTTGTTGGAAATACGCCCATGAGCTAGTTGTCTTGACTCCCCCTCCACTTCCAGACCGTGGTTTATCCAGTTCACGCATCTGAGATATAAAATAAGAGCGAAGGTTTTTCCATTTTTTTAGCATCATCCACCAAAACAAACAAAAAGTAGAAGATAATCTGCTTATTTTTCCTCATTAATCAATTAATATAAGACTTGATTTATAGTAGGGAATAACCAAGAATAATTTTCTAATTTTTTGTTTAGATTCCTTCATTTACTTCTCTTGCGGGACGTTTCAAAATTGGGAAGACGACAATATTGGAAATTATTAACGACACATGCATGGTTTTATGGAGTGAGTTAAAAGATGAGTACAAGCCACATCCAACGAAAGAAAGGTTAGGTACTCCATTGCCGATACATTCTATGAAAAATGGAATTTTCCTAATTGTATAGGATGTATTGATGGAAAGCACATAAGAGTAAGAGCCCCACCTAACAGTGGATCGACATATTACAACTATAAGCAATATTTTTCTATTCTGTTCCAAGCCGTGGTAGATGCCAACCGTAAAGGCATTCCAGGAAGACAGAGTGATGCTGGACATTTTAGAACATCATCTCTGTTTCATTTGCTAGAAGCAAGGGAACTCAATGTTCCAGATAACAGACCTCTACCTTTTTCTAATATAGAAATGCCATTTGAACTCCTTGGTGATGAAGGATACCCTTTGCTACCTTACTTGATGCGACCATATCCGGGCAGGGACTTAAATAATGCCAAAAGAATCTTTAATTATCGATTAAGTCGTGCAAGGAACAGCGTCGAATGTACTTTTGGCATAATGGCAGCTAAATGGAGACTGGAGCTGAATGGAGATCATGCTGTTGAAATAGTGAAGGCAATTTGCATTTAACACAATTACGTTCTGACATGTTCAGGGAATTAAAGCAGCGTAAACCCAATACGGGTCCTAACAACAGGCGGTGGCGAAGAGGATATGGTACCAGTCGACCATCGTTTTGCAGCGGTTGCACTTAGAATACGGGATACATTTATGAATTTCTTTATTGGAATTGGCTCTATTCCATGGCAAGAAGATTATGCAATTCCAGAAAATAGAATTCAAGGTTACAACGCAAACTAATATATAATGCAATGATAATTTGTATATTTTGTTTTAATACAAATAAGATTTAAATTTTTGAAACTTGCTTCTTACTGCACGACATAGGACTTTTGGCAAGGCTAGTGAACTCGTGAAACGTGTGATGTTACGAAAAAGCGTTCGCCACGCGATAACTCATTCAAGCGACTGTGCGCAATCTCTCTTGCCGCACTGAGCTCGCACACCTATAGGTGTGAAAAATTGTCAAAAATTGTCAAAATTTTGAAAAAATGGTTAATAATTGCCAAATATGTTGAAATTTTTGAAAAATTGTCAGAAGTTTTTAAATATGGTCAAAAATTTGGAAAAATGATCAAAGATTGTCAAAAACAGTCAAAATTTTGAAAAAATGGTTAATAATTGCCAAATATTTTCAAAAATTGTCAAACATTTTCAAAAATGATCAAAAGTTTTGAAAAATTGTCAAAAATGATCAATAATTGTCAAAGACGGTTAATAATTGTCAAAACCAATCAAAATTCGTCAAAAATTGTCAAAAATGATCAATACTTGTTAAAATTCTGAAAAATGGTCAAAAATTGTCAATAATTGCCAAAGACGGTCAATAATTGTCAAAATTCGTCAAAAATGGTCAATTATTGTTAAAATTTTTGAAAAATTGTCATAAATTTTTAAATATGGTCAATAATTGTCAAGAGTTTGGAAAAATCGTCAAAAATTGTCAAAAACTGTCAAAATTTAAAAAAAATAGTTAATAATTGTCAAAAATTGTCAAAAATGGTCAAAAATTGTCAAAATTTTGAAAAAACGGTCAATAATTATTAAAAATTGTCAAAAATGGTCAATAATTGTTAAAATTTGGAAAAATGGTCTAAAATGGTCAACATTTTTGAAAAACTGTCAAAAATGATCAATAATTCTCAAAACTGTCAAAATTTGTCAATAATTGCCAAATATTTTAAAATTTTTGAAAATTTGTCAAAAATGGTCAATAATTGTCAAAGTCGGTCAATAATTGTCAAAATTCGTCAAAATCTGTCAAAAATTGTCAAAATTTTTGAAAAAAGGTGAAAAATTCACGAAAAATGGTCATTATATTGTGCATAAGAAGCAAGCTTCTGTCGGCGGTCCGACGACCGCTCACCTTTTTTTTAAACTCTGGATAAATATTGCACTTACCGTTTATACCAACTTCCATGGCAACCCACAATGTTTTCAGAATTTTGGAGTTTTTTCGTAATTCGTCTGCTTAAAGGCCACTGGTTTGACTGGAGGGATTTTCATTAGTTGTGATGGTTGTATTAATTCCTCTCCAAAGTGCTCTCGTCTAAATACTTGTAAGTTCTGTCTCTGAGATTATCCACGGGAACTAAGTAGAAGACAGGGGGCAAAATAGATATTTTAGGTCTCAATACATAGGTACAATTTTGTTTACTAGATCAATAAAGAATAATTATTTCTCTCTCTTTGAAAAATGCGTCCACTCCACATTATTTATGATCTATGGCAAAAAACGTCGGCTTTTCAGGCATATCATAGAAGTTCACTTACTGCTTAGATATCTATATACTCTGCCGACGCCTGTAGGGTTCAGAGTTTTTAGAATTTTTTCTTAGACACCAAATATGTATGAATAATATATTATATTACAAGTAAAATAATTTATATTTGTGGCCCAGAGACTAATCGGCTTAAGAGCTGGCTGCTTTACATGTCCGGTGATCATAGAGCAGCGATAGGGCTGTTGTCCACACGGGACCTTGGGCCACAAATGTCTCCGCGAACGGGAAACAATGCGTCAACCGTTTCTTTAGTTAATCCAAAAGTGATGAAGTTCGGATTGCAAATCATTCCGGTGGCACCGTGATCCATTTCACTTGCCATATTCTGAACGTAGTGGAATATGCAAATGGAAAGTTGTTTTGATGTCTTTCCTATGGAAATTATGGTGGAGGATCGAGTAGCAAGACAGACCCACCAAAATTTCTAGATAAATGTGAGTTAAGGGACAGGTTACGTTGAATAAAATAAATATCTTTGGTAGTAGAAATGCGAAAATAGCGTTCGCATGAATGCATTTGAAGATTACATGTTAAAAAGAATAACGATCCAGGATTCATAAAACCGATTAACGTAGGTAAATGATAAGATACGCTTTATTTTTAAAAGAGCTGTGGCATCATAATATACTTGTAGGTAAAATTAATTTGCGTCGTTTCACAATTTGTCGCCGAGTAAAGAAATCTAGAAGAAGGGCCGGTTTGAGACTCATAATGTGAATTTGCGAAAAATGATTGCCAAATGTCAGAAAATATTACAAAAAGTATAATAGGTACCCATAATAGTAGAAAAATTAGTTAATCATCCGGTGAGCCTTCTTCCTCACTCGATGTGTCATCCAGCTCAATGACAAATGAATGAACAGGAAAACGTTGTCTATAGGTTTCTTCTACATCTTTTACATGCTTGACGCAATTATACCACACATCGGGGCTCACTTCAGAACAAATAACTCTAATAAGTTTAATAATTTGTTTTTCTTATTCCCCGTTTGATGTTAGACCAAATTAACTCTATGGGTTTAAACACACAATAGTTAGGGGGTAAACGAACCACTTAATGACCATGCTGCTTGGCAAATTCATCCACTACATATTTGGGTTTTAAATTGAGCTCTCCTAATAATTTTAGCAAATCTTTTTTTAGACACTGTGTTGGAATGTTGACACCCATTTTTTGCAGAAAATCTGCAATTACTTGTTTCCTAGCATTTGGTTTAGGAATTTTTTCAGTTTGCCTGGAATGATAAGGAGCATAATCCAGAACTATTACAGAACCTCCCGGGATGTTTGGAATTAACTGTTCTTCGAACCATTTCACAAATAACGTTTCATATCTTGATGGTAATCCGCTGAACAGCTTGAAATATTTTTGACGGATAATAATAAACCGTTGTTAACGAAACCATGTTCATTACCCGCGTGGACAATAATAACTCGTTTTCCTCTATTCGGAGGGGCATTTAATGAACACTTTGGAGTCCCATCATGCCAACCTTTTTTGATAACATCATGGGTATCATACCACGTTTCATCGAGATATATTATATTTTTCTGTAATCGTCGACAATGCGTAATTGTTTCTAAATAAGAATGTCGAAGCTCTATTATTCTCGAGGATTCCATAATTTTTTGACGGCTATTTAATTTTCTAAGCCGAAACCCACAAGAGTGCAAGATCTTTATAACGGTTTTATCTGCTTTGTAAGGAAAACCAGGAATTTCCTTTAATTTTTCTTTAATAATCTTAAATGTAGGAACGATATTACTGGCGTAAAACTCATATATTTTTTTTATAAGATTTTCCATTATTGCGGGATCCACACGCACTAGCGATTTCTGTACTCTATTTTCCGATGAGTAATAGTTGTTTCACCGATAATTGTAATAATGGATCTTTTTGAAACTTTTGTCAATTTGTGTATTCTTTCAGCAACTCCATGTTTTGACCCATTATTCTCTTGTTTCAGTTGCCTGTACATATTTTGTATCACTTTTTGCGTAGATGGCGACAAAAACATACCAAATTTCTTTTTGTCTTTTGTCTCAAATCCCTCCTCTTCACTTTCATAACCTTAAGTAAAAATTTTAAACAATATAATATTGTTGTTTTGTACATACAACAATCAATCAACTCACTATCTTTACTGCAGCTGACATCATGACTAGCAGATGGAACTATTTCAGGCTCTAAAATACAATATATCAACAATTAGAACCTAATTTTGTTGCATTTGTTGAATACATTTATTCAGTATAAAATGTGAAATATTTCCTGTCCATATTTATAAAATACATACCTATAACAATATCTTCCTCTTCGAATGGTCGCCAAAAAGCCATAATTTTGATAATTACCAACAAAATAGTCTTAATCAATAAAATAATTCTAATCATCCAAAATCTTAATCACAGAAACAGCTAACAGATATATAGTTCTTATTCAGAACACAATGTCTCGTAAATAACAATAATGGACTAAGCGTACTCTGCGCATCCATGTGGACTCGCAGTTCAAGTAAATTTTGCGAAGGCCAATCGGATGCTACATTGCGCCAGTGAGAATCAATTGTTCGGTTGTGGGTGGGTCAAGACTAGAAATGATTTATGCAGTTTTTTTGGGGCTTTTTAATCCTCACAGAGACCTTGCCGTACACTGATATTTTAACATGAAACGATGCAAAGAATGGGTCCAGGACCCAAACAGTGTTGGACTCATCCCCAAGAAGATGCCTACCGACCAAACCCACCTCAAACTCGCCGTTACCCCCGCCTCGGAATCACTACCCTAGCATACTTCGAGACAGGCGGCGGTCCCTCGCACACTCTCCGCTCACACTGTCATCTTCTCCCTCCTATCACCCCTGCCTCTCATGCCATATCGAGTCCTTCTCTCCCCCTTACCATGCTCTCTACTACTCCACTCACCTCCATCCATTCCTCCTCCCCCCTCAACATTATCTCCACCATGTTTTCCCAGTACACCGCCTCCCCTAGTTTCCTCTCCAACTTCTTCAGCACTTCCTCGTTCCTCCAGCATCTAAACACATGCCCCACATCATCCTCCACTTCACACCTCTCGCACACACCAGTCTCTCGTTTCTCAATCTTGTGGAGGTACCCTACTCTCGACCCATGTCCAGTGAGCACTTGTGTCAAGAAGTAGTTCACCTCCCCGAATTTCCGGTCCATCCAATCTCTCCTATTCCCAATCGCTCCTTTTAGCGCGCCCTCATACTCCTCCCACCTTCTCTCCATTTCCTCCTCCATCCATTCCCGTACCTCTTCTTTGGTCGCACCCCTCCAGCGTTTACTCCTAGCTCTAGCCAACACGTCCAATGGGTAGGACCTTGCCAGCACCGCTGCTGCCAGTCCACCCACTGTCCTGTACACCTGCACCACCCTCAGCAGTATCCCTCTCTGCACCCGCAGAAGTGGCCTAACCCTCGCATTCACCCCCGCTCTTTCACCCCAGACCTCCGCACCGTACAGCATACTCTGCTCTACCGTCCTACCAATTACCCTCCTCTTCCACTCTCCCGGCCCTTTCACATTACACATCAATCTCCCCAGCCATGCTGCCCTCACTTTACCCTTCTCCGCCGCCTTTACCATATGGGTTTTGAAGGATAATTGGCTATCCAACCACACCCCTAGGTATTTCACAGTCTCTTCCATGCGAATTATCCTTCCCTTAACCATCACCCCCACTTCCCCTGCCCTGCTCCGTCCCTTCACTAGCAACCCCACCGTCTTCTCTTCCGCCACTTCCAGTCCGCACCGCTCTATCTTCTCCACAATCTTCCTGCACATTCTCTCCGCCTTTCTTTCTATCTCCGCCTCTCCCTTTGCCGTACATACCAGACACACATCATCCGCATACACCGTAATCTCACATCCCTCTTCACATACTATCCCACAAACCTCATCAAACACACACTTCCAGAGCGTCGGTCCAAGAACCGAGCCCTGAGGAACTCCAGCCTCCATCTCATATCTCCTCCCTCTGGAGTCTATAATCACACGCCCCGTCAGGTAGTCCTCCACCAGGTTAACCAACCCCTGCTCCACTCCAAGCCTCAGCAACGCGTTCAACACTGCCCGTTTGCTGACACTGTTGAACGCGTTCCCGACGTCGAAGAACACGAGTAGGGCCAATTTCTTCTTCCTCCAGCTGCCCTCCCTAGCTCTTTCCACCAAACCCATCACCTTGCTCAGTGCCGAGATGCAAGATTTCCCCTTCGTGAACCCATGCTGGTTTACCCTAAAACCCCCATTCCTACCAACTTCCTCCTCAATCCTATCCCTTATTATCCCCTCCATCAATTTACCCATACCACACAGCAGGCTGATAGGCCTATAGTCCCCCCGCCCGCTTCCCCTCTCTACCCGCCTTCTTCATCAGTATCACCCTGGCTACCTTCCATCCTTCCGGGAACTCCTCCTCCCTCAGCACCCTGTTGAATAGTTCCCAGAAGTACTCCCTATTGTCATCCAACAGCCTCTTCACCATATCACCCCTCAGGCCATCTATCCCTGGGGCTTTTCTCACTTTAATATTTCTCCCCCAATCTTCTACCTCCCACTTCTCTACCGGCCTTATCCCCCTCATTTTCACTACCCCCCTTGTATCTTGGATTTCTTGAATTCTGCCCCCCACTCCTCCCTTTTCCCCTGTGAACAATTCCTCTATAATATCCTTCTCCCAATCCTCCTCTAGCACCTCGTTCCTATTTCCACCAATCCTCTTCACCGCTATCTCATACGCCTTTCCCCATGGATTGTTTTCCAATTCCCCCAGTAACTCTTCCCACTTCCCTCTTTTTTCCCTCTGCACCCTACGCTCCAGTTCCTTCTTCTTCTTTTTCCTCATTCCACCAGTAATTGGCCCTCCGCTCACGCCTATTGCTCCTCTTTTCCTCTCTTTTACAGCCCTGTATCACATTGTGTACTCACTATTTCCCCCAGCCATTCATCACATGCTGTTATATCAATGAATGATGAACCCCCGTCACCCCTCACGAAGGTGGGCAGTAGTCCATCATTCAGCACCACCAACCCGTTGGATGTTAACACTTCCTCAAGGATCTCCCCTCTCCTGTCCGTTTTCTTTCCCTTCCATATAGTATTCTTCGCATTGAAGTCCCCTGCCACCATTCTCCTTATGATCCTCCTTTTTCCTTTTGACACCCTCAGATCGTCCTCTAATCCTGTCATGCTCCTCTCATATTCTTCCAGGCTGACATTTGGGCTTATATACACACTATACACCACCATGTCTCCCATTCGCACTACCACCCATCCATTTCCCTTCCTCACTTCATCCGCCCTCAATCCATCCCCCACCACTCTTATTCCTGCTTCTCCTGTATCGTCCATAATCCATCCCTGCTTCCCCACATATCTAGCATTCACCTCGGACCACACACTACATCCACTTCCCTCCTAAAAATCACTTCATCCAATATATCATGCTCTATCCTGCATTTCCCTAAATTCATCTGTAACACTCTCCATACATCCCCTACATTCCTCCTTCCCGCGCAATGCTGTCCCCTTCCTCCTATTTGACCAGACTCGTCCCCTCTGAGGGGTCCAGAGGGTCCCTCCCATTTTTTCCTTCACCTTTTCCATCGTCTCCTTCTACTTCTTCCCTTCCCCTACTACATTCTATCTCCCCTGGCCTGTGTCCCCTTTCCCTACATACCCTACAAAGGAAAGCCTGCCGACAGTCTCTCGCCATGTGATCCTCGCTCTTACAAAGCCAACACTTACTCCTCTCCTTGACTACCTTCACCTTACACCCTGCTACTTTATGGCCCTTTATCCCACATCCAAAGCATCTGTCATCCTCTCTACCCTCTATAATATTTACCCTGTTCCACCCCAATCTAATCTCCTTTTTTTTTCAAAACAAGGCTACCGCTTTTTCCCATTCCGCCCTCACCACCGCCATTTTCATCCCGTTCCTCTCCCTTACCACTTTAATCACCGTTGTCCCTTTCCCAATCAAATTCTCTATTTTCCCCCTCACCTTTTCATCTTCCATCCACGGTTCTATCCCTTCCATTTTAATGGTTTTTGTTCCCCTCCCCGCTTCGATCACCCTAGCTCCTGTTACCCTTCCTACCTCCCACAGAATTCCCCTCACCTCAACCCCCTTCTTTGCCTCTATTACCACCTCCCTATTTCTTGAGACTCTGAGTCTATCCACCCACTCCCCTGTCATCTCCCTCAGCCCCTTCTTAATCCTCTCGATCCCCTCCTGATCAACTTCCCCGATATCCTTCAGGATTATCGCCCCATTTCTACCCTCCTTTTCCTTCTCCCCATCTGTATAGATTGTTACCTCCGCCACCTCTCACCCACGCCACCATCTTCTTCAGCACCTCCACCTCTACCTGCTCAAGCCTGTGGAGTCCAATGCTGTCCCCGCTCCCCACTACCCCAAACAGTCGACTCATCAGCTCAAACACCTTTTTCTCATCCCTACAATCTCCCTCCATCCGACAGATCAACTCCTCCGTCTTCACCCTTACCCCATTCCTTTCCGTAGTGCGTACCTCCTTGACCCACTCCATTTCCTCTCCTTTTCCCCCTAGCATCGGGTACCTATCCCTAAACATCCTCTGTATTCCCTTCTCCATTCCACTGTCTTCCTTGGTCACCCATACCACCTTTACCTTTTCATCCCCTAATATTGGATTTCCCACCTTCACCTCTATTCCCTCCCCCTTTTTACCATCCCAGTCCCTATCTCTAACCTCCAGCCATCCTTCCCAGTCTCTTTGCCCCACCTCCCATCGTGTTTGCATTATCCCGTTGCTATCGTCCTCCCCCCTCAACCTCTCCAATTCCTTGACCCGCCCCTCTGCCGCTGCCTTCTCTTCCTCCAGCCTTTCCACCTTCTCCTCCAGTCGCCTTACCATATCCTTCAATCTCTCTACACTCTCCCTCTCTTCTTCCTCCCAATCCTCCATTTCCTTCTTTCCTTTCTCCTTCAGTTTCCTCTTCTGTTCCTTGTCCTCCAGAGGCGATACCTCCTTTCTCTTTACTCCAGTATCACTCCACCCTCTCGTCTCCCCCGCCTTATCAGGCGTTCGTTTTACCTTCGTCGACTTACCAAAAATTCCATTTCCTTGCCTTTCTTCATCCATAACCTCCTGTTCTATTTTTCTTTCTTCTTTGTCCATATTCCATCCCACGAGTAGCTAGGGAATTGAATGTCCACCACCACAGAGCCCCGCTTGTGGTGGTAAGGCTGGTTACTCCGGGAGGTCACCAGGTATCCCGGAGGCACCGTTTCTGACTGACTTTCGCGCAGCCATTCATCCATTGCCACGGTAGCTAACAACGTAGATTACGGATTGTTTTATCGAGGTTTACTCCTCTAGGCTTTTTCTCACGGTTGCCTCCGGACGCAGTGGCTTCCGTTGCCTACACTACACCACAACATAGCTGACTTCCCTATGTCGCTGGTTTTTTATCGAGGTTTACTCCTCTAGATTCCTGGGAATCTAACCTATTAGTCGCCTTTTACGACAGGTGGGCTATCCCCTGGGGGTATTCTTCTGAGCCCGCCCCCAGACGGGGAGAGTAAATAACCTACTAGAAGTGCAAACACACAAATTGTTTGAATCCAACATTGATCTGCATTGAACTCCACATTTGTTTTTTATTTTATTTGGCCACTACAGATATGGTCATATCGTATTATTTAAAAGTAATAATAATCATCTAATGACTTTTTTGTGGTAACGCAGCATAATATTTTATCTTCAAATAAATACTTATTATATGATTTAGATAATATAATATATTACCTACTAGGAGTAGGAGGCGCTTATTATGAGTTGAGCTCAAAAAGTTGAGCTCAAAAAGGAGAAGGGAATAAATTATTCGAGTATGTATTGTATATATAGACATAAATATCAAATAATTTGTATTCCACATGAAGTTTTACAAAAAAAGAATTCCCTTAACACGATCCTTAATATATTCACATTTTTCCTTCCCCTCCTCGAACCGATTATAACCCTACCAACAGTCACAAATATTTCTAGTGGAATTTTAAAGGAATTTTTCAGTGCCGAACCAGTATAATTAGGAATAACATACCTTTCACAAATAATAGTAATTTAACAATAGTTTTCATAAAAATTCAACATCACTTCCCGACCAATTGACACATATCAAAGTGTAACTGTCTATAACAATATCAGAAAATAATCAACAGAAAACAAATAAGAAAATAGTAAATAACAATACAAACAACCTCAATAAATAATAGAAATGACAATCAATAGTTTTCATCATAATTCATCACATTTCGCTATATTGAATTTTATTTGACAGGTCGCTGGATTGCCTAAGTATTAAAATGACTGTTCCTACCTACTCGATTACAATGCCCATGTAAGGAGTTTGCTATGGTTTCTCATGATTATTTCCACACTCCGTGTTGTCTTTAATAGTAGTACCTATACAAAACTTTATTTATACATAATGCATAACAGCCTTATTCATAGTAAAGGTTAGTGGCTACTAAGACTCTACTAGTTGAAAATTATCCTTTGGGAATTGAAAAATTATTTCATGAACTTTCTCTTCCTGATGCAGAAATTTGTCTGTTCGTTTTTTAAGCTTCATCGAATCGCAGTACCATTTTAACTGGTCACCGTCCTCATAAATGTCCAATTTACTGAATTTTAGATCGCCATATCGGATCATGGTTTACCCAAAAATTATTATAGTCATTATTATTCAATGAGACTATCATTGCAAAGTGTATTTTTATCGCGAATATTCTAATTGTGTACTATCGATTTGATTGAAATTCCATTAACTCTATTGCTATTTTTAAAAATCTGATATATTCAACCCCATGACAGTTGAAACATTGCATTTGCTATGTACATAGTCTGAAAAACTGGTTATCTAAATCAGATCTGTTTCATAGAAGTAACGTATGTCCATATTCAATACCGATGTGAAGATACTGCGTTGACGTTGTTTTTTGGGGAGATGTGATATTAGCATACAGGATGTTTCAAATTCATTTTTTTTCATTCTTTCAATAGGCTTTGTTAGTGAAAATACTAAATTGGAAAGATACAGACAAAGTCCCACATTTTGGTATATACTTTCTTTACTCGTTTTGGAATATTGTATTCAATCTTATTATTTACATTGTGTTTTCATGAAATTTGAAAAAATATTTTCAAAATTTCATTAAACCCACAAAAGAATGTTGTTTCTCTAATGGATATATTCGACGATGAAATATTTTTACCACCAGTGTCAGTACATCCGTACATATATTATGCTAATTTCAATTATGATATTTACACATCCATCGGAATCCACCTTTATATTTCCTAAAGGGTCCAACATTAAAAAGCCACATAACTTTCCTGTCATCTTATTATTTCAATATTTCTTAAATAAAAAAATAATTTGGACAAAAACAAAAAGAAAGGTTATAATTTTTACATCTACACCTTTCACTCTTCCTCACAACCAACTACAAAAAGTGTTGCCAGAAGTGTAACTGTACTTGTAGCACAAACAGCGGCTATTACCTCATTTCCGGTAACAAGAACAAGTTAGAGTACACTTAGTGCAAAAGTACAAAAAGTTCATGCAACGCGAACAAACCTATAGCAATACAAATCTGCACTTTCTCACCGAACATAGCGTAATGGTATTCTCATCTTTACATTTTCGTGACGAATACACGCATAGCCGTTTGTTAGAGTTGTACCCATTCCTTTCCTTCTTGACGTTCCGGTCGCGTTGATGTGCCCTGACATAATTTATAGATGGGAACGTGCTATATCGTCATAGCCGTTTGGTCTTACCAGAAATTATCCCAGTTAAATCCCCGCTCGAAGAACAAAAACGGGAGCCTTTTGTTAGATTTTATTTTCTAGTAAAATTATATGTCAAATTGAAATATATTTCGAAGAATCTTATTTTATGTCTACAATTTTGATTCCATCATTTTTTATATGAAAAATAAGAGGTAACTACTAGTTTAAAATAAAGAAAATACACAAGTAACTACTACGTACAGGAACTCTAAACTAAATGTCTAACATTCTCCCCCCAGTAATTGAATAAATTACTCTTGGTATGCTTCCAGTGGGATAATCTTCGTCACCGGACGACGTAGTACTGCTTCAGAGCTGCACCGAACATCTACAATCCGAATTTTTCAGTCTTTCGCTGGGTAGGTGGCTACTATAGTTCCCTTCAGCCAAGTGTTTCTTGGTCCCGATGGGTCCACTATAATAACCACATCATTTAAGCGCACAGGATGTGTGTCAATGGAGGGGATTTTAAAATATTTTCGCATTCCAAAAAAAAATTCTTGTGGCAAGGACTGTCGTACCAATAGTTTCGTCATTTGAGGAAGAGAGACTTCACCTATATGATTGGTAGTTGGATTTAGCGGTTTTGTTTTCAAATGAGAATTAGAAGTTTCATTATTGATATTAATTTCATTACACCTTTCCCAAGGATTTTTACCACTCTGTCAGTTCTCCACGTCCGGTTTTTCTGACTTGTCCAGCGAAAAAGATCGAGATATTGCCTTTGAGGCTTCTTCTAGCTCGACTAGTTTCAAAGTTAGTTCTAGATCCAGAATCTCTTGTGTTTTGTTTGCTTCCCCTTGTTCAAACAGTTTCTTTTGAATGGCATTTTGTTTTGCCTTTGATACCAGATATTTAATCGTTGCTTAAAATTGGCTCTCTTTCAATTTTTCGTATGCCCCCGTATTGTGTTATTATAGAAAGACTCTTTAAAGAATAAAAAAATTACAAATATTAAAAATACAACTGTTAACAAGAACAAACTGCTATTTAATCAATGTGTGCAAAGTGACCACCGTTAACATTCAGGCAATAAAAGTTGAAAAAGAGCCAAGTTACTTTGTTGTATCTAGCCAGCTGCTTAAGGGATTGTTTCTAGTTCCAGAGACTTGAAAGCAGCCTGGCTATCAGATGCATTAAGTATTCTGGCTCAGTTGCGGCACTCTTGAGCACATATTGCACAGCTTGGAAAATTGTTGGAGTGTTTCCCAGTGATGTTGATATCCTAGTATGCAGATACTTAAGCTTTGGTTCATCTGAATTCTGCGATCAAGGGTGGCCTCGTTACCGATGTCAAATTACAACAGGGTTCAGTAAAACGCTCTTTTAACATTGGTTGGTAACACTTTTGCACATACGCGCAAGAGCTCGGATGAAAAAACTTTTTATGTTCCCAGTCTCTGTGGATAAAACAAAAAATGTTGAGGTTATTAATGCTTATAGTATCTTGTGCTATCATAATCGAGTGATTTCGACGATCGAAATTTTGTGAGTTACAGAATTACAATTGAAACGATTCCAAATTGTTCATTCCGATTCGATTTTGAACGTTCATATACGATTTGTAATAATCTGTAACGATTTGCGACAACCAATTAACCATATCCAGCTAAACTGGGATGGGTTAGAAGCATGCAGTCAGGAAGGAACGTTGGTGTGGTACACAGTCGGATTTGAAACATAAGAACAGGAGGTGGAGTCCATGGTGCCAGATCCACGCATCATTGGGAAAGTTTGCATCTGTATTCCAGGCAGAAATCTACGCTATCGACACGTGTTTGCAAATGAACATCGAAAGGGGGTATATAGGCCAATAGATCCTCATTCTCTCAGATAGTCAGGAAGCACTGACATCTTTAGCATGTCCCAAGATCAGATCTAGACTGGTCTGGAACTGCCTACAAAAACTTTTAATCCTGGCAAACCATAATAGAGTAACTCTTAAGTGGGTCCCGGGGCGCAAGGGTATTGCAGGCAATGAAAAGGCAGACTCCCTAGCAAAGCTAGGGTCTGAAACTGCATTCACTGATACTGAACCAGTATTTGGAATATCAAGATCTGCTGCACGTGGTTGTACAACTCGGTGGATTCAAACTAAACATCAGACATACTGGAGAGACCTGCCAAAACAGGAACTCAGCAAACTCCTGGTAAAAAAAACTCTCGGAGTCGCTGACTAACAAAATATTAAACCTCAGCAGAGGCCAGATAAGAAAAGAGACGGGATTACTCACCGGTCACTGTACCCTAAGGAAGCACATGCATACAATTGGCATATATAGGGAGGAACCTATCTGTCGGTTGTGCATGGAAGAGGAGGAAACAGTCTCTCACAATATCTTCGAATGTGAAGCACTTTCGTTGGAGATATAGACTCCTAGGATCAGAGTATCCAAGGGAGGATTTTTCCAAGAAGGACCTAGTGAAAAGACTGTTGAGCCTGATAGGGGCTACTGGTCTCTCCACATAAACGGTATAACCAAGAGCACAAAAAGCATAAAGGCTGAGTTCTCGAGGTCTCTAAGCCTTTGATTGGTGACGCTGCACTAATAAATCAATCAACGATTTGCGAACCGATGTTTTTAAGGAGGTTTCTCCTGAGGTGCTGAATTTCGAGCTTTTTCTATCTAACTAATTTTGAGCTTGTGAAAACTAGGAGATCTACGGTCTCGTATAATTAAACAGTTACAACAATTTTCTCACGAATAATATCATTATTCACGAAGTTTATCCAAGCATTTTAAATCACTGTATGTATGTCTACACCCTCGAAATAATCATAATAATAAACATACCAAGGGTAACTACAGACCATTGTGCTACATGATAAACGGCACCAACTATAAATCCAGTACCGGATTTTTGTTATTCTCCTTTCTGAACTTTTACTTAAAGTTAACTTTTCTTTTGAATAAAAGTATAATGTTGTAAGTCTTCAATAAAAATTAAGAATTAATATTAACATTTTCTTGCTATGCGAAAACGCTTTACCCAATAGTGTATTCCTAATTAACAATTCTTTCCGAGCTGTTATGAAAATCGTTTCCGATGTATACATTTTCTTAAATTTGATTGTCAAAGTCCACTCGTATTACTGGCTGGAAGTGAAAAAGACTTGCAAATGAACATAAATGCATGGAACCCAGTAATGAAGGAAAATGGCATGAAGATAAACAAGAATAAAACAAAGGTAATGATAATATGAGACGACAGGTTACTAAATCGATGGAGAAAAAATAGAACAAGTAAATTATTTCCAATATTTAGGGGTAACAATGGATGAGAGAGGGACACAAGACGCTGATATTAACAATAGAATTCATAAAACTAATAAACTTTACTATGCAATGAACACAAAATTTATAAATAAAAGAGAAATTTCAGGCAAAAATAAAGGTTTTCAAAACGCTATATCGACCAATACTAACATTTGGATGTGAATCTTGGGTCTCAACAGAACAACATAAAAGTAAGATACAAGCAACAGAGTCACCAAGAGAGAGAGAGACTGAGGAATATAGATATAAGAAATGATCTAGAGGTACAATCCACATTAGAATTTATAGAAGGAAGACAGCTAGATTGGTGGGGACATTTTCAGCGAATGAAAGAAAAAAGACCAGTAAAAAGAGTTTGGAAAGCGAAAATACAAAATAACAAAAAAAAAGGGGCAGACCAAAAAAACATGGGACAAAGTAATAGAAGATATTCTAAATAAAAGAGATATAAGCAGAAAACAAGCAGCGGTACAAAACAGAACAGAATGGAAGAAATTCGTATCTAAATATTTGCACCATACCCTACACAATCAAATGGTAGAAGGGTTTGTTGAATATATACAGATTGCGAAAATCCCTTTCTTACGCTGCGACTTATACAAGTACGACAAGGAAAATATGAGCAAAACTACGTGGAAGAGAGAGAAGACTGGTTAGTGCAGCGATCAGTCCCCTCTACCAAAACAGTTGGGCGTGTATTCAGTCCCCTCCTATTTATTTTAACTGTTGTGTTGCCAAATGTACTTATCTGTAAAAATGATTCCTAATTTTTGTCTATCGTTGTTTTAAAATTTTCAACGGCATTTCAAGCGGCAAAAATGTTAAATACCAATAATTGTTAAATCGAAAGCAGTGTACGGATTTTATTTATTGCAGATTGTAATTTGTTCAAATTTTTTCTTGAACTCCATTATTTTATTCTTATTTGTGTTGGACTCACTTATTTTTCAAAAGTCAATAATATTACCAATCTCGATTTTCTCACACTAAATACACCGTTATCCGGTGTTAAAAGTCAAATGCAAAATAAGTTATTTATTACTTAGAAAGTACCAAACATTCTAAACTGGCAACGCTGCAGCAGAGACTGACTTTCCCCACTCTGTGAGTCGGTTCACACTTTCACAGGTTCACTGTGGTTCAGTACTTTCCCAACATGGAAGGAGTGAGGTTGTTAAAGAAATAAAAAAATACACTCGTTATTACGTAACCTGTACATCTTAAAATTCATTTTTGTCAACTTGATCGTTTCTGACCAAGCTGACAATTAATTTCTAACTACAATAGGATATTATTTTAGCCATTGTAACTTGAAAATAAAACATTTATCCTTGAGATAAAAATAAGAAAGTAATTGGGTATAAAAAACTAAAGATCCATTCCATTAATAAATTGAATTGAAAAAATAAAATAAGTACTTATTCTAAACATAAAATATGAACTTCTTGAAAAAATTATACTAAAAATCCGTTCTAAAGGTAAACATAATTTTAACGAATTAAGTGCTCAAATAAACCACCTAGCTGTGCCAGGCAATAACCAAATCTGTCATAAAGATTTGATCTCATATCTCTAAAATTATTTGGCGTAATGCTGGCACAAACGTGCTGTATTTTCACCCTCAATTCATTTAAATTATTAGCTCTTTCAAATTCATGTTGATAAATGCTACTTTTCAAAAATCCCGAAAGAAAAAAATCATTTGGAGCTGGTTCAGGTGATCTTGGAGGCCATTTAATTGTACCATTAGACTAATAATTCTGTCGGGGAATGTAAACCTTAAAAATTCCATTACTATCCTTGAATTATGGACTGGAGAACCATCTTGTTGAAACCAAATTCTGTTGAGATCAACATCGGGTATAAGGAGAACTGCAGGAATTACATGATTTTGTAATAACTCTAAATATTTGGCGGAATTTAAAAGTTCCCCTCAATAAAAAAAGGACCTATAATGTGGTCACCTAAAATACCCGTCCAAACATTTAGCTTCTGCGGTTACTGTGTTCGGATTGGAATGCTTAGATGTTTATTTTCCCGAGACCAATATCTTGTGACGGATGGATTGTGTTTTTGATGTAATGAAAAGGTTGGCTCATCCGTAAATAAAATATTTTTTAAAAAGTTCTCGTTAGCATTTTGACGTTCCATCATTTCTTCACAGAAATCCATTCGTCTGATATTGTCCCCGGGAAAAATTTCCTGCGTTGTCTGAACCTTATAACAATGGTACCCGTTCCGTTTTAAAATATTCTGTACAGTTCTCTTATCCATGTTGACCTCTTCATCAATTTGCCCTGAAAAACATGGTTGTCCTGTTTCAACCGCTAAACGAACATTCAATTCTCTAGTTTGCCTTTCGTCGTTTATCTGACGTTCGATTGGATCTTCCGGCGCTTGGCATTTTCTACAGTATGAAACACATCCATATTTCTCGAAATTATTAATTATGTTCAAAATTGTTGTTCGTGAAGGAATTGGGCGATTTTCAAATGCCACAATAAACAAATTAACTATTGCATCAGCCGAATGACCTCCAAAATACCATTTTATAATTTGCACTTTTTCGCAGGTTTCGTATTTTAATGTGGGCATTGTAAGATGTTTTATTTTCAAATACAACGGCGTGCGCTAACAACCAAGGTCTGTAGCGAAAAGATCACATACGTTTAAATGTGATTTCTTTATGTAAAGGACACTGTTGCCGGATGAAGGTGTTTAATTTTACCTAATAGTGTATGAGCTCGGAAAAAAGTTAACGATAACGTGACAAAAATATCATTTTTACAAATTAATCTGAGCTTCTGGCAACAGCGGTTGAACTAGTGGGGCGATGAACACACGTAAAACTGTTTTTGGTAGAGGGGACTGAATACACGCCCAACTGTTTTGGTAGAGGGGACTGATCGATGGGCTAACAAGTTTTCTCTCTCTTTCACGTAGTTTTGCTCATATTTTCCTTGTCGTACTTGTATAAGTCGCAGCGAAAGAAAGGGATTTTCGCAATCTGTATATAAAGTCCACTCCACAATAGTTTTGTTAATGAGAACGTCGACTTTTGAATTAATCGCGATTTATGAGGCTGCCGACCTTTAAAAGTCGAAATTTTGGTGTTTTAAAATTTTTAAAAAGTTTGATTCGAAAATTTCATATAGGTAGCGAAAATGTTAACGTTTTATATCTCAACAAATATCAATTTTAGCCATTAAACTTATCAAACCTCTTTTGAAGGTTGGTTGGGTGCTCTGGTTTTCGTCAGCACATTTGAGTGCGCATTGCACAACGTTGTGAGATAATGTTCCACTCGGTGCGCGCTGCATCGGCTCGATTCTGCTCTGAAGGAAATGTGGACCTTACGATCTTGCGCGACTCTGCGAAACAAAATGTTGCAGCCGGCGTGTTTCCAGCTTTAAAGATTGACAGAATGAATATGTGCGCCCTTTTTTACAAACTAACATTATAAGTGAAATTAAATAACTGTAACCAGTAAAATAACTTCTTGCTCTCTTCTATATTGGGATTTATTCAATTAGTATTAGAGTAAACGTTTACAAAAAAAAGTATGGAACTATTTCAGAAATATGAAGTGCTATTAATATATTAGAAAAAGAAAATGCAAATGCGATCGTTTCTGCTTTAAATCAATATCGAATTTGTCCAAAAGCTCTATAATATTCGTCAGTGATCGTTTTAACCTTTCTCAGGTAATCGATCTGAATGACACCATGTGCATCCCAAAAAAAACATTGGCCATGATCTAGTTGGTCGTCTAATCCGCCTTCGCACTTTCACCCGAAGAAGCCCATCAATCTCAATTGTTTCTTGGTATCTGGTGTGCTCTGATGGATCCATGTTCCATCCACTATAATGAAACGGAGCAAAAATGCTTCCAGATTGAGACTAAACGTCACCAAACACTCCTTTCAATTGGTCACACGGTTGCGTTCATGATCATGATCGGTGAGCAGTCGCGGCAACCATTACGCGAATAGGTTTTTGATGTCCAAATATTTATGCAAAACGTGATGCAGCCCTTACTTTATAAGCCTACAGCCTCAGTAAGACGATAACGACTATGTTTTAAGAAAGCATTCATTACCTGGACTTTTAATACAATAAAAAAGTTCAAATTCTCAGAATTTTTATATTGTGTAAAAATAAATAATAATAATAATAATAATAATGTTTATTCAGTAATAATGGAAAAATTTACAATGTGTATCAATATTTTATGAATAAACAGAGAGAATCACAGAAGCTGATGTAGATACAGCTTGTGCGTGATAGGCAATTTAACTCTATATGAGGTTTATGTAATATAAAATAAGATACAGAAATCTACAGCAATATAACAAACACTACAAAATAAGACATATAGGATAAAAGTAAATGTGTATGAGTATGAGAGATGAGTAATATAAAGTAATGAGTAAGAATAATAATAATAATATAATATATATAGTTATAGGATTAGCCAAGGCAAGGCAAATAATTGATAAAAATCAGCTAAGAGCTTTCGACGTTACATAAACAGAACATCGTTACAAATAAATTTGAATAAAATGAAAATTATTCTGACACCATTAATTTTTATTGAATATGCAAAAGTCGGACTCTATTTTCAATTCAAATAAAATGAGCAACGCTTTTTCTAACAGAAGCCGGATCTGAACACATTGGGTATGCGATCTTTACGTCTTGCGTTAACGCTTGCGACAACTAGAAACGAGAATGCGACTCGGTCGCTAGCAGTGCGTGGAGCGTCAGTCAATTGTCATTGGCGGGCCGGAAGTTGCATTGTGCATTCTCTGCCGGAAACGAGCTCTATGCAGTAGGATTCGAATACTCTGCTTATTCTCTCCTGCTCTTGCATTCGTTATGAGGGAGGATATGCGTACGCCTGCTTCTCCTCAATCCTGAGTTTTATATATTTTATCATTAGTTCCTCTGCAACTAAAGAAACGTGACAGCCATACCTAACAATCAACAAATAGAAATGACATGAAAAAAATTTAGTGAATACAATAAGAGAAGTTTCAAAAGTTTGTAACCGCAAATGTTAATTTAATAGTCCTTTTTTTGTTTGAAACAGAGCTCAGTCTTTCACAGGTTATTTTTTTAGCTAAAAAGGTCCCAGTTTATATATTTATTAATGGTTTACGTTCACAATTGGTCCCGGTAGGTGGCGTTGAAATCCTGTTCACACTGAACTCCTCCTATAGGTACGGCTGGGCCGATTTTGATTAAATCTTTTGTATTATTATTGTGAACTATGCCATCTAGCGGTGGAGTAGAAGCTTGAAAATAATTTTCAGCAGTTTCTCGTATGCGAGTTTGTGATACAGATTTTTTTCTCAAAGCTATACGATAAATAGTTTTGCCTCTCTTAATCAGAGACCCGGTACACATTTTAGATGAAAAAATTCGCAATGAAACATTGCTAGAGCTGATTTTCAAGTTTTCAAAATTGCCACTAGGTTTACACTTAGTTGAATGTGATCGGGTGCGATTTTTGTAAGCCCTTTTCGTTTTCATAGCTGAGATAAACCCTTTACATTTATTTTGTTTGTACAACATATTCAGATTTCATTTTTATATCAATTTATTTTACATTAGATATTTGTTTAAAAATTGTCAATTGTTTAATCTATAGAAATCCTTTGATTTTGAAAATGTCTTTGAAAAATAAAAGTTCTAGTTATCTGTTTTCGCTGCAAATTATGTGGGGGTGCAGACTAAGCGATATTTATCAGATTAATTATGAGGGCGATATTTGAATTTTGATCATTAATAATTCATGTTTTATCGGCATGATAAATCTTTATGGTGTTACATATGCACATATTTAGTACTTAGTTTGGCGGCCGTTCGAGCATAAATCGATGATTTACTGAATATTAATTCTGTCGATGCCGATGCTTAATGCAAATGTTAGGAAAACATTATGATTGTGTTTGCTGGATTTCGGGAAAAGCAAAAACAATCAGTTTCAATAACCAATTTTATTAATAATAGTTCATTTAATTTTTATTTCATAAAATTTTAGTCTTAAACAACAAAAAAAAAACACTGAAAAGTCCGGCTCTGATCGAGTAGGTACAACACAAGTGTATCAAAATCTGCACCGACAGACTCGATTCATCAATTAGTTCACATTTTCTGCACATAGGCTCACAACTTTTCCCATTTTGTGTAGATGTTTCCTCAGGGTGCAGTGTCGGTAACTGTCTTCAAAGGTCTCTTACCCAGTTCAAACAGCCTAGTTGAGAGTTCCTTTTCTACCTCGTTTAGTAAACTCTGTATGGATTTGAATTGGTGTTTTTTATCTAGCCAGTTCCCGATTTCCCCTCTTATGCAATTCTTTGTGAACCCACAACACGGTTCCGAACCTAGAAAGTCTCCTTTAGAACCTTCTTTAGCTAACTGATCCGCCATTTCATCACCTGCAATCTCCTCATGTGCCGGCACCCGTACTAAAGACACTGTGTTGGCTCTTGTCAGCCTATTTAGGGATTTTTTACAGTTTTTTTGCCAGTCTAGATCTAGTAGTTGGATTGCTGATAGCTTTAAGCGGAGCCTGGGTGTCAGTGAATATTTTAATTTTTTGTCCGGTATATCGCCTCTTCTGATATTTTCATCAATATAGGCTATAGCGACAATCGTCTCTGCTTTAAACACTGAAGTATATCGACCAAGACTAAGGAGCATTCTCTTTCTAGGTCCGTTTATGCCAGACCCAGTGCCATGGTTTGTTTTGGAGACATCGGTGATCCAGATGATTTCCCCAAAATTACTAGTGTGCATGGCCTGTTCCCTAGATGGGATGATGATGTTCACTTGCTCAGTAAAGATGTTCTCCGGTATCATGCTATCCAAACGTATGTGAAATATGGGTTCATCTAGCATTGTCCCAGTTGTATAAGTGTGTCCTTATGATTATTCCTCAGGTTTTGCCCATAACTCTTCTGCATTGCCAGAAAAGCTTAGCCGCCCTAGTAGTAATTTTTTCCAGGAGTGCCCTCCAATTCAGTTCGGAATCAAGGGTCACTCTCAGATATTGAACTCCTTTTGATATGACTAGTTCTTCTCCGAACAGCAGTACTGCAGCTCTTCTATTCGTAGAAGCAACTGGTTTGGTTTTTTTATTAACTGAAAGGTCCTCTTTAAGGCAAAAGTCCTCCACAATTCGTAGTGCATAACTGTCTCTGGGAATTTCCCATTGGTGACAATCACTATGTCGTCCGCAAAACCCTGCGACCATTTACCTTGATCATTTAACCTGCAGATCAAGTCACCCACAATTAGATTCCATTAAAGTGGTGGAAGTCCTCCACCTTCAGGATATCCTCTAGTTGTCCTAACGATATAAGTTATATCATGCATATGTGCTGTAATTCTCCTATGCTCGAGCATGGATCCTATCCATGTGCATCATGTTTATCCCTCTTTTTTCAAGGGATGTTTTTATTGAAAACATCGATGTATTGTCAAAAGCACCTTCGATGTCTAGGAATACTGCAAGGGCTACTTCCTTATCATTCAGACTCATTTCGAGACCTGAGACCAAATTGTAGAGCAGCTTCTGCTGATTTCCCTGCTTGATAAGACCATTGTAGTCCGTGTAGAAGGATGCTGTTAAACACTCCTTCTTGCAAATACATTTCTATAACTTTTTCTATGGTATTCACCCTGAATGATCGGTCGGTAGGATTTAGCCTGGGTGTACGTTGTACGTTGTACGTTGTACGTTTCTTTCCCTGTTTTAGGAATAAACACCACTGACTCTGTCTATGCAATTGATATATACCCTAAAGCATGGCTACTTCGTAGTATCAGAACTAAATGACCTATTATGATATCTATCCTTCTTGCAAGAGCTTTGGGAATATGTCATTTCTTCCTGGAGCCAAATGAGTTTACAGACCATCTGATAAGATGGATTTGGTAGCATTTGTTTTGGCAACCGGCCCGTTGTTATAGCTTGACTCCATCTTTACTGAACCTGGAAAGTGCACACTGAGGAAGTGCATCTACCTCAGTATTTGAAAACTTTCCGCTCGATAACTGAATAGAACCAACTTTGTTAGAAGTGTCCTTTTTGATAATTTTGTTAATTTTGATGATAGGAACACCCTTTTTATTTTTTTAATATATACACCTAGAAAGAAAGAAATTTATTGGTCTCAACAAATATACAATATTATGCCAGTTACTTATGTAAATAACAAACACAACATGTTTAGATACGTCATTAAATACTAAAAGTGAAAAATTAAAAAATTATTTACATACACTTAACATTCACAACCTGATTACATTCATTACACACACAAATGGAAATTTAAAATTATAAAAGAGGAAATCAATCTTCATAGGTCGATGTCGACCAGTCAAAATCGAATACCTCCTCAACATCATAAAATGCCAGTCCTACAAGTGCTTGTTTCACCATAAATTTTAATTTTTTAATTGTAAATTTTGTCCATATCAATGGAAGAGTGTGCTATATCTTACAGTAATAGAATTCTGTTCGCCTAGCAGTGCCCTCCTGTTTCATTTTGTCAGTATAATCAGGTTTTTGTTTTTTTGTATTGTAGTTGTGTATCATTGATCCAGTGGTATACTTATTGTAATGTTTTTGTTATTTATGAAATAGTTTTTACTTGTGGGATAAAATTATACACACTATGGTTAATTATTATCTATTTATTTAAAGAAACACACACTGTATTAAACTTAATTTATATACACACTTCACTTAATGTCTATACACTCGGTATATTAGTTCTAACAGAGACAACCAAGTTCTAATTTATTTTCACCACTTGAATATTACACTATTTATCTTCACTATTTCGTTAACTGTTCGATTACTGAGAACTTCTGTAAACTTTCTGTGAACTAACTCTTTACTGTCCGTTTCACTAATTGTCCACGCACTCAAAAACCCGCGTATATATAGTCCTTCTCAACTCTAGAAAATTCCAGTACCTTCCGCGCTCGTCCTATGCACAAACAAAGCGAATTTTCTCGAAAGGAGCGCAGCCACCAAAACAGGACCGGCTTTGAGTTGGTGACCTCGTAACATTGTCCCCCTCCTTAATAGGTAGTTCCTCCTGGAACTTCTGTGTAGCCGGGACTGGATGTTCAAATCGGCAACTGGACCCATTTCTACACTTTCGGGTCGCATGAAAATAACAGGGCACTGTCTTCATTGTACACTGGTAACGGGGGGTATAGCTGCAGATTAATATGTGGACACCGGTATCTTCAAAGATCACTTCCATCACATTCCTGATGACTCGTCAATCCAACTGGTTGCTTTCTATCTTAGGCATAGCTAGTTTCTTCACGTTGGATTCCAGCACATGGTCTCGAAGGCTACGTAGCGCTTCCCACACATTCCGGTAGGTGGATCGATATTGAAATTCGTTCTTTGTTATCAGGTAGAAGATGTACCGTGAATTGTGTTTGAGTCTCAGTGTCTTGCCAGGGGTTGGAATCTGTTCTTCAAGTTTTTCTGGTTGCCCAAACTTCTTTCGGAAGACGGTTGCCAAACCTCGTGCGTTTTTGATACTGGCTGGGATGTTGTGTGCCAGTGAATAATCTTCCGGCAGCGTGGACAAATCTTGTCGTTGCTCTGTAGTGACTCCAAATCTGGCTTTACCGCCACCTTCATATGCGCCCATAAATTATTCGAAGGCAGGCACAGAATCTTCCTGGACATTGTTCACTCCTTCCTGTATGTCATGGTCTCCTTCGAATGGCGCTAGTCGGTTTTGATGGACTACTTTCGGTTTTCCATTGGGGATCTTGCTTATGCGATAGATGACGTCATTGATCCTCTTCTTGATCAAGTACGGACCCTCTTACGATTTTTGTAATTTTGGAGAAAACCCTTTTCTCCTCGTCGGGTTGTGTAACCATACTTTGTCCCCTTCTTTGAAACTGCCTTCTGTGGCCTGCGTATCGTACCGTTTTTTCATTCTGTCACTGGCAGCTTGAAGATTCGTTCGGACCAATTCGTGCACATCATCCATCCTTTTTCTCAACTGGATCACGTAATCTTCTCCAGGTCGGCAACCAAATTCCAGGTCACAAGGAAGCGTCATTTCGCGTCCAAATAGGATTTTCGCAGGTGTTTGACCTGTGGACTCATTGATGGCGGATCTATAAGCCAATGCAAACAGGGAAAGATATTGGTCCCAATCTCTCTGGTGGCTGGAGACTTTGGACAGGTATTTTCCAATAGTCCGGTTCATTCTTTCGACCATTCCATCTGCCTGTGGATGCAGCGCCGTTGTCCTGGTCTTCTTCATTCCCAGCTTGTCACAAATTTCCTGGCTTTCGAAATTCCTTCCCTGATCGCTGTGAACTTCCAAGCGCACTCCATATCGGCAGATGAATCGCGGTCACCAATACGTCCGCGACAGTTGCGGCTTCTTGATTCGGGATCGCGTAAACTTCTACCCAATTTGTAAAATAATCCATCACAACCAGGATGTATTTACCACCATTTTCTGTCGTCGGAAATGGTCCAGTGATGTCTAAAGCAATCCTTCCGAATGGGCTTCCAAAATGATAATGTTTCATGGGTGCCTTTCTCTTGCGATGTGGTCCATTACTCGTAGCACAAGACGTACACTTCTTACACCAGTTCTTCACATCGTCGGAGCTGTTCGTCTAATAAAACCTTTCACAGACTCGCTGAAGGGTTTTCTTTATTCCAAGATGACCTCCTGATGGACTGTCTTGTAACTTCCTCAGTACCTCAGCTACTCTCGTTCTCGGGATAACTAACTGTTTTCTATTCTCAGAACCATCATCGTTTTCAAGAATTCGTTTCAACAGGCCTTCTTCCAATACAAGGGAGTCCCACTGAGCCCAATATGTCTTGAGTGTCGGTGAAAATCTTGACACTTCTTGTAGGTCAGGTAGGTCGCCGATTTTCTTCCTTCCATTGCCGGATCATCTTCAGGTAAGGATCATTCTCCTGATCTCTGATCCTGGTGGGTGACCATTCTTCATTGACAACTGTAGTTCTTGAAACTGCAGCTTCCTGAGATTCTGCCTTGTTGCAGTGGGAACAGTCTGCTGGGCACGGCCGTCTAGACAGAGAGTCGGCATTTCGGTGGCTCACACAAGCCCGATGTTCGATGTTGAAATCGTACTCTTGAAGTCGTTCAATACATCTACCGATCTGGCCCTCGGGATTATTGATCTGCATCAACCACTTGAGTGCGGTATGATCAGTCCGTATCAAGAATTTCCTTCCATAGAGATGTTCCACAGACTTCACTACCGCCAAAAGTTCTCTTCTCGTGACGCAGTAGTTTCGTTCTGGTTTGGAGAGGACTAAATATCCCAGCACTCTTTCCTGTCCTCCTTGGATCTGCGACACCACTCCTCCAATCCCTACGATGCTTGCATCAGTGTCAAGAATGAAGTCTCCCTCTGGTAACGGATATCCTAGTATCGGCGCCGTGGTTAATCGTCTCTTCAGGGTTTCAAAAGCAGTTTGACATTCTTCATCCGAATGAAAAGTTCTGGTTTCTTCTGTGAGTCGAGTTAGTGGCTTGGCAATGTCTTCAAACTTCCTTATGAACCTTCGATAGTATGTGCAAAGTCCAAGGAAGCTACTAACTTGATGTTTGTCGGTAGGTTGCGGCCATTGCTTGATGGAAGCAATTTTCTCTGGATCCACCGCCACTCCATCATTGCTCACAATATGACCCAGATAGTTGACTCGGTTTTGGAATACCTGACATTTCTTCGGGTTCAACATGAGCAGGGCAGCTTGAAGTCGTTTGAATACGTCTTCCAAATTCTTCAGGTGTTCCTCAAATGTCTTCCCCAATACTACGATGTCGTCCAAATAGACCAGGCATGTTTTCCAAGATAACCCTCTCAAGACATTTTCCATGAGTATTTCATATGTCGCGAGCGCATTACAGAGCCCGAATGGCATGACGTTTTTCGACGTTTCGACGTTTTCTCTTTGTCTTCCGGATCCATTTCGACTTTTCAATAACCGGACTTCAAGTCCAAGGTGGAAAACAGTTTGCTGCCGGCCAAAGTGTCTAGCGTATCGTTGATTCGAAGCAGAGGATAGATATCTTCCTTCGTCACGTTGTTGTACATTCCCAGAATCACGTCTTCTTCGATGTCAGCTACGATTACCGTATGCGTGAACTTTTCTGCACCAATTTCCAATTGAATATGAGTCTCTCCGTGAACATTGACACTCTCACCTGTTGCGGTCCGGAGTCGCAGCCTCGTTGGCAGAAGCTTTTTCTTAGATTATATTATCACCGGTCGTATAATGGTTCTAGTTGCTCCAGTGTCTACCAGCAGAGTATATTTCTTGCCATTCACTTCGCCATCCACATAGACACTGTCGTTACGGCATCTGAGAGAGGCTCAGTATGAGAGGGTCTTTGGAAGGATCCTGGGTCTGTGCTGCCCCCTCATGGCCGACCCGTTCTAGTTTTCCTAGTTCTGGGGTTCTTGGTTTGCTGGAGTCCTAGGGCGCTTACACGAACTGCGTACATGCCCTAGCTCGCCACAATTCCAGCATCTTGTCTTCTTCGGCCTTTTGTCTACAATGCTTTTTATCAAGTTGACGATCTGGTCTAGTCTATCTTCGTCACCTTCTTCTTGAATGGTCCTGACTTTGTTGTACCCCGAAGCCTTCGTGGCTGCTTCATATTCAAGAGCAGCAGTTAATGCATCGACCAATTTTTTGGGATTCGCCAAACGAAGCGTCCTCTGCATATCAGGGTCACGTAAGCCATCAATAAAGGCCTGGATGCCCAGACATTCCATCATGTTTTCCGGTGCTGATGGATAAGCAAATCGAACTAGTCGGGCGATATCCACTTCATACTCTTGAACAAAATATGTAGAGCAGTTTTTGTTGATGGAAAAAAAAGTCTGCTTCCTTTACCACTTCTGCTACTTCCAAACTTTTTAACACCTCTTTATTAATTTTTTTGTCTTTCCATAAGTTGTACCATAATTCGGCTTCATCGTCAAGCCCGTTTAAATAATAGAATTATGAAAATTGTTCAATGCGCATCTTAAATGCACTCAATGACAAGTTCAGCTTAACGAACGGATGTAGTGATAGCAGTTCGAAAGCTAGTAGGTTTCCATAGGAAAACTGATGCTCCAAAGATATTATCAGAGTGTCCAAATAAGGTATTAACAAAGATCTCCCCCAGTATTCTGGCAGGTTGCTAGCTGGAATGTTCGTACGATTTTGCTGTCCTTGGCACCTGTAACTCTATTCCAAGGTTTTCGGCATGTGTGTTGGCTTCAGCTAAGATAGTGTTCACGACTTCTTCTGTAGATTCGCGATGATGATTTGAACATTGCAATAAATCTTAAGTTTTAGATTGCAAGAGAAAAAATAAATACCGGTCTTGCTGAAGCACTATAAAGCTGAAATACCATCTTTCCAGTTACAGAATTGCCGTCTTCTAGTAGTTTTTGAAGGCCTTCAAGGATTCCCATAAAGTTGTCTTTAAATATAGCAATACTTTAGTATTTTTGATCATAAATAGTAAAATATAGTTAGGATTAAGTCTATTGTATATTATGTACCGTTTGGCAAATACAGAAGTGAATGTCGAGAAACGTACGAGAGGCGCGAAGTTAAAATGAGAAAGTATTCGGATGACAAAGAGGGTAATATGCGCTTGGTGAATTAGTACGGTAAATAATCAAAGTACTAAATTCTGTACCCCAGAATAAAATATTTAGACACAATAGAACTGACAGTAGTCAAGTATACCTGCTTGAGGGACCGTACAAATCCCTACTACCATCATCTAGTAACGCGCATTGACGGGCGTGGCTATTTCACATTCATTCCTGTATTTGCCAAAGTGTAGGTAGGTATAAGATTAAATTTTTAACTTGATTGATTGATTCTTTTATCTTTTGTTTAGTAATTAGGAAATTATTGAATTATTTTCAACATTTAGGGGGGGGGCTCTTTGCGTACGCCCATGGTAGTACACCATCTCTTCGAAGGGTTGAACGCAGACGTCAGTTCATTTTTTAACAAACCTTTACAATAAATCACACAACTTTTTGCGTCGCATTTTTTTACATGTTATGTTTTTAATGGGATATATTTATTAGAAAATGTATAATTTTGTAGCTTTTAATTTTGAAACACGATTAATTTTCGATTAATAAATAAATAAAAATTATGTAACTGAGAGAAATGGTGAATTATAAGAAAACTAAAGGCTGTGGGAACCAAAAAACAACAATAACGAAAATCACAAAAAGCATTCAAGATCCATTACAATCAGCCACCCTACAAACACGTTTTTCGATTCGTTTCGTAGTCATCAAAAGAGCAGCGTTACAAATAGAAGCACACCCCTGTCATCATCATCGGTATTCATTGCTGTTCAAAAGTAAGTATCAACCGTCGTCACCGTAATGTACTTCAATATTGGGTGTTACGCCTCAATTTACTCATTCGTTTATTTCTATAATAGTAATAAGAAGGGTTTTCAATTTCAATACAAATTATTCATTGATAATGCAATCTATTGTTTTTATTTTAATGTTAGTATACAGGAGGGCATATAATATATTGAGAAACCATAAAAAAATTTAAGTTGATTATTACTTTTATATAAAAGTATATAAAAGTGGCAACATCTGTAGATGCCAACAACACGAATAAATAAACTTTGACATTTTTTATGCTGGAATAATTCTGACGATGATATGCTAATATCGAAATAAATATCAATAATATTTTAGAATTTTCATTAATGTTTTCATTAAATAGTGTCATTTAAAAAAGTGATATGAATAGATTCCACAAAGTAGGTAAGGGTCCAAACAGTAAATTTAAATTGTTGTAATTTCAAAATTTTATTACTTTTTAAATGAAACTAAGTGTTTCTAATTAATTCCACTATCTAATGAAAACTCTAAGATATTAATAATTATTTCGATATTGATATATCATCGTCAGAATGACAGAAGTTACATTTTATGTGATGCCTACTTGATGTTTAATATTTTGGCTAGACCAAATAGTCAGTGACCTATCTTTTGATTGACTTAATATATATGAATAGAAAAAAGGGAAGACATGATTTTACAAATATTAAAGCTTAGGTATTATTAGCCCTATGGGGATATCCTGGATATCTTTTTCCCATTTGAATATCTTTTTCCCATTTAAGATCAGTATAACTGTGCAATAATATAGGAAACCAAGGAAAACTATATCTGCTGATCTTTACAATTGTTACTTAAGAAGACAATTTAATAGTGGAGAGCTCCCTAGATTTATCTGTTCATTGACAACTTCATATTGTGGGTCTCTTAAGTGTCTTCTTATTTCTAGTTCTTCAAGGAAATCTAGTTCTTGTTTCTTATCACAAATATGTAGTACTAGTTCTGTGTTAGATGTTAATGAATGTTTTGTGTCAAGAAGATGTTTTGCGTAATGTGATTTATCTGGCTGTTTTAATCTGTATGCTCGTGAGTGTTCATTGTATCTAATTTCAAAATTTCGAATTGTTTGACCAATATAGACAGCATTACATTCTGGACATTTAAGTTTATACATTCCAGACTTTTTTAATGGGGGTATTTTTGTTTTTACATTTTACAATTTTTATCCTCTAGTAATTTTTTAACAAGTGTTATAAACTCTTTTGGAGGAATTTTAGAGAACATATTGGTAACATCAAATGAAATAAGTTTAAAGTTATCTTGTAATTTGTATGTTTTTAATTGTTTGATTAGTTCAATTGAATTTTCAATTGAGTATTTAGATATACTTCCATAACTATTGAGTATATTGTTTAGTTTTTTAGCTAACTTATTATTAGGAGTATTAACGTAGGAAAGTACAGGTCTAATTGGTTTCGATACTTTATGCAATTTAAGCTCTCTAACATTATTAGAAAACTTTTTTGTTGGGTCAGCCCTTAGAATTTTTACATCACAAGATTCTATAAAATTATTAACTTTAGATTTCTATTCTTCGGATTTCAAAATTTTATGTTTAAAAGAAATGGCCGTAGACGGTTTTTTATTAGTCTTTCGATTATCTTCGATAAGACTGGTAATAAGGCAATAAGGCAGATAAGCTAAAAGTTTCCGAAAAGCAGCGGACGGTATAATAAAAAAAGTGCGATATTTGAAATAAAGTACGTACTGTATATTCTGTTCCTTTATGAGTATATTCTTCATATTTTCCTAACTAACATTTTAAAACTTTCTCGCAGGCAAAACATATCATACAGCGAAATATAGTAAATTATTATCCTGGAATAAATGAATATTAATGATATGAATCAGCACGATATTCATTAAGGGCTCTTTAGTTGAAATCATTGCCGACACCGACAACATATCAAAGTCCCGTTGAATTAAATGAAACACAATCGTTATAACATTAACAAGGTGAAAGGTACAACCACACCTGCCTTAATACATCCAACCATTCATTAAGTGGTAGTAAATAGACGTAGAACTAAGGAGGGTTGATTTAATGTTTTTAATAGCTACCATGTAGTTGCATATTGCCGTGTTGGCTCTGAACTTAATAGGTGTAAAATGAATAACAATAAAAACATTTTGAGGGTATTTTAGTTAATTCCAGTACGTTTTGAATATCAAAATAAGAATATGATATTACAAACAATAAAAATATAATGTACGGGGTAGGCTATAATGTGCCTTGCCGTCAAACTGGCCAACAATAAAATTAGTTCGCCCATGAAAAGCATCATGTCGATTAAAGCTTTATTTGTATAACCACTAAACGACACACTTTTCTGAGATTTATATCGCAAATCCTTCAATTCCCGCTCGACGTCTCATTAGCCATTTCCAGCTCCCCAACCATGGAGACTATAATAAGGAGATCGAACTCCACGCGTATTCCAATTTCTGATCATGGTAGAGGGCGCCAGTTTAAAACCCGTTCCATAACATCTGACGGCAGAACAATAACGGCAAATCATAAAACTCCAGTTCATGATGTTTTTTGGTTGCTAGCTCCTTTGACAGTTCGCGGTTCTCGTGTGAGGTAAGTGAGGTTTGTGGATAAGAAATACGTTTTTTGTCCTCGTTTTCAAAAATATCGAAAATTTTGATTGTTTGGTGGTAAAATAATTAGCTGAATGTATTTATGTCTTTACTAAGGTATATAATTCTAGTTCAGTGTTTTTCAATCTGTGGGTCGCGACTCTTATGCCCGTACATAGTCGAGACTTGAGCCCGAGCCCGAGCTCGAGCTTGAGAACGCCTTGAGACGAGAACGTATTTCATAGTCGAATCTCGAGACCCACAGCTTGAGAAAAGCTGCAACTGCGCATGTGCGAGTGGAGTCTTGCTTAAGGCAGCCTGCGACCTGTCTTGAGCTCGACTAGAGACGCGGTTTCTGACATTTGTCTTGTTATTTGTGGTTAGATTGTGTTTGTAATAGAATAAAAATTTTAATAGTGATTAGTGAAAATGAATTATAGAGAACACGAGGATTTTTTGGAATTTCTTGATTATGTGGAGGGAGATATGCCAAATGATAGGATTCCAAAAAGATACATACGGGATGCAGAAAATCCTATGGAATTTTATAACGCGGAAGAACTTCGAATACGTTATAGATTTCCAAAAAATATCGTTTATGATATTATTTTTCCTTTGGTTGTCGCAAATTTAGCGAAGGAAAATAATCGTGGGTTACCAATTCCGCCACTATTGCAATTATTAACATGTTTGCGATATTATGCTACTGGAAATATAAAAATAATATTAATAAGTCCAAAAAAGTCCGAAATGCACACACAAACTATAAAGAAAATACTCAAAATAGGGTTACGGCATCAAGATCCACGACAAATGGGCCACAATTGTCATAAAATACACAAACAATTTTGAAGTCTGCTTCTTTTTTAAAATTTTTCATGTTGGCCAACATAGAAAACCTGATTTTTAAGTTTACGCTTGAGATACGTCTTGAGTCTTTCCTTCGCCGAGAATTCACAAAGATCGGACTATAATATGCATCCATCGAGTCCTGAGTAGAGCTTGGCCAAGCACGACTCAAGCATAGGTAACATAAATAAGATAGATAGGCATCTCAATGTAAAAATCTGTGACCATGTTTTTCAAGCCCTCAGTGGGTCTGGTGACCGAAGTATATAGCTGTAACTTTGAACCTTGTTGAGACAAGACCAGAAGATTAAACTCTATATGTAACTGTGAATCTTATTCAGTCAAGACCAGTGGCTGTATGTTATGCTATGCAAAAGACATTTCAAAAATAGGCGGGACGGTACGGTTGTTCCCCCTCACGAAAAAATATTGTCGGTCTTCCATGTCCAATTTAACAGAATAAAAACTATTTTTTTCAACAACAAAAATTTAGTTTTCAATCTGCTAAATTGGTCATTCCAGACTTCAACATTTTTATATGGTGGAATAACGAAAAACAACGTACAACATACATATTTATCAAAAAGTATAGATTATGGAATTAAAAAAGTTTACTTATTCAAATGGTTTTATTGTAAAATTATAGGGATTATCATACTTTTTATTTATAACAGTAAGCCAATTAGAAACAACAATGATATTTCTATTTTTTATGTGTTAGGTTATACTATTTTATTGTTAAATAAAGAACACTGGAAATGATGAACAATATATTATATTATAAACGGAATATCAATAAAAACCAATCATTTGTAAAACAAATAAAAGAAGTGGAGCAAGCATCAGTTATGAAAAACGAACTTCACACATAAAAAATTGAAATTTCCAATGGTCAAAGAAAACTAAATATATAATACATTTAAAAGCAAAAATTACCTACAGGAAGAGAGTATATACAACAATAGAAATGAGTAAATATTTACAATATAAATTAGACAGATACACTTATAGAAAGTAAAAAATGTACTACCTACCAGCATTTACAATCCTTTTCTCTTCAATTTTTTGGTATAAATATCTTGTGCTTTTCTATAAATAGGATTATAGAAACTTATTTGTTTTGAATTTTCTTTTCACACTATAATTTTGCATGAAGTCTGGAATGTGCAAGTCGTTTGTATTGCAAAGCTTTCTTATATAATAGCTTTTCTTTTGGGCTTAGTTTATGAATTTTTGTGACATTGGCAAGTTCAAGCAATGATGTCTTTCTGCCTGCAACGAGAATTGTTGTGTGAGTTTTATATGAAATACAAACTATAAATAATATATATCTAATTTAATATTTTTGACTATCAGATAGAACTAACTGAATATTATGCTTACTTTTTGGCGTACTGATGGCAATATTATCTACTATATGAATTTTGGTAGATGGTCTTACATCTGTAACCATTTCTACATGTGAAGGTCCAGCATCTGTAAAAATTTCTACATGCGAAGGCCCTGCGTCTATAACTATTTCTGCATGTGAAGGTCCTACTTGTTCAAAATATCTTCCATGAATTTCCTCAGCTTGTGGTCTATCTTGAACACAGATATTTGTTCTGATTCCAAAAACTAAAATAACATTCAAGTTATTAATATAGTGTGTAGAACAACGACAGTAGTTTCTTTGATAATGAATGAAAGTTGCAAACCTTTATGATAGCTGTGTTCTTTGTGTACCAAGTATGCAGGCAGAATCCCTTCAGGGGGAAATTTTTCATCAATCACTGCAATAGATTATTTATCAATAAGTGAAAAATTGTCATAAAATAGAAAGTTTTATATTCTGATATATTATAAATACACATTTTTTAATTACTCACCTGTTAATGGCCTAGGTAAATTCAATGTTGGCAAAGATATGTTCACTAAAAGGTTATTACTTGAATAATATCTTTGTTCAAAGTGCTTGTGGCATACTCGGAACGGTACACCATACTTGGATCCTTGCTCTTTAGTTTTTCATTTCTACACAACTGGACCCACTTTTGGTACCTAGCAAAATCTTTATTGGGATTGAGGAAACGATGTTTTGCCTTCACATCCGAAGACACAACACACTGTTCCTCCGGGCATCCTAAAAAATATTAATATTGTACTCCTTCAAGGAATAATTGATTGATTGATTGAATAATTGATAAACTAAACTAACCACAAAACCAAACTACTATAGACAATGAAGTAAGTAATAAAAAGTTTTATAAATAACTTACACCAACTTAACTGCAACACCAAACTACTATAGGCAGACACTGAAGTAAATAATAAAAAGTTGTTTAAATAATTTAAACTAAACCAACTACTATAGACAATGAACTAGATAATAAAAAGATTTTTGAATAAATTATTTGGAAACAATATTTCCTGATAGCTGAATAATTAGACACGTACACCATGATTATAAATGAAAAATAGGACGTAATAAAAAATTACCGTTGTTTATTCGAAAAGTTGGATACGGTCAAAAAGAAGAGGTCTTTTATTGCAATGCATATTCAGCCACCAGTAAAATCGACACATCGCCCTCTTAAGCCAGGGAGCACGCACTACGAATGGAATGTGGTCAAAAATTTCCTATACGAGTGCGCATAGCATGGACTCAAGTCGGAGATTGAGTTTCGACTATAAATACGGGTATTAGGGGGTTCGCGAAGCCTTACTCGGGGGGGGGGGGGTCACCGGCAAAAGGAAAAATGCAAAAGGTTCTACACTACAGTAAAAACACAATTTCAGTGAGAAGAATGAGCTTTGTTATTTTTCAAAAGTTTGTGAAATCGTGGCGCTATTTTTGAAATATTAATATTTATTTTCTAATTGGAGTCTATTTTTCTTTTTAGTTTTAATGTCCACCATTGGAGAGAAAGTCAGTTCACTTAGGTACGAAGTGGCGAATGGCACTAATAATTTTAGAGCTTCCCTTGTCAGCTCTGGGTATTCATGTTTTCTTTTCATCCAAAATACGTCAACACTTTGCGAAAAAAAATCCATTTTAAGTATGCCGTCAGCAGCTAAATCTATAAGATTTTCTTTCATATTTATCAGCCAGTTCTATTAACTTATAAGAAAGGGTTTAGAATCCATCTACGCCCATAGTCAGCTTCAGAGTGTAAGTCTGGAAAATATGTTAATAGTTTCTCCTGCAAATTATGCAATCTCTGTATCATCATTGTATAAAGATAGGCAGGTATCATGCAAGAAATGTGGACCCTTACCACAAGCGATCGGTCTGTTGCATTATCTTCAACAGTTTTCTGAACACATGGAAAAGACTCAAATAGATATATTGTCTTGCAGAGAGACTGACCACAAATGAAGTTTTTCATGAAATGCTTTGACTCTTTAGCTGTTAAAATATTTTCTTCTTCACCTTAGAGGCTCTTGTTTAAATTATTAAGGTGGCTGAAAAGATCTGCCAGAAATGCTAATTTCAAGAGCCAGTCAGGGCCAGAAAAATTATGAGCATATTCAGATTTAGCATCTTGTAAGAACATTAACAATTCAAGCTAGGTCCGCGCAAGCTGGCATCCAAATCAAAGACGCACGCAGCCTTACCAACTCAATTTACTTACTTTCAAAGCTTTCGCGTCTTCTTGCAGAATGTAGGTCTTAATAATTAATATAGTTACCAAAATAGAAAATACCATAAACGTAGCCTTCTAAATTACTGACTTTATGTCTCTCTATGACCCAAGGGGGTCGCCAGAACTTTTCAACTCTTAAAGGGGTCACTTGTTCAAAAATATTGAAAACACTGTTCTAGTCTATCATAATAAATATTCTTTCCTACTCTATTTATCTTTGAATATTTTTGATTACTTTTGTTATTTAAATTCAATTCATGTCTTCGTTTCAAATAAGCTGCACTACCAACCACCATAATAATAATTTTTACTGTTACTGTCGTTGCTGTTATAAAATGGAACAGGAGTAGCAGAGGCGACGCCGCAGTAAAAAAACAAACTGCGTAAGGCTGAAACACTATTAAAAACTTAGTATTTAAGGAATAAGATGTATAATTTAAGAGATAGGTTTTAAGGAATGGGCCAGTGCATTCTAATGCGGCAAAACAGAATCAAAATTTATGTAAGATAATAAGAAGTTAGATATAAGAAACCGACTTGTTGGTTTTAAGATTTAAGGAATAATAATTCAACCAATCGGAATATAGGACTTGACTTATGACATATAGAACTTATTTTTGTTATTTGTTTGTTATAATTGTAAAATTCAATGCTGCACCATTTCATTGTTCATTTTACATAAATCAAAAATCATTTATATCAAAATAAATAATCTTGGTATTCTTGGTGCCTATTTTGGAAGTGTAATTGTAATATTGTAAATAGAAGAAGTTAGGTTAGAAAAACTGCAAACACCGCGGAACGTTTAAGCCACGCCTTTACAGTAATATGATTTGGTGGAATTTTATATTCCAAACTTTTATTCTGTCTTATTACTCTTATTTCTTATTCTTCAAGTCTTAAGGCTGGTCGTGCATTGGAAGAGTAGTCGCGCGACTCGAAGGTAGCGCGTATACGCCCGTATACAAGCGACTGATCCTAACAAATGAAATGTAAGTAAACAACATCCACTGTAAACGACCTTGAGCGACCGGCCTCGGCCGACCACAAGCGACTGGCGACCGATCCCCCCTGAATGGGATTAGTCGCTTGTAATCGCCTGTATCCATCACAGGAAGACGCCATAAAATTATTCATTGCGTTTGGGTTCGTGTGTTCTGTGCAGGTTAGTTTTCGATATGGAAATTGATAACGAAAAATTGATTAGTGCCGTTCGTGAAAAGTCTCCGTTGTGGAACATGAAAGACAAAAGGTATCATTCTCGTGATGTACAGAGGAAATTGTGGTCGAAAGTTGGAGAAGAAGTAGGTGTTAATAATAATGGTAAGAGTTGTTATTAATATCATTATTATATTACAAAGTGAACAAAACATAATAAATATTTAGGCAAAAACAGACCGTCAGTACAAAGCTTTTACTTAAGACACAAGTTTTTTTAGGTATTTGCTTCATGTTCACAAAAATATGCTGTAAATTTGTCTCTGATCACATAAGCGGTAGTCACTCCTATTATCGCCTAGCGAAGCAAATCTGGCTTTTATAGTACTGGTTTCTGATTGTTGAGGTATTGACATAGGTTGTGGTTCGCCTTCTTTGTCAATTATAATATTGTGCAACATTTACCGATATCATCGACAAAGTTTGCTTCAACCTCAATTCCTTTTTGAAGCACTCTTCACTTGGCGGAAATAATACCAAACGCGCATTCAATAACTTGCCGTGCTTGTGAAAGTCGTTTATTGAAAATTGTCTGTGAAGGTCCTAGTTGTAATGCGGGAAAAGGTCGCATCAAGTAAGTTTTCAATGGATAGGCTTCATCCCCCAAAAGAACGCGCGGAACTTTAATATTCGATCAAGGCAGTGTTTTTTTTTTTTTTTTTTTTTTTTTTTTTTCGGGCCGAGATGGGAAACTCATGTTCGAATGGGTCCAGGACCCAAACAGTGTTGGACTCATCCCCAAGGAGATGCCTACCAACCAAACCCACCTCAAACTCGCCGTTACCCCCGCCTCGGAATCACTACCCTAGCATACTTCGAGACAGGCGGCGGTCCCTCGCACACTCTCCGCTCACACCGTCATCTTCTCCCTCCTATCACTCCTGCCTCTCATGCCATATCGAGTCCTTCTCTCCCCCTTACCATGCTCTCTACTACTCCACTCACCTCCATCCATTCCTCCTCCCCCTCAACATTATCTCCACCATGTTTTCCCAGTACACCGCCTCCCCTAGTTTCCTCTCCAACTTCTTCAGCACTTCCTCGTTCCTCCAGCATCTAAACACATGCCCCACATCATCCTCCACTTCACACCTCTCGCACACACCAGTCTCTCGTTTCTCAATCTTGTGGAGGTACCCTACTCTCGACCCATGTCCAGTGAGCACTTGTGTCAAGAAGTAGTTCACCTCCCCGAATTTCCGGTCCATCCAATCTCTCCTATTCCCAATCGCTCCTTTTAGCGCGCCCTCATACTCCTCCCACCTTCTCTCCATTTCCTCCTCCATCCATTCCCGTACCTCTTCTTTGGTCGCACCCCTCCAGCGTTTGCTCCTAGCTCTAGCCAACACGTCCAATGGGTAGGACCTTGCCAGCACCGCTGCTGCCAGTCCACCCACTGTCCTGTACCCCTGTACCACCCTCAGCAGTATCCCTCTCTGCACCCGCAGAAGTGGCCTAACCCTCGCATTCACCCCCGCTCTTTCACCCCACACCTCCGCACCGTACAGCATACTCTGCTCTACCGTCCTACCAATTACCCTCCTCTTCAACTCTCCCGGCCCTTTCACATTACACATCAATCTCCCCAGCCATGCTGCCCTCACTTTACCCTTCTCTGCCGCCTTTACCATATGGGTTTTGAAGGATAATTGGCTATCCAACCACACACCTAGGTATTTCACAGACTGCTCCATGCGAATTCTCCTTCCCTTAACCACCACCCCCACTTCCCGTGCCCTGCTCCGTCCCTTCACTAGCAGCCCCACCGTCTTCTCTTCCGCCACTTCCAGTCCGCACCGCTCTATCTTCTCCACAATCTTCCTGTACATTCTCTCCGCCTTTCTTTCTATCTCCGCCTCTCCCTTTGCCGTACATACCAGACACACATCATCCGCATACACCGTAATCTCACATCCCTCTTCACATACTATCCCACAAACCTCATCAAACACACACTTCCAGAGCGTCGGTCCAAAAACCGAGCCCTGAGGCACTCCAGCCTCCATCTCACATCTCCTCCCTCTGGAGTCTACAATCACACGCCCCGTTAGGTAGTCCTCCACCAGGTTAACCAACCCCTGCTCCACTCCAAGCCTCAGCAACGCGCTCAACACTGCCCGTTTGCTGACACTGTTGAACGCGTTCCCGACGTCGAAGAACACGAGTAGGGCCAATTTCTTCTTCCTCCAGCTGCCCTCCCTAGCTCTTTCCACCAAACCCATCACCTTGCTCAGTGCCGAGATGCAAGATTTCCCCTTCGTGAACCCATGCTGGTTTACCCTAAAACCCCCATTCCTACTAACTTCCTTCTCAATCCTATCCCTTATTATCCCCTCCATCAATTTACCCATACCACACAGCAGGCTGATAGGCCTATAGTCCCCCGCCCGCTTCCCCTCTCTACCCGCCTTCTTCATCAGTATCACCCTGGCTACCTTCCATCCTTCCGGGAACTCCGCCTCCCTCAGCACCCTGTTGAATAGTTCCCAGAAGTACTCCCTATTGTCATCCAACAGCCTCTTCACCATATCACCCCTCAGGCCATCTATCCCTGGGGCTTTTCTCACTTTAATATTTCTCCCCCAATCTTCTACCTCCCACTTCTCTACCGGCCTTATCCCCCTCATTTTCACTACCCCCCTTGTATCTTGGATTTCCTGAATTCTGCCACCCACTCCTCCTTCTCCCCCTTTGAACAATTTCTCTATAATCTCCTTCTCCCAATCCTCCTCTAGAACCTCGTTCCTATTTCCACCCATCCTCTTCACCGCTATCTCATACGCCTTTCCCCATGGATTGTTTTCCAATTCCCCCAGTAACTCTTCCCACTTCCCTCTTTTTTCCCTCTCCACTCTACGCTCCAGTTCCTTCTTCTTCTCTTTATATCTCCCTCTTCTCTCTATCCTTCCTCTTCCTCTCAGCATCCGTCTTCGTTCTTTCTTACACTCCCTCCACAGCTCCTCTATTTCCTCATTCCACCAGTAATTGGCCCTCCGCTCACGCCTATTGCCCCTCTTTCCCTCTCTTTTGCAGCCCTGAATCACATTGAACAATTCATCTGCATCATGTCCAAGTCCCCTTCCTATCTCTTCTCTTACTTTCTTCCTCATACTCTCTGCCTCGGCTTTCGTCCACTTCCATTCCCACTCTTCCACTAAATCATTTCTCTCTTTCCTTATATCCATCTCCACATACCTATGTAAGCTCAAGCTTTCCTCATCCTCCAGTACCCCCCAACTAAACACTCTTTCCCACAGCCATCCAGGCAGTGTGGTAAGCCGTTTATTACCCAACTCATTTCTTTCAAGCCTTCTGTAAAGGCGGGAATTAGAAAACACACCACCGTCTCTTTCCTTGCCGTACCCTCCTGTATCAATGGTAATAAACTTGTAATCGGGTCCCGCAACACCTTGTAGCACAGTTGAAAAGAAATGCTTGTAATTTCTGAACATGCTGCCTGAATGGTCTGGATTTCGTATGCGTATATATTTTCCATCAATGCACCCAACACAACTAGGAAATTTCCATTTACGCCAAAAACCTTCTTTTATTGACTCCTGCTGTTCATCTGTAGGAGGGAATGGCATATGTAGAGTGCTCAAGTGGTCTCGAATAGCAATGCATGTTTCTTTAACTATTCTTCCAACGGTTACATCCGACATTCTAAACGAATACCCCAATGTTTTGAATGAAGCACCTGTGGCCAAGTACCTGTAACAACAGAAATCATTATGAACATACAGATTACATGATTTATTCTAAAAAAAAAATGTTTTTGTTATTTGCAATATTAACCAAAACTGTGGTTTTGTGTTTTAGTGAACGAAGTAAAGAAAAAGTGGAAAGGACTGCGCGATGTATTTAGAAGAGAATATAAAAAAGTCTATAAATCAGGAGATGAGGCGTTGGAGGAAGGTTCCTCTTCATGGACGTTCTTCGACCAGATGCTGTTCCTCTCCGACATAATTGAGCCAAGACAGCTGAGGGGAAATGTTGCCTCTCCAGAAAGAACACCTTCTCGAAATGATGACGGAGACGCTATTGCCGATGAAGATGATTTGTCTCATTTGGAATCACCACAAACAGTTGTCACTGACCAAGGAGAAGTTGATATGTCATCGAGCTAAACCAGAAAGATGGAACCCCCAGTACCTGCAAGCAACCATCAGATGCGTAGAAAACAGCATGATACACAACCAGATAATGATGACGTTCGTCCTGTTGGTCCTCTAATAACACTTACAACTAGCAATCCTAAACGTAAAAAAACAAACCAGCAGACATCACGGTTGAAGATAAATTTCTAGATATCGAGAGGGCTAAGTTACAGTTATTTACCGAACATGCTGTTAACAAAGAAGGAGACAGCGACTACCAGTTTTTGGTTAGTTTCTTCCATACCTAAAAAAAGTTCCAGAACAGCGCAAATTGAATGTAAGAAATAAACTTCAGCAAGTTCTTATTGATGAAGGAGAGCAATGCAGCAGATCCTCGCATACCCCATCTCTCTACACAACAACACCGGTACCATCGCATTGGGCCAGCGAAACAAGTGGACCCTCATGGACAATTCAAACGTCTAACTCACCTCCAGGCGAGATTAATACTGGTTTGCGACAATATTTCGGGAACTTTTTAGATACCAAGTAACTGTGTTATGTAGGCTAATACCAATCAGGCGCAATAAGAATTACAAAAAGTTTGCATATTGTCTGTACTATTGAGTACTTTTTTTATTTCCTTTTCATGATAGATGGTTGTTACATTATTTTTGTTCAATTTAAATTAATAAAGATTTATGATAATTGAATAACTTCACTTACATTAAAGTCACACTTAAACGTTCCACAGATCTTATTGTCTCTCTGAAATTTGAATCTTTGGCGATCGATGACTCTATAGCACTCAAAATGTACTGAAATGTGTCTGGACTCATCCGGTAATAATCAAAGAATTTGTGCGGATTATTTAGTAAATCGTCATGCAGGTGATGGAATTCTTCCAGTAAATTTCTTCTACTATGTATTTCATTTATCCAACACAAAAGTCTCTTCTTATCACGACGAGCTCTCAAACGCCTTATCAGGTAAGGTTGCTCCAAAAAGTAGATGTTTTGCAAATCCATTTCACACGATTCTACAAAGCACACTTTCTTTATGATGACAGTAGTGACAGTAGATGAGATCGCACATACACGGGCGTATACGCGCTACCTTCGAGTCGCGCGACTACGCTTCCAATGGACGACCAGCCTTAATCTTAGATCCTATTCTATAAATTTTTCAATTGTGTCACCGCCTTTAGATAGACGATTTTGAGTTAATTTTCACGTATGAGTTCGTTCTCCTTATCTAGTCTCCATGTCCCCATATATAAGTAATTACTATAATTTTAAGAAAATAAGTAAAAGAATCTTTTTGTGTAATTTGTTACAAATACAGATTTTTGGAAAATATTATTTGTAAAATTGTATAAATGATTTCATGGAAATTGGAGTGAATTTTTTCTTGCATCTTTCAAAAAACAGAACGAATAAAATAAAGCAATATATTTAGATTTCATGTAACTACTTTTCAGTCAGATCTGTTTTACCTTCTCGGCTCCTCTTAATAATTTATTCTTGCTGCTGATTCCAGTTTTCCTTTTCCCGCAACTTTGCAGCCGCTAAGTAATGCTAAATTAGCTCTGTGCTGCTCCGCGCTATCTTACATAACGGCCGTCAATATGAAGACAAACTTCCCGCTGCTTAGGAGCTACGAAGTGTATTAAAAATATCGCGCAGAGCTTGTAGCATCCCAGCCCTCCTATAATAAGTTCCATCGTCGTATCTCTATCGATATTAAATTTAATTATTGTTTTGGCGTAACATGGTTTTATACAGTTTTGTTTTTTGAATATTCACCAAATGTAAATGTTAATTATTTTTCAATAAATTATTGAAACTGTGTAAGATTTTTGTTCAGAATTATTTTTTTTCTTCATCTTAGCATCGAATTTTACTCAGTACAGTCTCTCACCTTTTGCTAGTAAAGTGTGGATTTCGTTTCAGGCTCTGAGAAATATTAGTGGTGATGTTTGGTATCGAGTTTCGTAAATAGTTACAGAGATTAGATTAGATTTGATGAGGTGGCTAATAGGCCAATTCCACTGGTCCCCTTTCATGCCCAGATGATAGTTCAGCCCGCAGTGACCAGTTAGAATTTAGGTTGTAAACTTGATCTGCCTGTCCATGTAAGCCAGGCCTTTACTTTCAGTTTTGGTGGTGCCCAATTAGAGGCATTGGTTTGTTTCAAGCCTGATTTCTCATTCCATTAGACCCTTTGTTTGCCATCTATTTGATCTTTGGCAGATTTTCCTGGCAACTTGGTTCACTACTTCGTTACCCAGAATGTTGGTGTGACCCGGAATGCATATCAGGGTAATCTTATTGGCTGCTCCCAGTTGGTTTAGGCGTAGTCTAGATTCCATACCAGTTTTGAATTACAACTGTTGGAGATCAGTGTTGCCTGGCCTGGCAATGCAAAAGGTGATGTCAGGAACTCTTTGAGCAAATCTTAAATAATATGATGATTTGAAAAAAGTTTTGATTGATTTTTTTCTCTCATGGATAAACAATGTGGATTATGAGAAATGCAAATTCATTAGAACGAATTTTATGTTTATTCGGTTTCTATGATCGATTAATCAAAGTTCATTTGGACTTACTAGTATCGATATAAAAGCACTGTACAAATTCTGTTGGAAAGTATACAATAATTTCGCTTGTAAGGGTTTCAAAGAAACATTTAAGGAAGACAGATTTTTTTGTCGGCATAATAATGGCAGCCAAATTCAAACCCTAGAATCTAATTTAGCGGAAAAATCGTTCTGTTGATGGTCATTGGGGGTTTTCAAGCTACTATAGATAAAGGATAAAAATACTTTTCTTATTTTGCAGACGGGAGTGGATTTGTCGAGATCAAATTGTTTACATTTATTTTTATTTTCAATTTTCAGTAATTAATCGTATATAAAAAACGAGTACCTATACTGTTTAATCACAACAAAAAGAGATGAATATTTTGTATATTACTTCATTTTTATTACATTTGGCGTCCGTTTTTTGAAATTCTGTGCTAGTAGGTATACCAATAAGAAATTATCGAATTATAAATTATCACTTATGATCTCCCTAGAGCACGAATTGGAAATTTTCTTAAAAAATTCGCAACTGAAAATTTCCGGAAATAATTCGTGCTCGCGGGAGATTCGGTAAGAAAATTTTATACCAAAACTTTTTTAAAATAGAAATTATATTGGTGACATACTTAGGTGACATATTATTATTATTATTTATGACAGCTGTCAAGCCAGAGGGAAATTTCCACTTATTAATTTCCCTCTACGCAGGGAAATTTCGGAAGAAATTAGGTTATTTTCATAGCAACATGTCAAAATGCAGGCATCTGATTGGCTAAAATTAACTGGTATAAAATTCTCTAGGTAATGACAGGTAACTTTTTTAACACTAGAAAAGATACCGTTGCTATGGTATTTTGCCAGTTAAAAACAATATAGTGAAATAGTCACTAGTTATATCACAAGAGGTGAATATTTTTTGACATTTTTGTGTAAAATTTCTGTAAAAATTTTGCGAGACAAAAATTTTTAAAAAATATCCCGACGGCAAAGCTGGAGGGATATTTTTTAAAAAGAATATGAAAAAAAAGAGAAAGGAAAATGTTAAAATTTCACAAAAAGATAGAGCTAAGGGCAAAAGCAAGAAAAAGCCCGTTAAAAGAAAAATCGTGTCTGATTCTGAATCCTCCATATCAGAAGATAATTTTTCGTTAAGGGAATCTGATGTGTCTGAAATGTCTTTTGAAATTCATGACGATGAAGTTGAGAACTCAAACCCAAACAGTGATACAGAAATTCTAAAATTCAAAATAGATGATTTCGTGATTTTTGTAAACGAAGATGAATATTCTCCTGGAAAGATTGTTGACATTAAAGAGCAAGAATTTGTAATAAAATCAATGGAAAAATCTCTGAAAAATTGGAAATGGCCTGAGAGAGAAGACCGAAACTTATACCCAGCATCCCATATTAAGCAGAAAATTGAACCTCCAAAAAAATTAGTTGCACTAGGGAAGTTTATGCAGATCCACAGATTTCAAAATGTTTGAATTAGTTTTGTAATAATTATAACTTGATAAAGGTTTTTGAAAGTAAACTGCGTTTTAAGAATTACCTATCGATTGTGTCCAAGGTACTACTTCCTTGTGTCCAAGGTACAACTTCCTTGTGTTCAAGGTACTACACCCGAGCTGTACCTGGGACATATTGTCACTATCTTTTCATATGTACTAATTTTTTTAAACATTAGCGTTTTAAACATCCAACAAGAAACATATTGTTCTGTAATAGTTCAACAATACACCACAGAAGTTAGGTTGATTTATTGATTGTAATAACTGAAAAATCATGAATTTAGTAAAAAAGTGTCCGAGGTACAACATGTTCCCCTAACTATATATATATTTTTTAAATTATTCATCAGATCAAGAGAAGAAATATGCTCTTTGAAAGACAATTTAATATGCTTTAATGTGAGTATAAATTTATCAAGAAGGCTTATCGTTTATATGCGTAGCAACCGGTAAACAAATGAAACGTGTTTATGTGGTGATTGTAACGAAAATAACAAATTTGTCAAATATTACAATTATTGCGTTTGCAACTGAAATTTGCATATTATTCGTTTTTCATAATCTCAATAGAGTTCAAGTGTGCTAGTTTAATGCACACTACACCACAAAAAGCCGCCCAAGTTATTGCTTTAATCGAAATTGGACTTGGTCAGCGAGCTGTTGCTAGACAATTGGATATGACCCGCGCAGCGATTCGAAGAGTGAGCCAATGTTATGAGGAGACTGGATCCTTTCATAGGCGACTTGGAACAAGCAGAAGGCGATTTACAACCGCTCGTGATGACCGCTTTATTGTGTCAATAACATTAATAAATCGTCACTTTAATGCCGTTCAAGTGCAACGACAGCTCCGTGAGGAGCGAGGAGTGGCTATTAGTCAGTGGACAGTAAGACGAAGACGGCAGGAAAATAAGCTGACCCCTAAAACACCTGCGATTGGTCCAAAACTTACTCCAGCTCATCGGCAAGCACGCTTGCGTTCTGCATGAGATCATCTGAATTGGAAGTTGGAACAATGGGGATCTGTTCTGTTCTCAGATGAGACCAGAAGAAGGAAAGTAGACCGAAGACCAAGAGAGCGATTTGAAGATTGCTGTTTTGATGAGCGGAGTGCTTATGGAGGTGCTTCCTGCATGATCTGGGATGAAATTTCTATAGGAGCACAAACCGACCCTGTGTTCATTCGTGGAGGAGACCGTGCTCACGGAAGAATATGTTTAACGGCTGCTAGATATATCGAGGAGATTTTAGCAATCCATGTGGTACCTTACGTCGACTACATTGGAGAAGAAATTTACCTTTATGCATGACAATGCATGGCCACACACCGCAAGAATCGTGCAAGATTACATTGCAGAAGTCAGTTTTCGGATTATGGAGTGGCCAGCATACAGTCCTGGTCTAAATCTGATAAAACATTTATGGGATGAGCTAAAACGAAGAATTCGAGCTAGACTTCATACCCCAAACTCGATCCGAGAGCTTATTGTTGCAGTAGAAGAACAGTGGCTTAACATCCCACAAGAAACAATAGCAAACTTGATTAGATTTATGCCTAATCGTATGAGAGATGTTATTAGGGCAAGAGGAGGTCATACCCATTATTAAAAAATTAAGTGTTAAGTTTTAAATTGTCAATAACCCTATTTATGTTAATAATGAAAAAGCTTAGTTTGCTTAATGCTATGTTAAACATAGGAAGTCGAAATAAGTTTTCATAAATTTCTACTCACGTTAAAGCATATTAAATTGTCTTTCAAACAGCATATTTCTTTTTTTGATCTGATGAATAATTTTTGAAAAAAATATGGTTAAAGTTAAAAAGTTTACAGTGGTCCGATTTCTATGCACGCAAGTGTATGTTAGTTTAGTTATATAACATAATATTTTAGGTATTCGTATGTTAATGCCACAGCACTAGGCTAAAATTTTTATTTTAAAAACCATGGAACTATTTGAGTACTAAAAAGGTATGTATAAACATATGTAATGGTACAATTATTTGTTCTAAAATGTATTATCCACGACTGTTTGATAATGTTTACATTTCACGAGTGCTTCTTCAAGTATAATAGTGAATAATAGGTGTGGATAATGAACAGGTCACATGATACGGATAAATAGGACCTATATTGAAGGTTATTTATATATACAAATGTCACAATATAACAAAGAAAAATATCACCGCGTCTAGGATTCGAACCTCACACCTACAATTCTTCATTTTCGCAGGCAGACCTCTAGACCTCTCTGCTACGAAGACATACTAATTTATCAACCTAGCTGTTGTATATAGAGGGTATGATGTATGTCAAAATAAAAAGAGACGTTTTAAGTAAATTGTAGCTGATTGCAAGAATGTGGTGTGTGCGGTGCTATCGGAAGGAATATTATTGTGATGGTACCGACAATAAAAAAATATGGTCTTTTTTTTGGTGAGTTGGGCTATTCTGGACTACTTTTTTGGAATTTCCAAAATATCGTTACCAAAATATCCCCATTTTCCTAAATAACCCCATCATCTGATGTTTTTGTTCCTTTTCAGAAATAAAAATCACATGACAATTCCCAAAACGGCAAAAATTAGAATCCGTACAAAGATTACACGAAAGAAACCATAAGAGCCATTCAAACGAAAGCTTTGAACCTGGATCGAGCAGCAAACAATACAGGAATCCAAAGTCTACTTTAGTTTTGTGAGCTAAAAACAAAAGCACATTTCCTACAGCAGGAAGTGGTATTTTAGCTTTCGATGCTGAAGAAAATGTGCTGGTTGGGCATTTGAACCTGGTTGCTTCCTGGTGGTTTCCATTTGACATTACTGAGCTAAGGTAATTAGTTAAGTCTTATCTTGACAGAAATGGTCGCGATTAGGCAGCAACACAATTTTTTTGAGAAACAAAAACTAAATTTCAAATCGATTTTCTGCGAATATTTCTACCAAACGTGTATTGGTAAACATACAGAAGTTGGACATTTTTTTAACAAAGCTAGGATTTTGTTTACCACCACAGATCCTTCTCTAATAATAAATTTTGACGAAACCAATTTGATCTATAACCTAGTGGCAAAAAAATGTATTTTCAAGATAGGCGCACTAAATAGTAAGTAAACCCCACAAAAACCGTCATAAGCATAATGTATGCTGGTACTGCAGATGGACAACTTTTGCCGGAATATGTGGTCTAGCAGATCATATATGTGGGATAGTTGGACTCATGGCGGGTCGCCAGCGGAAGCGCATTACAAACGGTCCAGAAGTGATAAGGTATGTCAAAATATCGAATTATCATTGGTTACAGGCAATGGTGAACGTAGGCCAGCAAATGTACCATTTGCTTTGAAAAGCATTACGGTGCTGCAGTATAACATGTTTGCAACTGAGACCCGCAACAACACAATTCCAATTTCCTTTCACATCAAATATTTACCCCAGCCCCCTAGCCTTGTGTTTAACCAACTTTTTCTTTATCTGAAACTAGCGCTTTCTAACACCGTCAACCACATCGTCTCTTCTGAAAAAAGTGTTCTTCATATACCCCGCCCGTCCAAGCGACGCCAGTCTTCGAACCGTGAAAATCCTCGTAATTGCCAAAGCGGTTGGGAAATTCGAGAAGTACCCAATCACAATCACAATCATCATCGTAATTCTTCTTCTCCAGTGTTAGCGCCATAGAAATATTAAATCTTAGCTTTCGGTCACCAGTTGTACAACTCGCATTAGGTATGTATAGTATAACTAAACCTAATGTAATGACCCATATTTTTAATTCCATTGATGGCAAATGCCGCCCAATGGCGTGCATATACATTTTTCATAAATTCGAATATTGTGAAATAATGTTTTTCATTCAAATTAATATAGATTAAAATTAACCTGCATACAAAAATATAATTTTCTGTAAATAATGCTCATTTAGCCAGACAATATGAATTCGATTATCTAACTTCTTATATTTAAATCCACAATTTATAAAAACCGCGCGCAGTGTTTCCAAACATTGATAATTATATTCAGGAATATCCCGCAATTTAGCACGAATCAGTTCTAAATTTGGTACTATATTGTCCTTGTAAAACCCGTAAAAAATCCGTTGAATAACATTTTTCGTAGCATTGTCAACCTTATTCAGTTTTTGATTTGGTTGTTTTCGATTTAAAGAATGATCCGTAACAGTGCCTAGTTTAGTTACTTTGCCCGATTTTAGTTAATTCGTGAATTCTCGCGATTACCGCATTATATCAGAAATTTCATCATTTTCTTTATTCAAACACGCGTACATAATTAAAACAACGCGTTGACACTGAACATGTAAATCTTTGTGTTTAAATTCGGCCCTACCATCAGTCATTTGTCTGTGGCGCCAAATTATTAGATTCCCGCGATACATCATCTTGAACTGTCGTTTCAAATGGTCTCCAAAATGCCATTCTAATTAATTACTAATAAATTATATTTGTAAAACTTACCCTAACGTCTACGAACAAATACATATTATTTTAATAACAATTCACTCACGCCTCTTAATCAACTAACCTTACTAAACTCACAAATAGATATTATATTAATAATACTTTTCTAACCTAGATTAACTACAATTTTCTACAACACAATTCACTAAAGCCAGTGGAAGAACTAAACTCACGCAATTAACAAATAGATATTAAATTATTAATATTTCTCTACAACACAATTCACTGGATGAAGTTCCGAGAAGAAGTTAAAAATTTTTTTGACACAGTGGACCGCATTAATAACTGACCAGTTACTTCGTTATATTATGCCAAATCTATAGTTGGATTATTCGATTTCCCATTGCACTGTTGCTACGTTGCCAGATATTCAAAATTTTCTTAAATATAGTAACATACATGAAGTGGTCTTAATTAATTTTTCTTTTTCCAGCAATTTTAAGCTACTTATTTTAATGCTTACTAATAAATTTATATTATGCGTTTTTTTAAATATTTCCAAACTAGCTTTCTAAGAAAATCAACAGTTTATTTAAGTAAGGAGAACATTTGTATAGTGAGCCTAACCATTTTAGAAAATATATCTAACATTGCTTTATTTTAAAGTAATTACACTGAATTAGTTATACTATACCACCTTATTCAAGTTTTGCTGGCATTGGAAACTTATAACACAAACTAAACGTAAACAGAATTTCTCATATCGAAAAAGACTAAAATATTGTGTTATAATAAATGTAAACATATTACTCACAAAAATAAGATTCTACTGGGAAACTTATACCACCAACAAGAGAAAACGAGCATGTACTAAAGATTTTGATTATTAAACTGAAGAAATAATAACAATAGCAAATTAATTTTTTTTCACGTAACAATAGTTTTTTAATTGGGGCACTTAATATATTGTAGAACCCAAAGTATTATTATTCTTTTTACCAATGTTAAACCTTACATGCTAACATAATGTGAAGTATTCTATGCATCCCCGAATTCGTATCTTCATGTTCGTATAATCATGAGTGAACATTCAAGAAAGTAATGAGGATCATTAGCTTTGATCGAGTACCCGTAAACTCGACGTCAGTCACTTTTACCGAAATTACCCTCGGTATTTGGATACGGTCATTAACACAAGTAATAGTGCGATTATAACTTGATAAATATTCTGTAATTACTATCAAGTTGATACAGTCATACATAAAGAACGTTTTAATATACCGGGAGCTCCGATTGCAAAAGCGTAAAAATTTGTTTTAAGCAAATTTATATTTTTAAAGTCAAACTTTTTTTGCGTCAAAATTTTTCGTCCATCTATCGCATGTCGCGTTACAGCTTTACAGCCGGCCGCGGAGTAGGGGTAAAGAAAAAGGCGCAAGGCACCGTACATAGACAATGAATAGTAGGTTCACCCCATTATTATTTCTCTATGGTTCACCCGTCGCACTTTCATGTAGCGCTGATAAAGACACGCTGAAAAACGGTCATTAAAACACACGTGTATCGTATATACAAGGGTCGCGCGAATTACTACCTTCATAGCTTGTTGATTTATAGATGGAGTGTTTGGTACGGTGGCTGATAAAAATGTACGTTGTTAGAAAACTATTTCAAAAAACGATATTGCTTTGTTATGGACGATACGTTCTATAATTGCATTGGGAACATCAAATTATAATAATAATAATAATAAATGTTTTTATTGGCCAAACATACAGTGCATACCAATAAAAAAAACAAAAAAAAGTTTGCCAAATGGCAGGGTTCAAATTTCTTGAATAAATCAAGAATTTGCTCTTCCACTCAACCAGTTACCAAATACTCATACCTATACACTATACCTATGAATACAACTCAAAATAAAGACAAACTACAGAAAAAAAGTCAAAAAATAATAAAAAAAAATAGTGAGAAATCCTTTACCAAGAAGAGAATTACAAATCCATTATGATTTAATATTAACATTTTGAGTAGAAACCAGAAATTACAAGTTTTATGACAAAGAAAATGAATAATACTATTTCAAATGAAACCAAAAATCTTCAAGCAACCCCACCCCAACAGAAAATATCAAAAAATTCAACATTGATAATTATTTCGACATTAAAAATATCGAAACAACCATCAACCCCGAACTCCCAAACACCCCCTATCAAAGTGGAACCATTCAGAAACCCTCATCCTCACTCAAAATAATAATATTAGTAGATTCCACAAAGTAAGGGTCCAAACAGTAAATTCAAAGAAAAATAAAATTAATATAAATACTATAGGTATCCATCTTCCATTACACTTTTACTTGGGCGCTAGAGTGGCCAATCGAGAAAGATGCCGGCATGAGACTCTTCTCAAGGGTGGTATAAGAAGCTTTAGGGCGCCACTATCTTTTAGACGTCGACGAAATAACAAAAACGAATTTGAATAAGAAGAAAACTAAGGTGGAGAAGGTAGAAACACCTTGTAGAATTCAATTAATATATTTATTTAAAAAAGTTAAAAACTTACGTTAGCCCGGACACTGCAGCTCTTATAGCCGGGTGGATTCAAAATAAAAAAAATAAAAGAAATGAAAAAATTTAAAAAATTAAAAAAATTTAGAAAATATTGAAAATTAAAAAATGTGGCCTGTAGTTTTTATGGTATTGACTTCGAAATTTCCTCCTGAAGGGTGGATCGGAAACTTGGCCTGGAGGTATCCCAGTAGTGGGTCGTCTGTCAATTGAGAGATATCCTAGAAGTATCTTAACGGTAACTTTGAGATATTGAACGTACCCTAGCAGCTGTGCTTACCACAGCAATTTAGGTAAGAAAATAAGAAAAGATTAAAAGGTAGGTCTTGCCCCGAAGATAGTCGATAGCGAAAAGGAGTTTTGCTTGTGGCGGTCGGAGGAAGTTCGCTAGCAAAATGGAGGCGGCCGTTGGCAGATGTCAATTGTCTTATGGTCAGTGTTGAAGATTGTAAGTGGCTAATAAGGCGACGAGCGGGAATTAGAGAAAGATTTGCGATATAAATTTAAAAGTCGAAACAGGTCGATAGACAAATAGATGGATAAAATATTTGTAATTCGTCATAAATGTACAAATATATTATATAAAAATCATTGTGCAAGTGAAACTTTTTTTCGGATTGTAGACAATTAACTAAAATTTTTCGGAAATTTATTCTATTTAGGATATTAAAATAGCGTTTTCAATATTAATTTAATAATTGGAAAATGGAAATGATAATGGGAAATCAATAGTAAAAAAGAGAGAGAGTATTTAATCTTGAAATAAAAAATGATAGAAATATACCAACCACGAGATATGGTACTACGATCGATGCGGTTTTTTCTAGATACATACATTGAAAAAATAAGATGCAGGTTATTGGTTACTTATTTTAGTTACCATAAAATATTAGTTACATTTATAGACTGTGAGACTCATGGCGAAGATGAAATTATTGATGGAATAATTGACATTGTTCTCAGTTCTTAACATGCGTCTATTATCTGAATGATTGTATTTATTATGTATTTCGTATTCTAATACGCAGATTGAAATTAAAATTTATAGTTGGGTATCTTGTCTACTATTGATGTTCCATTATCATTCCCATTTTCCAATTATCAAGTTAAGATTAAAGACGCGATTTTAATACACTAAATGGAATAATTTTCCGAAAATTTGCAGTTAATTGCCTACAATCCTGTTATGTATACAGATTGCTATTTGTATTACCCTGTATAATCACAATATATTTAATTTAACAATGTATATTGATTATCAGTTTTGGAATGGAACTAAACAAAAAGTGGTTCTTTTACTTTTATATTATTATGAGTTCTATTGTATATGTCCTTATTTTTAACAGTACCTACTTATTAAATCTCTCTCTCTCAAATCCGAAAACAAGTTTCACTTCCACCTTTATTTCATAAAACCAAACAATGATTTTTTTCCATCGCCCTAAATGTATTAATTTTCAATAAAAAAATTGACAATATTAATTGAACTCATGTGTCGAAAATGTTACAAATACAAAAAATGTTACATAAAAGAATTAATTATTTTATCTGAAGTACTGCCACCCGCCGTGGCACTCTTTAATTAAAAAGTCTCTTATCGCCATTATCCTTGCCACGCGGCTAATTAACAGTATTTTTCTTTTTACTTTCATAGGGTGTTTTAAATTGCTGTTGTCTTTTGAAATGGTTCAGCGGTTTAAGACAGAGAGGTATTTACAAAAATTATGAACGTTACATGACAGGGATATCAATAAAACTGAACTTCTTTAAAAGGTTATGCGTTTTCATCATATTATCGTGTGGTACATTCCAAGATTTTTAATTTTTAGAAAATGAGGAGGTGATTTTTGTAACGACTTCCTTACATTGGTATCCTGTTCTTTCGGCAACACTATCCACCACTATATATTGAGACGAATAATCGATTAACGAATAGATACTGTCAAATAATAGAAATAAATACCACAATCTATATCAAAGATTGAATAAATATTATAAAATGTATTGATAAACATAACTATCAGTACAGAATTGTGTAGTAGTAATAATAATAATGGTCAATAATTGAAATTTTATTTATCAGAAATATCAAAATTCAAAGTTACCTCAAATTGGATAAAATTATAAAATCATTTTATTTATTATTATAAGAAAATATAATTTCATGAATGACATTTCAAAGTAGATTGACGTGTTTATCATTACTTGATGTTAAGTGTAGAAAGATGGCATGGAGATTTAGAAGGTGACAGTAATTTTTATATGACGTTTGGGTGAGAAAAGTTCGTTTAAAAAACCCTCTGTAAGTGAATATAGAATCGTGTTCGAGGGCTACTTTTCGGTGAAGTTTGTTAAAGGGCAGATATAATCAGTTGAGGGGTATTCGGGGAATCCTACGGATCACCACCAAAAGGAGGTTTTAACTGCTAAACCAAGTCAGCATTTGGTAAAAATTATCTTCCCGAAATGGACCATTAACTTTGAAGGCTTCACTCACGTACTTGAGATCTGTTCAGAATAACACAGGGACTGCTCTTCATCAGAATATGGATCATCGCATTTGCATCTTTCAAGTAGTTCTTCCAATAAGCATATGAGCACATCTTGTCATAACGGCATCACCTCATTAATCCACACAGACCCTTCCGTTGCTGGAGACAGGCAGATCGTTTTCCAAATTGAACTTGGACTCTAGCAACAAGCGTTGGTCAAGGTTATATTTTGATATTTAATTTTTTTTAATTATAACTTGTTTCATGTGGTTCCTTTTGTTCCCTTCAGATCAGTCTACCTTATCGTTCTGTCATTGACGAGTGTTACAATCGAATTCACATATACCCTGAGAATAAATAACTAATTAATTAAGAATAAATTGGACAACACAACTGGTTTCCCCAATGTAAGATATTGAAATTAAAAATATCATCTCAATATATGTATATTGGCGTAAAGTTAAGAGCCACTGCCAAGGCCAACGTTGGGCCTGTTTACATTGCTCTTGTAATGCATATGCAGGATAGTCTTTGAATTCTGGAGAGGTCGTCTCTCATCTTCAATAGGCGACGCAAGTAAGTGATGATTGATTCGTCTATGGCTGTATACATCAAGTTCAGGGCTATTGGGTTACAAACCCAATTTTTCCCTGCCAGGTTCCTGCTTCCTGCACACCATTTGAGCCATTTTTGTTTGTTCAACATAAGTTCACTATGGACCAGACCTAGAAATTTGACTTATTGTCTCCATTCAATCTCGATTCCATCAAATCACTACATAATTATAACCAACAAACAAGGGAAATGGGAAAGAAACAGCTTACTTTTTTATGAAAGGGCAACGATAATTTTGTTTGTTGGCGAAGAGAAAACCCACAAGTAAACAGTTTAAAATAAAAGAAGCAACTGTTATTTGGATACGTGATTAAATGAAGGGCATTTCTTTCCAAAATATAGGACCGATAAGATTACAATAAGATCACGGTAGACTTTCATGGAAGTTTATTCCACTGTATTGAACCCATAAGCTTCTGTCGTAGATTAATACTAACACATATTCATGATAAAAATAGTTTTGTTAATAGAGGTTTACCAGAATTTATCTCAAAAATAATCTATTATTATATATCTGAATATAAGAAAATGAATGAGAAATCTTCCGGATAAAGCTGGATTTATAAACTCTGTTATTCCCGTTGTTCGCTGCTCGTCGTGATTACCACGTTGCGGGCGATTCTTCATTCTCAGTTGTTCCCGAGTCGACTAATTTATATTGGTTTTTCGTTGTTCGCGATGTTGAAATTTAATTGGCCACAAAGATGACGCATGTCATACGGCAGAAAAATTGACGATACAGATTATTTAGGTTTTGTTATTGTTTTGCATCAATATATCAATAAAGTAAGTTAGTAATCAGTTCTTTAACAGCAAATTTATTATCAAAATAAGTGGAGTTTGACACGATTGGCATATATCAAGTCACGTGATACTAACTTCAGATATAAAGTTTGGTTGTTTGAGAGCAACGACGCAAACGACGAACAACACGATAAAAACGGTTTACAAACGCATGTATGTGATATCAATGTTTTATTTTCGAGCAGCGGGAATAACGAACAACAGAGTTTATAAATTCAGCTTAAATGTTCAATAAAGAACCAATTGTTTGAACTGTTAATTTCAAGTGAACTTTTGTATTTTCATTTAAAAATGTAACTTGCTTCGGCTCTGCAAACTATATCTTAATTACTGTTATCTGAAATAAATTGCTGTGCAGTTTTTTTCCACAAATGAGCTTTTAATGTTTCTTCCTTAGATTATTACAAAAAACCACTGAGGTTATTTACATAAAAACGATATACTATTTTTCGTTTTTGATATGTACCACCTTAAGATGCTAACAAGTTAGGAATATTAAACGGCTTTTTTATTCTGTATTAATTATCAAAGGAAAAATCTTCCGGGGATCCCGAGAGAGGAAACCAAAATACAACATAAAATTACTGCAATCAAATTTGTGACATATTGAAAAATATTATTTCTTTTTCGATATGTAAAATAAAAAAGAACTACATAGAATTTGTATATCAATTTTTCGGGGCGTTGAAACGTTATCTTTGCCGATAACATCTCGGATACAAAAATAAAATTTCTCATATTCAATCTTTTGATGGAATAGACAACAAGTCTATTCTGATATAATAGTATATTACGGACCAAGGCCAGTAAAGTAAGTAATGTCTCAGGCCGAAGCGAAGCCGAGGTCGACAAACATGTGAGGATTTCTTACTTACTGGCCGAGGTGTGTATACTATTTTTCTGTTCGACTGAGCCGGAAAGCGGCAACTTCGTTTAGCGCAGCGGCCCGAAAGTTGATGCTTTCCGACCGGAGGACAGAAAAATTATTTAAAATGTTTTCAAATATTTTCTTTTGATGGAATAGACAACAAGTGTATTTGGACCAAAAATCAATAACTATAGTTTCGGATGTTAACTTCAGCGCGAAATTTAAAATAAGTCTATCATTTGCCTCGAAAGTGAGAGCTTCAATGAAGAAATGTGCAGTAGTTCAAAATAGTAAAGTTTAAAAAAAATATGGGTTGGCAAAGTAGCTTAACTTTACTAGGATTACTGCACAGATGCTTCACATTCAGTTTCTGGGCACATACAGTTCCTTCACATACAGTTCCTGGGCACATACAGTTCCTGGGCACATACAGCTCCTGAGCACATATATCTATATACCGATCTATCTATATACTATCTATACTCTGTGTCCGTAAAGTATGGAACAAATTCATTTTTAGCTAAACAGACCATTTTAAAAAATTATCCTGAAACACGTCGATTTTTGATTTTAATTTACCGTATTTTAAAATAATAATCTAATATACAGGGTGAATTACTTTTGAGTAATGACGTCACCGTCATTTTTTTTAAATGGAACACCCCCATTTTGTCTCAATTTTCGGATTACTCTAGCTGAGCTGATTCCAAAAATGTATCACATGTTGATTCCAATTGGTACAGGGTGGACAAAAATACAAAAGTTTTGTGTGTGCTCATAAAGTAACGCGTAACATTCTTTATTAGTTAAATTAACAATATTATCTAAAAATGTAACAAACTACAGGGTGTTACATTTAAACCAATTGCCGCTAGACAATAACTATTTTTGATAATATTGTTAATTTAACTAATAAAGAATGTTACGCGTTACTTTATGAGCACACACAAAACTATTGTATTTTTGACCACCCTGTACCAATTGGAACCAACATGTGATACATTTTTGGAATCAGCTCAGCTAGAGTAATCCGAAAATTGAGACAAAATGGGGGTGTTCCATTTAAAAAAAATGACGGTGACGTCATTACTCGAAAGTAATTCACCCTGTATATTAGATTATTATTTTAAAATACGGTAAATTAAAATCAAAAATCGACGTGTTTCAGGATAATTTTTTAAAATGGTCTGTTTAGCTAAAAATGAATGTGTTCCGTACTTTACGGACACAGTGTATACCGATCCTGTGAGATAGTTCCTGAGATAACTTTATACCGTTCCTATTAAATAAGAAAGTTCCTGTAATAGACAGTTCCTGCTATTTATTAGTTACAAGTTCCGGTATTTCTCTAGTTCCTGGAGAAACTTCCCGGAAGACTTAGCTCCCCGAAGTCCAGTTCCGGATGACATAGTTCCCGGATTATTATCATTCATATCTTCAACAAGGAAAGTAATTTATTAAATTTTTTTTGGCTTCACCAATGGTTGTAATTTTTTAAACATATAATAGGCATGATGACTGATTTTGAAAAACTGCTCCACGATATTTGCACGCATAAGGTTTATATAAAAAAAATTTTTTTTAAAAATAAAGATTTTCAAGGAGAAATTCACGTTTTTAAAATACAATTCAGATTTCGCGCCAAAACGTTAGAATGGTAATGGCGTCTCTATGACATCATACATCTGTAAATATTTCAAAAATATTTCACAGTTTACAAATTAAAAATTTATTTGATTACTAATTTGAATTATTTTGTGTGATAATCATGAATTATATAACGAGTAAATATCATTTAAACGATGCAAAACGAGAAAATACGATAAAAGTTTGAACGATACACAAAAGGTTGACGTCACACATTTGTGATCGGTGTTTTAGCTAAGATGGCGGATTGTCATATTTTGTATTTATATTTTTATTAAAATAAATATAATCACAATTGTAATGTAAAAATAAGTGACTGCTATAGAATCTTTGTAATCTATACAATGATTTCAAATCATTATTTCAGTTATTCTTAGTGACTGTCATATCATCCCTATTGTAAGTACTAACCCATCTTCGCAAAATTGTAATTGTAAAAGTTTTTTTTTTCATTATATATATAGTTATTTATCTAGTAAGACAGATACACAGATACTACTTTAACATCAGCGTACTTTAGTATTCTTTTTTAAAAGCAGATAACTATGGCCAAAAATTAGCTGATTTTTAATTTGTGTTTTTTCTAATTTTTTTATAGAAATAAAATTAGTGGCGCCCTTTGTTTTCTAATAATATCTATCTTTAACTTAATTTCGCAGGCAACAAAACCCTGTGAACTGGCTTTGTAACCTCCAAATTTTCAAATCAGTTTGGCAAGAACCTTCAATATTAAATATTCATTTTTTTTAAACCCCAACGCCGAGAGGTACTTTTTGTTTCAGTGTTTGTTTTGATTTCCCAGCACCAATCCTCGAGATAGGCGAATTTTCTCATATCTTTATGTAGGTACTGTATAGCAAATTTAGCATAAACTTGTGGCTAAAATCGAGAGAATTTTGAAAAAAGATTGTAGCTGTATTCGAGAAAATACCGGAACATACATGGCTTACAAATTGGGAAATTTTCATAAACGTTCCATATGTGTAATAATATACATATTCAATAAATGTTTTTAATATGAAATGGTTGCTATTTGCGTGTATTTATTAACAGTTTAAAGTGTACATTAAAAATGGTAGAGACCGATTTTGAAAGCGTAGGGCGGCAAAAATTTTCCCGGTCTCTTTTCGGTCCGGGAAAATTCGTTGCTTGGCAACGGACTAAAATACTGGTGTGTGCGTGTAGTGGACTGTATAACTGAACACTGGATTACTTTTAATTGTATATAATGGCAATAGAAATCAACAGAAGTACAAATTATAAGTACTGAAAATAGAAGTGCATTTTGACTATTTGAGGACAAGTAGTGACGATTATCGCCGGCAAGTACCAGCAGGCACAGGACCATTGACTAGACAACCGGATTAGCGTATTTTGGGGACTGAAGCCGCTTTGAGAAATTAGGGATTTTTGAGCGATTTCAAATAAATATTATTCAATAGCTAGATACAATTTTGGTTTTTAGATTTATTAAAAAATATTGGCAACACTGGTGCACGCGTGTTAACTATGGGCATTGTATTATGCTGTTTAGGATTAAATGTAAAGTTACTATTGAAGTCAAGGTAATCTTATACATCTAGACTGATTAAAAAAATATATTCTGTATTATATCGAAAATTTTGTTGGAAATAACAAAAAAAATACTGTGAAAGTTTAAGCTCTTAATATTGATATTAAGAGGTGCCGCATCGCAAATTTCTATTTTTCATTTAAATAACATGGGAACAATATTCTCTTGCACCTTTTTTTTTCGCGCCGGGATGGGAAACTCATGTTCGAATGGGTCCAGGACCCAAACAGTGTTGGACTCATCCCCAAGGAGATGCCTACCAACCAAACCCACCTCAAACTCGCCGTTACCCCCGCCTCGGAATCACTACCCTAGCATACTTCGAGACGGGCGGCGGTCCCTCGCTTTCTTTCCGCTCACACCGTCATCTTCTCCCTCCTATCACTCCTGCCTCTCATGCCATATCGTGTCCTTCTCTCCCCCTTACCATGCTCTCTACTACTCCACTCACCTCCATCCATTCCTCCTCCCTCCTCAACATTATCTCGACCATGTTTTCCCAGTACACCGCCTCCCCTAGTTTCCTCTCCAACTTCTTCAGCACTTCCTCGTTCCTCCAGCATCTAAACACATGCCCCACATCATCCTCCACTTCACACCTCTCGCACACACCAGTCTCTCGTTTCCCAATCTTGTGGAGGTACCCTACTCTCGGCCCATGTCCAGTGAGCACTTGTGTCAAGAAGTAGTTCACCTCCCCGAATTTCCGGTCCATCCAATCTCTCCTATTCCCAATCGCTCCTTTTAGCGCGCCCTCATACTCCTCCCACCTTCTCACCATTTTATCCTCCATCCATTCCCGTTCCTCTTCTTTGGTCGCACCCCTCCAGCGTTTGCTCCTAGCTCTAGCCAACACGTCCAATGGGTAGGACCTTGCCAGCACCGCTGCTGCCAGTCCACCCACTGTCCTGTACCCCTGCACCACCCTCAGCAGTATCCCTCTCTGCACCCGCAGAAGTGGCCTAACCCTCGCATTCACCCCCGCTCTTTCACCCCACACCTCCGCACCGTACAGCATACTCTGCTCTACCGTCCTACCAATTACCCTCCTCTTCCACTCTCCCGGCCCTTTCACATTACACATCAATCTCCCCAGCCATGCTGCCCTCACTTTACCCTTCTCTGCCGCCTTTACCATATGGGTTTTGAAGGATAATTGGCTATCCAACCACACCCCTAGGTATTTTACAGACTCCTCCATGCGAATTCTCCTTCCCTTAACCATCACCCCCACTTCCCTTGCCCTGCTCCGTCCCTTCACTAGCAACCCCACCGTCTTATCTTCCGCCACTTCCAGTCCGCACCGCTCTATCTTCTCCACAATCTTCCTGCACATTCTCTCCGCCTTTCTTTCTATCTCCGCCTCTCTCTTCGCCGTACATACCAGACACACATCATCCGCATACACCGTAATCTCACATCCCTCTTCACATACTATCCCATAAACCTCATCAAACACACACTTCCAGAGCGTCGGTCCAAGAACCGAGCCCTGAGGCACTCCAGCCTCCATCTCATATCTCCTTCCTCTGGAGTCTACAATCACACGCCCCGTAAGGTAATCCTCCACCAGGTTAACCAACCCCTGCTCCACTCCAAGCCTCAGCAACGCGCTCAACACTGCCCGTTTGCTGACACTGTTGAACGCGTTTCCGACGTCGAAGAACACGAGTAGGGCCAATTTCTTCTTCCTCCAGCTGCCCTCCCTAGCTCTTTCCACCAAACCCATCACCTTGCTCTTGCACCTTGGAATTTTATAGCTCACGTTGGTGACAATACTTCGGAATGACCAAGGTATATTCTTGTAGAAAATTGAACGCTCTACAAAAAAGATCTCTTACAATTTTTTGATATATTCATTCTTTCAAAAGTTCACGTTATACTTTTTAGGTTAAAATATTTTTAGTTTATTGCAAATAAATTAGGACCTGTGAAATATATCAAAAACTTTTACTCAGATAAGTTATATAAAATAGAATACTCTCCAAAAAATGTCCCATAGAATTTTCTCATAAAGTTGATGGTTGCGTCAAAAAATTGGAAAAATATTAAAATTTGTCCTTAGTTCAACTTTGACCTCGAATAACTTTTGAAGGAATAAATATATCAAAAAATTGTGGGAGACCTTTTTTGTAGAGCGTTCAATTTTCTACAGAAAGGTACATTTGGAAGGATCTATTTTTAATCTCTATAAATTATATTAGAAAAGATAAATAGACGAATCGACTCAGTTCCATTTCATTACTGTAGTGCGTAGTTGTGTTTTCATATATTATTCGGTAGTGTATCTTTAAGCAGTAGTAGTATCCATATTTAGTAACTTAAAAAAAATGTAGTAGGTTATAACTGATCTGTTTGAGAGCTTTTAGTTGAAAGAATCACGCAATGCACATTAATAATTCTTGTTTGCTGTCACGTTCATTTAGTGCCAGCAGCTTTAGATTTACACACGAGTGCGCATATTGTGTCCAATCTATAATCTACGTTTGGATATTTATTTAACTAGATTTTTTTATCTGTAAAATGCGTGCAAATTCCTCTATATGAATGTCTATACAGGGTGTGGAGCGAAAAGTTTTGATTAAAAGTAATGGCGGATACAGTTATGTTGAAAATCTGAAATTACGAAGATGTAGGTTTTGGATGACGCCGAGTTCAAACATAATGTTGTCCTGAATGTGGCACATCCGGTTATACCGGAAGTAGACGTCAACTTTGTTATTTCAAATATAACCTAATATTTTTTATTTTATTTTCGAATTCTACATGAAATTTTAGATAAAATTTGTGCACAATGTCCTACTTAAACCAAAAATGAAGTATTTTCAAGATATTTCGATTTTTTTCAAAATTTTGAAAAAATCCTAGTCCATATTGAATAACGATATCTCCATTAAAAACAAAGCTAGTGACGTGAAATTGTAACCAATAAATAACAAGCGCTTGCCTGTTAAATACATATGTTCAGCTAATTGATATTTCATACAGGGTGTTTTAAACTTAGCACAATTTAAATCATTTATAGGTTGCCTACTGTAAATGGAACACCCTGTATTTTATTACATTTTCGCTGTATTTTTTAAGTCAATTCGTTTGGTATTGGTATTTCCTATACCTGAATCCAACCACTTGAGTTATTTCATTATCTTAGTTAAAACTTAGGACACTTAATTATTTCAACATTAGGTATTAATTCTGAAAAGTAACCAATAGCATGAAAGGATTATTAATTATGGATATCATTCAAAGCGTTGACTAGGTATTTTGTATTAATTTAATTATAGATAACTTACAAACAAAAATAACTAAATGTAATATTAAACAAATAAAGTTTTATAATAAGTGTTCAAAATTAGCACCATCTACTTCTAAATATATATGAATCCTTTTCATTAAGTTAAGTCTTGCAATTCTGGAAATATGGTCGGGTGTTAGAGAATTAAAAGCAAGTAAGACTCTCTGCATCATATCTTCCTATGTCGTAACTGGTTTGGAAAATACCTGATTTTTAATGTTACCCCAAATACCATAATCTAAAGAAGCTAAGTCAGGAGAGCGAGCTGGCCAACGAAACGGACCCTGATTGGCAATATATCTATCATCAAACATGTCGTAAATATGCTGAGCAACAGGTCCAAAGTTATGAGGAGGTGCTCCATCTTGCTGATACCAAGCTGAAGACGCCTCTCCATTTCTTAAAGTATGTAAAGCCGGTCGTGTGGTTTCTTCTAAAATGTGGCAATATCTTTCACCATTTGAATTTTCATCATAAAATTTTAATGCTAAAATTGTATCGTCTTTTATTGCACAAAAACCATTAAAACTCCAACTATCTTGGAAATAACGTTCTCTTCTATAACATGACGTGGATTTTCATTACACCAAAAATGGGAATTATATCGATTTTGCTAAACTTTGCTTCATCACACCATATAACGTTTCTTCTGAAATTTTCATCCTCCTGGGTTTTCATTAAAAACCATTCACAGAATTCTACCCTTCGAGGAAGATTACCTAATTGTAAGTGTTGCACCAAATTATATGGAAATAGTGTGTTTTTTTAAAATGCTATGAATTGTTCTCGTCGATAAAATAAGATCTCTCTCACAATCTTTAATAGAGGCATTTGGAGAGGCCCTAAAATAACCCCAAACATTAATTTCGTTTATGTCACTGTCCACTAGTGGTTTATTTTTATTAATTGTTGTTTTAAATTGACCAAACTGACGATATCTATTGCACTCGCCTTGAATGACAAAACGATTTTAAAAATCATCATTAGTACATCCTACATTTGCCATTATTTACTATGAAATACAAACTGGTAAAGAAAACTGTCAAAACAGCATGAACAATTAACGATCTAAATATCAAATATTTGAAAGCAATGGCCTACCCTTTACTAATGTTGAAATAATTAAGTGTTGTTATGTTTTAACTAAGATAATAAAATATCTCAAGTAGTTGGATTCAGGTATAGGGAATACCGGTACCAAACGAATTGGTTTAAAAAAATACAGCGAAAATGTAATTAAATACAGGGTGTTCTATTTGAAGTAAGCAACTTATAAATGATCTAAATTGTGCATGTTGGCGGCTAAGTTTAAAACACCCTGTATGAAATATCAATGAGCTGGACATATGTATTTAACGGACAAGCGCTTGTTGTTTATTGGTTACAATTTCACGTCACTAGCTTCGTTATTAATGGAGATATCGTTATTCAATGTGGACTAGCATTTTTTCAAAATTTTAAAAAAAATCGAAATATCTCGAAAATACTTCTATTTTTGGTATAGGACATTGTGCACAAATTTTATCTAAAATTTTATGTATAATTCGAAAATAAAATATATTAAGTTCTATTTAAAATAACAAAGTTGACGTCTACTTCCGGTATAACCGGAAATGCCACATTCAGGACAACAATATATTTGAACTCAGCGTCATCCAAAACCCACAGCTTCGTAATTTCCGATTTTTAACATAACTGTATCCGCCATTACTTTTAATAAAAAATTTCACGCCATACCCTGTATATTATTTTACATTTAAGGCACAAAAATTAATCTGTCTTCGTAATGGACAAAGTTGGGAGTTCTCGAGAATCGAATCAATATACTGGACAACTATTATAATATCAATACCAACGCACTAATTTTCCGCTCCTGTGGAAAATGTCACTTTCTGCACTCATAATGTAATACCTATACCATTTTGTACGGAGAATAATTTCCAAATGAGGCAAAAAAGACATTTTATGTAAATTTGTTTTATTGCATTTCATGAACATTAATAATTTTGAAATGCGGTTTGTTGTAAGAGTTGTAGTTTAATAGACCATATTATAAGAGTAAAGTTTTAAAAATATAATTTACATATTTTTTTAATGCTAGAACTTAACTTTCTGAAATTTTCATTTATTCTTTCGGACAATTAGTTGAAAATTACAAAAAGCTACATGCATTTATGTGTATCAAATCCGTCTGGAATATTAAACTAAGTACGATTTCTGGGTTCTAGGTCAATTATAAACCAACTATTATGTACTATATTAAAGCGAGAGCTTCAACTCTTGACTCTAGATATCGCCGAAGTTAAAAACTTTTAAATATTGAGATTTTCAGCTTATTTGTAGACTATCAGGATTATTTTTATGTCGAATTACATCGAAAACAAGTCATTTATCAAACAGCTCGAACAAAATTTAATTAAAGTCAATCTAACATGGCGCTACAAGTCATATTTCAATGGCTTGATAACATTTTAGAAAATTAATTCATCAGTAAATTTGCAGCGCCGAAAATGAAGTTATCTCTGCAATATGTCCAAATAAATGGATGATAGAAATATGGTATGTAAAATCAATAGATGTCAGTTATTATTTTGTGTGCAAATGTTTATTGCCTTTTATTTTAACCTGGACGAGGTTTTTATGATTCCAAGATATGCCTAAATTGATTTTTTGACAAACTGTTTTTTGTTTGCATTATTAATGATTTCATTGTACTTACATACCATTAGTAGGTATACAATTTGCTGAAATATGAAATGTATGTAATAGTTACAAAAAATATAAATCTCAAACGTTGATTGATTGATTAGTTCGGCAGCACCAGTCAGAGGCTTAAATACCCCGGCACCTCAGCCTTTAGGCTTTTTGTGCTCTTGGTTATGTGAAGAGACTAGTAGCCCATATCAGGCTCAACAGTCTTTTCACTAGGTCCTTCTTGGACAAATCCTCCCTTGAATACTCTAGTCCTAGGAGTCTATATCTCCAATGAGACAGTGCTTCACATTCGAAGATAATGTGAGAGGCTATTTCCTCCTCTTCCATACACAACCGACAGATAGGTTCCTCCCTATATATGCCAATTGTATGCATGTGCTTCCTTAGGGTACAGTGACCGGTGAGTAATCCCGTCAGCTGCTGAGGTTTAATATTTCGTTAGTCAGTGACTCCGAGGGTTTTTTGACCAGGAGCTTGCTGTGTTCCTGTTTTGGCACGTGTCTACAGTGCGTCTGATGCTTAGTTTGAATCCACCGAGATGAACAACCACGTGCAGCAGATTTTGATATTCCAAATACTAGTTCAGGACGAGTGAATGCAGTTTCAGATCCTAGCTTTGTTAGGGTGTCTGCCTTTTCATTGCCTACAATACCCTTGTGCCCCGGGACCCACTTGAGAGTTACTCTATTATGGTTTGCCAGGGTTATAAGTTTTTGAAGGCAGTCCCAGACCAGTCTAGATCTGATCTGGGATCATGCTAAAGATTTCAGTGCTTCCTGACTATCTGAGAGTATGAGGATCTTTTGGCCTTTATACGCCTTTCGATGTTCATTTTCAAACACATGTCGATAGCGTAGATTTTTGCCTGGAATGCAGATATCAACATCTCATTCGTTAAAGAAACACAATCTTTATGTAATCCATACAACTTGAATCTTTTTCGAGCTGATATATAAATATGATCATCAACGTGGACTAATTTGTTGTAAAATATAGATATGTACAATTAAAAGCTAAAATCAGTAATTATTTAACAAGCAGTTTATTTGCAGCTAATAACAACAAATTTCCTTTTCCAAACAAAATTTTGTAAAGTAGGTACTCAAAAACTGTTTTATTAAAATATTCTCAAACCTCGGGACTCGTTTAAAATCAAACTGTATTTTCGAAACTTTTTCAATTTACTATTTAAAATGAAACTAACTGTTTCTAATTAATTCCACTATTTAATGAAAAAGTTGATGAAAATAATTGATAATTTTTTAGAATATGAGTAGATTCCACAAAGTAATGGTCCAAACAGTAAATTATTTTCAAATTTCTTTTAGTATATTTTCAAATGCTTAATGTATCAATAAAACAAGAAATAAATGATTTGTCAAAATATTTTATGGATATATTTTTTTCAGTCTCTCTCATCTCATCAAAAAATGAAAATATTCGAGGTTCAACCTCGCTAGCAATCGCCCTAAAACTGACAAACAAAGAAAGGAAAGCATCCAGTAGTAACGTCCTCCCGCTATACACACGTTGTAGTGATGAGCAACCCCTGTAGAGGTAGCGCCCTTTCACAGGGTAGAGGGGGTAGGAACCGCCCCGCCCCATGGAGGAACCGCCACTTGCGATATTGCTTCCTGCCATTCCTGCTGACGCTCGGTGTTCCGCAGGAGCTGCACTACACTTCCTGTCAACGTTGCTGTCTTTCCTGACATGTCACAACAGATTCCTGCACAATTAGCCGGTCAGTAGTGCCGCAGGACCTTCGGCCAAGTGTTTGTTTTTTTGCCGCCCGAAGCGGATGTCGTATTTTGCAGGAGTGCTTGAACTTTTACTTTCAAAACATGTTTCACTTTTATAGACGTTTATATTTTGATTTATTGATAAATAAAACTTCTTAGTGATTTTTTTCGGTATTTCTGTTTGTTGTTGTAAAATAGAGGGTAAGTTATGTCATGCTGCATGGGATTCGTTAGAATTATTTTGAAAAGTAAAATGTGTAAATACAGCATGAATTATTCAAGTAATCTCTTATTTAATAATCATACATTAAGATCCCCTTTGTTTTTAACATGAATTTTAGATCAACTTTTTTGGGGTTTTGAAAAGTATATTGATTAATTATGTGTACCAAAATTAAGGTTAATTAAATACCATTGAAAATATTTTTACTTTCAACAATTCAGATCTAAATTTAATTTGGATTTATTAACATTTTTGTCATTTCCTATTAGAAATCTAGTTTGTTCTGCGAATATTATCAAATTATAATAATACTACTACAGTATGTTATACAGAAAATAAACATGTTCTTTGGTCTTGGTTGTTTTACAATCTATTTGTTCTTCAAAATCAGCAGCAATTATAATTTCTTCATTTTTACTTCAATTTTTTTTTATCAAAATAATTAAAAATCAATTGTATTACTACTACAGAGAATTTTGGTTTAGATCCATGTGAAATAATAAACAGAACTTCAATTGATGTATAAATACTAATAAATACCTACCTTAATTTATGAACTTTAAAAAGGTGAATAAATAAAAAAAATATTAATTTGAAGAAAAGGTAAAAATATTGTTCAAATAATTATGAAATAGGATTTGTAAAATAACGAATTTCAAACCTATCATTGAAAACTGAATGTCATTTTACTTTATTTTCGAACGTAGAAAATAAATAATAAAAGAAAATTATATATATAGGGTGAGATACAATCTCCGTTATCCAAACATTTTTTTAAATTGGATATCTGATTGTAAAAATTGTGATTAATATATATATACTTGAATAGTAATATGTAGGTATATTTGTTTTTCATAAGAGATTTTCTCATAATCATATTATTTTTATTTAGGTTCCCGTATTCAAAGCATTTCTAGTAGCGAATATTTTTATTTTTTTATTATTTTTTTAATTAAAATTAACGTGTCTCGGCATCTAGTGCCTCTAGTGACCACTGACACGGGATCTGGTATACTATTAATTACATAATAAAAGTTAAATTAAATTAAACAGTCGACAGTCTTTAAGGAACTGAATCACATCACTAAACTGGTTAGGTAGTCCGAGAACGTTTTTGAGAGTTCCACTGAGCTTGTATTTGAGACGAGTTTGGCTGTAGTGTTTGCAATCTAAAAGTATAAATATGCTCAATTGTAAGTCTTGTACTATCACATAATTCACAGGTAGGAGGATTTTGTGAAGACATCAGATAACCATGGGTTAGCCGGGTGTGACCTATTCTGAGTCTTCTTTTAATACTTTTGTCCTTTCTTGTCAATGGAGGCATCTTCTGAGCGGTAACTGTAGGTTGGATTACGAAGTACGAAGTTTTTTGTTGTGTGTATTCCAATGTGTTTGCCATGTTTGTATCATCGTTTGTCGAGCTGCTGATTTTAAATCTTGATGGAGATGAATTTGCTCAACTGGCGAGTCGGAGGAACAAGTTTGTTTCGCTGCTTGGTCTGCACATTCGTTACCAGTAATTCCTACATGGGAAGGGATCCAGATGATATTCACAGAGATACCTCTAGTATGATGGTGGTGGCAGGTGTCAAGGATATCTTGTACTAAGGGATGTTGAGAGTAGTTGTTTCTGATGGAGTGTATTGATGAAAGGGAGTCTGTACATATGGCAAGTTTACTGTTAACCTGTACTGGAGCCCTCAAAGCTTGTTGTATTCCGTATAATTCAGCTGTGTGTATACTGCATAAGTCAGGAAGTTTGTATGTTGCTATTGTTGAATCTCTTGTAGTAACAGCACATCCGGTACCATTAATTTCTTTGGAGGTGTCAGTGTAAAGGATTTTGTCGAACTTCTGATGATTTATTAGTTCACTGAATTTTTGTCTGAAGACTATGTTAGGCGTTTCGTATTTGTTGTAGTTGCTTAGGCTTGTGTTCAATAGCGGCGGTTTTTCGTTCCATGGAGGAGTTTTAGAGAGTTCTATGTGAGTTGTAACTGTAAGGTTAGTGTTTCTTAAAATAGGATATAATATTTGTGGACATGAGAGCGGTGTTCTGGGACTGATTTCAGGAGCTGGTTGTATAGAATCAATTAATTTGTATACTGGGTTTAGTGGAAAAATGGGATAGTAGTTGGTATTCTCGTCGTATGGAAAGAGGTGGTTCAGAGGATTCAATGTAGATGCTTTCAGTTGGGCAGGATCTAAAGGCGCCTAGACATATTCGTAATGCTGTGGTTTGGATTGTGTCAAGAGATTTAAGGTACGTTTTGCAGGCGCTCATATAGAGAATGCTTCCATAATCTAGTTTGGAGCGGATCAGTGATCTGTAAAACCTTAATATTTCCTCTTCTGCTCCCCATTGGTGATGTGCTAACGATTTTAAGATGTTCATCCGATTTAAACAATTAGCTTTAGTCTCCATGTGAAATTTTTATCGAAAATTACTCCTAAGAATTTGTGTTGATCAACCACATGTAGCGCATCCCCATTGAGATTTAATTGTGGAGGAAGAGGATTGAGTCTTTTGCTGAAATGGATTACTTTGGATTTGGTTGTTGAAAAGTGAAAACCGGATTTAAGAGACCAATGGTGGATGCTATCTAGAGCCTTCTGAAGTAAGGTACAAGAACTAGCCGTGACTTTGCCTTGGCAGTAGAGAATTAGATCGTCGGCATATAGTGCATATTTGACGGGTGGAATTATTGATGAGCAGATATCGTTGATACTCATCAGGAATAGAGTTGTGCTAAGAACCGAGCCTTGTGGTACTCCATTTTCTGTGGTGTGCAATGTAGACGTTTGTCCATTTGCAGCAACTTTGAAAGATCTGTTTTGTAGAAAGAAGAGAATGTTTCCAGTTAAGTTGAAGTCTGTGAGTTTTTCGAAAATGGAAGTTTTACAAATCGTGTCGAAGGCACTGTCAATATCTAGACTCACGACAATTATGTAATTTTTACATCCTAAGGCTTGTGAAATATCTGTGTGTAGGGAAACCAGGTTATCCAATGTGCATCTATTTGATCTAAAGCCTGCCTGTGCTGTACATTTTTTATTTTATTATACTTAGCTTATAAACATATCGATAGAATATTACAGATAATTTTATTTGATTTTTTAAAATAATTTTTGTTAAACTTCTCGATTCCAAACAAAAAAGAAGAAATATAAAAATTGAAACCTTTATTTATTTTTTAATATCTTGAAAAACAACATTAATAATTTTTTATCATTAAAAATAAAAGGAAAACTTAAATGTGATAACATTATAAACATAAGCAAAAATAAATTTATAAAAACGAAATAAAAAACTAGAGTTCTCAGTTATTTCTAAATTGTAGTTATTTTCTTATGTCGGTAATCGTGTCTCATTATATCACGTTATACGGTGCCGATATTTAGACAAAGATGAAAAATGATCGAAGCCGTCAATTTTTATTTTAATCGAGGTGTTGTATTAAATACAAAAAATTGTCACCCCTTTTACCCCCTACACCTGACAGCTACCACTCAGATTTTTTAAATAGCAAGAGGAGTCGTGCTATACTTCAACACTTCTTTGGAAAGGGTTTGAAAAACAAACTTCAAAAATGTAACACACTTTGCTTTAATCTCAATTATCTGTTTGTTATAACGATTCATTGGTTTAGAATTCACACTTTGCGATATAACAATACAAAAGTAGTTACACTGGTTTTGCTTTAATTTGGGACACTCGATATAACAAAATTTATTTAATTTTTATTGTTGAACGCTTTTTCCGATTTATTTTTTCCGAATAAATACTTTTGTATTGTTAGAGCTTACCGTGGTTAGAACCCTTTTTTGAATAATCTAGTTGGCGTGTCTTAGATGTCAAAAAAATCAAGCATTTATCAATAATTGTTTGTAGAGATTATTGATAAGAACAAAGTGAAATTAACACTTGCAATTTGGTGACTTTTTATAGTAACCTATTAATTTTTACTATCCACAACAATCCAAATGAATGGTACAACCTCGTGGTTTAGCAGAAAAATGTGAAGCAGTTCTGATGTTTATTTAACTACCATGAATCTGTGAGAATTTAATAAAGGTTTTCAATTACTATATAAAACTTGTCACAAATTTTTTTGAAACTAGTTCTGTTGTTGGTAAATCCATCCAGTTCAAGTAGAAATGTTGAGAGAATACGAAATATGTCACAGGACCGTTTAAAACAGTTTAAAAAAGCAAAAATTTCATCCATATAAAGTGAAAGTGGTGCACGAATTGACAGAGGATGATCCAGATCGACGACTGCAATATTGTGAAACTATGGATAATAATATTTCACAAGATCCAAATTACTTAGGAGATATTTGTTTTTCCGATAAAGCTACATTCTATTTAAATGGTCATGTACATCGACAAAATGTCAAATATTGGTCTGACCAAAACCCTCGATTGTTTCGATAGTGCCATACTCAATTTCCGAACAAATTAAATGTTTGGGCTAGGATATCATATTATAGGCCCTTTCTTTATCGACGGAAATTTAACGGGAGAAGCCTGTTAGAGACACAAATAGTCCCTACAATTAATGTTGTAGTTATAAACAATCTAGGCGAATTCACTAAAGATATTGTCTTTCAGCAAGATGGAGCTCCACCTCATTACGCTGCTCGAGTTCGAATTTTTTTAAATAATTTGTATCTGAGAAGGTGGATTGGGCGTCGTGGATTCATTGAATGGTCACCAAGATCAACAGATCTGACTCCTCTAGATTTGTACTTATGGGGTTACCTTAAATGCAAAGTGTGTGTGAGCCATTTAACGATACTTGCTGAACTCCGTCAAAAAATAATCGAAGAATGTAATAGGATTGATATTCGGACCCTACAAAGGGTTAGGGAGGTAACGAAACAAAGGATCTACTTTTGCCAGAAAGTAAATGGAAAACATTTCGAGCATCTACTGTAGTACAGCAAGTTTTCTTTAGTATAATTTGCCCAGTCCCTTTAATTTTAAAGATATTAATGTAATACATTAATTTTTGATAATTTTTATTAATTGATTATTGTTTCATCCAAAATTTAAAAATTGTACATTTTTGAGTTCTACTTTTCAAACCCTTTCCAATGAAATATCGCGCGACCCCCTTGCTATTTAAAAAACCTGACGGTGTAGGTGTCAAGTGTAGGGGGTAAAAGGAGTGACAATGTTATAGAACACCTCGATTAAAATAAAAATTGACGAATTTGAGGATTTTTCATCTTTATCTTAAATAACGGAGTTTCCTAGGGGAGGTAAGACTTAATATCCGATCCGTATTTATTATTGGTATAGTAGGAAGCCTTTGAAAATAGTAAAAAGTGAAAAAAATTATAGTAGGATGAAATCCATTGGAAAAGGAAGATAATACAACAAAAATGAAAGGAAAAATAATTTACGGGCGATCTGATGTCCGGAAGTGGCGGGGGTGAGTTTTTAAGGGTAAAAAACGGTTGATCTCGGTTTCCGGCCAAACTACAAGTCTTATGGAAAAAAGTTAAATAGCAAAGTTGTAGGTAATATAAAGATCTACAACTTTTGTAGTTACACTTTTTTCACATAACCTCAAAATTCTTGTGAAAAATTAAGTTTTTACTTTTTTATTTTTAGCTCTTACAAAAAAAAATTTTTTTTACGAAATTTGGTGAAAACTTACCTTTTTATGTCCCAAACACACTGAAATTTGTTTGATTTGAAATATTCATTTTTCCACCTTATTTTGACGCAATATCGAAAAAGCACCCTAATTTTCAATCGAAAATTCTCACGTCAAAATATAAGTTTTTTCAAAAAAGTCGGTGGGCTTTTTGTTCGTTGGAATCTCTACTTTCTGTTGGTTAAAAAAACGTTACTATGGTAAATCATCTCAGAAAATGCAAAAGTTTTCACAAAATTTCGTAAAAAAAATTTTTTTGTAAGAGAAAAATAAAAAACCAAAAACTTTTCCAACGGGTTTCATCCTACTATAATTTTTTTTTTGTTCAAAAATCATCGACCCTGGTCTATAGTAGTTTCCATCACTAATAGTGAAGAACAGTTTTTAATTTATAAGAAATAGCTTAGGGTAGTCGATAATTGTTAAAAATATTTCATTAGTAGCTTCATCTTTCTATAAGACTGATAATATACAGGGTATCCGAAAACTCCACTACCAAAAGCAAACTACAGATACTAGATGTGATTTTATGTCCATCTAACCTAATTTACCTTCATCCAAAAGCTCTTCCTAATAAGAGAGCTAGCGCCCTTTGAAGATGACGCTGCCAAGTTAGTTTTTTGAGCATAATCTCATAAAAACCGCTACCTACAAATTTCAAACTTGGTACATAGTATAACCCTGCTGTGATTTTACTACAAACCCGTATTTTGTCATCGCAAGGATTCAACATAAAAGGGGCAGCTTGTAAATTTTGTTAATTTTTGTTATCAGCTTTTTGACGAATTTTAGATTACAGGACTGGATCATTATCATAGTGGTTATCGCCACGTGGTCCAGGCATTTAAGCCAAGACCCTCGTGATCCTTAGTACTGCATAACCTCCATCGCTGAGAGGCCGTTGCTACGAGCTGGTCAGCGGCAGACTATTCCACAATATTCTCGGATGTTTTACGTTCCTTACCCCATGTTAGTTAGTTCATGTTAGTTAGTTCTACTAACTAGTTCTTCCAGCTCTGTAGAAGGTTCTCAGTCTCAGTCGACCAATATCCTTCCACCTGAGGTTTCATGGACCATTGATCAGTTGAGGAAATCATCCTTCTATGATTATATATTAATATTGGGCTTATAAAACACAATAAAGCTTTAGATAGGAATGGTGATTGCGTTAAATATATTTGTCAATCGTTTCCTGGTCTTTGTATAGGAAAGTCATTTTTGATGGGCCACCAACCCACTCTTTTAAACAACGATAATTTCACAAATCACATAACTCTGGAAGCATGGATAAGCTTATTATCTGTTGTCAAAAAACTTTTGGCAAGCTGAAAAATATTCAGAAATTGCCCAGAATTTCAAAAAACTATAGGAGCTAATATAAGAATAAAATCACATTGCTTACACAGTCATTTAGATATACTTTTTGATTACCTGTGATTTTGATTATAGTGAAGAACAAGTAGAAAAGTTACACCAGAACAAGATTATGGACGACGGATATGAATGCCATATGACAGACTAGTGCTATGGCGTGCAAAAATGTTGTCTGTGCTAAATACCCCTACATTACGATTTTCTCTCAACTACCATTTATACGTCTCATTTTTTATGTATTCTGTAAACCAAAATTATCTAAAATTGACTAATAAATCCCATGCCGCAGAATCAGTGTTCCCTGTAATAATGAAGGTTATGTTTTATCATCATAACACCATGCAGTTCCAAATAAATATAAAAAAATAATACCTAATAATATCGAGAAAAACGCATCTAAGATCTTTTTTTATTATTATTAATACGCATCGACCAAGGAGGTCATTAGCGTCATTGAGGTTAAATTTTGCACATTGCATGAGGGCCCCAAAAAATCTGCTAAATCACAATATTGAAGCTGCGCCTGTTGTCGCTTCGCCACTAATCGTGGACATTGAATGAGAAGGTGCTAAATGGAAATCGGAGAGAATGAGATGGCTATGAGTGTCAGATGCATTTATGAGGATTAAGGCTCGAGATAATGTATAAAGTTCTGCGGAGTAAATAAAGTAAGCTGGTGGGAGCTTGAACATATGGACTGAAGCTGTAGTCACTACTGCTGCATCAACCTTATCTGAATCATCAGTGTAGACCTGAAGGTTATTGGGAACAATGCTAGTGTGCTCCTGAGACTAGCTTTGGTCGTGTTGCTGTTTACAGAATATTTATCAAGGGATGAAAGGCTTGTGATACAGGTTGGAGTTTCGATTTGCCAGGGAGAAGTGGAAGTGGATTCGTTGAAGTAGTATTCTGGAAGTGCGTAGTTGACCTTTGTTAGGTAACTTTTGATTCGTTCATAAAAAGGTTTAGGAGTTCTCGCTTTTAGGAACAAATTGGAAAAGTTTGCTGTAACGCAATTGTGACGTGTAGGGTTGGAGATGCTCTGCCTTATTCTGGCTGCGTACACTAGACTTAGGTACATTCTTCTGTATTCAAGCGATGATTCATTTACTGCATCCAAGATCTGAGCTTCGTGTTTTTAAACTATACTGAATATTTTTCTTCTAATTATTCCAGCTGTTTTATAGTGTGCAACTGCAACTGACTGTCGATCTTAAGTTTCCCTTAACTATTTTTTCTTTGTGTTGTTGACCACAAGCAAGATCCAGGAGATAAACTAGCATTTTTTTGTTTTTGTTGATCTGCATATGACGTCATTTACTATCGATATGCCAGTTCCTTTCAGCTTGCTTACATTTTCAAATTGTAGATGGTTCTTGAGTAATAATACAAATTCAAGAACGACAATAGGTTTATTAGTTTTTGAATTTACAATTCGGAAACAATTAATATCTTCAGATTTATTAAAATGACCAATTTGTTAAGCATATTAACACTTTCCTTCTTTAGTGAGAGACCAAAAAGTACGATTTTTTTTCTGAATTGATGTTCTAAGCTTGCCACTTTATTTTCTAAACTTGTTGAGAATTCTTTAGAAGGAATCTTCAATTGCCTGTTTTATCTTAAATATCTGATTTCTGTTTAGTTCTTTAATGAATTTATCCAGTTCTTCTGTAAAAAGAGCAGTAACAGGCTTGTTTTTCATATTGCTGATATATAATATAATAATTTCTGGGACACTTTACATCTGGCCACTGATCGTTAGGAATAGTAATTAGTAATTATTTCAAACGAATATCGTCCTTATATTATCGTGTGTGTGTGTGGAAAGAAAATGGCTCGGAAGCAGGTCCATCAGCCACAGAATTTTGTTATAATCTCACCTAAATACTTAAATATCAATTTTAAGCTCTTTGAGTATGTTAAAAGTGGATCTCTGCTTAGAATATGAGTGATATTTAAAGGTAGGAAGAAGTTTTGTTCACAGAGTGACTGAACTAAACTGTTTGATTTTGCAGTGTAATTTCTGCATCCAAAAAAAAATGTGATTAAGTTCGGCACATGCATTATCATTGCAGCTACAGGATGATGATCGTATTATCCCAAGCTTGGCAAGATGAGCGGGAAATCTCCCATGATTAGTTTTCATCCTAAATAGACTTGATGAATGAAATTTCGGAATTGTATAGTTGAAAATATAGTTTGGAGAGGAGGGTAAACTAGGATGTATTAGGAAATAGGAATTATGTGAGGATCGTACGACGTTTTCTCAGTGCTTTTGCCATGATACCAACATTTTATTTTTAATTAAGTTAGTTACGTCTTTTGCAGTATAAATGTTACAAAGAACTACATTACTTCATTACTGCATCCTTTGCCAAATGATCAGCTTTTTCTTTACCATGTATTCCAGTAGGCCCTTTAACCCAAATAAATTCAATATTTAAATTAGCCAACATTGTTTTAATGGAACAGTTTAGCCTTTGAGGATTGATTTCCTTTATAGCGTACAATGCTGATCCCTCATGCTTGTTATTTGATTTCAACCCAAAAAGGCCCTGTAGGATAGCATACAGCTCCGCAGTATATATACTACATATATCGGGTAGTCTAAATCGTAACGATTGAGATGAATTGTGAATGTATACTGCACATCCGACTCCATATTTTGTCTTAGATCCATCAGTATATAATAATAATAATAATAATAATAATAATGTATATTGATCCTCTGATGACATGAAAATGTATAGGACAAGTCAAAAACTACACTAATAACAAAAATACAAATAAAATATAAAAAACAAACTATTGCTATGTACACACAAACAGTAATATTAGTTCAGTCAAGCTCTGAATCTCCAATAAACTCCTCTACCCTGTAGTAGCCTTTAGAAATTAATAATAATTTTATACGCTGCTTAAACGCAAACGTATTTAAATTTTTTATACTATTTGGTAAATGGTTATACAGCCTAATACCTTGAAATGTTGGAGATTCTTCAAATTTAGTGGTCCTATGAGACGGTACACTTAAGAAGTTAGCCTTTCTAGTTGAGTAATTGTGATAATGAGAATTTAATATTAAACTGTTGAAATTTTCTTTAATATACATCAGACAATTCAGTATGTATATACAAGGCAATGTTAGAATTTCATGAGAAATATAATAGGCTTTACAAGATTCACCTGGAGGTAGTTTGAATATGGTGCGGATTATACGTTTTTGGGTAATAAAAATCCTGTTGCTATCGACAGAATTTCCCCAAAGAATAACATTATACGACAAATGACTATATACGAGACTATAATAAACTGTTAATAAGGACTCTAAAGGCATGGAGGACCTAATTCGAGAAATTGCATATTTAGATTTATTTAGTTTTTTATTGAGCATATCAATGTGATCTGACCATCTAAGATGTTGATCAACATAAACACCCAGAAATTTTGCACATTTAGTTGATATTAATGTATTTCCATTAAGATTGATTTGTAAAGTAGCTGGATTATGGAGAGTAAAATATATGCATTCCGTTTTGGAAACATTGGATATCAGGCCATTACTGCCGCACCAAGTACTAAAACTATTTAAAATGTCTTTTGTTGACTTAATCAGCTCATCAAAGGTAGATTCTGCAACAACTAAAGAAGTGTCATCAGCAAAAAGAGATACCAGTTTCGCATTCAAATTTTGAGGCATATCATTGACAAAAAGCAGAAAAAGCAGTGGCCCTAAGACCGAACCCTGAGGTACACCGATATTAATCGGCTTTTTAGCCGAATAAGCATTTTCAATTTTTACAGATATCTGTCTGTGACTGAAATAATCACTAATCCAATCTAAAAATATACCTCTAAATCCTATATTGTACAATTTATTCCTAAGAAACTCTAAATTAATGCTGTCGAAAGCTCTAGACAAGTCAAAAAAAAGACCAACTACATATTTGCCGTGGTCCATGCTGTAATACACAAATTCAATTAAACTGGAAGTAGCTGTCTGCGTTGATTTACCTGATCGAAAACCATGCTGACAATCACTAAGGATGTTGCACCTTGATAAAAAATCATACATTTTGGTATAAACCAGTTTTTCTATAACCTTAGAAAATACGCTCAATATTGAAATTGGTCTATAATTAGCAATATCCAAAGGATTGCTCTTTTTATAAACCGGAATAATGGTTGCTGTTTTTAGACATGAAGGAAATTTACCCGTCGTGATTGATACGTTTATCAGATGTGCAAGATGCTCAGCAATAGGTCCACTAGCAGCTTTTAAAATTTTTGTCGAAATATTATCAGTTCCACTACAATTTTTGCTCTTTAGATTTAGAATCGCATTCAAAACTTCATTAGGCAAAACTGGACTAAAAAAGAATGTTTTCCTCTCCATATTAGATACAGTACAGTTTTTAGATTTAGTTTTTCCAAAGTGAGTTAATAGACTGTCTTCAGTAATATTGGCAAAGTAATTACCAAAAACATCCGCAATTTCTTGTGGAATTGTATATATTTTACCATTCACATCCAAATTTATTTTCTTGAACTTTAAACCAGTACCAAGATCTACATTGACTAATCTCCATACTGTTTTCTGTTTATTGTTAGATTCGTTGATCAACTTTTTATTATAATTAAATTTAGCTTCAGTAATCATTTTATTATAATTGAATTTAGCTGTCCTATAAAGATCTCTAGGTAAATTGTTGTCACTATTTTTACACAGCCAATTTAGGCGTTTTAAGTCTTGTCCAGCTTTTTTAATGGTAGGTGTGATCCAATTACATGTTGAATTTGAATTATTAGAATTTTTATGCTTCAAAGGACAAGATTTATCAAGAATAAAAATAAAAATATTTAAGAAGGATGTAAAGGCAGAGTCTACACTAGTTTCTAGATATATTTCATTAAAGTCAGTATCATAAAGTAGGGAATTAAATCGATCAAGGTTATTTAGAGATAAATCTCGAAAAAATGTTGATCTCACCTGATAATCAGTTCTTTTAAACTTTTGTGCAAAATTTAGGGTTAGAGTGAGAACTCGATGGTCACTAAAGTTTGCCTCATAAACATTTGAACCATGGTCAACAGCTTTACAATTCGACATGATATAATCTACTTTAGTGGAAGATGTTACACCATTTTTATTAGTAAACACACGCGTTGGTGTAGTAGAGGTCACATTTAAATCAAAACTCTGCAGAATATCGAACAACTGTAGCTTTTTCAATGAATAAACAAGATAGTCAACGTTGAAGTCAGCACAGAGGAATATATAGCTATGTTTAGAAATATCTTCAAGCAATGTATATAATTTTATCAGAAATACCTGGAAATTTTCATCTTTAGGTGGCCGGTAGATGCTTAAAACACAAACACTCTTACCATCTAACACTAATTTAACGCCACTACACTCAAATACCATTTCTTCACAGACCGACGAGACGTTGAGGACGTTTACCTTGTAGCTGCCCTTCACATATATTGCACAACCTCCATGGATATGGGTGCTACGACAAAAATACGTAGCTAGTTGGTAACCTGTAGTATTCATATAGTGAATATTATCTTCACAGCACCAGTGTTCAACAACACTGATTATGTCAGGAGTTTCTTCATTAAGTAGCAAGTCAAATTTATTCATTTTATTCGTGATGCATTGCGCATTTAGATGAAGTATTTTGAATCTTTTTGTTTGTATGTCACTTTTGTCATTAGTCCATTTTAAGGATTTTTTTCCGTCGGTGATCTCAATTTGAAAAAATAGCGCACATATGCGTTATTAGGCCAATTTTTAGGATCTTTGGTCAGTTCAGAATTTTTTTTAAATACCGATACTTTAAAAGAAGAGTATTTTTCCGGATGCTTGGAATTAAGAGGTTCACATATTACCTCAGGAAATGTAGGTAGTAGAAAAGTCGTTAATTCATCTTTTGTAGTGTTAGGCTTTAGATTATATACATGAAGATCTAAGTATTTTTCAACACCCACCACTGTTGACTGACCTGAAAAGTTGCCAATGACTACGTTACCCTTCGGTTTATGCCGATATTTTTTAGTCTCCACCTTGGTCCAGATTTCTTGTTTCATAATTGCGCCCTTGTCATGATCATCTGGGATTAAGTCATTTTCAAGATTTACGTATTTATCACACAATAATTTTGTTTCCGTTTCTAATACACCCCTATTTAAATCCTTGACTGGAAAACTATTTTCGGAATCTCTTATATTTGCTGCTATGGAGCCCGCAGATGTAGTAAAAGACGATTTCGGTTTATGAACATTTTTGTTGGTCTTGACCGGTTCCGAATTCATTGTTTCGAATTTTGCCGTTTTTGTTGCTTCAACTTTCTCTTTAACAAGTACCAGTTGTTCGTTTAATATTTTTAATTTGTCGCTTAATCCAGCAATTATTTGATCTTTTTGTTTTATGATATATTTGAATATACTAATATCAATTTTACCTTCAAAATTAAAGTTGTCAATTGCATCGAAAAAGTCGTTATCAACATCGTTATCACCACTGTTTTTTATAATCACTTTATCACAACATTTAACAAAGTCTTTGTCGATTATTTCACATTTCATTTTTTGTGCACATCGAACATGGAAGCAGGAATCACAACTAACACATTTGACAAAAGTAGCAACTTTATGTTTGCACTTTTTGCATTGTAGCTCGCCGCTATCAATACGACCTTCAACACGTGTTTCACCTGCCATGGCTCGTACTGTACACATCTATATTATTGTCCTATCAACAAAATCTCCTAGTATGGATTTCAGCAGGACAGTATTAATGCGACTGGATTCCGAATAATTGGGTCTTACGACATTGTGGATTTTAAATACCGCTTGATAAGGAATTGTGTATATTTACAGGGTTTTATTGGTTCTACATATACATATTATTAAATTCACTGGTTTCAATGAAAGCTTCAGCAAGTGGAGGAGTGATTTTTATTCTCCAATCTCTATTTGTAAGATCCTCAATACAAATACTAGATATATTGTTTATCATGTCTGCCTCAAGGGTTTTAAGTTTGATTAAAAATTTTTGAGATAGTAGTTGACGTCGTAAATATAAAGGTTCATTAAACTCTGTCAATAATGCATTAACAGGTGTCGATTTCATAGCACCAATGCAGGTTCTAAGGCATTTATACTGAATACGGTCTATGTACTTTAGGTTGGTATTGCTTCTAGATCCGTATAGAGTACATCCATAATCTATAATTGATCGAACCAAAGCCGTGTAAAACATGATGGCAATAGAAGGAGCAGCGCCCCATCTGCGATTTGTAACACACATTTTAGTAGGTTGTGTCCTTTTTCACATTTACTTTTAATGTTGGATATACGACCATAATAATTTAGTATTTAGTATAATACCCAAGTATGTATACTCGTTTAATACCGACAACGTCCGCCCACACAGAGTTAGGCTCCCCTGAGTGCGAATTCTATGTCTAGTAAAAAACATAATTGAGCATTTTTCAGTTGAGAGGGTCGTACTAGTTTCTTCAGTCCATTTAACAACAGTTTGCATCACATTCTTCAAGATCTTATGGCAATCATCATACTTATGTATCCTGCAGATGGAGTATATACAGATATCATCCGCGTACTGTAGATACTTAATTGTATTATGAAACCGAGTATGTATATCGGCAGAATATATATTAAATAATAAAGGACTTAATACAGATCCCTGAGGCAATCCCTGATGAACAATTCTGGTTTATATGTGTAAGGAATATCTTTAGTCTAATTGAATTGCGCGCGTTATTAAGTCGGTAAAACAGATCTCTTAATATACGTCATATCGTTAAATTGGCACATGTCAATGAGTATGATTAATTAAGACATGCCGAATATAGTTATATAAGATATTGGAAAGTAATTTAAGAACAACCTAGTGAATAATAACATTGAATGTTGTTTCTTTGTTATTTACAGGTAGGATTAATATTCTAGATCATGTGAATAATTGTAAATATTGTATATAATAATAAAAATCTTTGTTATTTACAGAGAAACAGTTCGTGTATTATTCCAACCTAAAAATAAAAATAAACAACATTATAAGACAATATGTAATACATTTTTATGAAGTCACCACATACAATCACATCACCCTGAATCTGCACGAAAACATGTTCCCAATCTTTTGTTATCGCTTGAATTTTCGGAGGCTTATAGACACAAAGTACAGATATATTAAGATCATTAAGATACATTCCACAAACTTCTATTTTGGGATTATAATTTTTACGAAGATTTATCTCTGTAAAGGATATCTTATCTCGGATGAGGATTCCGACACCACCAAATCCATCGGCCCTATTAACGTGTAGAAAAGTGTACCCATTTACGAGAAAAGTTTTATTTGGTGACAACCAATTTGTGTTTCTTGAAAGATTTGCCAGTTTGGCACAGATAAATTATATTTTTTAATAAGTTGTTCAAAAATAAAAGGTATCTTTTTTTAAAATTTCTAACTCAAGTTTTTCCATATATGAATGAAAATCATCTCTATGGCGGTTGGGCACGATAGATTTGGAGGTTGAGGCCTGAGGTTTAAAGGTAGGTGGTTTTTTAACTTCCACAGGAGAAATATCCTTGCGTTTTTTGAGAGGTTGTGACTGAGGACGTGGTACCCAATTTTTACAACCTGGGGAATCTTCATCATCATTATCGCTCAATTGGGGAAAGTTAGTATCATTGTTTAATAAATTAAACCTATTGTTTGTGACAACTTTTGAGTAGCTTGGATTATTTACTAGCAATTCTGCTTCTTTAAATGATGTTTTGTTCAGACATGATCTTTTTAACTTTAAGTTGCTGTTGATATTTGGGGCATTCTTTTGATACCTACTTATAGCCATTTAGTTCACAATATATACAGAATTCCTCATCTTTCCTCAATATATGTGTTATACATAGTAGCGGTTTCTATAAAAGAACGAAATTTCGGGGAAGTGTGCGGATAGCAGTTCGTCTCGATCAAACTAGTTTTGATTTGAACGATTTGTAAACAGCCCAATTCGCCGAACTTGTACACACATATACAATTCTGGGCATTTATTTTTATTAATTATAATTTTATAAAGCATAAAAGTGAAAAGAAGTCCAAGAAGTACCATAAAGTAGACTTTTCTGTGCTAGAGGATGAATTATTAATTGAAAAAGTAAAAGAAAACCCTCCGATATATGCAAAAAAATTTAAAAGTTATAAAGACATGAAAATGAAAGATAATATTCGGTTAAAAATTTCAAAGGAAATGGGAGAATCTGGATATAACAGAACATGTATGTTTGTGACCCTACGTAAAATTTTAAAGACTGAAATATATCGCAACGAATTGAATCTTCAGACAAACAACACACAACCGAAACTTCTGACCGAACTAAATTCGGAAAACTAGACCGTTCTGTACGCGAATATTCGCCGAAATATTTCGGACCGATCTGGTCAGAGAAACCAGGCCTTAAGGCTCTACTACAAACCCAACTAAATTAATTTTTCCAAACTGAGGTAAAGAAATTCCTTAAAATGTTGCAATTATCATTTGTCGCGGTACGTATTGTATCTCCTTATCGGAATCGATAATTTTGCGCTTCATTCTTTTCACCTCTACTACTTACTTTTTTGTTACTTTCCATATTTTCTAAAATATATTTTTCGTCTAAGAATGAATCGACTTCCCTGATTACACCTTTTTTGTGGTTAAAAAATTTTGGTATATACGCTATTAATTTGTTGAAATTCATTATTTCATGTCCTATAATAGAATTTGCAATTTTATAGGTTTTAAATAGTTATTTGTGTATTTAGAGCGTAAAGTAACAGATTGCCGCTTGAGAAAGAATGTTGCCGCGCGACGCGGAGCGACCATTTTCGATAGTTTTTGACCATTTTTGACCATTTTTCAAAATTTTAGACCATTTTTCAATATTATTGACCATTTTTGATAATTATTGACAATTGTTGACAATTATGGACCATTTTTGACAATTATTGACCATTTTTGACCATATTTTAAAATTTTTGACAATTTTTCAAAAACTTTAGCAATTTTCGACAATTATCAACTATTTTTCAAAATTTTGACAACTTTTAACAATAATTGTCCATTTTTGATAGTTTTTGACAATTATTGGCCATTTTTGACAATTTTTCAAAATTTTCGACAATTATCAACTATTTTTCAAAATTTTGACAACTTTTAACAATAATTGTCCATTTTTGATAGTTTTTGACAAGTTTTTATAGTTTTTGACAATTATTGGCCATTTTTGACAATTTTTCAAAATTTTTGACGATTTTTCAAAAATTTTGACGATTTTTCAAAATTTTTAACAATTTTTGACCGTTTTTAACAATTTTTGACCATTTTTCAAAATTTTGATAGTTTTTGACAATTGTCGACCTTTTATTAAAATTTCAACAATTTTTGACAATTATTGACCAATTTTGACAGTTTTTAAAAATAATTGACAATTTTTAACCATTTTTGAACATTTTTGACAATTTTTCAAAATTTTAGACCATTTTTTAAAATTATTGACCATTTCTGATAATTATTGACAATTGTTGACAATTATGGACCATTTTTCCAAATTTTTGACCATTTTTGACAATTATTATTGACCATTGTTGACCATATTTCAAAAACTTTAACAATTTTTGACAATTATCAACTATTTTTTAAAATTCTGACAATTTTTAACAAGAATTGTCCATTTTTGATGGTTTTTGACAATTATTGGCCATTTTTGATATTTTTTCAAAAGTTTTAACAATTTTTCCAAATTATTCGCCGTTTTTGATAGTTTTTGACAATTATTATCCATTTTTGAAAATTTTTGACCATTTTTCAAAATTTTTGACAATTGACCATTATTGAATATGTTTGACCATTTTAAAATTTCTGACAATTATCGACCATTTTTCAAAATTTTTACAATTATTGAAAATTTTTGACAGTTTTTGACAATTATTGACCATTTTTTATCAATTTTTGACAAAAATTGCCCATTTTTGACAGTTTTTGACAAAAATTGCCCATTTTTAACAGTTCTTGACAAAAATTGCCCATTTTTAACAGTTTTTGACAATAACTGACAATTATTGACCATTTTTTACCATTTTTTACCATATTTCAAAATTTTTGACAATTTTCATATAATTTGATTTGATTTTTAATCTGATAAATTTTTAAATATTCACCAATTGAGTTAATTCGGAGTTCGTGGTTTGATTAAATAAGCGAGCGAAACAGATTCCTTTTTTTGCGCTAGAGCGTAAAGTAACAATCCTCGGCATTTGACGACTTTACGATTTCATTTGAATGTAGTAATTAGTCATTTTACGCGCGACTGTAGAAAAAATAATTTTTACTTTGTTTCTACCGATTAATTTTATATCAACTACATCATTTTTCAAGTTTCTTTCATTAAAAAGATAATGACCTACCTTAACTGCCGAAATACGAATACACGAATCTGAAGGTTCGACAATAACATAGAACGGTCCGATATCATTTGAAGAATATTTTGTTATTTAAATTGTATTTTTTACTTATACCGGTGTCCATTTTATCAGGAGGATCATGTTGAGATGGGGGTCCTCCCCCATCTGAGTCTTTGGTCATAATACTGTCAAAAACTTACCAGAAGCTGGAGTTTGTTTCAAACGTACAAGTAAATGAAACTAAATTAAAAGTTAATTTACCGTACTACTTACAGATACGCTCACCACACACAAAGCAACTATTCTATTCGAAGGTTCGAAAGGTACTGTCCTTATAGTATCAGTGATCATATTTGTATATGATCAAATCGAGTGAAAAATATAATAATAAAGTCAGAACTGAACTGTTTTTCACACAAAACTTTATTTGCTAATTCGCACTTTTCTAAATTCCAAATAGTTAGATTACCACTCATTTAGGATATTTTAATTTTTAGTAGGAAGTTCATTTTTAAAAATAAAAAGGTGAGCGGTCCTCGGACCGCCGACAGAAGCTTGCTTCTTATGCACAATAGAATGCGAAAACATCATTATCTTCACTTCTAAAAGGATTTCTCGTCGATAGTCATTGAAATTATTGGCCATATCGTAATTGCCATATCTTATGACCTTTTTTCAAATTTTAACAATTATTGACCATTTTTGACAATTATTGATAATTTTGACAGTTTTCACCATTACTGATCATTTTTGACAATTTTTCAAAAATGTTGACCATTTTAGACCATTTTTCCAAATTTTAACTATTATTGACCATTTTTGACAGGTTCTGACAATAATTAACCATTGGTTGTTTTGTATAAATCTAAATAATTATTAGTAGACTGTAAATTCTAATTGAATACGAACAATTTCGAATTGAAAAACTTACCCATTAATTAGGTGAAAAATGGCTATCTTGTCCAGATATTTGTCAAATGAATAGGAATCAAGGTACGGACCAATAGGGAAAATTAAGGAAATCGACAAATCCGTATTCGAAAGAATCTCACTATTATGAACATTAATGTTTTAATCGCGATATTTTTCACGTATATTTTGATTTATTCAAACGATCAAGTCTAACACACTCTCTAAAACTATATTGGTTCCTGTCTTTAGAACGTCTTGTTAGCATTTTTTGTTTTTTCTATTGCTGTCGTTTTTGTTAATGACATTAATGATTATAAATACATGAACAAGGTGTGTTGCCTATTGTTCAGGAATCAACAAACCATTTATTTTAAAATAAAACTATGGGCGTAAACAACCATTTTTGACAATTTTTCAAAAATTTTGACAATTTTCAACGATTATTGACCATTTTTGACAGAATTTTATAATTATTGACTATTTTTTCAAAATTTTGACAGGTTCTGACAATTATTAACCATTTTTGACAATTTTTCAGAAATTTTGACCATTTTTTAAAAATGTTGACAATTTTCAACAATTATTGACCATTTTTGACAGTTTTTTATAATTATTGACCATTTTTTCGAAAATTTTGACAATTTTTGACCACTTTTTCAAAATTTGGACAATTTTTGACAATTATTGATAATTTTGACAGTTTTGACAATTATTGACATGTTCTGACAATAATTGACCATTTTTGACAATTTTTCAAAAATGTTGATCATTTTTCAAAAAATTTGACAATTTTCAACAATTATTGACCATTTTTGACAGGTTTTCATAATTATTGACCATTTTTTCGAAATTTTGACATTTTTTGACCATTTTCAAAATTTTAACAATTATTGACCATTTTTGACCATTTTTCAAAAATTTTAACCATTTTTCAAAAATTTCAACAATTTTCAACAATTATTGACCATTTTTGACAGTTTTTTTGACAATTTTTGACCATTTTTTCAAATTTTAACAATTATTGACCATTTTTGACAATTATTGATAATTTTGAGAGTTTTGACAATTATTGATCATTTTTGACCATTTTTCCAAATTTTAACAATAATTGACCATTTTTGACAGGTTCTGACAATAATTGACCATTTTTGACAATTTTTCAAAAATTTTGATCATTTTTCAAAAAATTTGAGAATTTTCAACAAATTGACCATTTTTGACAGTTTTTCATAATTATTGACCATTTTTTCAAAATGTTGACCATTTTTCAAAATTTCAACAATTATTGACCATTTTTGACAGTTTCTGACAATTATTGACCATTTTTGACAGGTTCTGACAATAATTGACCATTTTTGACAATTTTTCAAAAATTTTGACCATTTTTCAACAATTATTGACCATTTTTGACAGTTTTTTATAATTATTGACCATTTTTTCAAAATTTTTGACAATTTTTGACCATTTTTTCAAATTTTAACAATTATTGACCATTTTTGACAATTATTGATAATTTTGAGAGTTTTGACAATTATTGATCATTTTTGACCATTTTTCCAAATTTTAACAATAATTGACCATTTTTGACAGGTTCTGACAATAATTGACCATTTTTGACAATTTTTCAAAAATTTTGACCATTTTTCAAAAAATTTGACCATTTTTCAAAAAATTTGAGAATTTTCAACAAATTGACCATTTTTGACAGTTTTTCATAATTATTGACCATTTTTTCAAAATGTTGACCATTTTTCAAAATTTCAACAATTATTGACCATTTTTGACAGTTTCTGACAATTATTGACCATTTTTGACAGGTTCTGACAATAATTGACCATTTTTGACAATTTTTCAAAAATTTTGACCATTTTTCAGAAATTTTGACAATTTTCAACAGTTATTGACCACTTTTGACAGTTTTTTATAATTATTGACCATTTTTTCAAAATTTTGACAGCGGCACGCCTCTCTCTCTCTCTGCACTGAACGTACACTATGGCCTGCGACTTTTTCTCTATCTCTTTCTAATGAGTCATCGCGTGACGAACGCTTTTTCGTAACATCACACGTTTCACGAGTTCACTAGCCTTCCCAAAAGTCCTATGTCGTGCAGTAAGAAGCAAGCTTCAATAACAGTTTTCCTACGTAACACACAACAAAATCGTTTAATGCCTAGATTAACTACACAATTGGTTGATGAAAAATAATTGTCTACAATACCCTTGAGAGAGTCCAGAGCTAGAAATTCTGTTCGCAGTTCTTAACTCTTGTACGGTCAGTATGAGACCACCAAATTTCTAGAGAAAATGCGAGTGGCGACATCTCTCCGCCAACATCATTTTGCGGCACAAAATCGTTTACGAGATTGCGCCTCTTCTTATATTTTTCAAACAATGGTTATGCAATATAGAAATAACTATTTTTGTAACTCACAGTTTGCAGTGGTCTTCTAATATTATACAACTGGCAATACACCAAAACTTACTGCTATCTATACTCAGTTTTAACTACTACTGAAATTTCTTTAAAACGTACGACAGCAAAACAATATATGTGTTAACTTTACGAAATTCATTTCTCATAAAAAATATTAAATATTTGTTTTCGTCTCTCAAAAATGGTAAAAGAAGATAATAATTTTTCTGTCCTTACTTTGGTGAATCCCACGACGAAATGAGAAAATTTCATTGGGCGCTAATTCCAAGCACTAACAGGTCCTGAGACAAAATTTAAAATTAATAATTTCAAAAATTGAATAGATGAGGCTTTACTGATACGATGAACTAAAACATTTTAATTTGTTTAAATCTTCATTATTATTTTTAAACCTATGTTCAAATTAAACTTGTCGCTAACACAGTAGCTTTATCAACTTTATATACCTTCACCCGTTTGATAAAGCTACTGTGTTAGCGAAACGCGTCACAAGTTTAATTTGAACATAGGTTCAAAAATAATAATGAAGATTTAAACAAATTAAATTGTTTTATTTCATCGTGTATTAATAATTTCCACGATACATCAATGTTTTTACGTTAATTTGAATGAAAAAAAAACATCACTGTTAAATAAGTATGCATGGACTCAAAAACTTCCTGTATATACTACGAATAACTTTTATTAAAAAAACTATTAATAAATAAGTTCACCACCAATTTAACTGTTTATTAACAAGAATAACAACGAATCATGTTTGTCGAAGGAAAGGTGATAATTATCTTTGATTGGCATAATTTATTACGTCAAAACATGAAAATCTTTGCCTTAAATATTGAAATGTCGACCTCCAGCAGCAAATAAAATGTGGGAATGATTGTCTAAAAATAAAATTTGTAAAACACTGCATAATGAGATGAGGGAGCTCTTCCTGTACTTTAATTGAAACGGAAACGAACAATCGTGTTGGCCGCGACAAACTCGCGTGGCCTGCTTCACTTAAATCTATTTACTGATAAGAACCGGGTTACAACAGCTGATTACGGAAAATTTTTTGAGTGTTTTCGGAAAATACTGCTCGAATCCGGCTGAGACAATCCGCGCGTATGTGGAGATGCAATTAATTAGTGATCGGTGTCCTAGTTTCAACAGTAAACATGAGGTGAGATAAATAAATAAAGCAAATTATTTATATCTATCGCTGTCTTTCGATACTTTGACAGATCGAAAATATTACATACATTTTATTTATTTATTATAATTTTAATTTTTCCATAATTATTGATATTATCAAAAAAGGTAAAGTATTAGTGATATTATGTAGGGTATCTGCTCGTTTGATATTTACTGAAGAATTAGAAATTCTTCATATGGATGAACATAGGTCAATAAATGAATAAATAAATAAATAAAATTACAGTGATGCATGTACGTTCTAGTCTTTAATTGGGAACATCAAATTATAAGACATAAAATAAAATCATTGATTCCAAATTCCAAGCCCGTAGAAAATGCTTTCTAACGGTCTAAGTCATAATTATACAGGGTGTAACAATAATGCAGAAAATTTTATTTGACAACAAAATGAAAAAGTGTTAAATGTCGAACTACAAAGATGTTTATTAATTTAGTAAATGTTCAAAATGGTTTTCATTGTTTTGTAAACAATAGTACAACCTATTATCAAACACCATACGAACGTTGGCAAATGTTGCTTTAGTAATATTACGACATGCTTGACTAATTCTTCGTCGAAAATCGTCGATTGAGGATGGTTTAGTTTTATAAACAAACCACTTAAGGTGACCCCACAGAAAAAAATCAGGTGGCGGCAAGTCTGGTGACCTAGGTGGCCACTCAATGGGACGACTCCTTCCAATCCATCTATTTGGATAATTATTGTCTAACCAGTCCCTAACTACTACTGCGTAATGGGGAGGTGCCTCGTCTTGCTGGAAGTGCAACAAATTTTCATTTAGAGCTGGATTGCCATCGCCGTCCTGTTGGTTCTCTAGTTAATGAACAATTAATGGCTCAATATTGTTCTCCAGGTACATTTCACCGTTTAAATTTCCCGGTATAAACAAGGGACCAATCACAGAATCTCCTAATACTCCTGCCCAAACATTTAGTTTCTCAAGATACTGAGTGTGGTTTTCTCTAAACAAATGTGCACTCATCACTAAAACAAATATTTTTTTAAAGTCTAGGTTCATTCTTAATTCTTTCAGTCATAATTTCACAAAACTGAATTCTTCGGTCTGGATCGTCATCGGACAATTCTGGAAGACGTTGCATTTTATAGGGGGTGAAAATTATGAAGCTTCAAAACTTTCCGTATCGACTCATGTGATAGTCCTGTTATTGCAGAGACGTGACGAGTTGATAAAGTAGGATGTATTCCAAGGACTTCAATTTGAGTTGCTTCATCGAGTACTCTTGCGGCATTCCTTCTTCTATTTGCCACTGAACCCATCTCTCTAAATTTTGCGACTAAATCACGGATTTACACGTGACTTACATGTTTTTCAGGATGTCTTCCATTAAACACGTTAGTTGTCTGCAAATAACTTTCGTTCTTGGAGCCAAATATTAAAAATATCTCCACACGTTCAGGTATACCGTAAACCATCGTGATTATTGTAGTTAAATTAACGTACAAAACGTACCAAAATATTTTTGGACCAAACGTAAAAATAATTAATCTATCACAAATGACAATGACATTAAAGTAAGTATCAAATAAACCAATAATTTGAGTACAGAAAGGAAATGCAAAACAGAATAACAAAATGCGTTGTTTAAAAACTGTAAAGCAAACAAGTGTTTTTAGAACATTTAACACTTAAATGTTAAATGGGGATCGTACTAGCACTTTCAAAGCGAAGTATCGTTCCACAATTAATTGTTATTTTTGGTGTCAAATAAATTTTTCTGCTTTATTGTTACACCCTGTATAATTATGTCTTAGACCGTTGGAAAGCATTTTCTACGGTCTTTCTAACGACGTATCACAAGTAGGGGGTTGCCATTTAAATTTTTGTAGGTGGGGTAGGTGGAGCATAGGGGGTTGATGGGGGTGCGTTATCTCTCATGTTATTTTAGTTTCCCCTCTCTACCCTAGAAGCGGATTTGACATTTTTTGAAATCTCTTTTCGTTCACGAGGTACAGCCCACTGTAAGTTTTAAAATTGACACCTTGTATATATATAAATAGGAAAAAACAAAACCACATATGTATACCGTACAATATAAAAATAGAAAACATGAACAACTATTTAAAATCGTTAAAAATTATACCAGATTGTCGCAAAAACATACCTTAGAATTCGTTTTAAATATAAAAGCAGTGCTAAATAATTGCTTTTTGTGATAAAATGGAATCCTAGACAAAACTTCTAAAGCAAAACAAAACGCAATAATTACAAATTTTGTAATATTTGTAATTTTATCTATTCAACAAAATTTACGCAAGGTACATTGAGCCCACCAAATAGAAATCTGAAAAAAGATATTTCTGCCCCATCTCTACTCCTACAATAAAATAATAAAAAATCAACAAATTAAAAAATTAAAGAATTGAAAAAATTAAAAATTAAAAAAAATTAAAAAAATTAAAAAATTAAATAGTTCACAGCAAAGACAGTTCAGCCTGTGTCTATACTATTAACTCCGCTCATACTTTTATACTATAACTGTCTATCGCTCGGTTGGAACTTAAAAAACCCGAAAAAGAGTAGCATCGGATACCGAGTGAGATAGACATTGCGCTGGGAGGAGCGTAGAGTGAACCTTCATTGTTTATATATGGTGTCCAAAACTAGAAATGAAATTTATTATTTTTTTGATGAACTCATTACCCTTATTTACAAAATATTACACGCCAGAAAAGACGACCGTTCCATGGGTCCTGTAAATGAAAATGACTGTTATAGCAGCATACTTTGTATTTAGACATAAATTTTTTATAGTTTTGATAGATATATTCTCACCAGGATGTAGTTTTGTGGAGAATAAGGAGAATAAATGAAAAAAAAATACATTCTGCGAGAAATATATAGTATATATATATCTATAAGCTTAAAATGGTGTTAATTCTACATACTGTTATTAAAATTATGTGGTTTAGCTCATTCGATCCGGAATAATGTATAGATCATTGTGCCAAATAATTAAATTAGCCCATAAAAAATTCCAAAAGTTATAAACAATTAAACACCAAAAAAAAATACTGTTTGGTTTGTAGCTTATTGTTCGTAAATTATAAATATTTTCGAAATTTGAAAAAAATATTCTTAAAGAGGAGGAAATTTAGTAAAAAAAAGTTCCAACTCCCGGAACTGTACCTCCATTATTTATAATTTTAATTTAACGCTGAAAATTGCCCTCCGCGCGCCATTTTTGGGTTGCGCGCACGACATCGAATGCGAGTACGTCACTTAAAAAAGTTCTTTTTAGGTGCTTAAAGTTAATTAAGTAATGTAAGTTAGCAAAAAATGGTAAATCAGTCATTTATTGTTAACTTGAAAAAATTATTATAAACAAAGTATTAACATTTTTAAAACTTTGATGACGCAATCTTGTTTTTTATGTATATAAGAAGAGCTCCACGAAGCGAAATAATTTTACGGCAATTATTTAAACATTTTTTTTAGTTTAGAACGATTAAGGAAGTTTGAAAAATATTGTTAATTAACAATCGTCTAGCATATTGAAAAATTTGTTTTAATTTTTTTAGATTTTTCAATTAACTTTAAGTACTTAAAAAGACTTTTTTTAAGTGATGTACTCGCTTTCGAGGCCGTGCGCGCAACCTAAAAATGGCGTGCGGAGTGCTATTTTCAGCGTTAAATTAAAATTATAAATAATGGAGGTACAGTTCCGGGAGTTGGAACTTTTTTTATTAAATTTCCTCCTCTTTAAGGATCTTTTTTCAAATTTCGAAAATATTTATAATTTACGAACAATAAGCTTCAAACCAAACACTATTTTTTTGTGTTTATAACTTTTGGAATTTTTTATGGGCTAATTTAATTATTTGGCACAATGATCTAGACATTATTCCGGATCGAATGAGCTAAACCACATAATTTTAATGTCAGTATGTAGAATTAACACCATCTTAAGCTTATAGACTAGACTATAGGAAATATATAGGTGTTGAAAATAAGTTAGTGAAGTTTCTTATTATAAGTATTTTTAAAAAATTGGCTAGTAGAATGATAACAAATAACGGATGAAATAGATCAACATTTATTTAAATTTTAAAAACATTTTTCAAGGCTAATTTCTATAAAAGGAAATCAGTTTGGCCTTGAATTTTTGGTTAAAGCGTAAGCGACAAAACAGTGAAATTGGTTAATTTTTGTACAGTACAGACTATGAGTGTTTTAGCAAGTAACAGCGAATTTTTATAAGCATTAATATATTAATATAAATCTATAAAAGAAAATATTTGTATAGTAGTCCAGTAAATGAAGGATGAAAAGTAGGCAAAGTGTACAAAAATCCTGCCGGTCCATGAATTCTCCGTGAAGGGTAGGGTAATTGATCATCCATAAATTTCACACACCTCATCGCCATTTTGGGGGGTATTCCCGGCCCCAAAGTTTCAAAAATTGGTTTTCTGCCAATATCTTCTAAAAGGAAAATGAAGAGTAGTTCATTATCTAGAAAAATGGTTTTTTTGCAACATTAATATTTTTCGCAAAAACCGATGTTGAAAAATCCATAATTTTGAGGTTTCATGGATTTCTGAAAAACCACTAAACTCGAGAAAAAAAATGGGAGCACAACCAAAAAGGAGAAATTCCCAGTTTTAAAATGACGTATCTTGGAAGACAATCCGATAATGTACAAACTTTTTTATAGTGATTGTTCGCAAAATATTCCCAACCTCGAAAAACAGCAAACATTTGGAAATGAAAACACCAACTGAAAAATCAAGGGCCAATAAAAATTTCTGAGGTCAATAAAGACCTTTAAAGGACCCGTAATAACAAAAAATCAAGAGTAAATGTCTATTATTAAGAAAAATATGAATAATTTCCCGACACTCGAAAAAAAAGTTATTACAAAATCTTTGACCCATTTTATAAATGACAATGGGCCTTGAATCATCGGATATGATAGCTGTGGTTTTCCACTTTCATCTGAATTTTGAATCGTAAAAAATATGCATTTTTACCCGAGATATTGAATAATTTGTTCGCCAGATCATGAGTAAGAGCAAAGAACCCGCTCTTTCGACTCCGGAACAGGAGCTCAACGTAAGGATCCCGCTTGAGGGCCATTACCTCGAAAACTATCGAGTTTTTAGCAAAAATTATGAGGACCATTTTTGTAGATAATGAACTTCCTACCTGATCTTCATTTTTCCCCTATATAAAAATTCTCTAAATGCCATATTTTAGGAGATATTGGCGGAAAACCAATTTTTGGAACTTTGGGGCCGGGAATACTCCCCCAAAATGGCGATTAGGTGTGAGAAATTTCTGGATGTTCAATTACTAGTCAAACCCTACCCTTCACGGAAAATTCATGGACCGGCGGGTATAATCGCTTCTGGGACCCTTTATTTACTGGACTATAGTGCGTTGATATAGAAGAAAGCGCAAAGCACTGGCAATCTCGAGAAACTTTCGTGGATACATTGAGGCTTAGGATAAGACCGGGCGAATGTTTAGATGCAGCTAAGTGAGGTGAAGCATGGTGACTCGCCGCAGTTTTCTGTTATCAATATTCGTCGATACATCAGCGAATGTTCGAAAGCAGCGTTAGATGAAGTATTATATGTTCAAATGTTCCGCAGGACCTTTTCACCTATATTTTATTGAAAAAAATATTGAATACAAGGAAGTTGAATAACTTGCATTAAAATTGATTACCAAGCATTTTATTAAAAGGTTATTAGCGATTTAATAGTCAAGCTCTGACCTACATAGTAATACTATTTTTTAATACTTGACTAAAATTATGATGAAATCAAAATTACAATAATTGGTATGCAACTATAAATTTCGCAAAATAACATTTTTGATACAAAATTGGAATCTTGGTTCTTTGTATCCGTTAACCAGTTTGCAAAAACTACTCGAGCAGAGAAATCACCATATAGCATCGCATGAACTTTTTGAAAGTGAAACGGTGTGATTTTATCGGTGACCACTAATACGGTTTTGATTATCAAATTGATAGATTTTTTCTCAGAATGACAGATCTGTCACCAGCCTATTAACACTAAATTATTTCCAGTCCAGGATTATGCTCTCAGGGCTTCTGGACGAATAGCATCTACCTTGCACTGATGAGGCGCAAATACTCCGAAACCGAAACCGTTGTCCCTTCTATCTGGCAGAGTACCAGCCCCGTTTAACTTAGAAGTGTAATTCAATGTGTGTCGGGGCATATAGCCCGAGAAGTAGTTATTGCTTCTTAGTGAATGGTGTCTGTTTTTTGAAAAATGTTTTTCAAAAACTTTGTAAGGCGTTATAATAGTATAAAATCATCAACTTTAACATCTATTGATGGCACGCTTTAATAAAATATGACAATTTTTTACAGGTAAATGTAATTAAGTAAATTATTTCAAAACGATTACCTATGAATGTATATACAATCACCCGAAAATATAATTAGTTTTCTGATAATTAGTTTTATTCTCAGAATAATAGCCAACAACTTGTTAACACCAAACTATTTCAAACCGATTATCTATAAATTCATGTACAAGGGCAAGGAAAATGATTGAAAAAGGTATAGTGTTGAAAAAAATGACCACGTAAGCTGAAAAACTGCAGCTTTGAATGCCAATAGCAAAGTAACAGAATTACTATCTAATAAATAATTCGAAAAGGGTGAGTTTGGCAAGGCCCAGATTACATGTTGAATTGACCTGAAAAGGTTTCTTGCCGAAATTATCTTCAATAAAATGAGCTTATGACCTTATTTGGCGATATTAGCGAAAACAGGTTGGACCCTGCCGCTGCACAGTTACAAGCCAACAAGCGAACAACCTTTTACTCAGTGTCATAAAGGTGCACGCTCACTTAGGCGTCGCGGCGCGACACTACATTATTGGTGAACCCGCACACTTAAGCGGCACGAAGTGGTGCGTTGTTCTTGAGTTTTCAGTTACATTCGAACCAGCAAAATGTCAAGTAGTTCATCCGACGAAGATTTTTTCGTTTTTTCCGCATTGCTAAGTGCAGAAGAGCAGGAAAAAAATCAAAAAGGACTTCCACCACTATTTTCAGATTTGAAGCAGGAAAGTTTTTTAAATACATTAGGATGTCTGAAGAAAAGATGCATACATACTAACACGTGGACGCTCTCAGGTGCATCTTCGTACATTACCGGAGGTTCCGAAATGCTCCGAAGATGAATTTTGTTGCCTCGTCGCGCTGCCTGAATGCTTCGGAGGAGATGCAAGCGACAATGCATCTTGTCGCGCCGCGACGCTTCGCTTAAGTGTACGGAATCTCGTTTAAATACATGTAAACTACTGTGGCGACAAAATACGCGTCGCGCCGTGCCGCCTAGGTGAACGTGCAGCTTTATGCGTATTGCCGGACGAGCACTTGCTGAGCGAAAATACTCAGTTCTTTTTGACTGAGATCTCTGTTAATCTCAGTGCACATCGGTAATGTGCGCGTTCTTTTTGATTTAGGTGCGGTTTGTTAGAACAGTGCGCAGCGCACAACTCACAGTCTGTTTAGCGCTGCGTTCGTACGTTCAAATCAATTCAATGAAATATAGTGAGACTGTTTTGTAGTTGACAGTGTGCGTCAATACCAAATTGAGTTTGATTTGGACGCAGACGTTCAGGTGAACCCACAGTGCGTTAATAAGGTGGTTGTGAATATTTGCGCTTAATAACAATGTCAAAATTCTCTTTTGAGGAAGATGAGCAATTGATAGATTTAGTTAGAGAATATCCAGCATTATATCAAATTAAAAGTAAAAATACTCACTTCGAAGTGAGCTGACATTTTTCCTCCCCCTTCACCGATGCTGCATATGCTATGAGGGGGTATCAGTTAGTCATGAGTCGGAAATAAAGTGGAGGGGATGAATAAATATTTGATTTGTTTGAGTTTTAAACAACATAACCTAATTTTCTTTGATTTTGAGTGAATGTTATCTATGGGATTATGGAAAGATTTACTTCATTAGATGCTGATACGAATATGTTTTATATTTTAAATATTTTTTTGAATTGAATTTTGATACGTCGGCAAATCGCGCGTTTCAATTGAGTGTCTCGTTCTTTTTGGTTTTGGATCATTTGATCTCGGATTACAGTAACTGAAGTGAGCTGAGATCTCAGTCAGAAAGAACGGACCTATTAATTTTAGGGCTTCACACGAGACGGAGACGAGAGTGGACGAGAGTATCAAAAATCTCGTCTGGATCTCGTCAATTCCGAAGAAATTTAGTCTCGTTCAAGTCTCGGTCTCGTCTCGTTACCGGTTGTCTTGTCTCGTTCAAGTCTCGGTCTCGTCTTGTTATCGGTTGTCTCGTCTCGTCTCGCTTAATTCTAAATATTGATAATAATAACCATAAATAATTTTTTTAAACTATATTTATAACAATCACACTCGTTGACATTTTAATGTAACTGAAGTCCAAAAATCAAAGCAAGTGAAGGTATAATGAAAAATTTTTAATTTATACAGTGCATAGATACGGAATTTTAAGAATATTGACAAAGTATTACAAAATGATTACATGGAAATAAATGCCTAAATACGGAATTCAACGAATATTAACAAAATTATTGAACAAGTTTTCCTGGAAATTCATTCACAACAATTCTTCCTGACTTATCTTCTAGGTAAATAAGTTTAATAAGGAAGAATGGTTGATATTTATTTAGTCGTTAAGAAGATTACCAGAATTTTTTTTTATTTATCCCAAGAGCTTCTGAAAGATTTAATTCAAAGGCTTATCATATTAATGAAACCTTAACCATTCTGCTGAATTTTACGACCCTGTTGTATTTGAGGCGATACAGGAAGAGTCGATTTATTTTTGGTAAAACCGACCTGTTTTATCATTTTATTCCTCTACTTTAAATTAACAATAAAATATTTCACAGACGGTCACCAGATTTTATATATAGTAAAATGTATTGTTCTCTATGTAGACCTTTTCTAATTTTTCTAATAAAAATTTAACGAGACCAAAAACGAGACCCTCGGGTTGCGCTGTATGTGATATGGGTATCGCCCATAATATTTTCAAAAATGTCTCGTCTCGTCTCGCTTTTTCGAGACGAGACGAGAAAAATCTCGCTCTCGTGTGAAGCCCTAATTAGATTGTTTTGGTTTTTTTGTTGTTGTTTTGAATATTTTGAAAGTTAAAATAACTAATACTTGGTCTAGTGAAAGGAAAATTGACTTTAATAGCGAAGTACATTCACACCCTCCCTGAGTATTTAGAAGAAAGTCACTCCTCGACATTCTTCAAAAGTTTTTAAATAACCTTATTTCTAGAATTATGTTATCTAAAGTTTCACACCTATTGAGGTAAGGTCGATTCCACAATCTTTTCTTTTTTCCTATAACTTTTCTTTCAAAACAATGTAACCTGCTGTGCTCGATTAATGTAATCCGTCTTAAGGTGCTTCTAAACGGGTAATATTTTTACTACAATATGTGGCTGGAGTAGCCAGCAACATTGCCAACAATAGCAGCCAGTCTATGCAATATAGGGTAATATTTTAGTATGTCCCGGCAACTATAGCCAAACGTGTTTGGTATGGCCGATGTAGTTTTATCTGTTGCAGACAGGTTGCTGGACGATCGCTTGACAAGCAAAAATACAGTGCAATATTACATTGTTTTGGTTATTATTTGCTGTTTTTTGAAAAATTTGTAGGAATAAAATGACTACTACTTGGTCTAATGAGAGGATTATTGACTTTTTTAATGAAATAGCCATGAGTTGTGGAATGTGGAAACCTGAATATATAAAGATAGAAATGCTATAAAAGATGGATGGGCTGCTATCGCTGAAGAATTTGATAAATCAAGTGATAAGGCTTACAAAAAATTCAGAAGCTTGAGAAATTACGCAAAAAAATTAAGAAAAAAAGAGGATTAAAAGTGGTAGTGCTGGCGGCAAACCAGTGAAATGGTCAGCCATTGTTGCCTGATTGTGTAGCCCGTTTACGGGCCATACTGTTGCAGGTATTATTGCCGAGATATATTATAATGATATTTAAATTTGTCCCATTTAACTATTATATTTTAAATTTTTGTTTTTATTAAATTTTATCTACCTAATTAATTATATATTATTATTTTAATTTAATTTAATTGTTAATTTACTTTAAAAAAATCTCTTATCTCAGGGTTGGGTTCTATATTTAATTATTTTATTGAACAAATTTATTTATAAATACAAACTTTCAAATTATCAACTATATCTATAATATACCAAAAATTTTAATTTACGGAAATTAAATTTATTATATTTACTTCTTCGATCTTCATACTATTTTTAACTTATATTTATTCAAAAATTGACTTATTATCTATTATCGTAAGAAATGTTGGAATATTACTTCCCTGGTTTATATAATGTCAATTCTTCAATTTCAACAATCACCAAATATGCTATTTGTAGTATAATTTCTCTGTCCATTTAAATATTATTTGAATGTTTACTGCTTTAAAAAAATTTTTAATCCAATATATTTAATTTTAAATGGGTTATTTTATTTTTATATTGTAATGTTTTTTGTTATTTATTTAAACAGTTTTACTTGTGGGATAAAATTATACACACTATGGCTAATTACTATCTATTTATTTAAAGGAACACACACTATATTACACTTAATTTATATACACGCTATTCTTAATGTCTACTAATTTATTTACACTCGGTATATTAGTTCTAATTTATTTTCACCACTTGGATATTACCCTATTTATCTGCACTATTTAATTCACTAATTCTTCCTAACTAACTGTACTGTCTAACTAACTCTTTACTGCCCGTTCACTAATTTCGAACTAACTAACTGTACTCAAAAACCCGCGTATATATAGGCCTTAACGGTTCTGGAAAGTTCTAGTATTTTATGACGCTCCTCATATGCGTAAATACTGCAATCGTCCAGAAGTTTCTAGAAAGCGCGTTTACCAAAATTTACAATCGAGGGACAGGACCGGCTTTGAGTTGGTGACCTTGCAACAATATTATCTCTCTGCCTGTCAAAATATTCTATCTCCACCTTTTTTAAATCTAATAATCGTTACCCTCACTACCCACATTCAATTTTTATTTTTCCCCTGATAACTATTTAAAAAAAACTGCTTTCAACGTGACATTCTTCATAACCACTAATGACATATTTTTATACATCAAATTTCATAGATCTAACCTAACCTACATATACAATATCAATACAATATATATTGCTGAGCCACATGCTGCATTAAAAGTTGTCGTATTGGCCGGTCTATTGTTGCCATACATTGTAGCCAAATATTGCAGTAAAAATATTTCCCGTTCAGAAGCACCTTTAGAATCAGCTCATTTCCTTCAACAGGCCATATTGCTGCAGACAATATTGCCAAAATATTTATTGCAGAGTCATATGCTCTCTTTAAAATGTTGCCGTAATGGCTTTGCTATTTACAGTAAAAATATTGCCCGTCTAGAAGCTTCTTTATTCATGGAGGATATTCTTGCAACTATAAGGTAATCTTTATGAATACGAAAAAAAAGAAATGCTTATACTCCTACCTTTTTCTCCAACTCAAAACCGGCCCTTGTCTCTTTGTTTTACAATGTAATAATTGTCCATGTCTGTATTAACCGATTTTAACCGTCATCATCAAATGTGTTATTATTTATTTCAGGAAGAAGTGCCCGTTACGTCGAAAAATGTACGAAAGTTCGTGTTCGTATCAAGGGGCGTTAGAGTTAAAGAGAAGCGCGTCTGCGACGTGTCCCTTGGGTATTAAAACCGAAGAGTTTTCGACTGCTTCAGATTGGCCTGCTTACAGGTTCTGTAATCCTAGCACATTCGAGCAGTTGAAACAGAGTGTAGAAAAGGCCAAAGCTGCACTTCAGGTAAGTTTTTTGTTATCTCTACTGTAACTATGCTATGCTAAATAAGATTCTAAATGAACTCAAATTATGAATAATTACTTAGCATTTGAAAAATATAACTAAATAGTAATGTTATAAATGAAACTAACTGTTTATAATTAATTTCACTATTTAATGAAAAAATTATGAAAGGATATTGATAATTATTTCGATATTGACATATTATCGTCTGAATGACGGCATTTGATATGATGCCTACCTGATGTTTAATATTTTGGCTAGACCAAATAGTGACCTATCTTGTGCTTGTCTTATATATGAATAAAAAAAGTAGTTAATAATATTACAAATATTTAAGCTTAGGTATTATTAGCCCTATGGGGATATTCTGGATATATTTTTTCCCATTTCAGATCAGTATAACTGTGCAATGATATAGGAAACCAAGGAAAATTATATCTGCTGATCTTTACAATTGTTACTTAAGAAGACAATTTAATAGTGGAGAGCTCCCTAGATTTATCTGTTCATTGACGACTTCATATTGTGGGTCTCTTCAGTGTCTCCTAATTTCTAGTTCTTCAAGGAAATCTAGTTCTTGTTTACTATCACAAATATAAAGTACTTCTAGTTCTGTGCTAGGTGTTAATGAATATCAATGATATGTCAATAACGAAATAATTATCAATATCCTTTCATAATTTTTTCATTAAATAGTGCAATTAATTAGAAACAGTTAGTTTCATTTATAACATTAATATTAGTAGATTCCACAAAGTAAGGGTCCAAACAGTAATTTCAAATATTATTTCATCTAACTGGTGTAAAAAAACAGTATGACATACAATAGAAATAATTATCTCTACGGTTACTACAGATAAATCTAGTTAATTAGATAATATAATTTTGAAATTACCACAGCAATTAATGAAAAATGAAAAAGTTAAGCATAAAAATAGGGATAATTCGAAAATAGGTGCTCTCTGAAAGACAGTCGGTAAGGAAAGAAGCGTCTTCTGCTCATGATAGTAAGAGAGAGTTAAAACAATGGACGAGTTCTATACAAGGGAAATGCTGCCAACATAACGAACAAAAAAATACTGAAAAAGATTAGTCGCATAAGGAAGCTGTTTTTCCGATCAATTTTTGTATTTTCTTATATATTTTGGGTCCCTTTACTACCCATGCTGTACCCGAAAAGTTTAGAGTTGTAACCGAAAAGTTTGCAGATCTTTTTAGTTTGGGGTATTTCACATCTTACAGTTGACAAAAAACCAATGTCAGCTGTCAACTCATATACGTATCATTAATTTATTAGGCATTCTTCAACATTCTTTGTTTATGTTTCTGGTATATTGTATATTACTGATTTTTATTCTTCTACCTTTATCTGTTTGTGATTTATGTTACTCTGATCTGCTTTTATTATTGCAAATATCCTCGAGAAGAGTTATTAGACATTTCACAACCTATCTTTAGTTTTCGATTATACATGGATTCTGTTGTGCTTTTACCAACAGATGTACCTGGGGCAATGTTACAAGAAAACGTACGTTTAGAGGACTATTCTGTGATTTATTACATACTTATAATATAAGACTTTTTTATATGTATTTATAGAGTGAGGTTTTTATCTTCTCTATTTATGATTTAATTAGGTAAATAAAATAAAGTGTTAACAGAAGCAAGAAGCAAGTATTGGTTTTGTATAAAATTCTTCAGCTTTTAATAAGGTTTTTCAAAATTTACAAGAAAGCACACAATACTGAAAATATTTGATAATATTGGTAACATAGTAATAGGACAAGGGTTACTTAATATTATGTATAATTTAATACTATGAATAGCACGTTACACATGAACTCTGAATTTGGCAATTTTTTTTTGTCAGACGTTCTTCTTCTGCTGTTAGTTTATCCCTTTTCAAAAGAAATGGTGGTGTGGACACTTCAATTTTAAGTTCATTTGCAACATCTTGAAGTAGGAAGCCCCTATCTGCTAATAGACAGTAATTTTCTTGCAGAAAGTTCTTCATATCACACTGTACAAACAGTTTACTATCAGATATGGAGCCTTCAAATCCGTCACTACAGTATATTATGGCATCACTAACTGTTATTACAACTAGAAATTTAATCGTGTTAGTGTGCTTGTAACTGGAGTAAGTATTTCCTTGCTGCCTAAAGTTTCTTACCATTTGTAATGATATTTCAGTGGCATCCATAACCCCGAGAATTTTATCCCCAAAATTTCTGAATCAATAAGGAATGTTCTGTATATTTCTAGCTGCCAAAAATATATCACCTTTTAGTCCAATGATTTGGTGGTACATAAATTGAACCCATGTAAAAAACATCACTGATAGGTATGATTTATTTGTATTACAAAAAAAATGTCAATTCTTGTAAAGTGTATCCTCGTCTCAATCTTACTATGTAGCACCAAACATAACTTGTCTCTATTAGAAAATTTTGAATAGAAATTCTTTCTACCTCTAAGCTGCCTATTATATTTAAATTGGTATTTTAAGTCGATCATAACATTTTCATGTAAGAATGAATAGAGTGCTTCAAAATGTGTTAAGTCCAGTACCTAAAGTATTTAAACATAGTAGTTTTCCTTTTTAGGTTTTTGTATGAAAAATAGTTTTCCCAGTATGAGTATTTATGTCCTCGGTGAATATTTGAATATACTTGTACTATCTTTTGTTTCATTTTTACTAATCTTTTTTTTGGGTTCAGTTTGTGGTTGCATTACAAAATTGGTAGAGCTATAACTGTGTTCCACAATATTCGTAGTGGGTGTAATTGGAGATGGAAAACTCTCAGAAAATTGATTATTGACAACATCTATTTGATTGTCTGAGACACTAGCAAGTTCTTGTACATTCGATTGAGTCAATTCAGCTTTTACCTCAGCTTCAGTAGACCCATCATTACAATAGGGTTTTGGATCTACACAATTATTATCAAAATGTTCACTACAAATATAAGTAGTTTTGTTGATTGTGGCAAAATTCAGATTTTGGTTGCCACATAACTCAATCCATTTGAGGCATCTGCTGGAACATCTCCTAGGTTTGGGAAATGGAATTAACTTAATGGCATTCCATCTTCATCCTTCAACTAAAATTCTTGTATTAATTTTACAACTTTGATAAGTAGGTATGTACAATACATATCGCAATTTGTATAATCACAACGAAGCTACAAATCAGGGTAGAATAATTACTCTTCTCAATGGTATTTGCAATGATAGAAGCAGATCATAGTCACACAAATCACAAACAGACAGGTAGAATAAAAAAAACAAAGCCAAATAAAGAATAAAGAATGCCTTAATACCTTAATGATGCGTATATGTGTTGACAGCTGACATTAGTTTTTCGTCAACTGTAAGATGTAAAATACCCCAAACTAAAAAGACCTCCAAAGTTTTCGGGTACAACATGGGTAGTAAAGGGACCCAAAATATATAAGAAAATCCAAAAATTGATCGGAAAAACAGCTTCCTTATGCGACTAACCTTTTTCAGTATTTTTTTGTTCGTTATTTTGGCAGGATTTCCCTTGTATAGAACTCGTCCATTGACAATGGACTGGAAGTGACTAATATGACAGCGTTCAGTACTTAGAAATAGTTTGCGATATAAATTCGAGTAAAAGTCTAAACATGTCGATGGACATGCTACAAATGAAGTACTTAGAATATGGAATACTACTCACAGAGTTCGGGATACGTTGAACAGAACTGGAATAGTTTGAAACTCACTACATATACAAAGAATTATCGGATATATTGATGCTTAATTCTGCTGTGATTAAAACTTTACCCGTCGATCTCTTATTATCGACAGATTTAGACTTTTAAGTAGATAAAATTCTTCAAAAAACGTTGTAATTTCTCGAAGCAATTAACAATATTTTTTGTGTTTTTTTTCAGGATCGAAGTAGTTTTTTCGGAAACGGTAGTGCGTTCAGTGACTTATATAATGTGTCAACGGGAAGATCTCAAGACAATATTACAGATAGTACTAGTAGACTCAGAGACAATAATGAAATTGATATCAAAAGAAGTGGTAAGTACAAAATTACTATCAAATTTGGGTAGATGTAGATATAGATGTATTAATGATTTCTTATGACTAGCTGTTTATGGGAAATTATTCACGCGGAATTTATTAAATTTGGTGTTCGGACATCTTTGTTTTCTCAATTTTTCTTGGTTAAATTAAATAATATCGCAAATTATACTAAAATATATATTATCCATAAAAATTATTTAAAAAGGAAATATAAATAGTTATTATTAGCGTTTTTATCGACAAGCCAGCAGACATTATATGATTTTTTCGATAACAATCGCTTTATTGCATAAATTGTAGTTAGATCTTATCTTAACAACTAACCTTAATCAATTAGCACATAAATTTATACCGACACGTTAGTAATTGAATTTCTACACAATGCCACAAAAAAACCATTAATATTTTTAAGACATGTAAATGTACCATTAAGCTCCTATTTCACTATTCTTGGTCAAATCATTACGGATTTTTTCTCAATGATTAGTGTGAACGGGACAGGCTACCACTTAGTATTTTATTTGAAAGAAAGTGTTTTGTTCTCTAATGGAAACAAATAAGAATACAAAAGTAGTGCGTGTTGAGACTTAGCACGTAAAAAGTAAAACTAGAAGAAAACAATTATTTTTGTAACATTCTACAGGGTAAGTCAGTAATTTTTGTGCTCATTCGAAACTACTGATGAAAGTTATGAAATTTTGTTGTTCTTCAATAGCATAATTTGTTTTTAGGGTCAAATTTAATGATTTGTCGTCCTAATCGTAAAATATTTTGACTTCTTCAAAAATACCTACATTAGGTAAAGTAGCTTTGATTTCGTTTAAAATTTGGTGACGTCCAGTTTAGTGTTAATTTGGCAACCACATCCCAATAATCAGTACATTAATACTTCGACTAGGGACGAAACCATGGTAGAATATGCAATATGTTTGTGGTTGTCATTGATATACTCCTTAGAGGCAGCAGATGACTTCCATCCTCCGTGCATGTCTCTTAAGAGTGGTAATCTCCTCCTCTATCTACCAGAATTGTAGCTGATGATCTTCGGAAATAATGAGTAATATGTTTCCGGATCATCAAGTTTCAAAACGTACAGAACCTATTTTGTTTATTCCTACTACTTGCTTGGTGCATTTTTTATTTTTGTAGTTGAGAAAAATGTCTTTATTGTAGAACAATTTCATGCTAGTTTAAAATCAATCCATTTTGATCTGGCACAGGGTAGACAAGGAACTCTCAACCTGGCTATTGAAACTAGGTAAGAGACATTTGAAGACAGTTACCGACCTGGTGACTGGACTCTGCACCCTGAGGAAACAACTGCACAAAATTGGCAAAGTTAATGAGCCTATGTGAACTTGAAACACCTACTCACATACTCTGCTTCTGCGAGAACTTACAAGTACTTAGACGGAGGCACTATGGAGATGATTTAATACAACCATTACAACTACTGAAAATCCCTCCAGTCAAACCGGGCCGTTGAGCACAACCCAAACGAATGAATGAATGAAGGGATTTTTCATGTTCATGTTTTCATTCCTGCACCAAGAGCTTTCTAGGGAGATTTATGGGCTATTTATACGCCTGTTGATGTTTTTTCAAATAAACTACATTTTAGAATATACTCTGCTTTTTTTAAATAAAGTTGTAGGTATTTTGTATAAATAATATATTTATGCACTGAGGAAAAGGTTCATTCTGCATTATTAAGAATTTAGTTGTAGAAGGTAAAAACTTTAATACGTATTAGGACACAACAAATGTTTAATAATGACAATAAAAAGGGCATTGATTATCGTTATTAAGGTCCGTCAACTTAAGGTAACTTAATAATAATAATATATTAGAAACGGTAACCGCTAGTGACCAAAAATCAATTACCTCAGAAAACAAAATATTTTTGGGAGTATTAACTATTTTACTTACCACAATTAAACCCGTTAATTACAGCAAGGGAACTGGTTGGTAATGGTGATTAAACCTGTTAATAACTAGTTAATAATGATAATTAAATAGATTATTAACAGTAATGTAACTATGTGATTGTTAATTGAGGACTTTCATTACTCGATTGTTTTAGTATAGATGACATTTCAATCAGTATTTATCTTCGTCATTTACTGAACGATAGAAGTTAAATACTGATTAAAACGTCATCTATTCTAAAACAATCGAGTAATGAAAGTCCTCAATTCACAATACCGTTTATTTTTTATGGAAATTGGAAAAAAAATAAAAAGCCAATTTTTTAAAACTATTTATATGTATATATATATATATATATATATATATATATATATATATATATATATATATATTTTGATAGTTTTATTTTTAATTTAATTTCTTGAAAAAGAAAATTATATCTTATACCATGTTTTTTTCTCCATATTATACATATTATATATAGATATTGTGATTAACCTCGCTTAGTTTTCTTTGATAATGGTGATAATAAATTACCGAAAGCTCAGAACAAACTAAAAAGAGTTCACTTATTCACATTGCCGCATCCCCCACAATAATAGTTAGACTAACTAGTATCGGCAACGAACTATTTCCTATATATATATATATATATATATATATATATATATATATATATATTGCACAAAAAATAGAAATCGTGTGTAATAAAAAATAATTTCAGATTCGTATTCAGAGACCTCTAAAACATAAAATAAAAGTGGTTTTAGCAATTAGTACTCCTTGGTCACATACTGCTATTTCTAAGCGACTTTTTGGGGATGTCCCGCTTGCCTATAACAAAAAATACAGGATGTAATCTTTTAGTCTATATAAGTACCTACTTATTCAAATGAAAATTCTGTTTGTCCAGGATACATTATTCTAGATATTCAAATACAAATTGAAATTCAATTTAATACTTAACTCTGCCTAGCAGAAAAAACTGCTTTTTAATAGGTATAAAAAAAGTTAATATTACTATTTTAAATGAAACTACTTAACTGTTAATATTCTTTAAAGGGCTACTTTAAACTGCAGTTCACTGCAATGAGGTTAGATCACATTTTGCAGGTGCCTCAATGTATCATAGAAATGTTAGCTAGCTTACGAAATGTAATTTTTGAAAAAAGTCTTCAGAAAAATAAAAAATTCTAGGGCAATTCTACAAGTTTAATTATGGTTAGCCAGAATTTCTCTATTAAACCAGTTTACTTGTCCTGTTTTTCTCGGTGTGTAGATACCTGAATTTTTAATGTTTTTTTTTTCATTATTTAGTTTAGTTTTATTGTTACGATTTTCTTTTAACGTTATATTTGTTTACTTAGTATGACATCTAGAACATTTGATGAGAATCACGTTATGAACTTTGGGTTTGGTTCCTTATCGCTAGTTTGGTATCCAAATGTCCCTTTATTTGTCTTGTCAAGTAGACAGGTGTGAATTCAAGATTAGTTTTGCATCCAGAATTATACCTATATTCCTACTTGACGATTACTTTTGCAGTACTTGTTGTTTTTGTGAGTGATTTCGTAATTTAGTTTCCAGTTTTGCTACATTTATTGTAGTTAGGTTAGGTTATTGTTTTGTTTTCTATCAATATTTGACTTTTAAAATACACCCGTTGCAAGAACGAAGATTAAAGTTAGTGGCATGCTAAACATTGACATAATATTATGCTTCGACTTCGATCATTCAGACACTACATTCTAAAACTATGTCAAAGTATATTAGGCTACTAAATTTTAATCAAAGTTTTTGTCCTATATTATAATGTACTTTTCTCCACGATCATCACAGAATTTGCCATTTCTGAAATCAAATTTGATTACAGAATGCTGGAATTCTCTCTCTTGAGATTGAAGAAATATTCTGCAACACCTCTGCCCCCATGCAATTTAAATGCATTTACATTCTCTCTCTTGTGATAGAATAATATTCTCACACTGGTTAGCAATAATAGCATTAGCCTTGACGCAGTTGATTGTCATCGTAGCGGCAAAACTTGTGTCAAAATTATTGCTGTCACATAACCGTAACCTAACCTAACCTAACCACGCAATTGTGGAAAATTTCCCCAATAATGCACCAGTTTTACATTTCGAGAACTGTAGAAATATATCAATTAATACAAATTAGAATTTTTCTTGAATTATTGAGTGTTTACCTAATATAATTGTGATTGAGTCCTGTGCTATAAATTATCTTTTGTTCATTTTCATTTAAAAATATATATTTACAATCTTTGATCGTGGAGAAAGTGTAGTCTGCTACTCGGATAGAATGAAAATTCGTATGCTCGTGGTTCTTCACGCTCGCCTTCGGCTCGCGCTCGGAACTTTCCACTCGCATCGAATTTTCATTCTAACCTTGTTACAGAATATACTAATATCTTATATGTATTATGTATGTATGGATTATCCCGTATATTTCGTTAGTAAAGATTGCTATGTTTTCTGTTGAATTATTAATAAATTTGGTTGAATACAGTATGAACTACAAATAGCAATATAATCTTCATTTTCCCCTCTTGTTCTATTAAATCTAAAGAAGTAAAAATGTATTCCACCTTTCATATAAATTTATTGCAAAAAGTAACGCATAAAGAGTTATTTTCGGAATGTAACGAATAATTCGTTAGGTACTTTTTCAAAAAAGTAACGGTAACGATTATATAAAATTATATTACTTTGAAGCAAAAGTAACGATAAAATAAGGCGTTACTTTTCTTTAGTAACGGTCCCAGCTCTGGGTGTATAGCCCCTTTCTGTTCAATTCCTCCAGGAGTAATGTTATTTTCTACTCGTGATTTTGTCACACTTGCACTCTGTTAATCTTTTATTCCAAAGTTTGTGTTCCTATTTTACTGTTTGTCATTGTATGATTTTAATTATTCAGTATACAGGGTGCATCAAAACTAATTTTACATATTATTCTTTTTCCTTCTAAATGTTTCTTATACGTTTATTTTAGGTTTGTGACGGACTTACTCAATATGTTTTAAATTCTTCCACTATGGGAAATAAATGATTCTGAATAACAAGTGATAGAGTTGGTTGTCCAAATATCAGTTACATTATATGATTATTAAATATTTAAATTTATTATTGAGTAACTATTTACACCATAACAATATATATAGTAGGTACTTACATATTATTTCGGGTCATGAACTTTTGGGAAATCTTCATTCTTGCCTGCAAAATAAAATGAAAAATAATATTTCCATTATTTTATGAAAACCTAACCTGAAAGTATAAAATAAAAAATCTACTTTTTTAACTTACACTGTGATAAATGATAATAAATCCTGTGATAATAGAACCAATGATAAAAAAATAAGTAAGTACTTCATAGAGAGGCCAAATAGTCGATCAAATAAAAAAAAATTAAAAATGACAAGTTTCGTAGTTGCGCACAAACGTTGTTCCAGCTCCTTCCATATGTCTCAAAACCTCTCTTATTTTTTCTCTATGACGCTGCCAGTATTTTTCTGCTCGACTTACCGTCATGTATATTGTTCATAATTTCTCAAACTTTGCGTTGTCTTATCAGATGCTGAACAGATTCAACAATTGACAGTTTTTTGAAAGTTTTTGATTGTTAATTTTTTTCTAGAATTAAAAAACTGGTCAAAACTCCTTATTGCTCTTCATGTTAATGATTCGGTTCGGTTAATTACAGTTAATCGACTTTAGTGGGAATTGTTTCATAATCCTTAGTAAGTATACATAAATTTGAAATTTTCTAATACAATGCCTAACGACAACTACCTAATAAACAAACTAGACGGATCTTGGTGCCATTCTTCATCCAGAACAACAAGCATTCGCATTAAGCGGGAGAGTAAATCGAATAAAAATTATTAAATTGAAAATGATTTGGGACGAAGTTGTTTCTGTTTCGAAAAAAATTAAACAAACTCACTAGATCCGAGCACAACGAAAAAAAAATTGTTCATTTTTAACAGGATGAATTTGTTTATTTAAGAAGACCTCGGATAAGGTGGCATATAATTACATAAGCAAAAATATATTTGGCCCAAATCACCTAAAATAAAGCAAACAGCCTCTTAATATACTTTGAACGGGTAAATATATAGAAATTCCAACAAAAGAGTTATAATCGGTAATTGGGAATGTAATTCCCCACAACCTTGAAGACCTTTTCAGATATAATATACATAATTTTGTCTACGCCGTTCAAGCTTCGTTTGTTCCATTCCGCCCAAAGATCTTTTATAAAAAATAAGTTAAAGTTTGTCCAAAATCCATTTCAGAAGTTATAGCACCTGTTCGTCTCCGTTGCCGACTTTTTCCTTCACTCAGGTATATGTAGATCAAAGGAAAAGCTCGGCAAGGGAGACGAACACGTGCTTAAGGTTTTGCAGCTGATTTTAGGATATACTTCGCCTATGATATTTTCCGGCCCAGCTTACCTCCGCTACCTGTTTCTACAGGTTTACCCTGTATTAATTCAATAGTCTATAAATATTATAGGTCGTTGATGTAGTCAGTTTATCAAAAATTATTCTATAAGTGTTTAATTGGGCCGGCTATGCACAGTTTGCGTGAACCACCCTGTAAAAATATATTTTTTTCCTGACATCTTGATTAAGTCCAAAAGTTTGAGTGGTAGAACATTTTTCTGGATTCAATAAAACAAGGAATAACATTTCATAAATAGTCTCCACACTGTATATATTGCTATTGCCTCTTTCCAAACAAATCATTAATTTCAAAAATGAATATTCTTATTATTCTTCTATAAAAGTCCTCCTTTGCGGCAAAACTTTTATGACAGGCTTTTCCTTTCGAGTCCCTTGCCCTCGCATTTTTGTTTCCTTTGAATTCTTAATTCCAAAAAAGACATTCTTTATTTCGGTATTTCATTCTTTGTTCTGCTAGAAATTTTATTATTTAATTGAGATTATTTATTAGGGTGAGCCGGTGTCGTTATTTTCCATAATGGTGGAATTATAGTCTAGTTACAGATGTGAAAAAAGTCTTTCATCAGTAAAATATCCTTGAAGAGTGGATATATTTTAAATGCTTAGTCCATCATTTTGATCAAATATGCGGGTATAATAAGACACGTTTTTTTTACATCATTTATTCACCAGTGGTTGACTGACGTCAGTCTTCGCTGCACCGACATGTCACCAGTGGCAAATAAGAAAACGCAGTTGTTGTTGTTTATATCATTCATCATTATATCTGACAACTGACAATTGATATCTCTTGAAATTTCTTCAATTTATGACGCTGTTAATAGTGCAGTCAACACTTTATTATATCACATTCTAAATTGATTTCTATTTATTCGTCCATTTCTTTTAATTCGCTATAACCGCTTCAATTCTTTACTTTTTCGAGGTTAAGCTGTCATTTTATAAACCACAAATCTATCCACCACCTCCAAACAGCGGTGGAATGGTTTGCAATTTTGGTTGACGTAACAGTAATAAATGAACGCGTCATTTCTTCAATCTGAAATCCACCAATGAATATTTGGTGTATTGGTGGATCTACCGGTGAATGAAAAAACATGCCTATAGTCGTCAACATATACCGCTAACTACCTACCGCTTAGATATAATTTGGCAATTATTACATATATACAACGTTGCTGAAAAGTCTCGCACCAAGGGATTATCTTTGAAACGGAAAAAGGGAAACTTATAAAATTCTAGGACGATGAATGAGACTTTATTCTACATATTTTAGAGCAAATGTCAAATGTTTTTGCACAGAGATACTACAGATATTTTTGACTCTTCATTAATTGCTCTTTTCGGTCTACCAGATCTTGTAATATCCTTTACACTATACCAGTTTCATTAAATTTGTTTATTAATCTAGTCACTGTAAATCTACTCATAGGAGGGCATTCAAGATTTAAATCGTTAAAAAGATGAGATGCTTTGTCATGGGAACGTTTGCGATCACCATATCCAACCAACATTAAGATTTCGATTCGTTGTTTTTCCGTTAAATGTGCCATTATTTTTCATTTTACTTTTAAACTTCGTGCTTATTTGGAATTATTATCAGTTTTGACAATTTGTACATAAATAATGATGTTGTTGACGTTTTTAATGCCTACGAATGTTTTTTGTTTAATTTTAAAAAACTTTAAGGTCATAAATCATTAGTAGGTACGGTACAATTTAATTTAGAAAAATATAACTGATACTCAGACATAAAGTGATAAATTGCTAGTATTTTTGGAAAGAGAAAAAAATTAGCTTCTTTGTGATACTTCACTCGACCTAGATTGCCATTTAAAAAACTCAAGATGGGGCCGTACGCTAGACGCTGACGTCGAAAGCATTTGACGTTTGCTCTAAAATATGCAGAATAACGTCTAATTCATCGTCCCAGAATTTCATAACTTTTCAAAGATAATCCCTTGGTGCGAGTCTTTTCAGCAACGCTGTATAAAAAGTTGCAGTTTATTTAGAAGTGTGATTAAGTCAAGTGGTGATGAATTGAGTTTTAATAATAATGCTCTTAAAAGAAATCATTTAGCTTTAGCAGAGACAAGTAAATTGAACCAAACTTCTCTTTCAACTGTGAACGATATTGTGAAAAGACCGATTAGCGTTAGAAAAATAAGAAAGGATGAATGTAATTCGAAATTTAACGAAGGCGGCGAAAACTTGATTATCCGAAAGATATGTAGAAAGAAAGAACGACTTCCACCTACCGTAGCAATGAAAAAATGAGTGAAAGAAGACACTAATGTTGACTGTAGATATGCAAGTTTAAGAAGAAATATATCTAGAATGGAATTTTGCTATAAATCTATCAGCAGAGGACAATTTTTTAATGAAATCATCATTATCAAGGTTTAATCCTTGGATGAGGATGAGGAAGGCTATATAGCCTTCACTAAGAAAAGAAAGCTCAACCTCAAAAACATTAAACTTGATGGGAGCGAGGTTGAATGGAGACAAGAAGATAAGTATCTAGGTTGGACTCTAGACAGTAAACTCCGGTGGAACAAACACGAAAAGGAGATTATATACAAAGCAAAAATGGCTCCAATGGTGTACAGGAACCTGTCAGGGTTGTAAACCAAGGATCCAGAGCTGGATGTACACAGCCATATAGTGAGACCAATCATCACTTATGGAGCCATTGCATGGAGTAGTAGAACTAGCCTATTGACAACGAGAGAAAACCTCTCCAAAATTCAAAGACTAGCATGTATGTACATTACAGGAGCAATGAGAACATGCCCAACGGCTGCCATGGAAGTGATTCTCAACCTCACACCACTGCATATGGTGGAGGAAAGTTTTGCAGAAAGAACAAGGTACAGACTAAGTAGAGAGGGAATCATTAAAAAAAAACCACCTCCTTACTTCTTAGAAATCAGAAAACCTGGGACATGCCTCAAGATGGTATGATGAAAAAGTATAACTTTTCAAAGAAATTCGTTGCGGAATTAAGCAACAAGAAGGAATGGGATCCAAATACCATTATCAGACTTGGAAATAATGCCATTCAATGGTACACAGACGGCTCAAAAGCAATAGAAGAAACTGGGATAGGGGTGTACAGGCCAGGAACCAAACACTCTGAAAGCTTGGGAAAAACCCCGAGTAACTTTCAAGCGGATATTCACGCCATAAGAAAGTGTGCCCAGTTCAATATTGATAAAGGATATAGAAGGCAATGGATTATCATAATGTCGGATAGTCAAGCAGCCATTAAAGCACTGGGCTCTTGTGATCAGTTCCAAAATGGTGTGGGAATGTCTAGGCAAACTAAATGATCTAGGCGAGATCAATATAGTCACCTTACTGTGGATTCCCGGACACACTGGGATTGAAGGAAATGAAATAGCAGATGAACAAGCAAAGGGGGGACTGGAACACCCTTTTGGGGGCCGGAACCCTTTTGCGGTATCAGCTCCAATGTAATTTTGGTAGAAATGGGCAAAGCCGAAGAAAAGAGAAGATCTGACCATTGGAAAGATCTAGTAGGACTTAGACAATCAAAGATTCTTCTGGGTGACTACAACCTGTTGAGATCAAATGAATGCATAAGTCAAAGTTAAACTGTATCAAGAGTTTTAACAGGGATCCTTACGGGACATTGTCGCCTGAATGGGCACCTGAATATGCTCAAAATAGTGGAGGAAGAAGAATGTAGATTCTGTGGCATGGAAGAAGAAACCTCCATCCACATACTTGCGAATTGCACAGCAATTCAGAATCCTAGGGCACAACACCTTGGAGATTACTGGATAGAAGAGGGACATTTACCTAAGTTAAAGCCTGCAGATATCCTAAAATTCCTCCGGGAATAGGACTAAAGGAGCTACTAGTCTCTGAGACTTTCCTCAGGAACTAAGAAGAAGTAAGGGGGCACAATAGATCTTTTAGGTCTCAGTGAATGTCACCCCAATTTACATACATGAGGATGAGGAAACTATGACTGAACTATTTAAATATTGGTTATTAAATCAACTATTGTCAAATATTCCTATAATGGTCTCAGAACCAAATCTGGAATATTATAGCGAATGAAGGCGAGCGATTGAATATTATAGTTCGTCATTTATGGTGTACCGAAAAGATTGGTCATAAATTATACCACATATTCTGGGGTCAAAAAAGGTTGATTGAACCTCACTTTCCTGTATACATAAGTGCATACAAAAAAAGTTACAGGGGGATTCATTTGAAAATTTAAATTCATTTTTTTAACATTGCTCTAAAAGGGTGTAACGCAAATTTATGAAAATTCATATGAGACACAAGTATACGATAACCCATAAACTGGAAGTAGTAGCGTTCATTTATTTTTATTATGGATTATCATAGGGGGTCAGCACCCTTTTGACCCCCCAACTTTTTTTGAGAGTTACACTTAACAAAATAATGGAACGGCACTGGAATTAAACGACTATTGTTAAAATTTTTTGCTTATGTGTATTTCTTTGTAAACATTTTAGTTTGGAATATACAGCCACCCTTTTAAATGTAGATTTCAAAATATTGAATTATTAAACGTTTTCATAAGTTTCAAGATAACTTTATTATTACATATTGAATACTTGTTAAGTTAAGTTAAATGAATATCGTGTTTGTTTATAAATGGTAAAACAGACTTCATATTTCTAATAAATAACGAACTAATAAATGATCGTCTATTTTTGCTAACTTCTGTCAATGATAATGTGAATCTTATGTAAACTTTTCTTTATTATGAATTTATCTAGTGAGTACGGATTGAAACGTTTAACTGCGATCCAAGAACGCTTTAAAAATAGTTATCGTTCACAGTACTATCAAGATATCTCTATAACTACAAGAGCGGGAATGAGAATTTCGCACGATCAGCAGCAGTAGCAGGAGCGAGACGAAGTGAAGGGTGAACTTAACGGGATCAACAAGGAGGATCGGACCAATAAGATCTAGGCAGGGGTTGCTATGGTTACATCCTGCTAGGAATTGCCATCTTACATTTCTAAAACTTGAGTCGAATGTATTTTGTCACTTTTATCCGTTACTTTATGTAGCATTTTATTCTCGAAGAAGTAGCTATTGAAAACTATATTTTTATATTTATATTTTATCACTTAAATAATTTTTTGTACCCGTGCAGTTATTGGAATTATTTAGTGTCTATAATGGAGTTTTGCGTTAAAATTTATGAAATATTGATATCAACAATTGAATGAAGTAAACAAAAGCAAAAGTAATTTTAAAAATCTTTAATGATCAATATTATTAGAATACCTTTTGTTAAATTTTATTGTAACAAATTGGACAAATTGAAATGGGCGAGAAGTAATTCTGAAACGTATTTATTGAAGGGGTAAACTGGGCGAAGAAAGCTAAGGACTTCCCAAAATTGATAAGTCCTCGTGATGTCATGTGACAGTCGTCCTGATGAATCTTATGATAAACAAGCGTTCTTTGCACAACACGTGGTTCTTTGATTTGGTACTTTCTTCGGCATTGTTTTAATTGCTTAGGTATTTCATAAACTGTTTATAATAAAATCTAACCAAATAATTGTTTATCCTCAGGGCGACTGTCATTAGTGTCAACTTGTCAGTTGGTGGAGTAATGTTTATAATTTGACATTTGAAGGCCTCGGGCGTAAAAAATGGTAACTAACATTTTTGAAATTCTGAGATATAGCTTTTCAAAAGTTTAGAAAATCATCTCTCAATAGTTCTAAGTTTTTGAAATGTATTCTAAATGGATTTGGTAACTAGCATTATATCTTAAGCATCTGATATGAAGGCTGTAAATATAGACTTTTTTGTTTCGAAAAAACTCAGTTTATTTTGAAAAAAGTATGCATATAACATTATTTACTTACAAAAAATATTTATTCTGAAAAACACATATCATCTTAAAACATACATATTAAACTTAAACTAACTTGTGAATGAATATGGTAGGCTATTTTGATTGCAGGTTCGTATAAAATGGATGATGAACAGAGACAAGACAAAACATGCTCCAGCTTTCCTTGATCTATTGGTAGCTTCGAATTGTATTTCTTTTCAAGATCTTGAACAAAAAGCTCTTTTAAATTTGTCGGTCTCCCCTCCCCTTTTTTTTTAAAGAAACAGAGGTAAACGAACCGTAGTATGTATTGGACATCTCAATTTTATCAAGTTGTGTTGATGAAAATTTCATTCTTACAGCATTTCTTATGCTTGTTGATTCCGATGCCTTTGGCTGCTGAAAAAAACCTCTCATGTCAGATATTTTCAAAAAATCATTATGAGTAATTTTGTGCACAATAAACGGTGTCTTCTTTTGTGCGGATCTTAAAACTGTTTCCCATTCTTCGGGGGTGTAGATATATTGACAGTGCGCTCTGACATAGTTTTCCACACAGGCAAAATCTCGGTCTGAAGGAAGCATTGTATGGCCAACTTGAGGAAACATGTAAAAATTCTTGAAATATCCCTTAGGCTAATAAGCGAAGCCATACGGACACTAGAGACCAATTTTTATTTTGGCCTCCGCAATTATCTGATATGGCAATTAGCTTTGTACCTTTTATATTGTGTTGTGAAAAATGCGTGAACAAACAACTTCCAATCTCATCAGCTCCTCTACAAGCGGTTGATTCATCCCACATGTAGAAATAACCTTGGGAAGGATGCAAGCTATGAATGCTAAGATTGTAACAAAACAACTTTTTCTTGTAAAATGTTGGTCCAGTAGAAAGTTTCGGCGCTGGCAATGCCTGCTGAAGATCCGTCATTTTCAGTGGCTTCTATTTTTGCCATTTTTATTGCGTCCTGACCAGCTTTTGCTTTTTTATGATGTAATTCTTCGTCAATTTTTAGTTTCTTTATAGCCTCTTGGTCTTTAATAAGTTCAGCATTTTTCAGGGAAACATTAAGTTCATCACAAACACTACAGGTATCTACTTTTGGCGGCTTGAACTTAATATTCTTCTGTAAAAATACGCCTTAATTTATCTGAGGACACATAACTTTTACCTTCATTTAGTTACTCTTCCTTGTACACCTCGTAACATTTCTCTACAGAGTATTCCATCGTCATGAAGAAAACATTGGGATTGTCATTTCGTGAATAGTGACTCTTATATTTGGGTAGCCTTTCAATAAAATTTCTAACAAATTCTATCTGGTCATCACTGTACTTCTTCTTGTGATTTAAATGAGCTCCTCTTTTATCTAATTTTGGAGTAAGTGATCCATTTTTTATTGTTTTAATAATATTTTCCACTCTTTCTCTGTTTTTCTGTAATCTATATATATTCAAAAAGGCTTTCTTACATACTTGTACTTTTGAACTGTTTGATTTCACATAATAGTAAGCAGTGTGACTTCTTCTTGACTCACAGTTTCTTGGCTTTGTACTACGTCCTTTATTTTTCACTTCTAAGCAGCCAAATATGTAGGAATTTTGAAGATTTTAGTTTCCCATTTCCCAGAAGTTTTTGAAGATACATCGCCTTTCATCCTCAGATAAAAGAGTAGAACATTTTTTTTTGCAGCCACAATCCGCTCCCATAATTTTCTCTTGTTTTTCTTGTCCCTTGCCCCTATAGGTTTTGTATTTCTTCCCACTGTTTCTATTCTCTTTTTCTTTAAGTTGTTCACTTTTGCCTCTCTTACGTTTTCTTCCTTTATGCGCCTTAGGTGTTAAATTTCCCTCTTGATTATTGACTTCTTCAGCTTCAATTGCATCATTTTCATTGTCATTGTCTGTACTTTCAGTATCGTCGTTACTGCTTGACACTGAAGGTGAATTGAGGAACTGTAGATTCAAGTTCTGTAAAAAAGAATGTCTATTAGATGATGGACTCGGCTGTTACTAGGTAAAAATGTATTTATATCAAACACTAATGAAGTATGTATCCATTTTCAATTTCAATCAAAATTTAAAATTTTTCATGTAAATAATGGTATCTTACATCACATATCATTATTTACATACTACACTTAACCTTAAAAATATCAATATTTTTCGTTAACTCACCTTAAATTTACGTTTTTCATCTGTAGGATTATACTCTGGATCTTGGTCAGAGTCGTACAAGTCACTTTCGCTATTTTCAGACATATTTTCACTATGCTTTTGTGCACCAAAACTACAAGCCGCACGTGAACTATCCGCCATCTTTGACTCTTACCACTGTTTACCTGAAAAAAATGTTACTTCACACAAATCAACCACGCAAATGTGGCGCCATCTATTAAGATATTGTGAAAAATTAGAACAGATAACCGTTTACTGGTCCCACATACCATTGTTTTAACCATAATGTCAAGATGCAAAATTTTGTCAGATACCATTTTTTACATCCGAGCCCTTCATTTATGAAAAATATAGTTAATGGTATTGGATTTGCAGTGGCGACGCCGCCGTGAAAAAACAAACTGCTTAGATAGACGATTTTGAGGACAGGTTTTGTCAATTTTCCGTATGATTTCGATCTCCTTTCTTTCAGACATGATAACATATATATGTTGGACTAAGTCTCGGTAGTTTAGTGCTTGAATTTTACAAAGTTTTTCAGGATCATTTAATTTATCTTCGTCTATTATGCTGCTGCAGATGTTGAAGGTAAAACTGGTAGTGAAGGCTCTTGAGCTGGACGTGAGTACTCAAAATTAAAATAACGTCAAGCATTGATACCAACGAACGTTATTCACACAAAAAAGTCCCTAAATTTTTTCGACGTTGTCAAACTTCTTTCAGGTTTAACTAAACTCCTAATGCCGATTTTGAGTCTGCTAGTATATGCGGAGATGCTATATTTCTTGTACATTTTTATGATTATCAAGACTTTTCAATAAAATTTTTACTACATTGACCTTCACGTATATTTTTTCAACGAATGAATAACCGAAATAGATTCCTCGTTCTCAATATCTCAATATCATTTTCAGCTCAATCAAAAGTATTTGCACTACACCGTCCACTAGAAGCTTTTGTAGAAAAAAATTAATTGTAGGGTTGAAATTTCTGTTAAGTTTCCAGCTCGACAGCTATATTTTGATGGACAAACCGAGTGGAACTGACGTATGTACTGTTATACGAGCTACAACTCTCTACCTTTTTCCAACATTGAAAAACTCTCATATTAAATCCATCTTATCCACTGGGCTTCCCTAAATCCATTGAACTATTTTACTCAAGGCTTACCCTTCCACTACCCACGCACTCCCAGCCATGCTAACTAAACAGGCGAGTATTGCTGCCGGCTATCGAGCACTCTAGAACCTTTCACAAGGCACTTCGAAAGATTCGAGTATCTTTGGCGCGAAATATGTAAGGCGAAGGCCGAGCCCAATCACACCTATTGGATGGAGATTGAATAAAGAGTTGCGTGTTCATATAAATATTCAAATAAATATGTAGCGTATTCACTGACAGCCAGGCTCTGCTTAACACGTTCACTGCCTACCATTTTCGGAAGGTTTTAGCCAGGTGCCAATTCAATTTTTTTCAATGCGTTGTTATTTTAGTGTTACGTTGTCTTAAAGATAAGCGTTAAAGTTCGTTTTTTTCAAATTTACTTAAATTTTCACGATATTTTTGTGGCTCTTTTAAGAGCCGGCGGCACTGATACTCAAATATGCCCAGTGTGCCAACTGGAACTGACTGAAATATCCCGCATAGCAACAGCATTTAACCGTGGCCTTTTTAAGAGTCAGTGGATTCAGCGCCTGAGCAGCGTTGGCTCTTATGAGAGCCAGCGGCATTGAACGAGTTAAAGTTATCAGTAATCCAACTTAGAGGTCTAGACTGGTGAAAAACTGTAAAGACTTAACAAGCTGGCAAGAGACAACAAAGTGTCTCTAACATGGGTGCCGGCACATGAGTGAGTTGCAAGTAATGAAGTGGCGGACCAGTTAGCTAATGAAGGCTCTAAAGGAGACTTCATAGGTTCAGAACCGTTTTGTGGAATCACAAAAGATTGCATAAGAGGGGAAATCGGGAACTGGCTAGATAGGGAACACCAACTCAAATGGAGGTTTACACAAGAACACCTCCATACAAAGAGTTTACTGAACAAGGTAGAGAAGGAACTCTCTACCAGGCTATTGAAACTGGGTAAGAGACGTTTGAAGACAGTAACCGACCTGGTGACTGGACACTGCACCCTGAGGAAACATCTGCACAAAATGGGCAAAGTTAGTGAACCTATGTACAGAAAATATTAGCTTGATGATGAAACACCTACTCATATACCCTACTTTTGCGAGAACTTAAAAGTAGGTACTTGGACGGAAGCACTTTGGAGAGGAATTAATACAACCGTTACAACTACTGAAAATCCCTCCAGTCAAACTAGTGACCTTTATAGAAGACACGAAGCTTCTGGAATGGAAGTAGATAACATGGGAAATGGTACAAAGATTCAGTTCAAGTGCATGGGCTGTTGAGCACAACCCAAACGACTGAATTAATGTAATGTATATAGTAAATAAAAAAGTAAGAACATTACAGTACAAACAAGATGATTCACCACTTCACTGATCACCAGCAAATGAATGATATCTTCAACTTTTTAAAAACAAATAAGCACACCCGCAACAATTAAAATTGTTCATCATTACTACTACCACTACGCTTTCATAATTTTGTTTCCTTGTATGTAAGACCACGCGGTAAATGGTAAATATTCCCACAGTAGTATTTTAAACGAACGAGGCATATATCCGTTATTCGACCTAGACCCAGTATTTTATAACGTGAGTAACTCGCATGAATAACCGAGTTCAATTAATCAAAAAAGAAAACCGTGCCAAAATTCTCGTCCATCATAATCGAAGACAACGACGCGTCGAGAGCAACAAATTACCCTCAACAATAAAAAAAAACGGCAACCAAATCAATATAGGTTATGTGATCCGAACGGGCGTTGTTCAAATTGATAGTGACGTGTTTCCGGGGGCTAATTGACGTGTGCGAAGTGATTGATGCAAAGTTTCCTGTCGCCATTTTGGATCGAAGAGCTTAATTGTGCTCGCTACGTTATCGCGGCTTGCTGGTTTGATTGTTTTCGCATCAAACTCTCGATCAAACGAATTTCTATACTTACCCAATAGAACAGATTATGTCATAGCTACTTTATAAACTACCTGCTGGATAACGCGCTTTCGATAGTAGTTGTTTTAAGCTGTCGTTACAAATATTCAAATCGAATATAAATTAAACTTGAAGTACATAAAAGTGACTTGATTGTAAGTAATTAATAGGGACGATTAACGATCGACATTTATATAATTCAATTTTTTATCGTCATTCAAATAAATTAATTCAACGTCACTACATTTGTAGTTCCTGCTACTCCATCTCCATCTCTTCCACACAAATCTTTAAATAATCAAAAAATATTGGTAAGAACAACCTGATTTTTAATTCTACTCCGTCCATAAGTATGTTTGATTGCATATATTAAATGCCAATTTATAATTAATACGGGCTATTAACGATAAATTTAGTACACATCATAACCTAAAAATAAGATGTCGCCTTTAAACATAAATTATTATACATCAGTGAGTGTACGCATGGACGTACTTCGATTCACAAGAAAAAAGGAAAAACGAGGGATTATAAGAATGGACAACAAGTGTGGTTGACTCTCAATGTATATCTTCTTAGATTTATCCAAAAATTTATTGCAGCAAAATTAATACTTGTTAATATCGAAAACTGATTTTGGGGGTCGTCACAGAAGTTCTTCTTTGGATCTTTCAAGATACTGTATGATACGTGTACAAAGTTGTTACGGGGAAGACTAATACTTAAAAAAAGCTCAACAACTCGATAAGCAAGCACAAGTTTGTACAAAATGAAAGACTCGGCAAGTCAATAAACGTGGACAAGTTCGTGCGAAATAATGGAAAAAGACAATGTAACAGTGCAAGAAGAGTTGGTTCGAGGGTCTTAAGCTGAAGCTCAACCAAGGCTATCAGAAGCTCTGGTTGCAACGCAACATTGAAACACAGTATCCTGCATTATGAAACATTGCTGAAAAATACCTTATCGCTTTTCCTTCATCATACCTAGTCGAAAAAGGCATCAGTGAAGTTACAAACATTTTGGCATAACAAAGAAACCGTTTGAAAATCATCGAACGAGGAGATTTAAGGTAGCAACTCACCAATATTGAACCAGATTTAGCTAGATTGATAGAAAGTAACCATGTTCATCCAACATAGTGAATTTTTAATTTTTTTGATTTTTACTTTGCGATTTTAATGTTTTTTTAAACTAACCATAGTTTGGCAAACATAACTGAAGCTGTGACAGGAATGCGGTCGAAAACATTCGATATTGCCACGTTTAACTATGAAAAAGCTAAAGTGCTAAGTTTGTAGTGATAATAATTAGAAAATGGACTTTTTATTATTAACAATATGTCAATAATGATTAAACGTTAGTTTTTTAATGTGCTTGTTTCATTGGATTTTGTCTATTAACATCATTTTTTCAATTTCTGAATATTAAAAAATGAACACTTTTCCAAATATGTTATGGGTTTTCTTCAAGCCGGCAACGTTGTGAGAAAATCATAATTACCACGCCCTCCGACTAACTCAATTGGTGAATATTTATCAAACCTCCGTTGCTAAGTAACCACCTGTTTTCCTATTGGCAAGCACATGCGTGTGTTCTTCCCTCCCACTTCGACAATTGACTGACATTGATTATCCAGTGGCGTTGTCAGTGTTTACCTTTGTATTTTCAGTTTTACTTGGTATCTTATTATTTCGTATCCATATCGAATTCAAGTACGATTTTTAACATTATTTGTTTTTAACAAATACCGTGAAAAATACCTTTAAAGCAAAGCATAAATCAGTTTCTATATAGATATAATTATTATATAATAATTATTATTATTTTCAATACTTTTATAAAATAGGTACCATACGCCATTGGTACGTTTATGACAGATATCGGCCATGTTTCCTCACCTCTTACCGATGCCGCGTAGCTTCAGATAGACTTGCCAAACTACCTACTTAAGTATTTTTACGTAAATTATAATAATTATTAATTACACTTACTGAATTACTTTACTGAATTTTATATCTATTTATTTTGTTAAATTTTAATGAGGAAATATTTACTGACTAAATTGTTTTTAAACTAAGAGGAGCGATTTGAATTTAAGTTAGCATTTTTGCTGCCCATTGATTGGTCACATTGCAGTCCGTTTCACACAGATCTTTCGATACAACTGACAACGACATTTCTCAGTTTTGTGTTAATTTATATAAAAATAATCATTAATTCAATTTTTACTACCATTTTTTTGCGTTTGTTGTTTATTGTTTCATTTTTTACAAAGTATTATATTCAAAGCTAGGTAATTGCTATTTTTATTCTCTTTTCCGTTTGATAAACAAAATCTATAGTCCATGCTCCTTTTTTTCCCAAGTAAAATCTAATTTTTCTAAATATTTTTACATCAAATTAAATTATCGCATTTTTCGATATCAAAACCTCTGTTTACTTTTAGTTTGTGCTATACATAAGCGTCAAATGTAAATAAATAAAGAATAATTTGAACATACAATTTCATTTTCTACGTACTTATTTATTCTCAAATTATTAACAAATTTTACATAAACTAATTATTATAACCATAAAATTTTTCCTTGTGGCCAATGATGGTTCGATATTTAGACATGCCTTGATCCCTCATTGGCCACGACAACTACCAGCATATTTCACGTAATTGTCAATTAGTTCAAAAAGTCTGAACACGACTTTTTCGGAACAAACTCCCAATCTAGTTACTTTTAGTGGTGTGTTTGAGGTTTCCTAAAATGCTCCTCTAGTTTAAAAACAAGGTATAGTAAAACCGCAAAGTTTTGAAATTGGTGAGTATTATGTATTAATAGGAGAAAATCTAGAGATAGGATTTTTGAATTAATTTGACTATGGGTGTCGGAAGTATCAGTTTATTTTGGAAAAGGGGCCCAATAGTATATTGTGTCACAAGGGCAGACAATGAACTTTAGCAGTCCGATACTATTGGATGCTGATAGTTAAGCTGACGTTTAATTAAATAATTTACGTGGAACTTCAAAAATCGTGGCGTTATGAATTTTCCGCCCTTTGGCTGCTAAACAATAGTTTCCGCCCTATTTTTGGTGTTTATACGATTCGTTTTCCGGTGAGCTATGCGAAAAAAGAGTTTCCTGCATGTGCGACACACAATCATTTTTCGCCTACCAAATAAACCAAAAAAATAGGAAAGTACAGCAAAAAACTTTCACATACACTGACGTTTAATTAAAAAATTTACGTGTAACCTTAAAGTACTCATGTGGAAGAAAACGTATTTGATATACTTATTTCGAGTACGATGATCAACGGTTTATTTCATAAACTGGGGCAAAATATTATAGTTACCTGAATTTTGAAAAAGGTCCTTAAATGTTATAGGAAAATTGGGCGGAATCGATTAAACTAAAAATTACCGTTGAAGGTAGACTGGACGGTTAAATGAGGTACATAATTTCAGAAAAAAGTCTTGGGATGAACAAGAAGAAAAATTCCCCCAAGAAATTCGTACTATAGAGAGGAACGATATATATGAGGGAAAACGGGATGTTGAAAGAAATTAGCGTAAAACTTCATTATTTAAACTCTCATCTAGACAAATTTCTTGGAAATTTCGGCCACTTCAGTGATGAACAAGGAGAAAAATTCCACCAAGAAATTCGTACCATGGAGGAACGATATATAAGGGAAAACGGGATGTTGGAAGAAATGTACTCTGTATAAGAATATAAAAGTCTGAACCAAGAATTGGAATTTGTAAAAAGTAAGCCCATTTGTCTTTTATATTGTATAAAGATAATATATTAAAAGTATGCTTATAAAAAAGTTTTGTGATTATATAGCATTCCACTAAGAAATCCTGTTTTATAATGCTTCATAATTATATATAATATGAGAAAAATATGTCAATGAAAAAATTATTTTGTTTTTTTATAAAGAGATATGGTTTTAAATGTTTGTTGTTCATTGTTTCAACATTTAATAGTGTTATTTAAATATAGGAAATTGCGTAAATTTCAATAAAAATTTACGATGTTTCCATTTTTATATCTTGTAGTAATTTGTCATATATGTAGAGTAAACAACTCATTTTTCAATTGTTGAATCGGAAACAAATGTCAGTATGTAAACTTTATATGCCATAAATTTTATATAACTTTATAGACTAGCTTTAATAGTTTATTGCTTTGTTTTGTGGTTACGTTGTTATAAAACACCCTCTATCTTTTGTACGCCACTTTGTATTTTATTAATGGTGTATAGGTACTTTTCAATTAATCATTTATGTTTTGCCATTTTTCTCCCATTTTCACGTAATTATCATTAACCAACGCCAATTTGTAAGTGTTGCTTTTTTTATCATCGGTATACATCGTACCAATCAGATTTAAAAGCAGAAAAAAAAAGGCGAGCGGTCGTCGGACCGCCGACAGAAGCTTGCTTCTTATGGACAATAGAATGACCATTTTTCGTGAATTTTTCAAAAAATTTTGACAATTTTTGACCATTTTTGACAGTTTTTGACGAATTTTGACAAATATTGACCGTCTTTGACAATTATTGACCATTTTTGACAATTTTTCAAAAATTTAAACATATTTGGCAATTATTGACCATTTTTTCAAAATTTTGACAATTTTTGACAATTTTTTCAAATTTTAATAACTATTGGCCATTTTTGACAATTACTGACCAATTTTGACAGTTTTTACAATTATTGATCAGTTTTGACAATTTTTCAAAAACTTTGACCATTTTAGACCATTTTTCCAAATTTTAACAATTATGGACAATTTTTGAGCATTTTTGACAGGTTCTGACAATTTTTGACCATTTTTGACAGTTTTTGACGAATTTTGACAAATATTGACCGTCTTTGACAATTATTGACCATTTTTGACAATTTTTCAAAAATTTAAACATATTTGGCAATTATTGACCATTTTTTCAAAATTTTGACAATTTTTTCAAATTTTAATAACTATTGGCCATTTTTGACAATTACTGACCAATTTTGACAGTTTTTACAATTATTGATCAGTTTTGACAATTTTTCAAAAACTTTGACCATTTTAGACCATTTTTCCAAATTTCAACAATTATTGAGCATTTTTGACAGGTTCTGACAATTTTTCAAAAATTTTGACAATTTTTAATAGTTATTGACCATTTTTGACAGTTTTTTATAATTATTGACCATTTTCTCAAAATTTTGACAATTTTTGACCATTTTTCCTAATTTTTCAAAAAAATTTGGCAATGATTAACCATTTTTTCAAAATTTTGACAGTTTTTGACAATTTTTAACGATTTTTCCAAATTTTTTACCATTTTTGACCATATTTAAAAATTTTTGACAATTTTTCAAAAATTTTAACAATTTTTGACCAGATTTAAAAATTTTTGACAATTTTTCAAAAATTTTAACAATTATTGACAGTTTTTGACGAATTTTGACAATTATTGACCGCCTTTGACAATTATTGACCATTTTTTCAAAATTTTGACAATTTTTGACCACTTTTCAAAATTTTAACAATTATTGATCCTTTTGGACAATTTTTGACGAATTTTAATTGGTTTTGACAATTATTGACCATTTTTGACAATTTTTCAAAAATTTTAAACATTTTTCAAAATTTTTCAAAATTTTCGACAATTATTGACCATTTTTGACAATTATTGACCATTTTTGACAATTTTTGAAAGTATTTGGCAATTATTAACCATTTTTTCAAAATTTTGGCAATTTTTGATCATTTTTCCAAATTTTTGGCAATTATTAACCATTTTTTCAAAATTATGACCTTTTTGGACAATTTTTCACACCTATAGGTGTGCGAGCTCAGTGCGGCAAGAGAGATTGCACACAGTCGCTTCAATGAGTTATCGCGTGACGAACGCTTTTTCGTAACATCACACGTTTCACGAGTTCACTAGCCTTCTCAAAAGTCCTATGTCGTGCAATAAGAAGCAAGATTTAAAAACCATTTTGGGAGGTTCAAGTGATTGTCACTAAGGTTGAAAAAATCTCGATCATAGGACACCGTTTCGACAAAAATACCGAACTGTATAGTGTTGCATAGTTTCATATGTGCAGACCAGGGACCCAATTCTTGAAATACATCCGTATACGGATTCGGCGATATTCTGAAAAAATTCGAATGAAATCGAGTATTTGTATTCTTGAAATCGGTATACGAATTGTTTGACATCGAATGGGTCGAGCTAGGCGAATTTGATTTTCCGTATACAATTTGAGATATTCTATAACCTCTAACCACACTTTTACAGATGTTTGTTTATTTTTATTATTTTTACTCGCTTTCTTTTGTATACTTTTGAGTTTTGGTGAAAAAGCAAAAAAAGTAAATAAAATTAATATCGTTTCTACGTTTGGGTTTGGGAAATAAAATTCGGTTTATTTTGTAAACAGGCTCTTGTTTTTTGACACATTTCACATTTGTTTCGGCACACGTACAAAAAAGTAGAAAATATGCTGAGAAAATTATCCGCCGGGATATCCAAAAAAAAAAGAAGATAAAAAAAGAAGAAAAGAGATGTTCTCAAACTGTTTATTCGAATAAAACATCCGTATACGAAAATTTTTCCGCATACCATCCAAGAATTGAGATTGACGTTCGTATTCGAATCTTTCGTTCGAATTCGTCACTGGAAACCGTATACTATTACTCGACAGAAAAATGGAATCGAGCGTTAGTGGCGCTTACAAATATAATATGCATGTCTTCACTCGACTCGACTATTCTGACGAATCGTCTGCCAAGTCCTACGTCTGTCTAAGCCCAGTGCACCAGTAAAAAAGATTATAATCACGCGAAGAGTGTCTAATGTCGTCGAGTGCAAACTCAGCTCGATTCGAATGCATGATCCTTTCGAGTGAATCCCCTTTAGATTAGATTTGATGAGGTGGCTACTCCACTAAACCTCGAGATTAAACCGTTCATGTAATTTCTTGCCCAACACAAGAAACTGTACATTCGCCAGGCAGTCGCACAGGCATAGGATGTGCTCTGCAGCTTCCTTTTCTAGGTGACAGAATCTGCAAATTGCTTCGTATGTCAACCTCATTAGCTTTGCATGTCTGTTAAGCTTACAGTGCCTAAGGATTTGATAGTTTACCTACCTTTGCTTATTGGGTCTGCCGTAAATGTTGGCGAATGTCCTCTAATAAACTGTTTCGCCTGTGACTGTCCTGGTGAGATTACCTACTCGCCGTCACTTCCGCTTAGAAAGTTGTGACGGCCTTGTGGAAGTGGTTTTTATGGCTCTCCTAATACATAGGCAAGCAAGCCTTTGTGTGCTACTTATAACAGCCTTACACTTGCATTGTCATATTTGTCCACCACACTACTGATCTATAGCGTTGATTGATAACTTATCAATCAACGTCTATATGTTATCAATAATCTAACAATCCTTGTGTATAGCCATTGGGTCATTTTTGGGTCGAGTCCCCACTTTTTTTCTACACATTCTCCTACCGTTAAAAATCAAACTTCTTCAACTCTCTCTGTTTGTAATGTCGATAATAAATGCTGTAGATATGATCTAGATCACTTGGTGTTATTGAAATTTTTTTAACACATCCTTTCATAATTATTTTTCAACAACTTCTAATTTTAATATGTAACCACAGATATATTAAAGTTTTAATTAACTGACATGTAGAAATAATCAATACTATGCATTTCAACCGCACCAATTTTAAAAAGCATAAAATCTTAAAAGTCGAATATGATTGATCGAGTATCGAATATCATCTGTGTTTATACTAAGGGGGGTTCCGAATAACGCGTCACTGCGATTTCTGGGGTTGTCGTAAGTGATGATATTGTATTCGCCACGCCCTGATTGTTAGCGGGTGCTGCTAATTGATATATTGGTTGGAACGCCGACGATGCGTGCGATATATAATCTCTCTCTCCCTTTTTCTTCTTGGTTAGTAGAATCGACCGTTTTGTTTTATGCTCATGGGAGAATTAATCTCGATATTTAGTTGAAAAAGCGAAAAGGGATTTAATGAATTAATTATTCACCAACAGTGAACAAAATATCGGTAATCTTTCAATGTTATTATACCGCATATCTTTTTATTGGATAAAATTATTTTTCGAAAGAGCTAGGACAGTTCGTTTGAACACTTTCCATCATTAATGATCGAAGGATAAGACCACAACGCTGCTCATCAAGAGATGCAGCACGTTCAATAATTTTAAAAAAAAGTCCAGAACCCAGAAAATGGATCAATTTTTTGTAGTAAAGGCATTGATTGTCATTTGTCGCTGATTTTTCATTCAATTTGATGTCTGTATGCTTTTGGGGTGATCACTGAGACCTAAATGATCTATTGTACCTACCCCTTTCTTCTACCCAGTTCCAGTTCAGAGTCAAAGAAACTAGTTGTTCCTAGTGATGAGCGAGACTGGTCTTGGTCTTGCGGTCTTGCATTTTTTGCAAGACCAAGACCAAGACCGAGTTGTGCAAGACTTATGCAAGACCGGCCTGAAAGACTCTTGCAGTCTTTTTTTTTAATTTATTCAATGATGTTCCAAATTAATTCTTACAAAATGTGTATTTTTACCTCAAAATATCATGAAAGCAATTTGAATTTTGAATAAGTATAGAGAATTTAAATAAAAATATGTTTGTTGAACAAATTATTCCACTCACAATATTACCTGTGATATCACATACTAATAAGTGTACCGTGCTAAAACGAGGATCTTGTTGTAAACCCACTTAAAATTAAGGGTTGCCGGTTGATTTATGGGGGGTAAGGGATAATTTTATTATTTGTTTTCCATATATCTGTTTTTGATGATTAATCTTGGATCGTTACAGATCCATAAATAAATTATCGAACAATATCAAAAAACGGCGGCAGATGTACCAATACGTGACAATACTAGACATTTTGGTAAAGGGTCATAAAATGTTTGATAATAATTTTGTTGTGGGTTTTTCCCAACTATAAAATGCAAGACCTGCAAAACTCTTGCAGCAAGACCAAGACCGGACTATGCAAGACCAGGACCAAGACCAAGACCACATATGAGGCTGCAATACCAAGACCAAGACTAAGCCGGTCTTGGTCTTGCTTTGCTCATCACTAGTTGTTCCTTTAGTCCTATTCCTTGGAGGAATTTTAGGACATCTGCATACTCTTTTACCCAGAAATCACCCTGGTGTTGTGTTCTGTGACTCCGCAAGCATATGAATGGAAGGTTGAAGAATCTACATTCTTGCTCCACTAGTTTGAGCATTTTGAGGTGCCCATTTGGGTCGAAATGTCCTGTTCTTTTGATTCCATCTGGTGCAATTGTTTGTCTAAGCCCCTCCAGATTATTCCAATGATTCAATCTAGTTTCCACTGACCATAACAAATGTGGATATGATGTTTACTAATACTATCTGTAAAATTTCTCAAAAAGTTTTTCAAGATGTATAAAATTGAAGTACGCAAAACTATCTATAAGTTCGTTGGGGAAATGGCAGAACGTGAAATGGTTAACCTTTTCAAAGATCAAAATATCGAGCATTTACAGAACAATAAGTGAGTGAGAAGAAGATGTACCATATACATTTGCCAAAATGTGGACGCCCCAAATGAAACCAACAAAGTTATTCAAAGGTCTCAAGACAGAATGGAATGGAATGTCCTCGCGGAGATTAGCTCGTCAATTTGACATTTCTCACATTACAGTCAACCAGCTTGAAAAAATCCCCAGATACTGCCCAGCATGAAGGCGTTATCACTTTAAAGGAACAAAGTCATTTTTATGTATGAAAATGAGTATTTTACTTCGTCCCATTCGGAAATGAAGGACAACGATGGGTTTTCATACTTCAATTACCCAAAATTAGTCAAATATAAATCGAAAGCAATGCTATTTCTGAAGCAGGGATTTCAAGACAATACGTCGAACGGATTAGAGGCAAAGTTGTAGATGTATGTATGTATATTGGGTCGACATTCACAGAGACCTAAAAGATCTAATGTGCCCTCTTTCTTTTACTTAGTTCCTGAGGAAAGTCTCAGAGACTAGTAGGTCCTTTAGGCCTATTTCCTGGAGAAATTTTAGGATATCTGCAGACTTAGGTGAATGTGTCCTGTAGACTACTAGATGTTGTACCCTAGGATTCTGTATTGCCATGCAAAAAAAAGTATGTAGATGGAGATTTATTTTTCCATTCCTCAGAATCTACATTATTTTTGCTTCACTATTTTGAGCTTTTTAAGGTGCCCATTCAGGACACCTGTTAAAACTCTTAGTGTAGTTTTACTCAGGCTAACAAATTCATTTGTTCCCACCAGGTTGTAGTCTGCCAGGAGTATGTTTGATTGTCTAAGCTCCACGAGATCTTTCCAATGGTCAGATCTTCTCCTCTCTTCGGCGTTGCCTATTTCTTTCAATACTACATTGGAGCTGATAACGCAAAAGGGTTCCGGCCACCGAAAGCTGTGGATGCGAACGTTTACACCCGTCAATGGCTTCCAAAATTGTTTGATTTTATTAGAGAATGATGAATATTATTTACATTATGCCAGAATAATAAGTGATAGATGGGACAATCCTCCAAATGTTGAAGAATGAATATTTCTGGGCAAGTTTACAAGTATGGCTGGGAAGCCCAAAACGAACGAACGAAAATGTTACTGTTTAATTAAGACCTCGAATTTATCCCCAAAACTAAAGTTACTTACGCTATTTTAATATTTTGAATGTGTGGCTGGAGCAATTGGAATTAACAAAATAAATTGTTAGCTGCCGCTAAGAAAAGATACATGATCTCAAGGTATTCAAAAATAATGTAGGATTTTGTCCTTTTGAATGACTTAGTATAGTTTACAGTATTCCCCTACATCCAGGCATACGTTTTGAGATGTAAGAAATCAGAATATTAAAACTGATGGCGATACGATCTGGTTGTCATTCTTCTATATTTGCTCATCAATTAATTACTCATTTTTTGGATTGTAACAGTTTGCTAATTATTGTTCATGGAACCCTTTCCACTTTTATGATTATAATATTTTTATTCCAATTTATTGAAATGTACGTACATAGTCGTTAAAATGTCTAGAAAGAGCCAGTTACGCCACTGACATTTCTTTGTGATGATAAAACGAGATTCTGCAAGTCATTTTTGACGATAGGTGGTGCGATAAGTAACGAAGAGGGTGTCGATAAAGGATTCTAAAAGGATACCCCGGGGAGTTGTAAGTGATGTTGGCACACCATGTATTATTTATTGTGAAAAGGCCGAGTTTCGTTTAGGGTCTTGACTTCCTTGCTCGTTGCTGTGCCATCAACTCAAAGATGGATCTCGCTGTTTTGAAGATATGTATTGTAAATGTATAAATTTATATTTTCTTATATCACGTTTTCATTTAATGAAATGAATATTCGTTTACTATTAACGGCGATAAAGTTAAATCAATCTAATAGTATACTTCATTTTATTGGTTATCAGCGTATCCATTTAGTATTTCTTTCGTTGAACGGTTTTCTCCTAATAAGGCAATTTTTAAAAACTGCTCACATCCATAGGTTTCTTTAGTGTTTCTAATTAAGAATTCACTAACGCATTGATGATATTTCTCAAATAATTTGCATTTCCATTTTTCATTAAGATGGTCGTTATCAATCCGGTAACGCTGTGTGACTTCTTGAATATTCTTTGTTTTTAATACTTTCTTAGCATTATTTTAAATAGGAATAGATCGGGATAGGGGTAGGCTGGGTTAGGTTAGGTTAGGTTAGGTTAGGTTATGTTAGGTTAGGTTAGGTTAGGTTAGGTTAGGTTAGGTTAGGTTTAGCTGACAAAAATTATTATTCCTTAAGTTGTTTTTAAAAGGTCATATTATAATTGCAATGTTGTTAGATTGTCAGAATAATCTTATCTGTGGCTCTCATCGTCTTTTGAGGTTATGATATTGCCTTTCGTTTAACAACAACGTATTTTCTCTTTCCAAAAATTGAAAACAATAACATAACCAAGAAAAAACAGCGCAAACATTAGAAAATATACTTTTTCTTCTTCTTTTTTTGGATTTGGGCGTGAACTAATGGGCCAAAATAATCTTCGCCATCATCTATACCAAAATAACAACTGATTTAAAAATAAATAGAGAATTCACTCTGACTCACAGAACAGGTCGTGGATTCTATGTTGTGTTCTACTTCTGTGATTCTGGTTTCAGATTTACAAAAAATGAAAACTTCATTTTTGCGTTAATTTGTCTGTATGCAAGTTTCATTTATTCATTTTATAACATGAATACAAACGTTGAAATAACCGATATGCATTTTGTGTATGGTTTGGCAAATGGTTATTCTCTAGAACAATAGTTCCCAAACTTTTTTTTCTCATAGACCATTTTCAAAATTTTGCTGGTTCCGGTGAACCCGACAAAAAATGTGAATATTAGATCTAACAATGGAAATTTGCGTTGCGGCTGAGTTCCAACCACGAATTAACAGTTTTCGAAAAAAAAAAGGTGATAATTATTTGGTTAATAAGGTTAATTATTTAAGTGTCTGTGCTGTGGTGAGTGGATATCAAAAAAGTGATTCCATCCAACTTTACTTTTTTGAAATCTTCTGACAGCACAAGAAACCAATCATTTCATTTAGAAAACTTCCCATTCGGAGTGGTAAAAAATAAAAATAAAATTAGTATATTTTATTGTGTTGTATTTATTCAAATTTATAATTATTACACTATTAATTATTATTGTTATAACAGTCATATTATAAATAAAATTAAACATTAATAACGTAACTTAACCTCCACAAGGATAATCACATCATTTTAATGGGAGGGATGTAGGTACTTGATGGAACCGCAAATCTCCTCGTTCTGCGATATTATTTTACCTGTGACATTACCTTGACATTATTATTGTCTGCGTTTGTGTTGCTAGGGAGATAAGTAATAAAATGTTTAATGTGTCAAAGTCAAATATCAAAAATGGAACAAGATTTTGAAATTTCCGACGAAATTGCAAAAAGGTTGAAAAGGCAACGCAAAACCTGTTACCGAGAAAATCCAGACTCGTACGACAAAGAATATGACCAATTTTTGAAGTGGATGTTAGAAAATGCTGTAGAAAACATTAACGAAACTGTGCTTTTGGGGCACTTTAATGACCTATCCGAAAAATTTTCCATGAGCTCTCTGTGGGCTAAATATTCGATGATAAAGAGTTTGACACTTATAAGAAATTATATTTCTTTGCGGCCACATGGCTGCTCAGAAAAAAGACTATTTTTAAGCTACAGACAAGGTCGCTGTACTGTACAACCTGTCTCTGTATTATTGCAAAATATTTGGGTTTGAATAACCCCGAAAAGTACACTGGTAATAGAGTACACGCATATTTCATATTTTGCTTAGATATTAATTTGTAATAGTAAAGTTGATATCAAAAATAACTAATAATAGGAAATAAACCAGTTTCCATTGGAAATTACTTCCAAATTTTAAAATAAAATTCAAATTTTAATGCACTTTCCGACCACCACCCGAGGATTTCCGAACGCTACCGATGATACGTGTGGTGTCATACCATTTGTTTACTTTTGTCAATATGGCCGGTATTGCATTAGGTTCTGTGTAGTTTTGTGTTTATATTGTATTTTAATTAACTATTAATTGCTTCATCGCCTTAAAAATATCATTTATATGTTTGTTTGAGACCATTACGTGTTTGTGTGTGCTTTTTTTATTTCTAAAAGTCAACGTAAAGTGGAAACTGGACATAAATATTTGATATTTCCGAGGATATTTTATAACTTTTAGAAGAAAATATTTTATTTACTAGTTCAGTGTTCAGTGACGATTCTTTCATATTTTTCGAGTAAAGATATGGCTAGCGAAGGTTTTGTAAAAGCACAAACTGATAACTTTCCCAAAGTAGACTCATTTATGCTGCTTGAATTTATGAAGTCAAACAGCTGCTTCAATGCAGAGGAAATAAGAGGAGTTAAAGCATTATCGTAAGTACGATTTAAACTATGTATTATATATAATATATACCAACCATATTTCACTCCTGTTGAATAATATTTTTGCACATTTTCAGTGGAAACTTGATGTGTGGTCGTAAGAAAATAATGTTTTTATGGTTGATTCCTAGACATATAGGTACATAACCTCAAACTTTTTAAGAAGAAAAATTACCAACATAGAAGTAGGTACTTACATTAAAATGGTCTTCACAAACAAAAGCAATAGTATTTGTCGAAATATCGTCTTTGTTTCGACGCATAGCTTGCAACCACAATGCCCTTCTCTTAAGTGCATTTTTGCTTGCGCCACCAGGTAAAGTAACAAATATTTTGTCTGGAGTTTTAATAGACGTTGATTTACACTCTGGAACAATGCAATACTTGGAATACAAAGTTTTTTTTTCGGCTTTATCCATTTTTAAAGCTTTCAGAAACAAATTAGGTCACAAAAACTAAGAGCGTGATACACGAATAAGAACGTAAACAAATGGAGTGACGTCAACGGATGGGGCAGCCATATTTATGACGTAAAGCGCGTTTTGGCCTACTTTCAAATTTTATTATTTTCAAAGTCGTTTTAAAAGTAAAGTTTATATTTTTTTGAAAAAATAGGCATGCAAGGTGTTAGGAGACCTGATAAAGCGTCAATTCCCACCAACAGCAAAATTTATGCTTGTACCCTATTATTTACGTTGAACGTCGGCAACTCTTTTAGCAGAAGCTGAAGCGCCATGGTGGATGGAAGAGTACCACAGTTGCTGAAGGATATTTAGAGGACAGCATATCCTCAAAAAATGAGGTTTCAAGGATGTTTGCAAGCATACCATACCATCTGGATCTCGCATTTTCTTACAGAAACTAGAGACCCAGACAATGAATCATGAGTCAACCTTTACTGCAGGAAATTTAGCTATCAGCGGAACCTTCCAGAATTTCTATGTAAATACAACCAAATAATAATATATATAAACGTAAATTTATATTTTGTTAATAAGGAATAAGTTAATAGAAAACTGTCTTTTGCGTTTTAATGCCCGCGCGGGCCGTATGTAGATGGTATCTAAGGTATAAAAATACAATAATGTACTGGTATGACCTAAAATATATTAAAATAAAACTCGTTGCTATTCATTAGACATCTATAACAGATTTCATAAAGCGGTCGATACTTGAATTTACTCAATCCGGCTATTGAAACTGGGTAAGAGACATTTGAAGACAGTCTCCGACCTGGTGACTGGACACTGCACCCTGAGGAAACATCTGCACAAAATTGGCAAAGTTAGTGAACCGATGTGCAGAAAATGTGAACTTGATGATGAAACACCTACTCACATACTCTGCTTCTGTGAAAACTTACAAGGAGTTAGACGGAAGCACTTTGGAGATGAATTAATACAACCATTACAACTACTGAAAATACCCCCAGTCAAACTAGAACCCTTTATTGAAGACATGAAGCTTCTGGAATGGAAGTAGATAACATGAGAAATGGTACAAAGATTCAGTTCAAGTACCTGGGCTATTGAGCACAGCCCAAACGAATGAATGAATTGAATTTACTGTTTGGACCCTTACTTTGTGGAATCTAGGTACCCATATTACTTTTTTAAATGAAACGAACTGTTTTTAATTAATTCCACTATTTAATGAAAGATCTAATGAAAATTCTAAAATATTATTGATAATTATTTCGATATTGGCATATCATCGTCAGAATGACAGATGTTACATCTTATGTGATGCCTACTTGATGTTTAATATTTTGGCTAGACCAAATAGTGACCTATCTTGTAATTCACTTAATATACATGAATAGAAAAAAGAAGAGGATATGATATTACAAATATTAAAGCTTTGTTGCTTTTTTTATATACTTAACGTAATTATAGATATAAGAGGGCTTCTATCGCGTCTCCTTAAAAAACTGTTTTCTTCCGAGTTGTTTTGTAAAACATAGTGTAAAATAATCGTTCCTACCTTGGTGTAAAAAAATACATCTATATCTACTAATGTAACACCACCGTCATCTTCCTTAACTTCCCCCTTTATTTATTTTTTGGGCCAAAAGTCAAACAGTTTTTATATAACGTAAATATTAACACGCTAAGGGTTCGTAGGAAAAATTAAAAATACTTGTCAGTCGTAATTATTATTATCACACCGGAAAAGCAGGGCTGCCAACTAAAAGCTCGACGCAATCTTTACACTTTTTTTAGGCATTTTGTCATCGCGAAAAGAAGTAATTTTTCTTTTTTGCTATTATGGGAAATTATTAGTTCTTTCTTTTGGTTCTTAATTGAACCTAAATAATTCTCGTTTATTTTAAATTAAGGTTTTCTTCTTTAAAAACCAACATTGGAATTAATTAAAAACGGTTAGTTTCATTTAAAATGGCTTTTAGTTGTGCATTTCTTTGAACAAAATATGCTAATAAACTTTTCTCATTAAAATGTCCACACTTTTATCTTGACAACACTTCTTGAAAATTCTATGTGTGTTTTCATACCGATATCTGGATTTTTCTGATTTATAATAATAATATCGAATACTATCAATCAAAATGCAAACAATATTTAAAGTGACAGCAGAGCTATTTGTTTACTAAACGTTGCGTCATAACAATCACCTTAGCAACAATGCATGTCCAACTCGAAAAATGATGAATCGAGAATTTTAATGAAAAACTAGTATTCCTGTTATTAATTATTATTGATCCCGATCGTGCAAAAAACGTTATAAGCAAGTGAAATCTTAAGAGGTACCTATCCTTACCGTTCTCCATACTTAATATACCTACTATATTAGTATAAATACAAAAAATGGCAATCTGCCATCTTAGCTCAAACACCGAACAGAAACGCGTGACATCAACCTTTTGACATTTTGTATATCGTTCGGACTTATAAAAAATGTAAATTTTTCCTTTAAAAAATTTTTTTTTATATAGCTTACGCATCGTGGAGCAGATTTTCAAAATCAGTGATACTCTATTGAAAGTTTCAGAAAAAATCCCCTACTGTAAATAAAATGAAAAGTGGGACTTGAAAAATATTCATTACTCCATGCAAAACTATTTTCTAACAAGCATTTTGCATAATAATGATACATAGATCAATTCCACAATCGGAATAATCATTATGATGACGTAATCCTATAATGATACAATAACTATATAAATAAATTCGAAAAGACATTATCATAAAGCACTTCAAGGGGATGAAAAAGCATATGTTTCCAGCCATTTAACGAATTAGGGCATGATCCTTCGGATCATTATAAAGTGAATCTGAAACGTTAAGGGGTGGTCCACCCTAATTCTTCCCACGGGTGGGTGACTTGATGCCGATGCGTGCCAACAACCACTAACCAAACAAAAACCTCCCGAACTATGCAATTAAATGTTATTGTTGGAGAAAGTGAGCAGTGACAGTATTTACTTCACAGGGTGACTCGGTAAAATTATATAAAACACGAAAAAATAATTGAATGATAAAATTAACAAAACCACGACGAAATTACCCATATAGATTTCCCACGAGTATGTGAGTATGTTGTATTAACCGCAGACAGTAAAAATTGCGTAAAAGTTAACTTTTCCTACGGGTTAATATTTTGTTTGATGACAAATATTTATTTCGCTGATAAATAAATTTGTTGAAGTATTATTACAGTTTCCTGTAAAATTGTCGTAATAGAGCGTTTCCAAGTGACATCCCGCGCCATGTTGTCAGCTGATCACGGACAACCTTCAGAAAGATGGATGGAAATAGCATGTTTTACTTATTTAAATATAAATCGAGAACAAAAGTAAATTGGGTTTGGTAAATTAGTGTACTAGTGTGTATAAGTTGGATACTAGAATAACTTAAAAGTGTAAAAAAGCAATTGTTATGAGTTTTATCGTGTTGTATTATTCGGTTTGAGGTTATTTTAGAATTTAATGTGAAGGTTGTACGGTGACAGAAATTCGTCACGATGACGTCAATTAGTAAAGCGTGTTACCAATAGATATCGAAGAATAAATTTATTATTCTAACGCTTTACAACAAAGTTTTTAAAAATATTTTTCGAAAACAGTGACCGTTGTAACGGTAAATGTTGCTTTTAGTTGGGCGCCAATTTGTAACGGTAAAGGCGCCAATTTGTAACTGTGAATGCCTGTACCTCACAGGGCACCAGCTCGAAGGGCTCCGGCTAGAGACTCCTCTCAAGGGTGATTCGACCCCAAGTTTATATCACACAAGGATAACAGAAGGGTTGTGAAAATTGAGGGCGCCACTACCTTTTTGACGATAAAAATACTAAGAAAACTAAGGCGGAAAAGGTAGAAACACCTTGTAAAATTTAAATTTAAGTTAATAAAGAAAAGTGACCCCGGGCGGTATCTCCCTCAACTTTTATAGTTGAGGATTTCTAATAAAAAAAGAATTAAAAACAAATTTACAATTTATTCTGCCACAGGAAATGAACAGGAATTTGTACTTTTATAGGTATTTAGCTCTTAGATGAAGTGGTTTCCTGGAGAAGAAGTCAGGTCTTGATCTGAACTGTTGTGTTCTGTTCTAAGGCGGTATTTTGGGGTTCTATCCTCGGGTTGTATTGTAGGCTATATTCTTGGGGTTATATTCTAGCCTAGGGTTATATTCTTGGGTTTATATCCTCGGCGTTATATTCTTGGGTTATATCCTAGCCTAGGGTTATATTCTTGGCTTATATTCTCGCCTAGGGGCTGTGCTTACCTAGAAGTACAAGTGGATCAGGGATATGTAGGAACTTGAATGTAATGGCACATTATGCTGGTCAGCTTTTCAGGTTAAAGAAAAGGAAGGCAGTTATTTGAAAATCAAAAAATTTATTTAATTTACTGAAAGCTTTCCAACATTATATGTTCCATGTTAAAACAGTAAAAATAGCAATTATCGGCTGAATTAAAAAAATATACTAATGATCCGAAAGAAACTAATCATAGCAAAATAGTATATTATGCAATGAGCACAAAATGATGCCCATTTTGCACGAGTATGAAATTTGCAGCACGAGCCGAAGGCAAGTGTCTTTTGATCTACCTTCCATTCAAAAAAAAGGTTATAAGCGCGTTAATACATACTCTTCGACGTTTCCGGTAATAAATTCAGTGTTGTTACCTTCGCTGCTTCTATTATATTCGGAGGTGTCAAATCTAAGTCAATATCACTATCAGTTTCCATTTTAATTAATAGTTTTTATAGAAAACAACTATGAAATTACTCGTTACCTACTAAAACTTTGACAGAAACGATCTGCTGACATTTCATCAATTTGTCGCTGGACGTCATAATTTGACAAGCCGTAGTCGTCTTGATTTTAGAGTGAACCTAGACCTAACACGAAATATTCCATTTCGCATTTGTTGCTTAGCAACTTGCCTAGCAACCGATGCAAAAATGAAATTCTGTACAAAAAGTGCTTGTTTATGATTGAAGTTACGGTTATAAAATGAACATTTATCGAGGTTGTCGTAGAAAAAGTTATTTATTTAGTTATATGAAAAAATATCGTGCTTAGGAAATATATGGAACCGGCACTGGCGTTACGAAAGAATATTTTATAGGTTAACAGTAATTTATACAAAATGTTATTTTATAATTAAAAGAGTTATTTCGCAACTGAAAAAACTTGAAAATGTTTGTATAAAAGTAAAACAGTGAATTATAAAAGAATATTTGGTTTAAAACTACCATATTAGTATAAAAGAACAGTTTATGACCACGTGTTGAATTTAATTTCGTCTATCTCTGTAAAAAAATAAAGAATGCATACGAAAATTATATCAGACAGTACTTTAGAAGAAGCTTATTAATTATAAATTATGATTTTGAACTTACCACAGCAAAATTCATAAGATAGGTACTTAAGATATGAAAGATAGCGAAAGATGATCTCTCTCCTTAGGCGGTCGTTAACAGAAAGGAAAGGGGTGTCTCTCGTGGTGTTGGAAAAAATGGAAGCCTCCGTTGGCAGACGTCAATTGTCTAACGGTCGGGGTTGAAGAGTTTAGGATCACAGAACTATAATTGGATGTGGCTAGTGACGACGAGCGCTAATTAAAAGGATTTATTCTGTAAAATCGAAACAGGTCGATAAACATGTTACACCGTTTTACTAAGAAGTAACAATTACTTCACGGGCTATATGCCTCGACTGACATTGAATTACACTTCAAAGTCAAACGGGGTCGGTATGTCTACAAGATTTAACCAACCATTCTGGTTTGCAATTAGAAGGGACAACATAACTTGCAGACTGTTTAATAGGTGTTTTATTTTATATAAGGCATGCATTTATATGAATTTCTGACCAAACCCATTCTACATTATTTTTTAAAAGTTCCCTTAATGGGGAAATTATACTTGAAAGGTTAGGTATAAATTGTCGTAAATAATTAATCATTCCTAGTAGTTTTTGTAATTCATTTTTATTTTTTGGATCAGGAAAATTTTTAATAACACTTATTTTAAAGGGATCGGGCAATATCCCTTTCTCACAAAATATGTTACCCAAATATTTTATTTGATTTAAGCAATATTGAAATTTTTCAAAATTAAATTTGATACCGAATTTATTTTCGAGCTCTCTCCAAAACCTGTTTAATTACAACATCGTGTTCTTCTTTTGTATCGGTAGCAACACATATGTTATCAAAATATACAATCACTCCTTTTATGTCTCCAAAATATTTATAGACAATCTTATCAAATAACTCTGCTAAAATGCGTAGTCCAAAAGGGGCCCGAAGAAAACGATATGTACCGTAAATGGTGCTAAAAGAACAGATACTACTGGATTGGTCATCAAGTTTCAAATGGTAAAAGCCATCTTTTAGATCCAGAAGAGAATAATACTTTTTATTTGCTAACGAAAGAGCCAACTCATCCACTGTTGGGCTAGTAAATCTTTCTCTAACAATAAATTGATTAAGATGTTTTGGATCTATGCATAGCCTTAATGACCCATTTGGCTTTTCCACAACTACAATATTTGACACTCACTCAACTGATTCATCCACAGGGACAATTATGTTTTCTGAAAAACCAGCATATCTAAAGATTGCTTAAATTTATCTTTGATTTTGAAAGGAATTCGTCTCGCTGAACTAGCAAAAGCCTGAGCATTATCTGTCAATTTTATTTTAAGCCCAATCCATTAAAACAATCTTTATAATTTTCAAAAAATTCTATTTTTTTATCAACTAAATCAATGCGTTTAATTAAACAAAAATCCAAACATGACTTCAGCCCTAAAATTGGGATACAGTCATCTTTTATGACCACAAAATCGACAAATAATAAAATTATTTGACTCCACTTCAATAGAAATATTACCAACAGGATGAATTTTGAAACCCCCATAAGCTTCTAAATTGTGCTTACTGTTTTTTATATTATTTTGCAAACCAACCCTATAAATATATTTTAATGGTAAAATGTCCACCTCTGAACCACTGTCCAACTTAAATTTAACCTCAAGATTTTGAATTTTCATAACTTTATACAAATTTTCTCGAAGATCTGGACATGTAGACACGGAATTAACGGAAAACGTATTTTCTTCTTCATCTTCAGGTCCATTCAAAACATATTCGACGGGTTCGCACTCCATAAAATTGCAGTTTTTGGAATCCTTGGGGTTCTTTGGGACGTGCATACCTCTGCAAAGTGATTGGGACGTTGGCATCTATTACAGATTTTTCCAAATGCTGGACATGCTCCTCTAGGATGTTGTTTATCACATCGGTAACAGAAAAAATTTTGAGTTCGGTTTCTGAAGTTTTGATTTTAAAGTTTTCTTTGGTTGAAGTTTGTGTAATTTTGACAGGATTCAAATTTCTGGTTAGGTTGAAACTGAAATTTTGGGTCAACATTCTGCCTAACCTTTTGCTTGATGACATTAACATTTATGTTACAATTTTCTGCCAAGCTCTGTATTAAATTTAAAATTTCAGCATTTTTTTCTGCTAATTTTACAGCTTTGCACATGTCGATTGCTTTCCCCAAAGACGGATCATCACGTAATAATTTCTGCTGAGTAGATTTGGAGCACATTCCCAAAATTATTTGCACTTTGAGTAACTTTTCCTCTTCAGTTAATTTACAGTTTCTAATTAAGTGTTTGAGATCGGCAAAAAAGCGTTCAAAAGGTTCACCTTCCTGTTACTTTCTGGTGAAAAAGGTGTAGATGTTCATAGTTTCATTTTCTTTTGGCAAACAGTGTTCTTGAAGTTCCAATAAAATCTTCTCAACATTCTCATCTTCTGGTCGTAATTTTGTAATTGCTTTATACAACCTCAATTCATTAGATCCTAGTAAATTTTTCAGTCGTGCAACTTGTATTTCTTTAGACTTCCTTGAACTGACGAAAATTTTCAGCGACATTTCCAGTTAGGATCAGCTCCAATGATCTATTAAAATCCATATTTCTGCCTGATTTCAACGTAGATTCTTTAATTCGACTGCGCCATGTTTTATTATAATGAATATCGGTTTTTAAAGTACTAAACTTTTTATTAAAATATTCATTAATTGATTATGACAAGTAATGACAAGTACATTTAAATATTAATGACATCTTACTACTACGATAAAGTATAGTAAATTTTATACCCATTTAGAATAAGACCATCCTTATTTATTATTAATAAATCGGTTGAAACAAAAAATTACCAACAAAAATGAACGTCGTAACTAATTTATTAGATGTCACGTTTTTGAAGTTACGTCAAATTTTGATTTCATGTTAATGTCATAACGCAAAATAAGATATAAAAATGCGATATTCTGATGAATCCAAAAAACTTATGCTTAATGTAGTAAACTATTTTCAAAACGATTTAGGATCTCGATTTAAGGCAATTCAAAAAGCGTCCGAAGCACTAAAAGTTCCAGAAAGCACATTATATAATCTTGAAAAACCAAACAGAGCTACAGATTTCGAATTTAGAAGAAATATGTCTGCAAGCGTTTCCCGGAGCAAAACCCGAATTACAAAAAATACCCTGCATTGTTTGAGGGAAGTAATTTATAAAATGTATGCGCGAAAGGATAAAATCACAGTAGAAACTATTTTACGGCAATTTATCGAAGAGTCTCCAGAAACTAAGATTTCCAAAGGTTCGTTATATTTGGGAATTAAAAAAATGGGTTTTCATTTCAAAAAACAGGATGGAAGAAAACATTTATTGGAAATGCCTGCAGTCAGATTAAAAAGAATATTATTTTTGAACAAATACCATGCTGCTAAAAGCGAAAAGCTCTTTACACCTGTTTTTCTGGATGAGACATGGGTTTTTAGTAAAAGCGGGGACAGAAGAATGTGGCTAAACACAGTGATTTAAAAATAACTGGAAGTGGGAAACGATATGTAATTGTTCATGCCGGTAATAAAAAAGGTTTTGTGGCAAATGCATCGCTTATTTTTAAATGCAATAAAAAAACAGGCGATTACCATGATAACATGAACACCGAAAATTTTGAAAATTGGTTTAAACAGCAACTAATTGTAAACTTGGAAGAACCATCGTTAATTATAATGGATAACGCAACGTATTATTATTATACGAAATTTTTTTGCTCTAGTAGATATCCAATGAAATCAGTTAATTTGAGGTCATTTGATTGAACACAACCAATCAGAACAGCATTACACTGATAACAGACCATGGGCTTCAAATTAACTGATTTCATTGGATATCTACTAGAATCTACGTTGCCATGGATACATTTTGATTTATTTCGATTTTGACGTTTCAAAATATTTAATATTTCAAAATGTCACGATTCTGTCATAATACTGACGAGAATATTAATGAAATTATAGAAGCAAATATACTCTGTTTTTTTTTCTATAATTAGCAAAAACATTTTTATTCGAATAACCCTCGAACATTGATGAATGCTCAAAAATTTTATAACAACTTTCTCAAGCTTGTTGCTTATTGGCAACAGACCTCCGCCTGCGGGGTCGGTCTGTTTCCAAGCAACAAGCTTTCGAAATCTGTTATAAATTTTTTTCGAACAATTATCAATATCCTTGGGTTATTACTACTGATAATATACAGGATCATTTGCTAAATAATAATAAAAACACCTATTAAACACAGACGCTTTCGGTGTATTTACGTCCGGTAAATAGTTGTTTCTTCTTGGTTGAACGGGTTAGAATAATATATTTCTTCTTTTCTTCGATATCTATTGGTAACAAGCCTATGCGCTTGTTATCAAATTTTTCGAATTTTGGTTTGCGGTTGGAGGTGAAGATGTCGCTATTGTCACAACTTTAACAATTCCGTTACTGGAAGTCATATATTGATTGTGATTTTAGTGTCAAATTCAGTCCGGGACTAGGCTCTTAGAGCTATCGGACGGAGAACATATATCTTGTACTGATGAGGCGCAAATACGCCGAAACCGCAAGTTATGTGGTTGGTAGGTTAAAACGTGTAGATCATAGCGACCCCGTTTGACTTAGAAGTGTAATTTAATGTATGTCGGGGCATATAGCCCGGAAAGTAGTTGTTTCTTCTTAGTTGAACGGTCACTGTTTTTCAACAATATTTTTCAAAACTTTGTTGTAAAGCGTTAGAATAATACATTTATCCTTCGATATCAATAAATTTGTTCTCATTAAAAATGTTTTTGAGACCATAGTTTTTCGCTAGGTAGCGCAATCTATCACAAAATATAATTGGATATTTTATAAAATATTCCCCAATTTAGGCTGTTAAAAAATATCAACTTTAGAAACTATAGTCCTTATTCTCCATCTTTTGTTAAAGTCATTTTTCTGTATCACCTATTCTGAAGTGGTGGGAGAAGTGTTTTTTCGTTGACATAAAAAAGACTGTAACTTCCATATGCCTGAACCGATTTTCAAAAATGTAGGTAGTCTCCATGCAAATAGCATTAAAAGTAGATCCTATTTGCCCTTTTGTAAGCTAGTTAGATGGCATTTTTTTCAAATTTCTCAGAAAAAATCATAAATGGAGCTAGGTGTTACATAACGTCCTCTAGTTGCCGATTGAAAAATTAAAAGTGTTGTTATTTTTTTCTGGAATCGACCTTCAATGCACGCTGCATTACAGTCTACGTTTTTGCAAATCGGTTCAGGCATTTGGAATTCACAGTATTTTTTATGTCAACGAAAGAACACTTTCCCCACCACTTCAGAATAGGTGATACAGAAAAATGTCGTTAACAAAAGTTGTAGAATAAGTTCAGTAGTTTCTATAAACGTTGATATTTTTTAGCAACCTAAATTGGGGAATATTTTATAAAAAATCCAATTTTGTAAATGATAGATTGCGCTACCTAGCGATGAACTATGGACTGGAAAACATTTTTAATCATTCTTTTAGGGCCGATTTTCGTATAAGAATTTTTTCCCCAAATTCTAGGACATACGGTTTCCGAGATACGGGCGGTCGCCACCCTTAATGAATCACCTTGTATATACTTAGTTTGTGATTGTTCAAACTTTATAATACTCCGAAAACAAAATGAGATATGTACAATTTTATAATTACAAATGCTTTACGCTCATTTCACTAATAACCCTGAACAAAATCCTCTGATTATTAGTTTTAATCCCAGAATAGTATATTATGTTATAAGGGTTTTCGTCCATATTACATAAGATATTTTTTATCCGATTGTTTTTTATCCAAATGGCTAAAACGTATAAATAGAGTAAGTCAATACAATTAATTTTGCACGGAAAAAAATTAAACCTGTCACGGCTGTCATCTCAAATGCGTATCTATGGATCTAACAAATAATTACATTTAACTGACGTTTTGTCAAGACGAGAGTTTTAAAACTAGGAAAAACTCCAAAATGGAACTAGAAAGTGATAGTGAAGATCTTGTATGTACACCACCTGATTTTCAAGAAGCTGCCAATGATGTTATGTTACATTTGTTGCCGCAAAAATATATGAAAGAGCTTTTACAAAATTTATGAACAATCGACAAGAGAAAAACATACAGTCGTTCTTAGCGTCCGAAATAGTATATTATGCAATGAGCACAAAATGATGCCCATTTTGTTGCGAGTTGCATACTATACTTTTTCTATGACAACATATCATAACATAACATCATAACATACGATTTTGTCTTTTGATCTACCTTCCATTCCAAAAAAAGGTTATAAGCGCGTTGATACATACTCTTCGACGTTTCCGGTAATAAATTCAGTGCTGTTACCTTCGCTGCTTCTATTATATTCGGAGGTGTCAAATCTAAGTCAATATCACTATCAGTTTCCATTTTAATTAATAGTTTTTATAGAAAACAACTATGAAATTACTCGTTACCTACTAAAACTTTGACAGAAACGATCTGCTGACATTTCATCAATTTGCCGCTGGACGTCATAATTTGACAAGCCGTAGTCGTCTTGATTTTAGAGTGAACCTATACCTAACACGAAATATTCCATTTCGCATTTGTTGCTTAGCAACTTGCCTAGCAACCGATGCAAAAATGAAATTCTGTACAAAATGTGCTTGTTTATGATTGAAGTTACGGTTATAAAATGAACATTTATCGAGGTTGTCGTAGAAAAAATATTTTTCGGCCTAGGACGAAAAGTGTTGCCTAGGTAACAATGAATTATTTAATACCTTACTGAAAAGGTTTACTTTTCGTCCAAATATCTTAACCATAAAACGTCACTTTTTGACACAATCGGATAAAAATTATTTTTTTTCTCATATTCATAGGTTAGGTTATAGCGACGCAACACTAAAATAAGTGTTTCGACTTGTCGCCCGCTTAATACTCCCCTTGTGTCCCTCACCTTATTACGCACTGTTCACGAGATATTCGATATTATGTTCGGAATAATAATTGTGTTCTCAAAATTATAGGGGTGTTGGTAATTTCGCCAAAGAAGGTCATAAACTCATTTTATTATAGGTAACTTTGCCAAGAAATCTTTTCAGGTATAAAATTCAACATGTTCACCCTTTTCGGATTATTTATTAGGTAATTCTGTTACTTTGTTATTGACTTTTAAAGTTGCAGCTTTTCAATTTACGCCGCCATTTTTTCAACACTGTATAACTTTTTCAATCATTTTCCTTGCCCTTATCGATAAATCAACCAATGATCAGTAATTTACGTTTTAAGTTTTCGGGTGATTGTATATACATTTATAGATAGATGTTTTGATATAATTTGGTGTTAATAGGCTGGTGACAGATCTGAGAGCAAATCTATTTATTTGATAATCAAAACCGCATTAGTTCGGTCACCGATAAAATCACACCCATTTTTAATCGTTCTGTTAAGTCCGATTTTTTTATAAGAATTTTTCCCCAAATTCTAGGACTTATGGTTTCCGAGATACGGCCGGCCGCCACCCTTAATGAATCACCCTGTAAAACCACTGGGTTAAATAGATAAACAGGTAGCCTTTTTTTCTTTCGTGATTAACAATTCATGGTTAGCATTGGTGTAAGTACCTCTTCTCTCCCTTTTCATCTGATAGAACATCAATGGCGTATAGCGGACGTAGAGTAGCGGTCTGGGTCCAAATTACCTTTTTCAGCGAGCATTGTCATGATAATAATATAATATTACTCTTGATACAAATACTAAATTCACATTCTGGTCAGTGACTGATTTTTCTCCATCTTTCCTATTATCTTTTAAAACTATTATAACTTTCTTGGGGTTATTCCTCCAAAAGATGAAAAAAAGCACTGTTAGAGCATTTTCAGACGATACCATTACCATACCATTTTCAGCAGTCGATAAATGGTCGCAAAATGGTATATCATTTTCACACATAACCATAATTTGACACGATCGAATTTTTTAACCTAAAGTAAAAAATACTTTCAGATTGTTAGTAGAACATCTTTCAGCATCTATAAGGAAAAAAGACAAAAATTTAGATGTTTTCTTCGACAACACTGGTACTGAAAAAAAAAGCTGCGATTTGCGATTTCTTGCTACACGTGTGAAAACATGTATATGCTTGCATTGCGTAGAGAAATGGAAATGGTAATGGTAATTGTAAGTGCCTTTCTAATTAAATACGTTTATTGACTCAAAAAAGATAAATATACAGGTAACAAAGTTTAGGTAGGAAGATAAAAAGTTAGTTCAATAAATGTTTACAATAATAACTAGTAAATCAAATTTTGTTCATTTGCCAAGGTAAAGTGCCCGCGGAGCTCACAAAATAATTGGCAAATTCGTCCCGTATGTCGTTTGCTTGTCTTCCACCTCTTACAGCCCTTGCCCGTTGAACATTATGCAAACCATCTGTACTTGTAGAAACCTAGAAGTCAGTTGTATGAAAGCCATCTTTTTGAGGAACTATGTTATGTAAAATTACTGCAGCTTTTACAATGTCCTTTGCAAATGTTTTAGAAACATTTAGAGGCCTATGAAAAATTCGCCATTTGTTGCTCATTATACCAAATGTACACTCTACAAATCTTCGTGCTCGTGTTAAACGACAATTAAAAATTCTTTTAATTACAGTCAGATTATGACTTCCAAATGGTCTTAACAACTTTTCATTTAACGGGAATGCCTCATCTCCGACTAAAACGAATGGCAAACTAATATTTGTCCCTGCCAAAAGAGTTTCAATAGGAATATTCAGAGAGTTATTTTTCATTTTCTCCCAAAACACAGTTTCTTGGAAAACTGAGGAATCGCAATATTTTCCGTATGTATGCCCTATGTCAACGTATATAAATTTATAATCAGAGTCTGCCACAGCCATTAGAACTATAGAAAAATAATGTTTATAATTTAAGTTCATCGAACCACTTCCACAAAATTTTTGTACCCTAATATGTTTACCGTTCACAGCGCCAATGCAATTTGGAAAATGTGACATTCTCTGAAAATTTTGTGAAATATTTAGCCAATCTTGCTCCGAAGGTATAGGCAGGTATTCTTCTCTAAAATGAATCCATAGCTGCTGACAAACCGTTCGAACAATTTCACTTATAGTTGAGATACCTATTTTATAAGCATAGTGAAGATCTGTAAATGAGTTTCCACTAGCGAGGTATATGTAAATAAAAAATTATTCTACTTTTTTTAAGCTAAAAATTAACTTGCATATTTCAATAAGCTTATTATTTGCAGGAAAAGCCATTAATAACAAATGGAAACATATTAGAGACGCATTTGCAAATACAAGAAAAAAGAAAAGTGGCAACAAATGTACAAAGAAGTACATATTCTCTGATCAACTGCAATTTTTATTAAAGGTACTTGAAAAAGATGACACAGAATCTAGTATATCTGAAAACACTGCTGAAAAAGAAGCAATAAGTGATGAAGAAACAATATCTGGACAGACACCTAGAGCATTTTGTGCTCCAAGACGAAGAAAAGTATCTTCAATGGATGAAACGGACAAAGCAATTTTAAAAGTTATCAACCACCGGCACCACCAACAAAAACGGACGAAGATACGGCCTTCTTCATGTCAGTTACACCTGCTGTAAAAAAATTCACGGAGGACAAAAAATTGGAATGGGTGTATTAACATTAATAAAAGACATTACAAACAAAAAACTTTCGTCAAATAATGCATTTTATCCACCGTATCCAACATTTGCTTATTCGACTTCAGCGTCCGATGAATATCGAATATCGGGAAGATTATAGTCGTATTTAAAAATGATTTTGTAACATTTCATTATTCACGTCTTATTTGTATTAAAAACTTACCTTGAAGTAATTGCCAGCATTTCCTTTGGAGAAACACTTAATCTCATCGTTGTGTCTGTTTTCCTTATATAAAATACGTTCTACTAACATCCTGAAAGTATTGTAGGTCATGCGAAAATAATTGAAAAATTTGTCTTCTTGTTCAATGAATTTGTCAAACTGTATATAAAACGCGCCTTCCAAATATCTAGTTTGTAACAAAGGATGAGCCCAGAACCGTCGATTTTTCCATCGAGCTTTGCTTCCTTGCTTTTCTCCGTTTGAGAAGAAGCGCTAGCAACACACGTCTTCTATCCATAACACTTTCTAACTAACTAATCTTGGCAACTGTGTAATAATTACTTTAGGTTAAAAAATTCGATCGTATCAAATTATGGTTATGTGTGAAAGTGATATACCAGTTTGCGACCATTTATCACCCGCTGAAAATGGTATGGTAATGGTATCGTCTGAAAATGCTCTTTTAGTGTATCGTATGTGAAGAAGAAATTAAGAATACAGTTTCGTTTTCGGTGACATATGTTGATGGTTCATCGAGTTTTTCCTGAAGATTACTTCTTTGACCAATCCCATTAAATTTCACATTTAGTAGGCTTTATCAGATATTTTGATTAACAAAGTTGGTGGCATACTATCAAGCATTATTCTTTTTCATTTTAAAAACGAAGTAAGAAAACATACATAATACAGCATATATATAAAGCATATAATTTCTGTCTTCACGAGATTGGGTACCTGAAATAATCTTAGAGCTTTTTTCCGACAAAATTTGTTCAGCTCTAAAGAAGCCGTATTAAATATATTCACATGTTTGTCATAAAAATGGTAAGTGATAAAGGGCGCTTTGGTAAAAATGCATATATTTTCAAATTAACGGCGTACCTCTATTTACATAACATATTATTACACGTTGTCGGCAAATGGGTACAATAAAATATACCGATTCTTCATATCAGCAATGGCTATCACCCCGTATTTATGGTAACAAAATGTTCAGTGGAGTACACTTGTCAAGGATGAAATATTTCCCTCTGATTTTTTTATGACGAGACTGTTCAATAGGGTATTCAACTCCAAATTTTGACCCCATATTTTCTTATGAATAAGTTGCAAATGGGTTATTCAAAAATAAAAATAAAAATTCTGCTGATTAACAGAAAAAAATGGAAACAAAAATCTACTGAAATTATGCAACTTATAATGCAGATACGTCATTAGTGTAAATGTGAAGTTGTCGATAGTCTTCGTTTGTTGTTTTATATTTCAGCTGGTTCATGACAAATAAATAATAATATGTTGACATTATTTTGACATCTATCATTGTCGTTTACTTGTTAAAGTGGAATTAAAGAATATAGTAAGAGTCTGTATTTGGTTGGTTCAAGAATTATTTTCCATTTTAATTTGTGTACATACTGTGTTATTGTGTCTGAAATTTATAAATTATTATGAAACCGGTATTTAGATAGATCGTGTTTTGTACCATATAGTACCAATACATGAAGAACATCAAATAAATAATTCATTACTTCTCCGAACAGATGAAAGTAGGAAAACTAGGTTTGAAATTGCTAGAAATACTCATTGTATTTTTTCATAAACCAAAGCTAAATGTAAACAACTCACTATCAATCTATCCTAAACTTCTTCTTTTCTCCTTCAATTTTGGTGGCTACACTATCTTATTATAATAATCTGTTCCATGTCAAAATTTGTGCCCAACTTCAATTTATAGTAGTGACGTAATAATCTAAAAGGCGGATTTTGAAAAATTTTGAAAATGCGATTATTCAATTAGGGATAAAAACAAAACTACACACTATTAAATTTGATTAAATGTGGTGTAATTTAGCAGTAACTATATGTTATGCATAAACGAGAATATATTTTTAGTTGAACACCCTATTGGGATGAAATTATCATATTAAAAAAGGAATACCAATATAACGTACAAATTATAATTACGTCATATTTTCTAATCAAAATCACTCAAAAGTTTCGTTAAAAACAGTTACCAGTTGATTTCACTTCATCAGGAATCGCTCCTTGTCTAAAGTTATGGCTCTGTTCTAATTTTGATTACAATTTACAGTGAAATTATACGCAAAAAACGGAAAAAATTTCAAATTCAACTTCATGTATTTTTCTCCACAGTAATATTTTATTAAGGTATATTTGGTGCGATCTTCATATTTTGGTCCAAATAATTTGCCTTTAGTCTGTCCCGATAGTTATGAATCACCCCGTATATTAATATTCATTTCTTACCCAGTGCTTATTTTATAGAATGACCGTCATATTTTTGTTCTATTTCTACTCAATTGCCTACTTTTATATCTAGTCTATTGTAGTGTGTCTTCACCACATTTGATAGTTTCGTCCATTTTTCTTATTTATTTTTATGATCTTTATTGTTGGTAGTTTTCGCCTAATTACTCAACTTTGCTCCTTTAACAATTAACACTATCTGTTCTGCGAATAATAACCTTTGTAACTGTTTTTATATACCAATGATATTACAACTTATTTTCACTATTCTACGTAAATAAAGTAAATAAATAGTACCATATCTTTTTTATTTTTAACTTGTTGTATAATGAATATATTGAACATTTATTGAATTTAAAACTTCAATTTACAATGAACATTGAAGACAAACAACCGATGCAAATGTAATCTAGAAGTTAATGGTGAAAACGGGAATAGTCTCTCTTCAGCTCTGTCTTTTTTGACAACTTGGTTCCTAATCAACCGGGTGGAATGGCGCTGTTGCTGGCTCGTCTGAAAAGTCTCAACAACTTTTCTATTAAATCTATTATTATTATTATGTCCATTCTAAGTAAAGGCTTTGTATATCTTTCATTGTATTCTGATAAATAATGCGATTGATTTCACGAATTAATTTAAGTAATAACTCAATTTCCATTATGTAAGGTATTTTTCTCTAAACACTGGTATTTGTCATCTGTCTATTTTAAGATGCTTTATTTAATTTTACCTCTATTATTAATCTCAATTAATAATGTCAAATTGGTTCCAATGTTTGGGTATGATTTTGAATAGTTAAAGTAAAATTGTTTAACATGGAATCCAGCTTCCAGAACCATCCAGCAGTGCAAAACGTCTTTTTTGGTTACCAAAATTGACTCAAGCACTGAAATTATTACAGATTATTCCTAGATAAAACCCAAACTATTCAAAAATAAAATAACCCCATTTAAACACTCAACTACACTGCACCGCAAAATTGAGCGGACAGGCATAATTATGTTGTCAATAAGGGATTATTGCATTGTTTCCTCTAAACCTTCCTTTTCCTTCAATAATGCAGATATCGGGATTAATAAAAAAAAATTGTTCAGAAAAGATGTTGCTTAAAAGCGTACAAATAAACATCATTCAGTCATCAAATTATTCTACAGAATGTTTAGAAGTTAATGTTTAAGTTTTATGCAAAATTGAATTTGAACATAATTATGCCTGTTCGGTTAATTTTGCAGTGCAGTGTAGTTTGTAAATTGAGTAACTCAATTTTAACATTATCAACGTTTATTTGATCACCCGTTGATTTAATTGTAGTATGACATATTTAAAAAGTAACAAAGTATTAATTAATAATTTTTATAGAACCTCAATGTGATACGACAGTTACGCTACTGACGGCACAACCCCCGACAGGCGCTGTGAACTGGCTTGATTAATAGACTACAATCCACCCATTTAGTAGTTCGTAAGTTCTCTACTAGGGTTGAATAATCTGATAACGACTTTATATTACTATTGCTAACGACAAACACAACTTCTCTGATTTAATACCACGTTCAGATAACGGGCTTTTTATGTTAGCTCTAAATGTTGTACATTTGTTTGCTGAATGAGTAGAGATGACTGAAATTGTGTGTTGGCAATTACACAAAAAGAGACGTAAATATATTAAATTATATGTTGTATACTTAAAAATACAACATGGTTGAAAACAATAAAAATAATAAAACGAGAATTAATCAAACAGATCTAGACTTTGAAAAAATGCGTTTCGTGTGCTTTCTGTTTTACAACTACGAGTATAGGAAATTGGAATTTAAGCGAGGCTTTAGCTGAGACATCTGTTTTGACGCCTTTATCTTCATGGAAGCATATTATACAAAAACCTATCGTTCACAGAAAAAGGCTATTATTTAGAACTGTTGAAACTGACTTGGATATATTAAGAAGAGAAATATTCCAAGTGTATGATGAACAATCCGTATAATACGACCAGAACAGCTAGAGTGTTGGATGTGCGCGAAGAAAGAGAGTGAAAGATGCAGAAATGAAAGATAGAACATTGACGCGTTTGCTCGCTGCAATAGTAGCGTACCAACAAAATAATCATATATAAATAGTACTCTCTTTATTGTAATATTTCAGAAACAGCCTATTATACCTGATAATAATATTTAATTAATCTATTATTCTTTTTATTCTGAGAATATATCTCATCACAAGAACTGGTGTTGATATTGAAATTTAAATTAATAAAATAAGTATTACTAATTCTGAAAAATATTTTATTTATAAATGCAAATGTTAATCTTTTCGAAGGCCTAATAGTTAATCTGCTTCCTAGAATGATCATTAATTCTAGAAAGTTCCTAATCGAGTAAGAAATCATACGCGCTAAACATGTTTAATGTGCTATAATAAGTAGGGGAGAAGTGGGAGGAGTGGGACACTTTTACTTTTAAATTATATAAATATACAAAAAATAATGTTTTTATTACTTTTATTACATTCATTTGAAGCGTAAACAAAACCCTGTGAGTTTCCGTAAAAAAATAAATTAAAAAAAAGTATTGCCTATAACAACATAACGGTTAAAAATTAACTTAACTGTCAAATGTCCCATACATCCCGATTATTCGGATGATGTGGGACACCATATCGGGTGGTGTGGGACTACTTTTCGTCATAAGTTAATATATATTAAATTTTAATAGCGATTCGCAGCGTTCTGTACCACCGTTGGGTCAACCAACAGTTTGTGGTTTTGGTAATTTTAAAACAATATCGCTTCCCTCTACAATGCTAACGTCAGAGACAGTAGGATAAAAACAACTGTCTGAGGATGGTTTCTTTCTTAAAAAAGTGACGCTAAATTCAGATTCCGCTATTTTCTTCTCTACTCTTCCTACGTAATGAACTTCTTTTTTGTACAAAACTTTACTATCACGAAATCGTTAATTTCTACGGAAGAATGATGGACACAAACTTCCTCCCTATCAGAATCAGATTCACTTATATCTAAATCACTATCATCGTTAGTTACACTATCACTTGAAGAAGACTCACTCTCATCCCATATTTTACTTTCTTTTTTCTACAAATTGTTTCGAGACTTTTCTTTTGTTTTCTAATTCAGGACGAGGACGGGGTATTTTCTTTAGAGCTGCTGTTCTCGCTGCTTCTTCGATGGCTTTTTTTAGGGCTTCTCACTAGACCAGAGTGGGCGAGAGTATCAAAAATCTCGTCTCGATCTCGTAAATTCCGAAAAAGTGAGTCTCGTTCAAGTCTCGGTCTCGTCTCGTTACCGGTATTCTTGTCTCGTTCAAGTCTCGGTCTCGTCTTGTTACCGGTTGTCTCGTCTCATTCTAAATATTAATAATAAAATCCATAAATAATTTTTTTAAACTATATTTATAACAATCACACTTTTAATGTAACTGAAGTCCAAAAATCAAAGCAAACCAGTGAAGGTATAATGAAATATTTTTAATTTATACAGTGCATAAATACGGAATTTTAAGGATATTGACTAAGTATTACAAAATGTTTACATGGAAATAAAGTACAAAACATGCCTAAATACGGAATTCAGCGAATATTAACAAAATTACTGAGCAAGTTTACCTCGAAATTCAATCACAACAATTACTCCTGACCTATCTTCTAGGTAAATAAGTTTAATAAGGGAGAATGGTTGATATCTATTTGTTCGTTAAAAAGATTACCAGAACTTTTTTTTTATTTATCTCAAGAGCTTCTAAAAGATTTAATTTAAAGGCTTATCATATTAATGAAACCTTAACCATTCTGATGAATTTTACGACCCTATTGTATTTGAGGCGATACAGGACGTGTCGATTTAATTTTGTAAAACCGACCTGTTTTATCATTTTATTCCACATAGAAAAAAAAAAAGACACACCACTTTAAATTTACAATAAAATATTTCACAGATGGTCACCAGATTTTATATATTGTAAAATGTATTGTTCTCTTTGTAGACCTTTTCTAATTTTTCTAATAAAAACTTCATAAAAAAAATTAACGAGACTCTCGAGTTGCGCTGTATGAGGTCTCGGTATCGCCCATATTATTTTCAAAAATGTCTCGATCTCGTCTGAAGCCCTAGCCTCGTCTCGTCTCGAAAAAGCGAGACGAGAACGAGTCGAGAAAAATATCGCTCTCGTGTGAAGCCCTAGCTTTTTTTTCGGAGGTGTCTCTTAATATAATTGTTCTTCCTTTTTTCCTCCTTCTGTTGGTTACTTTTCCAGGGACAGCTTTCGAAAATGGTCTGTTATCATGTGGTGACAGATTCACATTTTCTGGAGGAGGGCTGTGGTGAGCAAGTAGTTGATCTGGTTCTGTTTCTGTGGAAGAATGTGCTGCTGTTTCAGATAAATGAGGTGTTAATGGAGTTACATTAAAAGCTGGTTGCAGGATAGCTGTAGATGAACATGGTATTTCTTGGGATGTATCTAAATGTTGATCTAATTTTGGTTCAGGTCGGTCTGTTACTGCTGATATTAAATATTCTTCTTCTGAAAAAGGCTCGCTGTTAAATGGGTAGATACCAGTCTTTTTAAATCCAGCTATAATATTTTTCTTATTGAATGAACCCTCGTAAGCTACATTTACTAATTCTGCTATATCATATAATGTAATCGTTTTACCTGGGTGATTTATCATCCAGTCGGTACATGCTGCATTATATTTTGATTTAAATGGACCGTAAATGGATACATCCAAAGGTTGCAGCCTATGGCTGCAATTTGGAGGAAACGTTAGTAAATAAACTCCAACTTCCTTAGCCTTTTCTATAACTTCAATTTGAATGTGGCTCTCATGATTGTCCAATACAAGGAGTATAGGGTCATCTTTTGAGCAACGTGAATGTTAAATTATATGATCGAAAGCAAGAGCGAAATTGTTTTGGGTCATCCAGCCAGTCTGGTGGCTTAAACCAAGACTTCCTTCTGGAGCCTGTTTTACAAAAGCAGCATTTCGTCTGACTGTTGTGAAAATAAATACTGGAGGAATATCATTTCCTGCTGCATTTATTTTGAACAACACTGTGACTAGTTTTGTTTTCGTTCTGCTGATGTCACCTGATCAACTTGTTTTTGTCCACGTTCGGCAATCACTTTTGTTGGTTTGTGTACTGTTGTGACACCGGTTTCATCGCAATTATATATGCGGTCAGCGGATAAATCTCATTTTTCATGAATTTTTTTAAGTTGTTTAAAAATGAGTCGACATTATGTTTGTTGAAACTTGTGGCTCTGGAGAGGCTAGTGGCCTCAGGTGCTCTTGATGAAAGCTCTTTATGCCTATCTCGAAAACCATAAAACCAATCCTTGCCGCCCACGCCTTTTTCTTTCCAGGAATCTGGGAAATTTAGATGTAGGGCTTCTGCATATTGGAAGGCCAAAGTCCTAACTTGAACGGTACTTAACCCATAATGCATTTTACTAGCTTTTATCAAATACTCACTCAGTATTTTTTCTTGTTCTGATGAAAAAACAAGGCTACATAGTAGATTTTTTTGAAATAGAACGTTCTCTTTATTTTCTGCTTTCTTGTAGGAGTTTACATGCCTTGCCAAGGCTGATTTAGAGATGTTTATAGCAGACGCAACTTGTCTAATGGATCTTTGGTTATTACAAACCATTTTAACTGCTTGTAATATGTAATTATTAGTGATGTCCCTATTAGGATGTTTTTTCTGCCATTTTCGAGGCATTTTGTAGATGCACAATCTGTAAATAAGATTTTTCCATGTAGAAAGATTTTATTTAAAAGGCAATATGGGCTAATCAGTTCTATCACGTGAGTAAAAATTGCTCAGTTGAATTCAAAATGTTATTTAAATAGGAAGAAATATTTCCTAAAATCGAATAATACTAATAATTCAACTAAATATGATCAATAATTTATTTAAATGTGAAATATTTATTCTATATTTTTATTATAAAATGAAATAATGAGTATCTAATACTTTTGAATAATCAAAAGTTTTATTCTATATATTCACAAATCTGTGTAGCTTATTTTTGATGAAGGGCCGTCGTGGCGCGTATTTTTTCAATATTTTCAGGTTGTCTGAAACACCATCAATTTCTTAAAAAGTTAAATTTCTTCTGGTGGTTTCGTAATGCTGATTGTCATATTCCTCCTGAGAATCCGAATGATCGTTTCCTTCGCTGGAATCATCTGCTAAATTTATTATACATTTTTCGACAATCAGCACTCTCAAACGACAAAGCATGGACCTCCAATCCTCTACAGAAAAGTTTTGGAAGAATTCATCACAAAATTCTGCAACCTTGGCATATTTAAACGTTACATTCATTCCTGTCAGCTACATATTTTTTCATTGCACCCCAAACTAATTCTATTGGATTCAGTTCGGGATGATAAGGAGGTAATCTTACAACCTCAAAACCACTGGAAATTAAAATGTCATCGATGGCATACAGTTGATTCATCTTTGATTATTGCATATAATTCTGGCTTACAGAAATCAATATTGAATGCAATATTTATTTTTTTCAACCAATCTTGCATATCCTTCTTTTTTGTGTACGAAGTTGGCCTCTCCTCCACCAATTTATTGTGATAAGATGCATTATCTAATACCATGCACAACACTTCGATTCGGCAAGTTTCTTATACTTATACCTTGATCCATTTTTCGTAATTATGGTAATTCATTTGATCGTGATAATCACCTGTTTTACACTCTGCTTTCCAACGAAGGTAAGCACTAGGAACAAATGCATCTTCGCTACCTGCGTGTACGATGATCTTACGAGCTCTTTTATTAGTAGGTTTCCCAAAGCCTAATTCACCGCTTTTACTCCAACCTTTCTCATTTGCGTGAGTAGAGTGAATATAGGTTTCATCAGTATAAACAATTTTCCTTAAAAATGCCGGATTGAATCTCGCTCTACTAATAATGCTCTATCGCTTTTAGTTTTTCTCCAGCGAAATCCCAGTCCTATTTCTTGTCGCAGAGACTTCCTTCTTCCCTCATAATCATATTCGGAATGAAATTTTTCGTGAACCTGCTTTAAAGTGTAGGTATTCTTTGTTCAGAGACATGAAACTCTAATATTGTTTTTCTAATGTGAGTTTTCCCCAAATCATCTAGTGCAACTCTTTTTTTATACTAAACCTTTTTTGATGGGTTGTGAAAGATCCGGTCTCACCTTTTTCCAGGGTTTTTTTCTCCTTGGAAATGTGGGCTACAGAATTTAAACTTATGCCTAAAGCAGCAGACACCCGTTCGTAAGCCTGTATTTTATATTTTTTTTTTGAAAGTAAGAAACTTTAGTACCTTTTTCTACTTAGTTCCTGAGGAAAGTCTCAGAGCTAGTAGTTCCTTCAGATCTATTTTCTGGAGGAATTTGAGATGCTGGGCCTTAGGAGATCTTATATTTTAAAAAAAGGTTAAAATGTTCTTGGATATATTTAAAAAAAATCAGTTTTATTATTAAATAATCAACTTAAACTGAACAATCAAATTTTGTTTAAACATTTTCTCTCTTTCTTCTTACAATAATTATTTTAATAAATGTGTGGTAGCAGAACCTTACCTTCAAAAAATTTATAATGGGTGTTCCCTGCTTCACTTCTTCCTGCAAAAATTGTATCACATTTCCAACAAGTTCACGCGCGACTTTGGCCACTTAAAACTCTCGTTTTTCACTTTACTCTTAAATGTCATTGTAAATGGTGATGCCTTTTGGCCTAATATAATAATATAACAATAAATATTTAAAATAAGAATTAAATTCCCTTGAGATTTTTTCAATAAATCTTTAGAACGTTTTAATATTATATAAATAAAGAGTAAGAAGGTCGACAGGTACGAAGTCAAGTTCAGAGCGTGAAATAAACACAAACAGTGTTATTTATATTTACTTTTGGTGAACTTGACTGGTCGTATAAATATACATTCTTATATTCATTATGAGAGCATTCAATATATTTCATTAGTAAGAAATCAGTAAGATAACTTAATCATCAGTAATAAATAATCATAAGTTATAAGTATGCTATACGGCTGGGTACTTATACATTTATATCATAGTACAGTAGTGTACTAAATAGAACATATCCCAGTGCTAGAAGTCATTGTTTTATTCCCTTAAGATGACCCTCCAAGTGACCAGCAACACCACCGATTCAGAGGCCTTTCCACACCTTTAAACCACCAACATTTACCTGACGACCCAACCTTTACAAAATACTGTTCAAACACTAAACCTAATAATTAATTAAACAGAATATTGGAAATGAAAAACTAATACCTAACTAAACAGAATCTTGAAGTTGTAAATACTAATAAATTAATTAACTAAAAATGTAACTACGCCACTGCAAATTTGTCGAAGTGTGTTGTCCGACACACTTTTACCGACTGAGCGTAACAAGCAGTTTGCTGACGCGCATTCAATTCTCAACACTCTAGCTGTTCTGGTCGACCTATACCTACCTTGGTTTCCCTTACCAAAAACTGACCAATGCTGAAGCTATATTTCTTGTAGCATTTCAAGCCTAAGAAAAATAAACGGCAAATCATAATTATATTGATTTATTCTTCTTCTTTTTTAAATGTAAGTGAAATATTTGCAACTGTATAGGTAATTGAGCTACTTTTGTCGGTTTTTGGTCATTGAACTCTGTGGAGTTTAGTTATTCTGATGTTTCATGGTTTTAGTGTATTATTCATCTGTCATTTGTCAGTTTTATTTAGTACTTCAGTCTTCCGTTATATTCCAAGTGGTCCACGTGTATCTAATTTGGTGTCTCATATAGTTAAAGGAAAAAATAAATTTAATTTTTAATGGATTATTAAACTTGAACATGTTACTGCTCAAGTTATTAGTTTTGTGCATTTTATTATTGTTGATCAGATTCACATTAACAATTAAGAATCCCATTGTGGAATATTTTTACCAAGTTTGTATAGCTGTCCATTCCCACATATTATCTCAAGTTATGATATTTGAAGAAATTTCCCCCACTTTTAAATATTTCACCATTTTCTACTTTGATATTACTTTAACTTTATATAATTTCACATCACAAGTAATGTTTTCTATGTAAGGTTTTCTTGTGAGAAAACATATATATATATTTTTTTTAAACACTTACCTTACTTTCATCTATTCTTACTCTTAATTTGTTTTTCATTCCACAATTTTATTCAGTACCTTCACTTTGTTAACGAATGCTATTTGTACAATTTTTTGATGGTCTGATGACGATGATGTTCTTACCATTCCAGTTGTAAAATTTCATAAAGGTAACTTTTACTATTTGTTATAATTTAAATTTTATAATATTTGGCTTTTCATGAATTTAGCCTTAATTGTAGTACATATCCATCACTTTTTAGATTACTTTCTTTAGATATTGTTCAACTTCAGGTAAAATAATTTTTTTGATCGCAACTTTGTTCCATCAGTTTTATTACCTATGTTTCATCATATTTTACATTGTATTTTGACATGAGAAAATCTTTAGATCTTAATAATAGTGTACCATTTTCTATTTGTTACAGCCTGATGATGGTAATTGTTACCGAAACTAGTTGCAAGTTTTAAGTCCTACTGGACATTATAAATATATTGTGGTTTGACTTTGAGTTTCATTGAACCCTTTATTTGGATTCTAACCACATTTCAGATATGGATGAACTCTTAGAGTTAAATCATAATGGAATCTCAAAAGCGGGAATGGCGACATATAGATATTATTTATTATAACAGTTATTAAACAATATAGAGAACAACATTGGCAAATTTTCTACCTTGACGAAACATGGTTCGATACACACGACACTGCACAAGCAGGATGGAATGATTTTTCAACAAAATGGCAAACGAAAACTCCTTCAAATGTTTGCAAAAGGATAACATTAATACATGTATATTCCGAAAATGGCTTAGCTCCGAACTGTCAGTTGCTTGCAGCTGAAAACATATTCTTCTTTAGATTATTGACAGGACACTAGCATACTACTATTTGAAGATTGGTTTGAACGTCGATTTGAAATATACCAGAAAATAGTGTGATTATAATGGACGATGAAAGTTATCATAGTCGTCAGGCAAATCATTTTCGTACTATAGTAGTACAAAAGCAGAAATTCAGGGACCGGGACCTTCAGAAATATTAATGGCTTTTAAAATTAATAAAGAATATGTGTGTGATACCCTTGCAAATAAAAATGGACATACAGTTTGCATCTTCCCGCACCTATTATTGCAAATTTAATCCCATTGAGCTAATATGGCACAAGTAATGTTAGAAGATATAATAATTTTCCCACTTTAAGCTCATCCGTAGTAGAATTGGTGGAAAATGTAGTGAGTAGGTATTCCTTTTTAATCCAGTCCTGTATATACCATTTATTGCTTTTTAAAGATTTTCGGGCCAACACAACTATACCTACTTAAGTGAATTTATGGATATTTACGGCAGCATAAGCCAACGATATATTTTGAACTAAATTATATGAATGGGCTTACCAGAAATCTTATTATTATTGTTTTTCCGTGTGGGGATTAGTTAAACTTTGTGTGCATTATTTACAAACATTAAGATACTGCGCGGAAAGATGTTTGGTAATTTTACACAAGAAATACTAAAAAATGTATACTTACATGCGTTTTATTAAAAGGATTGGATTCTGTACAAGAAAACGATAGGCAATTTAGTTTGAATGTAATTAAACTGGATACCATAGAAATTGAGGAGAAGAATGATATTATTACAAGGGAGGTGTAGGGGCCATCCATAAAGTACGTCACACGAATTTTAGGACTTTTGAACTCCTCCCCCCGTCCTTGTTACTGGTTGTCACATTTTTATAAGCCCCCCTCCTGATGTGACGTCACACATTTTTTAAATTTATGCATGAATTTACAAATAATCGAGAGAAAAAAGCTATTTTCATTTTTTACTCGCCGACGACTTAAACCTATTTAACTCCTTACCATTCAAAATTCTCGTGAATTTGAGTGTCTCACTTGCATTATAACGCCGCTCTAGAAGTTAAATGACGTTGCATGAGAGATTATCTCATAGCAAGAATACTAAATTATTAATAAATATAGATCAAGTTCGTCAATTTTTAAAATTTTCAATTCACATCCAAACTTTGCGTTTTAGTATTTTAAATTTTAACATGTGACGTCACAAAACTATTGACCCCCCATGCCCCTTGTCACACGATGTCACACTTCCTCCCCATTAACGTGTGACGTACTTTATGAATGGCCCCTGATCTAAGGAAACAGTCTTGGCAGAAAATGTGAAAGAGGGAAAAATGGAAGAAGGAAGGGAAAGCTTTGTTCAAAGATAAAACTATAATACCAATAGATGGAAAGATTGCGAATTATTTTAGTAACTATTTTTTTAAATCATGCTGTTGATATGTATTGGATAGAAATTTAAACTTATAAATAAAATACAAATTTATTAAATTCGCTAAAATTCACAATTCTTCTGATATAATTCACAACTGAATATTACTTAATAATGAATGAAAATTGTTTTTGCCCAAATACATCCAAAAATCAACAGCTATTTTGTCGTGGATTGGAGACTACATTTCATATTTTCAAGTAATATTTAAACAAGTGGTTGTATCGTTTAAACCAAACATTTTATAAACAAATACCTACTGACTAGGAGACAAAAAAGTTTCATAAAAAATGATGTGTTCCGGTGAAGTTCCATTTTGGATTACACTTTATGTTACAAAAAAGTGGGAGGATCAAAAGAGTGATAACCCTCTTCAAAAACCTACAAAAAATGAGAGAAAGTTATTGCTTCTACCCAAGTTTTATCACCTATTAAAATTTAACACGCCTTAATAAAATTTCCTGGAAAAATATTAAGCAGTATAAGAGTTAAAAAAAATGATAAGGGCTCCAAAAATTTTTTTGAATGCTCTCTTGCAAAAATGCTGTATACATCCCAATCTATTTTTTTCAACTCTGAACCAGAATAGACGAGTGGGTGCAGATGTCATCTAGCCCTTTTTTGTATATTTGGCAGTTGTTGCCTGGAGTAAATATTTTCAAAACAAAGTATTATTAATAATATATTGATTCCATTAAACATCAATACGTTTACTATAATTCCTTCAATTATATTTTAGCAATAAAAATAAATGACCACGTTCAAAACTCTTTCTCCAAGTTCGCCACTTTCCTAATATTTCCAGAGATAATCATAGAATCCTGTAAACTTGAAATGTTTTCTACAACATTAACGATCCACTGTGTCTGACAGAAAGCTTTATAACCGCTTAGGATTGCAGGAATTAACGTTCTAGCTCCTGCAACGATTTATTTGCTGTTCACTAAGAGAGGGCGCTGAAGTTAGGTAAGCTCGTTTAATCAATACGCTGCGAATAAAGGAACGTAAATTGACATACAGATGGCAGGATCTTACAAGTTAAATGAATAGTTAAATTACTTGAAAAAATAAATATTTTGATAGAATACTGCATTGTATGGATACATTTTTGAAACATTTTGATAATACAATAAAAATTATATTTTAGATACCCATGAAACATGATTTTTGTTCGATTTTTCCAAATATACAGTTTTTTTATAGAACATTAAAGTTACATGATATTATTGTTGTAGGGGCAATTCTACATGTGAACGTAGCTTAAGATATATATATTATTTGTGTTGGTACCATTGTGCACAATGACAGGATTAACTTCCTTTGTTTTATGAGAGCTGTAGGTACATGTGGTTTTATCTGTTACGCACTTTTCTATCAAAAATAATTCTTTAGTCTCCTCGTGTCTGATTTCTTCTATTAAAACGACAACAGGTTATGAGCCCAGTAACCATAACTGTAAAGTGCTTATAAAGAAAATCAGTATTGTGAGTAAAAACGCTGAATAGAAAATGGCGGCATCAAGTAACAACCCTTTTGGCAGTGTAATACCGTTTAATAGCGTAGGTTTTACAATTGGGAAATACCGTGTTAAATTAATACTAGAACAGAATAGCGTTCTCGAAGTCCGGATAGTGCCAGAGAACTGGAAACATATAAGAAGCACGATGTCAAGGCTCGGAACATTATTGTTCAATGTTGAGCAGACAATGTTTTGGAAACTATCAAACAGAAAGAGACTGCCCGACAAATGATAGAAACATTAAAGGACGCCTATCAAAAAACAGGAATAGCTACACAGATTCAATTACAAAGATAATTAAGAATTTTGAAATTCAATGGAAAAGTAGCCCTTGATGATTATTCAATTGAATTCGAAAAAACTATTACAGAATTGAAAAGTGCTGGCGGCAAGATGGGAAAAATGGAGTCAATTACTCAACTACTGGGTAGCATGCCAGAAAGCTATCAACCAATTGTACCGGCATTAGATGTTTTATTCTGTGATGAAGACTCATCGTCCGTGTTAACTTTCGATTTTGTTAAGAGCTATTAGCGGAAGAAGAAAGGCAGAAAAAGTCTACAAGTAAAAGAGCACACAATTCACAAAATGTTTTCCTAAGCAATTTCAGAAGACACCAACACATTCCGAGGAAAATGCTACAACTGTGGGGGTCGAGGTCATAAGAAGTTCCAGTGCAAGAAAAGGGAAAAGACAAACATAGCTGAGCGAACAGAAGAAGCAGACATTATGTTTCCGACAACAATTATCATTTTATAATTTATACAATGATATTATATAACGCATACAGCCGCCTGTTTTATTGAAGTTTTTTAACCGACTTCTAAAAAAATGGCTATCAACTTCAGTGGTTCTCAATTCGTCGAAGTCTATGTATGTTTTTTTTATGAATGTTCGAGCTTCTTATTTGGTGGTCAATACATCAAAATCATATTGCTGCAATTGAATTGTATAAAGGAAATGTCTTTCGAGTTGAGCCGATGTTAAGTAGAAGAAATTGTTTGACATTAACTTTTTCATATAAGATACTGCATAACCAAATCAATTGTTCGTTTTTACTAAACAGGATTAATTTTCTACCTATATTACCTAACCTAATCTAACCAAAATAGATCTAATTCTCTACTATATTCTCTCCAGTATATAGGCTCATCATTTTAAATGCTAACATTATTGCAATTTTGAAAACCGTAAAAGTTACGAGATAGGGTAAATGAGAGTAAAGTTGCCTTTTTGGGTGACCAGTGGCGGCTAGTACATAAACGCTGCAGACTCACAAAAAATTTTCTAATTAACTAAATTATTTCCTTTTATCAAATATAAAATTTATAATATATTTTTGATTCGCATTGTCATAATGATAAAAAAAACAAGCCACATCTGAAATAACAAACAAGCATAAATAAAGTCCACCAGTGGAATAACGAACCTCTTTCGCGCGGTCGTAAATTTTTTTTATAGCTGGGCCATACCAACGTGCTCTGCGAGCAATTTAAAACACCCGCGCTGCAAACTTCTCCCCCTTGACCATCTAAAACTAAGCCGTGATCATGCCTGATTTTCTTAAAATCATAAAATCGATGCATTTAGTTCAGCGCATCGAGGCATACGGTACGTTTCGATTTAAGTCCGTAGTAGAGGCCGAACGATGTTTTTCAACACTGAAACGAACTACAATATTTCTTAGAAATTCAATGACCGAAGATCGTTTAACAGCTCTTTCCATGCTATCTATTGAAAAAAAATGTATCCCCGAAATAGACTATTTTAATGACAAAGTGATAACAAAGTGACAAATTTGCAAACCGAAAAAAACGTAGAATAGACTTAATTTATAAGAAATAATTTGTTAGAAAAGTAGTGCCTAGAGACTCTTATAAGAAATAATTTTTTGTTAGCGACGTAGTGCTTAGTGCGTGACTCTTATTTTTCTTGTGTGGCTATTGACAATCGTTACAGAAATCCAATATTTCAACAAGGAAGGCGGAGAATGGACGATAAAATCGATGGGAGACAACCCCCTTACAAGCTAAACTTTTTTCCAAACTTGCAGAACACCTTAAAATTTTTACCACAAGCCTCCACAGTAATGTAATGGTATCAAAACATTCGTTAAATTATATTTATAAAATGGTGAATCGTTGTGTTGTACAAAAAAAAAATGTATAAATAGTGGTGTTTACAATACATCGCTTCACATATAAGCAGCAAGTTCTGAACAGTTCTACAGTTCTGAAACTACCAGTGTCGTTTAATTTGATATATAAATACTACCCATTCTAATAAGAGTACTGCAAGCGCCAAACGTGATGGCGAGCGATCGCGCAGGTATAGACTCTCCCAACTAAATTACTATTGGATTACGATAAGCCCCTTGCCGGTCAGTGTCGTACCTATAATTAGTTTTAATTAGGGTAGCAAATGGAACTTGATTTCTTTGTAATTTCTTTTCATATTTTATTCAGTACTATAGGTAATAGTACAGTTCATTAAACTGTTATATAATGATACCTACATACAAAATAAAGATTTGTGTTGAAATAGTTATTTTTGAAATTTATTTAATGTTACCTGTAGCGAGAGATGTTTTATTTTTCACATTTGATAACGTATCCGACTCACTTGATAACTAGGTTTTTGTTAGGCGATGACATTTTTTCAGAAACAATACAAAAATTATTCAGACAATGCCAAGCGCCAACAGAATTGGAGGACAACTAATGATACGCCTCTGTACAGAGCATTTATATGTCTTGCAAGTCCTGTACTGGGAGGTAACATTGAAAATGAGTTTGTGCGCATGGGGGCGGGCTCACCATCACGTTTGGCGCTTGCTGTACAATAAGTTGGATTACTCGAGATGCAAATAAACTTCAGCGATGGAAAAATATCATTCGGTAAGAGAATCCGAAGGAAGCTAGGCTATGTATTATGTTCTCTCTAAAGGCTCGTAGACATACAACGAACAAATGCTACTGGCTGGGGAATCAAACGCTTTCTTTCCCCATTGCCTGGGTTCACTCGGAGGCGATGGTACTATGGTACGGTATTCAGTAGTATTTGAGCTGTGTGATAATGAGGTGTTTATTTTTATTTGATTTATTATTAATGCAGCAAGGAGTTTGACCACTTTACAACTCATCGCTTTGAAAAAAGGGCATGCTTGCCTCTGTTTGAATGTCGAAAATATTCCAGAGAATTGATTCAATCGAGTTCGTTCGCTGTATAGGTGATGCTGTGAAACAAATAAACAAAATCTTAATGTATATGTCAAGATATTTTTTCCCATTGTGACATACCTAAGCTATTGCTCCCAATATTGTGATCAAACATAAGCTGTCCTATTTTAATTAAGATTTTAAATTAAAATTAAGTATGCTTAATTCAGAAAAAAATTCTGCAGAAAACATGAAATGGTTACATAATACATACAATTGTGTTCCTGTGTTAAAAAACTCGGACAGGCGGTCGCTCTTCAGTAGATTTCACTAAAAGTAGTAAACGGTCAAAGTGAAACAAGATCGAGGAGGTTCGATCTGAATTAAGTTCTCCTGAACTTGGAAAACTTCCCAAACGCAGCACTTCGAATCATTTTGAAGGGAACGATTTAAGTTTGTTATTACACCAAGAAGTCCGGACTTGTCAAGCAAATATTGGGAATGATTAAAGTGTTTTCCAATTCATCAACGAAAATATAAAAAAGATGTTTAATAATAAATTTGAATTTTCTTCATTAATTTGGAATATTTTAGTTGATACTAAGAATTTGAAAGAGAAGTGGTGAGTAGTTAGAGGTTGAACTCAATTTATTACATCCAGAAAAACAAAATCATACAATAGTATATTACGGACCAAGGCCAGTAAAGTAAGAAATGTCTCAGATCACATGTAATTGTCGGCCGAAGCGAAGCTGAGGTCGACAAACATGTGAAATGAGGCTTTCTTACTCACTGGCCGAGGTTTGTATGCTATTTTTCTGTTCGACGGAGCCGGAAAGCGACAACTTCGTTTAGCGCGGAGGCCCGAAAGTTGATGCTTTCCGGCCGGAGGACAGAAAAATATTTTTTCCTTATTAATAACACGTTGTTATAGTTCTTTCGCCATCAGAAGAGAGTAATAAAACCTAATTATGTATGCAAACTACAGCAGCGGTGGCCCAAAAAAAATCAGTATATTTGCAGATTTTTACCATAAAGTACTAACAAATTTCTTTTAGTTTAGCGGTGCCGACCAGTATACCTGATATAACAATAAACGACCCTTTTGTAATCGCCGAGAAACTGGTCAATAATCCTTGCATAAGCGTGGTTCTGGGTTTAATAAAAGGGGTACGATAAAACTACATTTTTAAGTAGTTATAGGTATATTGACAAATTACTTTATTTGGCATAATCAAACCAACATATTTTAATGGCTACAAAAGTTATTGATAGTGACATCAAATTAACCTGAATATTTCCAGAAAGTTTAGAATATTTTTAGTTTTCACCAAATTTCAAGTAAAAATATTAGTTTTTGTCAAAATGAAATAGTATATTATTCAACAAGCATATAATGATGGCTATTATTCACGAAGGTGCGTTTATGTCGCGAGCCGCAAGCGAGTGGCATAAACACCTAAGTGAATATTAGCCATTATATGCGAGTAGAATACGATATTTTGTCCACCACTATTAATTACCTGTTTAAAAATGAATTTATTTTTTTCTCTTCCCTCAAATTTAGGAAGATTGTTGGCTTTCATATCGACTTTTCTGGCAATAAAATTAAGGACACTATTTATTCTGCTTCTCTAATTTTTGGCGGGGTAACATTCATTTCGGTGTCTGATTCGCTTTCCTTATTATATTTTCTAGTAATTTCAATTCAAATTCAGTTTAATAAATTAAAACTGTTGCAATCAGCTATAAATTATTTAAAACGTTTGTTTCTTAGTTAAACCTTTTAAATTTATTTATTTGATTACAAAATCTTAAAACAGCTATACTCACACAGACTTTCATCGCTATCGGAACTACTATTGTTAACAACAAATGTTACAGGTGTTACGTCTGTAAATAGGGGTTGTCCATCTAATGACACTTGTAGAATATTGTCCATTTCCCACATTTTCTTTTCTTCTTCTACTACATGCTTAATACATTTTTCCCAATGGATGATTCCAGTATTCCATTCAGTATTGCCACTACACAATTTTCGGGTCTAAAACTACTGACATTTTCTAGACCATTTTGAGAACGATTCAAAGTCGAGACAGAAATAATTTTTGATTTCAAACATTTCTATATGTTCCCGAATATCTGAATCAGGCTATTAATGGTGTTATTGAAAAAAATAAAATAACCTAGGGGACTTGAATTTTTACGTTTGCTGCTTGGACGAAACCTGTCAAATCAATGTCACATGTCTTGTTTTTGACACTTGCAATTATTATAAACACAATAATAAACCATTTAAAAAAATCAATAAATCAAAATCACTATATATTATAAAACACAGATAGAGAAAAAACAAAACTGGAGTTAATTTCAAATGTCAAAAACAAGACATGTGACATTTCTTTGACAGGTTTCGTCCATGCAGCAAACGTAAAAATTCAAGTCCCCTAGGTTATTTTATTTTTTTCAATAACACCATTAATAGCCTGATTCAGATATTCGGGAACATATAGAAATGTTTGAAATCAAAAATTATTTCTGTCTCGACTTTGAATCGTACTCAAAATGGTCCAGAAAATGTCAGTAGTCTTAGACCCGAAAATTGTGTAGTACCAATACTGAATGGAATACTGGAATCATCCATTATCATCATTTACTTGTTTTATAGAGTTTTCCAGCAGTTTCCAAATATCGTTCAACTTAAAAAGTGTATTTTTCCGAGCTCCATCTCCTTTAAGTTGCGCCCAAATGAGCTCAATTGGATTGAGCTCACAGTGATAGGGAGGAAGGCGCAACACATTAATTTCATGTGCTGCTGCAATTTCATCAACTGCGTATCGTACAGGAGGTCTATTCAACTGAACTAACTGAATTAAGTAACTCAACTTTAAGTAAATCTTCACTACAAACAATCTTTCTTTTTCTTAACCATTCAACGATCTGAGGTTTGTTCCATGACGAAGTAGGAATATTGTGAGTGATAACTAGCATTATCCATTACTATCACGGACCCTTTAGGAATGAACTTTATCATTTGCTCGAAATATTATTCGAATACATCTGAATTCATATCCTCATGGTAATAACCAGTTTTTTTTATGCAAATATGAGACTACCTTCATTCAAAAAACCTTTGCTACTTCCAATGTGTACAACAATTAATCGCCGCCCTCTACCCGACAGAGGTTTAAATCCAGTGGATAATCCTTCCATAAAAGCTTGACGTGATGTCTGAATATTTTTGTCTTGCCACATTTTGGATACCGTGTGTCCCTCGTTTGCCCATTTTTCATCCAAATAAAAAATTTGCCTTCGTTCTGAACGGTATTGCAATATGGTTCTTAAATATTTTCTTCTCCATCAAATTATTTCATCCTTATCAATAAGGGTCGATTTTCTATCTGTTTTCGACCGTGTAAAATTTAATTCTTTAAGAGTTTCCCATAGTTTGGTTTGTTTTATATCGGGCAAATCGGAATCTTCTTTTATAGCATTCAAAATTTTTGCTAATGTTGGAATTTCTTTTTTAAAATAAAATTCGTGTACCTTGCATCTGATAGTCGTTTTCGTTTCTTCAGGAAGTACCTGTTTATTTTCCCACCGCTATGTGGTTTTGGTGGAATCAGAACTCCCGACTTTTGCTCACGAAGGAGTCTGTATATCGTTCATTTTCCCACGCCTGTAATTGTTGATGTCGCTGTCAACAGTTCCAGATGAAAGCTCTCTTTTTACATAGTCATACACATTTTTAATAATAAGTTTCTCATTTAACGATAAAGGAATACCTTTCATACGTTTCACAGGACTACACTCCAAACTATTTTCCATTTTCACTCCCTCTGTCTGTAAATTTACACTCAACTAATTTGATCTTTCACAACAAAAACGAAATAAAATGCTAAATAGTTACACTGCTTTCGATGTTTTTTTAGACTACTAAAAGATCCAGGCAAAGAATAATTTATATAGTGGAGGTTTAAAAGAATAATTTAGGAACTCATTAACTAATGACATAATGAGTAGGGTAATAGCCGGATAGCCTAATAGCTGTTTGTTCAATCCCCTTAATACCTACCTACATCCGGTCAGAAAAGTAAAATTTCCAAATTATTGTAATTTCTTGGTAAAATGCAGGTACAATTGAAAAATATTGCAATGCTAAAGTTACTTCAGTTTAAAATGACAATGACATTTTGCATATAATCCAAGTTCAACATCTTTCACATAACTTAAAGTTACTACCTAATATTTGTAGCCGGCGGCGACATGGGGTCTAAAGTAAATATTTATAGACTACCATTATAAATATAATTCTATAAATGTACGCCCATGGTTTACTGGTTTCCGATAATTTTAATACTCTCTCCTGATGGCGAAACAACTATAATTTTAACACTCATATTAGGTTTTGGCCTAGTTTTTCTCCCTCCAAGGGGCGTCTTGAAGTTATGCTGAACAATAATATCCGTCACCATTCTTGTAGTTTTGTCATGGTAAAAATATCCTGGTGGAACCTCTTAAAGTACCTATGGCAAACAGCAACCAAATTTTTAGAAAAACATTTCGAGTGACTAGAAAGTTCTGAGCTCATTTTTATGAAAGATTTTCACACTGATTTTCTCAGATCAATTACATTGAGTTAGTTTACCAGCTGCTAGTTGGCGAATGATGAGACACAAAACCTTCCACTCTCTCAGTTGCCAATCTGGCTTGCGAGTATTGTTGATATGTCACGCTATTACGTATTATACGATGTATTTTTTTTGTTTTTTTTCCTGAACATTAATAGATCCAGCATTAAAATGAGCTTCCGTAGATATTTTGTAGACACTAAAACCTGGAACTATCCAGATATTAGCAGCTAGCTCACCTTCGATGGGACATGAATAAGTTTACTAGCAAACAAACCAACAAGCAAGAGGGTAGCGAGTGAAGTAGCCCGGCTTTCAACTTTACTAGCTATAGTTTACCCATAAATGCGACAGAGTAATAAATATTCGTGACCCTTGCAAAAACAATCCAGGACTAATCATCCAAGTAATATTAAAATATTATCGTGAATATCGTAATTGTTACACGCTTTATATTACACTTGTATGTTTGTTTGTTTGTAACGCAACCTTTAAACTCGATTTTGACCCACTTTAAACGCTCATATTATTTCGAAAATTTGCACACCTGATGACAATACAATATATTAGTAAAATATAGGGTGTTATAAAATCTTAAACTTAAAAATAAGTTCATGAAGTATATTATCGTTTTTCCTTGAAAGGTCCTACTAGAACTGATATACTAACAGGTGCCGTGGCTCAATTGGTTGAAGCGACTGTCTAGTAGTGAACAGGAGATCGCGAGTTCGAATCTCACCGCGACCTCATGGATAAATGGATTACGAACGAAGTTATGAATATGAATAACAAAAGTAAAATCAATCAGCTAAATATATTATAGTTTAATTTTTATAATTCAATATACAGGGTTTTTGATTAGAGTGATAAAGCTCAGTAGGTCAGCTATCATAGAAGATACCGAAAAAAGTAATAGGTATGAAAAAATTGTAGTTAGCCTTACGCTTCATATTTATAAAGTAGTTACAATGCTACGGGGTGCTCCATAACTCGATGCCAGATCAAAGTTATGTTTTTTTTGTAACGCAACCTTTAAACTCGATATTTACCAACTTTAAACGCTCAGATTAATTCGAAATTTTACGCACAAGGACCGATGACAGTACAATAATTTTAATTAACTAAAAAATAATTCCTTCGAATTATGTATAAAACTTCACTTTTTTAATGTTAACATACATCATAATATTTGGTACCTACAACAACTTGGTTGATAAATTAGTATGTCTTCGTAGCCGAGTGGTATAGAGGTTTGGCTGCGAAAAAAACACCTTATACCTAGTAAATCGAACTAAAAAGTAGAAAATAATTCTTAATTTAAGAATAAAATGATTAACGAGAAAATAAATGTCATTGTGGTAGGTAAAGTCAGGATTCACCATGAATCAGATTCGCGAGATATCCTCGAGTGACACTCCCGCTGTCTAATCGCGCTTTTTGATCCTGAAGATTCCACTCATTTATGATAGCCCTGAAATTTGAATATATTGTCATTCTTCCTTTCTATTTTTCCAATATTTCGAAAAATTTACACCTAATTCGGATAAGAAATTATTTCGACGCATAAAACGGGTAAAAATAATTTTGAGACAGTACAGCAAAAAAAAGGTAGTTTCAAGTGTTTTGAAAAAATAACAATGAATGTTTTTCGAAGAAGGTATAGTTGACGTAATACTTTTAGTGCAGAGATCTAATCGCATATCCCCTTTAAGTTATGTTGCGGAGCTAAACTCTGAAAAGTATTAATATTATTTTTGTCTACTTACCAAACATAATTCTATATTGTATTTGATGTTACGTAATTGTTGAGAATGCATTCGGTTTAAACGGGATACCAGACGTGAACTGAGCCCTTTTTGTACAAATATATATAAATATGTAGGTATAATTACATGACTTACAATTTCCTAAGAAAAACACTACACTCTTTCTTGATGTCAGACTACCAGCTAATGAGTCAACACGTGTGGCCATCCTAAAATTCAAACCCTTTCAAAGATAAGTAGTTATAGTTCAGTCAAAGATGTAAAAAATAATAAATTATTTGAAATTTATATTTCTACATCTTCTTAATAAAACGAGATATAAGGTAGTGTTAACTGTCTGGTATTATAATTAAGATGTTTTTAAATATAAATAGGTTAATATTGTTTAAAGCAATGTTTGATATTCGGTTTATAAATAGCAGAGGAAAGAACAAATAGATTTTAGATTTAAAGAAACCATGAATATATACTGTAACGTTTATTCTAATTTATATTTACAATTAATTTATATTTACAGATTTATATGTAATTCAGTCCTTATTTAATAATTTATGTAATACACTAAACACACTAATTATAATTTATATGAGAGTCACTTGATAAACACTTTATCGAGGCGCGATTACTTTCCTTCGGTATCAACACTGACTGATTGACTAATTGCCTGCAGCGAAGCTGGTGGCCTATTTATACTCGCACGCCGTAATTCTCGAAATTTCTCGCGGGTGCACTGGATATTCTCGACGTTCTGGCGGATGCACCGGGTGCGGTGGGTATTCTCGATGTTTCTCGAAAATTGGGCGGAGGAACCATAGTCGTCTCATATGGGGATTTCACTGGGGGCACTAAGTGAGCATATTAATGCAGTAGCTCGCGTAACAATACATTAAAAGAAAGCTCGAGTCATCGTTTAGGTAAAGATACATTAACGCTAAGTATCTTAAAAAGTAGGTTGGCGCTCCATAATTGCGGGTTAAAAATGATCGTTAGACAGTCGATAAATTTATATAATTTAATTTAGTAATTAAAATTTATAATTAAAGATTATTAAATTCATTTTAACGATTATTAGTTGAAAGTAAAATATTAAATGAATGTATCGTCAACTAAGCATTTTAAATAATAATATTGACTGGACTATGACGATATCCTCGAATTAGAGTCAAACAAAAAGCCGACAACTCTAAGTTCGCACAATATCTTTAACGCCAAGTATACTCTCCTATTAATTGCCAACATAAAGGCATGGTTAATGACGATTTGGTGATATTTTTCACAGATTTCACTAGAAATAGGGTACCTACAAGATTTTAAAAGAAATGTTGAAATCCTGACTACAATATAATTTCAAATCAACCCGCCAGAATCTATATATAAACTAAATATAAATTGAAATTTTACTTTTTGACAAACAGACATAATAAACTTAATAAATCAATCTTCTAATAAAATGTAAGTAGGTATATTTCCTGACATGCATAAATAGGTACATAGCTATGCCAATATTTTCTTCATACAACAGATTTCAAAGATTGGTAAGTGGTGGTTACCTCCGAAGGATTTCTAATTAAGTTGTCTAAGTGCCGGGAGTTGCGCTGGTTACCGCCTCCCGCTTTATCACTCCCCGCAGTCCCCTCAGCCTTCATCTCCAAACCGGCAACCACCCGCCCCACACCTTCTAAAGCTCATTTCCGGCATTCGCCGCCTGTGCTATATTAATTTTAAATTAAACCCGGATAAAACCCCCTCCAAGCTGCCGGTCTGCCTCTCCGGATTATCTAATGTACTATCTCTCGAAACAAGGAAGTACCCAAGGGGAAATCTAACTAACTTATGGCCCCAATTCTAAAGTATTTTTTCTGAGGGATTAGTATCAAAACAAAATATAATGAAATGTATTTTGATTGAAATAAAACGTTTTTTTTATAGAAAAAGTTGTATTACTTTTGAAATTGTTAATGTGTTGTATTTGGCGAATTGATCAAAAATTTGTATCAGCATAACTTTATCATGTATATAGTTTTCGATATACAGAGTATGTAAAATTTTTATGGGAATATGAACAATTATAATACAACGAGTAGTGTGGTAATTCGCCTTAAGCGTTTATGACCATGAATAATAATATTCGACAATCTTTGACTTCGAATTGTATTCAATTCACCAATTGAATGGAATAGCCTGTTTAATATTTTAAAGTACTCACTGCAACCACCAAACTAAATTCAAACCCAAGATTCCGAAAATGTAAGCAAACACTAGCGTACGGCATCCACGTAAAAGATGTCCTGCTATTGGCTTGTTTTTTTTCTCCAAGGATTTACTTTCATTGAATAGAAAATTATAATTCTCTACCCTGTTATAGGATTAAGTCCTCTTCAGGGTTTGGTTTGAAAACAAGTGATTTTATGTAGGGTACAGCTTTAGCTGTGCACCTTTGGGATGGCCATTTGGTTAATTGGCACAATGAATCACGGTTCCGATCATTGCGGCAATTAAGATGCAGGAGAATCCACAGAAAACCTGTATCCATCATCCCAGGTTATTATTATTATTTTTCGTATTGTGTATACTTTAGGTACTGATAAGTACCTGAAGTGTGTTTTTGCACTGAAAAGTGTTGTGCACTAAAAAGTGCGTTTTTGTTGTTTTGCGCCTCGCACTCTGTGGAACACCTTCTCTCGTGGAGACGATCGGTGCACTTTCTCTATCGAGTTCTACATTTTCGGTGCACTTTTCCGTGTCCTAGGTTAAGAAATTGGCGTATTACTGAGGAATGCCTTGTTGCCTTGTCCCTGTTTGCGCAGATGTGAAGCTTGACTTACATTCAGTGGAGAAATGGCCTATGGTTGTACGGAGGAAGTGCGTTGGTTTGATATTTCCCACCGGTGGTTTAGGCCATAAAGGAAATCCCCTTTGGAGAATACCTGGTGTAGTTGTGTTTCAGAGTCGGTAATGACTCTGATTAAAGAAGTTGGAGAGTCTGTTGCCTTAGAGACGATTCTCCAAAACTTTTTGAAATGTCATTTAAATATTTTGAGGTGATGTCTACCCCCGCTAGGGGGTGAAAGTAGCGAAGTCAAAAATACCCTTTGATCAAAAATCGACGGTTCTCTGCGTTTTTGTTAAAACGTTGACGCAGTTCCTGATAATGGCTCTGTTTCGTTTTCGTCTGGCCACCCTGTATATTAAGTTCTTTGAGTAGGTCGTGAATTTTGTTGTTAGAAATAGTCTCACTGGAAAAGACAAATGTTGCTCCAGCTAGGAGAATGTTGCTTCTGAAGCAAGATATTGTTCGAATAAGGAGATACATACTACTTTGTTGTCTCCAATGGCATTTTGGATTTTAGTTTTTTGGGTTAAATTAAATTTTTTTGCGGAAGGCAGTACAATTCGATTATGCCTTTAAGAACGAAACTTGGTCTATTAGTTTTTCGTTCCTTTTCAGAAGGTTCAAAAGTTTTTCCTGAGAGCAGTATTTGGGTGGGAGGCTACGTAGATTAATACCCGATTTCACCAACCATTTCCTAAAGTTAGGTAATAGGTACCTAAGGAGTGATATTATCACTCTTAAATGTTACTTATCGCGTGATTAAACGTAAATTGCACTTATGAATTCCTATGTATGTATGTGAATTGGGGTGACATTCACTGAGACCTAAAAGATCTATTGTGCCCCCTTATTTCTACTTAGTTCCTGAGGAAAGTCTCAGAGACTAGTAGCTCCTTTAGTCCTATTCCCAGGAGGAATTTTAGGATATCTGCAGGCTTTAACTTAGGTAAATGTCCCTCTTCTATCCAGTAATCTCCAAGGTGTTGTGCCCTAGGATTCTGAATTGCTGTGCAATTCGCAAGTATGTGGATGGAGGTTTCTTCTTCCAAGCCAGCTTTTTCAAGTGCTCATTCAGACGACAATGTCCCGTAAGGATCCCTGTTAAAACTGTTGGTGCAGTTTTACTTTGACTTATGCACTCATTTGATCTAAACAGGTTGTAGTCACCCAGAAGAATCTTTGATTGTCTAAGTCCTACTAGATCTTTCCAATGGTCAGATCTTCTCTTTTTTTCGGCTTTGCCTATTTCTTCCAATATTACAATGGAGCTGATACCGCAAAAGGGTTCCTGCCCCCAAAAGGGTGTTCCAGTCCCCCTCTTTGCTAGTTCATCTGCTATTTCATTTCCTTCCATCCCAGTGTATCCAGGAATCCACAGTAAGGTGACTATATTGTTCTCGTCTAGTTCGTTTAGTTTTCCTAGGCATTCCCACATCATTTTGGAACTGATAACACAAGAGCTCAGTGCTTTAATGGCTGCTTGACTATTCGACATTATGATAATTCTATATCCTTTACCAATTTTTCTTATGGCGTGAATTTCCGCTTGAATGATACTCGGGGCTTTTGCCAAGCTTTCAGAGTGTTTGGTTCCTGGTCCGTACATTCCTATCCCAGTTCCTTTTATTGCTTTTGAGCCGTCTGTGTACCATTGAATGGCATTCTTTCCAAGTTTGGTAATGGTATTTGGATCCCATTCCTTATTGTTGCTTAATTACGTGGCATGTCCCAGGTTTTCTGATTTCTAAGAAGTAAGGAGGTGGTTTTTTTTAATGATTCCCTCTCTACTTAGTCTGTATTTTGTTCTTTCTGCAACACTTTCCACCACCATATGTAGAGGTGTGAATTCCTATCCTATCCGATTTAGGTATTACCTTACTTAAGGAATTGTTTGGTGAAATTGGCATTAGTGTTTGGAGTTCTGTTGATGAAGAGTGGGAAGATGATTTTGATGAAGAAGTCCGAACTGGGGCTTCTTCATCGATATTTCTTGGAAAGGAGGCCTGGGAAGAGCGTGATTAGTGAGGGATGGATGAGGCAGGCTTTTGCCTTTGATGTCTGAGCGTTTGTGAAGCTAGCCAGAAGAATGGAATCGGCTTGGAGTTGTTAAGAGGAATTATCTTGAATGAGTTCGACGAGATATTGCATTTCCCCTAAAGTGAGTTTGTTGAGATTTGAATGGTTAGGTGGTATTATTGGGATTTCGATTAGGGGACGTGGTTTTTTAGAAGATCCAGAAGAGGTCTCTAAGATTTGGGGATTGAAGAGTAAGAAGATGGAAGCTTTGGAAATTCATCATCGTCAATGTCTTTTAGTTTGTCCTCGTAGAGGGCGGAAGGGTGGTTTCCTTACCATTGTTTACTATCACTGGGTTGCACCGTTATAAGTATCTACTGTGTTTCTGTAAAGAAACCCACGGTAAAGTTTTTCGTAGATTTTTGAATTATTTTTGTTCAATGCCTGGCCTATTTTTCAAACAGCGACTAATAACTGGTACTGCTATTGGCCGCTACTAGTGTTTGTTTACAGTTTACATCATCGGCAGCTTGGGTTTGAATTAAGTATAGAAAAATATCCAGTTATATTTTCACTACTGAAATACCTACTCATTCAAATGTTCTGTTGCTATGATACGAAAGTAAATATCTGCTAATATTTGAAAAATGATTTGGTGAATAAAATAAAATGTTTTTGTTTTCGTCTTATTTACATAATAGCATAAGCCAACTAGCTATTATATAAAATACTCTCAGTTTTTTCAAAATATTTAAATATACAGTTTTTAGTTGTAAAGTAATTAAATTATCGAAATTCATCTCCTGAGAAAATATTATGGTTCCGGCCTTGCTTTGAAAAGAATTTCAGATGAAAATGACGGGAGAAAAGCGATGCTGTACCAGAATGCAGGAAATAACTCGGTCTTGAGGTAGATTGCCATTAATATCGTCATTACTGGATGGAAATTCATTTCGCGTCTTTCTATAAATTCACTTAACGAACACCACTCCGGCAGATATAGGAAGTGTTCATACTCGCCGAGCTGAGAATTATTCAAGCAGAACCACAAATAGGTCCCTTTGTTATTTTGGAAATTTAATTTTAATTCAAACTCCGATAGGCAACGGGTATTCAAAGCGGAACTTTTAATATTAAATAGAGTTTATATCTCAGAATTCCATCATATACTTAATACTTTAATATTCTAAGACAAATTGGATATGAAAATTATTATTGTAGGGTGTTGAAATCTTGCCAAATCTGAACCGATATTCTGGAATCGTATAGATTATAGTTCCAGCTTTCTTTAAACTTGGTGGCCCCATTATTAAACCCTTATCGTTAGATTTGACCTATACTTGTCTTGATCAGTTCTTGATAGTGATGCCCACGATATTTTCGTTTGCGAGAGTTGAGACTCGAGACGATACTTTAAATTTTCCTTGCGAGACAAGGCGAGACTTTCAAAGTCTCGAAGTATCGCATATAAAAATGCCAAATATTAATTCATTATTATAATGATCGCGGATGTTGACATACATTTCTTAAATCCGCATAATAGCGAACAGTCTGTGTTTACAATAACATTGCCTCGGAGAAACGAGAAAACATCTTTTTTAAATATTTGCTTTAAAACCGAAACAAAGTGGATGAATTGCTTCTAATGGGTTTTCAGGCAGCCCGTGATAAAATTCTAAGACACTACCGAAAAACGGATTGGATATATAACGCAGTGTTAATTTTGGATCCTCGGCATAAATTAGAAACTTTACTACTACGTGAGGTAGAGAGTTGAAGAAAACCACCCTGGAAAAATTTGAAAATATATACAAAATTTATTTCTCAAAATTTGAAGGTGAAAAATTAAAAAAAAACAGATTATAACAAAGGATCTTTAAAGTCAGATTTTGAAATTGATTTTCATGCACTATAATATATGACGCCACATGATATTATCGTGTGGCGTCATCATCGCCTAATGCAGGAGTGATGAGGAAGTTTCAACAATATATTTATTTGGCACGAAGTGACAAGATAACAAATATACTACAATGGTGGAAGGACCATGATTCTCAGTTTCCGATTTTGAGTGCGATGCATTTTCTCAGCATCCAAGCTACATCTGTTCCGGCAGAAAGGCTTTTCCCGGACTTCTTTAACAATAAGGAAACATCGGAACCTGCTGAATAATACATCAGCCTTTTATGTTTAAATGACCAAATTAGATGGTTATAGGTATCTACGCTTTTCATTATTCCAACCAAACACCTTACTTATGTTATGTTAGGTATGTTAGGAAAATGAATCATTTGGTACATAAAAGATTTTAATTTAAAATTGGCGCGCGCTGTTAAGAGGTAAAAGAGGTTCGATTTTTCTCCGAAAAGATACAGGGGTTATTTTAGATTTTATTTGTATATATTATTTACATTCGGCATCCCCTTTAATCCATATACTAATTTTAAAAATCACAAAAAAATCTAATTTATTATTATGTATTTCTTGTGACGTGTTTAATGCTTATTTAAATGCGCTATTTTGATACATTAATAATAATTGAATTTTGGTGTATTTTCAAATCGTGGAAAATATGAAAAACACGAAAATATTGCGAAACTTTCGCGAGACTCTCGCGCGAGACATAAGACGAGACGATACTTTTATTGCGAAACGAGACGAGACTTTTACTGCGAAACGAGACTCGAGACGAGACATTCCACTTTTCTTGCGAAACAAGACAAGATTTTTCAAAGTCTCGTTACGTCTCGTGGGCATCACTAGTTCTTGACCTGAGCAGCTCCTGAGAAGTTATTTTACTATGAAGAAAAGGTTATATAACTTAATTAAATTTGTTTGTGGAATATGTCTTTCATAAATAAGTAGTTTATATCAAAAGTATTTAATTACTGTGCACTCAAATTGACAAAAAAAAACACTAGTGTGTAGGAAATCGGTAGGCGAGACTGAGGGTACATTGGAAAAGTGGATAAAATGGACACCTTCAAATTTTCCGCCTAAATTGCGATACTGCTGCCACAGTGCGAGCATTCGAGTGTTCTTTTAGCGAAGAATCAGCTTGCTAATGCTCATTGCCATGTGAAGACGCCTGTCGTTTTTATAGCGAACTTTCGGTTTTGTTATAAAATTTAAGGTAAGTGCTAACGTTTTGCAATGCTTTCGGTTATGTATTTTTTAAATTCGACCTTGAGACTACATAATGTGAGTTATTTAAGAGCCATTCATGTTCATAATTTCTTAAAATAGTATTTGTTTTTTCAAATAAATATAAAAAAATAATAAAATGTAAATAGGGGATATAGTGAACAGTGTCCGCTGTATCCCCAACTTGTCTATTTGGCAACTCCTACAAACAACTCTCGATGCATTAACATTTTTTGTGTGCAGATGGTCAAAGTCTACAAGAAAAAACCAAACCAAAGGCAGTCGAAGATGTGATAAGCAATGTAGGCAGCCTCAGAAAAGTGGCTGAACTCCATAATCTTATAAAGTCATCGTTAGCAATTTACGTAAATAAAGCAAAGGAAAATGAAATTCAAAATATTTCATCTAAGCCAACTTTAAAAATCAACAGAAATTTCCTGATACTATGGAGAAAATACTAGCACAATATCTACTGAAAAGTTCCAGAATGTTTCATGGACTCACGCCCAAAAAACCAGACAGTTAGCCTTCCAGTTTGCAATAAGAAAGTCCCCGATTCATGGAAAACAAGTGAAATGGCAGGTTCAAATGGTTCTCGGCTTTTTTGCGGCGAAATCCAACTTTGTCAGCGAGAAAACCAGAAGCCACATCTCTTGCTCGAATGACTGCGTTCAACAGAACCGTTGTGGGTGAATTTTTTTATAAACTCGAAAAAGTGACCGAAAGACACAATTATCAACCATGTCAGATATATACTAAATTTAGACGAAACTGGGATGACAACTGTACCACCAGTTGAAAAGGTTGTTGGAAAAAAGGTGAAAAACAGGTTGGCCAAGTTTCGTCCAGAGAGCGCGGCGAATTGGTAACGCAAGTTGGAATTATATGTGCAAATGAAAACGCATTACCTACCACCTATTTGGGTTTTTCCTAGAGTGCATTTCGATGAACATCGTATGATGTCAGGGGCAATGCAAGGATCCATGGAACTGGTATACAAATCTGGGTGGATGACATCAGAGAATTTTTTCAAAGTTCTGGAGTTCTTTAAAAAAAATGTTAGATGCACTAAGGAAAACCCAGTATTAATAATATTAGACAACCACGAGTCACACCTTAGTATTGAGGAAATTGATTTTTGAAAACAAAATGGAATAACAATCCTTACACTGCCCCCACATACATCTAATAAATTGCAGCCACTAGATAGGTCTGTGTTCGGCCATTTTAAAAAATATTTTAGCGAAGCAGTGCACACTTGGATGTTATCCCATCCTAATGAAACTCTTTCTATTTATGCATTACCTGAGTTATGCTCCAAAGCCTGGGATCGAGCTGCTACACCTGAATCGATCAAGTCAGGTTTTCGCAAAAGTGGAATTTTTCCACTAGACAGAAATATATTTCAAGACTATGAATATTTGTGCTCTTCCGTCTCTGACCGTCCAGCTCCAAATAATGAAAAAAAAATTAAAAATATCAAGACAAAAAGTACCCCACCAACAAATAAAGACGTTTATTCTACCACTGCATTTTACCAGAAGTATGTAACGAAACACAAAGTACCCCACCAACAAATATGGGCGTTCCTTCTACCAGTGGCACTTTACCAAATTTAAATAACGATGGAAGCACATCGACTTATTTTATTCCCCCCGATTTAATTGCTCCATACCCAAAGGCTGGTCCGAGAAAAATATCTTCGAGAGGAAGGAAGAGAGGTAGATGCATGATTGCTACCGATACTTCGGAGAAGGAGGAGCTAGAATATCGAAAAAAGTCACCAGAATTAAAAAAATTTTACGCTTTAAAGAAGAAAGTCCTCGTTGAAAGTTCTTTATCTGAGAGCGATGAAATAGATGAAAATATTACACAGGATTCGTCTTCAGAATGGGACGGATTTGAACAAGAGGATGACAAGGACCTAAATAATGCTGAGGAAGGTAACTTTAAGGTTGTAAAAGTTCCTGGAAAAACTGCATCATCTGGTAGAAATTATGTTGCTCGAGTACAACGCAAACTTCGGGATGGATTTGAAGTTCGTTTTTATAAAAGGCTTATTCCATCAAATAGATTTCAAATAACGGAGGAAAGTTCTTCTTTTATATCTAACGAGGAAGTTGTTTCAATACACCCAAAGCATCGTACATCAACTAACGACAAGTAGATTCACTTGCGTCGGAACGTTTGAAATTTTTGGCACATCGTCTCTCTGGCGCCATACTCGCCCGTTATCATAATACAACAATTACGAGGGACATACGTGTGGTTAAATACGTGTATGTACTGATTTGCAGTGACCATTATAATACAGGAATATTAAAATAAAATTTAAAAACTTTTAAATCAAACTACGGTGTAATCGAACAAGCTTCTAAGGAATATTATTGATTAAATTGTTATGTTTAGCATAGTAATTATTACAAATGTTTAAGTATACTTAGTTTGGGGTGTTGTTTCTGTAATTTTTCTGTTTTAATGTTACGATTAGCAAATTTTAATGTATAATAAATACGTAATCTTGTATACAATGAATAAAAATAATCAACTGGGAAATTTGTACAAGGATGCCACATTTTAACATTCTTAAAGCTATTTTTAAGCTTCATACCGACACCATATTCAGAGGCTATTTTATTAAATTTATTTATAAATATGTTTTCCAATTCTATAACGAGTTCCACAAAATTTTTGGGAGGCACAACCAAATTACAAATGTTGGATGAAACACTATAATCTTTATATTTCATAAAAACGGTAGCGTCTCCTTCTAGATTATCTATCTTAATAAATTCTAAGCAAGTGTTACACGAATGCTGCAATAAACACTTTTTAAGTAGGTATCCAGTAACGTATACCAGTGCATTTCCATCGACACTTTTTATATTTCTATAATCAGTCGTAAACACTTTTAGAGGAGTATAGATATTATTTGTAGTCGTAGAACTAACTGTACTTTTAAGCAATTCAGATTTTGTATTAAGCAAAATTTCATTTAAATCTTGCATGCAGTTTGCTCCTTCGGAGTAATCTAAATATTTAAGAGAAGTAATTTTTTTAAACGCTCTGCAGAATTGGATTGGCGTAGGGTTTCTTGCATTACCACAACAATTTCTGATTTGCCCAAAAAAATTTTCCAGACAATCCTGGTTAAGGTTTCTCGTTAATAAGAAAGTGTAATTTTTTGTTTGGTGTAACATTTCCCACAAAATAAAAATAGCTTTAATTGTCAACTTCCACCCAAATATAAATTTAAGTTGTTTAGTAACATTTTTTCCGTTAGAACTGGAAACTTGAAGGTTGCTAAACATTGTGAGCATATCTCTAAGAAAAGTGTTTTGCTTTTCAGTGCCCATAAAGGCATTGAAATTATTTAAATGACACGAGTTTAGAATGTCAAAGAGATCGTTCATATTTTGTATGAAAGTAACTGTAGTTCTGGCTGATGCTGGTAGAATTTTAAAGTCAATATAAGTACTCAATGCCACGGCTACAGAGTGACTAAAAACTTGGGAAGCAAGTTTTACCTTCATCTTTTTAAAACTGCTGGGGTAGATATGTTCATTAGTAAGTCTGGGTGCCAATCTGAATTCTTTTTGTTTCTCGTAATTATACATCGTATCTAAATAGGCTTTGTTGGTTTCACCATTTTTAACTATGAAATTGTATTTAAAGAAATTGTTCCTTGTCGATTTCAAAAGATGAGGTACGTCAAATAAATAAACAATTTTTATACTATCCACAAAAAATACCGGATTGTCCTCAGTTAACTTTAACGAACTTTTCATCAGTTTTTGAAAATTAGATCCTTGATCAGATATTACTCCCAAAACATTTAATCCTGCATTGGATATTTTTCTGACACTTTCAAATAATATGTCTCTTAGATCATCGGCGGATGCCGAATTTTTATAAAAAAAAATAAGCAACAGGCTGTTTCCAGCTAGTTGCTATACCTAGCCATCACTACCAGTACACTAGATGCGATGTCCATACTATTTTGGTTAGTTTCTTTAAACCCAACAATTTTGTAAATAGAAATATTATAAAATAAATTGGATTTGATTGACATTTCATCTAGACACAAAACACAATCTCTTTCCTTTTCACCTAACAGCTCGGATCTTGATTTCATTAAATTAAAAATTGAATCATTAAATCCCGGTTTTAAAATCCAGCGTCTAAGAAAACGATGAAGTGTTGATATTGAAGGCATTGTACAAACTGTTGACATTTTTCTGTAAGCTTTCGGACCTAAGAAGTAAACACTCAAAGCAAATTGCTTAAATTCGTCAGTATATCTTGCTCCTTTTGGAGCTTTATTCAGTAGCTTAAACTGACATTCTAGAAAGTTGTATGATTTTTTGGAATAGTTTTTTTTAAGAATTGCAAAACGTCTTCAAAATTAATGTTCGTTTCTAGAGACTTTTTGGAATTAGATAATCTGGCAGAGGTTCTCTTGAGATTCCTAATTTTTTTTCTATATATCTTTTTCCTTGGTGTAGAAGCTGAAAGCTTTGGGCACGTCTGAACTCCAATATCTATAAAGTAAGTTTATTCATTTTGTTAAGGTCTTTTAAAAATATATTTAACCATACCTATTTGAGCACTAGTTGTTTGAATAGAAACGTCACTGCAGACTTTAATAGGAACGTCACTGCAGGCTTTAATAGGAACATCAATATATTCGTCGTTATCTAAAACAAAAGTTTCACTTTCATCGTTTATGTTCAGATTTTAATAGAACCAATTCAATCAATAATTAATTAGTTCAACCTGTAACTAAAATTAAAGCAATAAACACATAGAGAAAATTTCTCACCTTCAGTTCTTTGTAATAATAAAGAAGGAATTGCGAGACAGTTAATTCGATTCTTCAATTCATTTGTGAAACTATTGTCAGTAAAATGCAAATTACAAATTTTTATCCTATTATAACATTGTTCCACCGTTATATTGGCATATCGGTGGTTTCCTTTAAAACCCAAAACATTTTTCCAAGCTTCACATCTGCAATATAAAATAGAAAATAAAAAAAGTTTACTTGTATACTACTAAATTACCTCTTCTCTTACCTAATTTTGTCTTTTGGGCATCTAAAAAACGATCTCTCTTTCACTTTACTGCGACAACCATCAACAGAACAATACACCACTCCAGGCATTTTGTAATGAAATAAGTCACTATAATATTTATACTAAATACAAAATTATAATAAAAATATGTATAAATATTTTAATATTCACGCAAAAACCATGATCTGCTCACAAAAACGAAAACAAAAAGCTTTAATTATATTTCCGAAGTTCCGATCAGCATCACATTAACACTGCGCGCTACCCCTGTATTCAACACTTTCTCGATTTAAACTCGCCAGAACTCAGCAGTCGATAGAAGGGGTAAGGAAATTTTCGGTAACCACTGAATCGACGAAGTGAATTTACTTGTTGTTAGTTGATGTACGATGCCCAAAGGCAACAGAAGATGCACGACCGCGCTTCAAAAATATGATATATTTTAACGTAGATCTTACCTAGTTTAGTTTGCATTAATTTAAGTATTTTCTCCAAGACTTTCCATACCTAGCTTAGTTTTTCAGCATTTTGTGCAAGATTTTCCATTCAGTACAGTTTTTTCAGAAGTTTATTCAGTTTTTTTGCAATAGTTCTATGCATGTGATATATTTTTTATTTATATAACGTATATTTTGTGATTACTGGTTTTGAAATAAATATCTTTTTGACCTATTAGCATGTCCATTGTTGCCTCAGATCTGAGGATAGAGTGGACAATTGCCTACTAGTTTTTCAAGCCTCACCAAAGTCAAAGTACTTGGTTTAGAAATAGCCTTTAAACAAAATAACGTTACTAATGGGTAGAAAAAATATCTTCGAAAATTTTGTGAAGGTGGATTACCTACAGAAAAAAATATCACTAAAAAATCAAAAACTGTCCAATGTATCCTCAGTCTCCCCTATATACAAACGAACTTTCGAGTTCACCCACCATTTTTTTTCTGGTCAAGCTGGCTCTATTGTGGACATCCTCCAGAATGTATTAGGAAGAGCTTAGCAGTATTATAAAATATGGACCCTCTACTGTATTATGGTAAAAGGAAGTTACAAAATACCTGTCGGTTTGTTAACAATTTGCATTTATGCAGACATATGCATAATCTGTCACATTCGAGAAACAAGCGCATACATTGTGAAAACTATTAATTCTAAGATTACCAGGAGAAAGAACAATACCCCATATGAGGCTGTAAAAATAGTATTAATTAGAAGAAGTGTAGATATCATATCATTCCAGTTTATGTAGAAATTGCTCACCACTAGAGTAACAAAAACGAGGACGAGTAAAAGCACAGTCTCCATGTGAACTACCAGAGAATATCCACAAAGAGAAGAACCATCCCCGTTAATGTACAGTCTGACGGAAGTCGAATTCCTATGTGGTTTAACTGCCAGCCAAGAGGAAAATTTGAGAATACTTTTTGTGACATTGGAGAGTAGATATCGTAGGCAGGTGGGCCCAAACATTAACCCCACATCCACTGAGAAAGGAAAACTGAACCTCAAAACCGTTAAACTTGATGAAAGCAAGGTTGAATGGAGACAAGTCAAGTATCTAGGTCTGACCCTCATGTGAAAAAACGAAGAGGAAATAGCACACAAAGCAAAAATTAGTTAGTTAGTCCTGAACTAGACAAACAGCCTTAGTGGAACCAATCATCACTTATAGAGCCATTGCGTAGAGTAGAAGGACTAGCCTATTAACGACGAGAGACAATCTCTCCAGAATTCAATAACCAGCATGTATCTATGTACCTACATGCATCATAGGAACAATGAAAACATGACCAACGGCGGCCATAGAAGTGGTTCTTAACTTCACGCCACTACATATGGTGATGGAAAGTGTGGCAGAAATAACAAGATACAGACTAAATAAAGAGGGAATCGTTAAGAAAACCCCTGGCTTTTTCACGCCATACGAAAGTGTGCCCAATTCAATTATGATTAAATATATAGAAGCCAAAGGATTATCATCATGTCGGATAGTCATGCAACCATTAGAGCACTGGATTATTGTGTAATCATTTCTAAAATGGTATGGGAATGCCTATCGTTGTTTCGTCAATCTGAAGAAAAGTGGTTTCCTGATTTACTTTTAATCTGTTAATACTCCACGCTTAAATATCTCCTAATGAGTTTTATTTTTAGGGCTGTTACTTCGGCCCTACATAATAAAGTACTTTCTTTCAAATTTGGTAATTTTTAGAAGAAAACTTGGGCTCTAGTTTGATATATAGGGTGATTGATTAGTGTGATAAAGCTCAGTATGTCTGTTATCATGAAAGATACAAATAAAAGTTAATCATAAAAATTTTAGGCAGCTTCAAGCTTCATATTACAAAATTTCTTACAATGTTATAGAGTGCCAGATCAAAGTAATGTTTTTATAAATGGAACACCCTATATTTTACTTTGGTATGAAGCTTGAAGCTGCCTACAATTTTTATGATTACCGTTTTTTGGTATCTTTCATGATAACAACAATAATCTTATTCACATTACATATTTTTGTCATATCAACTGCAATAAAAGTACCTGAATATTACCTCAAATATTAAAGATAGCTCAAAAGTGTTTATGAAATAGTTTTTTCTAATGGAGTGATAAACTTTGGAGCAAACCACTTAGAATCTATCATACATTTTTGAAGGTGGTTCAGTTTTTGTCATCTAAATCCATTATGTTGAATAGCAATCCGTACGTAAGAGCGTATATGAACAATATACAACACTGCATAAAAGCATGCATGTTTGAGCTTTCATGTGTTCAGCTTCTCTGAAATTGAATGGCTAAAAGTTTACCGCAATTGTCAGTCGCTTCACACTCAAGCCGCTAGAGGCACCACTTAGCACAAGTGACTAATGAATGGAGGCTGATTGGAGTTAAAATCGTCTTTTTTGCCACGTATACATACAGGTCCGGAATTTGAAACTAGAAAACTTTCAATACAAGTTTATATTATAGAAGTTTAATAAATACAGGAAAAATAAGCTGAAAATAAAGTTCTGAAAAAGCTTTTAGAGTTTTGGGTGAATAAACTCCAATATTTAATATGAAATTCGATGTTATTTCTTCGGCAAATATATTATTCCTAAGAGTTTTTTGAAATAATCCTGTTGAACAATATCTAAGTTAGCTATAGTTAATCTAAACATAATATAAAAGGAAAGTATCCAAACACATATTCACTTTCGTTTGAAGAAAAAGTTTTCGTGTGGTTATGGTGAGCACCTTTTTGCAGTCATCAACTTTGAAGTCCTTTGGATGTAGTTCCACATGCACCATTATTTTTTTTTGCTGTCCTATCTTCAACTGTCTCTTCCATTACGGTGCTACACAGCCCTATTTTTTACCTGAAGTAGAGTTGAAGGCGTCTAATCGAAATTTTGTTAAATCGGAATATTAGATGCTTTCAGAGCTATTTGGGCAATTGGCAAAAAAATTATCGGGAATATTCCCCCTGAATCTCATCTTCAAACAAAATACTTATCACAAAATGCGTTTTTAACAGAAAGGAAAATTAAAAAATCACTTTTTGAGGTTAACCTGAAATGCATGTGCACCGCAACTATAGGCTAGGGTTGCCAGGTCGCCAAACTTAATAGCCGGACAGACCAGCCAGTTTGGCCGGACATTTGGGTAAAAAGGCCGGACACCCTACATTATTGAGGATTTTGTGTCTCAGTATTAATAGGTACGACAAAAAATAGTTTATAAAATCAAGCTTTTTTTGATTATTACCATAAATCTTGTTAAATTCTAATGGAATATAAATAAAATCCAATGCCAAAATTAACTTCTAGATAAACATTTATCAACTTTTTAAAATTCTTCTTAAATTCTAATGAAAGGCAATTGCACAAAGTCTTATTTACCTGCTATTACTTCCCAAAGCAAAACAAAATAAAAAAAACAATCTAAACAAAACAAAACTTCTTCTCTTTAAGTTAAACAATAAAAATAATTATTCATATTTTTGGTTGGCAGAAACCTGCTTTAAGAGATCAGTTTCTTTCAAAATGCAGTTGTAGGACAGACGGGTCTGCGGGAGCGAGCGACCGACAGTCGACTCGCCTGTGCTCATCCATGCTCGGCGCTCGCTCGTTTGCGAAATGTAAAAGGCCTAACAAAAGCAGGACACCGTTTATTTTGGCCGGACACGCAATCAAAAAGCCTAACTATGTCCGGCTTTATCCGGACGCCTGGCAACGCTAACCGCAACTGTCAAGTGTATGGATGGATAATATCGCACCTTTGGAGAAACACTGACACAAATAGGAAAACAGTTAGATTAAAAACTGAGTATATTAACGAAAAAGTGATATTTTTGTTTTTTTTGAATCAATGAAATTTAAAAAATGTTACAAATGTGGCACTGTTCCTCTAGCATTTTTCTGAATTAGGATAAAAAGAAGGGGCATTATTAATAGATACATTTATGGATGAATTTGTACTTCATGGAAAATAAACTCAAAACAAATTCATAATGACCCAAAATCTTACAACAAAGTATTATAAAAAGGGTTCATAATATATTGGAAACATATTAGTGTTAATTAACTTAAGTAGGACTTCTTTTTTTCTCCCACAAATAGAAAATTTGGAAGTGTACGCTTGCTTCAGTTCCTATTGAACGAGCGGCCAAATTTTATTTTTACTGACATCCATTTGCCACTATAACGGTAAGTATCAGCTGTTAGAGACCATGCCATAAGATATATCCGCCATCTGGCGCATTTGGGACGAGCTACAATTCTGTCCTTGTTGTACCGGATAGAGTTGAGCTTTAGGAACAATTTGACATCATCAACTCAATTTTAAAATTTTTTGCAATTGCGTAACTGACTCTCCAAAGGTGCGATATAAACATCTTATTAGTATGCTACTCCTAAATTAATCAAAGATGGGTCTGGATATTCTATATCCTATGTGATCGTCTAAGATCATTGATTCTTTTGGAGTCTTACTTTTCCTTTTCTGTTTGAAAGGTTGTCTCGGCGGTTTTTGTAACAGGCAATTCTAGCATCTGTCATCTAGTGTTAAATAATTAAATGAAGCCACAAACATTAATTGTGTCGTTTTATGAATTAAATTATTGATTTTCAATTGCACGAAAATACAAATAGTATCATTACGGTTCTGTCAAGCCCTTCTCATTTCTATGTTCTCGTCTGTTTAAATCGCTTTTAACGTTTTCGTCGAAATTGTATCTTGTGTATTCAAGGCGGCTCTGGAAAGAAAATTGGCGCATTCCGATGGGTTTTTAGGGGTGGGGGACGTTCAGCTTTCACAATAACAGCAATTTTCTTGGAAAATCTTCCGTTCGCTTTAAAGTTAGCTACTGACTAAGAATGTTATGTTAAATATTATACCCAGAAGGTATTTGAGAATTTCCATAATTTTGTACGTTTCTACATACATTATTTTTATTCTTGTGTTGTTACTCGGTTACACAATTTCTTGAACATCGGCGCGACGAATGTTCGGAGTGACATGTGATCATGATATTACCCATGAAAATATCACTACAATATACAGTGTGTAAAAAATGTTTCATACAAATGAAGAAAATCTTTAATCTTACATTTTACACAAAGACATTTTTGATAAAAATTCAACATAACTTGTGGATCCGTTATCGAGTACAAAAATTTCAAAACATCGGAAAATAGAGAATGTTGATTTAGAGTGAGATTAAAATACGTTCAGACTATAGTGCAAAGCAAAATATTCATAGAAAATCTTATCAAGTAGCAAAAAATTAACACGTCCTTGATAGAGAGCTTGATTGATTGATTGGTTCGACACCACCAGTCAGAGGCTTAGTGACCTCGGCACCGCAGCCTTTAGGCTTTTTGTGCTCTTGGTTATACCGTTTATGTGAAGAGACCAGTAGCCCTTATCAGGCTCAACAGTCTTTTCACTAGGTCCTTCTTGGAGAAATCCTTCCTTGGATACTCTAGTCCTAGGATTCTATATCTCCAATGAGACAGAGCTTCACATTCGAAGATAATGTGAGAGGCTGTTTCCTCCTGTTCCATGCACAACCGACAGATAGGTTCCTTCCTATATATACAAATTGCATGCATGTGCTTTCTTACGGTACTGTGACCGGTGAGTAATCCCGTCACTTTCCTTATCTGGCCCCTGCTGAGATTTAATATTCCGTAAGTCAGCGACTCCGAGGGTTTTTTGACCAGGAGTTTGCTGTGTTCCTGTTTTGGCACATGTCTCCAGAAGGTATAGGAACATGCAGAGCAAGAGGCGGAAGATTCAGAATAGCTTCCATTGCCGCAGTCGGGCTGCTTAGCAATCATACAATAGCCGTAGAAAATGTTATTTTTATTGTGACTGCACTAAATGATTAACAAATCACGTGATGTGAACCTTGAACTCGATCTTGTGATAAAATTATATGATAAATTATGTGAAAAATCACACAACTCTAACAAAACTACACAAATTACACTGAGCCAAACATCTGTTTGGTATAGAACACTCATTAATACCATACGCAACACCTGAAACCCCACAAATTTGTAATAAAAAAAATGGTAACATTAGCAATTAGGAAGTTTGAATTGTTTTCTTATTAATATACGAGTTGGCCATTCAAAACAATCACCCCATACATTTTTATATTTTCTAAATTTCCTTGTCAAGCTGATTTCAGAAATTCTACATGAATACCAAGGACAACATTATTGTATTAACCAGCAAATGTAAATCGAAATACCTTACTAATGTTAACCAGAGTTATATTCTACAAGAAAAGCATTTGATGTTGTTACCCCTCGAGTAAATGACGCGATATATCCACCAAAAGTATAGTTCTTCAGTAACAGTATTGGCAGATGCAAATAATACCTTGTCAGTACTTTCCACATGGTTTCCAAAAAAAAAACTACCATAAATTGATTTAAATAAGAGCGCCCAAAATATCTCAGTAGTATTATTTTTGTATTAAATTTTATTTATTTTATTTGCCAAGCAAGATCAAAACACTAACTGCTTCATCAAGAAGAACAAGCTGCACGTGAATAATAAAATTTACTGTGTTGATGACTTAGAACAATCAGAAGTCAGTGTAGAAACCTTCGAAAAAGCAAATAGTGCTCCTGGTACACCATCTTTACAAAGCTACTGAGAAAACAGTTCCAATTGTCACCAACAGAAATCAGAGACCGCCATCCTTCTCATCTCCAGCAGCCACCGACACTGGAAAAAAAGCACAGTCTATTAGAAGAGGCGAACAAGAAAAGAAGAAAGTAGAAACCCGTTCGAAGGTAAATAGAACCGCTACTGGCTCCCGTGACCAGAAATAAATATAAATTTAATTAGAAAATAAAATATGTATATCTCAATTAGTTTTTTCCGAATTATTAAAATATTGATTATATGATTTTTCCATAACATATTTCTTTTTATCTTTTTATATGTATTAGAATTAGAAATAGGTAAACGAGCATGGATGATTATATCAGAGATCTTAATATTTTTGAAATAGAAGTTCCAGATATAGAGCAATTAAAGCAATATTTGAATCAAAAAAATAACCAAAATAAATTTACAGTTTTCCACACAAATATACGGAGTGTCCAGAAGAACTTCACAGTCTTGTTGGATGAAGTGAAAGATCAATTTGATGTGATCATTCTCACAGAAACGTGGAGAATTTACAACCCTGAATTGAATTGAATAAATCAATCTCATAAATTATAGGAAAATCTATAATAAAGGTGATATAAACCAAAATGTTGGAGTTCTTGAATATGTAAAAAGTATATTCCAAATAGAATCCACAGTACACTGTGTAGCAGGAATCAAAATAATAAGATTGACATTGAAGCTAGATAACAAAAAACGTCCATTACGGCTGTATACAGACCCCACACTATTAACATAGGTACACTTATTGATGAATTATCAAAAAAAACTGCTACAAAAAGTGATACTGAAATTTTTATTGGCGATATAAATATTAACCTGCTTAGTGATTATATTGAAACACATGAGTATCTAAATTCATTATACGAAAATGGATTCAAATCACTAATTAACAAACCAACGAGAATAGAAAGAAATTCTTTATCATGCATAGACCACATTTTTTTCAAGAAGAAATATATTGAAGATAAATTATTGAATCCAATAATTCTCCAGTCGAAGATAACAGACCATTTTCCAACTATTCTCAACTACAATATTCAAACTGATAAACAAAACCGAACAATCACAAACAAATATATAGATTACGGAAAATAGAAAAAAGAAATATAACCAAAAGTACAATCACCAAAACGTCAGAAGACAAATACAAAAAGAAACCATGGATAACAAAAGGCCTTATAAAATCAATGGAACAAAGGGATAAATTATTCAAGATATTTAAAAAAATAAAGAGACAAACTCATACAATGAATATAAAAACTATAAAAACAAAATAGTAAAACTGATTTCAGAATTGAAACAAAAATACTATAAAAACTTAAATATGGAAAATTCGAACAACAACAAAAAAATATGGCAAACTGTACAGAAATGTAACAAAAGTAGATAATGATATAAACGAAATCCTGAATGAAAATAATGATATTGAAAGTGATCTTACTAAAATTGTCGAAATATTCAACAAACACTACGCCACTGTAGGTGAGAAAATGGCAAACGATATTACGGTTGCAAATAAGCAGACAATACGTTCTAGAAATAAAACCCGTACGACATTAGATTCGATCTTTATGCGGCCCGTTTCAGAAACCGAAATAAAAAATATTATTCATTCTTTGAAAAACAATTCGACACCAGGTTTTGACAATATCACAACCTTAGCCATAAAAGAAATAAGTAACTTTATTGCAAAACCTCTATGTCACTTAATAATTCTTATGTTTAGTGAAGGAAAATGCCCAACTCAGTTTAAAATAGCTGTTATAAAACCAATATTCAAAAATGGAAATCGAATTCATCCAAAAAATTATCGCCCCATTAGTGTCATATCTATTCTAAGTAAAATCTTTGAAAAGGCTCTGAAAGAACGGTTGGTAAACTTCCAGATAATACTAAAATGTTATCGCAATTTCAATTTGGATTTAGAACCGGAAAATCCACCAGTGACGCAATTGCTTTGCTTGTGAAGAAAATTTATTCAAGTTTGGACGGCAGCAGGCCGTGTGCAGGAATATTCATTGACTTGGCAAAAGCTTTCGATACCGTAAGTCACGGTGGGCTGTTGTCCAAACTAAATGACATAGGTATTCGTGACCCCGCCCTCTCACTCTTCCAAAGCTACCTAGAAAAAAGGAAACAACTAGTTAAGATCAGTAACACAATGAGTAGCCAAAGAGAGATAACTTTTGGAATACCACAAGGAACAGTGTTGGGTCCCATATTATTTATAATTTATTTAAATGAACTGCTATATTTAAAATGTCAAGGAACAATAATCTCATATGCCGACGATACAGTACTTTTTTTGGATGGAAACTCATGGGAAGAAGTAGAAACCAAACTAAAAATGGATTTGCAAAGAATAATAAAATGGTTTGAGGACAACCTTCTCACCATTAATATGGATAAAACAGTATATATCTACCTTTTTCAAATTATAAAACCTGAACAATTAGACATCTATCTACCTTTCAGAAATAATACGTATAATATTCAGACTACAACCAGCACAAAATACCTAGGTATAACTATTGATAATAACCTAAAATGGAATCTTGATGTATGATGATGATATGAGATCATTGATGTATTTATTCAAACAAATAACTTTCATACTAGACGAAATAAATATGAAAACCATGTACTTCAGTTTGGTTCAATCACTCCTAAATTATGGCATAATCGGTTGGGGTGGTGCATACTCTAATAATATTAAATCTTTAAAAATAGCACAGAAGAGAATAATCAAAATAATGTACAAATTAAATCGACAGTTTTCATCGAATTTGCTTTTCCAAAATACCAACCTATTGAATATTAGAAATCTATTCTACAAAACCTCATTTCTATATTTAGTGAAAAATAACTCTATAGATATAAACAAAACATACATTTATCCAACAAGATTTCGAGAAAATTTCAATATAGTTTTCCCCAAGTCTCAGAAGTCCATTGGACAGCGTAGTTACCTACATGTGGGACAGAAATTATACAATTTTTTGCCAATAAATTTGAAACTGGAAATTCGCCTAAGAACTTTCAAAAATATCAAACAAATATTTTCTAATCGGATAATTTTAAGTTTATTTATATTTAGTATCTATCATTTTTATAACTATACATTTTCCCTTTTATTAGTTTAATGTATCTCAAAGGACCAAAGTTCCCATTGTGTCCAGGTATAACACAGTCTAGCTCTATTCACGATTTGTGTTTATATTGATGATTTTTTTTGTAAAAGTAAATTGAATAAATATTATTATTATTATTATTTGCAGCTCATTTTCTATAAATAAATACACATTTCACAGTAATTCATCAAATATCGAATGGTTTTAAAAATCATCTAAAAAACTTCATAAAAAGTCATCCAGTAAATGATGCTTTCCTTGTTTTTACCGTTTTCATGGTTTTATCCAATGATTGATGTATAAAAAGAATTGAAAAATAAAGTCTTTTTCAGCTTAGTTTACTTTCTTAATGCAAAACATTCATTTTTATGTAAAAAGGTATATCGTATTTCGTATTTAACAATGTATAGAATGTCTCAAATTGTTTGTTTTCGTTTCCGTTTACTTTATTCGGAAGTCTAACTTTTAGTTTCTAGTATACTATAGTTTTGAACAAAACAATCGAGGCTTTTTATAGGTATAAGTGATCAATAATTATTATCTAATTAATAAAACTTTATTCCAATGCGCAAGGATAGAAAGCGCAACCAAAGTATACTATTCATTAAGTAACACGTTGGTAAGGAAGAAAGAAGAGGATAAAATTAATCGTCTACAAAACAATATTCAAGCCGATCCTGATTTATGGTTGTGAAAGCTGGGTTCTCACAGAACAACAAAAAAGCAAAATACAAGCCATTGAAATGAAATTTCTACGGGGCATAGAGGGCATCACAAAAAAAGATATATGAGAAATGATGAAGTTAGAAAGTAACTAGAGGTCGAGCCGATCATAGACAGTATAGAACGTCAACAACTAAAGTAGTTTGGACATATGGTAAGAATGGACAATTCGAGACAAGTCAAGTCGATATGGCAAACCAAATCATTAAATAGAAGATCTAGAATAAAATGGGATTATGTAATAGCTGGTATCCTGGAAAAAAATAACAAGAACTGGAAGGAAGGGAAAGAGCTCACAAAAATAGGAGAAACTGGACAAAATTTGTGTATAAAACGGACTGAACCATTCATGTAAAAACCTTATTATGTTACAAAACACCTTAACACCTCCGGGTATATTAAGATTTATGATTATATATGTAATATTCCAATTCTCCAGTCTGGCCAACCCTCTATGGTGGTCATGAGAAATATTCTCTTATATCCTAACTACAACAGATTACAACGGTTACAATTTTTAATTAAGTCTTACACTTCTAGTCTAGGTCATAGATTAGATTAGATTTGATAAGGTGGCTAATCGGCCTATTCCACTGCGACCTTTTCAGATCTATTGTGAATGTAAATTATATTCTCCAGCCCGACCCTTTGGTCTTGGTTTTGTTCAGTCGGTCTTGGTATTGGTCTTACTAGTATATATACTGTACACGATCTTGGTCTTGGTCTTGCAAAAAATGTTATATAAAATGATGATCTCCATTCTTTTTCAATTGATCTCTTTGTAGAGAACATGGCTGATATTGAGTCAGATAAAATTTCTGCTTCATACTTTATATTGGTTTTTAATCAGAAGTATAGTAGTACAATAGTATATATCGTGGAGTGTATAAATCGCAGCGATTGCTGTGAATCAGGTACGTATATTACACAACTAACTCCATCTCTCGTCTTAGATTCATCAGATATTGATTTTTGTGAGCAGAATTCAGTATGGATTTTAACAGAATCATGTTAATTCGACTGTGTCCTGTATAATCAAAGATTATGACTTCATGGATGTTCTTATACAAGAAAAAAGGATATTTTTTAACTTCTCTCCTTTACTGGAATTAGGTTGGAATGCAGTACGTCTGACACCTGGTAACAGTTGCATATATATGTGGACATTCCAAGAATAGAAAGACACGAAATAACAGTTGAAGAGAATATGCTGAAACTCCCTTTTGGGAACTGGAACCTTTTGGCGGCAACATCACCAATATAATATTCGAAGAAATAGGTAAAATACAGAAAAACAAAAAGATGGGACCAATGGGAAGATTTAGCAGGGCTAAGAAAATTAACAAATTTAGATGAAAAAACGCATAAGCCAGAGTAAGACTGCATATAAGAATTTTGACAGGGATCTCAGCAGGATACTGCTGCCTTAATGAGCACCTCATACTAGTAGAGAAGGAAGAATGTAGATTCTGTTGAATGAAAGAGGAAACCTCCATTCATATACATGCGGAATGCATAGCACTGCAGAATGATATAGCACAACCCCTGGAGGACTACTTAATATAAAATAAAGACTTACCTAAGCTGAATCCTATTGATATCCTAAAATTCTTCCGAAGAATAGAACTAAAGGAATACTAGCCTCTGAAACTTTTCTCAGGAACTATCTAGTGAAGAGGACAATAAAGATTTCAGGATACCTTATCGGTAATTAAGCGAGGGACAAAACTCACCTTCTCGTTCCATCTGGAGAAGTTATAAGTAAAATGTAGTTGTTACTAAAGCCGATTTAGGTATTACCTGACTTTAGGAAATTGTTGGTGAAATCGGGCATAAAGTTTATACACCAAATCTTTTAGTCCATTGAAGCATATTGTAAACTTAATACAAGAGAAGTAAAAGTCTGTGCTTAATCACATTCACCATAAAAGCCATTAGTTTTGTTTAAAAATTTTATCTAAGCAGCAAGCGCTCCGTCAGCGAATTGTACAACTATTTTAGCGAAATTTTTGTAGCGACAAAAAGTTTGCTGCAAAACATTTTGTTGCTGAGGAGGTACCAAAGCGAGCTATCTACAACATTTTTAAGTCCCAGTCAGATGAAGGAAAAACTCGAACCAGCAGACTTTTTAATAACAAAAGGATGATATTAGCCAGAAGTATGCGGCTGGCATCATCGTCTGCACGTAACAATATATCAGTAAATAACTTGAAGAGGTAGGAATTCAGGTTATTACTGTTCATGCCATATGTTTTGTACCACTCGTAATCCAGATCTACTAAGTAACTATAGTTTATTTCAGAAAGGTATAGAGTAATAAAACCTCATTAGGTATGCATAAGGGGCACAGAGTGACCCAACGAATATTGAAGCCACTTTCATAGTTTGGCATTGATTTCATTGTAAAATTATTTCTTTTTATCAAGTGCAGGTAGTAGCACCCGAGTTGGGGCCAATATATGGGTTTAGCCTATTGTTATCCATTCACAAAACCTGAAAATAGTGTGCCAAAGGCGTGCCGGTAGGATACTCGTAAAAAGGAAAGAATTTTATTTTAACAGAATAAAAATTAGGCATTATGTACATAGTATTAGGTACACTTATTTTTTATTGAACATTATACAAAAAATACATTATACAGAAATTAAATTATAAATAATCATAATATTCTTCGTCATCTGAGGAACTGTCATCTCCTCTTGACGTTATAATTAACGAGACGACGGTCCGATCGATCAAGTTGTCAAGATCCCACATTTTCTCCTCTTCTTTAATGACATAATGGACCGCTTTTCGCCAGTTCTCTGGTGTCACCTCCTTAATGGCTTGATCAAACAGTAGCTCAACGTCTTTCATTTTGAATGTCGTGTTGTGTCTTGCTACAAATCCTTTCACTTGCGCCCATATAAGTTCTATAGGATTCAGTTCGCAATGATATGGCGGTGTGCGCAGCACAGTTACACTATGTTTTTCTGCTATATCTTCCACGGCGTATTTCATAAAACGATGTTTGTGTAAATTTGCTGTAGCTAATAGTTCTTTTTTTATCAAATTATCTTCAAATTCAATACTTTTGGTGGTTAACCAGTCAATAATTTCTTGTTTTCTCCAAGATGAAGTTGGAGTCTTCTCTATGCGTCGAGAATGATAATTCGCGTTATCCATAACTACTACTGAATCAGCCGGAAGATATTTTATCATTTCACCAAAATAGTCTTCAAAAACATCCGAATCCATGTCCTCGTGGTAATCTCCCGTATAGCACGACTGAAAGGTTAGCAAACCTTCTTTTAAAAATCCCTCTTCGCTTCCAATATGGACGATTATTAGTCTTTTCCCTTTACCTGAAGGCACCTTAATACCCGTTGACAGGCCTTCCGCGAAAGCTTGGCGAGCACTGGTTATATTTTTGTCTTGCCACATTTTTGGTACTGTATAACCTTCATTGATCCACGTCTCATCAAGATAAAAGATTTGCTTCTGCTCTGTTCTGTACTGCTTTATACTTCTTAAGTATTTTCGTCGCCAGAAAACAATTTCATCGCTTTCCAGTAAAAGTGCTTTACGGTTATGCTTTTCACAGGCAAAATCCATATTTCTCAAAGTGGTCCATAAAAGTTTTTTAGTTATCAACGGAATACTGACATCCTGGCCAAGCTCCATTAAAATCTTATCTAGGGTGGGTATTTCTTTTTTAAAATAAAAAGAGTGAACTTTTTTCGAATTACACTTTTGGTGTCTTCATCAAGGACTTTTACTGGTCTGCCTGGACTTTTCTTGGGAGGCTCCACTTGGCCTGCTATCTTTCTCCCCCGCAATCCGCAATAATTTAAAAACGGTGGACTTTCCAACTCCAGTCATTCGGGAACATCGGTCGACAGTTTCTTGTACAGTAAATTTCAGGTAATCGTATTTTATGCAATCGTGTACATTTAAAATAATAAGTTTTTCATTCACTGATAGTGGAGAATTATTGGAACATCTTTTCGTTGGTGTAAATGTCGCCATTTTATTACTAATCTTATAATACTGTGAACACTATTTACGGCTCAACAGCAAATACTGATGCGTTAAACTAAACAAATATACTTATAAAGGTCTAAAAAGTTTGGATAAGGCACCTTGCGGCGCATGGTTGAGCCGAATCTGAAACAGGGTTGGAATTAGGCAGAGGCACTAATAGAAGGTTAAACGGTACCTGTTAAACGCAAAACGTAACTGTATAATCTACTACCTAAGTAATCCCTACACAACATTTCGATATTGACACTTCAGGCCAGAAAACATACTTTTCCTAAGTCTCTTACGCAATTACTTGAAATTTTAATATTACAAACAATACTATTTCAAGACCTACGCCTATGGCCGACACCGAAATTGAGCCGAACTGGACGGAATTCCCCATTTTATTACTCTATACCTTTCTGAAATAGACTATAACTAATGGATATTTAAAGTTTAAAGTATTAATAGATCAAGCAGCAGGTCTTAAAGAATCGAATTCGACAAAAAAATAAAAAATAAAAAATAAAAAATGAAAAATAAAATACCAAACATGTTAGATATAAGTGTATTAATCAAATAAGCCATTTTAAATTGTTAATGCAGAGCATAGGATTTTGTATAATATTAATTATTTTTGTTCCTGTTTCATTACTATATCCGAAGTGAATTATTGATTCAGTTTTAATTCAATAGTTGGAAACAAGGGATTAACATTAATTTTATAGGGGTGTATGATACCTTTTTTGAACCAGAATGTCACATAGATCATATAACTGAAATAAAATACAAGGTACTCTATTGAATACAATTTACAATTCACTCTATATATTTAATTGTCATATAAAATTGTGGTAAATAACATTGAAAATTGTTTATTTTGTAAAAAATGAACATTGTGGACGCAATATTTTATATTGTTTGATCTTAAATTAGTTGTACAAAGGAATATAATTATAAAATAATAATAAGTAGGAGTACATAACGTAAATAATAAAATAAATTCTGTGTGAAGTGGTCGTTGGTGGTGTGGCAGCCGGAGAGTAGTCGGAAGCGGGCCGCCGGCGGATACCGCTGTCTCCGGGACACTTCCTCCCCGGGGTCCCGGCCAATTTCACCCAGAGCGAGCGCTTTCCGCCAAGCTAACAACCGCCCTTCCAGCTCTCACCACCACCGCGATGCTGATGCCGCCTCTCTCACGCGTTCTCCTCGTGTCTCCGGTACCAGCTATGCGCCGCCTCGCAACCATCACTGCATTCCGACGGAATCTCCGCTCCAAGTCTACCGACACCATGTGCGGATTGCTTACGGCGATGATGTCGCTTTTGGTCTCAACATTTAAAAATAAATAAATATCTTTATTTAGGTCAAAAGTTATGATTGAAAAACCATTGTTTAAGCAATGTTTAATAAACAATTTTAAATCGAGCTATTACCACTGCCATGTCTCGTGCAATCCTTCGTTTAATCAAAACAATACAATAGCTTTTTATAATTTTTCTCGTGACCATTATGATAACTCCCTATTTGTAGATCTACATCTCCCTAAGAGTAACGATATAGTTTCTCACGTTATTTCTCCGATACACCCATTTAACGATAAAAATAACAACAAACCATTAAAATTTATCATTCGAAATCGTGATTGAATGTGTACGTGTAGGTTAACTTGTTTATGCACCAACACTATTCAGTGCCCCACGGTTCAACTATTGAGGGTCGCTCCTCTGGAATCGCTCCGACTTCGATAAATTAGAGTTTTGAAAAGTGCACGGTGTTCTGCTCTGGTGGTTTCAGTCACGTGTGTCAAGGGTGTCCAATTCCTGCGACCCGAGATTTGTGCTATTGGTGACCTGTGACCGAAAACTTTCCCTAGAGCTTTTTACTGTTATTTATTGCGTTGTTTATTTAACATTGCGAAACGTTTGAAATTTTGAATTTTTCTTATACAAGGTGCCTATATCAACTAAATATTTTGATTAATTCGTCATGTTTACTGATCCAAAAATTAGAATAATTATTATACAAACATCGAACAGTAAAGAGTAAGTATTCCGTTTTGATTTATCTTGTTAGTAACATTTAATATACAGGGTGTTTCCTAAGTAATCTAAAATATTGTAGTGGGCGCATCGTCACTCCATTTTAAGACGAAAAGTTCTTATAAACGTATGATAAGTCTTGTCGTTACTGAGATACAGGGTGTTGAATTGTTTGTAATAAATGAGCTCTGATTGTAATTGAAATTTATTTTTTCTGGTGACGCTACTAGTTTTTAGAAGTAACACGAAAAAACATGCTTATTCTAAGTGGCCTTTGGAATAATGTTGAAAAATACTTTGTCAAACCTAAAAACCAACGCAAAAAACGAATAAGAAATTTTTATCATACGGATTTTTTGTGTTAAGTTAACAACGATGTCTGCGTTTACTAATGCTGAAATGGCCAATATGCACTTTTTGCATGGATTAGCGAATGCCTTAGAGCCTTAGAGGCTAGACGTATGTATGCCCAGCGTTATCCAAATAATCGTTTACCATGTTCTGATACGTTTACTAAGATACATATTCGTTTACAAGAAACTGGAACTTTTGCTAAATCAAAGAATATTCTTGGACGACCCAGAAATGCGAGAACTCCACAATTGGAAAACCAGATTCTTCAAATTATTGACCAACATCCAGAAACGAGTACCACAAAATTGCTAATGAAGTGAATGTTAGTAACAGAACTGTTTGGAATATTCTAAAAGATAATTTATTGTATCCATATCACGTTCAACGGGTTCAACATTTGCTACCTACCTACTGACTATCCGCTCCGTATACAATATTGCCAATGGATTTTAAATAAAATCGCAAACAATCCCAATTTTGCTGCCAATATTCTGTTTACGGATGAAGCCAACTTTTCAAGACATGGCATTATGAATTTTCATAATGACCACATACCTATGGGCAGATGTAAATCCACATGCCATACGTGTAAAACTATTCCAACAAACATTTTCGGTCAATGATTGACTTGGAATCATCGAAGATTATTTAATAGGATATATTATCTTCATTTTCTAGAAAATGAACTTCCCGTTCTTTTGGAAGATGTACCTCTTATTATTTGAAGGCAAATGTGGTTCATGCATGACGGTGCTCCTCCACATTTTGCAGTGATTGTACGCGAGTTTTTAAACAACGTTGTTCCAGACCATTGGATCGGACGAGGATCTCCACACCCGTGGCCCGCTAGGTCACCTTTTGTGTGTGGGGATATCTAAAATCGCTAATTTACAAAACCCCGATATTAAACTTAGGAGATCTTCAAAATCGTATCATAAAAGGCTGTAATGTTATTCGTAACGATCCTGGTATCTTCGAACGTATTCGGCAATCCATTAGACGTCGAGCTTGCATTTTAGCTGTTGGTGCACATTTTGAACACTATGCATTATGCATTATTAAGGTTAGATTTTCTCCGCGGCATTTTACTAACAATCAAATACAAGTGAAAATCTCAGTTAAGTAAAACACACTGTATAGGTTTATTTCGTATATCTGTGGAACATGTGTGACGTGGAATAAAATGTTAACAGCAAGTAAACGTTTGAAATTGAAACACGGCCCCACCGATTGTATACTTACTCAACCTGGATAATAAAGGGTGTGTGACTGTGATGCTACATACCACTCTGTCATCTATAAGAAACTTAGAGAACTTTAAACTTTTTTTTATTCGGTTATTTAACGTCGGTCTATTTCTGCAACTGGCGCTAATCACCGACGCCGGGAGCACTCTACCCCTAACCGGAAATTTTGCCGAATCCACTAGTGTTCCAACCAGTGATCTTTATCGGGACCAACGTCCATGGACTCGGGACCTTTTTTTTTATTTACAATAACCGCTTCCACCTCTAGGGTAATTAGCGGCGGAGTTTATAAATATGTACAATTATTTCAATAAGAAGTTTGTTACAATTTGTGGAAAATGTTTATATGTTTCAGGAAGGAAATAATGTTTTGAGTGTTACATTTTTCTCCAATTATGTCTTGAAGGGTTTTTCCTATTTTGAAGTTTCTTCTTTCGATTTCATATGATGGACACTCTAGTAAGATATGAGACACAGTGATAGTTTTATCACATAGGACACAAAGTGGAGTAGGCTCCCGAGTCAGTAGATATTCGTGTGTTAACCTGGTGTGTCCGAGGCGGAGTCGTGTGACAATGAACTGGTGCTGACGTTTATTTATGTTGCAATGCCATTTTCCTATGTTGGGTTTTACTTGTTGGAGTTTTGATGCTTTTTGTTTCCATTCAGTATTCCAGTTGTTAAGTATCTGGTGTCGAAAATAAGGTTTTAAATCCGATGCATGCGTGTGGTATGTGGACGTGTTCGGTTGGTTTGCTGCGATGCGGGCATATTCGTCTGCTGTTTCGTTCCCTTTTATTCCCATATGAGATGGGACCCATAGGAAAACAATCTCTCTGTTAAGATGACTTAAGTTGTAAAGCTCGTGTTTGATGTATGATGCAATTGGATTTTTTGTGTATATCTTGGTTAGTAAAGCTACAGCATTAAGTGAGTCGGTAATTATGAGGTGTTTGTCCTGGCGGCTATTGCGTATTAGTTTTGTTGCCTCTAGAATTGCGTGAAGTTCGCCTGAGAGAATGCTTGCAGTGTCTGGCAGTTTGACTGTTTTTATTTCACTAGGTGCGACCACAGCTGCTACGACTCCTTCCATAGTTCTAGACGCGTCAGTATATATCTCAGTGTAACCTTGAAAATTGAGCAGAGATTGTGAGAGGACTGATCAGCCAAAGAGGAGCTGGCTGGTAAATTGAAGACCAGTTAATTACAGATGGGAAAATGTCGTTGCTAGTAGATTGTAGATATTGGAGTGTTCTTTCGTGTATTGTGGTACTGCGTTGTGAGTGGAAAGAAAAAACTTTGCCAAAAATGGTGTGGTAAATAGGAGAGTTGGGATTGGCTCGTACTCTAGCTGCATATTAAAGACTAAGGTATTGTCGTCTGTATTTGAGTGGAGCTTCTCCTGCTTCGCATTTTAAACTATTTGTGGGGGTTGTACGGTATGCCGCTAATATTAATCGTAATGCATTGTTGTGTAAAGTGGTCTTAGAACATTTGATGTAGCTGAGGCGTAAGCTAAACATCCGTAATCTATTTTGGATCTGATAAGTGTTCTATACATCAATAGCAATATATTTCCTTCGGCTCCCCAGTGTTTGTTTGATGTGTATTTCAGTAAGTTGAGTGCAGGCTGACAAGAAAGAATCACTTTTTTAATATGATTTTTCCAGTTTAGATGTTGGTCGTATATCATACCAAGAAATTTTATTTCTTCATCGTACATCAAATTTTTGTTATAGAGTTTTAGTGGTGGTTTCTGCATTGTTTTTCTTTTCGTGAATATTATGCATTTTGTTTTCTCAGCACTGAAGGTCATGCCAGATGTTTTTGACCATAGTTCTAGTTTAAGAAGTTGTGTTTGTAGCAGATTCGCTGAACTCCTCAAGTTTTTACCTTTCATAAATAAAATAAAATCATCTGCATATAGTCGAGCTTGTATGGGTGTATCAATATTTTGTGTAATATCATTAATTGCAATGAGAAACAATGTGGGGCTTAAAACCGAACCTTGGGGAGTTCCATTTTCTTGTGTTTTAGAGTTGGAAATTGTTCCATTCACCTTTACTTGAAAGTTCCTATTTGAAAGAAAGTTTTTGATAAAAGCCTTGGTATCCCCAGTTTTTAAGGTTTAGGAGGATTTTGTGGTGCCAAGCTCTGTCAAAGGCGTGATGAAGGTCGAAGTAGACTGCTAGACATTGTTGGTTTTTGTTAAAGGCTTCGTGTATTTCACTTTCTAAGTCGATGATATTATCCAAAGTTGATCTGTTAGCTCTGAATCCAGATTGTTCGGGTATAAGTTGATTGTTTGCTTCAAGGCACCAAAGTAATCGTCGATTAATTATTTTTTCAAATAGCTTACATGTGTTGCATGTGAGTGCTATTGGCCTGTATGATTCTGGTAATAAAGAAGATTTGTTAGGTTTTAGAATAGGTATAACTATTGCCTTCCTCCAAATGTCTGGAAATGTGTGGTTGGTCCATATGGAGTTAAATGTTCGCAAAAGAAGTTTCTTAGCGCTGATTGGTCAATTTTGGAGAAAGATAGCAGGTATATCATATGGACCAGGTGATGTATTGTTCATCGAAGATAAAGAGTCTTCAAATTCTTCCTCTGTTATCCAGATATTTTGTTGACTTTTTTCCATACTGTTGAGATAGGGGTGGAGCTGTTTATTGATTGTACATATTTTTGCCATGAATCTTTTTGTTGGTTTTTGATGACAAGTCTTGAATAGGCTTTGCGTTTTTTGTATTCTGTGAGGTTATTCGTAGTTTTGTGTTTTCGGTAACGGTACCAGGCGTGCTTACTTGCTTTTATTGCTTTCTCGCAATCGTTGTTCCACCACGGTACGGGATTGTGTTTTTTTGTGTAACGAGCTCTGCCGATTTCTTTATCGGCTGCTTTTAAGATTATATCGTTGAAACTGTTTAACCAAGTGTTAATGTCTAATGAGAACTTAGTATTAGGTATGATGTTTTCAATATTTGATGCAATCCCTTCCCAGTTTGCTCTTTTTAGATTCCATTTTGATGATTTGTGTTGCCGGATTGTGATTTAGATTTTTTATAAGTAAAGGAAAGTGATCGCTTTCATGTAAACTATCTAAAACTTGCCAGTCAAGTTGCGTTACTAGATTTGGAGTGCGCATAGTTAGTTCTATGGCCGAGAAGGTGCCATTAGATGCGTTGAAACGGACTCGGGACCTTGTTTTTACGTCTCATCCGAAATACGGTATATCTACATTATACCTCATGCTCATTGATATAATACCTGCGAGCTGTGATATGCTACTCACCCTAGTAATCTAAGGTGTTTCGATGCATCCAAGTACTAACCGCGTTCGACACTGCTTCACCGTACTTATCGCATCAGAGGCGATCCACTATAGTGCTGGGTCGACGCCCCTTTAAACTCTTACATTTGCGATAAAAAATATTTAGGACCACTTAAAGGGATGAAAACTATCCTATCACCTTCTTGCAAGTTGATAATGATAAAGTTTTATTGCAATCGGAAGCCATTCTGTGTCGAAAATAATCTTGCAAAATGAGTTACAAATAAAATGCATGTTAGATGAATGTTGAACTAACAGAATACTCCAAAATAATATACAGGGTGATCCATTTTAGTGCGATAAAGTCCAATGTCTTGTAAATCCTCAATGATATTGAAATAAAAATTTGACTGATTGTAGTTAGCCTAAAGGTTCATATTCTAAAATCAGTCGCAAATGTATAGAGTATTCCAGAACGCTGTGCCAGAATAAATGTACATTTTTTAAATGGGGCACCCTATATTTCACTTCAAACTCGAATTCTGCTTGACTTCGCTATTGCAATGATATATGGTTCTAGTAGGTTATACAGTGTATTTCAAAAGTTCTGACCACTTGTTCCTGGAAATCATAACTTTAAACTGCACCATTTAAAATCAACATTTCACAGCCATACGTCTGTCATGATCGTCTAGTATCATAATTCACTAGACCTGTTTCCATATCCAAGAAACCGTATACAGGGCGAGTCCAAACTCGAATACATCGGTTTATACATTTTTTTAAATGGATTACCCTGTATTTTATATCGGTAAAGGAAAGTTACTGGAAAGTCAAATTTGAGTATTCCCTATACCCAAACTGAATAGTTCTTGTGATATTTCAATTTTATCATTAAACATTTTATTTCCAATGAAAAATCAATAAAAAGCAGCGTACGTAGAATTCATTCACAACACGAGAATTTACAAGATATTGGACTTTATCGCTCTAATGAATCACCCTGTATATATAGAAATAGGCGGATTTGAAAAACACAAAACTGATAGTATTTATGAGTTAGTTAGTTAATTTATGTGAGGCAATGTAAAAAATGTATGGTGCAATTTTTAAATAAAGAGAAGTATAACATGCTAGCTTTAATAAAAATGATTAGAAATTGACCACATTGTATTCCTACAAATATCCAAAGAGAAGGCAACCTCAACATTTTAAAACTTGTTATTTTAAAAAGCATGGAACATTGAAAAATATTCGTAAAGGATAAGAATAAGATAGTAATGTTTTATTAGCTGTTGCAGAAAATATTTTCTCCACGATCATCACAGAATTTGCCAATTCTGAAATCAAATTTGATTACAGAATGCTGGAATTCTCTCTCTTGAGATTGAAGAAATATTCTGCAACACCTCTGCCCCCATGCAATTTAAATGTATTTACATTCTCTCTCTAGTGATAGAATAATATTCTCACACTAGCAATAATAGCATTAGCCTTGACGCAGTTGATTGTCATCGTAGTGTCAAAATTATTGTTGTCACTTAACCTAACCTAACCTCACAATTGTTGAAAATTCCTCCAACAATGCACCAGTTTTTCATTTCGAGAACTGTACAAATATAACAATTAATACAAAGTAGAATGTTTCTTGAATTATTGAGTGTTTACCTAATATAATAATTGTGATTGAGTTCAGTAATGTAAATTATCTCTTGTTCATTTCTATTTAAAAATATATATTTAAAATCTTCGATCGTGGAGAAAGTATAGTCTGCTACTCGGTTAGAATGAAAATTCGTGATGCTCGTGGTTCCTCACGCTCGCTTTCGGCTCGCGCTCGGAACTTTCCACTCGCATCGAATTTTCATTCTAGCCTTGTTACAGAATATACTAATAGTTAATTGTTTTTTAATATTTGAATACATAATCATGTTAATTTCATATCAAGTTTGTTTCTTGCATAATCCAAAGCATTTATTATTATTATTATAAAAGTTTAAACGAGCCGATGCTGAACACCTATATACATTATTCGCCAGCTAACTTGATGTCCTAAATGCTTTCTAGGGAGCTATTGGCGCAGCCCATCCGATAACTGTAAACAGTGCCGTGCAAGTTCTGAGGATACGCTTTCTGTTACAAATTAACACAACTTGTACAATTAATAAAGTAAAGTCCGTCCGGAAATATATGATCCTAACTTAATAAATAATATTTAATTCTTTGTTATAATTATTGGTATATTGATTTTAATAGAAACGGATCTGCTTTATACCTGAATTCTGAGTACATAAATAATATTTTAACAATAAGGTACCCACATGTTATTTATCTAATTGAAGATTATAAAGTTAGGATCTTATATTTCCGGACGGACTATACTTAAAATTTGTTAGAAACTAAATAATTTCTTCCAGGTAGTAATGAGAATAAAAGAAAAAAGAAAGAAGATAATGGGAAAGCTAGGTATATTTCTAAGAATAGGTATAAACAGTTTTTATCTTTACTGCCGCTACTGGAATCACTTTCATCTAGAGTAATCACAAGAGGGTTGACGTCATAAAACATATCTGTTTGTTTTACAAACACTTTATTGTACAAAGCAGAAACAATAACTGTGTGACGCTACGCTACTGAAAATCTTAACACCTGATAAGGTTCGATGCAATTGGCGTTTGTCAAAATTTTACCACCAATAGCAGCCGAGTAGGCAGGGCATTATTACTCTGTCTCTCTTAGTTGGTAATTTCTGGGACATCAAGTTAGCTTTCACACTATGTATTGTTTTAAAACGGTACTAGGTATGAGTATTTAGAAAGTGACCACAATCAATGATTACACCTTAGATGTTACTAATATCAATCAAAAAGCGATTAAGGTAGAATTCCAACGCCAACTGTTTTCTTTAGCTGTTATAAAAACTAGTTAAAAAGTAAAATAGGCCTATCTGAAGTGAATCCGGACATGATAATTGCGGCATTTAAACGATCACTGGTTATTGTTGCAAATAAACAATAAATTGAAAATTTGGTATAATTATCCACTTGAGTACCCTCACTGTGATACACTGTTGAATTTGAAATGAAAAGCCCTTTCATTTGAGCTAAGTGTGATCCCCCCCTTCCATTGAATTTTTTTTCATTGCGATGACGTCCCTGCTTCTAGACGTCACAGATACTCTGTAAACCTCGGATGAAATTACTGTAGGTCCCAAAAAGATTACCCAATTTTTAAATAAACCTATTGGTTAATTCCTGAGTTACAGCATGTAAAAAAAATCTTGGGACATCCTGTATAGTCAATCTAGCACAGTTAATTTGTAGGCATCATAAAATTCTTTTTAAAAGATTTTACTGTTAAAGCGTTAACAACGTTTGATGGGAGAGTGTTCCAAATGTCAAACACTCGATTTGATAGAAAACCTTCGTGGCATTTAGTTCGAAATTGATTTTTTTTAATTTGAAGCGATGTCCACGAAGCCTGGTATCGGTATTCAGAGGAAAAATATGTGACAAGTCACAACCAAACTTGTTATTTAAAGCTCTGTAGACTATTATTAAATCGCCGCGAAGCCTTCTATTCCCGAATGCCGAACAGTTTATCAGTCTTAGACGTTCTTCGTAAGAAAGCATTCTTGGCAATTTCACATAGGAACTCTGCTTTAAAAAGTATTATTCAGATATAAATATCCCCCTCTCTATTCTATAGAAAATACAAAGAATTTCAATATTTCATATTGTTGTAAATAACTTTGTGTTTAAAGTGAGCAGTAAATACGTATTATACGTGTTACTTTATGGTAAAAACGACAAGTGTGAGTAACTACTTTTTCTAATATATTAGCAAACACGTAGCGTGATTTTTCCTTTCCCTAGAATTATAAATCTGGTTTCGTAATCTTTTATGATGTAAAAAAGTGAAACTGACTAAAAGATATGGTATTGTCAGTAAGATCCTCTAAATTATAATTTCAGTCTACACGAAACTAAAGACAGCGGCGTGCCTATTAACCACAAGTTAATCCGTGTATTTCTGGATAGCACTGAACGCACATAAATATGCCAATTATTTCAAGTTTTTTATTTACAAACTTTAGATTAAATAGGAAAATAGCAGTAAATAAATATACATTAAGCATATGTGATATGTCATATTTTAAATTTACATCATTTAACTTCTCATTTAGTTTCTCTTTAAATGTATGGGAACTATTACATTAGTTTTGTCGAACTACCTTCTTTCTAGAGTCTACCTAAAATGTATTTTACTTTCAGGAAATAAAAAAGTTTCCTCATTTATACAATTCTATATTTTCTATACTCTTCGCAATTTATCAAGCTTTGATTTAGGTTCACCCTTACTCACAATCGTTTTTACTTCCGCTCTCTCATTTCCTCACTTTCACTTCCACGATAATTTACAGTTGATCGATATTCAAAACATATTGTCAGGGATAGATAACAGCATTCAAAAGTCCATATTTGGCACATCGTGTCTTCAGTTTTTAAGTACAAAGGTTTCGAATGAGGTTTGTTCCAACAGAAAATTTGTAAAAGTTCACAACTTGTTTCAGAACCACTTAAAAGACTTGCGCGAACTTATAGTTCCGGAATCTACTCCAATTTGTTGGAAAGACTTGGGAACTGACTGAGAGTTTTGTATGTTTCACCAGTTTGTTTATCTTAACATTCCTAACCTATAAAATCAATATCACAAAATAAAAAAAATATCGATGAGTTAAAAACATAGAGATACTACAGATAGAAGCAACAATCCAGCTCGGAACCCGTCAGCTTATAAGAGAGAGATAGAAAGTTAGAGGTTCAGGCAGTCTTTCTCTAATATCACGCATGCTATAGACAAAGACAGAAAAACCTCTGACGTTTGTCTTTTTCTCCCTCACCGGAGTTCAGACGGACATTCCCACTTATGGCTTGTTGCCTCTATCTGAAGTATCTCTATGGTTAAAAAACGCGTCTTTCATTAATTATAAAAAGAAGAAATGGAATGTGACTTATTTATTGAAATATAATAAAGGTGTATATATTTATACATTCAATGAGACATAAAAGATCTATTGTGCTCATAATAGATGTAAGTGACTGAGGAAGAGTAGTCACTGACAGCCAGACACTGCTTAAAGCAATCTAAGGCTACATTCGTAATCAATTCGCTGGCCAAGTGGCACTTTGGCACGAAAGCTAAGCAAATCTATTTCAGTGAGATCGTTCACAACGCAATTTGGCGTCAGAGTTGAAGTTGAAGTCGTCGAAATTTCTTGCAAGCTGCAAACTTTCACTTCGACTTGCACTTCGTGCCGGCTATGGGACATGCGCATTAATTTTTGTTATTTGTTTTTTGATATATCTGACATCTGTCTTATAGTCCATCACTACTAAACTCCAGTATATACTGCTATAAAAAATGAATCCAAATCCAAATTATATATTATAACCTCAGACTGAAGTAAATACAGACAGAATCATGCTTCGACCATATGTTGAAGGAATCCTGACAATTATTTAGGAACGAACGCGCTTGCGTTAAAGTCGACTTTGAAGTTATTGTGAATGGCAAATTTCGTGCCGACTTGCGTGCCAAAGTGCCACTTGGCCAGCGAATTGATTACGAATGTAGCCTAACAACTAGGTCTAGAAAAAGCTGTAAAGAATCCCTGATAGTCTGGCAAGAGACAACACCGTGTCGCTAGGATGGGTGCCGACACATGAGGGGTTTGCAGGTAATTGATTGGCGGACCAGTTAGAAGGTTCTAAAGGAGACTTCATAGGTCCGGAATCGTTTTGTGGAATCACAAAGGATTGCATAAGAGGGGAAATCGGGAACTGGCTAGATAAAGAGCGCCAATTCAAATGGAGGTGATACAAAGAGTTTACTGAAGAAGGTAAACAAGGCTCAACCAGGCTGTTGAAACTGGGTAAGATACATTTGAACAATGGGAAAAGTTGGAGAACCTATGTGCAGAAAATGTGAACTATATGATGAAACACCTACTCACATACTTTGGTTCTGTGAGAACTTACAAAGACTCAGACGTAAGCACTTTGGAGAGGAAATAATTTAACCATTACAATTAGTCAAAATCCCCCCTATCAAACTTGTGGCCTATATAGAAGACACGAAGCTTTTGGAATAGAAGTAGATAATATGGGAAATGGTACAAAGATTCAGTTCAAGTGCCTGGGCTGTTGAGCACAACCCAAACGAATGAATGAATGAAAGAGGTGAGTGAATAACTCAATAATTTTAGCTATCCAAGACACGTCAAACCTATCCGCTGCACCTCGAAAATTTGCAGTCTAATAGCCGATATATACCAGACAAATATAAAAGTTGATCCTGAGCACTAATGTTGCAATTTTGGCCAGAATGGTACTTATAGTACTCACTTCCTTCAAAACTTGACACCAATGGTTCAATAATATTTTTATTAATACGAAAGTTTTCCAAAAAAGCTTGAGGCCTTAAAATTTGTGAACAATTTTCAAATTTTGTTTTATTTTTAAAATATCGTTAAAAATTTTTTCATCGGTATAACTTTCACCTCAGATAAATTAGAAAAAACACTTCTTCCTTCTCCGTGATCATTTGCAGAAATAACAAATTACAAAATCGAAATAAAGTGAGGTTAGTAGTCAGTACCAAACATTTCTAACCCAACTCCACTTAATTCTTCAATGAATTTAAAGGATTAAAACTGCCAAGGTACGACCGAAGATTATAATAGTTGACATAACTCGGTTGCTTTGAGATAAGGTGCTATAAAATTAAAATGACAATCCAAGAAATTGTCAAAAAATCCCATTTTTGGGATTTACCGTGGAAATAACACAAGATCATGTATTTGATTGATTGAGGCGCTGAATTTCGGACTTTTTCATAATAAGCAATTTTTGATTATATTTTCCTTCAACAAAACTCCAGTAATATTCTTACTCTCCTTACACTTCCATAAGATCCATTGTTATCATCATATTGGACAAATTTCCTGTATGCGCCGAAAAGTAGGAATTTTTTTCCGTTACGTTGTGGCCAAACTTACACCAGTTGTGATGCACGTGCTGCACGTTCTCGTTCTCGCACCTTTTTAAAATATTAAATTTTTTATCTTTTGTCTGCCGTTGCATAAAAAATATAACGTTTGCAACCACTTCCCCAGATTGGCGTGTTAAAATTTTGCCTTTTATTTTAGAATTAAAAGCCATTATTAATAGTCATTGACTCAATATAGATTCTCAATCTTCCGCCTTTCGCTATGCATGTTAAGGCGGAAGCGAGAATGGCTGCATACAGGCTGGAATGCAATGGGAATGGGCACGAAGGAACCAACACCCATAGTCATTCAAGAACCACAAACTCGCATCTTGAAATAAGAAATGATAACATGTTGGCCATAATTAATGACAACCAACCATACCATATCCAGCAAAATTGGGATGGATTGGAAACATGCAGTCAGGAAGGAACCTTGGTGTGGTACACAGACGGATCTAAAACTGATATAGGAACAGGAGCTGGAGTCCATGGAACCAGACCCAGGTGCAATGTCCACGCATTGTTGGGGAAGTTTGCATCATTATTCCAAGCAGAAATCTACGCTACCGACACGTGTTTGCAAATGAACATCGAAAGGGGGTATAGAGGCCAAAAGATTCTCATACTCCCAGATAGTCAGGCAGCACTGAAATCTTTAGCATGTCCAAAGATCAGATCTAGATTGGACTGGGACTGCCTACAAAAACTTTTAACCCTGGCAAACCATAATAGAGTAACTCATCAGTGGGTCCCGGGGCACAAGGATATTGTAGTCGATGAAAATGCAAAGCTAGGGTCTGAAACTGCATTCACTGGTCCTGAACCAGTATTTGGAATATCAAAATCTGCTGCATGTGGTTGTACATCTCGGTGGATTCAAACTAAGCATCAGACGTACTGGAGACACGTGCCAAAACAGGAACACAGCAAACTCCTGGTCAAAAAACCTTCGGAGTCGCTGACTGGCGAAATATTATACCTCAGCAGTGGTCAGATGATGAAAGTGACGGGGTTACTCACCGGTCACTGTACCCTATGTATGTATGTATGTATGTAAATTGGGCTGACATTCACTGATACCTAAAAGATCTATTGTGTCCCCTTACTTCTACTTAGTTCCTGAAGAAAGTCTCAGAGACTAGTAGCTCCTTTAGTCCTATTTCCCGGAGGAATTTTAGGATATCTGCAGGCTTTAACTTAGGTAAATATCCCTCTTCTATCCAGTAATCTCCAAGGTGTTGTGCCCTAGGATTCTGAATTGCTGTGCAGTTCGCAAGTATGTGGATGGAGGTTTCTTCTTCCATACCACAGAATCTACATTCTTCTTCCTCCACTATTTTGAGCTTTTTCAGGAGCCCATTCAGGCGACAATGTCCCGTAAGGATGTCTGTTAAAACTCTTAGTGCAGTTTTACTTTGACTTATGCATTCATTTGATCTAAACAGGTTGTAGTCACCCAAAAGAATCTTTGATTGCCTAAGTCCTACTAGATCTTTCCAATAGTCAGATCTTCTCTTTTCTTCGGCTTTGCCTATTTCTTCCAATATTACATTGGGGCTGATACCGCAAAAGGATTCCGGCCCCCAAAAAGGTGTTCCAGTTCTCCTCTTTGCTAGTTCATATGCTATTTCATTTCCTTATATCCCTGTGTGTCCTGGAATCCACAGTAAGGTGACTATATTGTTCTTGCCTAGTTCATTTAGTTTGCCTAGGCATTCCCACACCATGCTGGAACTGATAACAAAAGAGCTCAGTGCTTTAATGTCTGCTTGACTATCCGACAATATGATAATCCTTTGCCTCCTATATCCTTTTTCAACATTGAACTGGGCACACTTTCTTATGGCGTGAATTTCCGCTTGAAAGATACTCGGGGTTTTTCCCAAGCTTTCAGAGTGTTTGGTTCCTGGCCCGTACACTCCTATCCCAATTCCTTCTATTGCTTTTGAGCCATCTGTGTACCATTGAATGGCTGAAATAAACATCAGACGTACTGGAGACACGTGCCAAAACAGGAACACAGCGAACTCCTGGTCAAAAAACCCTAGGAGTATTTTAGCAGGGGCCAGATAAGGAGAGTGCCGGAATTACTCACCGGTCCCTGTACCCTGAGGAAGCACATGCATACAATTGGCATATATAGGGAGGAACCTATCTGTCGGTTGTGCATGGAAGAGGAGCAAACAGCCTCTCACATTATCTTCGATTGTGAATCACTGTCTCATTGGAGATATAGACTCCTAGGACTAGAATATCCAAGGGAGGATTTCTCTACTTCTTTACTATTCGTTATACCTCTAGCAACTGATAAATTCAGCCACTGTCCATTGCGCCCTATAAGCTATAAGCTGAGAACTACATTCTCCACTTCCAAGTAGTGAGTGTCGCCTATTTTTATTCTGCAAATGATGATCTTATAGTTTCTGTCACCCTATTAAATTTTATTATTAACACAATATTTAAAATTAAAGACCACAGTTCGACAACTTAATTCAATTAAATTATTTAAACACGAACTGACAGCGAAATAATGTTAAACCTTGTATTTCCAAAATAAATAGAAATATACAAATGTAACTCCTCGAGGAATTCGTTGGTACTCGGACGGCTCAAAAGCAATAGAAGGAACTTGGATAGGAGCTTACGGGCCAGGAACCAAACACTCTGACAGCTTGGGAAAAACCCCAAGTTTCTTTCAAGTGGAAATTCACGCCATAAGAAAGTTTGCCCAATTCAATATTGATAAAGGATATAGAAGTAAAAGGATTATCATCATTTCGGATAGTCAAGCAGGTATTAAGGCACTGAGCTCTTGGGTAATCAGTTCCATAATGGTGTAGGAATGCCTAGACAAACTCAATGAACTAGGCGAGAACAATATAGCCATCTTACTGTGGATTCCAGGACACACTGGAATAGAAGAAAATAAAATATCAGATGAACTAGCAAAGAGGGGGACTGAAACACCCTTTTGGGGGCCGGAACCCTTTTGCAGCATCAGCTCCAATTTTATATTGGGAGAAATAGGCAAAGCCGAAAAAAAGAGGAGATCTGACCATTGGAAAGATCTAGTAGGACTTAGACAATCAAAGATTCTTCTATAGGTGACTACAACCTGTTGAGATCAAATGAATACATAAGTCAAAGTAAAACTGCACTAAGAGTTTTAACAGGGATCCTAACGGGAAATTGTAGCCTGATGGACACCTGAAAAAGCTCAAAATAGTGGAGGACGAAGAATGTAAATTCTGTGGCATGGAAGAAGAAACCTCCATTCACATACTTGCGAACTGCACAGCAATTCAGAATCCTAGGCCACAGCACCTAGGAGATTATTGGATAGAAGAGTGACATTTACCTAAGTTAAAGCCTGCAGATATCCTTAAATTCATCCGGGAAATAGGACTAAAGGAGCTACTAGTCTCCGAGACTTTCCTCAGGAACTAAGTAGAAGTAAGGGGGCGCAATAGATCTTTTAGGTCTCAGTGAATGTCACCCAAATATACATACATACATACAACTCCTCAAGCAGCATCTTCAGAAATTATTGAAGATTTAAGTTCCAGGTTAAAATAAAATACTTTTATTAAAAATTCAGGTGTTTTACCAGTAGAAATAGAATAGAGAAATAATTAGTTGTTACATTAAAATAGAATATTACAAGACTTTTTGTAAATAGCTTTTAATTTTGACTGGTAATAATGATCATTTTTTGAATTCCTCTAGGAAATTATTGCTGTATCTATTTTTGCATCAAAATGTATCAAAATAAATGAAGAATCATGGAAATTACTAAATATTGCCTTCGCGTCTCAAAAGGGTGTTATAAACCGTGTATTTGTACATCTAGCAAATAAATTCTTGCTAATAAATTCCCTAAAACCAGTATGTTGTACACGCCAGTGAAAGTCCCGACGGCGGCAATCGATGTGGCTGCCAAGTTGCTATGGCTACACTTCCGGCAAGCAGCGCCACTAACACGGAGATTTTTGTAACTAGCGTCGTAACTTATTGGCCAGCCTGAAAAGCTTTCTCTCCAAATTACCCGCACTTTCAACAAATTTTAACTTCTAGAATTCTCGGCTGAAGTCGAAAGAGAGCAATCTGAATTTAAAGACAATAGAGTTGGCAGTTTGATTAATTTTTCTTTTGGTTTTTTTTTGTTTTAATTTCTTAGGATGATAAATTATTCAAATTGGAAAATTAATTCCAGAATACAAATTGCAACATGAAAAGTGAAGAGTAATAAATGAATGATGGTAATAACAATATAAATTGATGAAAAACTAAAATAGAACAATCTTTAAAACTGAGTAAATAATTTCATAATTGAAAAACTCTTTACCTAGATAAATTGCCAGTTTAGAAATTTACGGAGGATTACACACTCATCTAATAAAATGGTTTTTCTACTTCCATGCAAGAACTATAATCCAATGATCATTGAAATAAAGATTTTTCATTTCGATACAAGTTAACATCCAATGGGAATGCAGCATGTCATGTACAATATGGCCTAGCCAACAGTTCTCTGTAGTTCACTCGTAAGCTCTTAAAAAATTTTTATATGCAATGTTGTATGTCCACTACATTATTTTGGGAATTAGCCCGTTGTATTCCCGTGTGCTCATCTGACTCGGATTTTTTTTTACTTTTGTCAACTGTTGATGACTCAAGCTTTTTATAATCCTCGTGTTTTGTTGCCATATAATTCCTATTCTTGCCCCCTCCCCATGATTGTTATGTCAATCGGAGGACCCTCTGTGCTTCCATGGCTGATGGTGTTGTTTTCATAGCCCCTGTTATGCTGGCATGTAAGTCTTTGTACCCTACTCAACTCAGTCGCAGTTATTTTTTGGGTCTTCTTTTTCCACCACAATGTTGTATGTCCAATACATTATTTTGGGACATAGCTTCATGTATTCTCCACGTATTGTCCACGCATGGTTGGGGAAAATTGCATCTGTATTCCAGGCCGTAATCTACGCTATCGACACGTGTTTACAGATGAACATCGTAAGGGGGCGTAGAGGCCAAAAGATCCTCATACTCTCATATAGTCAGGCAGCACTGAAATCCATGTCCCTAGATCAGTTCTAGATTGGTCTGGGTCTTCCTACAAAAACTTTTAAACCTGGCAAACCATTATAGAGTAACTCTTAAGTGGGTCCCGAGGCACAAGGGTATTGTAGGCAATGAAAAGGCAGACACCCTCGCAAAGCTAGGGTCTGAAATTGCATTCACTGATACTGAACCAGCATTTGGAATATCAAAATCTGCTGCACGTGGTTGTACATCTCGGTGGATTCAAACTAAACATCAGACGTACTGGAGACACGTGCCAAAACAGGAACACAGCGAACTCCTGGTCAAAAAACCCTAGGAGTCTTTCAGCAGGGGCCAGATAAGGAGAGTGACGGAATTACTCACCGGTCACAGTACCCTAAGGAAGCACATGCATACAATGGGTATATATAGGGAGGAACCTATCTGACGGTTGTGCATGGAAGAGGAGAAAAAAGCCTCTCACATTATCTTCGCATGTGAAGCACTGTCTCATTGGAGATATAGACTCCTAGGACTGAAGTATACAAGGGAGGATTTCTCTAAGAAGGACCTAGTGAAAAGACTGTTGAGCCTGATAAGAGCTACTGGTCTCTTCACATAAACGGTATAACCAAGAGCACAAAAAGCCTAAAGGCTGAGGTGCCGAGGTCTCCAAGCCTCTTACAGGTTGTGCCGAACCAATCAATCAATCAATCAACCTATGTATTCCCGTGTGCTCATCTGACTATCATCAATGTAGCCTCGGATTTTTTGTTACTTTTGTCAGCTGTTGATGACTCAAGCTTTTTATAACCCTTGTTACAACTTGCTAATTTGGTACTACTAGAAATTGAAGCTGCTAAAGGCGATACCCTTAATAATAAGTGATCTTGCTTCAAATCTGGCAAAGAGCACTCTATCAAATTAGATCGTCTGCATAAGAAGAGTCTACTGGAATAAGATACCAAGCTTAAGGCAAACCAAAGTCTTTATCGAGAGACCTCCAAAACTGAAAGTAGAATCCTTGCTGACAAAGAAGAAAATCAGGAATTCTTCTTACTGGACATTGGAGGCTAAACTATCATCTGGGCAGAATAGGGCTGGTCGAAAACACCGAGTATTGTCTCTACCTAGAAGTAGATAAATGGGCGGAACACATTCTGTGCGACTGCTGAACGAGTCAAGCTACAGGTGCGTTTGTGCGTCGAACTTTACCTAGCATACTCATACACCAGCACTAGAAGATCATCCTTTTAATAGGAAGACTGTCAGCTACAAATTCCTGCTGCTGGAAAAACTGAATAGTTAACAACTGGCAAACTCTACAATACTGAGTCATTAATCGTATAGTCCAGATCTAGCACCTAATGATTTATTTTTATTTAGGAATACAAAAATACAATGATTTGTAGGAAAAAATGGAAAATAAACATGAAAGTTGAAATAATAAAATTTTTTAATGTAATCAGACCACGGGGTGTACTAAATCAATTAATTTTAAACCCTCGACAACCGTGTAGTAACGCACATAAAAAGTTAAGTAGCTTGATACTCGACAAAAACGCGTTGATGATCTCCCATGGCACGCTGTGATGATCCATTTTGTTACGATCTTCACACACGACTAGCGCACGTTCGATGTTCACTTCTTTTGTTTGCAACAATGGCTTTATTTGGGGATGACAATCGACATACGCTGACAATTTACTGACAATGTCTATAGAAGCAACGGCGTAAAGTGAGCTGTGCACGGCAAAACGTTATACCTTTGTTTCGGTCCTGTGGGAACGGACAGAGGACTGAACATATTTTAGTTGAGCGGTTGATTGTTTTGATTTCGGAGGTGGGATAAGTGGGATGTGTAATTGAGTGTTCAGTCATTTGGTTTATTGTTGTTAGTTGTGTGGGATTAAAGCAAGGTACACACTGGTGCTTGGTTATAGAAAATAAATGACAAAGCGATTTTTTTTATAGAAAAGGTTTTATTAACTGCAACAAAATTAAGTTAAAATGTTGAAAATAAATCTTGATGTACGTTTATTATTATTCACTAACTCATAGTTATATCACGTATAATAGTATCTAACATATGCAACAAGTCTATAAAGTAGTACTTTTTTCAAAAAGGGTTAACCCAAAAATTTTGGTAAAGTACGACCAGAGATCTAAGAAGGTCATAAATCACCCAGCACTTGAGTTATCAGTAGGCGACCGAGTCTACGCAGAGTTGTACCTGTCCTAGCCATTACATTTTGTTTAATAGGTAGGTATAGATAATGATATTGGGTTGAGATAATTATTAAGAAAAGTCGCTTGAATAAAATTGAGAATTGTTTATGTATAATAATATGATATATAACACAAAATATTTATAAATATCACGATAATGAATGTGATTATAGTACAGAAAGTTTATAAAATTCAAGTTGTTTAGAATTAAATTTAATATACACAAACATATACATATAAGTATATGTATATAAGTTAAAGGTGGCCACTCTATTGCTCTTCGACCCATCCACCGATTTGGGAAGACGTTGTCCCAAGTAGTTTCTCACCAAAACAGCATAGTGCGGTGGTTCACCATTTTGCTGCAGCCAAAAGTCATTTCTGTTTGGGAACAAAAAGGTTTGTTTCGGGGAGCAAAAAGTTCTGCAGAAATTCTAAATATCTAGGACCTGTTGAGGTTTCTTCGAAAAAGTATGGTCCTATAATCCTATTATCTATTATTCCCGCCCAAACATTCACTTTCTCTGAGTATTGAGTACGGTACTCCTGCATCTAGTGTGGATTTTCTGTAGCCCAATACCGGAAAGTACTTTTTTTAAAAACGTCGGGTCTCTGTTATTTTTGTCCCTTAGAATTTCACAAAATTCAACACGTCTATCAAAATCTTCTTCCATTAGTTCTTACACTAAAATTTACTTTATAGGGTTATAGAGTTAATACGTTTGCGATTTCGTCTACTACAATGTCATTAACCACTTGACAATAATAATTATGTTGAACGCCAATAAAAGAATCTTGAAAAGGTCAATAGTACCTACTACTTTTGACAATATAAACAAATCAAACCTTACGGCATATTGATTTGCATGGCGGCGATTGTAACTGGGCCGATTATCAGGTAATGCTCACTAATGAGTATGTAATCTGGCTGGTCAAAATTCCAGGAAAATGAAAGTTTTCATGATACTTCATTACTTATTTGAGGAAGATTACTTGCCATTACTGCAGTATTTCATTTTACGCGGCAATTTTTTCAACACTGTATTCCTTCTTCAATCATCTTCCTTGCCCTTCTCGATAAATTAACCAATGATCGTTTTTAAAACTCAAAATATAATAATTGCGATGTTGTCAGATTGTCAGGATAATACTAGGTTCTACCTATGTCGGCCGAGATTACACACCGTATTTTGGGACGTCTTTTTATTGAGAAGATTACCTATACATCCTTAAGCGGCCGAGTTTACATGTGCCCTTGATATGGTTGTATACTTGATATATGTTTTACGAAAAAAAGTTATTCTTTGTGAAAATCTCTGCTTTCGAAAAAAATAATATTCAGGTATTTACATTTGACATTAGATGTCCACAAATTGCAAAAGATTAATAGGAATATTTTGACCACTTCAATTTCAACTTAAATTTTGCAAATTTTAGTTGTGAAACACGTCAACTCTTATCTTATTTAACAAGTCAACTCACCACAAATGTTTATTTGTTGATTTGAAATATTTTAGCAATGAACTTAAATCAGTAATAAATAAGTAATACCCAACAGAATAATGTATTTTCTACTGCAATACACAAATTCTGAACGTTACTTAGAATTTTTGAATGATAAAATTTCCGATTTTATTGATAACCTACCAATAATAGAAAGAACGCATATGTTACCAACATGATGCTACTGCAAACTTTTAATGTACGAGTATTAGGAAGATTTGTGGAATTTGCTTGGCCTGCAAGATCTCCAGACCTGAACCCACTAGACTTCTTTTTGTGGGGATACCTAAAGCAAAAAATATACCTTAAAAGACCATTCGACAATATTGATCATTTGGAAAGAACAATTCTGGAAGCATGTGACGTTATTACTCCGGATGTTATTAGAAATGCAATAAAAGCATTTTCTAAAAGAACAATTAAATGCTTAGAAAGAAACGGAGTACATGCACATAAAGTTTGATGTTACGTTTTCGAAATAAATAATTCTAATTACGTATTTGTCTATTTAAGATAATTCTTAACAGATAAAGTCAAAGTTTATCAATTTTGCAATGAGATAATGAGTGAAGTAATCAGTAATTTCACTCAAAAGTAATTTTCAATTCCTATCGACACCTTAAAATTACATTTAATGTTTTGAGAACAATTTGTGAAAATAACATTTTATTTCAAGTGGTATGATCTAATTGCATATTAAAACATAGTGTTTATTTCACACAACTTTTCATAATTAAAGTTTTCGATATTGTAAAAAATAAAGGTACTTTACTCTTGTATCAAATTCATATTTTTTAACAAACCTCAAATTGACATCTGACATTTGCGTTTTACTTTATGGACCAGACCATGCAGAACCTTTTATAAATAATAACTTTTTTTCGTAACATTACAAGTAAAAAAATTTCTCATATGTTGTCAACTTTTTCAGACATACTGTATATTACTTTGATTTTAATATTTAGTCAATATTTTTAGTTTTAATACGCCCCTGCTGCCAAAACTTCTCTCAGGTTGTGGTTCAAAAGGGTTTCCTTATTTTTTTTTCTTATTTCTTTTATGAATCTATATATTGATTTGGTTTTCTATACATTTTATATTCACTTTTTAATTTTTTTCAGTAATTTCTGTTACATTCACTTCTATTTGGTTCTGAACCTCTTCATGTCTTAAAATCACCTCTATGTTCATTTTTTCTATAATTTCCACTTTTTCTTGTTTTCTCGCCAACTCCTCTCTCATTTGCTCTTCATCTGTTCCTCTTCAAATTTCTTTCCCAATGTTGTCTCCATTTCCTGTAATTTCTTTTCAGTTTTGGTTAATCCTTCTTCCAATTTGCTTTGTCCTTGTTTAATATCATTTTTTAATCCATTGTGTGATTCATGTCCTTGTTTCATATCATTTTTTATTTCATCTTGTCCTTGTTCCATTTTGTTTTGTCCTTGTTTCCTATCATTTTGTGCTTGTTGCAATTTGTTCATTATCGTAATCATCATTTTCATTATCTTCATCTCTTCCGATGTCTCCTCTTGAATATCTTTGTCTAATTTTCCTTCTTCTCCCTTCACATAATCTATTCTTATCATTTCTGTTTTTTCCATTGGTTGACTATCTTCTTATGTTTTGTCCATAATGCTTTTTCCTTTCTTTTCTATAGTATATTAGAATATTATTTACTTAATGATTTTATGGGTAGATTAAAATATAATACCAATCTTCAAAAAATATTTTTCGTTACATTCTTAAAATCCCCACAAACTATTGTTATTAATGCTTTTTTTAATGCCCCACGTTGGACGCCAAATTATATTGATTTTATATTTTAGTCAATATTTTTAGTTTCAATGTGCCCCTATCAAAACTCCTCCCAGGTCGTAGTTCAAAATATTCCTGTTATTTTAATAAAATTGTTCAGAAATTCTTTTAAACTGAATTATATTGTTACATTTGAGAAGTTACATGAAGTAAAAAAATATCTATTTAAATTTTGATATGAAGAATTAATAGGTAGGTGTTTTATAATTGTTATTATTATTATATTATATTATGTTACACCCACCCCAATCGTTTTATTTTAAATTTAACATAAATTTTTTTTAAATGTAGGTATAATTCCGCACTAATGTTATTTAATTTTTATTTCGGATTTAAATAGCTTTAAAATTGTTCCTGATTTTAATAAATTGAAATTTACTTCCCTCGATAACTACTTCCTCTCGCTGCAATTTTAATTCTTCATTCCATGAAGCTCTTTATCAATTATTTTTAAGTTTCCTCTTATTCTGTTGAAGATTTATAAACCCATCTGTGATTCTAACATTTTCTGCTCTGCATCAATCCCATCTCATTATTTTTAATTTCAGTTTATTTTATTTGATTTTTACTTTTATTTTAAAATTTTTTAATAATTTTTTAAAATTAAATCCATTTTATTTATCTCGCAACGCCCTTCAATTTTTCTTTTGGTCACCCCTTTTTCAAATTTAATTTTTTTTATTGGTTTATTCGAAATTTTGACATGCGTTAACATTTGAATTTTACTCTATCTTCTTTTTTAAATAATTGACCAAAAACTTGATTATCTGTCTAATCTAATAGATCAATTGCATACAAATATTTATTTTATTATAGTGACACATTGATAGATAGAAATAAGGCTCACATTTATATTTATATTAGTAATAATGAATTTATTCGTTTTATTTGGACCATACTGTATATTACCATATATTATATATTCTACTTATTTATGCAAATCATAATTGTAGTGAGCAGATATAAAGAACAAAATGCTAGGCATCTACCTACAAAATCTCTCTGTAATAACACCCCGAAACCACCGCTATGTAAAGTAATTGAACAACCTAAGGTAAATACAAAAGAACCTATCATAAACCAAAGAGAACGTGCACATATAGACACAACTTACCCCTCCAGATTTAGGGGTAATTGAGGTGGGGTTTATTTATGACGCAACAAGCCATTCCTGTTTGATCCCTCCGATTGGCCGCCTTTCAACCCCGACTCCACCCTCGAAAGGGCACAACGCGTGAAAGACTGGAAAAAGTTCACAGTTGATCATAAACTCGACAGATTGTAGTCACCAAATCACTTCTGACGTTTTGTCAAACTTTAGAAAGTCTGTTTCAGGGGTGTTTCGTGCGTGGTATCATACTGAGTGTCGAATATTTGTAGTGATTGAGTGAGACATGAAAGTGTGATTAGGGATTTTATGAGACTGTGAGTGCCGTTAATTGATTCAGAAATGATGCTGGATATTAAACCGACTGCGGACTATCTCAGTCGAAATTCAACTTTTGGGCAATTTTCTATGCTGTTTGGTAAATATTTAAATTCGTATTAATATTGAATGCATAAAAAAGTGAAAATGTTTTTTCATCAAAAAAATTATCATTTTCTACAATACCGACTTAACCCTTAACTGTCTAAAACTTTTATGTTTTTCAAAATCTGTAGTAATTTGTGTTGTCAATCGTTATATTTATAATAATTAAAATGAAGAATATTTTTATCAGTGTCAATCTTATTTTATACCTACACCGTTTTTCATCTAGTGCAGTAATTTTTTAAGATACGTAAATACTTGCTTCCGAAATTGATTATAATAATTATTTTGTTTTCTAAGACTATTGTAAACAAAAAATATGTACAAGAATGACAATAATTTTTCTAGATGAACGACGTACCTTAATATAAAATTATCCACAACTATTAATATTAATATAGAATGTAATGAAAAGGTAGGTCATAAATTGAACCATATATTCTGGGGCTAAAAATTACTCGATTGAACCTAACTTGCCTCAGTACAAAAAAGTTACAGCCCTTTGAAGTTACCAAACGCAAATTGATTGTTTCAAATATTTTTGACATATTATAATGAAAATTGACAAGTGGCTTTAATTAGAGCATCTTTTAAAACAAAAATAACGGAATCATTTCATCCGGTTAAAATTTCATGGGAGTTGAGATCCAGGGCCGCGCAAGGTGTTTCTGCCGCCGTGTGCAAACGATAAATGGCCGCCCCCTATTACCCCTACACAAAATGAAAGACGGTGATAGATGTTCAAAGAAAAAGACGTTTAAACTTATTAGTTTTAATAAAAAACATAAAATTATTACATTTTTCCAACACAAATAAAATAACGGATAAATGATAAAAAACCTCGCCACTCGAGTTACTTGTGTATGCTATATGATATGAAGTCGATGGCTGTGGAGTATCTTAAACATTTTTTTAAAAAACTTTGTTATACCTATTAGAAATATTTCTTTTTGCTGCTTCCACTTTTTAAACTTTTAGTTTTCGATATTAAGCACCAGATAAACGTTTAGGGTTTTCAGACATCTGCAAATAAAAAAAATATCAAAATAATATTTATTTCAAACATCTACCCACAACCCATTAAACTAGTCGCAAAATTGCCTTGCCTTATTTAAAACTATTCCCATATCAACTCCTTAACGTAAGTGCGTCCCTGGAAATTATTTTATTTTTTATTTAAGCGATCTAAAAAAAATTTAATTTAATAATTTACTAGCCATATATCGTAAGAACATGCATAATCTACAAAACTGCCAACACTTATTTTGACCCTTCACCCCTGAGTACGCCCCTAAAAAAAGTATAGGTAAGATCCATGTAGAATCGGTCGAGCAGATTTAGGAAAAAATAATGACTCGTACCCATCGGCGCTGCCACTGGAATTATACGAAAATATAAATATAACTTTTTTATTTATGAAAATATGAAAAATACCTAAATTCAATTTTGAAGAACTCGTCAAGACCTACGCATAGACTATATAAAGCATATAGGATGATTAAAGATCCGAAAAAAGATCGAAAATCCTTATATAAAAAAATTTTTTACAAAATTTTCATTATGCCCATCAAAATTTCCAGGCTCAACTCCATTTAAAAAAAAATTAAAAGTCGATATAGAGGGCGCCCCAAGCACCCCAAATAAGGATTCCCCGAATATTTTCGTTCTGAGTTGATATCTTGGGGGGTCGTGTACCCCAAAAAAATTGTGGAGGGCGGAAAACAAGAGAGTTTGTTACCCCCCTTCACCTGGGCATATTAAAAAAATTTCCGAATAAAAAATTTTCGGGTCTTACTTATTTTTGACTATACCTGTACATTTTTTCAGGGTGACCCCCTTTTTTTGGATTCTATAGACTCGGACGATTTTTACGAATCGAATGGTTTTTGTTTCATTTCGATAGCTCAAATAATAAAAAAGTTCGTTCCGCTTGAATGATGGTTCTTTGAAAGTAGGGGCGCGGTAGGGGGGGCGAATTTTTTTTTGGAAGCCGGAAAACTTGTATGAATTTCATTTCGGGGTCTCAATTTTTCATGTCTGACCGTTTCGGAGAAAGCTATGTGGTCCGAGAGTGTACGTTGGGGGCGTAAAAATCGATGTCCCTACACGCCCATATAGGTATTTATTTTTTGTCCAGCGGTTAATTTCATGAGTGCCTCGTTAACGGTATAATTTTAAATTTTTTTTATCTACTCTTTGCAACATTTTCTTCAATTTAATACCCTACAAGAAAATGTTTAGTATGAAACTTTATAAAATTACCATACATTCTCTACCCCTGGCTCCTGTAACCCCCAACATGCGCCTTTGGATTTTTTTTGTATTACACATATTTTACTTGAATCTTAATAAAATTTTCGATTATTTAATAACCCACAAGCCATGTTTTATAACAAAATGCGTAATTTTAATATCTCCTGCTTTCCTCCCTTGGAAGGGCATAACTATAAGTCATTGCAAATAATAATGCTTTTTATATATTCAGATATAAAATTTATTTAGTATTGAGTTGGTGAACTTTTACTCCTTTTTTATTTATTTATTTACACTTAACTTATTTCAACAATCAACGTTGGCGGCAATTTGAAATAATTAATTAAATGAAAATCACTTATCACTCAGCCTACCTCTCTGTAGGAAAAAAATTAAGCCAATGTACCCAAAACAAATGCATTAAAACTTCCAACACCGATAGACCAATTCATAATATAAGTACTATTTATGTAGATATTCCTAGAAAAGTAATAAAAACGATGCAGACAAAAATGTTATTTTTATTTTTATAATGTTTCAGAAAAGTCGTAGATTCATTACTTTTTCCAGAAAAATATGTTTTTTTCAAAATGTCAAATCACCCGGTCTTATCCCACTAGTGGGGTAAGATCGGGTGCACATATTAACTTTATGGAAAACTATAAAAACTACATTTTAATTCAAAAAACTTTAACTTTAACAAAAAAATATTAATCTTACAAACAAAAATCACATTGAACGAAGGTATCTACTTCGCCCGCTCCACTGCAGCCTTCGTGAGCCCAGTCAAAACACATCCATCCATCCTTCTCCTTGTTTTGAGTTGGAAAAAGATTCGTTGCAGTATAAAGAATGATCGTCGGACTTGTTATCTTCCCCATCGGAAGAATCATCAGTCGAGATCGAGGTCGAGGTTACAAGAATTTTTATTTTTGAGGAGACTTTTTATTTCTCTGGTACGTTTGTGTTTTTGATTGTATGGTTTTGATGTTGTCTTCTTATTTGGTTTGTTTGTGTCATCAATAACCAATTTTCTTTTCTGTGACGTTATTTTTTTTTTCATTTTCTTTTTACTTTTCCTCTAACTGAGATTCAAGTTCTGTTTTGTATGGTGAAGAAGTAAATATTGCACATTTCCCTTTTCGTTTCCCGTTTCCGATCTTTCAGCAACAGGTGGTGGCATTAGACGTTTGGGTGATATAGCAAAAGCTATTGGTGCAGCTGGCTTTTCATCCGTAAAAATGTGTGGTTCTAAACTTTTAGAACAGCAGGGTTCATTTGGAAATGGTTCGTCAATATTGGTTTGTTAATCTCAACTACCGTTTCACACGTTCTTTGTGCAGGTTTTTCTTCTGTTGCTGGGTCCACTTGTAGAACAACATCTGCTTCTGCCTGTGGGCGTGGGTCTCCTTCTTGAACAGCGTTTGCCTCTACAGGAACAGGTCTATCTGTGGTTGTTGAGGGAGCAAACAGGTGATCAGGAAATATATTTCGGTTTCAAGGATAAATTCCTGTTTGCTTGAATCCATTTACTGCCGTCCGCATTGCTGCTGCCTTAAGGAAAGCTGCACCATTCAGTTTGGCTACTTGTTGAATTGTAACAGCTCTACCAGGATGTGCTGCAAGCCACTGGCGCACCTCCTGTTGATAATATAGGTGCTCAATGGAGCCAAGAAGGTCACGTCTAGCGGCTGGAGTCGATGAGAACAATATGGTGGCAAGCACAACAACACAACATTGTTTTCTCTGGCCATGTTAATAAGTTCGAGACTCTTTGTGTGGGTAGTATAGCCGTCCAAAATCAGGAGGACTGGTTTTTCAGACGTTGGTTTAGAAATCTCAATAAATCTTCGAAACCAATACACGAAAATGTCTGTGTGCATCCATCCAGAAGGGTGATATCATCAAGCAGCGCGGGATTTTCTCTCTTTCGAGGAAAAACAAACATTGTTGGCATAAAATTTCCGGCCGCATTCATGCAAGTTTCAGCAGTAACCAAAACACCTCGTCCTGCTGATACCAAAGCTCCAACCTGTTTTTTTTTCTCTCCTGAAGCTAGGATTTTGGATGGTTTGTTGGGAACTGTGGTTATTCCCGTCTTATCGACGTTATAAATATAACTAGGAGAAAAATTGTGTTGTTCATACAAACCCTCCAACAGATCGAAAAATTTATCAACAGCTTGCTTATTACTTTTTTAAATGAAACTAAGTGTTTCTAATTAATTCCACTATTTAATGAAAAAATTATTAAAAATCTAAGATATTGATAATTATTTCGATATTGACATACCATCGTTAGAATGACAGAAGTTACATTTTATGTGATACCTTCTTGATGTTTAATATTTTGGCTAGACCAAATAGTAAGTGACCTATCTTGTGATTGACTTAATATAAATGAATAGAAAAAAGAAGAAGATTTGATTTTACAAATATTAAAGCTTAGGTATTATTAGCCCTATGGGGATATCCTGGATATCTTTTTCCCATTTAAGATCAATATAACTGTGCAATGATATAGGAAACCAAGGAAAACTATATCTGCTGATCTATACAATTGTTACTTAAGAAGACAATTTAATAGTGGAGAGCTCCCTAAATTTATCTGTTCATTGACAACTTCATATTGTGGGTCTCTTAGGTGTCTTCTTATTTCTAGTTCTTCAAGGAAATCTAGTTCTTGTTTCTTATCACAAATATGCAGTACTTCTAGTTCTGTGTTAGGTGTTAATGAATGTTTTGTGTCAAGAAGATGTTTTGCGTAATGTGATTTATCTGGCTGTTTTAATCTGTATGCTCGTGAGTGTTCATTGTATCTAATTTCAAAATTTCGAATTGTTTGACCAATATAGACAGCATTACATTCTGGACATTTAAGTTTATATATTCCAGACTTTTTTAATTGGGGTATTTTTGTTTTTACATTTAACAATTTTTTACTCACATTGTTTTCTGTTTTAAAATAAATTGCTGTATCTGTTGAACAAGATATTATCTTTGAAATATTATTAGAAATATTACCAGCATATGTGATGGTTTTGTAATTTTGTATTTCCCTAGTTTTTTCAGGAAATATTAATTGTAATGCCACTTTTTCCTCTTTTTTATTAATTAATTAATTTATTATATATAATGGATAACCGTTGGATGTGGCTATTTGTTTGATTATATTAATTTCTCTATCAAAATTATATTTGTTCATAGGAACTGAAAATGCTCTATGTACATTGAATTATATGCTGCTAATTTATGTGACATGGGATGATTGGAATTATATGGTATAGTCATATCAGTATGTGTTGGTTTTTTGTAAATTGAAAAATCAAGTATATTATTGACTCTTTGAATTTTAATATCAAGAAAATTGATTGAGTTATTTTCTTCAACTTCTAATGTAAATTTAATTTTTGGATGTAAATTATTAATATGATTGAACAATATATCTAATTGTCGTTCACTACCTACAAAACAAGCTAATATGTCATCTACATACCTATACCAAAATAATATATTTTTTGAAATGTTACATTCAAAGATTTTTCTTTCTAAACTGCCCATAAAAATGTTTGCTAAAATTGGTGATAAAGGGTAATATTGGTAAACCTTCATTTTGAATATATACCTTATTATCAAAAGTAAAATAATTCTGATTAATGCATACATCAAACAAATTAAGTATATCTGATATTATTCCTGGATTGATATTTTTATTCTCTAGTAATTTTTTAAAAAGTGTTATGCACTCTTTTGGAGGAATTTTAGAGAACATATTGGTAACATCAAATGAAATGAGTTTAGAGTTATCTTGTAATTTGTATGTTTTTAATTTTTTGATTAGTTCTTTTGAATTTTCAAATGAGTATTTAGATATACCTCCATAGCTATTAAGTATATTGTTTAGTTTTTTAGCTAACTTGTTATTAGGAGTATTAACGGTTGGTTTCGATACTTTATGTAATTTAACAGTTCCATATAATTGTGGAGCTTGCTTATTGAATCCCATGGCCCTTGCTATTGAAGTGTTTTCTGGAAAACGAAGAGAAATATTGTTCTTACGCCTTCTCAAAAAACCATATAACCAGTCTTTTCCGGCCATCTTGGTTTCTTCATTGAATTTGTGTTTCAAATTATTTTTAGTCGCAAGATTAAACGCTAATCTTCTGAAATCACTCAAAGTTAAACCAAACAATCTACTCTTTAACAGCAATGTGTGGTCTAGTAATTCTTTTTCTCTTCAGAAAATATAGTCGTACAAGGTCCCAAGCTACCTTTTCTAGCGACTTGGCTAGAAGTTAGTTGATTTGTTCTAGATTTTTTACTTGATCTTCTAAAGTAGACTGCGGAACATTGAATGCTTTTGAGGCTTTTAGGTATCCCATGCGTCCAGACAATACTTCCTCTAAAGCGCCTTCCATACTTTCCTGGCTCCAGGATGACCGATTTGATTTCCTCTCGTAAGTTCTAGGCATATTGACTCTGTAAAAAAAAATTTTTTGAATAATGGGGTAAGATCGGTAGTAGTAACCGGTTTCGCCCCACTCGGGCTACCCGGTCTTACCCAAAGTATAGAATTTAAGAAAATGCTCTAAAACCACTCTGATATTTAAATTATTCTTTCGTTTTTATGCATACATTAAACCTTATTTATCATATAATAGCCGACTCTGAAGCAGTTTTCATAACTATAAATGCCAATAAGTAATGATCGTTTAAATTGGAAGCAACATTAGAGAAGCGACATGAAAAAACAAACTTACCTCAACTGCGTTCTCCAGGGTCGACTCGATACTACTTCCGCTAAGTCGTCTCAGCTACGGAATGTATTTCACGTTTTGTGCACCAGCTGGCATTAGTAGTAGCAGCAGCACAGTCAAGGTACCCGATTTCACCCCACTACCCGGTCTTATCCTCCTTTCCCCTACTAAGGCAAGTTAGGTTCAATCGAGTTACCTATTTTTGGCCCCAGAATATGTGGTTTAATTTATGACCTACCTCTTTGTTACACCCTGTATATTGTTATATTGACATTGACAGTTCGATGGAATAATAATACTCCATCATTAGATACATCAAATTTGACAATTTCTAAATTTACTTTTCAGTGTATTTGTAGGTATATTGTCAATTGGTTTGTGAGTTACTTAGTGGGTATCCTTCTTATCTCTGGTATCATTAAAGAAATGTCTTATAGTGAATCAGCTTTAGAAGATATCTATAAGAAATTTCAAAATTAGCGGATAGTGCTACACGAAATCTCCCAGACTCCGTTACACATAAGAAGAAGCCACGTGAAGTTTGCCAACTGACTTGCGCAGAAACCAAAATCGGTCTTGTTTATCTATGTCGCCTCGTAATGACTGTTTCATGTCATTGGCGTTACAATCGATGCTTCATGCCGACAGCCATTTTATTATTGACATTTGAGGTTGTGTGTGAAGCAATCATTTACTGTCGAATATTTTTGATTTTAAGACGTTTAGCTAGTTTATCTGTGAGTGTCGTGTGTTTCATATGATCTAAAACCATGCCTCCTAAAAAACTTGTTAGTGTTGAAGGAAAAATTATCCACATTATTCTAATTTTGTCTTAACCTACAAAATGTGAAAACGTTGCGCTACTGATTTGAAGTCGAATGTCAATTTTACAATATGGCGCTGGTTTTGACAAGAAGTTCGCGCATACGACTGCAACTTCAAGTGGGTTCTTCTTTCGTGAAACGGAGTCTACCTAACAAATCAAAAGGTAAATATTTGAATAATATTAATATTGACAGTTAGATGGAATGATAATATATTACTCTATCGTTGCGTCAAATTTGAAAATGTAAAAATATTGTCCATTGAAATATCATTTGCATTTTTTAAATCAACTTGTATAGAGCTGTGGATAAAATATAATATTCAGCACGTATAATTATTGTTATAGTCCAGTGGTTCCCAACCTTTTTTCATTCACGACCCCTTTTGGATTTGCTTAAAAGCTGGCGACCCCCCAATAAATAAATATTGATGTTTCATAGTTTAATAAATAAAAAAAATACTATTTAGTATTTAGTATTATTTATTTATTTTATTTGGTACAATAGTATAATGCTAAAGTATGGACTGTGCTTGCAGCTGCGTAACAAGTATTAAAATCCTTGGTTGAATTCAAGTCAAAGCTAGTCTAATGTCATCCTCAACATTAAGTTTATCTCTGGCCTTTGTTTTAATTTGCAAAAGAGTTGAAAAACCACCTTCATTATATAATAAGTGGAAGCAGATGGTACTAGTACCCGGAGAGAAAACAAGGCGATATTGGGATAAGACTGATAAGCGGCACACCAAAATTCAGTCAGGTTTTTTTCTGGAATAGAGCACGAGCTGTAGAATCATTCTTAAGATCTAAAAATTCATCCTGCAATTCATCTGGAATTTCGGCAATATCTAAATGGGTTCCTTACAACTGCGGTTTCTTCCTCAGACACATCAGGAAAGTAGTGATGAATTTCATTTTCCAGAAATTGAAGGTGGTGATTAATTTCCTGTTTCAGATCCTCCTCAATTTCTGTCACAGAGGCTTCAACTATGCAGCTCAGGTTTTCAAACATTGAAATGTTTCCAAGCATTATTTTTCGTCGCCACTTTTCAACCTTACAAGCAAATGCTTGAAGATTAACTCTAAAATACAGAATCTGCAAGTCCTTTCCCTGGAGTTTTAAATTTAATTTATTTAACTGACCAAAGATGTCCGATAATCAAGCGACTCTTTGGATCCAAGCTGGGTCAATAAGATGTTGCAAAAAATTCTGCTTTCCTTGCATTTCCAAAAAAAACTTTCAGTTCTTCATTTAGCTCAAAGACAAGACACGTTCAATAACATTCGCAGCAATTCGCAAGTATGTGGATGGAGGTTTCTTCTTCGCCATGCCGCATAAAGGACGTTTTTGTTCCTCCACTATTTTGAGCTTTTTCAGGTGCCCATTCAGACGACAATGTCCCATAAGGATCCCTGTTAAAACTCTTAGTGCAGTTTTACTTTGACTAATGCATTCATTTTGATCTCAACAGGTTGTAGTCAACTAGAAGAATCTTTGATTGTCTAAGTCCTACTAGATCTTTCCAATGGTCAGATCTTCTCTTTTTTTCGGCTTTGCCTATTTCTTCCAATATTACATTGGAGCTGATACCTCAAAAGGGTTCCGGCCCCCAAAAGGGTGTTTCAGTCCCCTTCTTTGCTAGTTCATCTGCTATTTGTACCAATAGAAAAGTATTAAGCCCTGTAGGTTTTTTGAAATATCACCTGGAAAAACAATCCAGTTTTTCATGATTTTTAGCTAAAATTACCATTCTTTGAAAATGTACAGAGAAAACTAGATATCCAAAAAAATGCAAACACTGATTACCTATGTTTATAAAAAAAATCTCAAATAGAACAAGCTAGCAAAAATAGGTAAATGTATTAGTATTTTTTTCAAAATAAAGCTTTCGCTCCCCCTACTACCCTCATACAAACACAAAGGAAATTGTAATTCCTAACAAATATCATTTATTATATTGTTATATTTATATATCCATCGCTTAGTAATAATGATCAATAATTTGAATAACTGTTGACAAAATTTTGGATTTACACAATTGACAGATTCATTTGACGGAATTATGAAACTTAATTTTCACTAGAAACTACTCGGATTGCGCAAATTTGCCTCACGAGTGCTACTCGCGCATCACTTCCGCGAAGATATCTAACGAATCTGATTCATGGTGAGTTATAGGTCGCCAACAAAGTTGATCATGTAGCGATTTTTAGTAGAGTGATATTTTGACGTAAGGCTAATGGGTAGGGTGTTAACGCGTCTCAAAATTTGCGCCTCGGGACCGTACGTGCGCCGGTATATCAGACGCTAAGCCAAGCCCAACTTTGGCAAGGAAATCTGATGAAATCTCAAAAATTCGGCTGGGAAAAAGGAAGCTAGGGGACACTGGGGTCAACTGAAACGATTTTGAGTAAACTGATCATTGTAAAAACACCTCCAGGTCAATCCAGCTGGTGAAGTGCCAGAAAACAAGGCAAATTACCTCGGTATGGAAATGTGATGTCACACGAACATCATGTTAAAATATTAATTGGCCATAGGCATTTTCTAATTAACATAAAATTGTTTCAATTGACCCCATCCCCTGCATCAATTAAAACACATATAGGGTCAGTTGAAACACCGTTAACTTCAAAGAAATCACTGATTGAATTCGATTTATTTCTATCAAAAACTATTTTCCAGTAAAAAAATACAAATAAACGAACTAAATTGTATGCTCTAGGAACGTAAACCATTGTCAAGTATATCCTTAAAAAAATACTAACATGTCAGAGAACTAATCAGATTGGCAATTGTGACACACATATAAACTGTTGCCGCCTGTGCAGGCATCGTGAGCTCAATGCTTACACTCCCTACACTGGACCCATTCTTCTCCAGGCCTACTTGTGCCACAAGTCTTCATACACACCAGGCAAAAACATTCATCTTCATCTTCATCTTCATCGGAATCAGAAACCGTCTTGGCGATATTTTTCATTTTGGGCCTGCCTGCTCCTCCCACCCTTCTTTTGACCTGCTTGGCCCGTTTTTTGAGCTGTTTTTCTTCATGCTCTTTTCTAATAGCCTCTTTTTCCGGTGTATCTGTACATATGGCCGATTTCCGCTTTCCTCTTCTAGCTTTATTGTCCTTCCTGGGTGGGGCTTTGGGAAAAGGTCTCACTGTCTCTGGAGAAATTTCTATTTGATGGCTCGTAGATGGTTGAGATGTGTCAAAACTGCAGCCTGCTTCAGCAGCTTCAATGGTCTTATTGTCGTCTCTAATGTCATCTCTCGCTTGCAAAGCAGTTCCAGAGGTGACGTTACTGGGATCAGGCCTATCGGTGACGTAGGAAATCTGTGAAAAGGTGTCGATTGAACGGATAGATTTCTTGAGTAAGAGCTCGTGGAGCAGCAGAAGCCAGAATGCCAGGAATTGCATAGATGCTCATTGTTTTTCCGGGATTGTTTCGTATCCAGGCATCGCAACAAGAGCTTGACAGCTTCGTGATTGGTCCATAACAAAATCGGTCCAACGGCTGCAGCTTATGGGAACAGTAGGGGGGAAATGAGAGCAACACTATTCCATTTTCTTTGCAAAAATCAAAACAATTAATGTGAATATGTGATGAATGATTATCTAGCACTAGCAGCACTTTGTGGTCCATCAAATATCCAAAAATATCATTCATATCCTTCGTCTTGCATCCATCCCGAAAGGTTTCCCGTGCCCACTGGACCGTCCCTGATAAAGTGATGTTGGATCCGGATGCGTGGAAAAACGAACATAGGCGGTAAGACAATTCCAATAGCGTTAACTGCAAAAGCTACAGTCACCAAAGTTCCACGCTCAGCTGACGTGATTGAACCGACTTGTCTGGTGCATCTCCTTCTTTTTGGACGGTGGTGATCCCAGTTTCATCCACGTTATATATGTCTTGAGGCTCGAAGTGGTGGCGATCCATCACTGTTTGTAAGTTGTCTTAGAACGCATCGACGTTGGTTCGATTAAAACTTGTCGCTCGTGATAAACTTGTAGCCTGAGCAGTTCTTACAGCTAATTCTGGGTTTCTTTTCATGAAGGCTCTGAACCAATCTTCCCCAGCTAATTTCTTATTGTCCCAAGACGTTGGTCGTTTTAGATTATAGTTTCCTACCAATTCAAAGGCTAGTTTTCGCACCTCATTTTTCGAAAGTCCATGATATATATTGGCAGATTTCGTTAAATATTTGACTAGTGACTTTTCTTGCGAGTCACTGAAAACTCTGTTGTTTGGTGAATAACCCATGGCCGCATCGGAATTTTTATCTCGTTTTCGTTTATAGCGAAACAATGACGTGTAGTTAAGACCGTGTTTTTCGGCAGCTTTTCTAAGGGTTATTCCCGTCTTTAGATCAACGTAAGCGTGTTTTTACTGACCCAAAGAGCTTTCGCATCGATTTGTTTTTTTTTGTCGAAATCTGGGCATCTGCAATAAAAATAATTGTTATGATTATTGTGGTCCTCAGACTTAGGGTCAGTTGAAACAAGTTTCAATCGACCCCGAAGAATTTGTTTCAATCGCCCCCAACCGCATGTTTCAAATATTTTATCTTATAACAAAAAATCTAAGTGTCTATCCCAATTCTAGCTTATATTGATAGAATCAACAATATTCAAAGTCACAGTGACGAAAATTTCACAAGAAAATCTATTGAAATCAAACGTTAACCTCCAAAATGGTAAAATTAAAAATACTTACTTTACGCTTCCACAAAATCGCAGGTGCCAACTAGACGTAACGCACTCTCTATGACAGTATAAACACTGAAGATGTTAAAAAATAATCGATTTTTATATAAATCGATTATTATTTTCTTAAAAACGATTTTTAGTTATCGATTTTTATAGCAATATTAATCGATTTTTTAAATTACGTGTTTAACTCGATTTTCGGAAACGGCTCGTATTATTTATTGACTATTTTTCAAAATTTTGACAATTATTGACCATTTTGACTGTTTTTCAAAATTAGCGACCATTTTTCCGAACTTTTGGTAATTTTCGACCATTTTTCAAAATGTGACAATTTTTAACCATTTTTGACAGTTTTTGACTATAATTGTCCATTTTTAACAGTTTTTAACAATAATTGACAATTTTTTACCATTTTTGATAGTTTTTGACCATTTTTCAAAATTTTAGACCATTTTTCAAAATTTTAGGCCATTTTTCAAAATTAGTGACCATTTTTGATAATTATTGACAATTATGGACCATTTTTCCAAATTTTTGACCGTTTTTGACAATGATTGACCATATTTCAAAATTTTTGACAATTATCAACTACTTTTCAAAATTTTGACAATTTTTAACAATAATTGTCCTTTTTTGACAATTTTTAACAATAATTGTCCTTTTTTGACAATTTTTGACCATTTTTGATAGTTTTTGACAATTATTGGCGATTTTTGACAATTTTTCAAAATTGTCGACAAATTTTCGAAAATTTTAACAATTTTTGACCATTTTGATAGTTTTTGACAATTATCGACCATTTTTCAAAATATTAACAATTTTTGACAATTATTGACCAATTTTGACGATAATTGTCCATTTTTGACAATTTTTGATATTTTTTGACTCATTTATGACCATTTTTAAAAATTTTGACAATTATTGACCGTTTTTCCAAATATTTGACAATTATTGACCATTTTTGACCATATTTCAAAATTTTTGACAATTTTTCAAAAACTTTAACAATTTTTGACAATTATCAATTATTTTTCAAAATTTTGACAATTTTTAACAATTGTCCATTTTTCAAAATTTTGACAATTTTTAACAATAATTTTCCATTTTTAACAGTTTTTAACAATAATTGACAATTTTTATCCATTTTTGATAGTTTTTGACCATTTTTGACAATTTTTCAAAATTTTAGACCATTTTTCAAAATTATTGACCATTTTTGATAATTATTGACAATTGTTGACAATTAGGTATTATGGACCATTTTTCCGAATTTTGGACCATTTTTGACAATAATTTACCATATTTGAAAATTTTTGACAATTTTTCAAAAACTTTAACAATTTTAGACAATTATCAACTATATTTCAAAATTTTGAAAATTTTTAACAATAATTGTCCATTTTTCACACTTTTTGACAATTTTTGACCATTTTTGATAGTTTTTGACAATAATTCTCAATTTTGAACAGTTTTTGACCATTTTTGACAATTTTTCAAAATTTTAGACCATTTTTCAGAATTATCGACCATTCTTGATAATTATTGACAATAATGGATCATTTTTCCGAATTTTTGACAATTTCTCAAAATTATTGACCATTTTTCAAAATTTTAACAATTTTTGACAATTATTGACCAATTTTGACAATAATTGTCCATTTTTGACAGTTTTTGACAATTTTTGATAGTTTTTGACCATTTTTCAAAATTATTGACCATTTTTGATAATTATTGTCAATAAAAGATCATTTTTCCGAATTTTTGACCATTTTTCAAAATTATTGACCATTCTTCAAAATTTTAACAATTATTGACCAATTTTGGCAATAATTGTCCATTTTTGACAATTTTTGACAATTATTGACCATTTTTGAAAATTTTTGACCATTTTCTCAAATTTTTTTAAAATTATTAACAATATTTGACAATTATTAACAATTATTGACAATTATTGACAATTATTGACAATTATTGACAATTATTGACAATTATTGACAATTATTGACCATTTTTGAGAGTTTTTGACAATAATTGACAATTTTTAACAGTTTTTGACAATAATTGACAATTATTGACCATTTTCAAAATTTTTGACAATTTTCATATAATTTTATTTGATTTTTAATCTGATAAATTGTTAATGAATGAATATTTTAGGTTTAATATTGGTATATGAAAAGCATGTACTTTTTAAAATAATACCAAAAAAAATCGAATTTTTGACAAATCGATTAATGTTGAATAAAGAAAAATCGATTTTTATTTAATCGATTCTTTTCCATTAATCTCACATCCCTAGTGGAGACTTTGTGTGTTGCAGTTGATTCTTTTTCTCGTATTAGCCCCCACCGTTCCCGACATAGCTCGAGAATATTCGACGTGTTTCAATCGACCCCAGTCTCCCCTACCTTTAAACCTCCCGTTCCACCAAAGCTTATCTCCTGCTAGTTTGAAACAGGCTGCAGTAGCGCCAGTGGATGCAAAAGAAAATTGGATTGAAATGTTCAATAATGTGTCTCCAGTGCAACATTTCATAGGATAGTAGCCCTCAAGATATAGTCGAGGATTTGGATGAAGAAAATCTACAAGCAGTGGACTCGAATTATTTTTTGAACATCGATTAGGCTAAGAAGATTATTTTGGAGAAATTACGTAAATCCTAGATTATATAAGCAAGAATTGTCAGGCTAGTCGTTTTCTTTTGTCATCTTTTCTACCTAGGACCAATTATTTATCTACTTTAAAAACGGGACTTGAAACAAATTATATTTTCAGCTTCACTGACAAATGTTTCTTTACTAAGTTGGGAATTCTGGAAACGTTGGCGATACTTGACACTGAACACTGTTTACACTACCACTACACCAACACTAACACTTTACACTATCTTACGCGCGTTTCGATAATCAAGTTATATTTTTAATATGTAGATGTATGTTAATTTTCAACTTGCCTGAAAATAGGTGAGGTAATGTTGGGGGGTTGAGGGTTGGAGGACATCCAGATGCTGAAAAATGAGATAAATTAAAGAAGAGGGATTGAAAAGAAAGAGAGAGGTGGTGAACGAAGCGTGGGTTGTTGAGCGATGTTTAGCGTATAATACCCTGAGTTGCCAATGAGCATGCTTCAAGGCTCGCAAGTACTCCCTACACTCTTCCTGCCAAAAAATTCAGGTCGTTTTTTGTTGAATATTTGCCAACATTTCAAATTTGTAGGTATTTTATTCCTATAATCACAAAAATCGATATTTTTTCCTTTTTTCAAAATGTTGTGGGGTTGTGGGAGTTAAAAATTTAGAATCAGCTACCCAAAAAACAAAAAGTAGGTAAGCCTACATATCCAGATATCCAGATCTGTCATCATTTTTCCCTATTCTTTATTGCCTGGATTAATTACCGTTTATTAAAGATGAGTTAGCCACAATCGACTTATGTTTATCTCCAAGTATGTATCACCTATTTTAGAGATACCCTGTACAAAATCTCGTATCTGGAACTATTCCCACTGTGTATGTTTTGAGTGATTATTAATTAGTAAATATTATGTTGCAGATACTTCATACAAAGGATCATGGAGCTCGCACGCTACTTCGCAATCACAAGGTATGTTTTTTGTTCCAGTTATTTTTTATATTTTTCAGCCATTCAACTATAGTCAACGTTATTTTATATATTAATAAATAAGTAATAAGCATGCCTTTTGATGATTAAAGGTTACACGGTGAAATTATGTTTAAACACGAAAAGGTGCAAGATTATGAAAAAAAATGGAAAGGTGATTATTTATACGTCCTCCACCACCACTCCAGAAAAAAAATTTTGAACAGCGATAATTGAAAATTCCATTAGCTGAGCGAACCGAGGGCAGTGCCAGCGTTAGCGTTATGATGAAAAAGCTGTTTCGAGAGGAAATGGAAATCCCGACGACGGAAGAAAATGTAAAAATAAATGACGTAAAATCCGCTACACAAACCAGATAACCGAATACGACAAATCGGCTAATAGAAATTTCCTCAAAAATAAAATTCCTGGTTTTTAGTGGTTAAAGCGTTTGATGGTTCAAAATTCGAATTGGAATTGGAAAACGAATAAAAGCGTTATGTCGATTAGAAATTTTTCCAAAAAACATATACTTTAGTTACTTCATCAGGATCGACCGAAATTAAAAATAATAAAAATTCCTCGATTGAAAATAAAATCATTCAAATACGTCGGTTAGAATACAGATTTAAGATTTACTAAACGTGACTATACTAGACAGCACAACATCCAAAAGTATGTCGGAACTGCTTACCACTAGAGTAGTAGAGACGAGGACGAGTGAAGACATTTTCTCCACCTGCACAACCAGGGGATGTCCACAGGGAGGAGTAGCATCCCCATTGAGAGCCTGACGGTTGACGAACTCCTTTGTGGTTTGACTGTCCTCGGAATATCCTGCCAAGGATATGCCGATGATATTGTCATAACGGCAAGGGGAAAATTCGAGAATACCATTTGTGACATCGTATATAGGAAAGTGTTTGAACTATAGTATATACAAATAGCTGGAGTAGGCAAGTAGGACTTACCATCAACAAGACCAAAACCATCTTAATAGCCTTCACTAAGGAAAGAAAAATCAACCTCAAAACCATTAAACTTGATGGGAGTGAGGTTGAATAGAGTCAAGAAGTCAAGTATCTAGGTTTGACTGTAGACAGTAAACGCCAGTGGAACAAACAGGAAAAGGAGATTGAATAAAAAGCAAAAATGGCTCTAATGGTGTGCGGGAACCTGGCAGGAAGAAATTGGGGTTGTAGCCCAAAAATCCTGAGCTGAATGTACACTGCTATAGTGAGACCAATTATCACTTATGGGGCCATTGCGTGGTGTAGTAGAACTATCCTATTGACGACGAGAGAAAACCTCTTCAAAATTCAAAGACTAGCCAGTATATGCATTACAGGAGTAATGGTGGTGGAGAGTGTTGCAGAAAGAACAAGATACAGACTAAGTAGAGACGGAATCATTAAAAAATCCACCTCCTCGCTTCTTAGAAATCAGAAACCTGATGGGACATGCCACAAGATGGTAATGATGAAAAAGTATAACTTTTCAAATAAATTCGATACGGAACTAAGCAGCAAGAAGGAATGGGATCCAAATACCATTACCAGACTTGCAAAGAATGCCATTCAATGGTACACGGACGGCTCAAAAGCAATAGAAGGAACTGTGATAGGAGTTTACGGGCCAGGAACCAAACACTCCGAAACATACCTAAGGCATATGCTCAATTCAAATCGAATTTTTCCTAAAATGTAAAATATGATGATTTCAAAAGCAACAACAGTTTAATAGGATTTTTAAAGGCCAGAAAAAGAGGTAATGACATAATTTTATAAGTGTACATATACTCAATCTCAAACAAAACAATAACAAATTCAACTTATCAGCTTTAACTAGAAATTATTTTTGTTATTGTTGTTCAAATCCTCTAAAATGTCGTTTTCCCGTGCAACTTTTGGCTCTTCAAATCGGTGTAAGCTTGGCAGATTAGCGAGTTTATCTAGGCAAGTTTTTTAATTCACCGGTAGATCCACAAATTAACCAACTGCGTTTTTATATTCATTGGTGGATTCAGGATTGAAGAGATGATGCGTTCATTTATTACTGTTGCATCAACCAAAATTGCAAACCATTCCACCGCTGTTTCGAGGTGGAGGATAAATTTAGTAGTTTACAAAATGACAGCTTAACCTCAAAACGTAAAGATTTGAAGCAGTTATGTATCAAAGAAATGGTCGAATAAATAGACCAATGGTGTAAAAAAACGTTCCTTATGTCTGTGCAAAGTTTATTCCTCAATAAAAAGTAAAAAAAATCTGGCCCATGGGGGGATCGAACCCGCGACCTTCGCGTTATTAGCACGACGCTCTAACCAACTGAGCTAATGGGCCTCGTATTAGCATGTAATGTAAAGCCAAAATTAAATAATTTTTGAAAATGCAAATCGTTGCGGTTTTAAAATTCAAATATTAATGTCTATTTGCCTAGCTATCAACTATGTGATAAAGTCGAGTATAAAAGTTTTTAATTTATTTAGCAAGAGTTGACTTTCAGCTGACTCATTGTGAATTAATGAAATTTTAAATTATTTTATAAAGTTTTCTAATGAATTTTTGTTTTCTTAAATAAAAATTTCTAGCTTCTACCTACATCAACATTCCGGTTCTTTTCTGTGAATATTGAATATTTATAATCACGCCCCATGAAAAATAATCATTATTCGCACATAAGTACCTACTAATCATATTATTATTATTAATCATTGCTGATTAATGTGTCATGGTTCAATTATTATTATTCAATTTAAAATTATACATCAATATTATTATAGGTATTACTTTATTATAACTGCCTTTTAGGTTGATAATAATTTTATTTTTAGTAGAAATGTCTAGATATAGCAACTAGGTAAATTATATCTCTTTATTATACAGGGCTGGGATAAAGTATGGAACCAAGTAAATATCTTTTAAACGAAAAGAACGATAATTATGAAAATTTGCAGGTAAGTGCAATGGAACAAAATGCATCTGATGTACATTTTTTTGTTAATAATATACTTCCGGTTTAACCGGAAATGCTATCAACTTCTTTAATTTAAATGGGACACCCTATATATTTTTACATATTTGGAAAGAGCTTGTTATTTTAAATTCATACTTACTGAGTATAGTGTTAAAAAATTTGTAATTCCTGCAAATTTTCATAAATATCGTTCTTTTCGTTTAAAAGATATTTACTTGGTTCCATACTTTATCCCAACCCTGTATATCTAATGTTCTTCGATATTTAACGATTGATTTTGCGAATAATTGTTTTCAAAACTCATTAAAAGACGCCCCAAAATTCCAAAATACGGTATGTAATCTCGGGCGATCGGAAAATTGACGATACCAATGTTGCCAAACATTTTTTAAAATCCAAAAATTAATGAAAAATATATTTTTTCTACAAACGTCAGTACTTAATAGCTATTTGTATAACAAGGGAGGAAAGTGCTACTTTTCCTCCCGAGGAAAATTTACAGCCCGACGCGTAGCGGAGGAAAAGGCACTTTACCCCCACGTTATACATATGATTTTTCCGCCTCCTCAAATAACAAGTCATTTTTAAATAATTTATGTATGAAACTAACAAACAAAATTTATTAAAGAACTAAGCAAGTTATTTTAATTGTTCCATCCTACATATTTTTAATTTGTGATAGAGTAATTATTTATACTATTGTTAAACGTGCGGTTTTGAGCAGTGGTTATTTGAATACCACTAGAAGTGAGAGCTGGAGCCAACAAAGTTTTCGTGATATTTTCACTAACAACATTATTATACAATTTCATTAACTTCAGTGACTCCCATAATTTGGTTCGAAATTTTTCGCTTTTTTGAAAGAGATTGCAGCACATACCCTTTTACTTTTCCTCCCTAGGGAGGTAAAATACTTTTAGCACTAGTGCTAAAAGTAATTTATTTTTATGAGAAAATATAAAAACATAATTCAAAATGAAGTGATTATTCAATTAAATGCACAATTAGTGAAACTACAATTATAATAAGAAACTCCATGGCCAGTCTCATATAGGTAGATGTAACAGAATTTATTTTGGTGAAGCTTGTACCAGGGCAGAGAGCAATGTCATCCGCCGAAGTTTTGGACAAAATTTGATCCTCAATGTTCTGTTTCCTTTGTAGCGAGTCTTCTATATCTCTGCTACTGTACTGGACTTCCATCCACCGTGTAGAAATTCATTTTCTTGATCACTTTCCAACGAAAAACGAAGAAACGAGAAAGAATAATTCGTGATTTATTGACGTTAGTTGTCAACAAAGACAAATCAACAAATTCGGTTTTTTGTTTACCTTGGCAACTTGTTTCATGAACAGATTAGATGAAATTGAATTCAAAACTGATAATCTCGAGGCTATTATTTTATCAATTAATGAATGTAAAATTTGCGTTAATTTGGACTTTTCATGGTGTTTTCAGAAAAAATAGTGTATGATATACCTGCTAAAAGTGATTTTATTTTGTTTGGAGGGATAGAACACTTCGCCTTCGGCGTCGAGTCCCAAACACTTTTAGCACTTATATCATAAATAACTATTATTTCGACAAGACAAAAAACGTAAAAAACTTTTCAATAACAAGTTAATAATTAATTGTGAGGGCAAGGAACATTACACGTTAACAAATCAATACTTGGGGTAAGTGATATTCTGGCAAGTAATCTTCCTCAAATAAAGTATCATGAAAACTGTCACTTTTCTGGAATTGAGGCGGCCGAGTTTACATACATGAAATCAAGTACAAAATTTTAGCCGGCCGAGATTACATAATCATTAGTGGGCATTACCTGATAATCGCACCAGTTTACAATCGCCGAGATAAAATGGGGAGTATTTTCAATTCATGAATGATAAAATGCATTATGATAACAGGTATTGGGAGATACATGACACTGTAACATCTTTAGAACTTTAAATTTGTTAATTGAATCTTGGGATACGTGTACAATTTGAATGAAAATTATTGATCCTACACACTAAAAAAAATTGTTTTTATCCGATTGTGTCAAAAAATGACGTTTTATGGTTTAGATATTTGGACAAAAAGGTAACCTTTTCAGTAAGATATTAAATAATTCATTGTTACCTAGGCAAACCTTTTCGTCCTCGGCCAAAATAGTAATTTACGTTACAGGTCCGGGAAATGGCTTATTAAAGTACAAGTCTAGATGTTTACGGACGAGGCGACGAAGGAGCCGAGTCTGGAATTTCTAGACGAGTACTTTAATGACATTTCACATGTACAATGTTTTATTTCATACTCTGTAGCAAGGATGATTCAAAATGGAGAAAATTTTATACAGGTTCTTCAGACCAAGCAGCAAACTATATCTACCGCTACTACCGTGTGTGGTGAAGATTCTGTCTCTAAAGGTATTCCTGCATTCAGCCTGTAAGGAAATTCACATTCCACAGTTATTGTTAATATTAATTAGTTTTTATAAGCTTGATTTTGTAGTTTTAAAGATAAAATCTTTTAAAAACGTGAATATTGTGTTTTTTTAAAGCAGTCCGGGAAGTAAAAATCTCCCGGACTCAATACTGTAATGAGTTATTTCCCGGACTTAAATGAGTCCGGGAAATAGCTTATTACAGCACAGTATGAAATAATAGTATATTACAGACCTAGGCCAGTAAAGTAAGAAATGTCTTAGATCACATGTAATTGTCGGCCGAAGCGAAGCTGAGGTCGACAAACATGTGATCTGAGGCTTTCTTACTTACTGGCCGAGGTGTGTATACTATTTTTCTGTTCGACGGAGCCGGAAAGCGACAACTTCGGTTAGCGCGGCGGCCCGAAAGTTGATGCTTTTCGGCCGGAGGACAGAAAATATTTTTCGGACGCTATAGACCGTTTTAACGAAAGACATCTTGTGGTAGCGGCGACCGTTGTCCACCTATAGATTTATATAGTAATTAATAGAAACTAACTGTAATTTTAAAAGGAAACTGTACCCACAGAACTGGTAGATTAACAATATTACGTTAAAAGTGTCACTGTTTACTCGTTCACTATACGAGACCTATGTGTCCTCGTTATCTCGTCGAGTTTCTAAAAAAAGCGAAGAAATATACAGTTGCCGTAATCTTAGATACATCTCTCCAAGATCTAAGTTACAGTCTCCTTTTAGAATTACAGTTACTTTATAAATCTATAGGTGGACAACGGTCGCCGTTACCACAAGATGTCTTTCGTTAAGGCTCCGTTATTAGCCGGTCTATTTACTTTTTATATCAATGACATGTTTAATATTTACCACTACAAGTAGCATGGAATACTGCGACCACAAAGTAGATGACTTCACATTTTTTGATAAATCAGCCATATAGACTGAGAAAACGTTCTCCTCACTTTCTAGTTCCGTTTTGGAGTTTTTCCTATTTTAAAACTCTTGTCTTATTGACAAAACGTCAGTTAAATTTAATTATTTGTTATATCCATAGATACGCAAATGAGGTGACAGGTTTAATTTATTTTTCTGTGCCAAATTAATTGTATTGATTTACTTTATTTATACATTTTAGCCATTTGGATAAAAAACAATCGGATAAAAAATATCGTATGTAATATGTGGGTAGTATGGGTACAATGTGGGTTACCCACATCGTCCGAAAAACTTCATTTTTCGTCCTTATAACATAATATACTATTCTACGTTTTTGAAATATTGATTATCTTGTTTCATAAAACACTATAGAATTTTTTTTCCGAAAACGGACAATATTTTATTAATATAAATGGTTTCCTTAGATTACCAATTAGAAGAAGCCTGCATGCTTCATATTGTAGCACTTCTTCTTCTTCCACGATAACCTTCTAAGCTGTACAGCATCCATCAAAACGTCTTCAGCTTCGTTGTGCGATTTTTGGTAGGGACAATAATAATAGGCTGGTGACGTTCTAACCGTCACTACCTAACCGTCACCGCGTATAATGGACGTACGATAGAATCTTTTAAGAGGGTTCATTTATTCGTAAAAATTTCCATCTCCCATGTATTTGTAAAAAATTTTATATCATAGACCTATAGGTATACCTTTAATGGGGGTTGATTTATTTGTAAAAATTTCCTCCTATCACAGGCGTGCGATAAAATTTTCATAAGGGATTAATTCATTGGTAAAAATTTCCTTCTATTATGGGATAAATTTTTATAATAGGTTCATTAATTTCTCGTAAGTCATAAGTATTAAGTCGTATTTCTTCCAGTTCTGTTTTTATTTATGTTCTTCATTATATTTCTAAGGTAATTGTTTGTGAAAGAAACCATTCTGTAGAAAATTCTCGGCTCATTTTATTGATTGTATGTAAATCAACAGAGGTGAGAAAAAAATAAAAAAAAGTTTGTTTTAGATTATGTGGAAAAACAATCAAAACTATTAAAAATTTTGGCGACAATGTATCAGTTGTGAAATCAAAGTAAAACAAATCATGTGATGTAAATATTTTTCAGGTACATAACTAAAGAGCAAGAAAATTAATACATTGACAACAATGAAAATGCATTTTCAAAAAATATTATTAAAGAAATTCTTTCCACGAAACGATTCTAGATAAAGTTGAAATTAATTTCAACATTTCGTTTTGATTATCATCGGTAGACTTCTCAAAGTAAGGGTTAAAACAATCTGTGTTATTCTTTTATATTTATTAATTCCCCCTACTACTACCTACACTATTACGACATTACGAAAACTTTTACCCGTCAAAGTAAAACAAGTTGAAAACGCCTAAGGACTTCGACACCATCTCCAAAGGATGCAATCGGCCTGTTGAAGTAGCATCAAACTCCGTATTCACACCTCCCGAGGGCATGTTGAGACAGTCCGCTCTGAAGTTAGGCATCGAAGCGTTATGTCATCGCGCCTGACGTCATCACCAACGCTTTGACTGCCATTATTAAGTTTGGATAACAAACCCAACGCCCGCGGTACCAGATTTTCTCTATCTCTAATATTGCATATGACAGCTCGGTTATTATACGCTCTTTATGAGATCGGTGGAGTGGAAGGTAAACGTTATCGTAAAATGTGTTGTGATATACGCGGCAGAATTGAAAATCCAATTTTCTTTTAATATAGAATGAATCAGAGGCGAAATTAATATTTTGGTTTGTATATTTCAGTTATGCGTTGTTGACTGAAAATAATAGACGTTAATTAAATATTATTCTTCTAGTTTGTGGAACATTTTCATGTATGTTATTTTATTGTTAAAAATTAATAGCTATTTGTATAACAAGGGAGGAAAGTGCTACTTTTCCTCCCGAGGATGAAGTTTACTGACTTTAATCATTCAAGGGAGGAAAAGGCACTTTACTCCCATGTTATATATATGATTTTTCCGCCTCCCTCAAATAACAAGACATTTTTAAATAATTTATTTATGAATTCACGAACAGTGAGCTGTGCTCCAACGCGTTGCGCTACCGAGACTCGTATAAAAGTTTTGCGGAATCATGAACATAACGTATTGCTGAAGTCAAATTATTAATGTAAAAATCGTTAAATTAAAATAACAATTTACTGATTTCTACCATTTTGCAAAATACAGGGTTCTTTAATTAAACGGTAAAATGTATACTTATATAATAGAATATAGTTTAGGTCGTCAATGCCGTATAAGTTATTTCATTGATGACGTACCATAACCTCACTTTTATTTTTCCTCCCTAGGGAGTATACTTTGGATAGAGGTAGGCGGAAAAATTATTTTTTTCACTACTAGCCTCTAAACCTAACTTTATTGACTTCTGTTGAGGTAGTAAAGTTGTTCATTATTAACCAAGGTAGAAAAATACAGAGCCTACTTGATTATAACTAAATCTCAATCCATTTAATAGAATGTGAGGTTAACTTGTGCACAGCTGTCATGTCATGTGAAACGGGAGTCGACAAACTAATATTTAAAAAATAAAATGCCAGTAGTAAAGTAGTGAAAAAAATGCTATATGAGCCACGGTAGAAAAGTGTATTAATGTCTCGGATCCATTAAAGACCTCGACAATAATACCTCACTTTTCTACTTTGGCGCATAATTACTATTTTAATAACAATGTTTAATCATTTGTAAGGAAAATATATATATATATATATATATAATCCATATACCCTTCTACCTAGGATAGGTGTAGGGCGTGAGGTTTCCATTATTCTTCCTCGTGGACGAACTTCCTCCATTTCTTTTTGTCTTTCGCCAATTTGATTGCTTCTCTTCTATCTATCCCCCTTCGTTCTAATATTTTATTGATGGTGTCATCCCATGTTATAACTGGTCTGCCCCTTTTCCTTTTTATGGGTCGTTTTGCCTCCCATATCTGTTTTACCGGTCTCTCGCTGTTCATCCTTATTAGGTGTCCGAACCATCTTAACTGATTGGTTTCGATTGTCTTTGAAATTGGCTTTACACCTAGTTTTTCTCTGATATGGTCGTTCCTTATTCTGTCTTTCCTCGTCACTCCTAAAATTCTTCGCAGGTACTTCATTTCCATGGTTTGTATTCTTGATTTTAGCTTTTTTGTCAGTACCCAGCTCTCTGACCCATAAGTTAGTATTGGTACAAATACTGAGTTGTATACGTTTATTTTGGTCTTCCATGATATTTCTTTTCTCCCGATGAAACTATTTTTAATGGAGTGGTACAATTTTGAGGCGTTTCCAATTCGTTTGTTGATTTCTATTTCCTGTGTTCCGTTATCATTTATGTACACTCCTAGATATTTAAAATTCTCCACTCTTTCTATCTTATTATTATCTATTTTTATATCTACTGTTTTTTCTTCTTTGCTACTGATCATTATTTTTGTTTTCTCTTTATTGATTTTTAAGTTTCTAGATTTTAGTTTTTCTTCCCATATCTGCAAATTGTTTTTCATTTCTGTTTCATTCTTTGCACATATAACTAGATCATCGGCGAATAGGCACTCTTCTAGATATATTGGTTTTAATTCTCTATGTCCAATGTAGAGCTTGTTCGTTTTATTTCTCGTTTCCTTTGTAACATCGTCCATCACCAGGTTAAATAATGTCGGGCTTAGTACCCCTCCTTGTTTCAGTCCAGCATCTACTGTAAACTCTTCTGATTCCATGTTATCAGTCCTTACATACATCCTATTCTTCTTATGTAGGCTCATTATAGCTCTTGTTAGGGATTCTGTTACACCTCTTTTTTGTAAGGAAAATATATATGATCAAAATTATTCATCAAAACTGATAAAACATTTAACTATCATCCGCATTTTTCCGGGTTTTCGAATTTCTTAAGTGCGTGCCTCGCCGTTTTTTAGTCCCGGGCCTTGGGGGAGTTAAACCCGACTATGATTATCCGTTACGTAAGAATGAATCTCAATTTATATAATTTATTGCAGACGTCGCCACTTTATAACAAATATATACTTATATCAATGATGAAAATCTTATATTGATTCTAAAAAAACATTATTGCCTTATTTTCGTAAACATAAACAAAATCTTCCAAAACACCTCAATAGAAAAAATTCAACAAAAGGCAATTCTGATGGAATTTAAAAAATGAAAATAACAGAGGATCTATCCAGGCGTGCTAGAGATAGGACGAAGACTCGGAAAAGGACATTCGCTCCGGGAGTCCGGGAAGGAAGGACTTCTTCCTGTTCCGGCGACCCAATCAGACTTCTGAAGAATAATTGATAACTACTATATAGGTACCTATATTTCTTTTCCGAGAACTCGACAATCAATCTGACACATTTTCCTTTGCAATGTGTATTCAAAACATTTTTATTTTTCCATTGAAAAGAAAAAGGTGAGAATAAAGGTCAAGTTATTTCGATCTTTATTCATAAAATTCCAGATTTCTTTCTTGATAATTGTATATTAATGTATTTTGTATTAAGAAAATACATAAATTATCTGTGGCTTTAAAGACTTGAATTCACGCCATAGCAGATCCACAATTACAAATACATCCTGCAAAAAACTATTTCTCTCTCAGAGGTCACAATAGATCTTTTAGGTCTCTTAATTAAGAACACAAGATATTATGATAGATATAAAGTACCTACTAACAAATTACACCAAAATTTTCAGATGCAACACAATGGTTTTCGGAAAAGATACTGATCTGTGGATAAATTTGTTCAATCTATAATAGACACATGAAATAGAAATATCTCTTCATTCAATTTACATAAATAAATGTTTTTCCTTCTCCTACCGACAAAAATGTTTACTAACAATCTCTTCTCTTTGTAAATCGTTTCCTTAATTTCCCAACATTCACTACAAACGATCGAAAGACTCAAACACCAAAACAGACACTAAGTGACAACTGACAATAGTCACAATAAAAGATCAAAGGGAAATCAAGTATGCCCGGAGTCATGTCTCCCTTTGATCAGGCAGTGTTACAATCACTGCTAGGTGGATTTTGTGTGAGGAATAACAATTGAATTGCGTGTGAAAACACAGTAAGCTTTGAAAACATCAAAATAGCGCGTCGGAAAATGCAGAACAACTGTGAATATATCATTGTAGTTATGATTTTATAACACGGGTAGATAAAAGGAATATTAAGAAGGCAAAAATAATTTAATAAACAACGGATGCTTTTGTAGCTGGTGAATTCTTAATTTATAATATTCGGGCCACTAACCTGTTAGGATTGTTATAAACTCATTTTCCAATACTTCTTCTTCTTATCACGCCCTCTCCTGCGGAAGGTTGGGGATCCAAATGGCAATTGTAGCTCTGGAAACTGCAGCACGAATGATTTCTGCAGACGAGTGGTCGAACCATCTCCTCAAATATTTTAGCCATGAGTTCTGGCGTCTTCCTATACTGATCTTTTCCCCTGAACTTTGCCCTCTATTAGGAGGCGTAATATTTCGTATTTATCAGCTCTCATCGTATGACCCAGGTATTGCATTTTTCTTTCCTTGATGGTGTTCAGTAGTTCTTTTTGTTTGTGCATGAAGTACTTTATCGTTGGTGATCCTTTGTACCCATGAAATTCGCAGCATCAGTCTATACACATACATTTCAAAGGCTTCCATTCTCTTTTCAATATCTGAATTTAGTGTCCAGCTTTCACATCTATAGAGTAGGACAGAAAAGTCGTAGCATCTGATCATTCGAGTTCTGAGTTCCAAACTAAGATCCAGTCTTGTAAAAAATGATTTCATACTCATGAAGATTTTTGAAGATTTTTCTCGCTCGCTCAATCCTTGAAAGTATTTCCCTTTTCGGGGGGTCACACTAGCTCCCAATACTCAGAATGTATTTTATTACAATTCTGATATCTCGAATACATCTGTAGTACTGTTTTCTCAATATTCACCTAGGAAATAGATGTGTCAATATTCATTTGTGCTTAAATGGAAGTATAAACATTAATCGCAAGTGGTTCTGTTTTCAAGATTTTTTTATTTAAATAAAATAAAGCTTAACACCCCTATCGATTTATTAATACACTCCTGAAAAAGTGCTCTTTTATAACTTTTTTTTCAGAGAATTTTGACGTCTTATTCAAAAATTGACAACGTTGAAACTAGTTAAAACAGAGAGAGGGGGGAGAGAGAAATATGCTTTATTGTAATAAAAAATTTACAATAATTTTATAGACAAAGCGATCAACACGTGAAGTAGAAAAGAAAAAATGGAATCAAAAAAATATAAAATAATGTCCGAAGAAGTTCATTATATAAATCTTAGTGAGTGGACCCTTAGAAAATGGCTTCATGCTGCTGGATTGTCTTGTATAGACAGGTCGACCATTGAAACGACAGCATTTAATTGCAAGATTCAGTTTTGCTGGAAATCACCCTAACATGGAATGATGAGGACTGGAGCAGGGTACTGCTACTGTAGATGGAATACTCGGAAAGAGATACGCTCTAGCTTTCATTGGCGAGCGACTTCCCTTTGGCGATGGGTCAATTATGGTTTGGGCGAGAATTTTTCCATAAGCACGACCAGAGTTGGCTTCCTGATAGCTCACTGGTATATTAGGGAGAGTCTAGCAGATCATAGTATGCCTCTCATTATCACTATGGGCGAGAATGGCACTCCATGCAGGATAATGCTAAACCGTATCTTGCCAGAAATACCAGGGAGTATAAGTTCGATTGGTCGAACATTAATTGTTTGTGATTAGTTTTCCCAGCTTTTTTCGTTCCCTATTGCCGTTAATAACAAATAGTTGACAATCGTTTTCAATGTAAATTGAATAAATCATAAAAGCCAATTAATAAGCTTTCGATTCAATGATTTACAATTTGGAAATAAAACCTTTGAACAGTAAATTCCAAAAAACATCACAATTACAATGATATATTTGCAGCTCCATTTTTTGCTCGCCAGTGTATATTTATCAGCTCTGCAGGCCCGTAATGGCCAGGTTCTCTCTCCATTTACTTCTAACTAATGTTTCACCTTACCAGGTCTGTAGGTAGTCCTACTTTTTTCAGATAATCTTCTACTACATCCCATCATTTTTTCTAGGTCTGATCCTTCTTCTTTTGCTCACCGTTCCACGGAATACAACTTTCTTAACTCATCTCTCATGTCTTATTGTTGATATGATATAGCTAAATGACCACCTGTGCTCTTATTATGTTTGTTATCATTTTTTGTATAACGCTAGCAATATTAAAGGTAGATGATTGTACAGGGTGGCGCATTAGAAACAGTCCACCTCAAATATTGTTGGCGGGGGAGGTTTTTGCGGCAAACCCCGAGACACGTCGATTTTGTTTTCGAGGGATAGTTAACTTATGGTTGTACGGTCATTCCCCTAAAAGGGTTGACTACCCCTTCTAGAATCTTTAATGGCATGGGGGGTCGAGTGACACATAATTTGGAAGGTATTTCGATTCTCTTTAAAGACATGCTAATATTTTTGTGTTAAAATTAATGACAAAAACCAGATTGAAATCTCCGTTGAAGAAATGGAACCTCTTCTACCAATCCAATGTGCGGGAAAATATTGATCTAACAAGTCACGTGCAAGAGCTGCACAGTGTGGTGGAGCGCCATCCTGTTAAAAAAAATCATTTTCTGGGATCTGATCATCGTTTTCCATTACCTCCACAATTTGAGGGTAGATGAGGTCTTCGAGCAAATTAAGATAAGATTCACCCGTCAAGTTATGAGGTAGGAAAAACGGACCAACAATATTATTTCCAAAAACCCCAACCCACACATTCAATTTTTGTGGAGCCTGTGTATGTTGTTCTCTCATAATTGCAGAATTTGCATCACTCCAGTATCTGCAATTATGTTTGTTCACGTGACCATTAAGAAAGAACGTGCATTTGTCAGAAAAGCATATCAAATATAAAAAGTGGGGGTTGTCCACCTGTCTTCTAGTCATCTCCTCACAAAATTGGATACGGCGATCTGGATCGTCTTCGTTGAGCTCTTGCACGAGATGAATCTTATAGGGATGGAATTTATGATGTTTCAAGACCATCTGAATGCTTCTACGTGGAATTCCTGTAGCTGCTGCTATTTGTCTCGTGCTTGAAGTGGGATCCAATGCAACATGTCCCAAAAATGCAACCTGTGTGGTTTCGTTAGTAACAGGATGTTGTCTTTCATATTTTCTGTTAGAAACGTTTCCGGTCTCCATGAACTTAGATATTAAATTTATCACGTAGGGATGTCTTACATTCTTACCGGGATGACGTTCATTGAAAACTCTTGCAGCTGCCCGTGCAGACTCGTTGTTTCTAAAATAGTTTGCAACAATTTCAGTTTTCTCTGCAGTGGTGTTCATGTTCATTTACTTTGAACTAGAGAATGAAGGAATTTCACTGAAATAAAACTAGGTACCCGTAAAATTCTACTAAAAACCATTATCTTATCACGTCAATAGCTGAAAAACATCTTTTTTGCTATTTCAGTAATAAATGAGAATAGGTTTATAATTTAAAAGGTATAAGAGGTTTAATTTTATTTGTAGTATTTAGATTTTCATGAATTTTTATTTTTTATTCCTCTTTTTATTTGTCTTTCTTTTTTAATAAAAATAATAACATTTTATTGGAATGTTATTACCTAATTATTAAATCAGCTTTTTATTCCGATTTCTTCAACGGAGATTTCAATCTGGTTTTTGTCATTAATTTTAACACAAAAATGTTAGCATGTCTTTAAAGAGAATCGAAATACCTTTCAAATTATGTGCCACTCGACCCCCCATGCCATCAAAGATTCTAGAAGGGGTAGTCACCCCTTTTAGGGGGATGACCGTACAACCATAAGTTAACTATCAAAAGTTGTCCCCCTCGAAAACAAAATCGACGTGTCTCGGGGTTGCCGCAAAAACCTCCCCCGCCAACAATATGTGAGGTGGACTGTTTCTAATGCGCTACCCTGTATAATTTTTTGGTATTGAAAATGATGGAATTTTTTTATAGGGTAACTATGAATTATCATTTCTGTTAAATCGTAAATGTGTTTTCGAACCTAACAGATTACGAAATAAATAGAAACTAAAATTGCTAGAATCTAGTCAATATTTTACAGAAATAGGAATTAATATTTTAAATGAGAGAGAGAGAGAGAGAGAGAGAGAGAGCAATTTTGAATTTGAAATTTTATGGAATATCTCTATTCGACAAGTACAATATATTTTTTTACTTTTTAAATAAAGAAAATCCTCATTCAGCAGGAATATATCCGAATTATACACATATCTTCAAAACATACTGATAACATCCAAATTCCATTAAAATAATCGTTTCGTTCTGGGTCTGTTTACTAAACTCAATGGAAGTGTCAATCATATTATTAAGATAATTTCGACTTGGTTCTACGAATGCTTTCTTCGCTCCCCCAATTTCAAATGCCCTTTTTTCGCTTCACTATTCCAAATCTCGAACGTCCAGATCTTGATGAGTGTAATAGACGGTGATACACAACGTTTGTGTATTACAAAAGAGTATATTATTTTTCATTTTTGCTTTGATACGAGTAGTATCAAAGGGATACATAAAAATCTATTGATGAAAAAATAAATAAATAAAAAGGTTTTTGACGCTAGAGGAGGAAAAACCACCATTCTCTCAATGCATGGAGGACCTGAAGGTTGGTCTATGGTGTCAAGTAATAATAACTTTTGCATAACATGAGGGCACACACAATAGAACTGCAAAGGTCGTAGGCTCTTAGAAACACATAGGCCATAAAATATCTATTGTGTCTTCTACTTAGTTCCTGGTAAAGTCTCGAGACTAGTAGCTCCCTTGAGAGGAATTTTAGGATATTTTTAGTTTTTAGTTCAGGCAAGTGTCTTTCCTCTAACCAGTATTCTTCTAGATGTTATGCCCTAGGATTCTGAAATGCTATGCAATACATGCAATACAATATGTGAATGGAGGTTTCTTTCTCCCATTCCACAGAATCTACATTACGCCCAGTGTAAGTTCTAAGTTGGCACTTGGACTTTGGACTTCTGAGATGCGCGGTATAATATCCGATCGCTCGAGACTCATTGAAATGGAGGACCCCAGTCTCTGTTTTGACCGCAAACGGTTGATATCGCAGTAATTCCAGTGGCGTAGTAGTAGTTTTTATTTACGGTAATTATTATCAGTACCACAACAAACTTGCGGAAAATATGCCAACATCTTCAACAAAGAAACTAAAAATGCAACAGTGGTTGAGGGAAAGAACTATTTCATTTGACGACAATTTGCTAAAACCACAATTATATGCAATTATCAAAACTTATAAACCCAAATACAAACATTATTGTATCGATGAATTAATAATGTCGCATGGGTTTGATGTTCTACGATTGCTTCCATATCACCCTGAATTAAATCCTATCGAATTAGTCTGGAGTGCAATGAAACACTATGTTGCTAAGAAAAACGTAGGTTTCAATTTTAACAAAGTTGCTGGCTATTGCGACGAATTCTTTAAGAATTTTTCAGTGGTAATGTGCAAATCAAGGAACCTCTACTAGATCAAGTCATAGATGAATTTATCATCGTCATAGAAGATGATTCTAGTGAGAATGGTGACTCTGATTTTTCTGAAGTTAGTCATGCTGAAGATGGCAGTATAACCAGAATTTTAAATTTTGAAGACATCGAAGAAACTTAACTAATCAGCTTAGAGAATAATCTTTTGTTTTTATCTCTTAGGGATTTTTAATTTTCATTTTATTTAGTAATTTATTGTAGGTAAGCGTTAATATCTTATTTAAAAATATTTAAGTAAAGTCCGTCCGGAAATATAAGATTTTATTCAAGCACTGTCTGTTACTTTTTGTTCGCGCATATCTCAAGTGCCAACTTACACTGGGCGAGTTAGGACACCAGTTCAAACTCGATTCCATCAACCATTTCTTAAAGTTGGGTGATGCCTAAACCGGATTTAGAAATTCCTCAACTCGATTAGGTATTACTTAACTTCAGGAAATGGTTGGTGAAATCGGGCATTAGTGCAGTTTTACTCTGGATTAGGCATTCATTTGTTCTCAACTGGTTTGTAGTCTCCCAGAAGTATCTTTGATTGTCTACGCTCTACTAGATCTTTCCAATGGCTAGATCTTCTCTTTTTTCGGCTTTGTCTATAACTTCCAATATTATATTGGAGCTGATACCGCCAAAGGGTTCCGGTCCCCCAAAGGGTGTTTCAGCCCCTTTTTTTGCTAGTTCATCTGCTATTCTAGTGTGTCCTGGAATTCCCAGTAAGGTGGCTATATTGTTCTCGCCTAGTTCATTGGGTTTCCCTAGGCATTCCCATACCATTTTGGAAATGATTACCCAAGAACTCAGTGCTTTAATGGCTGCTTGACTATTCGACATGATAATAATCCTTTGACTTCTATCCATTAGTGCTTTGAATTTATATAAATTACCTAAAACTTCCATCAATCTGAGATCATTTGCTATCATAAATTGTCGAACCGATCATATGTAAGCGAAAGTTCAATTTTTCGGTTTTCCAAGAATCCCTCAAAATCCATTTTATACTTAAACGGAAAGGAATCTATTGTCCGTTTCCATTTCAGTGGTTATTAAACACGGTTGAAGTAAGCCGTGGAAACAAAAGTCAGTCGAGCGTATATTGTTTTACGATCTCGATGCACACGTCATTTCACACAATAACTACCGTTGTACGTTTTGTTTAAATGCTCTGTTTTGTTCTAGGCTATGGAACGAACAGCCTCACGGGGATGACAAAAGCGTCTTTAGATCCTCACAGCCATTTACGACAACCAGGTAAGCTTAAAAAATACACTTTTGTGTTTAAATATTAATAACATAATCAAATATTTTGATTAAGGTGATTCACTTCATATTCATATTCATTACAAATGGAATAACTAATACTTGAACAGTTTCATATGTCAGTGACTTTTTGAATTGCCCGAGCAAAACTGTCAAACTACGCCATTATGGCTGTATGCACCGTTTATGGTACTAAACCCGTTTAACTAAACTTGTTTAATGGCCGTACGCAACTTTTACACTTAAAGCAATAAACTAATTTATAATTTTGAGTTGGTATGCACCATCGATTCTATGGAAGTTAAACCAGTTTAAAATTAACCGCCCAATATTGGAGGTTTAACTTTAAACTGTTATTTATGACACTTAAGTAACGTATGTCAATGTCTCATGAAAGGTTGATAAGATTTGATAAGGTATTTAACTATTTAAACCAGTTTAGTTAATCGTGTTTAGTACTATAAACGGTGCAGACGGCCATAAGTAGTTAAACGCACTTAATTTTGCCTTGGTATGCAGCGAACGAAGTTCAGTTAAACCTGAAAGAAGTTTGACATCGTCGAAAAATTTAGGAACTTTTGGTGTGCAAAACGTTCGTTGGTGACAATGCTTGACGTTATTTGAGTTTTGAGTAACGTTCACAGTTACGGACGTGACGGTTGTTATTTGAATTCCGAATTACAAGTGGTTTGGACGTATTTCATTGATAAAACGTGCAGTTAATTAGAAACAACAACTTTTTCTTGAGACACCTCATCAAATCTAATCAACCTTTTATGAGACATTGACATAAGTTACCCAAGTGTAGGAGGACAATGAGATAGTCATGCTACTTTGCGGGAGACAGGCTAGCACTACCCCCCGAGGCACGAAGGCTGGTGAAGTATTGTGTAGAGAAGAGACTACCACTACTCTTAGCATGTGATGCCAATGCACACAATACTGTTTGGGGCAGTAGCAATACCAATCAGAGTGGTGAGCTACTTTTTGAATATATCCTTAATGAAAACCTTAATATTCACAATATAGGGAATACCCCCACATTTGTAACACTGGCAACACAGGATCTAGAACAAATAGCTAAAGATTGAAGAGTATCGGGCAAACCATCTCTCTCCGATCATAGTATCATAACATTCAAGTTAGAACTAGGCAAACCTGAGGTAAGCCTCAGAAGAAAACCAAGAAAAACAGATTGGGACAACTATAACACCTGTCTAAAAGAAAACATAGCTCATATCCAGATGAGAGGAAGGGTTGAGCACCATCTCGATCTGGAAAATGAGCTTGAGGAACTGAACAGGGCAATAATCGATGCATTTGAATCGAGCTGCCCTCTTCAAGAACAACGAAGCAGCAAAGATGCACCCTGGTGAAATAACCATATGTCAGAATTAAGATCTCAAGCCCGGGTCCTTTCTAATAGAGCAAAACTCACAGGAGACTGGCAGAGAATCACCGAGGTGAGAAACACCTACTACAAGGAAATTAGAAAAGCTGAAAGGAATAGCTTCCGAAAACACAACACCTCATGAGGCTGTCAAAAGAGCATTAAATAGAAGAGGTGTACACAGCAAAACATCCAAATGGATGTCGGAACTGCTCACCACTAGAGTAGCAGAGACGAGGATGAGCAAAGACATTGTCTCCATCTGTACAACCAGAGGATGTCCACAGGAAGGAGTAGCATCCCCATTGGAGCCTGACGGTTGATGAACTCCTGTGTGGTTTTACTGACCTCGGAATATCCTGCCAAGGATATACCGATGATATTGTCATAACAGCTAGGGAAAAATTCGAAAACACTCTTTGTGACATCGAACAAAAGGGCTTGAACTATACAAATAGCTGGTGTAGGCAAGTGGGACTTAACATCAACCCCACCAAAACTATCTTAATATCCTTCACTAAGAAAAGAAAACTCAACCTCAATCCCATTAAACTTGAAAGGAGATATGTGGAATGGAGACAAGAAGTCAAGTACCTAGGTTTGACTCTAGACAGTGAACATCAGTGGAACAAACACGAGATGGAGATTATAGACAAAGCAAAATGGCTCTAATGGTGTGCAGGAATCTTGCAGGGAGAAATTGCGGTTGTACCCCAAAAATCCCGAGCTGAATGTACACGGCCATAGTGAGACCAATTATCACTTATGGAGCCATTGTGTGGAGTAGTAGAATTAGCCTATTGACGACGAGAGAAAACCTCTCCAAAATTCAAAGTCTAGCCTGTATATGCATTACAGAAGCAATGAGAACATGCCCAACGGCTGCCATGGAAGTGATTATTATCAACCTGACACCACTACATAAGGTGCTGGAAAGTGTTGCAGAAATAACAATACTAAGTAGAGAGGGAATGATTAAAAAAAACACCTCCTCACTTTTTAGAAATCAGAAAACCTGGAACATGCCACAAGATGGTATGATGAAAAAGTATAACTTTTCAAACATTTTCGTAACGGAATTACGTAATTAAGCAACAAGAAGGAATGGGATCCAAATACCATTACTAGACTTGGAAAGAATGTCATTCAATGGTACACAGACGGCTCAAGAGCAATAGAAGGAACTGTGATAGGAGTCAGGAACCAAAAACTCTGAAAGTTTGGGAAAAGGCCCAAGTATCTTTCAAGAGGAAATTCACGCCATGAGAAAGTGTGCCCAGTTCAATATTGATAAACTATATAGAGGGCAAAGGATTATCATAATGTCGGATAGTCAAGCAGCCATTAAAGCACTGAGCTCTTGTGTAATCAGTTTCAAAATGGTGTGGGAACTCAATGAACTAGGCGAGAACAATAGTCACCTTACTGTGGATTCCAGGACACACTGGAATAGAAGGAAATGAAATAGCAGATGAACTAGCAAAGAGGGGGACTGAAACACCCTTTTGGGGGCCGGAACCCTTTTGCGAAATCAGCTCCAATGTAATATTTGAAGAAATAGGCAAAGCCGAAAAAACAGAAGATAAGTCAAAGTAAAACTGCACTAAGAATTTTAACAAGGATCATAACGTTGTCGCCTGAAAAAGCTCAAAATAGTGGAAGAAAAATAATGTAGATTCTGTAGCATGGAAGAAAAAACCTCCAACCACATACTTGCGAATTGCACAGCAATTCAGACTCCTAGGGCACAACACCTTGGAGATTATTGGATAGAAGAGGGACATTTACCCAAGTTAAAGCCTGCAGATATCCTAAAATTCCTCCGGAAATAGGACTAAAGGAGCTACTTGTCTCTGAGGCTTTCCTCAGGAACTAAGTAGAAGTAAGGGGCACAATAGATATTTTAGGTCTCAGTGAATGTCACCCCAATATACATACATACATGCCCAAGTGTCAAAAATATCAGTTGAAAGTTTAAAGTTAAACCTCCAATATTGGAGTGTAAACGGTGCATATGGCCTGCTTAAAGTTATCAGTAATCCAACAACTAGGTCTAGACTGGTGAAAAACTACAAAGAATTCCTCAACAGGCTGACAAGAGACAACAAAGTGTCTCTTTTATGGCTGCCGGCACATGAGGGGATTGCCGGTAATGCAATGGCGGACCAGTTAGCTAAAGAAGGCTCTAAAGGAGACTTCATAGGTCCGGAACCGTTTTGTAGAATCACAATAGATTGAATAAGAAGGTAAATCGGGAACTGGCTAGATAGGGAACACCAATTCAAATGGAGGTTGACACAAGGGCACCTCCATACAAAGAGTTTACTGAACAAGGTAGACGAGGAAATCTCAACCAGGCTACTGAAACTGGGTAAAAGACAATTACGTGTGCTGACTAAGCACCATTATTTGCGTAAAAAGAGTAAAAAGACCGAAAATGCCGAAACCAAGAGAAAGCTTGATAAATATTATAGGAACTCTGCACTATAAATTTCAATTGATAAGAAGTGGTTCACTGAGTTCCGGTGTGATAATTCATGTAATGACATTGGAGTATTAGTCAAATCACATTTAACATGAATATTTGGTACTGAAAAGTTTCCCGCGTGATGGGTACCACGATTGCTCATACTCATTCACATCATTATTGAAAAAAGTAAAACAATCACCGGCGAAAATTATTTAAGGCTTTTCAACAAATTCGGTGATCATTTGAAGCAGAAACGGCCGCATTGGGCGAAGAAATTGCTACCTGTCACTATTTCCTATTTCCAAACCCGAAATAGCTGGGAGGTGAGAGATTTAAGTGGCAAATCACTTTTTTACATTTTCGTTTAAATTCACGATGCTTTCAAACACAAACTAAATGACACAGCTTGCTTAAAATGTAACTGACTTTTGTTTTCGTTAGATTGCCATTTTTTCATCAGTTTATATATTAATTGCGTTAAAAAGAGTAGTTAATAAGAGTAGTTCTACATAGTTTTACAACACAATTTTCATTTCTATGATTTTTTGTAACAATAGGTGGTCGTGAATGTAAGAAATGCCACAGCTTTGAAATCAAGAAATTCAGAAAATCATTATAAATCCTTATAATATGAATTTATTTCAAAACAGTCCGAATTTATTAATAACATTATTTCTATCCGAATGATTGCCGAGATTTCGTTAAAACTTGATTGTAAGGGGCCTGTCCAGTGCATCAAAGTATGTAAACAAAACATCGAATATCCTTGATCTCCTTTCTATCACCTAATGAATCGAGAGGGTACTTTTTCTTAATACACATCAACGGGGCCAATGTTCACATATGACTAAACCGAATTGGCTCCTTTATTTACACACACATCCTTCTCTGTTTATCTAGGACTACTTGCAGTAATGCATGACTTTGCTATGTCAACAAATAGAACGTTTCGCATTGATTTGCGAAATATCTTTTTTCATGCTTTTTGCAGATATGGGTTAACTTAACGTTTCGAATTACACTTTCCTATTTATTTTCAAACTATATAATGCGATTTTTGATAAGTATTTGTTTTAAAATATTATGTTAATATACAAACATATAATTTGCACCGATATTCTATTTTATTTGCTATGAAAGTTTATGTCTGTTCCACAAAATTGATTAGATAACACTGACCAGAATTCACTTGTTTAATTATTACCAAAACAATAATTTTCTATTTTGTGCTATTCCCCAAGACCCAAGCTGAATAATCGACGCTACAGTAGACATTGAATATCTTAGAATTTTCACTAAACTAGAACAATTAACAGATGGATGCCATGTACTTTTGCATTCCTTTTCAATCAAAAACAACATGGCATACAAGTGATACTAAGGCTTGATAAGCGAGGGTTAAAAATTAATAAATAGGTGAAAAAAAAACAATTGACTTATGTTTGCCGAAGAGAGTTTAGATTTTCTTATCTTAGTAGATGTTAAAAACATTAGTGGCATACATTTTCCGGCGATAGTTCATTTGTTAAAAATTTTCCAAATATGATGTAAGAGTTATAATGAGGAACAATTAACGCTCTTTCCGAGGGGTTGAAACATAGTGACATGTTTGTTTTGTTTGTAGACACTTCAAAGTAAATTATATAAAAAAATCAAAACCTCCTCTCAAAATTATGATTTAATGGACTTTTTTCTTTGACTATATACACGAGTTCAGATTTCGTAACGTCAAATACATTTTAGCTTTATGGTCTGACCAATTTGCTAATTCAACTTATAAACATCAAACAAATTTCATGACAACCTAAGTAGTCATACTTTACAGGTATAGAATTTCTATGTAATTTTAGTAATGTGCTCTATATATAGAGGCAAACTGTTCATCGAAAATGTATGCCACTTATTTTTCAGTTTTTTCTTCCTATAAAATTAATAAAAAAGTTGTTAAAATATCTGTCTGAAAAAAACATAATATTTGTAGTAATTTTCCTGTTTTTTAAAAATTAACGAATGCTCTAAGCTACGCAGATGGAAGAAAGCTAAGGGGAACAACATGGTCGTTAAAGAGATATAAGTTATAAACAATAAAAAGGTAGAGATAGTCTTTAAATAAATGAAAACAATGGAGTAGTAATAGTAATGAAGCGAATGAAAAGTAATAAAACGATAAAAAAATGAGATAATGGGACATCAAGGAAAAGGGGAGAAAGAAAAAATTTTGAACTAAAAAGAAATAAACAATCCAAGCCGTACCGGAGTGATTAAAAAGAAGGGATGATGTAAGGAGTACATCACTTGGTAACAACATTACCGTAGTACGCGCATGAGTTGTCATATATTGGAGACAAATGTCAAGACTCGATGTATGTATGTATGTAAATTGGGGTGACATTCACTGAGACCTAAAGGTTCTATTGTGCCCCCTTACTTCTACTTAGTTACGGAGGAAAGTCTCAGAGACTAGTAGCTCCTTTACTCTTATTTCTAGGAGGAATTTTAGGATATCTGCAGGCTTTAATGTCCCTCTTCTATCCAGTAATCTCCAAGGTGTTGTGCCTGCTATTTCATTTCCTTCTACCTCAGTGTGTCCTGGAATCCACAGTAAGGTGACTATATTGTTCTCGCCTAGTTCATTTAGTTTGCCTAGGCATTCCCACACCTTTTTGGAACCGATAACACAAGAGCTCAGTGCTTTAATGGTTGCTTGACTATCCGACATTATGATCCTTTGCCTTCTATATCCTTTATCAATATTGAACTGGACACACTTTCTTATGGCGTGAATTTCCGCTTGAAAGATACTCGGGGTATTTCCCAAGCTTCCAGAGTGTTTGGTTCCTGGCCCGTTCACTCCTATCCCAGTTCCTTCTATTGCTTTTGAGCCGTCTGTGTACCATTGAATGGCATTCTTTCCAAGTCTGGCAATGGTATTTGGATCCCATTCCTTCTTGTTGCTTAATTCCGTAACGAATTTCTTTGAAAAGTTATACTTTTTCATCATACCATCTTGTGGCATGTCCCAGGTTTTCTGATTTCTAAGAAGTAAGGAGGTGGTTTTTTTAATGATTCCCTCTCTACTTAGTCTGTATCTTGTTCTTTCTGCAACACTTTCCACCACCATATGTAGTGGTGTGAAGTTGAGAATAACTTTTATGGCTGCCGTTGGGCAAGTTCTCATTGCTCCTGTAATGCACATACATGCTAGTCTTGGAATTTTGGAGAGGTTTCCTCTCGTTGTCAATAGGCTAGTTCTACTACTCCAGCCATTGCTCCATAAGTGATAATTGGTCTCACTATGGCAGTGTACATCCAGCTCAGGATTTCTCCCTGCCAGATTTCTGCACACCATTAGAGCCATTTTTGCTTTGTATATAATGTCCTTTTCGTGTTTGTTCCACAGGAGTTTACTGTCTAGAGTCAAACCTAGATACTGGACTTCTTGTCTCCTTTCAACCTCGCTCCCATCGAGTTTAATGGTTTTGAGGTTGAGCTTTCTTTTCTTAGTGAAGGCTATTGAGATGGTTTTGGTGGGGTTGATTTTAGGTCCCACTTGCCTGCACCAGCTATTTGTATAGTTCAGATCCTTTTGTACGATGTCACAAAGGGTATTTTCGAATTTTCCCCTGGCTGTTATGACAATATCATCGGCATATCCTTGGCAGGATATTTCAAGGTCAGTCAAACCACACAGGAGTTCGTCAACCGTCAGGCTCCACATTAATGGGGATGCTATTCCTTCCTGTGGACATCCTCTGGTAGTACAGATGGAGACAATGTCTTTGCTTGTCATCGTCTCTGCTACTCTAGTGGTGAGCAGTTCCGACATCCATTTGGATGTTGTGCTGTCTACACTTCTTCTATTTAATGCTCTTTTGACAGTCTTATGAGGAGTATTGTCAAAAGCTCCTTATTTATCCAAAAAGGTGCATACTACGGCTTCTTGGTTGTCTAGAGCACCTCGGATATCCTCCGTCAGTTGTACCAGTGTAGTCTCCGTAGATCTGCCTGCCCGGTAAGCATGCCGATGCGGGTGGAGAGGTAGTCTCTCTATGATTTCCGCTCTAATATAATTGTCAATAGCTTTTTCCATCGTTTTGAGCACAAACGATGTTAGGCTAATTGGTCTGAAGGATTTGGGGTTTGTTGTGTCCCTTTTTCCAGCTTTTGGAATGAAGATTACTATTTCCCTTCTCCATGCTTCTGGTATATAACCCAGTTCTAAGCTGCTTCGACTGATCCTAACCAAATGTGCTAGAATTTCGTCTTGTCCTTGCTGGAGCAATGCTGGGAAAATTCCATCAGCTCCCGGTGCCTTGGAAGGTGAAAAGGTGTTAATAGCCCATTTTATCCTTTCGTTACTACAAATGTGCTTAGTAAGTAGTACCTACTTTCTCTCGAAGGTTTGTTATGACCTTCGGGAGGACTATCTCCCCTATTTGGGCTACTCCCAGGAAAATGAGTTTCTAGTAAGAGTCTCACTCTTTCCTCCTCATTTTCGGTATATTTACCGTCTGGCTTCCTCAAAGCCATATCTGTGTTGACCCTACTTTTTGCCATGACTTTGTAGAGTCTTGCCGCAGCAGGTGTTGTGTTGATATCTCCACAGAATTTTCTGAAGCTCTTTCTTTTAGCTTTTCTAATTTCCTTATAGACTCGATAGACTGTGTAGGTTATACAAAATTGTTATCATGCTGTAGTACCTATTCCTAACAAATTCTGTTATAAGTAATCTACAACACTTTGCAGCCTGTAGACCTAGACGATCATCTGCTTCTATTTACGTAATGCATATAATTCTGTTTTGTCTTTATTGCAAAGTGCGAGGTATAATCTCAGTAATCTCCACAATACTCATAATTAAAACGCTTTAATTATTTTTAAAAATATATTTTTTTTGTGACTCCAGTAGGATTGGTTGAATATAATATTTAACGGAACGAAGTCCAAAGTTCAATATCATTCCACGAAGGTCATTATGACTATTGCTATACGGATCTTCAACTCTTTGCCAATCACTTATTGTTAAGAAATCTAAAATATAAATTCAAAATTCGAGAAGTTTTTTATTTGTTGGAATTGTTATCATTGTTCAAAACCAAATATTTTTCACCAAGTCGAGAAAATTAATGTACTCTCGTTTTACTATTTAAGCAATTCTACATATTAAATATTAGTATTTGTTTGGAACGTAATAAGCTTAAGAAACTCAGATGTAAAGTTATATGTTTGAATTTTCGACTTTTATATTTCTACATTCGGTAGACCGAAAAGATCGGCGCCACCGTTGAAGCAATTTATTGTATTGGAAGAGAAAAAACTTATTTTAGGGGAACTTTTACAACAGTAAAAACATTTATTACCTTTTTTGTGGAAATTTGATATGCATAAAAGATACGAGACTTCTCAAAAAGTAGGTGTATTCTTATTTTTAATTAAAACATGCCCAACAGCAGCCATGAAACAGGTTCTTACTTTCACGCCACTACATATTTTGGTGGTGGAAAGTATTGAAGAAAGAACAACACACAGACTAAGTAGAGAGGTTATTATTAAAAAACTCCTTCTCGCTTTCAAAAAATCAGAAACTCTGGGACGTGCCATAATATGCTATGATGGAAAGTAAATTTTTGAAAAAACTCTATACAAAAATACAGTAACAAAAAGGAATGGGCACTCAACACCATTACAAGACTTGGAAAGAATACCATTCAATGGTATGAAGACGGCTTCAAAGCAAATAAAAGCAACTGGGTCAGGAGGGTTTGGGCCATGAACCAAACTCACTGAAAGCCTGGAAAAGCCCTAAGCATCCTTCAAGCGGAAATTCACGCCATAGGAAACTGTGCCCAGTTCAATATTGATAAAAAGTATAGAAGACAAAGGATTATCATCATGTCGGATAGTAGAGCAGCCATTAAAGTTCTTGCTTATTTAGGTTTGGGAATAAAAGGAAATGAAATAACAGATAAACTATTAAATACTGGGGCTGAAACAACCTTTTAAAAACCGTAAACCTTTTGTGGTATTAGTACCAATGTAATATAGGAAGACATGAGCGGCGCCGAAAAAAAAAATCTGACCATTGGTAGTAGGGTTAATACAATCAAAGATATTCCAGCCAGAGCTAGACTGCATTAAGAGTTCATGTGTTTGTTCAGTCTACAGTGCCCTATCCAGGAACACAACCAGGATCCTAGTTGTTCGCCTTTTTCGACCTAGTAAGTGAATTTTGGCGATGGTTTTTTGATGAGTTCTTTGGCGCCTTATTCCACCATTCTAGAGAATGTTTGAGTTTACAGCGCTTTCGCTAGTTCACATAAAGCCTCTAGACCAATGGGAACAAGTCGAGCTTCTTCTCCGGATAGTGAATCTGCCTCTTGATTGTCCTTGTAATCTGAGTACCAGGTCACCCAGGCTATGAACAGTCTATTTCGAGCTATTGTAGGATTACCAAGCAGTCCCAAGCAAGTTTGGAATTCATCTCCATGGAGCTGCTTTTATAACCGCTTAGTTGTTGGAGTAAATAGCAATGGTCTTTTCCTTGCACTCTTGCCCTAATAACTCTCTCATACAGTGCTATATTATTGCAGCTTCTCCATGGAATATCGTCACACGTTTGCTTAAGCACAGTCTTTCACAGATTCTTGTCTTTGACTTGGTTGTATAATATTCCTGCTCCTACACCTTCTTAGGTTTCTGAGACGTCTGTGTAGCAAGGCATTCCATTTCTGCATTTATTGGAGGTCCTTCCTTCTATGCCTCTTTGCCTGTTATGTCTATATATATTATACATATAGACATTCATTCGGAGTTTTGGCTCTTCAGAACAATATCTCATGACGATTGTTTGTATAATAGAAGGATCTGTTTGTGGATATCTGAAATTATTAACAGGCGAATGAGCTCAATACATATTGTGATACTCTTTGTATCGCGTCGTCAAGGTTAAAAAATCACTGAAGTGGAACTCCTTCAAGAACTATCTCAGTCCAGAATGCTTTGGGTAGCTATCAAGGCAGATATGAAAGACCATAAAGCTTGCTCATGGGACCAGTCAATCTATAAAACTGAAGGTAGTACCTACATAGACACTCGATAGAACCGGCGCTGAGAGCTGACCAAATCTAACCAAATAATTTCATAATACCCAAGCGCGGTATTTTGCAGAGGGGTTGACAATCTCGCTCAAGCTTAACGTCTGCAAAAAGTCCTAGCTAAAAATCAGGCAAGCGTTCAATTGTAAAGCCCAAATGGCAAATACACAAATAGTCAATAGGTTATAGGTTTTATAACACTTTCGCAGCCTGAAAAAATGAGACATTATTAATTCTTTCGGACTACCGAATAGTTTGAGTTCGTACAAAGCATCAAGCTAAGAATGAAGAGCTGATTATATGACAAAGTAAAAATACTAGTTCATTTGGTCATAAAAATACCAAGAGTGACTTAGAAAGGTAATACTGGAAAAAAACATCTGTTTGGTGCACAGATGGTTCAAAGATCACAGAAGCAGTTGAACTAAAAATAAAAGATACAAATGATAACATTCAAAAGCACTAAGATGCATTTCTACGTTTTTCTAAGCAGATATACTGGCAACAGCGATACAAACTCTCAACCAAGAATCAGATCCAGCAATTGAGGTCGCAACCTCACAAAGTTATACAATCCTAAAAAAATTAAATATAAAATATATAAAACAGAAAGAAAAATCGCATAATATGTAAATAATTAAGCCCATAATAACAAATAGGTTTATACATACATAGCAATAAAATGGTCGAAATGCCGCCTGAACCATTAAACACGACCCTACATTTTTTTAATTATTTCTGATTTCTATAAAATTGGTCACCCTATATCTAAAACTGTGATCATTAATTTGATAAAACTATCTGTATTTTGATATTTTCAGTTAATTAATATTCTAGTTTTCCCCTAAGTGTTATATTTTATTAGCACGAGGGTTTAAAATTTGACTTTTTAATTGAATCCTGAATCACGGTCAGCCGTTTCGTAAAGTCACCAACCTTCATCAGATTTGTAGGTAGATAAGGGTTTTGAAACCCCCGTCAGACAGCAGTCGTTTTAACCCCTGCACTCTACCACAGTCAATGCGACTGCCGTACTCATTTGACATGCAAGATCTGACCTCGATATGCGGAGGTTACACACTTCGTGGTCAGCATGTAGCTTTTACAAATGTTTTTTATGTTACGTTACATTCAAATTTTTTGTTTAATAAAAATAGCTACAACATTTACTTGGTAGGTTAGCAATTTAAAGGGTTATTTACAATAATATACCATATTTATTTTAATTATTTTTTTGAGTTGTAGAATAACTTAAATTTAAATCTATATTGTAAGTTTGATTACTTAATATTTTCATTTAAATTTCAAAAAGCTGCAGTGTTATCGGATACATGTAAGGTTCGGTAATAACGGGGTGATAAATAAAACACAAGTTGAGCTTCAGCTTGATCTATTTAGACTTCAGTCAGCCCAACTGACCTCAATAGAGTTGAAGTTATAATTATACTTCTAAAATGTCTATTCATGTTCCGTACTAATCAAAACTACCTATACAAGTTGCGGCACCGAAAACGAAACAGATTGCATATCTTGAAGACAAATTTTTTTTGGAGAAAATGCAAAAAGAGGTCGATTTTTATTTCAAGGGGGACATGTTTCGATCATATCCTCAACTATCCTACAATCCCCCCACCCCGCCACCTGTCACTATTACCAATGAAATTTAAATAGGGAAAGTACTAAGTGTGACACATCATTGAAAAGGTAATTTTATAAGGAATTTGACACTGTGACATGTGACAGTTCAAATAAGCGTATTTTCATGTGAAAGCCAAATTCAACAATTTAATGCATAATTACCTTTGGAATAAAATTTAACTTACTACGCCTATGTTTTCGTAAAATAAAAATAAAGGTTTTTGTTTCCATAACTACCAGGTATGTTTTTTAGTTTAGCGTCATTGATACTTGAAGTCTATTAGCGAGTAAAACATAAAAATGGTTTACTCTATTCAGGAGAGAGTAGAAATTGTTGAATGTTATTTAAAAAATAACGAATGTGCGAACACTTCCTGTACAATTTTCAATGAGCGATTCCCAAACACACAAATAGGTTAAACGTAAGTACGTTTTGGAATTTATTTCAAAATTTCGACAAACAGGATCTGTTCAAAATAAAAAACGGCAGATTCAAAATCCAGTGAGAAACGAAGCGATAGAGGTAGCCGTTTTAGGACAAGTTGTTGTAGATCCAACTCTTAGTACAAGAAACCTTGCAGAATTATCTGGAGTAAGTCAACGTACCGTCGGGCGAATTTTGGAAGCCAACAAATTCCATCCCTATAAAATTCATTTAGTTCAGGAACTTAACGAAGACGATTTTGATCGCCGCTTGCAATTTAGTAAAATCATGAGCGAGCATGCTATACAAGATCCAGATTTTCTTTATAACATTTGTTTTTCGGATGAATGCAGTTTTTATGTTAACGGGACTGTCAATCGACATAACTGTCGATACTGGTCAGATTCCAATCCACGAGTATTTCATGAAACGCATACTCAACACCCAGAAAAGTTAAACGTTTGGGTTGGAATATTTGGCGATCGTATTGTTGGGCCATTTTTTTTACCAGGTAATTTAACTGGGGGTATGTATTTGGAATTACTCGAAAACACCGTTAATCCAATGTCAACAGACATAATAGAAAACGATAACCGATACCTTGAAGATCACCTAATATTTCAACAGGACGGGGCTCCTCCACATTTTGCTGCAGCGGTTCGCCAGTACTTAAATGAAAACTTTCCTAGACATTGGATTGGACGAAGAGGATTTATTGAATGGCCCCCACGATCTCCTGATCTGTCCCCCTTTGATTACTTTTTATGGGGATATCTGAAAAGTAATATATACGCCACTCAGCCAGGTTCCTTAGAAGAGTTACGCGAACGTATTATTACCGAATGTCGTCAAATAACTCCAGAAATGCTCCAAAACGTCAGACAAAGATTCGAGAATAATTTATATTCGTGTATGGAAGTTAATGAACAATACTTTGAACATTTGCATTGTAGTAATTTAGTTTTTTCACTACTAGCCTCTAAACCTAACTTTATTGACTTTTGTTGAGGTAGTAAAGTTGTTCATTATTAACCAAGGTAGAAAAATACAGAGCCTACTTGATTAGAACTAAATCTCAATCCAGTTGACAGAATGCGAGGTTAACTCATGCAAATACAAAAAAGGGCCGTTCGGCAATTAACTCCGAAATGGACAATGATAGGAGTGGAGCAGAAGTAGATTTCTCGTAGAGTAAAAGGATCATTTGTTACCGAACTCTCAAACTGTCAAACGAGGGACATCTATCAAACGTCAAACTCAAACAAATGTCATTCGATGTATTATTTTTGTGGTTATATTTTAGTATATTTATAAAATATTAATAATTATTACTTCGCAATTGTAAACTATGTAACCTAAAATGCGTATGAATTTCATTTTTTGGCTGGTAATCGAAATGCGCATATTCACTCCTAAAACCCCACCTCGCCGAGGTGGTACAAACTCTTTTCACACCACTCCACAGTAAAAGAACGATTTAAAGACTGCTCCTTCTACTCGTTCTGTAATAACCGAACGGTTTAAAGAAGGGAGGAGTGTACTGAGTCAATGGAGTAGCATTGCCGAACGACCCTCATAATATGAAAATATTATAAACTGAAGTTCGTATTTTACATTTGACAGAAGCATGCAGCACCTCGACAATAATAACTCACTTTTCTACCTTGGCGCATAATTACTATTTTAATTATGGGAGTTGTTCTAAATTTTCCAATTTAATTTTTGTGTTCACTTTTCTATATTTTTTTATTTTAATTATGAATTGTCTGTTAAATAGTTGTTTAAATAGTTTAAATAGTTATTTAAAACACGGAAACTTTTCCCGCAAGATGGCGCCAAAATCAAAAGTTACGTAATAAACTGCCACACAGTCAAATTCCTTATAAAATTACCTTTTTAATGATGTGTCACACTTAGTACTTTCCCTATTTAAATTTTATTGGTAATAGTGACAGAGGGGAGGGGAGGGATGTAGGATAGTTGAGGAAAGATGTCCTCCTTGAAATAAAAATCGACTTCTTTTTGCATTTTCTCAAAAAATAATGTGTCTTCAAGATATGCGGTCTGTTTCGTTTTGGGTGCCGCACCCTGTATATACAATATGCTCACTAATTCTTTTATATCATTGTTGATAAACATATCTATACAATATTATAAAAGTGTTAATTAAGTTATTCCGTGAATGACCTACTAAATTATACGAGGGGCACATCTGATACCCGTGATTTATAGATTCCGTACGGAACGTAACGTAAGGTAACAGCATTGTATAAACAATGGTAACCGTTTACGTTCTGCAAGCTTTACCGTAAAACGAGAAGAATATAACTTATTTTTTCTATTCATATATATTAAGTCAATCACAAGATAGGTCACTTACTATTTGGTCTAGCCAAAATATTAAACATCAAGTAGGTATCACATAAAATGTAACTTCTGTCATTCTGACGATTATATGTCAATCAAGCAAAAATCGAAAATTAATAACAAAACATTCGAAACTATTCTCAAAATCACCTTTCTTCTGTCATCGTACCATAACGCAACTTCAAAAAGATGAAATTGGGATCTCTCGCATTACAACCGCGATCAGCGTCATGCGTAAGGACAATGTATGAATGGTACAGTTCATATAACAGCCTTTTTGGTGTGCGTCATCGTTTGTGACGTATATCCGGGTTTTGGGTATGTCGATATTTAATTTGTTATTTTGACATATAGTTAACCTTAAATTTGATAAATAAAATCATTAGGATCGTGTTCAGCCAAATTTGAAAAGGCTATGAAATTAATAATACTTGGGATATGAAAACACTGCAAAATAAAACAAATTGTATATTTAATTTACATATTAAAATAATTTAATATTGGTAAATATAGTCCTGCATTTGAATAAATAAAATGCTAACAATAAGATCAATATTCACTTTTCATAAATAATAATTTACCGTAAACAACAAAGTACAGACCTGACGAGAACTGTCAGTTGGACATTGGAAAAATACGTAAGACACGAAAGGAACGTCTGCATAGTATTTTGAACGATGTAATTTCGCCCGATTGATAGGTCGCGTTTGCGCGTAATCTAAACATCAACCAATCAAATTTTTGTAAGTCAAAGATTAGGGTTAACGTTTGTACTACGTTTAAACGGTTCATTATTGTGATATTTTGATTAGGATTAATCACAGACCTGCCTTTTTTTCCATTTCTTCCAACGTAATGTGTTAGAAAGACATTAGAGAGATATCGGTAAAATGAATAACGCCTGTGAACGTAATTAACTTCCTGCGGTATTGGGATTACGTCAAGCGGTATTTCAATTTCATTTAACAGTTATCGGAAGCAACCTTTTACCCGCGCTATGCGCTATTCGAAAATGTCACCTTAACCTAGCTTTATTGTTATTGTGTCTTTTGTGTGTCTTGTAAGTTTTTAATTAAATTTGTGTGTTTACCTTAGCCATATCCAGTATTTGTTGTATTATTATTGTTCAAATAAAAGACGAACATTTATTTTTTGAGGTACCTATAATAGTGTATCTACAGATTCATTTTATCTACAATTAATTTTCCTCAACTTTCACTAGAATATCTGCAATGGATGAAGATCCTGAAGCGATAATTATTGGTGGTGGAAATGATCAAGACATTGAAGCCACTATTTTGATTAATAACTTTTTTATAAAAAAACTCTGCGCATGCCCGGCATGTTAATTATCAAGCGCTATTTCAAATACCGCCTGTCGTTAGGCTCCGTAAATAACGCTTGGCGGTAACGTTATTTAGGGACGTTGTGTTAAGAATCGACTCGCGCATAGGTTAAATGTCAAAATAACATATGCGCTAATACGGCCTGACGCTATTTGGGTTGCCGATATCTCCCTATTAACAATCAATGACGCACACCAAGAAGGGTATTATATGAACTTTATTATATGAACTTTAGTAGGGTCGTCCTACGATTTATCTTTTATCGTCTCACGGAAATCCTTGCGTTACGTTACGTTACGGAATCTATGAATCAGGGGTCAGACAGGTTCGAGGAAAAAAGAATATAGTAGTAGTCGAACCGGACCAGGTCTCAACGCTTCGTAAGAATCCGCCTATTATAGATTCAAATGTACCTCCTGCGTCCACTGTAGGTATGGCGATTCTTTCCAAAAAAGATCGATTTTTAAATCGATTCGAATCGTAACCTGATGAATCGATTCATAAAAAAATCGAGAACTTTGTATTTACAATGTAAATATAAATCCATTTTATGAAAAACAAGAAAGATACCATAATAAACAATCTCTGGGATCTCTTATCAGTGAAATCAGGGATTTTTTAGTTCAGGGAATTTGATAATAACAATTATTTTTATTACCATATCAAAGTATCAGATCAGATATAAAAGAAACATTTATTTTCTAAATGTATTTGTTACATTAAAAAGTTAAGAAAATAGATAATATAGCTTATAGTTCCCAAAACCAAACCAGAAAAATATCGATTCACTGAATCGATTCAGTACATCATATCGATTTTAAAAATCGATTTATTTGGTCCGAAGAATCGATTTCAGATCGCCATCCCTAGTCCACTGATTGTGGAGCTGCACGGCTGTTGAATTGATCGACGGCGGATTTATGCAATCGCTACGACGAGTCCTGACCCTCTCGCTTCCAGTAAACGCAATGCGATCGCATGGTAACGGATGATGTAGAGAATTAATAATTTCATTAGTGCCACAAAACAGAGAACTAACTCTACGACAATGAAGTTAATAGATATCATTATAAGCAACGATGATAAAATATATAGCATGAAGTCGTCGTTTCTTTTCCTGGGTTTGGAATTAAAAAAGTTTTCCTCGGAACTATCCATCTGGCAGTTTCAAATCCCTCAAGAAAGAACAAACTTCGAATACTGAGATAGATGTCAAATCCACGTTTTTTGCGATGCGACCTGGCCCGATCCACCTAGCTTACGTACAAAAACATGAAGAAGTCCGAAAATTTATATATCTTAAATTTACGATGTAATAAGGACGAAATATTAGATGAAGAAAGGAATGCCTTTTTAAATACTTAAGTCAGGAAGTAGAACATTACCAATTCCTGTAATGATCACTGGGATGGGGTGAACATTTAACATTAAATTGAACGCCACCGCCTTATTAATAAAACGAAATCTGTTAAATTCTTAAAAAGAAAAACAAAAGGTGGAAAAAATGTAAACTTAATGCCCGATTTCACCAACCATTTTCTAAAGTTCGGTAATACCTAAATCGGATTTAGGAATTTCTAAATGCAATTTACGTTTCACCACGCGCTAAGAAATACCTAAGAGTGATAAGAAGTAAAGTACGACCAGAAATATAAGAATGTCATAAATCACCAACCACTTGAGTTATCAGCAGACGGTCGATTCTACGCAGAAATGTACCTGCCCTAGCCATTAAATTTTGTTTTATGATGATGTTATTGGGTTAAGATAATTATTGAGAAAAATCGCTTGATTTTCATTGAGAATTGTTTATGTATATGTAATATAATATGATATATAACACGAAAACATTTATAAACATCACATCACAATGAATGCTATTATAGTTCAGAAAGTGTATAATATTTAAGTTGTTTAGAATTAAATTTAATACAGGGTGTCAATTTTAAAACTTACGATGGGCTGTACCTCGTGAACGAAAAGAGCTTTCAAAAAAATTTGCAAACCGTTTCTAGGGTAGAGAGGGGGAACTAAAATGACATGAGAGAGAATGCACCCCCATCAACCCCCTATGCCCCACCTTCAAAAATTTAAATGGCAACCCCCTACTTGTGATACGTCGTTAGAAAGCCCGTAAAAAATGCTTTCCAACAGTCTATATCTTAATTATACAGGGTGAAACAATAAAGCAGACAAATTTATTTGACAACAAAAATATACTTCGCTTTGAAAGTGCAAGTACGGTCCATATTTAAGTGTCTAATGTTCTATTAATTGTATTAAAAAAAAAACTTGTTCACTTTGCAGTTTTTAAACAACACATTTTGTTATTCTGTTTTGCATTTCCTTTTTGTACTCAAATTATTGGTTTATTTGATACTTACCTTAATGTCATTGTCATTTGTGATAGATTAATTATTTGTTTCGTTTGGTCCGAAAATATTTTGGTACGTTTTGTACGTTAATTTAACTACAATAATCACGAAGGTTTACAGTATACCTGTACGTGTGGAGATAATTTTAATATTTGGCCCCCAGAACGAAAGTTATTTGTTGACAGCTAACGTGTTTAATGAAAGAGATCCTGAAAAACATGCAACTCACGTGTATATCCGTGGTTTAATCGCAAAATTTAGAGAGATGGGGTCAGTGGCAAATAGAAGAAGGAATGCCGCAAGAGTACTCGATGAAGCAACTCAAATTGAAGTCCTTGGACAATTTGGAACAGATCCTACTTTATCAATTCGTTACGTCTCTACAATAACAGGACTATCACATGAGTCGGTACGGAAAGTTTTGAAGCTTCATAAATTTCACCCCTATAAAATGCAATGTCTTCAAGAATTGTCCAATGACGATCTGGACCGAAGAATTCAGTTTTGTGAAATTATGACTGAAAGAATTAAGAACGAACCGAGACTTTGAAATAATATTTGTTTTAGTGATGAGTGAACATTTTATCTAAATGGTAATGTAAATAAACAAAACTGTCGTTATTGGAATGATGAAAATCCACATCTGTTGAGAGAAAACCACACTCAGTATCCTGAGAAACTAAATGTTTGGGCAGGGGTATTAGGAGATTATGTGATTGGTCCCTTGTTTATACCGGGAAATTTAAACGGTGAAATGTACCTCGATATGCTGGAGAACACTATTGAGCCCTTAATTGTTCATGAATTAGAGAACCAACAGGACGGCGATGGCAATCCAGCTCTAGATGAAAATGTGTTGCGCTTCCAGCAAGACGGAGCCCCTCCCCATTACGCAGTAGCAGTTAGGGACTAGTTAGACAATAAATATCCAAATAGATGGATTGGAAGGAGAGGTCACATTGAGTGGCCACCTAGGTCACCAGATTTACCGCCACCTGATTTTTTTCTGTGGGGTCACCTTAAGTCGGTTGTTTATAAAACTAAACCAACCTTAATCGACGATTTACGACGATGAATTAGTCAAGCATGCCGTGATATTACTGAAGCAACATTTGCCAACGTTCGTATGGAGTTTGAAAATAGGTTGTACTATTGTTTACAAAACAATGGAAACGATTTTGAACATTTACTAAATTAATTAACATTTTTGTAGTTCGACATTTAACACTTTTTCATTTTGTTGTCAAATAAGTGCTTCTGCTTTATTGTTACACCCTGTATAATTATGACTTAGACCATTGGAAAGCATTTTCTACGGACTTTCCAACGACGTATCACAAGTAGGGTGTTGCCATTTAAATGTTTGTAGGTGGGGTAGGTGGGGTAGGTGGGGCTTAGGGGGTTGATGGGGGTGCGTTCTTCCTCATGTCATTTTAGTTCTTCCTCTCTATCCTAAAAACAGTTTTTAAATTTTTTTGAAATCTCTTTTCGTTCTCGAGGTACAGCCCATGTAAGTTTTAAAATTGACACCCTGAATACTCACTCACGCTCGTGAAGTTGCTGTTTTTTGCATATACGTATTTAAAGGTATTTATAAACAAAATTACTCACGAAGATCAGTTTCACTTTTACTATCGTGATCCAAATTGATAATAGACTTTTCTTTAGGAATTTTTTCTATGACTTTTCCACCCTTTAATATGGGAAACACACGTGGCCCATCTTCTATCAGGAATGTTTGCAGTTTCTGTTTGAATAAGAGCTACCACAGTTGAACTTAAGGTTGGAGAAGTATTATTGGGTAGGTACGCTACCGTCTTTCAGGTTGAAGTATACGCCATTGAACTGGCTGCAAAAGAGCTGATGAATCAACCTGTTGTAAAAAGGTACATACACATCCTGTCAGATAGCCAGCACTAGGCTCGATCAGGATAAAATCTAAGCTAGTACATAACTGTCTACAATCCCTTCATATACTAGGCACGGAAAACAGAGTCACTTCGACCTGGATACCGGGGCATTGAGGAATGAAGGACAACGAGAAGGCCGACACTCTGGCAAAAAAGGGATCAGAGTCTCTATTTATCGGACCTGAACCATTCTTGGGCATTGCGGAAAGCACTGCTAGACCAGCCATAGCTACCTGGGCGGAGAGGAAAACCTTCACGTACTGGGCAGACATACCGGAGCTCTCTTACTCGAAGGCGTTCATATACAACCCTCGGTGTACAAAAAATAAGCAGATCCTGGAATGGAGTAGAACAAACCTACGCATTCTGTCGGGACTGCTTACTGGACATTGTCGACTAAATTACCACCTAAATAAGGGTTCAGACCTCGGATTGTCGGTTCTGTAATTTGGAGGACGAAACAGCTCAGCACATACTATGCTCATGCCCAGCTTTGGGCAGGGTAAGGTATAACCTATTCGGTTTTAGTACCTTAGAGCCGAGCGACTTCAAAAAAGTATCACCAAATACAACCATGGACTTCGTCAGAAGCACAGGCTTGTGGGGTGAATTGTAATCCCTAGGGGTGAGCCACAATAGACCCAACGGGGGTCGCAGTGGAGGTGGCGAGAAGGCCCCACTCACATAGAACCTAACCTAACCTAGTGAAGAGCTGAGAGAGATGAGAAAAAAAGTGGGATCGGGAGCGATAATAAATTATTAGAAAATAGATGAGTTGATTAGACAAATCGAGTCAATAAAACGCTTAGGCTCTAGCACGTATGGAACCTGAATATTAGAGCCTTCGTAATTAAATGTAAATTCTCAATAACAGAATCCATAAAAAGGACGACTTATCAGACGTGCTCTATTTTATAAAATATGGAATTTAAAATAATAATGAGGTTTTTATGAGGGTATGAACAAGTGTTTACCGTAAACCAATAAGTATTTAAGCTTTGAGTCTACGATAGACCTAAAATCATTTGTTCTAATGATAATGAAAAGCATAATGGAAATTCAAGAATTAAAATTATGAAAAACAACAGAAATTCAATTTCTATTATGTATTGAGGGTTACCTACAATTTTGCATTGAAACCCCATTATGTTCTTTATAATTTTAAATCGACAATTTCTATTATGTTTTTTATAATGGAAATACGTGTATTAAAGTTTTAATACTTCATCAAAATAATTATGGAACTAAAATTTTTTGAAGGAAAGATATTTATGTTTTCGCTTTTTAAGCGATGTTATTAAATACCAAAACGGCACACCATAGTGTGACTGTACAAAACATACTGCAAGTATCAAAATCATGTCATTTATCCATGATAACGTATCCAGCGTAGCAAGCGGATTCCCCTCGTTCATGGTTGAAAAGAAAGACTTGGTGAAGTAGAGATTACATGAGCAGATATTTTTGATGAAGTGGGAATGATCCGCACGAGTAGCTAGAAGGCGCCACCGCATGACAGCGCCCGCTTGAAAATACGTCACCCTCGAAGAAGGGACAATATTTTACAGAAGCGCCGTACAAAAGTTTTCAGACTAAAGCTATTTCAATATGTAATTAGTTAAGGTAATTTACAGTGTGTTTTCAAATACTTAAACAGAACATTTTTGTATCATTCATAAGAAATTGGTTTTTTTATTCAAATAATAAAACTAATGTTGACATATACAGTGTGACCCACTTAAGATCGCAATACCCAGTTATAGCTTTTAATTGACATTTGATGAACTTCAAATTTTGATGGTTTAAAAAGGTCGGCAAAGGGACTATTTTTACCTATTAACATTTGATATACGTTAGTAGCGTACATTTTTAGGAGACTTCAAAGGAATGGCGTTACAGAAAAGATAAGGTGTCTCCGTTGTAGTGGATATCTCTTTCAATACATTTTTTCATGTTATCAGTTTATTTTTCACTGAATATTTTCCCTGTGTTTTTTCTATACATATATATTGAGACATGACAGGTTTTTTTCCCTATCGTCGAACAGCTTAGTCTAGTCAGACCTTCACAGTAGCACCAGTAGTCTAGAGTGCCCTGTCAGAGTACAACCAGGATACTGGTTGTTCGCCTATTCCAGCTGAGTAGGTATTCTATGAATTTTGTCGAAGGTTCTTCGGCCTTTCGTATTCTCAACAGCTTGTCCCACCATTTTCGAGACTGATTTTTTTTTATCCCAGTACTGCTCTTGGTGTTGTGCGGCGCTTTCGTGCTCCTTCTCGGGCTAGCTAATCTGCCTCTCCATTGCCCTTGTAATCTGAGTAGTCTGGTATCCAGGCTAAGGAGAGTATGTTTTAACCGCCCAGCTTTTGTAGGATTTCCAAGCAATTCCAACTGAGTTTGTAATTTATCTGCATTGCATGGAGCTGATTGCTTTTATAGCCGCTTGGCAGTCGGAGAACATGGCAATGGTATTTTCCTGAAAACTTTTGCATTAATAACTATCCTGTACAGAGCTGTATTGCTGCAACTTCTGTCTAGAATATCGTCACGTTTTTGAGTATATTGTTTCCCTTTTTTTAACACGCTTATATTAGCTTCACCTGTATGTGAGTTTGTGAGTTTATGAGTCTGTCAGCTTGTTTGCAACTTTCCTAGCAACTGGCTTATATTATTACTGTTAGTATATCCAAACAATTTAAGTACGTTCGTTGGCCGAGCTGGCTAAGGCGCGCGTCTTCGATGACGTCGGATTCATCGGATGTGGGTTCTAATCCCGTTTTTTTTGGGTGTTGAAAAATATATAGGGTGTTTAATTTATAAAGCAACCTTTAAACTCGATTTTTAGTCACTTTAAACGCTCAGATTAATTCGAAATTTTGCGCACACGGCAAGCACCGATGACAATACATTATATTAGTAAAATATAGGGTGTTTCATTTACAATGCAACCTTTAAACTCGATTTTTACCCACTTTAAACGCTCAGATTAATTCGAATGTTTTTATATAGTACTAAAAAATGAAAAATAAATTACAGTTCAAAAAACTAAAAAACACGCTTTAGAGGTAATCGAACTAAAAAGTTAAAAATAATTCTTAATTTAAGAATAAAATGATTAACGAGAAAATTAATGTCATTGTGGTAATAGCGTGGGGTGCTCAATATAAATTGTTACAATTTCTTAATATTTCTATTCCGAAATGCAGAGTTAGTATATAAATATAGTACAAAGCACCCCACGCTATTACCACAATGACATTAATTTTCTCGTTAATCATTTTATTCTTAAATTAAGAATTATTTTTAAGTTTTTAGTTCGATTACCTCTAAAGCGTGTTTTTTAGTTTTTTTGAACTATAATTTTTTAAACCGTCATTATATTTTTTATAGCATAAGTTAACACAAAAGTACAATAAATAACCTAAACTATATAACTGTTATGGAACAATTTCGTAGAAATGTATTAACTTTCCCTTGCCGTCATCCACTACAATCAAAAGTTGCATGTGAAGAAAACGACTTTCGTAGAATTTTAACTGGTAAACATAACCCTAACTGAAGTAATAAAACTTGTCCTTCTGGCACCAAATTCGTGTTGCTGAGAAGGAATATTGCTCATTTTATATCCTTTTGTTATTATAAAACAATTCACAATTTTTATATTCGGATTATCTTGAATCTTTACACGCAAATATATGCATATTAAGGAGAAAAGGTTTTTTAATAAAATAAAGTTTTGTACCAATTGAAAATGTCACAACAATTTCCGGTGACTCATTTATGCACATTTTTATGTGTATTACAAAGATTATTTACATAATTATATTTCTAAATTAAAAATATTATGTTCAAATCTACAAAATAGAAAAAATATAAGCACCTTAACTTCTGTTTTATTGGGCATACACAAACAAATTATTTCCTCTGATCTTTTCTTAAAGCCGGCATAATACGCTTATAACGCCGCCTTTCGTTTGATATTATTCGATGTTTTTCAGTCCGCTCCCAAGTTTATATAGACCAATGAGAACTATCCGTTTTTCTGTACAAATGTGAAATTTCGTAACAGGTATTATTCTTCCCTGAAATTAATTCAGTCGAAGTTAGGTCTCCTAACGAAAAGAGTGGTGAGCTGGAATGCGGTAATACCGGAGAGTTTCTTAACTTTTCTTTAAGTCTTTTATCGTAATTTCTATAACAATACAAAAATATCTAAACTTCTCTTTATTTTTTTTTAAAGGAATATAATCCAGTTCTTCTTCACAAGTATTGGTTGTTCTAGTTAAAGTTGAAGTATTTTTCGCCCATATTGCTGGTGGATATAATGAATTCTCATCAATGTAGTTTTCCACAAGGTAGTCTGCAAAACTATTAATTTTTTCATCTGGTTTGTCCGCCTTGAAATATTGTGCATACTTTTATATTCGATTGACAATACTAAACTTTGAATTTTTCGCCACCATGACTAAGCGAGGTGAAAACGACAACCAATATATTTTTTTGTCTGCCAGATTTCTTGAACTCCTTTATGAATTGCCACTTCAAAAACGAATATCACTTCCTCCGGTTTCAATGAGTAACCATGAACTTCACACTTTTCCTTTAATCTTAATAATACAGGAGAATATGTAGATTTTTGTTTGTCTTTTAAAACACAAAATGCAACAGGTACATAAATTCCTCCATTGAACGCGTGTATGGTAAAAAGTTGATAAAAATATTTTACACAGTATTCAAAAGATGAAACCTTCCATGTACAATGTTTTTTGCTGGCACATAATATATTTCATATTTGTTACACAAGAAAATATAACAAAACTTTGACGCATGTCATTATCTAGTAAAAACTGTTCTTGTTTTATGGTTTTTACATTTACAATATTTTAGAACACTTGCAATTCCTTCACTGATTTTGGTAGCTTTGGAATTGTTTTCAGTCTTGAATATGATATATTATTTCTAATATATCTAGTAGACTGATTAAAAAAAATGATGATACTTAATTATATCGAAAATATTGTTGGAAATGACAAAAAAAAATACTGTGAAAGTTTAAGCTCTTAATAATAATATTAAGAGGTGCCGCATTGCAAATTTCGATTTTCCATTTAAATAACAATACTTCGGAATGACCAAGGTATATACTTGTAGAAAATTGAACGCTCTACAAAAAAGGTCTCTTACAATTTTTTGATATATTTATTCCTTCAAAAGTTATTCGTGGTCAAAGTTGAAAGCACAAATTTTAGCATTTTCCCATTTTTTTACGCAACCATCAACTTTATGAGAAAATTTTATGAGACTTTTTTGGGGAGCATTCTATTTTCTATAATTTATCTCCCTAAAAGTTTTTGATATGTTTTACAGGTCCTGAGTTATTTGCATTAAACTGAAAATATTTTAACCTAAAAATTATAACTTGAACTTTTGAAGGAATCAATATGTCAAAAAATTGTAAGAGACCTTTATTGTAGAGCGTTCAATTTTCTACAAGAATATACCTTGGTCATTCCGAAGTATTGTCACCAACGTGAGTTATAGAATTCGAAAGTGCAAGAGAATATTGTTCCCATGTTATTTAAATGGAAAATCGAAATTTGTGAAAGTGTGAAAAAGAACAGTTAAACCGTGGAGTGCCAGGAACCAGGAAAGAACAAGTTATCCTGACCCGTCTTCGAATAGGTCACACCCGATTTTGCCATGAACACTTAATGTCGAAATCCGAACAATCCCTCTGTACAGTGTGTCAATGCCCTTTAACAGTCAGGCATGTATTAATAGACTGTCCAAAGTTTTCACAGCAAAGAGTGACATTTAACATCCCACCTAGTATGTACCACTTGTTCGAAGAAGAATACAATATGGAAAACTTGGTAGCTTATCTACGTGCTATTCAGTTTCTGCACAAAATTTAAACGTTAATGATTAAAATTGTTTGTTTTTTTATACCTATACTGTAGTACTACTTATTATTTATTATTCATTTGGTAGCGCTAATAACCTAAAGGGTTGATGCGCTTTATTTTTCTTAAATAAAAAAAATAATAAAAAATTAAGAAAAACAAATTCATCATTTATTTTAAACAGTCTAAATCTAGTATCCTTTACAGTTATATTTTGCAAAACTTCACTCCTGATTTCCAATTCCTTTCTGATCAATTTAGCTGGTTTTTCTGCAATATTTTCTACGGCTTTCCTTTTAACAGAATTGTTAATTTTTTGACGAATTATAACGTCCCTTTCAACCACGTGATTATGTTCATTATTCATTCGCGATTATTCTCCATTTATTGTGTATATGGTTGTAGCACATTGTTTGTTACAACATCTCCACCTTTTTTCTTCTCTAGATTTTACTAGAGCTATTTTTCTGAATTTAAAGTCTTTAACGACAAGCAGTTCTTGGCCGCGTTCACTTATCATAAAGAAAACTTTATTTCTGACATTTTTGCTTATACTTTTTTTTAACACCTTACTTAAACTATCACAAAAGTAAAACTAAATCAAACAAATAAACTTTCAAGTGGTCCACCAAAACAACGGCCCACCCTACAACCCCACCCCTGCAATTACAACAAATAACCCGATAATTACAGGTAGTTTTAAACTAGTTAAAAATCAGATATTAAAATTCTAATCCGCTGGCGTAGTTCGGGCAGCAGCTTAAATTTAATTACTTTTATACGGAGGATTAGTGAGGCGCAGTTCGTGAGCGTCCGAATAAACTTTTTCCCACCAAAAGTGGAATAAAATTTAAATATATCCAAAAAATTAGTTGAAACAAAATAATTCAATAAAACCAATCTTATACTTATTTCATCAGAAAAATCATATTTTGAGAAATAACTTTATATGGCAAAGAAAACAATTCAAAAGTATAAATCAAACTGCAAAGGTTGCAATAAGAAAATTCAATTGTACTCCCTTATCCCTAAAATGACGCACAGGAAACAAACAGAAGGGAGTATGTTTGGGGTAATGTGACGATCATTGAATCACTATAGGGCCATAATCAGGTAATTATCGAATATGGCTTTGATCGTCGACTTATTAGGCGCTGGGGAATTCACCCTTAGCACCCTTACATACCCTGTGGGCCTTGAAAGACAATCATCAGCCAGTTGTTCTATAGAAAAGAACAATGTTACCCTCTATTAAATCTGGCGAACGATGTATTCATTAATTTGACCACGGTTGTTAAATTAAGAGACATAAATTAGTGGAAATAGAAGTAGATGCAGTAGAAGTTTTTTAAAAAGTAAAATTGAACAAAAATATATTTAAGTATGTGTAACGTAAGGCTTGGTTAGGGACAATGTACAAGCGAAATTGTCATCAAATAATAGTGTTGAGTCTTGAATTAACAAAACATCAGACGTACTGGAGCCACGTGCAAAAGCAGGAACATAGCAAACTCCTGGTCAAAAAACCCTCGGAATCGTTAACTAACGAAATATTAAATAAGGAAAGTGACGCGATTACGCACTGGTCACTGTACCCTAAGGAAACACATGCATACAATTGGCATGTATAGGGAGGAACCTATCTGTCGGTGGTGCATGGAAGAGGAGGAAACAGCACTCATTGGAGATATAGACTCCTAGGACTAAAGCACCAAAGGAAAGATTTCTCCAAGAATGACCCAGTGAAAATAATGTTGATAAGGGCTACTGGTTTCTTCACATAAACGGTACAACGAAGAGGACAAAAAGCATAAAGGCTGAGGTGCCGAGGACTCGAAGCCTCTGACTGAAAGTGCCGATCTAATCAATCTTCTTATGAATAATTGTAACTAATCAAGTTTACAAAAATTCACCTACTTCCTTTTCCCAAACATCTTTTTAACGGTAATGAGGTAAAATTTAGTACTGGTCTTGGCCTTACGGTCTAGATCTGGATTTTTCAGAAAAAGCAATACAATGACCGAGGCCAGCTCCAGGACTGCAAGACCAAGACCGAGCAGTGCAAAACTTATGTAAGAACAGGATCTAGTATAGCAAGACTTTGCAAGAACAAGTTCGAGTAGGTATGCAAGATTTAGCGGTCTTGCGTTATTTTGCAATTTTTAAATGAATACATATTGTCCTAGGATCGAAATACGGTAAAAAGTTTCCTATAGATAAGCGTTTGTCAAAAAATTTTTTTTTCTGAGATACATACAGGAAAAGCCTAAACTGTTCCGAATAATACAACAGTCAACCGGGGAAGAACCTGTATGGACTGGTACAGGGGTCTAAAGTTACGGAATTGGTGATGTGAAGCTAAGCCCGGAAGATACGAAAGGCGATAGGAACTGAAAATACACGGAAAAAGCTTAAACAAGTGATTCCTAAAATCGAGATGTTTTCTGGAGTATTTTTACTTGAAAAAATTACCTGATTTACTGGATAATAATGTTATAATTTATCGCTTTGGTACTAAACATGGAAAAACCAAAATTTTCACACTTATAAATAGTGTCCCTTCATTTACAACCATGACCAGAATGCTGCAACTACTGATTAGACTGTAAGATAAAAACCTAGACTAACCCGTTGTTGGTCTTGCATTTGCTCATCATTAAACTGAATACTCAGAGCACAAAAGAACTATTTAAACAGGAATGTATGTCAACCTGAATGTGTCATTATTATGTTCATGCTAAACCTAATGATATCGACTTTTTCTATGGAAGAGTCCTCGAATTCTTATATATAATTGAATTTTAAATGGGTTTGAGAAATATTAAAAGTCAAACGAAAAAAAAAATTTAGGATTATGGATAATTATTCCAAAATTCCATCCCTTTATTTAGATTCTTGTGCTAAAGGTCTGTTATTATATTCATATTTGTTAGCATAAGAAATTAAAGTGGTAAACGCAATTCAGCAATTAACAACAATATAACCTTTGTTTCAGATCCATATCAAATGTTTGGACCCACAAGTAGTCGTTTAGCAAGTTCAGGTAAGACATTGCTGTAATAAATAAAAGTTAGGAAGTAAATTGATTAGAAAAATAGTCATATCTTGTTAACACTCCCGAATAATAAATCTACAGTTATGTGATGATAGTTCGTAAAATATTGGTATATGGTGTTGATATATTCATTCATTCGTTTGGGTTGTGCTCAACAGCCCAGGTACTTGAACTGAATCTTTGCACGATTTCCCATGTTATCTACTTCCATTCCAGAAGCTTCGTGTCTTCTATGAAGGCCACTAGTTTGACTGGAGGGATTTTCAGTAGTTGTAATGGGTGTATTAATTCCTCTCCAAAGTGCTTCCGTCTAAGTACTTGAAAAGTTCTCGTAGAAGCAGAGTATGTGGGTAGGTATTTAATCATCAAGTTCACATTTTCTGCACATAGGTTCACTAGCTTTCCCCATATTGTGCAGATGTTTCCTCAGGGTGCAGTGTCTAGTCACCAGGTCGGTAACTGTCTTCAAATGTCTCTTACCCATTTTCAATAGCCTGGTTGGGATTTCCTTGTCTAACTTGTTAAGTAAACTCTCTGTATGGAGGTGCCCTTGTGTCAACCTCCATTCCAGTTGGTGTTCCCTATCTAGCCAGTTCCCGATTTCCCCTCTTATGCAGTCTTTTGGGATATAACAAAACGTCCGGAACCGTTTTGTGATGAAGTATCCTTTAGAGCCTTCTTTAGCTAACTGGTCCGCCATTTCATTACCTGCAATTCCCTTATACGCCGGTACCCATATTAGAGACACTTTGTTTAGGGATTATTTGCAGTTTTTCACCAGTCTAGACCTAGTTGTTGGATTACTGATAGCTTTAGACAAAGCCTGGCTGTCAGTGAATATTTTAATTTTTTGCCCGTTATATCAATGCAGGCTATAGCGGCAATCGTCTCTGCTGGAAACACTGTCGTATGTCGATCAAGGCTAAACAACATTCTCTTTCTAGATCCTTTTATACCAGTCCCAGTGCCATGGTTTATTTTGGAGCCATCGGTGAACCAGATAATTTCTCCAGAATTACTTGCACCCATTTTTTTAATTCTATCCTCTTTCAAGTAAATGATTAAAAAACATAGCATCGCATTTGAAGATTCCCAAAAAAAGTTGAAAACAAAATAATTGTTCAATCAACGCCACGTAGCGACCGTTAAAACCTCTGGAATGAAACGATAATATAATATTTTATTATGCATTGAATTCCCTTTCAAATGATACTAAGTTTGTCAAAATCCATAAAGCGGAACAAATGTTATAACATTTTTATTGAGTCAGCTTTCCCACTCACCCCCACCAGTTATTTTACAAGATAGAGGAAAAAGTACTGGAGCAAACTTACGTAAAATGATCTAATGATTATGAATATTTGAATTTTGTTGTACTATAACGGTACATTTATTATAGAAAAATCATGTTTTTGTGTTATTATTGTGCTACGTCCTCTAGCGGTGAAAATAATTTTGTAGTTTGTAATACAGATTTTTTTTCTAAGCTGTACGATAAATAGTTTCTGAGATACAGCGGGTTACCTTTCTTAATCAGACACCCGGTACATATTAAGTGTGAGGATCTGCCTAATTCTCAATATTATTGACTACTATTATTTCAAATATTTTATCAAATTATCATTTTTAATCAATCATTTTGTGCAATATATCTCTTCAAACGCTCTCACTAGCTTATGAGGTGCACAAGCAAGGTAGATACAGTTAAAATTTCTATTTTAGTTGATTTTTTACTATCACCTTTTCAATCTGGAAATGATTACCTACCTAAACAAAATTATAATTTTAACTGACACCACGGGTCAAATACGGGAGTGGCCGCCAGATTTACGGGTGAAATTTAGTTAAACACCAAACTTAATGCATATTTAATGATAGACTGTGAAATCCATTTGGCTTTTATTTCATAAAAGGGAAACGCCAATGACGGAGTTAAAAAGGGGGTCAGAACTCAGAAGACTATCAACCAGGCTATTAAGCCTAAAAAACCGTTACCAAGAAACGTATTTTTCTAAAATAAGAACAATTAGAAACATTATTTTTTGGCTGAGATTAAAAATACGAAAATATTTATTCAATGAATTTGTTTTAAACAACAAAACATTCTATTATTTAATAAAATAATTTGAAAGGTGTACATTTATGGCCATTTACAATCTACTTCATCATGAGAGTGTTTTGTAAAAGAGTTGAATGCTTTCAAAGTTGGAAGTGAAATACCCCTTGGCAGTAATTACTAATAGTGATGTTGAAAAAAGTCTTCTGGCCAATTTCTGTTTAATCTTTGGTTGATTGGTCCATCTCTGAACAGGTCTTCTATTTGGTCGTTTGGATGACCTTTTAATCATATTGGGTGGTTGGTGGAAACTGTTTTGATTATTTCAGTGACATACATTAGAAGATTTTCATGGAGAATAAGGTAGCTTATATATCAGGGAGTATTAACAATTGATCGCACTGTTTTCGACTGGAATCTTTGTATAGCTTTTATTCTAGTAGGTTTTGCAGAACCCCGTAGCTGCAAGCCGTTTCTACAGATAGGTTTTAGTATTAGTTTATTTAGCAGCAGATAGTTCAGATTTTTGGCCTATTAGCCAGTACATTTGTTCGAGTTTGATGTCCAGTTGCCTTCTTTTGGTTTGTACGTGTTTTTTGCTCAGGAATCTTCGATATAAATGCAGGTGTATTTCACTGGTACTGGGACTCTATCAATTGTGTCTAGTGGGCAATTGTTGTGGTAGCTGTGAACGTCATCTGAACTGATTTGGATTCCTCCATGTTTTATAACGTAGATTGGCTCAGATGAGTTTGAATGTTTATTGAAGAGGATCTCTATTCACATAAAGAATAGCGACATCATCCGCGGCGACGGCGGCTATCGTTGTGTTGTCTGTTTTAGATGATTAGTTTAGAGGAGGTAGAGGAGTGGACCTAATACACTTCTTTGGGGTACCTCAGATTTTCTGCTACTAAAATATCTCCTTTTCTAAATGCCGACTTCGTTGCGAAGGTTTATGGAGAGAGGGTCCTGAGTCGCAAGAATCTCTTGTGACTCATACCTACTCATAGAACGAGAAAGGGAGTGACCCTGCCAAACATTACAAATCTGATTCAGAGAAAGACGGTATGACGGATCTTCCAGCAGTCCCAGTCTTACTATTTAATAATTCAGACGTCAGAGGCCTGTTAGACAATGTAGGTCATGCCTGCCATAGTCTTAAACTATCAAACAAGAATCCATGGCGTAAATTTCCACACGAAATACAGTTGCGTAGGATCCTAGGCAGGTCGATATTTGTGTTCTAGGTATGTGATCTGCACTAGGCCCTGAGGGTGTTTTTGAACCATCTGTATACAACAAATATCTGATTATTTCGGATAACACAGTCATCATAATTCAGAATTAGGACAGTATTTTTTTTTAATATTTTGTTGCGAATTTTAATTTTATATTTTGTCTATTTTTAAATTATGTCGCTTTGTCCATAAAATTGTAAAATTTTTCATGACAATAAAGCTTATCTCACTCTCTCTCTATAACCTCCCTAAATGTTTTATTGTTATCCTCTTTTATTGTTCCTGTCAGCAGCATTGTTGTTTATGGATATTGTTGATAAATTATTTTCTATCGCCTTAGTTTCTGATATAATTGATTTAAGCTCTTAATGTTGAGAAATGAATTAATAATATTTACACTACAATTACTGAAAGTTTTTTACCACCAACGCATGTTTAAAACCGAAATTTTCCAATGTATTTATGCTTTCAGTAAGGTAGGTGATCAAGAAAAAGGTTTTTAATGATCCATCAGAATCAGTAGCAAAATGTTTTTTGTACGATGCAATAAGAGTAAGCAAAAAAAACAAAATACAATTTTACCTATATTACAAAATTACTGAAACATAATTTGATTATTCACATTCATAATTTTTATTATTTTCCTTTATTTATGTTTTTCTAAATAATCAATCAATGATGCTAAGTCATAATTTCATTTTTCGTACACTGTACGACCGATGTCCATTTCTGTTTAAAATTCTTCTAGCAGTTGTAGCACTTGAATGCACTGCAACAGCAATTTACTCCCTAGAAAGGGAGCACAAACCATTATCTTCAAAATTTTTCTGTCCACCTTAAGTGGACGACGACAATTTCTGTGACTGACAGAACTTAAACAACCTCGTTATACAAAATTATGAATTATATTATGCACAGTTGATAATAAAGGGGTAGGCCTATCATCAAATGTTGCAAAAAGTAATTTACGAATTTGTCATACTGTATTATTCATGTGATACCATTTTGTTATTTTTTTTTTTAATCAAATTGTACATGATAGTGAACAGATCGTTTTTAATTTGACATATTGCTTGTTTGTCTATGAACGGTAATACTGATTTAGTAGTAGTGTTGAACGGGAGCATTATCAATTTCCCCTGTTTTTTAGTTTTTTAGTAATAATTGAAAAAAATAGAATTATCTTTCTTAAATGACACAAAGCAAAATGTTTATTAAGGTAAGGCACTGAATCACGTATCATCAGCAAAGAGTCAATTTGATCGAAGACTTAATTTCTCTTCTAAATTGAGAAATGATTTGATAAGAATATCATGACAACACAAGGATATTAATTTCGAACTAACAAGCAGAGACAAATATTTTCCATGTTACCTTATACCTAGTATGAAAAATGAAAATATTTAGTGATGAAACAAAACAATTTAATTTGTTTAAATCTTCATTTTTTATTTTGAACTAACGTTTAAAATTAGTGACGCGTTTCGCTACACAGTAGCTTTTTCAAACTAGTTTTCAAACTATTTAGATTAGTCTTGCAAAAAGTTGTATCAAAAATAGGGTCCACTTATCAAACTCTATCGAATATAAAGGCTGCTTGACATGGTGCAATACAACCTGCAATGCAATGCAAGACGCAAGATTTCTTGATCGAAAGCATGCGCAGTTGACACCCAGCTGATAAATTTCTGCAATTCGATGCAATTTCAATTTTATCGGTTTGGTGCCATTTATATTGCCTGCAAGGCGCAATTCTAGGAAGAAATCGAGAAATCTAGTTTCTTTTGTGTTACCAACAAACTAACTATTTCCAATCAAATGGTGCCTATCAGCTGATTGTGGTGACTGACATTTTGTCATTTGTGATTTGATAATCGACAATGATTCACTTAGTTTAGTTAATATCTCCTTTTTTCTTTCTACTCTTGGTTGGGTTGACAGCAATGTTACAATGACAAGAGAATTGCATGATGTCAAACAGCATGCATGATGTCAAACAGCATGCATAATTCATCATTTGCAATATACTGACCTTGCAAGAACTTGCCGCAATTTCTTGCAAATTGTATTGCTCCATATCAAGCGGCCTTAACAGAAGTTTTTAAACCTACGATTTTTGTATGAATATACAATTCAGTTAAAAGTAGGTAACCTACCTTCAGTGTCTTAGATTTTTTTATGTATTTAGTGAAATTTATAATAATTTTCAATACCTCCGCCTTTGGTATACATATTTTAACCCCTAATGTAACCAGTAGTCCACCGTCAATTTATGTAACTTGAACCGTTACTACATCTATTGACACATGGCCGAGCACGTGATCGGCTCAAGAATATAATTACCTGACGTTCTTTTGTTTGATTTGATATTGTTTTATCATGCAATTCGTTTCTGACCTGTGCGGTGGGTTTGATTTTGTGTGTTTGTTACGGCTAGCTAATTTTTGTTCTGTGGGAAAAAGTTGTTTTATCTACGTGAAAAATTAAATATAAGGGCGTAAGCAAGGGATAATAATCATGCTTTATTCGAAACTACACGCTCCTGATATTACAAAGTTTTTTGTAATACAGAAAATGATTATCGCCATTAAGTACTGATTTATTTACTTATAGCAATTTTTTATAATAATCAAATATACCTACACACGATAATTTGGTGCTTTTGAACTGGAAGAGCTACAAAGTTGTAAAACCACCCAGTTAATTAACAAACGAATAATATACAGGGTATTTAACTATTTGAATATATCATGTTTTCAGTCAACTATGAGAGTCAAAACAAAATCGTGGTATGTGTCAGCAACATACAAAAATTTTTCACAATGCTGCCAAAAATTTTGACATAATTGTAAAACATCCTGTATCTTGAATACGGATGCCGTTAGGAAAATTTTTCAGTATGATGTGTATGTTACGTAGTCGTGCCTCGTTATAGGCAGTCCACAATAGGTCTACAAGCATTGTTAACTGTATATTGTCGGCATTCTATGCGAATTCTATAATGTTTAACAAAGTCAGTGTCATTATATTGCTGTATCGTTTCTTCAATATAGTTCTCATTTTCTGGGCGCTATCGATCTTGTAATAATTCCTCTTCAAATTCTGAAAACTCCGACATATCCGAAAATTCATCTTTTGATTCACTCTCAATAAAAAAGCATTCATTTTGATTAGAATAACATATACGTACCTACACAAAAATCAAAAAGCAAAGTTATTTAAAATAAAAGTACTAAAAGAAGAAGGGTCATTTTATATGAGAACGAGTAACGATTTCGTTTTGAACAAGTTACTAGTCTTGCGGGAACACCAAACAATTATAATTTGTTCTGAACTTATTTTATACTGCTCAGACTCAATATGTCAATAAAAGTTAGGAACTTGCTTCGGGAACAAACCTATTATTTCAGGATAGCTACTGTAATTGTAAAATGTAAGTGTCTAAAATTTAAAACGAAATATTCCAATTTCAGTATTTTTGATGAATATAAATGTCAAGGTATTTTTCATTATTGATGAGTACCAATACAAGGAAACCATAAGTACCACCTCTTTCGCTTACTCTCGCAGAGGTAATACAGATAGAGAACGTTTCAGGAATAGAAAAAGATAATCAAACCTTAATCCTTGTGAGCATTCAGTTTCTGATATTTCAGCGATCTTCTGAGGAATCTGAGCTGCGTATTCATCTAATGTTTTCTAATGAGTGTATGTTCCTACTTACACAGACTTCTATATTACCTCTCTCATTTTATGTAATTTAACATACTTCAAATTTCTCCACCATCATGAATGTGCATTAGAAATTCCTAAATTATTTATTGTAGTTGTACCTAGTTGTAGTTCAAATTTTACTATTCGATATTGCCATAATGTGTAAATCCAAATAAAAAAATTTGGAAATCGGTTGACCCTAAAGGTCATCCCTGCAACTTCCCGCTAAATTCAATTTTCAAACGCATGCGATTTTGTCGCTAGTTGCGATGTTTTTGTCTTATTTTGAGCTCTCCGAGCTCAAAGATAAAGCTATTCGATGCTTTTGAGCTCTTCGAGCTCAAAAGTCTTATCAAAGTTCGATGAAACACGATTTTTTTTAATTTTCAAACTGCTATAACTTTTGAATGAAGTAACCGATTTTCACGCGGTTGGCGGCGATCGATGTAGTTTTTTGAGCTCTATAAAAAATTTTGAACAAGAAAATTGATCTGATGGGACATTTCGGAGTTATTACAAAAAAAACACTTTTTTTCGATTTTTTTCGACAACGATATCTCACGAACGCATCAACCTATTCTGACGAACTTTGGTGGCGATCGATGCAGGTTTTCAAGGTTAAGAGCTGATTAGTTTTTGAGGTCGATCGGTTCAGCCAATTCGGAGATATTTTGAAAAAAAAAATTTCAAAACATTTTTAGCAATTTCTCGAAATCTACCGGTCCGAATTGGTTCCAACTTACAGGAAATCTAAGTTTGGCAAAGCCCTTTCGAATGACACCAACTGCGATCAAATCGGTCAAGCCGTTCAGAAGTTATAAGAGGTTTACATACACACACACACGCACACACAACACACACATACATACAGACGTACGGACATCATCGTAAAAATAGTCAGGAAAGCTTCTTAGGGCTTCAAAACGTCGAGATTTGTTGAGATCTCGATTTTTTTTAAAACGGGGTAAAAACAATAACTTCCCGATTTTTCGAAAATCATTAGGAAGAATCATTGATTTTCTTAGCGGGAAGTTAAAAAAGTCGAAACGAAACTCAGTCTGTTCATAATTGCTTCAAATGCGTCGCGCTTTGTTCTAATTCTTTACCCTTAAAATAGTACAAAAATGTTGAAAATAAAAATCAAGACTATTCATGTTAAGTTCGTCTCGTCTTCATTAGGTCGAGGACAACCAAAATATAATTTTCAATTTGACCTAATGGTTCGTACCAAACAAACAACTAAAAAACCCAACTAGAGGAAAAGCTCACAATAAACAGTTGGCTACGAAAGCAGCTTGTAAGTATGCACCAGCTGCTGGGAGCGTTAAAACACAGCCCTACTACTGCTACTTTTCGTGAAATTAGACGTTATCAAAAAAGTATCGAATTACTCATAACAAAATTACCTTTTCAACGTTCAGTTCGTGAAACTGCGCATAATTTTGAAAAAGATTCACGTTTCTAAAATTCACCGGTTATGGCTTTTCAAGAAGTTAGCGAGGTCTGTATATTAGAGTATACCAAGCTTTCCACTGTCCATGCTAAACGAGTTACTATTATGCCAACAATGGATCTCTGCACATGCCGCAGGTTTTTTGGGAAAACGTGGTGTCTGAGTCCGTATAACAGGTTGCCTCAGCCTGTATGGGTACACCTTTCTTCCAGTCTTCCCTACCTGGTATAGATATTTGGAACTCTCCTCTCCTCCTAGCACTATTAGCTTTAGGCTTGTAGTGCTGTCTTTTTCGTGAAATTGATCATTTGTGTTTTCTGAGCACATACTCTCAGTCCCTTTTGTAAGCACCAATTATCAACTATATTTAATGCTGTTTGCATTCTTCCCGATATCACCCCTGCAAACTTGCCCCGGCTACAATATCGATGTCGTCTGAGTATCCAAGACAGTAAAAGTCTGCTGTGGACAGTTCTGTAGTGGTGATAGCACTTCTCCTTGTGGACATCCTCCACTCGTCCTTGCCTTGATGGTGACTTGCCCCAGAGTGGAGATTATTATCCTATTCTCCAGAGTTGCCTTTATTCATCGGCATATTGTTGTGGATGTTTCCCGTCTATTCGTTGCATTAACCAATGAATTCGTGGTAACATTGATAAATGCTCCCTCGATGTCTAAGAAAGTGGCCATCGTTATATCTTTGTCTATAGATTACCTTTGGCTAAATATTTAAAATCTTGTGATCTTAAGGGATATCTTGAGATACTAAGGGCTGGAGCAGCCCAATCCATGGAGATGCCCACGGACTATGTCTGCGAAATAGGATTTCGAACTCACGTTTGACGATGTTATCAACGTGACATGAAATCGCTGTAATAGGATCAAACACAGTCCAATAATAGCATTTCAACAGTCCTGGGAAATATTCCAACACATCAGGCGGAACTATTAGCAAAGTTTGTGCCCAAGAGTGCCTCAAAAGACTCCTCAACTCAGCCAGAATATTTATTGCGTCTGATAGTTAGGCTTCTTGGAAGACTCTGGAGTCTACAACTTATGAGTCTAAAACAGTCGGAAACTGCAAGCAATCCCATCTAAGATCTAAGATATCAAAGTAACTTTGTTATGGGTACCAGGTAATAAAGGAATTGTCGGACATGAGATTGCTGATAGTCTCGCAAAAGAAGAAACTTGTACACTTCTAATCATACCCGAACAATTTTGTGGTAAGTATACCAAAAAGCCGCATCGTGGAAGAAGTCCGAAAATAGGAGAAGGAACTTAATAAAGACAGGCAAAAAGGTTATTACGACCTTCTGTTCTTGGCGATCCATAAATCATCTCAGAGTAATCACAAAAATTCTCACTTAACAGTGGCGACTAAGATTCCATCTCTGTGAAATGGACAAACTAGACAGTAAAACATGCAGATGAGACAGCGGAACACAACACATATCTCTAGTTGCAGGGTAATTTTCTGCCAATGCTTTGAATACCTGAAACAGGCCTTCTTAGATCCTGATCAGGTTAAGGGCCTAGCTCTTTAACGGACAATAGGCTTTCTTGTGAGCCCAGATATTTTGGATGTAGGGTATACACAAACGATCTTATATGTCGCAGTGTGGTAAGGCCAGCCGGGACAATCCACCCCCTTGTAATTTACAATCTACTATTATGCCAAAAAAATTTCAATTGACTAGAAGAATTCGTGGAGTACATGCTTGAATACACTTAACAGAAAGCACAATAAAAGGAACGACTCGGTAAGGGGGTATAGAGGCCAAAAGATAGTCAGGCAGCACTGAAATCTTTAGCATGTCCCCAGATCAAATCTAGACTGATCTGGGACTGCCTTCAAAAACTTTTAACCGTGGCAAACCACAATAGAGTAACTCGTAAGTGGGTACCGGGGCACAAGGGTATTGTAGGCAATGAAAAGGCCCAAGGCAAAGCTAGGGTCTGAAACTGCATTCACTGGTCCTGAATCAGTATTTGGAATATCAAAATCTGCTGCACGTGGTTGTACATCTCGGTGGATTGAAGCTAAACATCAGACGTACTGGAGACACGTGCCAAAACAAGAACACAGCAAACTCTTGGTCAAAAAACCCTCGGAGTCGTTGACTAACGAAATACTAAAACTCAGCATGGGCCAGATAAGGAAAGTGACGGGATTATTTACCGGTCACTGTACCTTAAGGAAGCATATGAATACAATTGGCATATATATGGAGGAACCTATCTGTAGGCTGTGCGTGGAAGAGGAGGAAACAGCCTCTCACATTATTGGAGATATAGACTCCTAGGACTAGAGTATCAAAGGAAGGATTTCTCCAAGAAGGACCTAGTGAAAAGACTGTTGAGCCTGATAAGGACTACTGGTCTCTTCACATAAACTGTATAACCAAGAGCACAAAAAGCCTAAAGGCTGAGGTGCCGAGGTCTCTAAGCCTCTGACTGGTGGTGCTAAACTAATCAATCAATCAATCAACGACTCGGTAAGAGAGTAAGCGAGTAAGAGAGTGAGCGTTACGCCCTAATTTAGCAGTCGTCTAGATTTTTTGTGTTTATCTTGAAAAAAAACTTTACAATTTATAAATAAATTCTAGTTGTCCTGTCAACTATAATACCCAATTAAAAATGCATTGTTATTTTTCCAGAAAAAAAAAATTAAGTATATACAATGTATTCAAAAATATCTCATTGGCATACTAATTTCCATAAGACATGTGTTTGAATGGCGAACGGCCAGGTGGTATTTATGTAAAAAATACAAAAAATTGCTGCTAAATCTGATTCGTAAATCATATTCATGAGAATAACATGCGTTCATTTCCTTCCGTCTGGCACACATTTACAAGTTAAATGCCATTTGAAATTCTAATATGGCGTTTGACAAAAACATAATTACTGAATTATACGGTCTCCATCGTACCGGAGACTTGTTATTTGTAAAAACGCGAACAATCGACGATATATGTATTCCGACATTTTATTTTGTTAAAGAAATTAGTGAAAATTGACCTGACGTTTTATTCAATTAAAATGTACGTGACAAGGAACGGTTTCCTAGGTTAGTGAGCTTATTATGAATATTAGTTATAGCAACAAGAGGAAGCATTCTTCAAAACATTTTAATTGGTGCAATTTGCATCTGATTTTGATAACATTTGGTTTGAATCGTAATATTTTGAATTTATGGTGTGGTAGCTTTAGTTGATTTAACGAAGAAACGTTATAGACCGGTAGCCCATGACACATGTAGGCTTCATTATTTCGAATGGAAGCCGGTTTCAACATCGAATTTCATGTGATAAGCAAGTAGAAGAAGGGTATTTCCCAAAGCCCAAACTGGATAATCGACGCTACAGTAAACATTGAAAATCTACGTGGATTCATTCCTTGGGTACTACTTTTCATCCGAAAACAACAACGCATACAAATGCAAGTGATACTAAGGGTTGATAAGCGAGGGTTAAAAATTGATAAAAAGGTGAAATAAAAAACAATTAACTTATGTATGCGAAAAGGGAAGAGAGTTTAGATTTTGTTATCTATTTTCAATTTTCACTGTAGCGACTATTATCCAGTTTGGGTCTTGGCGAATAGCCTTATTCTACTTGTTCTTCACATGAAACCCGATGATAAAAACGGCTTCCATTCGAAATAATGAAGCCTACATGTGTGGTCTATTAGATGTATTTGATATTAGGCCAGTAAAACTATCGGTCCAACCCGGAACAAGCCTAAACTTTCAGGATAATCTTGTTTAGGTGGTGGACAATGTTCCCTTATAAATCGCATGGGCCGTACTCGCCAATTGGGCTTTCAACTGAAAAATTCGTGGCTTTTCATTATATTTTTAAATATCTAAAAAACTATTAACTTTATTAAACATCTATTGGAAAGCAAAATTATCACCAATAGAAATACCCACAAAACCGTTTTTTGTTTTTTACAATCGGCCAAAAAACTAAAAAGTTATGGGCTTATAAATATTGGGCCGTTTGGGCTTGGATCCAGTTAAACTGTTTTTAGCAAATTCGACTTTATTAACATTGACGCAAATTATTTGCATAATTTAATTAAGAGAAATATGATACTTTTCATGTAAACCAGTCAGTAAAATTGCATACAAATCACTAGCTATTATTTAAAATTTTAAGTAAAGGGGTGAAATCAAAAATAAGTAAATAATACTCTGCCAAAATTTAATGCAACTTACTTTTTTAACACTAATCTCGAATAATATAAAAGAAACAGAAACAACAACTACTTAAGTCCGTATGGCACGGTATCAAATTTGTTACCAAAATGGCACTTTATGCCAGTTGTATTTATTGTTGCGAGGTCACCAACTCAAAGCCGGCCCTGTCCCCCGACTGTAAATTTTGGTGGGTGCGCCGGTATTCTCCCCTTGCGTTAGAATGTACTCGAACATTCTGGAACGGTTTCGTTCGTGCACAGCCCGAGCGCCGGAGGCACTAGAGTTTTCCAGAACCGATAAGGATTATATATACGCGGGTTATGGAGTGCGTAAAGAGTTAGTTAGTACAGTACAGTTAGTTCGGAAGAATTAGTGAATTAAATAGTGCAGATAAATAGGGCAATATCCAAGTGGTGAAAATAAATTAAAAATAATATACCGAGTGTAAATAAATTAGTAGACATTGAGTATATTGTGTATATATAATTTTATCCCACCGGTAAAAACTATTTAAATAAAAAATAAAAACATTACATTATTATGAAATTTGGTACAAAAGTTGTGACCGTGTCATATGGTCATAAACAAATATACTTACCTTAATAAAACAAAATTTAAAATAAAAAAATTATTCTATACCTTCATCATTCTCAACAAAAGACACATTTGTTGCATTATCACAATACTGTCCAACGCAAATTGTACAGCTTGATGAACATTTTATCCCTATCCTTTTGCAGGTGCAAGTTTTAGAGCAACCTGGCTTGCAATGGCAAAATATTAATTTTATAATAAAATCAGGGGCGAGGTTCTTACTGTTTCTTTGTGGGACTAAGTGATCGTCCTTTTCCACCCACCCCATCTCCCTTGAGTCTAAATTATTTCTCAACCACGACTGCACCTGAAGGCACCCTTTTAAGATGTAATTGAACAGCTTCAGTTGTCGGGGGTAAAGAAGCTAGCTCAAAATTTACTACAAAGTTGTTGTATACCTTACTGCATTCTACAAGTTTTTAATACCTTTGGATGTTAAAGTTACCGCTGACCCTAACGGAAGATTGCATATTAAGCATATGTCAGCTATCTTAAAAAGAACAATAATACAATATTATATATTATATTCGATTTAAAAACCTTTTACCTTTTTATCCATTTTATACGAAAAAAAATAAATATTTGGTAATCTTGATTGAAACAATTTAGGTATCATGTGTTTTTTTCACAAAGTCGTTCAATTTTTAGATATAATTGGAGCTCAAGCCCAAATGTCCCATTATTTGGAGGCCCATTTGTTCTTTGTTTTTGTATCGAGTTTGAAAAACAAATAGCGGTTTTGTAGGTGTTTTTATCGGCAACAAATTTGCTTTCCTATAAAATTTTCAGAAAGTTCATAGTTTTTTAGATATTTCCAAAGAAATAAATAAAGATACGAATTTTTGAGTTTAATGTGCAATTGGGCGAGTACGGCCCATGCGATTTAGTTCGATTTTCAAGGAAACATTGTCGACAACCTAAAAAAGGAAAAAAGGTATCCTGAAAGTTTCAGCTTGTCCCAAATTTGTTCTGGGTTGCCCCATGTGTTTTACTAGCCTATACATAATTCATATACATTGAAAATATCATATACAAGGTGTTCCATTAAGAATTGTCCAATATGAACTAAGGAAATTTTCATTAACACAAAATATTAGTATTTAACCAAAACCACTTGAATAAAATATCTACCCTAACCGACATACAAGGTGTGTAATTATAAATATTATAAAAGGTTTTTAGCCCGTTGATTTGATACTTTCCAATATTTTTGGTTCATTTGGCAAACAGTTAACATATACAGGGTTGGGATAAAGTATGGAACCAAGTAAATATCTTTTAAACGAAAAGAACGATATTTATGAAAATTTGCAGGCAAGTGCAATGGAACAACATGCAACTGATGTACATTTTTTTGTTAATAATATACTTCCGGTTTAACCGGAAATGCCATCAACTTCTTTAATTTAAATGGGACACCCCATATAAATTCATACATACTGAGTTTAGTGTAAAAAAAATTGTAAAAACGAGGAATAGCTCACTGTTAGTTGTATAATAGGTGTACATTTCATTATTTTAGAATAATGAGAAACAAAATTACTTCAAATGGTCAAAATGCTGGCCGTTTACTTGCTGACAATATGCCATCCAATTAACAAATTCTTGAGTCACTCTTTCCAAGACTTCTCCGCGTATTAGCTCACATTCATCAATAATTCTTTGTCTCAATTCCTGTAAGTTTGTTGGTCGTCTAACGTAAACACGTGATTTTAGATAACCCCAAAGAAAAAATCTAACGGGCTAAAATCCGGAGAACGAGCAGGCCACTCTATGAATCCTCTACGTCCAATCCATCGATTTGGAAAATTCGCATCCAGAAAATCCCTAACCCGTCTATCATAGTGGAGATGTGCTCCATTTTGTTGAAACCAAATATTTTGTGGTAATTGCCCATTCTGTTGAAGTGCAGGAACAATTTCGTTATTTAGTAGATCCAAATACTTGTCACCATTCAAGTTTCCGTCGATAAAAAATGGGCCTATAAGCCTATTTTCGACAATTCCCATCCAAACATTTAACTTCTGTGGATGCTGGGTATGCGCTTCATGAATCCAATGAGGATTCTCATTTGACCAATACCTTGAGTTATGGCGATTAACTGTTCCATTTAAACAAAAAGTTGCCTCATCGGAAAAAACTATGCTAGAAGCAAAATTATCGTCGACATTACAGATGTCCATTAGCCGTTCGCAAAATTCTAGCCGTCGGTCAAAATCATCGTCTGACAATTCTTGAACCAACTGCACCTTATACGGATGATACTTTTCACTTTTTAATATCTTTCCTACAGAACGTCGACTGATATCATGGTTTAGTGCCAAATTTGTGGTGGAAGTTTACCTGCAAATTTTCATAAATATCGATCTTTTCGTTTAAAAGACATTTACTTGGTTCCATACTTTATCCCAACACTGTATAGGGATACTTTAAATCAGGGATACCCAAGCTATTTTAGGCCAGATACCATTTTCCAAAATTAACTCATAGCCAAATTACTTTAAAAATCCTATCTCTAGTTTTTTCTTATTGATTATTTCAATTCACTTTGTTCAACTTGAAATAGAATGGATATTGGTAAAATTTCAAAACGCAAATGAACTTTCAACCTAAGTGCAAGAGCTTGTTATATAGTAAAATATCACGAGCATGTTTGGACTTGAACATGATCACGATTTCTTTCTTGTTAAATCGCGTATATAACTCAAATACAGAGAAAGTCAAAACGTGCCTAAAAGACGCTCGAACTCATTTATCTTTCAGTATTTATCAGTTTTCGTTTATGTCGAACCCTGGGAAACCGATATCGACCACTAGGGAATCCCTGCTTTAAATAATGGTCAAATATAGGTTTCAAATTTGCTATTCTCTAGAAAAATGTCTGAAGCAACTTCCTAATAATCTTTTTGTTTTTAGGATCAGGTCAGATACAGTTGTGGCAATTCCTATTGGAGTTATTGAGTGATTCGTCAAACGCAGCCTGTATAACGTGGGAAGGAACTAACGGAGAATTTAAATTAACAGATCCAGACGAAGTAGCAAGAAGATGGGGAGAAAGAAAATCTAAACCAAATATGAACTACGACAAATTGTCCAGAGCACTAAGGTAAGGTTAAGAAAAGTAGAATTGTAGTTTAATTTAGAAGCAACAGCGACTTCTAAATAGTGAAATATGTAACGTGGAATAAGAACATGGGTTATGATATTAACAGTAGAAGTGATAAAATGATTCAATGTATCATAGTAGGTGTTCAATAGTTTCCTCTCCTTCCTCACATTTTTTGCAGAAGTCATCAGTTCTTCTTTTCGATGAGTTTCTTTATTTTTTTCACTGACTAACCAGGGTCCCGACTATGTAACGGTCACGGTGTAGACATGTGGGACTTAACATCAACCCCACCAAAACCATCTTAATAGCCTTCACTAAGAAAAGAAAACTCAACTTCAAAACCATTAAATTTGATGGGAGCGAGGTTGAATCGAGGCAAGAAGTCAAGTATCTAGGTTTGATTCTTGACAGTAAACTCCTGTGGAACAAATACGAAAAGGAGATTAAATACAAAGCAAAAATGGCTTTAATGGTGTGCAGGAATCTGGCAGGGAGAAATTGGGGTTGTAACCCAAAAATCCTGAGTGGCATATATACTGCCATAGTGAGACCAATTATCACTGGAGCCATTGTGTGGAGTAGTAGAACTAGCCTATTGACGACGAGAAAAAATCTCTCCAAAATTCAAAGACTAGCCTGTATGTGCATTACAGGAGCAATGAGAACATGCCCAACGGCATTCGTTACGTAATTAGGCAACAAGAAGGAATGGGAACCAAATACCATTACCAGACTTGGATAGAATGCCATTCAATGGTACACAGACGGCTCAAAAACAATTGAAGGAACTGAGATAGGAGTGTACGGGCCAGGAACCAAACACTCTGAAAGCTTGGGAATTATCCCAAGTATCTTTCAAGCGGAAATTCATGCCATAAGAAAGTGTGCCCAGTTCAATATTGATAAAGGATATAGAAGGCAACGAATTATCATTATGTCTGATAGTCAAGCAACCATTAAAGCACTGACCTCTTGTGTAATCAGTTCCAAAATGGTGTGGGAATGCCTGGGCAAACTCAATTAACTAGGCGAGAGCAATATAGTCACCTTACTGTGGATTCCAGGACACACTGGAATAGAAGGAAATTAAATTGCAGATAAATTAGCAAAGAGGGGGTCTGTAACAAACTTTTGGGGGCCGGAATCCTTTTGCAGTATTAGCCCCAATGTAACATTGGAAGAAATAGGCAAAGTCGGAAAAAGAGAAGATCTGACCATTGGAAAGATCTAGTAGGACTTAGACAATCAAATATTCTTCTGGGTGACTACAACCTGTTGAGATCAAATGTATGCATAAGTCAAAGTAAAACTGCATTAACAGTGCATTGTCGCCTGAATGGGCACCTGAAAAAGCTCACAATAGTGGAGGAAGAAGAATGTAGTTTCTGTGGCATGGAAGAAGAAACTTGCGAATTGTACAGAAATTCAGAATCCACAACACCTAGGAGAGTACTGGATAGAAGAGCGACATTTACCTAAGTTAAAGTCAGTAGATATCCTAAAATTCCTTCGGGAAATAAGACTAAGGGAGCTGCTAGTCTCCGAGACTTTCCTCAGGAATTAAGTAGAAGTGAAGGGGCACAATAGATCTTTTAGGTCTCAGTGAATGTCACCCCAATATACATACATACATGTAACGGAACCGTTTGGTGGAATCACAAAAGATTGCGTAAGAGGGGAAATCGGGAACTGGCTAGATAGGGAACACCAATTCAAATGGAGGGTGACACAAGCGCACCTTCAAAGAGTCTACTGAACAAGCTAGACAAGGAACTCTCAACCAGGCTACTGAAAATGGGTAAGAGACATTTGAAGACAGTTACCGACCTGGTGACTGGACACTGCACCTTGAGGAAACATCTGTACAATATGGGCAAAGCTAGTGAACCTATGTGCAGAAAATGTGAACTTGATGATGAAATACCTCCTCACATACTCTGCTTCTGCGAGGACTTACTAGAACTTAGGCGGACGCACTTTGGAGAGTAATTTATACAACCATCACAACTACTGAAAATCCCTCCAGTCAAACTGGTGGCCTTTATAGAAGACACGAAGCTTCTGGAATGGAAGTAGATAACATGGGAAATGGTACAAAGATTCAGTTCAAGTGCCTGAGCTGATGAGCACAACCCAAACATATGAATGAATGAATGCAGCCTTCAGATTGAAACATGTTCCTACGTGCTGGAAAGTTGCAGAAGTGATCATTTGATTTGATTTTTCTAAACTCTATTACTTGATATTGTGAACTCCATGCTTCACTCTTCCATTTTAAGCTGAATTGTCATGATCACTTCATTTATATTGTTAATCCTACTATTTATACCCAGCACGTAGGTTATTTTAAAATTTGGCGAATTCACATCGCTCATTCGCCACAAAATCCATTCTCAATTTTGATTTAATAAACTGGGCGTTAAGTACACACACAAAATCTAGTGCCATCGTGAATTGGTACAAACATGTACCAGTGTCAAAAAACTAATTAGTTATTGTTTTCAGCAGTATTTTGCAACACAATTTTATAATTATATAATCAAGAAACTTTCAAATCAAACACAACACCAACTACTCGAATTGCTTGTTTTTTCTTTATCAACTCTTATAAAATGGAAAAGGACTATTGACATATTATTTAGATCTATAGTTCAAAATCGTGACAAAAGCCGTGCACTATTATGAATATACAGTGTGGAACAGCCAAAAGTGGCCAATACCAACGTTCTTATTTTAAATACAACCCCCTGTATATTATTTATTATTTGGATTCTTCAGAATATTTCACCCATACATGTTGTAACCATGCAACGAATGCTAAATTATTAAATGGAAATTACGCGCAAATCCCACGTTGCCATGACAACCCAGCGATAATTCCACGTTGCCATGACAACCATTGTCAGACAACATTAAAATAATAAACGTGAAACGTCAAAGAAGAGTTTTTTAAAGGTCATGAATCGATTCGGAGATATAACAGGACGGGAAATTGACAAAAATGTATTACGTTACTGTTTCAATAAATAAATAATTTGTTTTTTATCGAGATTTTTAAGTTAGAGACGTTACATTATCTATCTGAATATAAGGGAGATATACAGTAATTTGTATTTTTATTCGAGAAATATTCGGAAGTAATTACACAAGTGCATCAAAATTACCGATGATTTTTCATTCAAGCATGTTGTCAGTAAAAACTGCATTCGGTTATTTTCATATTTTGTTAAAAGAGCCCTCCACCTTCGCCAAAACATGAAAATAACCGAATGCAGTTTTTACTGACAACATGCTTGAATGAAAAATTATCAGGTTTATTTTGATGCACGAGTGTAATTCGGTAGAATATTTCTCGGGTAGAAGAAATAAAAGTACGTTAGTTCGAAATTTTTATTTAAACAACAATTAGGTACATGAACATGAACAAACGAAAATGAGACAGAAATTGTAGAAACTAAAAATTGCATGAATTACAGTGGAAAACACAATTGTAAAAATTAATATTTTTGGAGCCCGCTGCACTACTTGTTGATGTATGTGCCATTGAATTAGAACTCAAAGAACTTATTGTAGGCACATTAGCTATATTAGTTTATGTATTAAGATTAGCTCTATCATTGTCTCTCATTTTTTCCACTATTTTTAAATGGTGTTCCTCGTCCAGTTGTAGATATATGGCTTTATGGACTTCTGATTTGAATGGCCAGTAATTTTTATCAACGTATTTTCCTCAACCCCTTTTGAAACAGCTGTTGCACGCAATGAATGATTGGTGATTTTCAATTTTTCTGTCGCAAAACCTGACTTTCTTGCTTCCGTTGAGGTCCAAGGAGTGATCATGTTTTTTCCGACAGGGATGTTCTTGGGTAAAAGTCTAGTTTAGTGAACCAACGTGGATTTGAAATATTTTTTTTTATTAATTCGAGGTCGCTGAACACGAAAATGAAAAAAAAATTGGCGCTCTCTTACCAAAAACGAGCTATGAATTTTTGAAGATGTGTTCAGATCAGCACTGCACTGGTTTTATTGTCATTTCATAACTGCTTTATAATGTTCCATTATAACCGCTACACAATGTTATATACACTATAATTGCTTTTTACGATATTCCTCTCACACACACATTAAAAAAACACTGATATTGATATACATTTCTTGTAAATTCTTTTTTTAATTCCACAATTATTATATCTTTTGACGTTTCCATGTAAAATATACATATAAGTTTCGTCTGTTTCCTCTTAGTCGTAAAACTTGAACCTACTAGCATATTCAGCCACCATTAGGTAGTTACTTGAAAAAAAGTTGCTGAATATCTGTAATTCTGGAGACCATACAAGGTGAGTGAATTGGAAAATTTGGCTCAACTTTCGTTTAGCTGAAATCAGTTATGGAAAAATTGAATTAATAGCTATCAACATACTGTGAAAAATGCGCGCCGGGTCGACGTTTTGTAATTCGCGCGCGCTAAATATCTAATGGCTGAATAAGCTATTAGGTACAAGTTTTACGATCAAGACCAAAACTTATATGTCAGTCATATTACATGAAAACGTCGAAAGATATAATAATTGTGGAATAGTGGAAAGAATTTACAAGAAATTTACATCAATATAGGTGTTTTTTTAATGTGTGTGAGTGTCTTATAGTGTATCTAGCATTGTGTAGCAGTTATAATGGATGTTTATAAAGTAGTTATAATATGACAATAAAACCAGTGCAGTACTGACCTGAACACATCTTTAAAAATTCATAACTCGTTTTTGGTAAGAGCGCCAATTTTTTCATTTTCAGCGACCTCGAATTAATTTAAAAGAAAATATTTCATCAAAATACGCGTTGGTTCACTAAACTAGATTTTTTCGCATTCCAAATAGTCTTCACAGTAAAGCCTGTTGTAGGCCCAGTCAGTAAGAATATTTGCGAGCGTCGGTATTCTTGTAAACTAAAATTTCTCTCTTTAATAAAATCCATAAACAGTCTCCATATATATTTATGGTTCAGTATTGTATTTTTGGGTTTACTTTCGGTCACTTTTTCTTGGATAGAACTTGAAGAATCTTGTCCAAATCGCGACATTTCAACGAATTTTAAAATTTGGAATATGTCAAAATGACAAATGCGCAATTTTAACACTCGTTACTGTAGTTTCGGACCTGCAGGGAAATTTTCGATAGCTAGCGGGACATTTTTTGATTCTACCGGGCAATTTTCGCCGAAAAATTCCCGCTTCATATGGGATTTTTAATACATGAGGGAAATATTCTCCCTAAATACCGCTTCTGCTTAAACATTAACCGGATAATTTTTAAGAACTCGTGGTATTATCCCCGAAAATTCAAGACATAATCCATGTACAATTTCCCATACCTATCTTCAACTGTTTCGCAAATATTAAGTGTTTTCAGATTTATTACAAAAATTAACATTAAAAAATTAAAATTATTTCACAAATTACATTACACTCAATACTTATTTCCCATTTAGCTCCCGATATTGAGCAAGTAAGCAAAAACCATTCCTGCGTTCCTTTTTACTGATATGAAATAAAAAAAAATACAAAAACAGTTTTGTTTATTTTCGTATAAAACTCATAGCCTTAGCAACTTGTTGTCTTCCTGTATGACAGTAGTGATCAGTGTCAGTGCTATTGTCACTTATAATCTCCCTAGAGCACGAATTATTTCCGGAAATTTTCCGGAATATTAATTCATGCTCGCGGGAGATTCGGTAAGAACATTTTATACCAAAACTTTTTTAAAATAGAAATTAAATTGGTGACATACTTAGGTGACATATTATTATTATTTATGGCAGCTGTCAAGCTAGAGGGAAATTTCCACTTATTAATTTCCCTCTACGCAGGGAAATTTCCGAAGAAACTAGGTTATTGTCATAGCAACATGTCAAAATGCAGGCATCTGATTGGCTGAAATTAACTGGTATAAAATTTTCGTTTGAATTTCGTTAACTGTACCTACGTAATAATATCAAAAAATGGTTCATTTAACACAAAATAACCATTCTACAAATGATTGGTTATGGAGATAACACACGGACACAAATGGAAGTTTTCACGAAAAATTTTCAAATTTGCTGCCTATATCCCAAGGAACAATTAGCAAAATAGAAAAGCAGTTTCGCGAGCTTGGACATGTAAGACAGATAAAAAAAAGTAGCTGCCAATGCAGTAAAGTAATGATACGAAATTGAATATTATGCTTGAATTTCATGAAAGCCCACATAATTCTGGTCGAAAAGCAGGCCCACTGTTCAACGTTATCCACACATCAATTTTTTGAATATTAAAGGAAATTAAAATGCATCCCTATAAAATGATGCCAACTCAGGAGCTCATGGAAGACGATTTCGATAGGAGAACAAATGATGGCAATGTTAGATAACAATGTGGTCCAATTAGAAGGTGTTTTGTTTTCTGATGAGAGCACATTTACACTTCACGGTCATGTTAATCGTCAAAATTGCCGCTATTGGTCTAATGAGAATCCTCACTGGATGAGAGAAGAACGTACGTAATATCCTGAAAAAGTTAATGTTTGGACAGGAATTGTTGGAAATCATATCGTAGGTCCCTTTTTCATTGATGGCAACTTGAATGGAGATAAATATTTAGAACTGCTCCTAAATAATGTCGTGCCAACTTTGACAAACTTATATTCTGATCTAGCAAACCCACGAGTTCCTGCCAATATAATATGGTTTCAGCAAGATGGAGCACCGCCCCATTACCAAATCAATGTCCGGCAGTACCTGAACCAAATTTTTCTAAATCGGTGAATAGGGAGGCGCGGATCGATAGAATGGCCAGCACGATCTCCTGATCTAACGCCATTAGACTTCTTTTTGTGAGGATATGTCAAAAGTATTGTATACAAAACTAAATACATTTCTATACCAGATTAGCATGTTGCCAAGACGTTCGCGGCGAGCATTTTGAACATTTCCTATATTGACATTAATGTTTTTTTTACATTATTAAGAAATAATCAGTATTACTTATTAGGTTTTTAGTGTAATGTAGCGAATTTGTGAAATAAAATAATTTTCATTTTTTAATGTTAATTTTTGTAATAAATCTGAAAACACTCAATATTTCCGAAACAGTTGAAGATAGGTATAGGGCATTGTACATGAATTATGTCTAGAATTTTCTGAAGAATCTAAAAAATAAATAATATACAGGGGGTTGCATTTAAAATAAGAAAGTTGGTATTGGCCACTGTCGCCCTATATAATTTTTTTTGTTGAAAAAAATGCGCATTTAAAAACACAAATCGACGTGTCCAAGCGTTTTTCCCAACACGCCCTCATTTATTCGTTATCGAATTTATTCCATTTGGCTGTACCACACTGTATAGTTGGTAGTAGCGATGAGCAAAACAATACCGTCTTGGTGTCGGTCTTGAATCTGCTTATCTGGTCTTAGTCTTGGTCTTGTTTATTTAGTCTCAGTCTTGGTCTTGTTTATTCAGTCTTAGTCTTGTCTTTGCTCATTTATCCTGTAATGATCAACAATTAATATCTAATTAATAAAACATTATCTTACTATAACCAAAAAAGTCATAATTGAGCCATAAATCAAGTATTCAGTGGTATGGTATGAGAAAAGAGACATTGGGACATGAGGTGATGTGAAGGTATTTTGCAGCCTTCTACAGAAAATAGTCATATTTTAGTATGCTACCAAGCTTTGATCGATGCTTTCTTCAAGGTGACCACAAAAATAGAGCTAACTTGAACATCTAAAAAAGATCAAATCTTGAAAATATCAATTGAAACCCTATAGTGTTATTCTGATGTCGACAAAGAAAACATACTCACTTTTATAGTATAGTTTTTAAGAAATTTCGTAGTTTATGGTTCTAATTTATTATGCGAATATGAGAGACGTATCTAAGGAAACGGTGTTTTTAGACAAAGATGGCCGAGAATGTGAACAAATCTTGGTTGGGTATTCTGGAGCCGCTGGCGATATTCGATACCGAACACAACTTGCACCAACGCTAACACTACACTCTTTATACTATCTGTCGCGCGTTTCGATAACCAAGATATCGTCTACAGAGACCGAAGCTAAACTAAAATTATAGCTGTTGGTTATCCTTATGTATTGAAAAAACTTCTTACATTTACTTTTCACATAAAAGAATACAAAGTGGACTATAAGGAATAGGTCCATCGCCTTTATTTAAACTATTGTTACATCACTATTTCTATACTTTCAAATGCTTCCCGCTTACATAAAAGGGAAATTCCGGAACTGGCTAGACAAAAAACTCCAATTCAAATGGTGGTCCATAGGAGGTCACCTTCATACAAAGTGTTCACTAAAGAAGGTATACAAGGAACTCTCAACCAGGTTATTGAAACTGAGCAAAAGCCATTTGGAGACAGTTACCGACCTGGTCATTGAGCACTGTACCCTGAGAAAACATCTGCACAAAATGGGAAAAGTCAGTAAAATATCAAAGAAGACACATTTCTTTCAGTAGGTCTTAACCCTGAGTATACAAAGGGAATTCCATTTAGTTATTAAGTTTAATGTCCTGCGAGGTAGACAACCAAAACAACAAGCCTTTGTACTCGTGGTGGTTATTTATGCGCACGTTTAAGGCCGGAGTCCCATGCATCCGTTTTCCGATCGCACGATTCAGAAAAAAGATATATTTCGTACGATAATATTTAGCATGTCCTATGCATACGACCGATTGGATCCGAACGTACGGAAATAGGACGAAATCATAATCTCTTTTTTCTTCTTTTTTGGGATCTTGGGAGATAGAAACCACGGAACACGAATTGTTATTATGTTTCGTGATAGAAACCTTTATATACGTTATAACCTCAAAAATTCTAATTGTTCTGGAACCTGTGACCGTGCATGATGGATACTTTTCACTACAAAGTTAACTTAATGTTACAGCAAGTCGTTCTCCAGAAAATATTGGCTCACGAACACAGTACATCTTTGTTAGTTTTGGTCCAACCAAGTTCAATAAATTTTTAAAGGTATCACTCGACATTCTCAAATAATTAAAATATTTCTCCTGATCAGTGTGTCTCATCTCATTGAGTAAAGTTTGGTAAGCTCCTTGATGCTTCCGATTTTCAAAAATACTTTTAATCCAAAATCTGCGTGGTCTTTGGGGACTCTTTCTCCTATAATTTTGTAAGATTAAGAGAAGAGATAAAAGTAATATGTTATTTATATTCCGCAAATAATGCCGACGAATTTGTAGCCGAGGATTATCCATTATTCGGTTATTCCATTAAAAAATAAACAACCACAAACACAATAAAAATCTCCAAAAATATAATAACAATAAAGTTAGGTTAAAAACCATAGAGGAAGTAACATATTATTTGATTTGTCTATGTTAAAAACCGTACGATATCGGACAAAAGTTAAAATAAATTCAACTTATCCGACGTTGTACAACTTCTTAAAATTATTCGGATTAAATTTGGCGCCAAAAAATTCAGCCAATAGGAAATCCGTCGCATCATCGTATCGTCGGAAAACGGATGCATGGGACTACGGCTTTATTAGGGGTTTACCATAATACTTTGAATCTACAGCGTGCACTTGGACAAGAATTCAGCAAATAGAATTCGTGTGATTTTTAAAATTAATGACATGTGCATTTATCACGGTTTTTCTACGTTTTTGAGATATAACAAAAAGACTGCTAGTGATAGTAAACGAAGCTGTGTTGGAGAGAGCTCTCTGAAAGTTTTGGTGTTGACAGGATAAAACTGAGGTGAGTAGGTAATCTCTATTCGTTACCGGTCAATTTTGAATTTTCGCTAATGCATCTTCTTAATTAAAACCAGATTTCAAGCCATATTTTTGGGGTAAATTGTACAGTCCTAAAGCTAAACTCTCCTCACAGGAAATCTCGAAGAATAGATCCATAATAGCGGATCGAACAAGAGGCAGCTAACTTAGTTCATAAATCAAAAAATATTTCAAAACAGTTCAGTTGTTAGGTAATCCAAAAGATAAAAATGGACTTGAAAAAAGATGGTATTTATGAAATAAGCTGTAATGATTGTGATAGGAAGTGTGTTGGACAGACTAAGAGGTATGTTGATGTTCATTTCAAAGAACGTTGGTGTTCAGAGAAATCAAGTATTGCTGAACATTCTTCTGACTAGAATCATGCAATGCAATTTAGAAGTGAAATTGATAAAAATGGATCCAACAGCAGGTTATTGGAAAGACTGACGAATTGAATCGAATTATTTTTGTAGTGCTACTTCAAGATCTTATGGGTTGTCGTTTAGTCCTAGAGATGCTCAGAGGATTGAGATCAGGGCTGCAAGCTGGCCAAACCATTCGTTTAACACTTCCTTCATCCAGGTACTACTCGTGCGAAATGCGGTCGTCCATTATCATACATTAACAAAAAATCGTTACCTTTAAAAGGCTGTTGATACCACCTCTTAAGGTTGGTGCTACCTACAGGGTGTCTAAAAAACATCTTCACTCCGTATATTTCAAAATTTAACTCTATACATTAAAATGTCAACCACAGTATTAATACAGAAGAATGAACCTGCAGTTCACATAATAATAATAATAATTCAGTTCACAAAACATAACTTAAAACTAATACATAAACTGAATAAACAGTAAAACCACAGAAGCATTAGATGTTGCTTGTATGTAGTAAAAAGAATATGATTTATGAATGTAAACAAATTTTTTTAAAATTAATATATAAAATTTGAATCGTAGAAAGATAATATAAAATACCAAAAAAATAAATATAAATATGGCAGTAATTGTATAAAATACATTCAAACACAATACAAATATATACATATATAAAATCACTTGAATATAAAATTATTTTTTTACACTAGATTAAGGATAAATATTTCGAAAATAATGATAACTCCATTCGCAGCATGCATAACGAGTACTTCTTTCATTCTGGATACTTACAAATTAAATTATAATTATAAAATATGAGTACTGATAATATATAAATAAGAGATATAAAATTGATTTGGAAATTATTGAAAATTAATGTTATACATAATTTAAAAAAAAACGATTGTACAGGGTTATTCATTATAAATTACGCACCCCCTATCATCGTTATTACTGCTTTTAGAAGAAAAGGTCTTGTATAAAAGTTGTTTGGTTACAGCTGAATTTTGTTAATATGATATCAAAAGTTCAGTAGCGTGCAATTTTAAGGGGATACAAAAAATATTAGTTTTTTTTTAAATGGGATACCCTGTATATTTTTACATTTTTGGAATGAACTTTTTTTCTGATTTCAAAAATATATAATAGTTACCCCTACCTTGTACCGTTTTTGAGTTATTAAATGTTGAAAATCTTAGTTTTAGTAGTTACTGTAAATATGAAAAAGATGACATTATTAAAGTAAGCTATGGAAATGACAACTAATATGTTTGATAATTGACATTTTCCTGATAAAGTAATTAAAATGGTTTACACTAAAGAAGAAAAAAATCCAAATTTTCACCTGTTTTATAGAAAATAACAAAAATAAGCGTGCAGTACAAAGAGCATATAGGGTGTTGTATCCAAATCGTCCAACACCATCAGAAAGTACTTTCAAAAATGTTTACCAAATGGTAAATAACACCTTAAGTTTTAGCAGAAAAAAACGCGTAGTTCAAGCAAACGAGGAGGAACAGCTAAATATATTGCTTTATTTCGAAGGTAAACTCATCCATTATAAGTATTTGCCCCGAGTAGACTTTTTTGAAACATTGTATTATTTTTTAGAAAATTCTCAATGTAGTATATATACTGCAGTTAATCAATTAGGTAAGAGTTATTCTGAAATATGATTTGTTATGTTATGATTTGGATGCAGGATGGCGCACCTCCGCATTGTGTCCTACCCTTTCGGAATCATTCAAATAATGTATTCCCAGTATGAATAGGGAATAATGGAACTATTAACTGGCCACCTAACAGTCCGGATTTGAACCCCATGGATAAATTTTTTGGGGGATTTCTAAAAGATATTGTTAGTAATAATAATAATAATATGCAAGTGATTAAAGAAAGGATTCAACTTGAAATTAACAAACTAAATGAAAATAATGAAGTCATCTGCAATGTTATTATAAATGTAAGAAGAAATGTCAATTATGCATTGACAATAATGGTGGACACATCGAACATCTTTTATGAGTTATTTATTTATACATTTTTTTAAATAAATCTTTGTTTTCTATTTTGTATATATATATATATATATACATATATATTTTGACTTTTTCTTCCTTACTGTAAACCATTTTAATTACCTTATCATAAAAATGTCAATTATCAAACATATTAGTTGTCATTTCCATAGCTTACTTTAATAATGTTATCTTTTTCATATTTACAGTAACTACTAAAGCTAAGATTTCCAACATTTGATAACTCAAAAACGATACAAGGTAGGGATAACATAACATATCCAAAAATATGAAAATATACAGGGTATCCCATTTAAAAAAAATATATTATTTTTTGTATCCCCTCAAATTTGCACGCTACTGAACTTTTAATAGCATATTAACAAAATTCAGCTGTAACCAAACAACTTTTATATAATACTTTTTTTTCTAAAAGCAATAATAATGATGATAGGGGGTGGGTAATTTATAATGAATAACCCTGTACATATACATTTCGGAATTGAAAGTGAACAATACAGAAGAGGTACCTCTTTTCTCATCTACTCAAATAAACGTAGCAGTTCAAGTCTTTGACTTTGGAGGATATGTTGTTTCAACTATTTTTTGAAGCGATTGATATTTTTTATGGATTTTATAGTTTCAGGAATGTGGTTGTAAAGCTTAGGAGCAAAGTAAATATATGATCTTTGAGCAACGATCCTGACCATTAAGGGTGTAGTATACTGATCTCTTTCGCGAGTGTTGTACTGATGTAAAGGAAGCAATGCTGTATGTTTATGTGAATGATATTTAATGCTAGAGCATAAGAAATACAGCTGCCTTATGTCCAACATACGAGTTTAGATGTATAATTTATCAGAAGGATATTTTTAGAGCTTTTGCATTATTTCAATTTGATGAATATGAGTATTTAATGCTCCTTCCCACACTGCTATTCCATAACGGATATGACTCTCCACAAGTGAGTAGTATAATGTTTTGAGATATTTCTGAGGTAGGAGTTCTTTGAGTTTCCTAAATTTAAATAAAATGGTCCTCAATCTATTGACAGTATATTTAATAAGAAGATCCCATTTCAAATGAGTATCTAGAATTATTCCTAAATATTTTATTTTATTTTCAGGAAAAATGTGGAAGGGTATATCTGTTTTTATTGTTAGTTGATCGAATGGGGGTGTTCCAGCTGCATTACAACAGAATGGTATGTAATGCGTTTATTCAATATTCACCGTTAGTAACTTCTTATCCAGACAACATTTATTGAAGGAGAATTCACTCTCAACTTCAATTTTTAGGGAATTCCAGCTATCTGCTTTATAAAAGATGGAAGTGTCATCTGCAAATCCGACTATGTTTCCGTTGCCTAATGCAAAAAGCCCATTAATATATATGTATATTGAATAATGTCGGTCCCAGCACGGATCCTTGAGGTACCCCACAGTCGATCGCTTTGTAACTGCTCAATATATCATCAATTCTAATTGCTTGGCTCCTTCCTGTTAAATAGCTTTCAAATAATTTCAATCTCTTACCCCGTATTCCGATATCTTCCAAAGACTGAAGAAGAAGAAGATGATGACTGACGGTGTCAAAGGCATTCGAAAGGTCTATGAACACACACAGACAGTTTTTGCTTTTATTGAAAGCATCAGTTACCTTTGAGGTCAAAGTGAGTACAGCAACTTGGGTTGAAATTTTTTCTCTAAATCCGAATTGACTGTTGGAAATTAATTTGTATTTATTAAGAAAAGAAGCGAGCCGTTTTTTGATGATCTTTTCAAATATTTTCGAGATATGAGTAAGTAAGGAGATAGGACGATAATTTGTAATAATAGACGTATATATCTCCTTTCTTAAACATAAAGAGATAAAGAATTTTAAATATTTTTGGATGCCTGAATTTTTCGACGGTCAGTGTATTTTAAATACTATCAATTCTAAGAATACCAACGTATTAATAAACTTATATTAAAATTGAACGTAGAATCCAATAATTCAATACCAATAAGCAAGCAAATATCTATTTACGGTACCATCGGAAGTGTAACATTACTGAAAATATTTAAAATGCTCCTATCGAATCAGAAAATTTTCAAAATTTTGCTATTTATAGTTTTCCCAGATCTTCTAATAGGCCATTCTCGATGGACCATCCTGTATATGCGAATTACCATTATCGGAAAAAATATAGAATAACGTATTCTATAAACGTCTGCTCAAATTCCATTTTTCCTGTACAATTTTCACAGATAACGTCGAAGCTAAAACGGATCCAATCACTCTATGAATTACTATTGCAATCTTCCACATTTGACCGAAACAAAAAAATGTCTATTTTAGACGGGTGCAGGAGCAAATAACATTTGTCATATTACACAACCCCAAGCATTTGATGGTCAGGTTTTTTTGGAAGGCGGTTCGATTACTGAACTGATCAACTGGCAATCGTTAGTTTGTCGGGGAATGGACCTCGTTCAGGGTGGAGTAATCGCATTGCTGTGTTCATTTGTAGCAATTAGCGACCGATAAGAGCTAATGCATTTACAGAACGATTTTTTTTTGTCATTTTCAAATGTGATTGTTTCGATAATGGAAAATTATTTTTGGAATTGTATTTTGTGTCCCCTGGAGCGTTATTAAATAATTTACCCATTATTGTTCCGACGAAATTTAGCGACAATAGAAGAAGAAACATATTGTACATCGGAGTATTGAATTTTGAATGAAAATATGAATATAAAAAAAGACTGGGTAAACTACTTTCAACCTCCCCAGTATGTATGTATGTATGTATATTGGGGTGACATTCACTGAGACCTAAAAGATCCATTGTCCCCTTACTTCTACTTAGTTCCTGAGGAAAGTCTCACAGACTAGTAGCTCCTTTAGTCCTATTTCCCGGAGGAATTTTAGGATATCTGCAGGCTTTAACTTTGGTAAATGTCCTTCTTCTATCCAGTAATCTCCTAGGTGTTGTGCCCTAGGAGTCTGAATTCCTGTGCAGTTCGCAAGTATGTGGATGGAGGTTTCTTCTTCTAAATTTTTATTCCTCCTCTATTTTGAGCTTTTTCAGGTGCGTTTTTCAGGCGACAATGTCCCGTTAGGACCCCTGTTAAAACTCTTAGTGCAGTTGTTAGAATGAATGAGAGAGGAGATAATTTGAATGGTGAGGCTTGGTTCTGCCAACGATCATCTGTAAACTTTAACATTTTAGTGAAACGAGTGAAACACGAAGGACCACTTGAATTGGGGTTCAAGACCTAGTTACCCATGTCAGCTACACTTACAGAGAGATAACACAAATTGAGAATTAAATTAAATAGACCTGTAAAAATAATAAATGGGAAGAAGTCGGAGTTTTTAAATAAAACCAATAGATTAGAGTAGTACCTTATTTAATGTAACTAGTGTGGATTTGGAAAAGGCACTATAAAAACCATACACCCGAACAGGTGGAAAGTCGGACACACTAGAGGGAGTTATTAAAGTTCAGTACAATACTTACGCAACAAATTAAATAGCACATACAATGTTAGTATAACAATAATTATTAAGCTATTTATCATTAGCAAAGTCACTTGCGATAAAAAGATTGATAGGTGGCAACTATACGAGTTAAGAAAATATAATTTATCATTGAAAATATTATGAACGGCAACTTCGCTGCGATTTATAATGGCGCCAGAATGGTTTACCGGCAGTGCTGCTATATTTTGGAGTATAATGTTAAACAAGTTGACACACACTAACAAGTCTCTATTAAAACTATACACTTTACTTTTAAATTGAAATTGAAGTAACTGTTATAATATTTCCCAAGAAAGGGCACTAAATGGACAACGTACTCCTCGGTTGATGAACTCATAACCGACTTACATTCGCGGGAAAAATGTGCTTAGATGGCTATTCGTGACCGGTCTCAAATAATTTTGACTTACACGGTTGGTTTTTGATACTTTTGTAAGAATTTTATTATTAGAAATTCTTACAGCAGTTTTACTCTGACTTAGACATTCATTTGTTCTCAACACGCTGTAGTCACCCAGAAATATCTTTGATTGTCTAAGACCTACTAGATCTTTCTAATCGTCAGATCTTCTCTTTTTTTTCGGCTTTGCCTATTCCTTCCAATATTACATTGGAGCTTATACCTCAAAAGGGTTCCGGCCCACAAAAGGGTGTTTCAGTCCCCCTCTTTGCTAGAGCTTCTGTTGTTCCATTTCCTTCAATTCCTGTGTGTCCTGGAATCCACAGTAAGGTGACTATATTGTTCTGAAGCAATATTTGTTATTATTACCCAAACAAAAGACATGTTTTTCTATGGGTAACAATAGAATATTGGAAACAATAGAATTTTATACCATTATTCCCTTGGTTCGTTTTCGCAGCAGTATTTCCACAATCATTTCTTGTGGTACTACAATGAATTTTCCAACAGTAACAGAAATCGTAAGAATTTCTGTATCTTTCGAAGTAGTCACCGGGCATAGCATATTCATTGTGCAACAAATGCTGAAAAGTAAATAATTCATAAAGCATCGGTGATCTACTACGATAATTTTTGAAACCAAAAAAAAATTGTAGTAGGATGAAACCTATTGGAAAATGAAGAGAATACAACGAAAATGAAAGGAAAAATAATTTACGGGCGATCTGAGGTCGGGAAGTGGTAGGTTGTGAGTTTTTAAGGGTAAAAAACGTGTACATTTTAAGAAATAGCTCGAAATTGTACATAAAGATTCAAAAAAAAAATTCGAATTCGAGTATTTTTCGTTTCTTTGCATTTTCTGAGAAGATTTACCATAGTAATGTATATTTTTTTTTACCATCAGAAAGTCCACCGACTTTTTTGAAAAAGCTGATATTTTGACGTGAGAATTTTCTATTGAAAATTAGGGTGTTTTTTCGATATTGGGTCAAAATAATGTGAAAAAATAAATATTTTAAATCAAACAAATTACAGCGTGTTTGGGACATAAAAAGGTAAGTTTTCACCAAATTTCGTAAACAAAGTAAAAGATAAAAATAAAAAACCAAAAGTATGTTTTTTTAATTTTTCACATGAATTTTGAGGTTATGTGAAAAAAGTGTGAATATAAAAGTTGTAGATCTTTATATTACCTACAACTTTGCTATTAAACTTTTTTCCATAGGACTTGTAGTTTAGCCGGAATTCGTGATAAACCGTTTTTTACCCTTAAAAAGTGACCCCCTGCCACTTCGCGACCTCAGATCGCCCGTAAATTATTTTTCCTTTCATTTTTGTTGTATTCTCTTCCTTTTCCAATGGATTTCATCCTATTATAATTTTTTTTCACTTTTTACCATTTTCAAAGGCTTCAGCTCTGGTCTATACGGTGTATGCTGCTACATCTTTGAATGGGAAACATGATTTTGCGTATTCACTACTTACTCAAAGCACATGAGTTTATTATATAAACAACTACGAACGCTGAAATCCATATTCTTGATGGAGGGAGTTAAGCTTCCCGAGAGAACAGATATTTTGTCTTTGTCATTGCTGTGACTGAGTAACCAAGCAAATTGAAGACAAAATATGTGTTACCTCGGGAATAATACGGCTCCTGGATAGCTTCACCTTTCGCCAATGGTACACGGGGTATCCAGCTACATATTTAAATTTAAAACGTGATTTTGCGTATTCACTACTAATTCAAAGCACATGAATTCAAGAATAGACCACTACGAGCGCTGAAATCGCGAACTGGATAGCTTCCCCTTCCACCGATGACACACTGGGTATCCAGCTTTTCATTGGCATTGTTTGGTTAAAATGTAAACAATAAAACCGGACTCAAACGACTCGTGTTCTTGGCAAGTACACCAATAATTACTACGACATGTTTGAATCCATGACATATCGTAACGCGACAGTTCGTAACCCTAGAAATGGTAACGAACAATTCACAACGCCGTCAATTCGTAACGGCGACACTTCGTAACATCGACAGTTCGTAACCACAGCTCTTTGTAACGGTATAATTCGTAACGCCATCATTTAGGTTTTTTAGCAAGTTCCGGCCTGTTTACTCAATTTTGGGTTAAAATTATGGATTTTTGTAACATTAAAAAAGTATCTTGCAAATTCAAAAAACTCTCCAATTAAGAGAATCATGTTAGAAGGTACAATCGATATTATTTGTTTAATTTTGGGTAATTAACTGATATGAAGTACATTATTGTACTTATCAGTATTCCACCTTCAACAAACTTTAAAGTTTCTCTTCTTACAAGAAGACATGGATCCCTAAATTATAACAGAAGCCAGGTACTCAACTTTCTTTTCAAAACAATCATTCTGGAATACTCCTTCTTTAGTTCTTATAACAAGATTCTTACGATCGCCAAAGCGAACTTCAAATCTGGCATCATAGCTCAAAATAATGGAGCTCCATTGGCTTGGAGTCCATAACTTGTGTTTCCTTACCCACACTAGTCCTCAAGAATAAAAGTCCGTCTTGTTATATTCCCATGAACATTTAAAGAAACCAAAAATAATAGAATTTTAACTCACCCTGAAGTAATATCAGAAATATCAAGCTTTAGAGGTTTGGGCCAAGGCTCGGATATGCATTCTACGTAAGTCTTTTATCAAGGATAACTCCTAGGTACTTTACCTCTTCCGAGAAAGGGAGTTATTCCATTCATAAAATAAGGTTCGTGTTGTTAGGATTAGCTGATATCCCTTCCTTCGAACACCAGGTATAAGGCTTGTACGTTTGAAATGCAATAAATGAAACCATGCTTACTAATTTTTAACACTTTTATCAAAACCATCTTGGGTATGATTTTTTTTAAGTTAACTAGTATATTTTTACAAATAACTAGACAATCGGGTCTATTTTAAGTACCTAGTTAGACTTTTCTGGTTTAAGTCTACCTCAAACTTGGTGATAAGCTTCTAGTATTGCTCCTTTCATGAGTCCTTTTTATACGTCTATCCAAGGTAGTCTGCGTCTGCAAAAATTAATCATTGATATCCATTATTGCCTCTTATTTGTGTTTATATTATTTACATTAGTTCGTTTTGTTTCAGATATTATTATGATAAAAACATAATGACTAAAGTACATGGCAAGCGTTATGCATACAAGTTCGATTTCCAAGGCCTGGCTGCTGCTACCCAACCAGCGACTAGCGATCCCAGCAGTTATAAATACCAAAGTGAACTATTTATGAGTTCATACCACCATAGCGCGAAGTTAGGCGGTTTCATGAGTCCTCATGCTACAATTCCGAGTTCAGCAGGTTAGTACAAATAAATTTTACGCCGCAAGCTTTTTATAACACTAAGCTTATGAAAAAATTAAAAATAAATCATTACTACATGAAACACATAATGTACAGCAGAATCGCAATAAAAATAATTTTTTCTACAGTCGCGCGTAGAATGACTAATTACTATATTCAAATGAAATCGTAAAGTCGACAAATGCCGAGGATTGTTACTTTACGCTCTAGCGCAAAAAAGGAATCTTTTTTGCTCGCTTATTTAATCAAACCACGCCCTCCGAATTAACTCAATTGGTAAATATTTAACAATTTATCAGAATAAAAATAAAATAAAATTATATGAAAATTGTCAAAAATTTTGAAAAATGGTCAAAAATGGTCCATAATTGTCAAAAATGGTCGATAATTGTCAAAAACTATCTAAAATGGTCAATTATTTTGAAACATGGTCAAAAATTTTGAAAAAATGTCAAAAATGGACAATTATTGTTAAAAATTGTCATAATTTTGAAAAATAGTTGATAATTGTCAAAAATTGTTAAAGTGTTTGAAATATGTTGAAAAATGGTCAAAAATTTGGGAAAATGGTCCATAATTGTCAACAATTGTCAATAATTATCAAAAATGGTCAATAATTTTGAAAAATGGTCTAAAATTTTGAAAAATTGTCAAAAATGGTCAAAAACTATCAAAAATGGTTAAAAAAATATCACTATAAAAATCGATTATAAGAAAATATTAATCGATTTATATAAAAATCGATTATTTTTTAACATCTCTATACCTTGTTTTTAAACTAAGAGGAGCGATTTGAATTTAAGTTGGCATTTCTGCTGCCTAGTGATTGGTCGGATTGCAGCCCGTTTCACACAGCTGTTTTGATACAACTGACATCGACATTTTGTCAGTTTTGTGTTTATTTATATGAAAATATTCATTACTTCAATCTAAATGTACCACTTTTTTTGCGTTTGTTGTTTATGGTTTTATTTTTAACAAAGTATTATATTCCAACCAAGTTAAGTGCTATTTTTATTATTTATTCAGTTTGATGAACAAAATCCATGCTTGTTTTTTCTTGTTAATAATATATGAGTTTCCAAGTGAAATCTTATTTTTCTAGATATTCTTACATTACAGTACAATATTATCGCATTTTTCGATATCAAAAAATCTGTATACTTTTAGTTTGTGCTATACCTATAAGCGTCAAACGTAAATAAAGAATAATTGAAATATACAATTGCATTTTCTACGTACTTATTTATCCTCAAATTATTAACAAATTTTACATAAACTACCTATTATAACCAAACATTTTTTCCCAATAATGTGTCATTTGCTCACTACTTTCGCCATGGCCTGTTGCCGATGATGATTCGATATTTAGACATGCCTTGATCCCTCATTGGATACGACAACTACCATCAGTACAATACATATTTCACGTAATTGTCAATTAGTTCAAAAAGTCTGAACACGACCCTTTCGGAACACACTCCCAATCTAGTTACTTTTAGTGGTGTGTTTGAGGTTTCCTAAAATGCTCCTCCTAGTTTAAAAACAAGGTATAGTCAGTAGATCTTTTTGAGGTTAATCATGATGAATAGCGAAAATGACGATTATTCTAGCACTCCTATTATAACCTAAGATTATATAAAAAACTGTTTTAATTATTAAAAGGGCGACTGTAGAAAAAATTGTGTATTTTTCGAGCGTAAAGTAAAATTGCCGCTTTCGAAAGATTCAACATTCTTTCTCAAGCGGCAATCTGTTACTTTACGCTGTAAATACACAAATAACTATTTTAAATAGGCCAATGAATTCAAAATATTAGAATAAATGTCAGAGCAAGTATATATACTGCTCAACAATTGAAGTGGATAATTATAAGTTTTGTAAATATTTGATTTAAAAACGTTGTCAAACGATCACAATGTATGCTGTGTATGACCATTTATCTATAGTCAATATTTTTTATAATTTTTTTCTGTGCCTTGGCTCTTATCTTTTTAACTGAAAAATATGGTTATACTGTTTACATTTTAGTCGAAGAAAAAAGCTGATAACGTCTGTGTTACTGTTGTTTTTACCAATAAGTCTTCTTATTACGTTAAAGTTATGCCTCTACGACGATTACAGGTAGTGCCACTGGAGTAATTAGTGCGTTGGATACTTGAAAGTGTATCCCAGCAAAAAGTCGCTACGCGTTTAAATGTGTCTCAAAGCGTTGTCAGTCGAGCATGGAATGGACATATTGCAACTGGGAATGCAGAGTTTACACATGAAGGAGGACGAGAACGAGCCACAACACAAGCTCGAGACCGTTTAATAGTCCTGACTGCTAGGAGAAACCCAACATTCACGGCTTCAAGAATCAACAGCTTCTTTAGACAAGCTACTGGACTAGTTATTTTTGGCCAGACTATCAGAAGAAAGTTGCATATTCGTAATTTAAGGGCAAGAAGACACCCACGGTTAACGTCCGCTATAGAGCACAGCAATTGGAATTTTGAAAATTGGAAGCATTGTCTTTTCTCCCGAATCACGATTTCGATAGTGTATCGAATTTTAGTCTGGAGAGAAAGAGTACAGCGGTATAATGCAAATTTGATGGCGCCAACCACTCCTTTCGGTGGGGGATCAGTTTGTGTGGGGGCGGCATATGTTATGATGGCCGCACTGAGCTGCTGGTCTTGATTCAGCAAACAAGGACTGCTGTAAGATATCGCGACATGGTCGTACCATTTGCTGGTGCCATGGGCGCAAGATTTGCTTTTATTGATGATAATGATGGCAACAAGGCTTTAACAAGTGTAATTGTAATAAATTTTTCACCTACGAAAATCTCGAATTCTCGTGACTTGTAGTGAAATATAATTTACAAAAGTTCTAAGTGAATGAAGTATATAGTGTAATTACTGCGCTAGAAAAAAATTACATCAAAATTTGAGCTTTAAGTGACAAAAATAAATTATTGTAAATCTATCATACATACTCCATTGCATGGGGAAAAAATTAACCAGTTTATTTTTAAACAAATTCACAAGATAAGAAGATGACTGCGAACAAATTATTTTGCGGCGTTGCCAACTAGTACGTGAAACGGGAAGAACAAGGAGAAAGAAAAAATAAAACAGAAAGAAATTCATTCACCTCCGAAGAGTTGATCTGGGTGGTGAATTTAACGCTCACGCGATTTTAGAAAATGGAAAGGATAGAAGAAATGTTCACAGAATTAAACATCAAATTGCAAGCAATGGATGGAAAGTTAGAGATAATAACAAAAGAGATAACAAAACTGAAAGAGGAAAACAGCATTCTCAAACAAAAAATTAACCAGCAGGATAAGCAAATTGAAATGCTAGAAAGAGAGATTAAGAGAACAAATTTGGTGATACATGGAGTTGAAGATGATGAAAATGAAAAAATGGAACAGATGGAACGGAAAGTAGCTGGGATCATAGAGCACATGGGGTTGGAAATATCCAAAGAAGAAGCTAGAAGAATGGGAAGATATAAATAAGGAAAAATAAGACCAATACAATTAAAACTAACAAGGGGAAATAAAAAAGTAGAGATCTTAAGAGCAGCAAAAAATATTAAGGGATCAAACATATGGATAAATGAAGACTACCCAATAACTGTTTTAGAACAAAGGAAGTTGTTGATACCAAAACTAAAAGAGGCAAGAGAGAACGGAAACAAAGCAATCCTAAAATATAACAAACTAATAATAAACGGCATAGTATACAACTCAGAAGGGAAGGAAGAAATCTCAACAGGAGATGAAGAATATAAAAAATACGATAATAAGAGAAAAATTAGTCAAAGATCCCCAGAAAATGAGCCCCTACAAGAACAATTGAAGAAACTAAATAAAACAACAAAAAACTAACAAATGCAGATAAAGGAATTATAAGTAAAGAAGACAATGGCGATGAACAAGGCAGTTCTAGTGTATGGATGCGAGAGCTGGAATCTTTCCAAACAACAAAAAAGCAGAATACAGGCGGCAGAAATGAAATGTTTAAGGAAAATTCAGGGAGTAACAAAAATGGACAAAATACGAAACGAAGATATACGGAAAGAGCCTATAGAACGATAACAACTTAGATGGTTCGGACATCTAATAAGGATGAAGAATGACAGAAAAACCAAGCAAATATGGGAGGCGAAATCAGCACAGAAGAGAGCTAGAGGAAGACCAAAAAAAAGCTGGAATGATGAGGTAGTGGAGTGACTAAATAAGAGGAACAAAAACTGGAGAGAGGCTAAAGAGATGGCACGAAACAAAAAGAAATGGGCAGAATTTGTTTATAATTGATAGAATTTATACCTTACACCTTCGGGTAGAAAGGTTTCGATTATATATACACTGTGTTCATTTGAAAAGGACCCACCCATAATATTTCAAAAATGGGACATATTAGAAAGAAATGCTGAAACACGTCAACTTTTAACTTGAGGGGGACACTTTTTGGCGCTAATGTCATAAACGTCAGATTCACCCCCTCCCTTCTGGAGACACCCCTTACATTTTTTCAAATGGCATTAGGTATCAAGTCACACCTTTGCCTTTGATACCAGCATTCCATTGTTATTCAATCGTTGTTTAAAATTGGCTCTTTTTCAACATTTCGTATGCCCCCGTATTGTGTTATGATGGAAAGACTCTTTGAAGAATAAAAAATTCACAAATAGTAAAAAGACAACTGTTAACAAGAAAAAACTGCTATTTAATCATGTGTTCAAAGTGAGCACGGTTAACATTCAGGCAATAAAAGTTGAAAAAGAGCCAATTTTAAACAACGATTAAATAACAATGGAAGGCTGGTATCAAAGGCAAAACAAAATGATTGAATAGAGATTTACCAGACCTTTTGAATGAGGTATGACTTGATACCTAATGCCATTTGAAAAAATGTAAGGGGTGTCTCCAGTAGGGAGGGGGTGCATCTGACGTTTATGACATTAGCGCCAAAAAGTATCCCTCTCAAGTTAAAAGTTGACGTGTTTCGGTATTTCTTTCTAATATGTCCCATTTTTGAAATATTAAGGGTGGGTCCTTTTCAAATGAACACAGTGTATATTGATGATAATGCTCGTCCTCACCGAGCAAGACTTGTGAAGGATCGGGTAGAACATCATGGGTTTACTAGGGTGGAGTGGCCACCCTGTTCAACAGATATGAATTGTATCGAGCATGTTTGGGCTGAAATGTCCAGGCAATTAAATCGACTTGAACAATCTCCACAAACATTACACCAATTAGCTAAAGCATTGCAAGTCATCTGGGCAGGAATTCCACAGCAGTTCATCAATAATTTAATAGATAGTCTCCCAAATCGAGTAACAACATTAAGGCGAGCCCGAGGTGGTCCTACAGTGCTCAGAAGCAAACAATAGTCCCGGAAAATATGCGAACTAAAACAAAGGTCATCGCAACTAGCCAATCAGGAGCCAATGTTAACGATTGTACATTAGTAATTGTTAACATAATCGAAATAATATGACCGAGTGATTTCATCAATATACATCAATTTTAGTGTCTGTATCAGTGTTGTCATTGTGAGGATAATAATCCGATTTTTAGACAATTTCGCTAACCGAATGGTTTTTCAGAAAGGATGATATATAAAACAGCTGTTGTTTTTGGGAATTTTCAATATTGACTAGGGTCGCAGACTTTTATTTAGACAACACTGTGACCTTTTGGTAATTTTGACAAATTCTGATAATTTGAATTGTAAGTTCGGATAATATTTATTTTTACATCGGCAACACTGGATTGCATTCTATTTGATATTTGATATCGGCTGTTATTTTATAATCTGCTTCTATATTTTTATACGTTATTATTTGCTTCATAAATTACAGGACAATCAGTTTTTATTAAGACTAATTTGATAATTAACTTAACATAGTAAGGTAAGTACTGTAATTATAATTAATAAACATAACCTAGAACAACACACAAAAACCAGTCATTTAATGTTCATCAGGCCTATTAATGTTTGTTTTTCTTTCAGTTCAATTTTCCCCAACAAAATGTACCCAAAATCAAGGAAAACAGTCCACAGTGAAGCTCGCAATATTATTAAAAACGTTGTGGAATTTTTTGATAGACTGAAAGCTGCTGGTGTGTGGTCATTCCCTTTGGAAAAAGCCACAGAATTAGCTGCAGCAGCAACAGGAAAATCAGTTACCTCCATAAAACGTATCAGAAAGGAGAAATCACTGTTGCAAGAAGGTGTTTTACTGGGGTCTCCTTCAAAAAAACAAAAAAGTGGTGGTACCAACAAAATAGAATTGGATGATTGTGACTTGGGTATTTTGAAAAGAACCGTACATGAATGCTATACGGTTGATAAACAAGTTCCAACAATAAATATTCTGGTAAATAAAATGAAAAATAAAGTAGATTACTCTGGCGGTCCAGACACCTTAAGAAAGCATTTAAAAAATATTGGATTTCAGTATAAAAAATGCCACAATAAAAGAAAAACTTTGATGGAACGTAATGATATTGTAGCTTGGCGTGCTCGTTATTTAAGAAGGTTGAGGGATAATGATGCTCTGGGTCACAACAAGAAGCCAATAACTTATTTGGATGAAACTTATATCCATCCATCATATGGTGTTAGTAAATGCTGGCAATCGGAAGATGAACCTGGTGTGTATACATCCAACAGAGCTGGTCAACGGTACATAATAGTACACGCTGGTGGACGTTATGGGTTTGTGAAGAATGGACTACTAATTTTCAAGTCAAAAAGCAAATAAGGAGATTATCACGATGACATGAACCATACAAATTTTATGAACTGGTTAGAAACACAACTAATACCAAACTTACCTCCTAATGGTATTGTGATTATGGACAATGCCCCTTACCACAGTGTTCAAATTAATAAGCCACCAACCCAATCAACTCGGAAGCATATTATTAGAGAATGGCTTGAAGCAAATGGCATCTCAACAACAAATGATATGCTTAAAGCAGAACTTCTGGATCTTGTCAAACGTTTCAACCATTCTAAAACATACTATGTGGATGAGTTGTTGAAAAAACATGGACATACTGTGGTACGGTTGCCGCCATATCACTGCGACCTCAATCCGATTGAGCTAATATGGAGTAGCGTAAAACATAAAGTGGCAATGAAAAATGTTTCTCAAAGTGCTGCTCAAATAGAACAATTAGTTTGAGCAGCCTTTGATGAAGTTGGTTCTGCGGAATGGAACAAACACTGCGACCATGTGGACCATATAGCTGAGGAAATGTGGAGGAATGATGGACTATGAGATGATGTGGTGGAAAATATGTGTTTCACTGTCAACACTGGTTCATCAGATGAAAGTGGGAGTGATGAATATGAAAGTAAGAGTGATGAATATGAAAGTGGGAGTGATGACTGATGAATAATAAAGTGAATAACATTTTTGTAAATTACAGTGTTTAATTTTGTTCATCTTTAATATCTTGTGCATAACACATAAATTCATTACATGAACATATCATATAAGACATTCATGGTTCATTATTAGCTAAATAAATAATTTTAATGTAATACATGTTGAATTTTGCTTGCAATCTAATGTCTTTTCAAATATAATGGATAATACTTTCAATTAATGAAGTCATCTACAATTTTTTTCAATTGGAACCCCTGTATTAATATTTGATTATAAGTTTGTATTAAATTGAAAAAATGATAAATTGTTTTATTTGTGAACCCAACTGAATAAGTAATATAGTGTACAAAAAATATAACTAGGTTTTACACATCAATTTTGTGATTAATTTCGTTTTTTTGGACTTCACTTAGAATGTAATTTGTTACATATGCTAATGAAATATCTACCTTTTTATGTTAGTAATTGGTTCTTTTGTAATGTGAAACTTAACAATGTTGTTGATTAAATAATAGTTTCTAATATCTAGCTGTTGTGTTTGAATAAAGCAAATGAATTGAAGTAGAACAGCATTTAATATATTTATATATTTGACAAATCACACAAAATTATTGCCATACAGTCTTGTTTATAACAACCAAATATATAAGACTTAGCTAATTGGTAGTGGTGAAGTGTATATTCCAATATTAACACTGTTATGCACTTTAACTTTCGGCTGTTGTTTAGAGAAATGAACACTGGAAAAAATGACAAATCTAAATATACGAAATTGGTCACACTATTAATTTGAATTAAACACAAAGTTAACAAATGGCTGAATTCGACGGTTCTACTCCAAAAGATCCTGATGTGTAAGCAGATAGATGTAGGAATAGGCTACATAACCAGTTCATATTTTGTTGCTTCCAATACAAACTTGACCCTTTTTTTACGACAATACTACAGTCATGAAATTTTAAAATATACATTTAGAAAAGATGGTAGTTTTATTTTTGATCCAATACATATTTTTTTATTAATATTTAGGGTTAAATTTTTAGCAAGTTTGATTTTGTTTACATATCTTTTGACAGTTGACACTTCGATATTTGATCATCGATTCAAAATATCGATTGTTATGACAGGAATACAACTACAGCGACATGGACACGCCCACCCAGGGCTCTTGTTTGGTTCTGTTAACTGTACACGGTATTAATTTTTACAAACAGCCGTTGTAAATAGCATAATGAAGGAACTTTGTATGATTTTATTTTACTTAATTTGGCATTTTTTCTTAAACACCCATTTTTCTTTATTGAATATTTGTTTTTTTGGGTTGCTTTTGTTATTCTCTGAATAAACTTTCATTCCACGTAAATACCGTATTTTCTTTCAAATATTTACAAAAAAAATTCAGAAATTTTTATAATATCCACTTCAATTGTTGAGCAGTGTATTTAATCATATATCAGAAATAGAAAACAAAAGCTTGTCATAGTGATTTCGCATCAGTGTCTGAACCATAAACAACAGATCAAGATCAATCCGACCATATTGAAAAGAAAACTTTATACTAATGGATATAGGAAAAATTTTCGCAAATCACTATACTTTTTTTGGCCTCTACTAACAGTTTTTGTATATTTCTTAACTATTTTTCTTAAGAAAGATTACATTCAAAAATCGCTCCACCTCTCTTGATTACGAAATGACCACCTGCTGTCTTGGCAATCGTATATTTAACAAAAAAAATAGATCATAGCACTTTGACTACGTTTTCGGTCTCCTGCTCTACTAAACCTATCCATTAGGTACAAAGTTACCCATATAAACAGTTTTTCATATTAATTACTGCTCTCCACGGAAAGTAATTCACCTACTTTTTATACTGTCGATTTGTAGATATTTTAAGTAAAATTGCACAGTCCCAGAACATAATCACTGATTAGGTATACAGAGATAGTCTGTAATTTGGAATAAATTCAAAAGTTTAAATACTATTTTTTTTAAATGCTTGGACCTGTCGATTAGTATTTCCAATCGCGATTTTTTACATACAATAATAATGTATACAGGGTGTCTCAATTTAGAGATATGACGTCATCGTTGATTTTGTTTTGTAAATAGCAACACTGTCATTTTGATGGCTATTTTTATAGGGTGTGTAAAGTTGTAAATAAGTTCTGTGACCAATAGCCTTCGGCTGAGGCCATCCCTGCTACCACACACACACACACAAAGTTGTAAATAACTGCCAAATATCGAATTTTTATTCCTAAGATAACAAAAAGTAAGAAAGTTATGAAAAGCAAGTAATCAATACATGAATTTAACTATTTCATTAGGCAAATGCTCATATTGTTGTTCATTGACTATTTGAGAATATCCTAAACGCGATCGAAATTCGTTTTGAACATTTCTAATGACTTAAAATTACAAGAAAAAACAAATTGGAAAATGTCATATCTTGAGACTTGGACTACATTATCATTTTATGAAAAAAACTGCAATTAAACAAAAAGATGGTATTGCTGTGGTTTTTCATGTCAACAAATGTGTTGAACATCGATTATTAGCAAAGTCAGTTCTTTTCGATAAATCGTTCAATATGGTTTATTTAACTAAACTCATAAACACAACAATTTTGAAATTTTACAAATTATTGGATATGGAGATAGAGCAAGAACAGAAACGGAAGCATCTGTAAAGAGAAAAATATCCCGACCTGCCAGCTATATCGCAAGACCTGTTCGTATCTCGATCCTGTGTTTCCAAGCAGATGTTTAGGTAGAAGGGGACCTATTGAATGGCCACCGAGATCCCCAGATCTCAATCCTTTGGACTTATTTTTATAGTGGCACTTGAAAAGCAAAGCATTAAAAACGAATTTCGATCGTGTTTAGGATATTTTCAAATAGTCAATGGGCAACATTATGAGCATTTGCTTAATTGGAATAGTCAAATTCATGTATTGATTACTTGTTTTTCATAACTGTGTGTAATGTATCTACAACTTTACACACCCTATAAAAATAGCCATCAAAATGACAGTGTTGCCATTTAAGAAAATCAACGATAACGCCATATTTCTAAATTGAGACACCCTGCATACATTATTATTGTTTGTAAAAAAACGCGATTGGAAATATTAATCGACGGGTCCGAGCATTGTTACAACAACAAAATTATTAATTTAACTATTTAATTTATTCCAAATTACACACTCTCTCTATATAAATGAAGAAACCAAGCATTTATTAAAACTAATGGTGAAATCGAAACAAAACCATATACATAATTTGAGTTAATAAATATCTCCCAAGAAATCCAGTGGTCGCACATAACGGTCGTTGAGTCTACAAAATATCCATTATTATTGCCGAAAAGGGCACAATGAAATCTACATTTGGCGGCAGTCAGCTCAGACATCAGGGTAGTTTGTTAACAATATCCTTATTTGGGAGGGGCCGATTAAATGACGGGTAATATCCACTCTCTCCGTAGGGAGAAACAATGCACAATCAAGGCATTACGTCATTAAGGGGACGCAAGTGTTATTATCGAGCTGGGGTTAGTGTTAACTGCGGACCTAGAAATTTCATTCCGAAAAAACCTCGGCAAACTCATAATTATTCATTATTCGCCCTTTTATTAGTAATTTTCTTTTAATTTACGCAAACAAAAAGAGAATCGGAGAGAGCATTGATTTTTCTGAATGGCATTTAAATAAAAATAGACCAGGCGAGAATAAAAATGATCTAAAGAGATTAAAATGTGATAACCTATATGAAACGTAGCTTCATAAACCACGTAAAGAAAAAGGGAATTAAGGATTCTAGTACTTAACGGAAAAAGCGGAAACGTATACTTTTTAAAAAACATTTTAGTCTAGAAAGTTCTATTTTTCCCCACGCTAAGAGCCTACTTTAGCAAGTGTCTACTTTAACGCACGCTAAATACTACTTAGTACATTAGGTACATAACAAGTGTGAAAAATCACTATTCTTCCTATAACCTACGATAATTTTACGAATTTATTTCGAATAATAAATAAATTCATAAGATTCCGGTTTACTTACTTAATGTTTATGCTTTAAATGTACTTATTTAAAAATATTATACATCAGTGTGTAAAAGTCAAACGGAATCAATTCATTATTTCGGTTACTGTACATATTTATGAAAAATCCCGAAACACGTCAAAATTAAATTATAAATTGACATTCTTCAACGTGAAAATGCGATCCCTATCTTCAACCCCCTTCGAATGACAGGTACAACCCCCAATTTTTTAAATGGGAAGTATAGGCTTGTGATATATCGTTTGAAACGTCTCTACATTCTCTATTCAAAGTGTTATTGTTTTCAAGTTTATTGCAACAATCAAGATAAAATAAAATTTGTGTTCGTTGTTATACTTCACATAAATAACTTTTTGACGTTTTTTAATGTCAGTTATATTTGTTTCAAATCCACCTTTCCGTAAAAAATTAACAAATGTAACTTTCTTACGAAAATTTTAGACAACTTTTGAGACTTGCCATCGGTGCTAAAAGTTTTTTTAATATTTCTAAGAATTTCAGTGGAAGCCCTTGTCTCATTTTCGAGTTATAATGTTTCCAAGCTGTTAGAATGTGATCATTTACGTTCGGAAGTTCTTGACATGGTTTCATAAAAAATTAAATATTTCCCTAAAAACTTGGGTATATGCCGATAACGTATACATTTTGGGAAAGGGGAAGAAAGGGACTTCCAGATGGTATCAACAGTGCTGGGTAATTACGTGTACTTTAAAAATAATTACAATTACAAAGTACTTTTCCAAAAAAGGAATTAATTACAATTACAAAGTACATGTCGTAAAAATAGGAATTATCAATTACTTTTATAATTGCTTTGCGGATAAATCAACAAATTATGACAGAATGGGGGAGCCAGCCGATACGAATAAAATTTTTAAATAGGTAATTCAAACTGTTAAACTAACAGCCAATTGCAGCTACTTTCTTAAGGATTCCTTAAAGTTAAAGATATGTTAAGGGTGGTTTGTATAAAGCTTCCTTAAGTTAAATTCGGTTTGAGATGACACATGACAAATGTTGTATGGCGAGATACATTCTAAACACCATTTAGCAATTAGGGCTTGTTGCCCGAAATATTAGACTGCACCTATAGAATAGATCGGAAATTGACATGTATCACCTAAAACTGAGATTAACTTTAAGTAAGCTTTACACAACTTAAGGTCTCTGTTAAATATTCGAAACTCACCTACCCGGTGATTGAATATGTCGTATGAAGGACAAATATGGATTTAAAAACAGTAAAAGTACCAATAAAATAACAATTATATTAAAATATCTTCAATATAATTTAACTTCAGCAAAAACTATCAAATACTGACATTAAACTTCAACTTGACAGAAGAAACTACTTTTTAACAATAACAAATAAAATTATGTGAACCTCGACTTTCTTCAACATCCTCCCACCTTGTGCTTATTGAATTCAGTTCAAAAGCTCAATCCACTAAATTTCGAGTCTATGGATAGGTTTGACTTTGCTTCCATATCTTGTGGTAATCGGAAGTGGTTCGGATTTACCAGAATTCTCTCCATGACTCTTTTCCTCTTGAATTTTAGTTTCCTCCCTTTGAGAAATTTTTTCAGGCAATCCTTTTGGTAATGATGATAGATCCAAATCCTGAGAGAAATTTAATTCCAAAGGATACACCCTCTGAAGAGGTCTCAGAATGGTCCCTTTCGCCGTTTTCAATTTGACCAGTCTTATTTTATGGTCATGACCAGGTAGTAACTCTTCAACATAAGCTAGAGGCCAGTCCAATCGCTTGGAATTGTCTGACCCTATCAAATCTACATCACCAACATTAATCGCTCTCTGAAGATTTTTCTTGGATGACAGTTTCATCTGTCCCAAGTATTCACTCCTAAACCTTCTACGAAGATTATCTTTCAATTTCATCCTGTACCTCAAGTGCTTCCTCATATCTGAACTCTCCACAGCGTCTAGATCTGGAACTCCACATTCCGGGATTTCTTTTAGGAACATAGCAGGTGTCAGTGGAATAAGATCCCTGCTATCTTCATGTGTATTTGTCAATGGTCTTGAGTTCATTATTGATTCGCAGTCGCAAAGTATGGTGGATAATTCTTCATAAGTAAGACTGGCTTTACCCAAAACTTTTCGGAGTATATCTTTGATGATTCTTATCAGTCTCTCCCACCAACCACCCCACCAGGCAGCTGTTGGAGGATTAAATTTCCAAGCAATTCTCTCGGCAGTACTGTACGTGATTATTATTTTCCAATCCAACTGCAAGAATGCGTTTGCGGCACCAACAAAATTTGTGCCATTATCGCTGTATACAGTTGATGGTCTCCCTCTTCTTGCCACGAATCTTCTGAATGATTGTAAGAAGACATCTGTAGAGAGTGACGATAAGAGTTCTAAATGAACAGCTCGATAAATTGTACAAGTATACAGACATATCCATACTTTTTCCCCGGTTCGAATATAAAGTGGGCCGGCCAAATCCACACCAATGACCTCAAATATGTGAGCTTGTCGTACTCTATTTTCGGGTAGAAACACAGGTGGAACTTCTACATGTTTGGCGTTGAATCGGCGACATGTGGAACATTTAGAAACAATAGATTTTACCGTTTTTCTTCCTCTAATGATCCAAAACCTTTCTCGCAGTATACCAAGTAAAGTTTCAACACCAGCATGCAAGGATTTCAAATGTGTTTCGATGACCAGTTTAATCACAAGTGGATGCTTGGATGGCAAAATCATTGGGAAACGGAAATCAGTTAAATCGTCCCTCTCAGAGACCTTGGACCTTATTCTAATGATACCATCATCATCGATGAAGCAGCAAAAACTCTTCAACTGGGTATCCGCAAGTCCATCAAATGCTTCAGTCTGCACTAATTTCAGAATACATTTTTCTGCCACATCTACCTCTGACAAGGATAATTCTTCATAAAAAATCCTCTTATCCTTATTGTTACGACAATTTGTTATGAATCTTTTAATCCAACCAAGAACTCGAATAATTTTTCCGTATTTCGAAATTCTTTCATGAAACCAGGAAAAGTCAATGGCTGTGGATAAATTTGTTGAGACGATAGTTCTACCCTTCTCAGATACTATTTCGGACAAATATATATATACAAAATAATAATAATAAATAATAAATAATAATCTATACAAAATTTCGGAGATTTTCTAAGCCATTGAGGCCCCTCCCACCATTTCGAATCGATCAGTTGTTTTGGTGAGCAGCCACGGGAAGGAAGATCCGCTGGAATGAGATGTCCAGGTACGTGATACCATGCGTTTTTATTAGTCAGTCTTCGAATTTCTTCTACTCGATTCCAAACAAAAGGCTTCCATTTCTCATCATCCTTTATCCAGGACAAGACTGTTGTCGAATCAGACCACCAATAAACCAACATACTAGGATTAATGGTATCAGAAACAGCTTTGGATAATCTGGCTTCGATGGTAGCTGCTAATAATTCGAGTCGAGGGATAGTTATTCGTTTGACGGGGGAGACTCTAGATTTGGCTTGTACAAGTTGAACATTCACGCCGTCACATGTTTCGGATCTTAAGAAAATAGCTGTAGCATAAGCTTGTTGACTAGCGTCACAGAATACATGCAAACTGCAGTGTTTTTTTCCTTCAGTTGAAGCAAAAAACCACATAGGTATTTTCAGGTTCAAAAGCGTGGGAATTTCTTTGACCCAATTCAAAAAAATACTTTTGATTTCTTCTTGTACTTCTGTGTCCCAGTCCGTTTCCAACATCCATGTTTTCTGTAATAATATTTTGGGACAAATAGAAACCGGACAAGAAAATCCTATGGGATCGAAAAGTCGATGAGTTATTGACAAAATCACTCGCTTGGAAATAATTTCGGTATTGATTTCTCGGAACCATTCGGAATTCAATTGCAATGTATCTGTAGTTTTATTCCAACAAAGTCCCAAAACTGAAGATATATTGGTGTTTATCGGAGAATCATCAAATACTGTGTACTCCCACCCCCTCAAATCGAATTTTGCATCGGCAAATAATCTAGTGGAAACTTGAATGAAATCCCGAAGTTCCTCTTTGCTATTAAGACTTGTTACGCAGTTGTCAACATAAAAACTTCTAAGAAGCTGCTTAATGATGGATCTCGTTTCATCATCCAAATAATTCTCAAGGCAATGTTTCAGATGGTACTCGATTACTGCTCCTAACAAAAATGGGCTGCACGTGACTCCAAAAACTACCCTTGCATGACGATACGTTTCCAACACTCCTTCGTCGTTTAACCATAAAAAACGCATAAAATCTCTTTCTTTCTTACTTAAGTTAATTTGTAAAAAAGCCTTTTTTATGACAGAGATCAGTCCAAATTTTGGAATGCGGAATCTCACCAAGAGAGAGGGAATCAACTCAATCAGATTAACTCCTTTCTCCAAACACTGGTTCAGGGATGGCTGATTCGTCTGTCGAGCAGATGCATCAAAAACAGGCCTTAACATGGTGGTTGAACTGTTTTCTTTTACTACATGACGATGAGGTAAATAATGTGCCTCTTTTTGTAAGTCTAATTGAGGAACCTTTTCAATGATGTCTTCAATCAACCATTCCCTGAGAACTTGATTATATTTTTCATAATAACCAACTGCTTTGAGTTTCTTCAGCAATGAATCAAGTCGTTTTCGGGCTATCTCATAATTACTCGGAAGAGGAGGGTGATCCTCGACCCAAGTCATACAAACTTCATATCTCCCATCATCGTTTCTAGTGACCGTATTCAAGAATTGGGACATAATGAGGTCCTTGGTTTCCTTCTGAGTTATTTTCTCTACAGGATCAGATATACCAAGAATATCTAAATTCCATAAATCAGAAATTGAATCATTTTTCGAAAACATTGACATTACCATTGAGGATTTTGTGTTTTCGTAACAGCCTTCGAGTTTTCCCATTAGTGTCCAGCCTAGCTGGGTTTCTAGTGCTACTAGACCACATTCCAGTTCATAACGGTTTCCAGTAAACAATTTTCCGGCTATATCAGCACCAATAAGAACGTCAATTGGTCCATCTCGAGAATCTGTTATTTCAATACCAACAGATTGTAACTCATCCATCCATGGTCCCTTACGAACACAGGCCACATTGCTACATATGATAGACTGGTCAAGTGCTTCAAAGTTGCAAGCATAATCGTTCTTCAGGCTACTCAATCTTATGCGATAGCAGTTATGTTTGACAGCATTCGTTCTTGAACCGCCGAAAAGTGCGTGAATAATTTCTTCTTGTCGCAAACAATCATAACCTATTTCTTCTGCGACTGCTTTTGTTATATATGACTTCTGAGAACCAGTATCGACAATTACTCGGGCAGTCCTAGATATTTCGGAACCATTCAAGTTGACAATTAATGTTTGCAAGAAAACTTCAGAAAAAGAGCTATTCGACAAATTGTTCTCCACATTCGGGTTTACCCTTTCAGATGGCTTCGATTCTGAATCCTCGTGTTCTGGACACATAATAGCATGGTGTTTTCTTCTACAAATGGTGCATGTAACATTCACACGACATTTTCTAGAAATATGTCCATATTTCAGGCATTGATGACAGCAAGCTTTTTCAATTAATTTTTTCTTGCGATCGAATAAAGTCCACTTTTTGGCCTCTGTACAAAATTCACTCGAATGGATCCCACTACAGAAATTACATTTCTTCTGGAACCTATTATTAATTAACCCAGAAGCTGTTGGTAAAATCTGTTTTGAGGCATAATTTTTCTTCTTGGATTTGTTCTGTATATCAAATCCTGACGTAGCCAAAGTTATTCTTTCTTCATTTTCGACTTCCGTTCTCAGAAAACTCATCAATTTGTCGAGGCGATCTTTGAGAGTAGATTCGGCAGCATAAAGGCTACTCCTTTGCCATACTCGGATAAGATCATCAGGAAGGCAGGACTCTATCAAAGGATATAACATAGCTGCACAAGTCTCTGAGGTGACATCAAGTGATTCCAAAGCACGTAACTGAGATTCCATTTTATCGTAGAGAAAACTCAGATTGTTATCGCTCGAAATATTGTTCAAAACTAGCTTACGCAATTCACGTACATAAAACTCTACCAGAAGATCTTTTCTCCCAAATCTTTTCAACAGACTTTCAATTACCTTTGGGTAGTTCTCTGCACTAGGAGGGTAACTATCTACAAGCTGTCGAGCTCTCGAGTTAGGTATCGTTGCTTGAATGAGATATTGGAATTTATCCTCTGAAGCAATGGCCTCGTCATTGTCAACACGTTGAAATTGGCTCCAAAATGATAGCCAGTCCTTTATTTCGCCACCAAACTTCTTGAATTCAATTTTCGGCAACTTAAGTTTTCTTTTAGAGACACTAGAGCACTGAGACATATTGTCTGCAATAAAATCCTTATTTGCAAGGTTTTCTGCCATAAGCTTCACTTTAAAATATTTGGTAGAATACTCATCAGCTGTTAATATTTCCAATTTCAAAGCATCGTCATCGTCTAGCAAAAAATCCACAACTTGTTTGTGTAAATCTATTAAAACATCGATTTTCTGTTCCAGAAGGTTGAGTTTACTGAATATTCTGATATTATCTTTTTCTGTTATGGTGAACAATTTCAAGATATCGTCAAAAGCTTGATCAAATGAACATCTTTGCATCGCAAGTACTTTTTTCACCTTCTCCATAGTCGCAGTCCTGTCACGGTCGCCAAATGTTAAATATTCGAAACTCGCCTACCCGGTGATTGAATATGTCGTATGAAGGACAAATATGGATTTAAAAACAGTAAAAGTACCAATAAAATAACAAATAACATGTGAACGTCGACTTTCTTCAACAGTCTCCTTAACTTATGGGAAAAGACAAAATCCTTAATAAGTAACAAGTAATATAAAAACGAAACAGGGAAGTTAAAATAAAATGTTTACTTAAAAAGTTTATTGATTCGAACGAAACAAAAATACAAAAGTTCGTGTACCTATCTGGGTCTAGGTACATAGATATTATATATTAGGTATAATCATATCATACAAATCGGGCAACATTAGTCTAGGGTTCGGTTTAAACTGGAAATTTCTTGTTTTTGTACCACGTGCATCTCGTAAACACGCATTTAAAAGTAATTGTACCTAATTAAAAAATGAAATTGTACTTGTAATTGGAAATAGTAATTGTAATTGGAAAAGTAATTGTACTTATGAGAAGTAATTGTATTTAGATAATTCAAATAATATAATTACAAAGTACAATTCCTCCACAGATTTTGCTGCAATTACAATTCCAAATTACTTTAAGCAAAAAAGTACTTAAGTACAATTACAAATTACATGAAAAAAAAGTAATTTTAATTATTTTTTAACTAGGAATTACCCAGCACTAGTATCAAAAAATATAGGGTGTTGTATTTAAAATAAACCAATAATTTCGCTTCAAAAAAGGTCATTTTTTTTCGGCGCTTTCAGGAAATTTGGCATTTGGCAACTATGTCAACAAAAACTTAAAAGGAAATATAAGAAGTTTAACGAAAACTGCACGTCAATATCTTTTTCCATTCTCGAGTAATAAGCCATCAAAATGTGTTACTTTATAGTGGGCCACCCTGTAAACATCATGATTTTGACAGCTTTTTGGCACCCTTACGGAAAATTACTTTTCGAACCAGTGTGAATATAGTCTACTTTCGATGGTACAATCTATGTCCGCACGCAAAGTAATAACAATTGCATTTTATGATTATTTTCTCCATTTTATTTAAATATTGTTAAATATTGCGTTAATAACTTCTATTGATTACATCATCAACCACAAAAATGTTGTTCCTAGGACGTGCGGAAAGTGTATTTTTCGCATTTGAACGCATGTACAACATCCGTCTCGCGTCGATCGCACAACTACGGTCGCATGCACTTTCCGCACTAGTTAGGAAAATAACTATAAAATCAACGTATTCATTGAAAAAATAGAAACGGAATGAGCCAGCAGTGGAAACTGTACAAAATAAGGAAACTGCTACACTTTTCCCCCCTCTTCATAGACAAAAGACATTTAATATATTGATATGGGAAACATGCAATAGAAAAATGAGACCTCAAACTTCTGTCAGTAGTATGTCAGTGCTACTAAATAAATTTGATAAGACTTTAAGCTTCCAGTGTTAGGTAGATTTTATCATGCAAAAATTAACTAATTTAGGGCTGTAAGACATGTGGCCCCTCATTTTTTGCGACCTATGGAGCTGAAATACGAAATATGCACAATTCTCACTTCAACGAAGGAATACAAATATATAATAACGAGTAGCGCCACTGGTGATGTATAGAAGTTACTGGAAATCGAACCAATTTTGCTCGATTACCCTCGAATATTCGAGAAGCCACGAGCATGTATATAAGAAGGTTAATTCATGCGGGACGGACAGACTTAGTTAATAAGTATTCTGATGCGCGAAATGTACCAATTCTAAGACCTTTCTAGGTGAAATACACGGTAGAATAATCGCAGAAAATAAAAATAATGAAAGAACATCGAGTTTATAATGACCGGTAGGAATCAGACTCTGGTGACGAGACATGATTGCGGTATTATTTTTGACCATAAGCATCACAAACAAACAACGATATGTGAGCAGTTGCATGATATTAGTCGTATCGCTTCACGCAAAACTTCAAGGTAATATCCTTATTGGCTGATCAACCTTCTGATAAAAACTCATAACGCACCACGCCATTGTTAACAAAGAAAAAACAGTTAGCAAATCCTTCAGAATTGACCCTGTGTTTTCAGGTTTTGGATCTACTGGTCGATTCTATTGGGATGATTTACCAATTATAAACCTTCTGTTGCAAGAAATTTGCAATCGACTACTATTTTACAAAATATCACAACTAAAGCCTCCATGTGCCTTCTAGGTTTCTTAATTTTGTTAATGCTTCACCAACTGCTACACTGTAAAAATAAAATATTTCTAAAATAAAAATTGTCCGCACTTTTGACTGCATATTTTCAGGCATATTGTAATGTTTAAAAGTGCATATTTCCCTGTATCTAACCATATACAGCCAATGATTTTTAAAATGATTGCTACTAAGTTTATATTAGCGTGGAAGCATACGTTAAATCTTTGACGTAACTTTCGTGCAACTCTAGCATCTACATCAAAGTTTACGTCTTTACACTGGAACCTCCCATCGGTATCTTTGTTTTCACCCATCGACCCATCTACCATTAAAGATGAACAGTAACACATCACGGCACACTGGATTTATGAGTGCTTTAATGCAATTCATTTGCGTTGTCATCGCGAATAGGCAATTTGCTAAAATTTATGGGGTGTTCCATTTAATGCGTCGCTACGCCGATAGAATGGAAACTTTGTCTTTTCACTTCTCGCTCTTTACCATGACAGTCGAAGCGACGTTGCTATGCTGGAATCGAATAAAGCTAGTCAGGAGCGAACTCATTTTATTTGCAAACACTTTCTATTTCGATTTGGTTCCTAGAAAACTATAAATAAATTTATTTTACTCAGAAGCATACTGCAACATACAAGCAATTACTTGTTTTTTGCTCGAGTCCGCCTGACAAAGTTTCCGTTAACACTTCAGCTGTATCTTTATTAAATAGGCAAAAGTATCAAACTGATTCTTGCTCAGTTTAAGCAGTTCCACTGTTCGTTTCATAGATGATTCGAATAGTTTTTTCATGCATTAGTTTTGGGATATTTGACCTGTAATTTTGATGTTGCTCCCTGATCCAGTTCTTCCCAGATACCCGTATTTCCCTTTTTTGTTATATCAAAAATCTGTCCTGGTTCCGACTGTGCGACCACTGACCCTCTGTCAACCCTCTTCGTCAACTTTTTATTTGCCCTCGATATCCTGATAACCTGGTCAGTTGAGTTCCATCTAACTGTATTACTTGATATGGATCTGCTTGTCCTCGACAGCTCTCCTGTTGTTTTCTCTGACGCCTTGCAAGCTGTCAACAGTTTTTTTAAGTATACTCCCGTCCATGTACCATTTGCAGTTTTAGACCCATCGGTTTGCCATATCTGTCAGTGGTTAATAGCTCTGAGCTCTTTTTTGGTCCATTCCCTTCTCTCTACAATCTCGAATGAACTAGGTTAGGCTTGTGGTGAGTGGATCTATACCCTTCACTGCAACTCTCTATTGTAGCTCACACCTTTTCATATTTCATCAAACAAATTCAGCTTCTTAACAAAGCCGATTAGTTCATTTGGTGAATGGTATTACAGATCTGAGGGCAAGAGAGAGACTCTGCCAAACATCAGATACCTGATTGAAGCCAAAAAGTATATGCTTTTCTGTTTCATCTCCCATACAAAGATCGGATCTTCCGACAGTCTTACCATATGATGATTCAGACGGTAATGGCCTGTTAGACAACATAGATCATGCCTGCTATAGTCCAACATTAGTTTGGAGACATTATTTGGAGCAATGGATGAACCAATACGGAAAAGTATGCCAGAAGTTTAAAACTCTTCTTGTGGTCCAAGCATTTAGTGTATTAAAGGAAAATCGTATGGTAGTGTAACCTGTTCTCATGCTTTGCACGACCTGTGACACAATTCTTACGATATCCATGTGCCCTGGTCTAGCGTTTATGCTGCGAGTTTTCCAGTCTATGGATACCTAATCTTACCTCTTCCTGTCTTACAAGGTCTAATATAGGGAGAAACAATTACTAATTTAGCAAGTTTCGAATGGTAGTTTACCTTCAGTCTCCGAAGAAGATAACTCGGTTATCGAAACGCGCGTTAGATAGTGTAAAGTGTTAGTGTAGTGGTAGTGTAAACAGTGTTCCAAAGTTCCCAACTTACTTATGTTTAGATGCGTTCAACTTTATTTTGGTAATCGTTAGCTGATTTTGCCTGTTTTTAAGATAATCTCATTTTATTGTAAGCTTCTTTCAATGGATTTTAATTAATTCCAGTTACCTCAAGTTCATTTCACTCGCTACAAGTTTATATATCTATATTTAATTTCTTTCGAGTTTGTTCTAGAAGTTTCAATTTATTTCAGTAATTTTCAGCTGATTTCACTTTTTCAAAGAATTTCAGCTATTAAGGTGATTTTCGGTTCTTTTCAGTTTGGTTTAGTCATTTTCAATTTATTTTGATTATATTTTGCTTACTTTAACTTTATTTCGATTACTTTCAGTTTATTCTTAAAATTTCCAATTGATGTTAGTAATTTCTAGCAGGTTTCACTTATTTTCAATAGATTTAGGGTTCTTAAGTTTATTTTAGTAATTTTTAGTATCTGTTTTTTTAATGAAACCTAATGCAAATGAATGATTAATTGGAATGTAATGCTTTCCGGATGGCCTTTCAACGGGAATAATATCTTGAAAAAGATACATTCTAGATATAGGATATGCTACATAAAATTACGATTGGGATCCGAAAAGTTGACAACATATTATATTTGAATTAACAATTCACTTCCGGTATAACTATTTTTTTCACATTGTTCCAAATCAATTGTGATCAATTAATTTCTAAGTATCTGTTTTTTAAATGAACTAAATGCCACTTAGAAGAACATAATTATTGGACATGAGCAACAAACTTTATTAATTTAAATATAAATATAATTTTTTTGAGTTCAACGTTATATATTTAAATGCCACTCTGTAGAATACCCTATACCTAAAATGTATCTATTTCGAGATATTAATTTGCTTAGATTATTACAGTTTCCTATAAAATGTCGTATTTATTAAAGCGTGTTACCAATAGATATCGAATAATAGATGTATACTATTAACGCCTTACAAAGTTTTGAAAATATTTTCAAAAACAATTACCGTTCACTTAGAAGAAACAACTACTTCTCGGGCTATATGCCCCGGCCATTTAATTACACTGCTAAGTCAAACGGGGTCGGTATGATCTACAAGATTTAACCAACCATTCTGGTTTGCAATTAGAAGGGACAATATCACTTCTTGTAGATCGGTTTCGACGTATTTGCGCCTCATCAGTACAAGGTAGATATTCTTCGTCCGTGACCTATGTGAGCCTAATCCCGGACCTAAGATGGTACTGAAATCACAATCAATACATATCCTCAAGTAAAGGAAATGTTAAAGTTGTGATAACAGCGACATCTTCACCTTCAACCGCAAACCAAAATTATAATTCACACAAACATCTGTTTGTACTGTAACATGTCTATCGACCTGTTTCGACTTTTAAATTAAAATCGCAAATCCTTCTTTAATTCGCGCAAGTCGCCTCATTAGCCATTTCCAATCTCCAACCCTGACCATAAGACAATTGACATCTGCCAACGGCTGCCTCCATTTTTGCAACGCCACGAGCAAAGCTCCTTTTCGCTATCGACTGTCTTCAAGGCAAGACATACCCTTTTAAATTACCTTTTATCTTTTATTGCTCACCTTCTATATCTTTTTTACCTAAATGGCTGTGGTGGACACCACAGCCTCAAAGATACCGTTGAAATATCAAGACACCAACTAGGACATCCCCTAGTATACCTCCAAATTTACTGACGACCCACCACTGGGATACCTCCAGAACAAGTTTCCCATCCACCCTTCCGGAGGAAAATCAAAAATAAGTACCTACCTAAAAAGTACAAGCCTCATTTTTTTGTTCTTTCCTGGCGGAAATAAAATTAATGTTTTAATTTCTTTTTTCATTTCGAAATCCACCCGGTTATAAGGGCTGAGTTTTTAACTTTTTTAAATAAATATCTTAATTAATTTCTACAAGGTGTTTCCACATTTTTTACCTTAGTTTTCTTTTTATTCAAATTAATTTTTGTTCTTTCGTCGACTTCTAAAAGGTAGTGGCGCACTAAAGCTTCTTATAGTCTCATGCCGGAATCTCTCTCGAGTGGCCACTCTAGCACCCAAGTAATTAACGAACAACTAACTTTTACAGTTACAGTACTATCAATAGATTATTATAGTTGCAGATCATCATGTTAAAAATAAAGGTAATCGCGGCCATTTTTCAAAGGCATTACATTTGAATTAGGTTTCATAATACTGATACCCGCAGAAATTTGCAGCCTGTTCTTAGACTATTTGTTGTGTTTAAGCGATTTGAATACTTTTTAGTAGCTCTTAAGTTTCTTTTAGTATTTTCCAGCTGAATTCAGTTGATTTTAATGATTTTCAGCTAATTTTCTATATATTTTGGTTGTTTTTAGTTATCTTCGGTCAATTTTTGTGAAATTGTTCCAAGTTTTTATTAATTATATTCCGTTGTTCTTAGTTTTTAGTTTTTTTTTTCAGTAGATTTCAGTCCTCTATTAAATCATTTTCATCGTATCTGTTCCGTCCCTGTGTGAAGAAAATTTTAAATATAAATTAGGAAAAGCCCTCTGGAGCACCGCCACGAGCCATATTTACAAAAGGCTAAATGGTATGCTAAGTTGTTGCGGATGACAAAGTGTGACGAGACGTTACACTTTTGTATTTGCTTAGCTCTACACTCCGAGTGTTATTCTATTGATATTACCCTACTTGTGAATATTTATCTTAAAATTGTGTAATCCTGATATAAGCGAAGACATTTGATAGAAAACATATTCACCGTTTGTACGAGTAGGTACACACACACACACACATTTAATTTGGTCTTTTGAAAAATAGAAGCAATTAAAAGAATATTACTACATATTGTACAGAGTACCAAAAAACAAAGAATTTCATTATGAATTACTTAAACACTACAAACATAATATTGTGAAAGACTATAAAAGTTTTTGTTTACCGTGGGTGGTCAAGAGTAGAACTAATAATAGCAAATAAAATAAGCAAATAAATCTGAAAGATTTACGTTTTTGTTGTCACATGCTAGAAAATAGAGTAAAAACAGAATATTGTTTCTTGATTGATTTATTTAGTTCGGCACCACCAGTGAGAGGCTTAGAGACCTCGGCACCTCAGCCTTTAGGCTTTTTGTGCTCTTGACTATACCGTTTATGTGAAGAGACCAGTAGCCCTTATCAGGCTCAACAGTCTTTTCACTAGGTCCTTCATCGAGAAATCCTCCCTTGGATACTCTAGTTATAGGAGAATATATCTCCAATGAGGCAGTGCTTCACATTCGAAGATAATGTGAGAGGCTGTTTCCTCCTCTTCCATGCACAACCGAAAGATAGGATCCTCCCTATATATGCCAATTGTATGCATGTGCTTCCTTAGGGTACAGTCACCGGTGAGAAATCCCGTCATTTTCCTTATCTGGCTCCTGCTGAAGTATAATATTACGTTAGTCAGCGACTCCGAGGGTTTTTTGAGCAGTCGTATGTTTCTGTTTTGGCACGTGTCTCCAGTATGACTGATGTTTAGTTTGAATCCACCAAGATGTTCAACCACGTACAGCAGATTTTGATATTCCAAAAACTGGTTCAGGACCATTGAAGGCAGTTTCAGACCCTAGCTTTGCTAGTGTGTCTGCCTTTTCCTTGCCTACAATACCCTTGTGCCCCGGAACCCACTTAAGAGTCACTCTATTATGGTTTGCCAGGGTTAGAAGTTTTTGTTGGCAGTCCCAGTCCAATCTAGATCTGATCTGTGGACATGCTAAAGATTTCAGTGTTGCCTGATTATCTGAGAATATGAGAATCTTTTGGCCTCTATACCCCCTATCGATGTTCATTTGCAAACACGTGTCGATAGCGTAGATTTCTGCCTGGAATACAGATGCAAACTTCCCCAACGATGCGTGGACATTCCACTTTGGTCTGGCACCATGGACTCCAGCTCCTGTTCCTATGTCAGTTTTAGATCCGTCTGTGACCACATCATTGTTCCTTCCTAACTGCATGCTTCCAACCCATCCCAGTTTAGCTGGATATGGTATGGTTGGTTGTCGTGGCCAACATGTTATCACTTCTCATTTCAAGAAGCGAGTTTGTGATTCTGGAATAACTATGGGTGTTGGTCCCTTCGTGCCAATTCCCATTGCATTCCAGCCTGTATGCAGCCATTCTCGCTTCCGCCTTAACATGCAGAGCAAGAGGCGGAAGATACCATTACCGCAGTCGGGCTGCTTCTCATCGCACCCGTTATGCACAGACAGGCAAGCCTCTGAAGTTTTGATAGCTCCAGTTCGGCTTTCCTCTGATCTGTTTTTGGCCACCAAACTAAGGCTCCATAGGTAACCTCCTCTTGATCTCCTGAATAAGATACAGCTGCACGTTGAAGAGGCTTGGCAGTTTTAGTCTCTCAAGCTTCCTTTTTCTAGTGAAGAAATTGAGCGCAGTTTTTGCAGGGTTGACCGACTATTCTTATCTATGTACGGTGCTGTAGAATATAGTGAAAAAATTTGTAAATGAAAAATATTAATTTTGTATCCTTCAATTTTTGTTTGTCATCTTACCGTTTTGTTAACCATAAACCAAATTATTTACCAACTGTATTTTGTTTCAGCATCTATATTTCCATCTCCGGGATCATACTGGAGTAATCCGAGTGCAAATTTGTACTCTAACATAGCAGCCAGCACACACTCGATCGGTCATCATGCAGGACCACATCTAGGAGCGCCTCCTCTCGGCTCTTATCCACATTACGCATGACCTGCTTCGAGCTCATCGTCAGGATCAGACTGGACTAAGAAGCTGACCATGTAGGATGGGAAAACGCCTGAGATGAGTTATGTTTAACAGTATTTAGAATGAAATCTAAGATTACAAAATACTGGGATTTAAACATATGATATGAATCAACTTTTTTTATCATAATGGCGTCTGTCCTTCAGATGTATCCTCTTCGTAATACCATTCCTCTATACTTTATAGAAATGAATAAAAATTAAATATAAATTTTAATAACACATTTTAAGAATTTTAAACTAAGAAAAATCTGATTACAAATCCGGAAATTTCGAAGGTGGATGACAACGTTTTAAAGGTCAACAAATTTAACTACATTTTGAAAATGTTCTCGGTACCAGCCATCCTTGCCAAATATTAAGATCATACAAATGGAAATAATCTAGTTTTATACAGTCAAAAATAATATAATAAACATGGATGGAATGTCTTACATTTTTATTTGTTACTTATATCACAAGCATCAGTAGTATGGAGAAAAATTTGATTCATATTCAGGGATAAAAGCGGTAACAACATTTTTAACATTTCTTCTTCGCTAAATCTAGTACATTTCAGTCAAATTAAACCTAGTCGTATGTTTAAGTTGTAGACTTAAATTAGAAAATGCAATTTACTAATATCAGTTATTTAAAGGGTTGCGACAGAAAAAAGCATAGAATTTGATTTATTCGGAGTCACTATTTCAAGCAGTTTCTTATGAACAATAATATAAAAATCGGTAGCATACTATTTAACAGGTTTTTTTGTTGGAAAGGAAAAGTGGCACAAGATCTACTCTTTAGCCGCGTTGAGCAATTTTGGTAGGGGTAAATCCATGGAGACTGGATACAAGGAGAACAGAGTTCAGCGGTAGGCAGTAAATAAAACATGGAGACTAGATGGCGCGAGAGTAGCCAAAGATTTAAAAAAAAGAGTGAAGTACGCCGACTGAGTTAACCTCATAAGCATGTGAATTTTTTTTATTGTTCATAGCAATATTTTGCAATACTATATAACGATGTTCAAGAAACTAAGCTCTAACCAAACCTTACACCAGCTATGCGAAATACTTGTTTATTCCTTGAAATTTGCTCAAATCAAGCATAAAGGTATGTATATTGGGGTGACATTCACTGAGACTAGTAGCTCCTTTAGTCCTATTTCCCGGAGGAATTTTAGGACATCTGCAGGCTTAAAGCCTGCTTAGGTAAATGTCCCTCTTCTATCCAATAATCTCTTAGGTGTTGTGCCTTAGGATTCTGAATTGCTGTACAATTCGCAAGTTTGTGGATGGAGGTTTCTTCTTCCATGCCACTCAATCTACTCCTTCCTCCACTATTTTGAGCTTTTTCAGGTGCTCATTCAGGCGACAATGTCCCGTTAGGATCCCTGTTAAAACTCTTTGTGCAGTTTTACTTTGACTTATGCATTCATTTGATATCAACAGGTTCTAGTCACCCAGAGAATGTTTGATTGTCTAAGTTCTACTAAATCTTTCCAAAAGCATAAAAGGTAACCTAATGCAAATAAGCAAACCCAACATTTACATAACTTAATATATTAAATCTGCTGTCGATGCGTCAATAACTTTTGACCCACTAGTTATAGTAGCGCCACCAATTTACTTCCTTTCGACGGACACTTTTTATATACAGAGTTTGTGCTCCTCATATCTAGTCTCCATGGTTATATACCAGGAAATAATTTATACAGGGGAAATATTCTAGTCTTGCTCCAGGTAATCTAATATCTCCAAATGGTATCACTCAAACTAAAACTTTACTATTATTTTTGTTATTTTTGGGAAATTAAGCCACAATCCTTTTTTATATTTTCATTCTAAGGTATCGGTAGCGATCCTGGTACCGTTATCAAAAATTATTAAACGTTTTTAAAATGTTGTCTATCTATGAGATAGGTAACTGGAAAGCTACCGAAAAGTTGAAATAAAAATATAAAAAAATATTGTGGTTTAATTTCCCAAAAATCAAATTTACCCAAATTTCCATCTGCTATGCTATGGGCGTAGGGGGCAACCATTAATTACGTGAGCTCAGTATAGGGGGGAGGGGCCCAATAAAATCTCATTTAAACCGAGGGGGGGATAATCGAAAATCTCACGTCAACTTCAAAAAGATATTAAAAAAAATGATTTTGATTGTTCATTTTGCCTGCTAAAATAAATATCATGGTTATTAATATCATTTAGTACGAGAGTATTATAAAAAAAAATTGGTTCGGGTATTTAAAAGAAAAGATAATTAGTTCAAGCAACGAATGAAAAATAGCGGACATCATGTAGAATCCAATTTTGGCAAACTTGTAGGGGAAGGTGTTCTTAACAACATACTAAAAGTACTAAGGGGTGGGGGTGAAGCTAAGAGTGGGGGGGGTCTCTAAAGGTGCCTCTTTTCAGTTTTTTGTTAATAACTCGAAAAATACTGCCTTTAGCGAAAAAATGTCTATATACTAAATTAATCTGCATAAAATTGTCTATAAAAAAAGTTGCATACACTTTTTTGCTTGGATCAATGCTTAAGGAGATATGGAGGGGGGAAATGGAAAATTTTAAAAAGTTTTTATTTTTAAAAATGAAATGTTTATTGTTAAAAATAAAATGTTTGTAGTTAAAAATAATATGTTTATTGTTGAAAATGAAGTAATTAGTGTTTAATGATGTATTTTGAACATTAAATTTCGTCGAAATCTAAATTTTTTCAAAACGGTGTCGGATGCCACAGGGTCGTTCGTTTTTACTGGGTTAAGGATTCCATCATCTCCCTTGACCCAACCCCATTGGATAAGTGGTAGGGGGTTGCCGAGCCACTGTTGTATCTGTAAGAAAGTAATGAGACCAACGTAAGAATTCATCACAAATCAATATTTGTAATTTAAAGAAAGTAGTAGGTATTTAAAGCCACATGTAAATGGATTTACCTGTAGATATACTCTGAGCGAGTGTTGCTTTGAAGTTCTTCTGGTTGGAGGAAGAGTGGACTTGTCTGATTTGGGCTTCGTTGACGCTTTCAAAAATGCCGTTCAGGTTGTCTTGATGAGCAGGCGCTTTGTATACAGCCAAAAAAAGCTTCTCGTCAGCCTGTTCAATATACTCAGGTGATGCTGAGGGATCCTTGAATATTGCTGATATCTCTTGAGTAAGGACAGGATTTACTGTGAAGAGCTTAGCGATTCCCACTTTACTCATTCCATGTATCGCCGAGGTGGTGTCGCATCCGGAGAAGCTATGGAGAAGGAGAATCGTTTTGACGATTGGAAGTTGTTGAAGTTGCCGCACTGAAAACAATTTGGTCTCCACATTCCCACGGCCTGGCTTCATGAAGTACATATTGATTGATTGTGATGCCAATCCAATGAGGAGAACTATCAAGTCCACATCCTCCCCAACTATTACTACAGTTGGATGTACAGCAGCTTTATCCAGCCCGCACCTCACAATAGCGCTGTCAGCATCTCCTGTAGCAACAGAGCTGCTTTAATTTTCTCATGAAAACTTTTTTTTTTCATTCTCCCTTTTCACCCTCCATATCTCCTTAAGCATTGATTCTAGCAAAAAAGTGTATAGAACCTTTTTTATAGAGAATTTTATGTAGATTAATTTAGTATATGAACTAAATAGAGGCAGTATTTTTCGAGTTATTAACAAGAAACTGAAAAAAGGGACCTTTAGAGACCTCCACCACCATAAGCTTCCACCCCACCCATCAGTACTTTTAGTATGTTGTTAAGGACATCTTCGCCTACAAGTATGCCAAAATTGGCTTCTACATGAATGAATTATTTCCGCTATTTGGTATTTTTTGGTCTTCGTTGCCTGGACCAAATAGTATAGGCAATGTATCGATTATTCCCAACGCACGGATTCTCCGAGTTACGACAAGTACCGAGCGCTACTGCGAATAATGAAAATAAATTAAGTTTAAAATATTTTTAGTGTCAATCTCACGTAAGGGACCCCCCTCCCCCCAGGCAAATCTCACAAAATCTTACCTAAGTGGGGGGAGTAGTCTAAACTGACCGAAAAAGAGCTCACGTAATTAATGGATGCCCCCGTACGATAAAATATTTATAAGGGGTTAGAGTTAATATGAAAAGCTCAAATTTTCATGGAATTTTTTTTGGCATTTCCAACAAGATTTTGAGTTGAGAGCGGAAATTAAAAATAGGTCCTAAAAAAAGCATCCCAAATTACCAAATGTTTAAGTTTATTACGTTTTTTACAAGTTTTTGCCGATATTCTCAATTAAAAATTCCTTGGTAAATATTCGAAAGCTCGGAAAATGAATTCTTAAAAGAGTACCCTAGAGGTTTGTTTCAACTGGCATTTAGGAACCATTCTGGAATCGTGTCGAGTACTGTATAGTGCGCAAACTCGTATTAGGGATGGACACATCAACTTTATCACCCCTTCCAGAAGGTAGTTTTTGTACCGTCCCAAGAACGATACTATAATCAGTTGGATTGCGAAAGAAATACTGCACTTGGGCGAACGATTCCTACCTAGAACGGTTCTATCGCCAGTTGGAACGATCCTTATAACTGCTGAATCCAACTTTCACAGTTCCATTGTTTTTTAAACAAACTGGAAAAACCTAAAAAATATTTTGTGTTGTCGGATCTTTTAGATAATGGTATGGTTGAATGTATACGAAGTTAATTGCTGAATATTTCCGAAAATCCATATCGTTTAATAGTTCACAGAGGACTTGAAATGTTAATTATATTGTAACATGATTCAACTGATTTGAAAGTATTTCACAACTCCTACTATCTATTAAAATATCTAATAATTCAAACATGAGCATAGCTCTATGATTATCGGATTCTAGTCAGTTTTAAATATTACAATGGAAGTAAATATATGTATAGTTTAAAAACTGTAGTTGTAAAAGCAGTGCAATGTTCTGATTGTAAATAGATTCTAGTAAAAGTGTGTAAAAAGGCAAACAACCGTATAACCGGTAGTCTGTGATAACATTTTAACTACGTGTTTTTTGCAATATATAGGTAACTAGATGTAGGTATTTTTGATCGTTTCTAAAACCTGTAGGTTTTTATAAGCAAAAATATGTTTTCTACAACCGTTACTTAAGATCCTTTTCAAACGTAGATTCTGAATCCCAAATACAGTAAGCGAGATTCGGTATCGCATGAAAATTCTTGCCCATTCTGAAAGGGACGTTCAAATGGAGTCTTTCATACGTAGCCATTTGTGGAATGCGGTGGATTCAAAAATTTTTATCAACCACTGGCGACAGCAACTAATTATTACTACTAATTATTTAGCATAAAACAGTATTTGGGATATTCCTAAGCATATGTTTACCATCACTATAAAAAACAAGAATGTTGGATGGAAGTGTGTTGAAATGCACACGTATTGCACTAGATCTGACTAATGCGCACAAGCTATTTTGACAGATAATGCGATACAGAAGCTGGCAAGAATTTTCATGCTATTCCGAACAGAGTTCGAGAACTATCGACAGCCGTACCATCGATAGTTATCGATAGTTTTTTCTAAACCATCGATAGTTTTCGATATTCTGCAAGACTAGTAATTTTAAATAATTTACGAGTACCTACAGGTTATATGTAATGTTATGCTAACTTTATAACAGTTAAAGTAAAGTTCACTTCATTAAAAAAACAAATGAGGTGACATGTGACAGGACAGACAGGTGGCGGTTGGTGAGAGGTAAAAAAGTTAAAACAGAAAATATGCCACGAAACGACAAAGTCAGAGATAAAACACGAAAACAGATATTTCGTCTTCTTTTTTCCTCCTTTGTTCATTTCAAAACATGTTTCGATATGGTGTGTGTCCGCGCATATACCACTATCGAATACTATCGATAACTTTTCAAAACTATCGATTGTGTTCGATAGTCATAAACATCGATAACTATCGATAGCGCTATCGATAGTTCGCGACCTCTGCTTCCGAATCTCGCATACTATCTCTGGGATTCAGGATCTACGTCTGAAAGTGTTCTTGTTTTAGGTGAACATTCCTTTTACTTTTTATGTAAATATTTTGGTTGTGGAAAAAATATACTATACAACTTGTACGTAAAATTTATTTTTTGACTTATGCGACAATATTCACATCCGTCAAAAAATAAAGATACTCAGTTTCAGATTTAACTAGCTGCTTCATAATTTATAAAAGCTCATAGGGCAATTAATACGACATCGTTTCAAGCTACAACAATAATAGTAACGTAGTGTGTTAACAAATTGTATCGTTGACAATATACAGGAATCTGATCGTCCTGAATGTAAAGCTACCATAAAGCACGTTATTCAAGATTTTTTTGAATGTGATTGCACTACAAATTTGTTGTAAATAAGATGCGAACACACACGTTAAGATTGTCCTGTCCAAGTTTTACTTTTAGGTATCTTTTGTTGTCTATTGTCATTTTAACCTTCCTTTTCGGGCGCTCTAATACTGCTAAATTTTTCTAAATTAGGTTTGTATGAAGTATTGATTTTTACATGTGACATTCGCACGAGCGTTTCTGCGCTAAGTCTGAGAGAGGAAAGTGTAAACGCTGTCTCCTGTCTGGTCTCTCTGAATCTATCGCTAAGGAAGAGGCGAAATGAAATTCCTTTGAAGCCGCAGATATATTGAAGAATTATAATTTGAAAACAATAAATGGTGTTAAATAAATGGTTTAAACGATAATTCTTATCTCTGGTAAGTTATGTTACATTAATTCAAGACATAGAGATCAACTAAACTGTCGATGTGTTTGGATTTTAAATGGAACGACATAGTAATTCATATTTTAACATGGCGCAAGCTTATAAAAAAATGAATATCTGTTCTTCCTATTGAATTTTGCAAACGTTACTACTATTCACTTACTTGTTGTTTGATTCCTAAATTCTCATCTTTCTATTGCCTAACATAATATTTGTACAGAATTCAAAGATAACCAAATTTACTCTAGGTTCATAAGAACCCACGTTCATAAAGTCAACCCTGAGAAGTGAATCTTTTATTGTCTCAATATTGCAATCACAAACGGCTGGAAATTGGAAGACCCATGCAAAGTGTATAAAAAACGTTGAAACAGAATCTCTGTGCATGGGTCGTTCATTTTTTAACCGTTTGTATTTGCTCTATGAACATTTTAGAAGGAAAATATTCGAGTTGAATATTTATATTTATTTTGAAAAAACTAAAGCTGGATCCACAATCTGTAACAATTTGATTTCCCGTATGTTGTCAACTGATGTTTGCATCTGAGATGTATATTTTTTTAAGAATGGTAGAATAGAAGGTTATTTTCGGGGGTAATATAACTAGTGTTTCGATTATTATCGACGATAGGCCGAGTTAGAGCCGATGAGGATTGAACGAGTGTGCAGCACGAGTTCAATCTTCTGATGGCTCTATCTTCGATAATTAATCGTAGCACTGGTTATATTTGGGTAGAGAATATAATTAATGTCATCAGTCTGGTTCTTGATGCATTCTCGGTGAATTTTACGCAGCAATATTTTGAACGTCAAAACTGACAGTACCCATTTTTTTTTCATTAGTGGGCTATAATAATGAACAATGCGGTGATAGAACTATCATCAGTTTGATAGCCTCTTACTACTTCATTTCAGTTTCAATTAAAATCGTAGAAAAAGGGTCAAATGACACATGAATTGTATTCTCAACTGAATATATAGCAGCTTGCTTTAGTACCTATTCTTTTCAATAAGTATAAAAAAGTGTTCACTACTTAAACACCGAAAACAACGATGAACTTCCTTTATTAATCATGTAGGATTAGTGGGAGTGGTTTCCACCAGATGCCGTAGTGCTAACATTAAAAATTAATTAGCTTGAGATAGATGTTATCAAATTTTGAAAGAATAATCAAAATTTGATGGTTATTTGGATTAAACCAGGAAAACAAAATCTCTATTTAAAAGTTGATAATTTCACCCAGTATATCGACTGCAGTTATCACAACCAAATTCTATTCTAAGACTCGCAAAACAAAATTATATAAAACTATTAAGAAATTATGAGGCAATTAGGCAATAAACATTGGTAGAGAAAAAACTTGATGTACTTTTTCCATGAACAGTTTTTATTTGTACGCAGTAAATATCAATTTCGTTAAAAAAAACATTTTTAAACACCGAATAAAGAACCCTACAGTAACACTAATCGCGACCTACCTACTGATCAAAGTGTTTATTGCAGCGATTTTAGATGATACAGAATTTTGAATATAAACATTGATATTGGACTCGAAAACAGGATTTCCTGCAATTATCATTATCCAATAGCAGTGGGGGTGCCTTGGAGAGCAAGCCTCTCCCAGAAATTTTCCAGGAAATAATATTTTTCATCCCTTTTACTTATTTTCAAAAGTAATTCAAATATTTCGCGCACCAGTATCAAGACTCTCCGTAATGTAAATTTTAATTACGCCTATTTTCAGACCACATACGCGCAGGAGGCGCAGTTCATCTGGATCCGTATCTTTGAACGTTCGACCAAATGCTCCCACGTATTTCATGTGATGGGAGTGGATTTGTTATCTTCGAGCAGTATCTTCGAAATCTCGAATGTTCGACTTGAAATCGAATGAATTTATCGGTCGTATGAGTCAGAAAAACAAATAAACATAACCTGTGTGTGGCTGTAGCGTGTAGATCATAGCAATCATTATACTTTTAATAATACTACTGAACAAAAATGAACGCAGATGAAGCTGCTTTTAAACTACTCTACAGTACACATCAGATCTACGAAGTTGTTCGTCAGTGTGTTTGGAATATATTGCTATTGAACTTTCGAGTAACGTTCGATTCGGGTGAAATCATTCGTACGTACAAAAACCATTCGACGTTCTCGCGAACAGTCGAACGTTCAAAGATACGGGTCCTGTTTTCCTGTATACGGACGATACAGACCCTTTATTATATGGTTAATATAGAAAAGTAGTAATTGTTGCCTAAATGTGCCATTATAGCATTTCATTACGAACGTTACACCATAGGAGACAAGTATCTTCGGTAACACATATTTATATGCTCATTTGCAGTTTTAGTGCAGTTTCTGGAATTATGACACATTGGACAAACCAGACGAAATTAGATATTTTGAGAATATTGTGGACTAACTGATTAGCAATATTTTTGGTATAATTTATATTTAATAACTTAAAACAATCCTTTCGTACGAAAATATGGACGATAAAATATGTTTTAATTAGTTTGTCAGAATCTGTCAATAATATTAGTACCATTACAAAATAAAATGTATTGACTGAAAGAGTTAAGAATCGGGTATTTATTTTTTCTTAAATAATACTTCCTTGTTCTTGAGAAAATCTGTATTTTTGTGTAATTTGATTTTTTATCAAAATCCAGAAGTGCCAGGAAAACGTACACTGATAATTACAAAAAATCCTAGTTTTCTTCACTTACTATAAAAGAGTTAAGAGTTACAATGTTCATGAAGTTTATATTCAATACGATGTACTGTTAACGGTTAATAGTTTTTTTCCAGGAGGTTCATATTTCGGATAAGATTATTGCGGGGTCTTTGTACAGGTTGTATCTATATTTATTCATATCGTGTCTGGTAATTTTACGTAACTGGTATTATTTTGCTCCACATTTGATGGTTTTACATACCTCCATCTTGCGGTGGATCGTATTGTGGTGCGATCTAGCGGCGCGTGTCGAAAGTAGGTATGAGGTAAAAAAGTAGGTGACCAGAAACTGTAATTTGTGCGCCACCTTCTACATTTCACTCACGTAATTATAAACTAGATATTTTATTGTTCCTGTAGAAATCCGAGACAGACACACCTTAAATATATTTGTGATATTAATAGAATCACCAAAACAATATAGTCACATAGTCTATGTTTAGATTAACATCAAACATCATTAAAGTAACCATAAATTTGAAGAAGAAAGCCCTGCAAGGGCTCACTGAATAAGTCTGTTGTTTTCTCCACTTGACGAATCTTATTTGAAAATAATATTACGCATATTTGTGTGCGATTTTATCGCCTATACTATTAGAGATATATGTGACGCCTTTGTTTCATTTTTTTAAATGTAAAAGATATTACTGAAATTTCAATAAGAAATAATGCAAAGTCTTTTTGGAAATTTGTAGCTAGTAAACGTGAAAATAACACTATACCCGACTTAACGACTTTTAATACCGTGGAGCTGACATTGCTTACTTGTCCTCAAATAACTTTTCATCGGTGTATACTAATCTAACCTAAACTGTAATGTTGACCACATCCAATCTAAACTGAATATATCTTCATATCATATCCATATTTCAAAAATATATGAAAAACTTTCATCATTAAATGTCAATAAAGGACATGGGCCAGATGGAATCTCGCCTCTATTTATTAGAGAATTCAGTTTTATACTTTCGCGACCACTTTTTCATATTTTTAATAAATCCCTAAGCATAGGCTGTTTTCCTGAGTTTTGGAAACTTTCCTACGTCACACCAATATATAAATCTGGTAGCAAATCTGACATTAAGAACTATCGCCCCATATCCATCCTTACTACTATTCCAAAGGTTTTTGTAAGTATTATTACTGATTTTCTCGCTTATGATTGTTCTGGGATCCTAAATTTCCAGCAATTTGGTTTTACTTGAGGTAAATCGGCAGAATTGAGTTTGTTAACTTATGTTGATTTTCTGTCTGAAGACTTGGAAAAGGGATTACAAGTTGATTCAATTTACACCGACTTTTCCAAGGCGTTTGACAGAGTTAACCATCAGCTTTTGGTCCAGAAACTAAATTCATATGGCATATGTGGTTCCATGTTGAAGTGGTTTAATAGCTACTTAATTGACAAAACTCAACAGGTACGAATAAATCATTTCTATTCTCATGCATTTTCTGTTACCCCAGGGGTCTCACTTGGGTCCATTATTTTTTAATATTTTTATCGACGATATTACTAACTGTTTTCATGAGAGCAGCGCCCTTCTATTTGCAGATGACTTGAAATGTTTTAAAATAATTAACAAATGTGTAGATGCCTCATTGTTGCAAGTAGAACTATCTAACCTGTCTACTTGGTGCTCATGTAATGGCATGGATCTCAATACCTGTAAGTGTCATGTAATTAGCTTTCATCGCACACATCATACAATAGCATTTAATTATCACATTAATGGTCAGTTGCTAGATACTGTCAATCAGATTAGGGATTTAGGAATTACTCTCTTAGTTTCAATTGTCACATCACTATTGCCATAAAAAATCAATGAAAATGTTGGTTTTTGTAAAAAGAACAACTCGTGAATTTACCAACATAAATACTATAAAAGTTCTTTACTTTTCGTTAGCTAGGTCTCATCTTGATTATTGCTCATCTGTTTGGTCCCCTCACTACTTAACTGACATAAAGAAGATTGAAGTTAATAATTGAAACCATGATTGAAACATTGATGCAAGATTGACATTATGTAGTGAATGAAATTTAGATGGCTGCACACTAATTACATTTTTAGACGACGCCATCTGAAAGTTGCTCGTTCTGTATTCATTTACATACCGGAAGTTGCGTTTTGAGTGTTCCATGTAGTGAAAGTGACAGTTCCGTACTGCAAAACACTTTCGGGACGCTCTGGAGTAGACAACTTTAACTTCCTTAAATGTGACTCTAGCCACTTCAATGTTGACAGTTGACAGTTTCACTTCGATGATTTTGCATAACCTTAAATTTTTAATTTTCTGAAATTATTTGTTTTATCCGAAGTTTTGTCTAAATTAATGAATAACAATGAATGATGATGAAAAAGAAAACATCAGCGATGAAGAGTTACTCGAATCCACGCCACTTGATCTCACCGAAGAAAGCAAAATCTCTATTATTTATTTTCTTTCCTCAGTGTAATTGAAAAAGTTTTGGATCTTATGCGTCGTCTAAAAAATGTTGTGTACGCCGCGGTTGAAATACTACTTTGTTGGACTCGTCTGTAGCTCGCCTTGCAATTTTCAGACTCGTCCAACAAAGTAGCACTTTCAGTCCTTGGCATACAATAGTTATTTACATTACAAGCTGCGAAAGCTTACTTTTAGGTGCGAGGTGTATTCAAATAGCCGAGGCGAAGCGAAGCGTAGCCGAGGTTATTTGAATACTTCCGAGCTCGGAAGTATTCAAATAACCTCGGCTACGCTTCGCTTCGCCTCGGCTATTTGAATACACCTCGCACCTAAAAGTAAGCTTTCGCAGCTTGTAATGTAAATAACTATTTCAGACTACATACTTTTTAACTTACATACTTTCGACCCGTGCCGCTAGATCGCACCACAATCAAGCCACCGCAGTATGGAGGTATGTAAAACCATGAATTACATTTTGTGATGGTTTGACAAAATCGTATTTTTGGGGCTTCATTATAAACCAATTAAACAACTTGAAATAGCAAAATAAAGCAAACATAAACAGCACAAAGCTTTCAAAGATAATTGATTACCACAGATAATCATTTATTTTTTTACATCAATTTGGATAAATAAGTTCAAAACATTTGAGTTAGTGCTGACCGAGAATACCTAATAACCTTTGAAGGTCTTATGTGTTTTTTAAGGTTAAACCATATAATTTTATGTGAAAAAAATAGATTTTCATGTTCGTACATGAGCCACATTATCTAGCCAAGGGATATGACACCAGACGAGTAGTCGGTGTAGATGTAGATGCCGGTGTCGAGTGCAGTGAAAGTTTGTGTATGGAGAGAACATTATTTTCAAAGATGTACCACAGTTTGTTTAGACGCGATCACATTTTTGTGGCTCGTGTGGTTGAACTATTAACTCGATCAGTCAAACTTTCAGTATTCAAAAACAGTATTACACGAATATAAAAAATAATATAGATTCAAATTAGACCAAAACAACAATTCAATAATGTTTAATTTACATGAAACATGTAATTTAACAGTTTGGAAAACTTTAATTGTCCACAAAATTTTTCGTATTCAATGTAAAAAAATGTTACCAATATCGTGTTAATGTACATCAATATTTATATTTCACCAGTCCCTGAATATACCTTTGTGTACTGAAAAATTATTTCATACAATGTGTATTTTGAAAAATCAGTTATTTGGTATTACCAGAGTAAAGAGAAGTCCAATAGTTTCAGTAGGTGAGAAGTAAAATGTTTTAACATATAAAAATATTAAAGATACTGATTAGGTATACAGATTGCGAAAATCCCTTTCTTACAATGCGACTCATACAAGTACGACAAGGAAAATATGAGCAAAACTACGTGAAAGAGAGAGAAGACTTGTTAGCCCAGCGATCAGTCCCCTCTACCAAAACAGTTGGGCGTGTGTTCATCGCCCCACTATTTCAACCGCTGTTGCCAGAAGCTCAGATTAATTTGTAAAAATGATATTTTTGTCACGATATCGTCAACTTTTTTTCGAGCTCATGCACTATTAGGTAAAATTAAACACTTTCATCCGGCAACAGTGTCCTTTACATGGAGAACTCACATTTAAACTGACTAACAAGTCTACTCTCTCTTTCACGTAGTTTTGCTCATATTTTCCTTGTCGTACTTGTATAAGTCGCATTGTAAGAAAGGGATTTTCGCAATCTGTATGTATAAGGTATGCTTTATCTGTACTCGTATGGAGAACCGGACCTTACTTCTGAAACAATAGAAATTTTAGATTGAGAGGTTCTAGATTCATAGATATTCAAAATAGAGCAGCTGTACTCCAAAGTAAAAAGTCCATAGTATAAGCGGTTTTTAGATTTTCGTGATTTGAGGTACACTTAACTCCATAAACCTTTATCGGAAATACTCTCAAGTTAAGCATATCAATAAACAGTAGACTCGACCTCAGCTAAAGTAAATGATAAAATATTCTTTTTACTTATCAAACTCAGTAGAACTGATGAGATTATAAGGGAGTGAACTACAAGATAAATTCCATAACGGCGTATCAATGAAAAGGCGATTTTTGGCGAGTTACTGGATATACCCCAACGGTTATTTTCAACAAATACTCACTGAAATGAGTCGGTTACAATAACTGGTGGTAAATGTCTTCATCTACCGCAATAAGAACATATGATTTTTCATAATTCAAGAATTCGTATTTTTTTCTGCTCTATAATTATATCCGCACTTAAAAAACGACGGCTGTACTCAATTCAACATAACCTCTCAACAATTAAGATATTACATTTCAAAACAAGAGTGGGGGTGATTGATTGATTGATTGATTAACTAAAGTTATCACCGTGGTCACTGGTTTGACATTTTAGATGTTACCGTTTAGGATAAAAATTAGAACGGTTTTAACTTTTTATACCAGTTACTTGCCAAAAATCGCCTAATATGTGGGATGACAAATCACAGATAACTTTAATTGTTTGTTTTATCGTAAATATATTGACCTTACAAAAAAAAGAGTGTGCTCCATACCACACAACTGAAGTAAAACTTCTAAAATATTTAATGTATTGAACAAAGTATTAATTTATAAAATTGTTCAAGAACGAAATGAAATTACAAAATTATAAAGAAATCACCGTTCGCGTAACGCTAGCAAACTCGCAAACGAACTACTGTCTGAGATATATATATATATTTCATGCACTGGCTATGAGAGGAAGAGAGAAAGAAAATGTGCGCGCGCACTTCTCTCTCTTGCCCCTAAAGTAATATCGGAAAGTTAACTCTCTCTCTTTCTATTTTCACTAACTCATACCTCCCTCTCAACTTTCGTTCGCCTCGCCCGATCACACTTTTCGTAACGCTCTCGTCACGCATTCACCAGCTCACTCCCCAAGTCAAGCGTGCGGAAAAAAGTTTTACTTCAAAAATAAGATTTGTATTATTTTCATAGAATATAAAGAAATTTATCGAAATCCACAGACATGTTAATTTTACTTTATCTTCAAAAGAAACATAAAGAAATCTTTTTTCAGTACAATAAACCAATAAATTATTAGTGTGTACATAAAATGTATAATAAATAATAATGTAGTTATATATGTTGTAGGGCTTATTAGGAACTATCCTAAAATTAAAATTTAGATGAGATATTATTGTTCACCAAAATATCATAGATATAATATAATATAAAACTAGTCATGTAATTTATGTCAAAAAGGTCATTCTAATACAGGGCCACACAAAAATTACTATGGTAATATAAAATGTATAAATGTTGTGTATTTATTATAAAAAATATAGTCCATTACCAAAAATTAATTTTTTATTTCTCCTTCACCTTCAACTGCCTCAGTGACTTTTTTGCCGAAAAATCTATATACATTTATAAATATAGACAATTACAGAACACGTGATTCTGACAGTCGACAATTTTTGCCAAGGAGCAAAAAAGTTATCTTTTGAAAGTATGAAGCTGAAGGGTTCATTCTCATTGACAGTAAAAGACGTTGAGGATAGTATTAGAACTTTTGATGTTAGAGACAATTATCCAGTGCGAAAATGGATTGAAGATTTCTAAGCTGACAGAATGGAAAGATATTTATTCAGTCAGAAAGAAGTTAATTGCGTAGTTTGAAGTGAAAGTTAGTAGTGCTCAAATACATTATGATGACAAGGAAAAAGCGTACAAGAATATGAGCGGTGACAAAATAGCAGCAAATTTTACCAGCAAAAATTTTGAGAACTGTTCAATTTGCGGTTTCAGTGGCGTGCAGAATATATATTGAATCAAATTCATATTTCGGAGAGCCACCTTGATATTCTATGAATAGGGGTATATTGGTGTGAAGGACACACTGTTTGGAGGGAATTTACTTATGATCGGGAGCAAGGGTTGCAACGTCACTCCTAAAATTAGAAAAAAATTGTAACTTCCAAAGGAAACGAGAAGCCAAGTTAATATTTGGAGGGTAGAAGCATATAATTGTTGGAAATACACTGTTCAGAGGAAATTTGCTTACGAAGGAGAACAAGGGTTGAAACGTCACCCCTTATGTTAGAATAAATTATAACTTCCAGAAGCCAAGTTAATATTTGGTGGGTAGAAGCATAATAATGTTGGAAACACACTGTTCAAAGGAAATTTGCTTACGAAGGGGAACAAGGGTTGATACGTCACACGCTTCTACCCTCCAAATATTAACTTGGCTTCTCGTTTCCTTTGGAAGTTACAATTTTTTTCTAATTTTAGGGGTGACGTTGCTCCCGATCGTAAGCAAATTCCCTCCAAACAGTGTGTCCTTCACGCCAATATACCCCTACTCATTGAATATCAAGGTGGCTCTCCGAAATATGAATTAGATTCAATATATATTCTGCACGCCACTGAAACCGCAAATTGAGCAGTTCTCAACATTTTTGCAGGTAAAAGTTGCTGCTATCTTGTCACCGGTAAGAATATGTAATGTACCTACTAATAATGCGAGAAATCGGAAGTAGAGCAGATAGAGTCTGAAGTTTTGATTCAATATATAATTGATGGTATTATACAGGATGATACATCGAACAAACTTATTTTGTATGGTGCAAAAACGTTTGGTGAATTCAAAGAAAAGGTGAAATTATATGAACAAATTAAAACTTCGAAAACTTCATATATCAAATAAATGTCCAGAGAAGAATATTGTGACGTGAAACTGCATAAAATCGACTTTTGCTGTAAATTGGTTGGATTTTGGAGCAAAACTGTTTGATTCACCTCTGGGAATATTACTTACTCATTTTACCTAAACAAACAAAAGTAAACCTACATTTTTGATGGTTTTTTGGCATTCTTAGTATTATAAGTTATCACAGAAGAGATTGTTACTCAGTTTTATAATGAGTTTTAAGTGAGTTGCAACAGTATCGGAAGATATTCAGAAAAAATTAAAGTAAGTAAAATCGAATCAAAATTATTTTTATCCTTCAATGAAGCGAGAATCCGTAAAATAGGAATAATTTTCAATGATGTGAATGGAAATGTAGCAGGAAGGTTACACCTAAAGAACCATAACCATTGCTGATTTCTGAAGTTTGTTCTTTTTTTATATTTATAAGTTAACCGTTCACATTTGATGATGGCGAATGCTAACTGTCACTCGTTACAAAGCCAATTCTGAAAAGTCACTAAAAAGTTACTAGATTTTCTCAGTGTTGCCTTGTACGCAATGCGTTAAGCGGTGCTTGAGCTGCAGCGGTGCAACAAGTTAAGCACAATTTTCAAAAGGCGTGCTTAAATTCCAAACAATGGAAACCGACATTATTCTCTTTCCGCCTGGAAACAGTCGATACCGGCATAGTTATTTAATGTCGCCACATAAATGGTTGGCTTTGAAAAATTGTGACCTTGAACACAGCATAAAAAACTATATCTTCTAATACTAGTTGTCAAGGATAATTCTTGAGCTGCAGTTGTTTGCCGTACACTTTTAGAAATTAAAACACAACGTTTTCACCTTAATTTTAATTCGAATTTCGAAACATTTCAGAGCATCAGTGCTTATCATTCAACAGCTGAATGCATAAGAGAGCGAGACAACAGTAAACTTCTGTAAAATGTCCGAAGGATTTGCCCTGTTGTCACGTCAGTATAAAATCATTAGATATAGAAAATTATTTATAGTTAAAGTAATTTACAATTCTTAACATGCCCCCCACCTTGAAAGGGTTCCTTTCAACACATAACTGTTGATATAACAATAAACTAAAGGTACATAATTGTTGATATAACCTATACATTAATGTTTAATGAGCACTTAAGAACTTCTAAGTCTTCAAGTTCATTTGGTAATGGACAAAGCTTAGATATATAGGTCTTTTGATAACGCCTCGGGTTGTTTTTACTGAAGCGACCCGACACTGTTTATCAAGTCCTGGATGAAGCACTGTAACACGACCGAGTTTCCAGCTGAGCGGAGGGACATTATAATCACGTATCTGGACCAGTTCACCAACTTGTAGGTTTCTTTAAGGATATGTCCATTTCAGTCGTTGTTGTAGAAATATAACATACTCTTTTGACCAGCGTTGCCAAAAGTGTTGGTAGATCCTCTGTATATATTGGAACTTAGAAAGGCGATTGTCAGGTACATCTCTGACATCCAAGTCTGGGAGTGCAGTAAGTCGTCTTCCAATCGGGAAGTGAGCTGGTGTTAGGACATCATAATCAAGGGGATCAGCAGAAATATGGACTAAAGGACGGGAATTTAACGTGGCTTCAATTTGGGTCAATAGTGTATAAAAACTCTCAAATGTCAGTGATGCATTTCCCATCACTCGTTTCATATGAAATTTGCAAGCCTTTACCCCAGCCTCCCAGATACCACCAAAGTTAGGGGACTTTGCTGGAATAAACTTCCAGTTAATGCCTTCATTTTCCAAAGTTTCAATAAGTGTATTATTCTGAGTTTTCAAAATTTTGGCAAGTTCTTTTAATTCAGAATTTGCCCCAACAAAATTTAGGCCATTATCGGACCAAACAAAAGCTGGTTTGCCTCGTCGAGACACAAATCGTCTAAATGTAGCGATAAAGGCTTCAGAAGTTAATTCTGAGACTAATTCTAAGTGAATGGCTCGAGTTGAGAAACATATAAATAGACATATGTAACATTTTACTAGTTTCGCGCCTCTTCCCTTTTTATCCTTTAAATTAAAGGAGCCAGCATAGTCAACACCAGTTGTGTGAAAGGGTGGTGTAGGTGTTGCACGGGCCTTGGGTAAAACACTCATAATTTGGGTAACAGATTTAGGTTTAACTTTAAAACAAATAACACATTTATGTACAATATTTTTGGCAAGATTACGCCCTCCAATTTTACTATCATGGCAACATACTTGAAACTACAACTCCTGCGGTGCCGGATACTTAAACATCTGTCCATCCCTGTTTTTTAAAGCTGGACTAATTTACGGTTTCAGGTACCCTTGCTAAACAGGGTTACTCTTCTAATCTAGAATATAAACTAAGTACATAATTCACTATTTCTTTCTGTAAATATAAAAGTCACACCAACGAAATTATTGATAAAGAAATATTGTCAAGCAAAACAAATTCCACTAAATCATATTCTTTTATATAAACATAGAAATAAATGCTAATCAAAGTTATAAGTTAAAGAATAGCGACCCTCCGCAATCTAAAATGAAAATTTCGAGAAAATAGAGGGTTAGAAATCCATGTATCAATACATTATTACGTCATTATGCGGCGCGTGTCGCTTGACAGGCATATGTTTCACGCACGATTTCACAGCTACACGAGTATTATTATAGACTCACTTCACATCCCTTATCCCGATATTCATTTTTTCCTTGCACTGGCGTGCTCCTACACTAAGAAAGGGAAAGATACTAATATTTACAGGGCGATTATAATTTAAGAAGCAGTATACAGTACAAAGATGCAGCTTTGGTTATGAACTTTTTATGATACGTTTTGTTAAAGATGAAAACCGTAATGATGAATTGGTAAGAAATATTGTAAATGTAAAAATAATATATATTTGTATGTAACTTGTAAGATGAATTCTTGAAGTAAAGATTATACCTCGCTGCAATAGGTATAACACATAATTGTAACTGATCCTCGCAATAATTAATTAAGACCGCAACCTCAACTTATTGAAGTTATACCATCGTACATCAACTAACGACAAGTAGATTCACTTGCGTCGGAACGTTTGAAATTTTTGGCACATCGTCTCTCTGGCGCCATACTCGCCCGTTATCATAATACAACAATTACGAGGGACATACGTGTGGTTAAATACGTGTATGTACTGATTTGCAGTGACCATTATAATACAGGAATATTAAAATAAAATTTAAAAACTTTTAAATCAAACTACGGTGTAATCGAACAAGCTTCTAATGAATATTATTGATTGAATTGTTATGTTTAGCATAGTAATTATTACAAATGTTTAAGTATACTTAGTTTGGGGTGTTGTTTCTGTAATTTTTCTGTTTTAATGTTACGATTAGCAAATTTTAATGTATAATAAATACGTAATCTTGTATACAATGAATAAAAATAATCAACTGGGAAATTTGTACAAGGATGCCACATTTTAACATTCTTAAAGCTATTTTTAAGCTCCATACCGACACCATATTCAGAGGCTATTTTATTAAATTTATTTATAAATATGTTTTCCAATTCTATAACGAGTTCCACAAAATTTTTGGGAGGCACAACCAAATTACAAATGTTGGATGAAACACTATAATCTTTATATTTCATAAAAACGGTAGCGTCTCCTTCTAGATTATCTATCTTAATAAATTCTAGGCAAGTGTTACACGAATGCTGCAATAAACACTTTTTAAGTAGGTATCCAGTAACGTATACCAGTGCATTTCCATCGACACTTTTTATATTTCTATAATCAGTCGTAAACACTTTTAGAGGAGTATAGATATTATTTGTAGTCGTAGAACTAACTGTACTTTTAAGCAATTCAGATTTTGTATTAAGCAAAATTTCATTTAAATCTTGCATGCAGTTTGCTCCTTCGGAGTAATCTAAATATTTAAGAGAAGTAATTTTTTTAAACGCTCTGCAGTATTGGATTGGCGTAGGGTTTCTTGCATTACCACAACAATTTCTGATTTGCCCAAAAAAATTTTCCAGACAATCCTGGTTAAGGTTTCTCGTTAATAAGAAAGTGTAATTTTTTGTTTGGTGTAACATTTCCCACAAAATAAAAATAGCTTTAATTGTCAACTTCCACCCAAATATAAATTTAAGTTGTTTAGTAACATTTTTTCCGTTAGAACTGGAAACTTGAAGGTTGCTAAACATTGTGAGCATATCTCTAAGAAAAGTGTTTTGCTTTTCAGTGCCCATAAAGGCATTGAAATTATTTAAATGACACGAGTTTAGAATGTCAAAGAGATCGTTCATATTTTGTATGAAAGTAACTGTAGTTCTGGCTGATGCTGGTAGAATTTTAAAGTCAATATAAGTACTCAATGCCACGGCTACAGAGTGACTAAAAACTTGGGAAGCAAGTTTTACCTTCATCTTTTTAAAACTGCTGGGGTAGATATGTTCATTAGTAAGTCTGGGTGCCAATCTGAATTCTTTTTGTTTCTCGTAATTATACATCGTATCTAAATAGGCTTTGTTGGTTTCACCATTTTTAACTATGAAATTGTATTTAAAGAAATTGTTCCTTGTCGATTTCAAAAGATGGGGTACGTCAAATAAATAAACAATTTTTATACTATCCACAAAAAATACCGGATTGTCCTCAGTTAACTTTAACGAACTTTTCACCAGTTTTTGAAAATTAGATCCTTGATCAGATATTACTCCCAAAACATTTAATCCTGCATTGGATATTTTTCTGACACTTTCAAATAATATGTCTCTTAGATCATCGGCGGATGCCGAATTTTTATAAAAAAAAATAAGCAACAGGCTGTTTCCAGCTAGTTGCTATACCTAGCCATCACTACCAGTACACTAGATGCGATGTCCATACTATTTTGGTTAGTTTCTTTAAACCCAACAATTTTGTAAATAGAAATATTATAAAATAAATTGGATTTGATTGACATTTCATCTAGACACAAAACACAATCTCTTTCCTTTTCACCTAACAGCTCGGATCTTGATTTCATTAAATTAAAAATTGAATCATTAAATCCCGGTTTTAAAATCCAGCGTCTAAGAAAACGATGAAGTGTTGATATTGAAGGCATTGTACAAACTGTTGACATTTTTCTGTAAGCTTTCGGACCTAAGAAGTAAACACTCAAAGCAAATTGCTTAAATTCGTCAGTATATCTTGCTCCTTTTGGAGCTTTATTCAGTAGCTTAAACTGACATTCTAGAAAGTTGTATGATTTTTTGGAATAGTTTTTTTTAAGAATTGCAAAACGTCTTCAAAATTAATGTTCGTTTCTAGAGACTTTTTGGAATTAGATAATCTGGCAGAGGTTCTCTTGAGATTCCTAATTTTTTTTCTATATATCTTTTTCCTTGGTGTAGAAGCTGAAAGCTTTGGGCACGTCTGAACTCCAATATCTATAAAGTAAGTTTATTCATTTTGTTAAGGTCTTTTAAAAATATATTTAACCATACCTATTTGAGCACTAGTTGTTTGAATAGAAACGTCACTGCAGACTTTAATAGGAACGTCACTGCAGGCTTTAATAGGAACATCAATATATTCGTCGTTATCTAAAACAAAAGTTTCACTTTCATCGTTTATGTTCAGATTTTAATAGAACCAATTCAATCAATAATTAATTAGTTCAACTTGTAACTAAAATTAAAGCAATAAACACATAGAGAAAATTTCTCACCTTCAGTTCTTTGTAATAATAAAGAAGGAATTGCGAGACAGTTAATTCGATTCTTCAATTCATTTGTGAAACTATTGTCAGCAAAATGCAAATTACAAATTTTTATCCTATTATAACATTGTTCCACCGTTATATTGGCATATCGGTGGTTTCCTTTAAAACCCAAAACATTTTTCCAAGCTTCACATCGATCTGCAATATAAAATAGAAAATAAAAAAAGTTTACTTGTATACTACTAAATTACCTCTTCTCTTACCTAATTTTGTCTTTTGGGCATCTAAAAAACGATCTCTCTTTCACTTTACTGCGACAACCATCAACAGAACAATACACCACTCCAGGCATTTTGTAATGAAATAAGTCACTATAATATTTATACTAAATACAAAATTATAATAAAAATATGTATAAATATTTTAATATTCACGCAAAAACCATGATCTGCTCACAAAAACGAAAACAAAAAGCTTTAATTATATTTCCGAAGTTCCGATCAGCATCACATTAACACTGCGCGCTACCCCTGTATTCAACACTTTCTCGATTTAAACTCGCCAGAACTCAGCAGACGATAGAAGGGGTAAGGAAATTTTCGGTAACCACTGAATCGACGAAGTGAATTTACTTGTTGTTAGTTGATGTACGATGGTTATACTTCTAATACGACTTCCAACAAGGTTACGTTAAACGTTTATCGCAAGAAAGAAAGATACACAAATGTAGAAAGTAGGAGAGAGAAAGAGAGTGAGTCCTTCGGTATTCGATAACATATGGCAGTGTAAGTACTCTTTTTAAAAAGTAATTTATTAAGAGATTGTAATTTTGAAATTTCCTTCACATGACCAAAATCTTCGGCATTTATCAACAAATGTTAGTGTAAGTATACCTTTTTCCTTAAATAAAGTAACTTTTAAAATGTAATTCAGAAAAACTTCCTTTTTTGAAATTGTCTTCATATGACCAAAACCTTCGGCATTCAATGACAGATGGCAGAGTGTAAGTATTCTTTTTAAAAAGTAATTTATTCAGAAGCTGCAATTTTGAAATTTCCTTCAAATGACCAAAATCTTCGGCATTCATCAAAAAAAGATAGTGTAAGTAAACTTTTTTTCTTAAATAAGGTAACTTGAAATTTAATTCTCTAAAAAATTCCTTTTTTGGAATTTTCTTCATATGACCAAAACCTTCGGCATTCAATGACAGATGGCAGTGTAAGTATTCTTTTCAAGGGATACTTCTAATGCGACTTCCAACAAGGTAGCGTTAAACGTTAAAGAAAGAAAGAAAGAAAGATACACAAAGGTAGAAAGTAGGAGAGAGAGAAAGAGAGTGAATCGGTAGATCCCAAGCATATGCGCGTGGTATTCTTGCTATGCAGCGACGATAAATTGTGAATTGTAAGCAATGTTAATAAAGTTTGTCTTAAAGAAACAATATTATTTCACTAAAAATCAATTTCTACCCTTTCCTATTTTCATTTCCACATTACGAAGAACTTCTTCCGCACGGAGGGACTGCACGCACTAATTTTTCTACTTATTCGGTCAATACTTCCCATTTCCGTGTTCACCTAGAATTTAAACTCGAGTTTCCTTAACACGTTAAGCGCCATTTGAATCTTTTTGGATACAAGTAACCTTGATCATTTGGGCCTCCTGTATCCGAACGGATACAAAAAGGACTACTTTTACTTTAGGCTGGCTGAATTCAAACAGATACAACGTGTTCGTTTAAATGTATAGGGGACTTATAAAGCATGGCCCGTTGGTCCAAAATTTGGTTTTGGCCGGAGAATTTTTTTTGGGGATAATAAAATAATAATTTTTGAAAAAAATTTACATTATATTTGCAATACAAAACACAATATTTTTTCTAAGTGCTTTTACAAATAAAATTTATAATAACTCATATTTATTGAATTAATTCTGATTTATGGGTAATAAAAAAACCATTCAAACAATAAAATTTTTCACCAGCACTACATATGTGATGAGTTTGTGAAGATTTAACTTGGGCACATTTCCGATCATGACTGTTTTTTAGTCTTTCATAGCAAGCAGAACATCTCCTTTTCTTGTTTCTAACGCTTTATCCACATCGATACAAGTGGCCAAAAACGTAAATTCATGAAAATGGGCCGCCTGTATTCATTTGAATATGAGAACTTTTTTATGAAAAAAAAAATAATATTTAATACATAAATTATATAAAAACAAAACAAAGCCTTTTTCATACATTTTTACTAAGTTTACACAGTGGCTCCCAGTAATTCTTTTTTTTTAACATGGTGGCGCTTAACGTGTTAAATGAGCCACTTCATCCTACGGCTTGAGCCGCCTTACAAAAAAAATGTTTGCGTGTTTCATCTGCCGCTCCCGTCTAAGCGGCGCTGTTTCATTCCATTACCACCGACGATCTAAGACGTACATAACATAACGATCTAAGACGAGAAGAATTCAAAGTACTCAACACGTACTCAATCACATCCCTCCTTCCCTGTTTGCCAGATACATAAATGCGGGCCTTTCGGATTCCTACGACCGATCAAGTGGTGGAGTGGTGGAGTGGTGGAGTGGTTACGCTCTCGGCTTGCATTTGGAAGGACCGGGGTTCAAATCTCAGGTCCGCCTAACCTGATATGAGGTTTTTCAGAGGTTTTCTCGTAGCAACAGGCGAATGTTGGGTCAGTACACACTTCTCAGGCACCTACCACCGTTCCCTCCACTCCCATCCCCTGAACCAAACAATCCTTATTCCTTCCAATGTTGGCTGATGAGGCTCCGGAAAGCTTATAGCGGCCCGCTCCCACCGAGAGGGAGGATAATGAAAAAACCATCCTTCCTTGGATTCCTAGGCAGTCATGGCTCCTAATACTTAGTACCTACTTACTGTTATATTCAAGTTTTACCAGTAAAATTCCTTTTTTGCTCACTCTAATGTGATATCAAGTGTTTTTTATGGCCAAATGCATGTTCTAACTATTCCAACCTTAGGGTATTTGTCTAGTGTCTTTATTATACAGACACAATGAGCGAACTATCGGAAACAGTGTGGCAGAACATTATAAAAATTATAAAAAAAGTCTTCTTTATTAATAGTCTTAAAACCTCTTCAACGATGTGCCAACAGGATGTCAGTCTAAAGGTTTCTGTAACTTAACATTTTTCACCACTTTTATTGAATGTTTACGTTTGCTGACAGATGTTTATTTTGAATTTGATCAACTCTTTTATGGCTGTTGTGTTCAACTGTGGTATACAGGGTGTCCCAGACTAATTTATCCAGGCTATATCTCTTAAACGAATAGAGATTTTCGAATGGGACAAAAACTGATCTATTCCATTTCTAATACACTTTAATATGGCGTAGAAAAAATCATCCCCTAAATATTCATTCCTTAGTTACAGCCCCTAACTTTAAATTTTTTAATAGCACCCTGTACATTTTTTTATAATTTTGGATGTGGTCTTCCATCGTCTATTCAAGAAATTTTTCAAAAATAAAATGGGTTCGTAAGTAATCAAGAAACAAGCAACAAGACGGAGCTCCTCCACACAATGCGAGAATCGTTAGCGACCACCTACAAAACCGTTTCGATAACCACTGGATAGTAAACAACTCTCCAGAAATTATGTGGGCGGCACGTTCACCTGATTTGTCAACTCTTGACTTTTATTTTGGGCAGGGGGTTTACGTTTCTAGGGGGGTATTGTGGTACTATCTATTGTTCAAATTCATTTGAATAATCCTTAATACAGACTTTATTATTTCTGTCCATTGTTTACAAAGTGGAATTATTTGTTGGATGACATTGACAATTGGCCGTGACAGTCGTGTCTTGGATAAAAGCGTTCGTTTTTCATGCCGTGGCTTACATAGAGGGAAGTGTAGCACTTTATAACTTGATCTGTGCGGAACACGCTCGGTATAGTGAGCAGTGTAGTTCGGATGTATGTTTCGGGTAGGTTTCTCTATGGTAGTATTCTGTACTGAAGTTGAGGATGTGTCAGTCATTTTTTTCCGCTGTGTGCTTTCTACTAGATGGCTTGGTTTCCAAAAGTGCATCGAACGAGAATCTGAATATTGTTAATGACTGGGAAGTCATCCCCTGCTGGGTTTTATAGGTTTTCGTTCTGAATTAGTTATGGAATATACGGTATAGTGTTTTGTTCTACAGGAGTTCGTATTGTTGGAGAATTCCGTCCTGTTCTGGAAGCCGTTTTCACAAACTCTTATAGGGGATTTATTACACTCAAACGATTGAATGCGCCAACGTTGAAGTTGTGGCATTGGAGGTGTGCCACATGTTATTGATGTTGGTTCATTATTTGTTGGTTGCTATCCAGTAAGAGGAAGATTTTGAGTACTGGACCCTTTTTGGAAAAGGGTTCACCTGGCCAGGGCCAGTGATAAAAGATATTGTTTATCAATGAAAACCGCAAAATGTAGACGAATTAAAAGAAAATATAAGACAAGCATGTCGCCAAATTACTCCTGCAATGATTCAAGCCATGTAATATTTATTACATTTATTTTTATTGTTCCTTTAAGTTTTAAGGCTTTCTTGATTAATTTATCAAAAATAAATGATAAACTGATATTTTCTTGATTACTTATGAACCCATTTTATTTTTGAAAAATTTCTTGAATAGACGATCCAAAATTATAAAAAAATGTACACGGTGCTATTAACAAATTTAAAGTTAGGGGTTGTAACTAAGGGATGAATATTTAGTGGATGATCTTTTCTTCGCAATATTAAAGTGTATTAGAAATGGTATAGATCAGTTTTTGTCCCATTCGAAAATCTCTATTCGTTTAAGAGATATAGCCTGGATAAATTAGTCTGGGACACCCTGTATATCGTGAGTGGTGTTTACAATACATCGTTTTACAGAAAAACAACAAGTTCTGAACAGTTCTACAGTTCTGAAACTACCTGTGTCGTATCACTTGACATATACATATTAATCACCCATTCTAATAAGAATACAATAAGTTCTGTATGGTAGTGTTACATTAGGGTTCCTAAAGCGATGTAAAATTATTATTCGGGAAGAGAATATTCCAAAGGAAGCTAGACTATATTCTAGCCATTTCATTTCAAGTGATATAATAGTTGGAACAGGTGAAAAAAAAATGTCTTAGAGCTGGAGCAGAGCCAGATCTGACGGCAACTGAAATTTATTCCTAAAGTTATAAATAAATCTAATATAATTATTTCTATTACTACTCGAAACTTTTGATATGATTATTCAGTTAATTTAATTCCTTCCTCACACAGCACGGCACTGTTGTTGGAATCTGTGACGTTTGCTGTGTGTATTGCTATCCTTGTTTTAGAATGAAAGAATCGATTTAGATGTTGGTTACAAACAAAGTATAGCGGGTTATTCATATAGTCTTTTCAATGATCGAAGGCTCCAGTCTTACAGTAAATCGCATTACGTTTCAATGTCAGTTTCACTTCAATTAAATTCGTACTCTTCATCCATAATAATATTACAAAGCAAAAAATAGCTACTGAAATTATCTAAACGAATATTCCATATTATTTATTTTCTTTTGCATTTTCTCTACGCTATTTTTTATCATTTTAATCGGAAATAAAGGCTGAACGAGCACTCCATCTTTCATTTTTTTTCGCATGTCACACAATAAAAATCACGTGTTTTTAAACTAAATCGTCGCTTAGGGCAAATCACAATACAAAAACTAGTTAATGATGCAAAATTGACTTTCAAAACATTAGTCACGCCTCATCTTATGACATCCATAAATTATCTGTTAAATATGTAGTAGGGGAGAAACATTTATAGTTGTGGGGTAAGTGAGTAGAAATATTGTCAGTATGAATCCTTCACAATTAAAATAATTAATAATAATATACAGGTTGGTTGAAAAGTTTGTGATGCATTCGAATGAAAAACTAATATGAATAATTCTAAAAATATCCTTATTCTTCATTAACATCCCCTGAAAGTTCAATACACTTAGTCCAGCGCTCATCATATAATTTAATGAAATTCCGGAAGATCTGCGAAACTCGTCAACGGCAGCTACGACCTCCTCATACAGGGAAAAACGTAATAGACGAGTTTCTGGAAAGAAACCAGTCGGTAGAAGCTAAATTTAGTGAATATGTTGGATGCTCAAAGACTTGGAACTTTGATTCATTGAAATTAGCAATGATCAAAACTTTTTGTTAGCAACCTCATATTGTCCTAATGAAACAATACTTTTTTCTTTGCTAACCCGTGCCTTTTCGTACGAATTATCATAATCAGCCGATCTATTAAGCTGCAATAGTATACAGAGTTAATTACTTTGGCTTGTAAATTACCGAATTTCACTAAGTAAAAATTTAGGGTGGTTGCGGTAAAACTGATCACAAACTCAGTTATCACCATTATTTTCTAACTCTGATGCTGGGGTTAGAGCAGCTCCGATATCGGCAGATATCCGATATCCGATCCGATCGGATATATCTGACAGCGGGACAAACTAAAAGTATTATTATTTGAGTACGAAGATTTCCAGGTTAACCCCCATTTACGAAGAAAGAGGACCAATACCGGGACATCATCTGGTACATGAACTGATTCCTACTACTATATTTAGTACTGTTTCGGCCCGTTTAAGTCATGTATACCCTATAAAGGTCTGTACCTGTTTTGGAGTGTCCCCCATTGTAGTGTTGGCTTTGTACCCATTTTTGTACTTGTCCTCGGACCCCTTTTTTTGTGGTCCAAAGAACCGGTTCTGGACCGACATATTTTGTTGTAGAACCTCTTCTCGCGAGTTCATCAGCTTGTTCATTTCCATAAATATCGTTATATCCCGGCAACCGTAATAATCTTACTTTACTGCGGTCTGCCAGTTCATTTCTTTCTTTCTGACGTCCCTCTATCAGTCTGGACAGTCCAATATTTAAAGCAGCAAGGGCTGTCTGACTATCAGTGAATCCTATCATTGTCAGTACTGTATTTGTTAATTCTGGCACATTGTAGGATAGCACAAATCTCCTCCTGAAATCCAGAGGTATGTTTTCCTGGCGAGAAAGAAACATCTTGTGTTCCTAACTTCAATATACACTTCTGCTTCTGTCCTTCTAGGCTTTGTTCGCTTGGGTCTGACAGTCCTTTCCATGAGGGTATATCTACCTCATATATTGTACCAGTATTCATATCTAAAATGGTTTCATACATTGCTGCGAGGGTGAGCAATTTTGATTTGACAGTCCTGTCTCCAACATTATATACCTGTTACGTATCTCCAAGATGTCAAGAAAGTAAAGAATGCTGCTAAAATGGTCGATTTACATTTTGAATTTGGCTGTTCAAACGCCATGCCTCCAACAATGTTGCCGCGTCGAGATTGGTTGACACTGTTAGCTTTAGCACATGGCTCCAGTACGTCTGGTGTTTTGTTTGAATCCACTGAGATATAGAACCACGTGCTAAAGTTTTTGATATTCCAAATGCTGGTTCAGGAGCAGTGAATGCAGTAGCTTTGCAAGGGTGTCTTCCGCTTCATTGCCCAGAGTACCCTTGTGCCCCGGGACCCACTTAAGTGTCACCCTATTGTGGTTTGCCAGGTTTAAGAGTTTTTGAAAGCAGTCCCAGACCAGTTTGGATCTGAGAGGCATGCTAAAGATTTCAGTGCTGCCTAAAAATGAGAACCAAGAAAGAAATAAACCTACTATATGGGCAAAGTTTCCGCTGCATATAGAAAAAGTCGGCAAGGGAAATGAACAGATGCTACAGCTTCTGCAATTGATTTTGAATAAAATTTGCTGTACCTTCTCTTACTGACGAGATTCAATACAACAAAACCGTTCGGTCTGCAGATATTATCATTTTAATTACAAATTAAAACAGTGGATTCTGCTGAGGATTCAACTTTCCTTCATATCTTCCGATAAAGTACCTATAATGTATCATTCCTGTCGATGCATACACCCCAATGAGTGGTTACTACTGATTCTGAACTTATGATTAGGTTTTGATTTTCATAAGATACGCCAGGAAATAAAATTGTAAAAGAACTACCAACTTTATTTTAAATGTTGTCTTAAAATCATAGTTGTTTACAGTGGCGGATTTACCACTAGGCTGGAGCCTAGGGAGGCAGATTTTAGGGGCGGAAAATTTAGAACCATTTTCTTTATCTGGTCTGGTCAAATAGGGGTAAAGGGGAAAGCAGTGCGCGGGAAGAAGGAATGTAGGGGAATGTATGGTGTTTCAGATAAATTTAGGGAAATGCAGGATAGCGCTTGATATATTGGATGAAGTGATTTTCAGGAGGGAAGTGGATGTGGTGTGTGGATCTGAGGTAAATTCTAGATATGTGGGAAAGCAGGGATGGATTATGGATGAAATGGGAGAGGCAGGAATAAAAGTGGTGTGAGATGGACTGAGGGCAGATGAAGTGAGGAAAGGAAACGGATGGGTGGTAGTGCGAATGGGAGACAGGGTGGTTGGTGTACATATAAGCCCAAATGTCAGCCTGGGGGCATATGAGAGGAGCATGACAGGATTGGAGGACGATATGAGGGTGTCAAAAGGGAAAAAGAGGATCATTAGGAGAATGGTGACTGGGGACTTCAATGCTAAGAATACTGTATGGGGGGGGGGGGGAAGAAAACGGACAGGAGAGGAGAGATCCTGGAGGAAGTGGTGACATCCAATGGGCTAGCGGTGCTGAATGTGAAAGGAAATATTGGGAGAATGAAGATGGAGGTGGACGAAGGCCGAGGCAGAGAGTATGAGGAGGAAAATAAGAGAGGAGATAGAAAGGGGACTTGGATATGATGTAGATGAATTGTACAATGTGATACAGGGATGTAAAAGAGAGGGAAAGACGGGCAATAGACGTGAGTGGAGGGCTAATTACTGGTGGAATGAGGAAATAGAGGAGCTGTGGAGGGAGTGTAAAAAAGAACGAAGACGGATGCTGAGGGGAAGAGGAAGAATAGAGGGAAAAGGGGGATACAAAGAGAAGAAGAAGGAACTGGAGCGTAGGGTGGAGAGGGGAAAAGGGGGGAAAAGGGAAGACTTACTGGGGGAATTGGAAAACAATCCGTGGGGAAAGGCGGTGAAGAGGATGGGTGGAAAAAGGAACAAGGTGCTTGAGGAAGATTGGGAGAAGGAGATTATAGGGAAATGGTTCACAGGGGTAGAAGGGGAGTGGGGGGCGGGATTCTTGAAGTCCAGGATACTAAGGGGTTAGGGGGATAAGGCCGGTAGAGAAGTGGGAGGTAGAAGATTGGGGGAGAAATATTAAAGTGAGAAAAGCCCCAGGGATAGATGGCCTGAGGGGTGATATGGTGAAGAGGCTGTTGGATGACAATGGGGAGTACTTCTGGGAACTATTCAACATGGTCCTGAGGGAGGAGGAGTTCCCGGAAGGATGGAAGGTAGCCAGGGTGATACTGATGAAGAAGGCGGGTAGAGAGGGGAAGCGGGCGGGGGACTATAGGCCTATCAGCCTGCTGTGTGGTATGGGTAAATTGATGGAGGGGATAATAAGGGATAGGATTGAGGAGGAAGTTGGTAGGAATGGGGGTTTTAGGGTAAACCAGCATGGGTTCACGAAGGGGAAATCTTGCATCTCGGCAAGATGATGGGTTTGGTGGAAAGAGCTAGGGAGGGCAGCTGGAGGAAGAAGAAATTGGCCCTACTCGTGTTCTTCGACGTCGGGAACGCGTTCAACAGTGTCAGCAAACGGGCAGTGTTGAGCGGGCTGCTGAGGCTTGCAGTGGGGGAGGGTTTGGTTAACCTGGTGGAGGACTACCTGACGGGACGTGTGATATTAGACACTAGAGGGAGGAGGTATGAGACGGAGCCCCAGGGCTCGGTTCTGGGACCGAAGCTATGGAAGTGTGTGTTTGATGAGGTTTGTGGGATAGTATGTGAAGAGGGATGTGAGATTACGGTGTATGCGGACGATGTGTGTCTGGTATGTACGGCAAAGGGAGAGGCGGAGAGAATGTGTAGGCAGATTGTGGAGAAGATAGAGCGGTGCGGACTAGAAGTGGCGGAAGATAAAAAGGTGGGGTTGCTAATGAAGGGACGGAGCAAGATGAGGGAAGTGGTGGTGATGGTGAAAGGAAGGAGAATTCGGATGGAGGAGTCTGGGAAATACCTAGGCGTGTGGTATCATTCAGAACACACATGTTAAAGGCGGCAGAGAAGGGGAAAGTGAGGGCAGCATGGCTGGGGAGATTGATGTGTAATGTGAAAGGGCCGGGAAAGTGGAAGAGGAGGGTAATTGGTAGGACGGTAGAGCAGAGTATGCTGTACGGTGCGGAGGTGTGGGGCGGAAGAGCGGGAGTGAATGCGAGGGCTATGCCACTCCTGCGGGTGCAGAGAGTGATACTGCTGAGGGTGGTGCAGGGGTACAGGACAGTGAGTGGACTGGCAGCAGCGGTGCTGGCAAGAGCCTACCCATTAGACGTGATGGCTAGAGCCAGGAATAGACGCTGGAGGAGTGCGACCAGAGAGGAAGTACAGGAATGGACGGAGGAGGAAATGGAGAGAAGCTGGGAGGAGTATGAGAGCGCGCTAAAAGGAGCGATTGGGAATAGGAGAGATTGGATGGACCGGAAATTCAGGGAGGTGAACTACTTCTTGACACAGGTGTTCACTGGACATGGGTCGAGAATAGGGTACCTCCACAAGATTGGGAAAAGAGATACTGGAGTGTGCGAGAGGTGTGAAGTGGAGGATGATGTGGGCATGTGTTTAGATGCTGGAGGAACGAGGAAGTGCTGAAGAAGTTGGAGAGGAAACTATGGGAATGGATGGAGGTGAGTGGCGTAGTAGAGAGCATGGTTAGGGGGAGAGAAGGTCTCGATATGGCATTAGAGGTAGGAGTGATAGTTGGGAGGAGACGACGGTGTGAGCGGAGAGTGTGCGAGGGACCGCCGCCCGTTCCGAACTATGCTAGGGTAGTGATTCCGAGGCGGGGGTAACGGCGAGTTTGAGGTGGGTTTGGTTGGTATGCATCCGCTTGGGGATAAGTCCAACACTGTTTGGGTCCTGGACCCTTTCGAACATGAATTTCCCATCTCGACCCGAAAAAAAGTACACAAACCATGAAGTTACTCATTATCAAAAAAATTTTATTCATATGGATGCCAACTAGGATATCGAATTGTAGAGGTCGGTAGGGGCGGCAAAATTTGAATAGCATACTGGCGGCAAATGTGTCAATCCGCCACTGGTTGTTTAGTTTATACGTTGATGTTAATAGTGTCAGAGTTAAGGTTACATGTAATTAAATTGTAATGCAATTGAAATATCTGGTTGTATTTTAAAAATGTCAATGGCGATTCTTTTAAATTGTATTATTTGACTGATTTGTTTTGAAATTTATAATACTATAACCTTCAAACGTGTTTCTTTTGAACAGTCCCTGTAGTAACGGAGACACTGTAGAACGTTTTTAAAAAATCGTTACATTGTTCATTTACATTCACCTTTCAAAAACTCGAATCGTAGAAGTATATTACCGTCTCTCATCACAGTCATCATATTACTAATGTTGCCTAGTTACCTGTTGGGGGTGGCCTTTTGGAGCTCCGTTCGTGCTTGTGGGGAGTACATCGATTGTAAGGGTTCATCCAATGGTTGCACTTGTAGTTTGCGAAATGGCCGGAAATGCAATCGACGTGTCGAGTATTCTCTATTTTCTTCGTTGTACGATATCGCTTTGATCTTGGTAATTGTGTCTACCGGTTTTTCTCATAAGCAGATTAGGGAATTTTAATGAAGTTTTAATTATACATTTATACCAAGTACGTTATTCATTATGGCAAAGATTTTCTTTTATTTAATGAATAAGAGTCATCGTTACAGTTAAAATCACACTGTACACAAAGTATTACCCGACACGCAAAATACTTAAAATATAGATATACAAAGTGTGCACATTTAATAACAGCTATATCTCACAAGCAAATATCTAATTATTTTAAAATTGTTAAGACAGAAGGGAGAACAAATGGGATAGGAGACAACTCACTCCGATCAACACCCTATACGCTCCACCTATCCCAACTGAAAAAATAAATAAATAGCAAACTCCTACTTGCCATACATTATTGGAAAGCTTTTAAAAAATGCTATCTAGTGATATAAGTAATAACCATCAGTAATTACCAAATTAATTATTTAACATTTTTAAAAATAAAAACAGCCTACTCTAATTAAATTCCAAGATCTGTGAGAGTATATCTGACATACCTCGCAGTACAAGGATCAAGGATACCGCCCAGTTGGTTGGCGGCTAGGGTGGAATATACACCAAAAGTGGGCCGCATAGATCCACACTCCAAATCGGTTAGTCCAATTAGCTTAAAGTATATCCTGTTAAAAGGACTTAAAAGAGTACTGGATGGACATATCAATTTCACCATATCAATACCCACCAATATGCTTATCAAGCTAACAAATCGACAGATCTATCATGACATAATCTTGTTGAGAAAATCAACCAATCTATTAATTGATTGAAGAAGAAGGATAGAAGTGCAAACTTATTCAGACGATCTTCTTATCATGGCAAGGGCGACGTCAGGAAGGGTGGCATATAATATCCTCCAAACGACGTTGGACGATGGTTACAGTTGGTGCCAAAAGGAACATATGTCTGTCAACCTCGACAAAACTGTAATTGTTCCTTTTGCCAAAAAAAAGGACTTGGAGAATATTCCTTCATTTCTCTGCAGTGGTGAGGTTATTCCATTTGCAGCGGAAGTAAGATCATTGGGGATTATATTAAATAAAAAAACTTGCATGGAACGCTCACTTGGCTATTCTTGTGGACTTGTCTTGGGGACTAGAATCCAAACAAATCCATTGGATATAAGTGATAAATGTAGGACCAAGATCACATATGGAGCGATCAAAACATTTATAGCGAACGGCCCAAACGAAGCTTTCTGGTATATGGAGACAAGTTTGTCTGGCAATTACTAGTGACATGAACATCAGACCATCAGCAGCCATGAAAATCCTTCTAGACCTACCTTCTTTCCGTATATTTCTTGAAAAAAAGACTAGTTAGACAGCATACATAATTACGCATATTCCTAAATGCAGAAAATAGTATAATATAGACGTGGTTTAAAATTTTAAATAAATTATTTTTGATAATAATTTTCGATAACACAGTATTGGGGAAAAAATAATGTTTTCTGATATACCTCGTATATGACTGGGGCGATACCTGATTGTTACATTTTAGGTTTCAAGCCATGCAGACTTTTTTATGAAGAATAGGTACCTTTTTTCGTAAAATTAATAATAAAAGAGTTTCCCGCTGCGAACTTTAAGTGGTCACGTTAAGCGATAGTGGCGAATTCCAGATAACTAACAGTTAGGTGCACCATTAAGGGCCGATCCTACCTCTTACAGTTATCGCCCTGCTATATCTAACTTGGAGTTAGTTCTAAACTCATTACTACCGCCTCTTGTTATATACCTGTTAAAATTGTCCAACAAGCTGTTAGTGCAAAACTGACAGTTTGCGAAACATTCCTCCGTTAACAGGTAGCGGTGAGATCGGCGCTAAGAAAAGGAAGAGTAATCGAGTCTACATAATGCATGGATTATTTTGACAATTCTCCAAAAACCGAGAAATTAAGTGTACACATATAGTGAGTATTAGAATAGGTGTAAACACTAATTGAGTCTTCACCAGCAGCTAGTCGTGGTAATTTGAATAAGAAATAGTTATTAGGTGTCTGTGTGAATGTATATTATCTACACTAAAAAGGAAGGAGTATGTTGGTTTGTTTGTAATAGATTAACTAAAAAACTACTTGATATATTTCATGCTTCAAAGAATCCGAATATGTTTCCTTAAACAATAATAATTTAATAAATTCCTTTATTAGTTCATGTTTTCGACATGGTGCCATGAATCCGAATATTAAACAAGCAAAATCACCTTGAAACAAAAAATAATTGCTTAATATTTTTTTAATATGTAACTACGGTCTTCATCCGGCTACGGATCACAAAAACAGTGTTGATATGAAAATGCTATAAATACTATTTGTAAGACAACATGTATAATAAAACATGGTAAAGTATGTTCATACTTATTATAGTGAAGTGACTAACTAGACTCCTGCTAAGAATAATTTATAATTATTATTACAAAAATACTTTATTAATATCACTATCTTCATCTGAATGAATTATTAGTTTTATATTATTTTCAGTAGGAATAGGGGATTCATCTAGTTTCTATGTTCTGTAGGATTAAATCTTATGTATGCCCCAAATTGTTTGCATAATGATCACAGACGTAATCTTTTCATTGTTGCGAGGTCACCAACTCAAAGCCGGCCCTGTCTCTCGACTGTAAATTTTGGTGGCTGCGCTCCTTTCGAGAACATTCTGGAATAAGGTTTTGTTTACGCATACGACGAGCATAGAAAGCTGTAGAATTTTCGAGAGTTGATAGAGACTATACAGGGTGTACCGTAAATTAGAGATATAATAGATCGTTAAAAAATATTTAAAATACCCTAATAAAACCTTTCTCTAACCTTCTTAGTTTGTGAGATACAGGCTGTTGGAGGATGCAGAAGAAATACACATCTTATTGCCTATCTTCTCGGTGGATGAGAGTACAAATTTAAAATTTTTTGTAGGTTATTGTCTCTTCAAAACACATCAACAGTATTAATTCTGACAAATTCTAATGAGCCAGTGGCGTGGTACGAGGGGTTCGTAAACTTTTATTGTACCATACTTTTGAAACACCCTGTATTTAGAGCTGAATACTTTTGTCTGCAATTCTTTATTGAATTTCCTACATAAAGGGAACTCTTATGTTGTAAATTTTTTTAAACAATAAATTTGGTCTGACGAAAACCCGCAAGCCGTTAAAGTTACAAATCATCAGCACAGGTTTAAAATTAACGTTTGGGCTGGAATAATTGGGGACCAATTTATTGCTAATTTAAAACTTTACGGGTAATGGATAGGCCGTGGAGTAGATGATCCGGTCAAATGGCCAGCACGGTCTCCTGAAGGTAATCCAATGGATTATGCCGTGTGGGGAATATTTAAACATAAAGTATATTCTTCACCAGTCAATATGGTGGGTGAACTCCGAGAAAGAATAGAAACGGCTTGCAGTGAGTTGTCTCTTAATATTTTTGCTGAGGAAGATAACCAACCAAATGAAAAAACATATGCAAAAATGAAGGACGTCAGTTTGAACATTTAATGAAATAGCAACGTTTGTTAATGTAGTTAACTACTACCATTGTGTAGACCTAGTTAGTCAAGTCTTGTGTAATACATTTGAAGTATTGTGTGTCCGTAATGTGGTGATATCTAGCGGTGGGTAGACCAAATAAACAAATTCTGTTAAACTTTTCTATTCTACCAGCCAATATATTAAAATGTTATCGATATGGGGGGCTTACAAAAAGTAAGATTTGTCCCATAGCAAAATATATAATTCCCATGAATATTTGTAGCTTTCATAGATAAGAGGATCTGTGGGCAGGATATATTCTAAGGGCTAGTTGTACCTGACTTGGTTAATTGTAAATGGATAAGGTTAGTTCTAAAATTCAGAATGGATAGTTGTAAAAAAATGATTTCAAAAAACTTGAGAAAAAAATTTGCTAGAAATATAACCAGGAAAGATAATAAATCTCTAATGAATAGATTTAATACCACTTTAGTAAAATAAATACAATTTGTCTACATTTTTTAATATAAAATAATAGTTATTCAACAAAAGTAGGTACTAATGGTAATACAATAATAATACATTTTTTCATTTGTTTCTCTTGCTTATTGCCATATAATATATGCATTGGGGTAGTTGTAAATTTAGAATGTACCTACCCTGCAGCTGGTAGATTATCAGAAAAATAAGAGCAGTTAGTTGAATGGAATTTTTATACACTTGGGCGTTATATAATTGTAATTAATATTGGTTGGTTTGTTTTTATTACAATATACTGATAAAAAGAATTTCGTTTAATTTAGATGAAAACTGTTACAATTTTTGCACAATTATTAAATAAAATCAATAAATAACAAATCCCACAACAAAAATATAACATATATTACTCTACCGGTTTCATAAATAACATTTGTGTAGTCAAATGTTATTTGTGAAACCGGTAGAGATGTTATATTTCTGTTGTGGAATTTGTTATTTATTGATTTCATTCAATAATTATGGAAAGATTTCAGGTAGTAAGGGATGAAACAATTAATTATTGCATAAGTAACTAATGTTGATACTTATTGTAGATAGGTAAAACATTGAAAAATCATCAAATTCTTTAAGATTTATTTGCGAAAAATAAACAATTAAATATTAATTAGTATTAGGACAAAGTGGAAAAAATATATAAAACGACCATTCAAACCAAATGCTACAAAAACTAACAACTGTAATTACAAAGTATTCAAAATACTCATTTATTTTGTAAGGTAGCAATTTAGTATTTCTCTTCACTTCTCTGGAGGGTTTCCCTTTTTTAGGGGAATTTTGACTGGCTGGTCACTCTTTGGACAATGGTTCTCTTTTTTGTTTTGTGGCTTCATTTCTTGAAAAATTTTTGCAGAATTTGAAAATTTGGGTTGTTATCAATAGTTTTAAAATATACTGCCGATGAATATTGCAGTCTAACAAACATCGTTTATCCCAATCTGGTAACAGTATAATTATTTTTCCCTTAATATCTTTGGTTAAATTATGTAAGACTTTTTGGGTTAAAAACCTTTCGTAGTGGTTGGCAAAATTTTGTAGACATATCTTAGCAAAATTTGCCATTAAATTACTAGGGTATTTTAACCCACCTTTATCAGTTACACCATAATTCTTGTGAAAAATTAATAATTGATTTTGATCATCTAAATTATTTTCACCTTGAAAATATAATGCACATTGCTTACAGTTACATTTTGCACTTTTTAATTAAATAACCAGCAAAATATAATATTGAACAATCTTCCAAACTGACCGAATCTTGGTAATAGGTTATGGGATTGGATTCAATAGGTCGTTGAGTGGTTTCTGATTCAGATAAAACGCTCTCCTCATCTATGACCTCAGTTTCGTTCAATATGCTGAAAATATCAGAACTTTCCGACGAAGACTCCAGCAAATTTATATCTTCATCAGCATTTCCTCCAGAATTTGCTTTCGTCGGTAGTTTCATAAAATTATTGAACGAATAACATTTTTCCTTACAATAAAACAATTTTTTTTTTCTTCTGAACCCCATCCGTACAAAATGAGTACATACATTTTTATAATTACCAACCAAAGTAATATAATACTAGGTATACCTAATTAAAAAATAGTAGATTGCTTACCTTGAAAAAATCGGAGGCGAAAGGACACAATTCAATATTTTATTTTATCATTAACATGTTGATTAAATCGTTTTTTTCATTCTAATTAACGGAATTAGTACCATAATACTAGGTACTAAAACAACAACGAACTAATACTACTTGAACAACAACGAACTAAACAAATAAAATATGAAAAGTGTCGAAAACAGATTATACACGCAGTGATATAATATACCCTACAATAGGAAAAGAACTATTGCGATTACCCCTATAGAATAACAGAGCTGGAACAATTTCTGACGTCTGCCATCTATTAGATAATAGTAAAAACAGCAGTTCAATTTAGAATTGGGACCAAGTCTTTACCGACATCTATAGTCGATAGTCGAAATTCTGTAAAGTGACGTCATCGGTTATCTACCGATTTAAAGTGAACTCCATGAGCGTATCATAGTTTAAGGGTGCGAATACTGAAATATCTGGAATTTCAATTTTTAACATTTGAAATAATAACTTATCACAAGTTGTTCATAAGTAAGTTAAAACAAAATAAAAAAATGTTTAAAAGTCAATTCCAACTTACTACTACTAAAACTAAAATTGAGGTAACATTTTCGTTATTTGCTAACCGGCATTATCATTACGTAAAAGAAAGTTGTTTGTCAAGACCAAAATAAATTACCGATAAGTATAGGTATGTTGCGAGGTCACTTGTAAAATGTCTGACTAACTGGAAGCGGTATCACTCCCTGACGACTCCTCAGAATCATCGCTTTCTCCTCCTATATCGATAATGAGTGGTTCCGTCATTACTTCTACACGTATGTCTAAATCCCAAAACTTTATTTCTTCTTTTAATACGTGTTGAATACATTTACGCCAACTCTCAGCAGTAACGGTATGCAGCGCCTCGTCAAACAGTTTCTCAACGTCAGCCATTTTGAATGTACTGTTTTTTCTCGCAACATAATTTTTCACTTGGGCCCAAACCAGCTCGATGGGGTTTAACTCACAGTGGTAGGGAGGAAGTCTAACAACTGAGACGTTGAAATCTTTCGCCATTTCATCGACAACGTACTTAATATAACTGCTTTTATGTTTCCGTACGAGAGATAATAATTCAACTTTTAGCATTGCCTCGTTGTGCGGAATGCTTTTACTCTCTAACCAATCAATTATAACCCTCTTGCGGCTAGCTGAAGTAGGTATTTGCTCCAGTCGACGAGAGTGGTATGAAGCATTATCCATAACTATCACTGAACCAGGAGTTACCTTTGTTAAAATTGATCTAAACCATGTTTCAAACCGGTTACCATCCATCTCTTCATGGTAATCGACAGTTTTTTTGGACTGAAAACTTAGTAATCCACCTTCTACAAATCCTTCCTCGCTGCCAATGTGAGTGATAATCAGTCGACGTCCTTTCCCAGAGGGAGCTTTTAAACCGGAAGAGAAACCCTCCATAAAGGCTTGTCGATTGCTTCGTATATTCATGTCTTGCCACACTTTTGACACAGTGTGGCCTTCATTTAACCATGTTTCGTCAAGATAATATATGTGCCGTCCTTCGTTACGAAACTGTCGTATCTGTTTTAAATAATTTCTCCTCCATTCCACAATGTCATTTCGTTCAATTAAGGCACTGTTTCTACTTCTTGTTTGGTAACGAAAATTCATTAATTTTAAAGTTCGTCTCAAAACTTTATCACTGATGTTTGGTAAAGTATCATCAGCTTCTATTACCTTGCTAAATTTAGCTACCGAGGGGATTTCATTCCTAAAATAAAAAGAATGTATTTCCCTACGTATAGCATTCCGTGTTTGGTCGTCCAAAACAATTTTCTTTCTTCCCCTACTTTCCGGTTTACAGTTTTCACCTCGTTCTCTTGTCAAAGATCCGTCCCGCGATTTCTTTAGAATATTGTATATAGTACTCTCAGAAACTTTAGTTAAATAACTGCACTTAATCACAGCGTCACTAACACCCAACTGTTTGTCCATGGCACGCAGTCCTTCGTACACATTTAATATGAGGACTTTTTCTTCCCGAATTAAATTGTTACGACGCCGTTTTTTATCGCCAACACCGCTACACTCCGCCATTATTGTCACTAAATATACCGATATAAATATTACAATAAATACCAATAATAACCGATTTATCACACAAAACCACAACACAAATACTGATGTTACGTTCATGAAGAGAATAAACACCTCACATAACTGTTTACTATCACTGTCTCATTCGCGTAGCTCGATCTATCTATCTCGTTCTCAAAGCCGGAACATTGAAGCGACTCTCCAACATTGTCAAATCGGCGAGTTTTTCACAACAAACTTTGCGTTCAAGAAATATACATAAACACTTTATTTCACATTTCAAGTAAACTAATTATTATTAGTCTGCTTGAAATTTGAAATAAATATATTAAATTGGTATTGACTTAATTACATTGCATCTTTTGTACCTGAAATATTGACACAATGGATTTGAAGTGTATTTATAAAATACAGCATTTCTCTCTAGAATACATATGGCAACTGCGCTTTAACCAAAGTGTTGATTAGATAGCTCTGACTCACTTTACAGAATTTCGACTATCGAGTATAGTAGTGGTCTCAAATTGTATAAAACAATTTAAAGCATTGGATTGACCTACTAGGTCTACTTATACAATGCTACTACATACAAAATGGTTTCAATAATAAGTTTATTTATGAGGTTATTTCAAATTACTCTTTTTAATTGAAGAACTATGAATTACGAACCCAAAAAAAACGTTTGTGTTTAAATTATTTGGAAATGTAGGTACTTACTACAAATTTATCAAAAAAAATACAACTTAAAAAAGTGTCTTACTGCAATAAAAAGTTAAAAATCTTTAAAATGGAGTGTTGTATCGAGTTCAACAAAGAGTACCTTTTATGTAGGAAATTTAATAAAGAATTGCAGACAAAAGTCTCAAGCCCTAAATACAGGGTGTTTCAAAAATATGGTACGATAAATGTTTACGAACCCCTCGTACCACGCCACTGGCTCATTAGAATTGATACTGTTGACGTGTTTTGAAGAGACAATAACCTACAAAAAATTTCAAATTTATACTTTCATCTCCCGAGAAGGTATGCAATAAAATATGTATTTCTTCTGCATCCTTCAACAGCCTGTATCTCACAAACTAAGAAGGTTAGAGAAAAGTTTTAATAGGGTATTTTCAATATTTTTTAACGATCTATCATGCCTCTAATTTACGGTACTTATTTACGGTACACCCTGTATATACGCGGGATTTTGAGTGAGTTGACAATTAGTGAAACGAAGACAAAGAGTTAGTTCACAGACAGTTTAAAGAAGTTCTTAGTAATCGGACAGTGAATGAAATATTGAAGATAAATAGTGTAATATTCAAGTGGTAAAATAGATTAGAACTATTATACCGAGTGTAAATAAATTAGTAGACATTAAGTAGAGTGTGTATATAAATTAAGTTTAATTAATAAATCAATAAATAGTAATTAGCCATAGTGTGTATGATTTTATCCCACCGGTAAAAACTATTTAAATAAATAAGAAAAACATTACATTATATTCAAACTTCACAAAACATCGATTAATTGCTGTTTGATGTAATCTTTGTAGACATAAATATCAAAATAATTCTCGTAAATTGGTTCGTCACTTTCACAATTTTTGAGGATTGAGCTTTGACCAATTGCAACTAAGGTAGCTTGCGTTGTCCATAATAATCTCGATATTCGAAGGTTTATTCATTCATTCGTTTGGGTTGTGCTCAACACCCCATGCACTTAAACTGAATCTTTGTACCATTTCCCAAGTCACCTACTTCCCCTTCAGAAGCTTTGTGTCTTCTATATAGGCCACTAGTTTTGACTGGGAGGATTTTTACTAGTTGTAATGGTTGTATTATTTCCTCTCCAAAGTGCAGTACCCTGTAAACAGGTCGGTAACTGTCTTCAAATGTCTCTTACCCAGTTTCAACAGCCTGGTTGAGAGTTCCTTGTCTACCTTTCTCAGAAAACTCTTTGTATGGAGGTGACCTTGTGTCAACCTCCATTTTAATTGGTGTTATTTATCTAGCCAGTTCCCGATCTCTTCTCTTATGCAATCATTTGAGATTTCTCAAGACGGTTCCGGACCTATGAAGTCTCCTTTAGAACCTTCTTCAGCTAACTGGTTCGCCAATTCATTACCTGCAATCCCCTCATGTGCCGGCACCCATACTAGAGACACTGTGTTGTCTCTTGACAACCTTTTAAGGGATTATTTGCAATTTTTCACCAGACCTAGCTGTTGGATTGCTGATAGCTTTAAGCGAAGCATCTGTCAGTGAATATTTTAATTTTTTGTCCTGATGTTTTCATCAATACAATTATAGCGTCAATCGTCTCTGCTTGAAATACAGACGTATATCGACCAAGGCAAAAGAACATTGTCTTTCTAGGTCCGTTTATACCAACCCCAGTGCCATGGTTTGTTTTGGAACTATCGGTAAACCAGATGATTTCTCCAGATCTCACCTGGGTGCATCACCTGTTCCATAGATGGGATGATGATGTTCACTCGCTCAGTGAATATGGTCTCCGGTGTCATGCTATCCAAACTCTTGTGAAATGTGGCTTCATCTAGTATTGTCTCAGTTGTATCAGTATGTCCTTCTCGAGACCATATGCCTCCCGATTTCAGCCAAAGAATTGCCATCATCGCCTCCGTCCTTACAAAAATTAAGGCTTTACCAGACTGAACTAGGCCGGCGGCACAAGCGGCTTTGCCGTCGGCATAAAACTCAACGGCTTGCCGCGGAATTAAATTCGTATACACCAAACTGTCTTGTTCAATTCGTTGGTGACTGGTTTATGTCAAACATGTTCGTTAAAGGTGACATTCTATAAGGGTATATATAGCGTTAATAATAATCATCAATAATAAAAAATATAAAGAATGAAGGTCTAGCTTGAATAGAAACGTTTACAGTGGAAGTGAACTTTTACATGAATTAATAAGGGATGATTATGATCTGTTCCTTTCAAAATTTTGTTAGGGTGGGCGCAACCGATTTTGAAGAGCTAATTTACCTAATAATTGAACCAAAAATTGCAAAATTAAATATTCCTCAACCACACATAAACTAATTTGAATAAAAGTGTGTCAATGTGTATGCTACCCGCGTAGCCTGCGGAAATTCTTTTGATCTTTACCGAAATTTGGTCGCTGGCAAAAACAAGCCGGTGACATGACAGATACGTTTATTTTTTATTTTCCCAACTTTCCAGTGATGAGCAAAATCTGTCTTGGTCTTGCAGTCTTGGTCTGGGTTCTGCGATTTTGCAAGACCCAGACCAAGACCAAGATCATACATACACTAGCATGACCAAGACCAAGACCAAGAACGAATGAACAAGAACAAGACCAAAACCAAGACCGAGAATGCAAGACCAAGACCAAAGTGCAGGACTAAACTAAAAATTACAACATTCGTTTTATATGGGATATATGAGAATATTTGTCTTAAAATATATGTTGTTGATCATTTATAATTTATACCTATCAAGGAACTCGAAAAATTTCCAAAACGACGTAAGTAGTAAGTAACAAACTATTTGAGCAAGACCAAGACTGAGTACGCAAGACCAAGATTTCAAGTATTTGAGCAAGACAAGACCGAGACCATTGCTGAATATGCAAGACCAAGACTACAATTATTTGAGCAAGACAAAGACCATGACCGGACAAGCAAGGGCGAGACCGTTACCAATACTGTCTTGTTCTTGGTCTTGATTCTTGCTTTGCTTTCTTTCAAAAGCGCTATTTTTAAATTTAAAAAAATGATAAATAGTAAAACGAAGTTAAGCAGCGAATCCATTTAAAGTTAATGATTTATTTTTGGCAATTTTTCTAATAGTATTCAGATAAAACATTTCATCACATCAGCACTACTCCGGTCATATTTTATGGTTACTTCCATATGGAATGGAGTCTAGGAGGCGATAACTAGAGAAGCAAATTCCGTCACCTGCGCATGCGACTTGGTCGCTACGAGGATCGCAACCTTCACCTTAAAGAACCTTCAAGTGTGAAGGGTGAATGGAATGTTTATTTTTCCTTCCCCTTCTTGATAAAGTAAGAGCCGCGAGTTGCGACCCTCGTAGCGAAAAAGTCTCATGCGCAGATGACGGAATATGCTCCTCTAGTTATCGTCTCTTTTGGAGTCTTAACCCCATATGAGTTAGTTGTCCTTACATAGATAACCTACTTATAGGTGCTTCCTATGGCGAATTAATTGTATAGGTGGCGTCACTTGAGAGTAAGCTCTAACAGCTTTGATAGTTGTGGTCATTGCTAACAGCTGGGCAAGAAGATTCCTGTAATTTTTCGTTTTTGGCGGTAAATTCAAAATTACTGTAATTTATCCTTTAGGTACTGCAAAATGGCATTTATGGTCAGGTTTTTCACATTTCATTCAAAGTAACTCAACATTTGATTGATAATATATTAATAAGAATCAAATAGTTAAGTTTAATTAAATGAAATGACAAAAAATGGACCATAGTAAGAAAAATGAAACAATTATCAACCATTTTATATATTTTAAGTTATTATAAAAAATAACACCTTACCTCTACCCTCCGATGGCATTGAATAGTCACGAAGAATAAGATAGTCATGAGACGTCATCTATCGAACGAAAGCCAAACGAATATGTTGGTATTTCTACCGCTGTAAAGCAAACTTTATGACTAACCAATTAATTTTCTATATATAATTGTATTTTACGTCAAGGATACGTATTAATTAATAATAATATAGTTGCCATTAAAAAACCTATTACATCCTCCAAAAATTTTGCTCAATACATTATTGGTAATGCATTAATCCAACAGATGGCAGCATAGGTGGGTCTGGACAAAAATTTGTCAAGTGCTGTCATAAATAGCATTTTTCTCCGATTGACATTAAACGTCAGTTTTAGTGACATTTATCGATCATAGAAGTAACACTTTTACTGCCTAGTATGGAGGGTAGAAGGAAGGAGCACCATCTGAATGCGTTAAAAAGTGTCCATCGAAGTAAGATACAAAATTAAAAAAGGAAATACTACGTAAATAATTGAGATTTTAAATACTGCATATTTCTCAACTACACAAGTCACGAAAAATACTTAATTTTTCAACCCAGCACATTTCACTCGGTTTATAACCCTAAATACTCATCATTTCCATTAGCTACACGAGCGCTATTTCGGTGAATCTTCGAATTATAATTTGCTGTTTACAGGTGGACACTTTTTCAACTTGTCTCCCATACAAGATAGTGCTCCTTCCTTCAACCCTCCATACTGTCTGGACAGTGAAAATGATGTTTAATGCCAAGGCATTAAAAAAATCATTTTTTCTTCTTTTTTTTGAAATCTCCCAGACTTTACTTAGCAACGGCAATGATAATGTGATTTAAGCAGGCCCATGGAGTCAAACAATCACTTCCACGTCACACATTATTGTCGATATTTAACATTATATTTATTATCTTTCGGTAGATATTATTATGTATACAATAATAATTAAAAAATATATAACATACGATTAGAAATAATATTAAAAATTGTGAGTTATATCCGTCATAAGAAAGTTTTCATTTTAATTTGATTTTTCTAAACACACTGTACAAACAATCAGAGAAAAAATTATATGTTTCACATGGTAGAGAATCAGATTTACTGCCTTGGCTAGTTTTATTGTCTCGATGACTCGGCTTCGCCTCGACAATGATATGCTAGCCGCGGCGGTAAATCTGTTACTTCTCTGCCTAGTTAAACAAATAACTATTTTAAAACAGTAGCTACACGTGGTGAAGCAAATTAAAGTGGAGATAATGTATTTATTGATGAAATAAAACAAATTAATTTGTTTAAATCTTCATTATTTATTTTGAACTGACGTTCAAATTAAAATTAGTGACGCGTTTCGCTACACAGTAGTTTGAAAAAGCTACTGTGTAGCGAAACGCGTCACTAATTTTAATTTGAACGTCAGTTCAAAATAAATAATGAAGATTTAAACAAATTAATTTGTTTTATTTCATCAGTAGTATGGATCTTCATCAAGTAAAAGCCTCATCTATTCAATTAATGTATTTATTATTAAATAATTACATTTCCGAGAACTAGCAACAATTTATGGTACATAATTCTTAGAACCTTAGATCCAATTGTTAACCTTAGACCCAACACTATGAACAGTTTTGACCGATTTTATGGCAGGTTGTTTATTTTTGAAGTGAAAACCTTTTTAGGCGCGTTGAGACCTTTTTGGGTGAAGCAAAACCATGGATTTTCCGTCATCGTCACGCTTTTATGCAACACACAATACTTTTGGGTATGCAACACAAATAACAATGAAGCGTATATAGTGTTGCAAAAATCATCGTCACGCTTTCCATGAGCTATATGTATACTGTCTACTTTTTTATAAGGGGTTAATAATTTAATTGTAAAAAAATTTCTTCTACCATAGGCGTACAAATTTTTTTAAAGGGGATTCATTTATTTGTAAAAATTTACATATAACGATAGAATAATTAAAGAGGGTTAATTTATTTGTAAAAAAATCCATTTACGATGGGCTTACGATAAAAATTTTAAAAGGGATTCATTTCTGGTGTTTTCACTTCTGTCGGCAGTCCTATGACTACATTTTTTTCTAGAAATTAGGTTGATTCAAAAAATTTTTAAATTCGTGTTCTCGCTTCTGCAATTGATTTTGGAAAAACTTTAGCTAGATAGGTACCTATCACTTTACCAAAAACAACATAAATAAGCCTTCATTCTTTATTCATTAATGACTAAGTATATTAATGCGATTTACAATGTCGAATTGTGCTGCATCTTAGTGTAGAAATGTTAACCAAAGTATCTACCTAGGAACCTATAAAAGGAACGTAATCATTTGAAATATTTGTATTTTATAAGAAAAATTACAATTTACCAAGCGCCAATTCCAATAGCAATTGAAGGTTTTTGAAATAACGACCCATCTCCATTTTTGTTACCGCGGGGACGTAACATTCGATAGTAAATTATCTGTGAGAATGGTGCCAAATGGCACAGATTGTTCATGTGTATACCTTGTTCCAAGATATATTTCGTTTTGACTTGATGATTCAAGATTAAAATCCATAGCAGGTAGACGTTTCTTCGAAAAGCGAAAAGATAATGCCCAATAATATTATTATTTTACAAGTGAAATGTTTGGCTGGTAAAATAATATTTGAGACTAATTTTTCAATTTATTTAATTATTCTATTATTTATTTGTCTTTCGGAAGATACATTTCCGAATTTTTATTTTTCAAGTTAAAAGTATTTTTCACGATAGGTTGACCACCTTAATCTACAAATATTTTAATCTGATTGTGTAAATATAAAAAAAGCTTTCATTGCTTGTTTTCCTTTGTCTGACCTGCACTTCTCCTACTTACTCTATTTCCAACAGAGTTTATTCCTCAGATTAAAGTTATACTCTAAGGTTTATTCTAACGTGTAGTCAGACCGAAAATAGTAGTTACAGATTTCAGTTTCGGTACTAGGAAATAACTTGAGACGGTCAACACAGATTATTCTCAAATCATAAAATTTATTTTAAGAAATATATGAACATTTGTAACAATAAAAAAATATTTAAAAGCATTTTTTATTATCTTTTCTAATAGTCCAATAAGAAGTTTCGAGATTCTGCATGGGTGAGCTGCATGGCTGGGGTTGCGTTTTTTTAAGTAATTTGGGCACGCGGAATCGAATGGCACTATTCGCAGACTCCAATTTTCCCGGGAAATAGTGAAAATCGCGGAAAATTACTTAAAATTCACGTTTTCTCGGTAACTAATTGATTTATCGAAAAAAGTTTCTAATAAATGCTGTAGAGCGCAAAATTTTACGTCGAAATACTACCTCACTTGTTAAATTTCATCAACTATTTTTTATTTTCCCGACCATTTCCGAATCCGCTGGAAATCCGCCGGGGACTGTTTCACATGTACAGAATTTTATGTGACATGGAAATGCATCGAGAGAGTGGGGCGAAGGGGAAAGAGTCCCCGGCGGATTTCCAGCGGATTCGGAAGTGGTCGGGAAAATCAATAATACTGAATGAAATTTAACAAGTGAGGTAGTATTTCGACGTAAAATTTTGCGCTCTACAACATTTATTCGAAACTTTTTTCTATAAATTAATTAGTTACCGAGAAAACGCGAATTTTAAGTAATTTAACGCGATTTTCACTATTTCCCGGGAAAATTGCAGTCTGCGAATAGTGCCATTCGATTCGTCGTGCCCAAATTACCTCAAAAAACGCAACCCCAGCCATGAGCTCACCAGCGAATCATTTCTTTCACTTGTTCCTCCTTGCAAATTAGCTTCAGAAAATATACCTTTACACCATGACTGGTTTTTTGCTTTTGGGCAATCTTTATGTCTTCTGCTTGTAACGGTAAAGGCGCCAATTTGTAACGGTAAATGTTGCTTTTAGTTGGGCGCCAATTTGTAACTGTGAATGCCTGTACCTCACAGGGCACCAGCTCGAAGGGCTCCGGCTAGAGACTCCTCTCAAGGGTGATTCGACCCCAAGTTTATGTCACACAAGGATAACAGAAGGGTTGTAAAAATTGAGGGCGCCACTACCTTTTTGACGATAAAAATACTAAGAAAACTAAGGCGGAAAAGGTAGAAACGCCTTGTAAAATTTAAATTTAAGTTAATAAAGAAAAGTGACCCCGGGCGGTATCTCCCTCAACTTTTATAGTTGAGGATTTCTAATAAAAAAAGAATTAAAAACAAATTTACAATTTATTCTGCCACAGGAATTTGTACTTTTATAGGTATTTAGCTCTTAGATGAAGTGGTTTCCTGGAGAAGAAGTCAGGTCTTGATCTGAACTGTTGTGTTCTGTTATAAGGCGGTATTTTGGGGTTCTATCCTCGGGTTGTATTCTGGGCTATATTCTTGGGGTTATATTCTAGCCTAGGGTTATATTCTTGGGTTTATATCCTCGGCGTTATATTCTTGGGTTATATCCTAGCCTAGGGTTATATTCTCGCCTAGGGGCTGTGCTTACCTAGAAGTACAAGTGGATCAGGGATATGTAGGAACTTGAATGTAATGGCACATTATGTTGGTCAGCTTTTCAGATTAAAGAAAAGGAAGGCAGTTATTTGAAAGTCAAAAAATTTATTTAATTTACTGAAAGCTTTCCAACATTATATGTTCCATGTTAAAACAGTAAAAATAGCAATTATCGGCTGAATTAAAAAAATATACTAATGATCCGAAAGAAACTAATCATAGCAAAAAGTTATTTATTTAGTTATATGAAAAAATATCGTGCCTAGGAAATATATGGAACCGGCACTGGCGTTACGAAAGAATATTTTATAGGTTAACGGTTTATAAAAGTGTTATTTTATAATTAAAAGAGTTATTTCACAACTGAAAAAGCTTGAAAATGTTTGTATAAAAGTAAAACAGTGAATTATAAAAGAATATTTGGTTTAAAACTACCATATTAGTATAAAAGAACAGTTTATGACCACGTGTTGAATTTAATTTCGTCTATCTCTGTAAAAAAAATAAAGAATGCATACGAAAATTATATCAGACAGTACTTTAGAAGAAGCTTATTAATTATGAGTTATGATTTTGAACTTACCACAGCAAAATTCCTAAGATAGATACTTAAGATATGAAAGATAGCGAAAGATGATCTGACCTCTTAGACGATCGATAACAGAAAGGGGTGTTTCACGTGGCGTTGTGCAAAAAATGGAAGCGTCCGTTGGCAAACGTCAATTGTCTTACGGTCGGGGTTGAAGAGTTTAGGATCACAGAACTATAATTGGATGTGGCTAGTGACGACGAGCGCTGATTAAAAGGATTTATTCTGTAAAATCGAAACAGGTCGATAGACATGTTACATGCTCTTCACCCCTAACCACTTCTGAATGGCAGGTCTTGGATCCCAGTTTTCCACAGGTGGCATGTTGAAATAAATATATAGATACAGATTTTCAGTTGAAATGAGTAATTCTGATCTATCTTTTGCTTGGGGTAGTTACGAAAAATTCTTAGAATAAACTCTGATTTCCAATACTCTTTTTATATTTACATAATTACATATATGTAATGGGATTAAAATATTTATAGATAAAATTAATAATAATTTTTAATATTGTCTCGGAATTTTAGTTTGTAATAAACATTTAACTCCGAAAGTAATCTTGTGTTTTAAACTAAGTATGTGGCGTCCTAGGGCAAAAAAGTGCATTTGTTGGCGGATGCGAAGCGAATTGTGAAAAATATGTTTGAATCATTAGAACATCGAGGTTGTTATATTATAACCGATGCAGCAAAAGAAACATGGAAGTTGACCAAAACCCCAATATCCACAGTAAAATACATTATCAATAAGCCAATACATAAACGAAAAATACGAAGTGACGCTAATAAAACCAAATGTGTTGACCAAATGCAAAAGGATATAATCCGAAGAACGATATACAGGGTGTCAATTTGAAAACGAACGGGGGACAACTGTTGAGGCATTTGTTGACGTATTACTTTCAACCCCCTGACCCCCAGGGCACCTACCCCTGGAATTTTAAATGGCAACCCCTATTTCTTTTGTCATTTTTGAGTTCCTTTTAAATTGAAATAATGCAATTTTTACATTTATAATTGCTTTATGAATTGTTCAAAATGGGTTCCATTGTTTTCTAAACACAAGTATAGTCGATATTCAAACTGTTTGCGGACCTTTTGAAGAGTCTCGGGTGAAATAGCCCTACATTCCTGTACAATTCTTTGTTGCAGTTGTTCAATAAAGTCTGGTTGGGTTTTGAATACAACGGATTTCAAGTAACCCCATAGGAAGAAATCGAGCGGTGTCAGATCTGGTAATCTAGGTGGCCATTCAATGGGTCCTCTCCTACACTCCTACCAATCCACTGCTCCGGATAATGATTATTCAACCACTCTCTTACTGGGCGTACATAATGAAGATGTGCTCCTTTTTATTAACAGGGGCTGAGCAATAATCCTGTTGCTCATAATTTCGCAAAGCTCAATTCGTCTGTCCGGGTCATCATCCATTCTTGGGTAATTTGTAGTTTGTATGGGTGAAATTTGTGAAGCTTCAATACTTTCCTGACTAATTCATGCGTCAGTCCAGTTTGTTGCGCAACTTCACGAAGTGACGAAGTAGGAGCTATAGCAACTTGACCAAGAACCTCAATCTGAGCGGCCGCATTGAGCAATCTTGCCCCAGCCCTCTTCTTATTGCCAATAGATCCAGTTTCTACAAATTTAGCTACTAACTCTAAGATGTATTTGTGTCCAACATTTTTCCCCGATGTCGGTTCCATAAATATAAATCATTTCTACGCGTTCAGCAATAGTGTAAACCATTTGAAGAAATAAATACAAGGAGTCAGAAAATAAAGAACTGTATAAGTAGACCTAAACAATATGACTGACAAAAGAAATTAATAACTCAAAAACCGGCAAAAACTATTATCAGTGGTTTTATTCGAATAAATAATAAATTTCATGCGTCTTAACAGGGTTGGGCTAAGATTGAAATAAATAATAATTCGAAATTTTATTTTTAATATTACTTGGAGGGGAACAATGTCTTCGATAGCTCTAGAAGAATATGGTAGAATGGGCTGCGTACGGTCGGCAAATCCAGATGTACTTTTTCGACAAGTAGCAGTACCCCTCCAATAGATTAATTGCGGGTAATACAAATGAGATCGAAGGACCAGCCTTACGGCAATTAAACACTTTTTTGTTTATGTAATTTACTTAATATATAAAGAAGAAGTGACATAGATGTGTACATGAAATATGGTAGAAGTCCTGGCTTTTTATAACAAGTGGCAACATTGTAATAAAGTTCATAAGATGCCAGGGGACAAATCTTGGAAAACATTAAATTGGATAAATTAATAACAGTGTCTAGGTTTACTTTTATTTACCTGACCGTCGTTATCACTGACTCTACACTCGAACATATAACACTAATAACAAATTAATGAAAATACGGTATTAGTAACATTTTACATAAAATACACGGAGCCTTAATGAGTTCCATAATAAGACATGTGTGTCTTTTAAAAGCCCGAATTTAAGAGAGACTCGAAACAAAGTCGAAGTCAACAAGTCACGAAAAGCTTTCGAGAACGCACAGGCGCAGCACAATGCTGAATTTCGCGTGGCTTCGGATACCGTCAGGGACGGTGCAAGGGGTAATCGGCGCAGGCTTTCATGATGTTTAAGTGATTTAAACATTACTAGTATTCCTAAAACTGAAATACATTCCACACATTCGTGAGGTCAAGTACTTCAATTTAAAAAAAAATTATGAAAATTATCTAATCATTACCTAAGGAACTCAAAAATGGCAGAAGAAATAGGGGTTTCCATTTAAAATTTTAGGTGTTTCGCCAAATTTTGATACTGTCACTAGTTTAGGCAATATTAAATGCCGTTCGTTTTCAAATTGACACCCTGTATATGCAGAAACCCTCTATAGTTAACGTGACCATAAGTCCCGTTTTGGGCGGAACAGTCCCACTTTTAGGCTGTCTGTCCCACTGTTCCCAGCCAGAGCAATAATGTCCCGCTTTTACAAACAGACAAACGATAATTTGACACACGTCTACGTCTACCTTCCTATATTAATTTATTGCATTCAAAACGCGTGGGCGACAACTGCAGCTACTTGAAATCTAGACCCGACATTTTGAAACTGATTAAAAAATATAATACAAAGGAGTCTACACTGTAATCTAATGCTTTATTATGCTGTTCTCATAATCCTGTTTTTTAATAAATACTAAGTTTGTTACTAAATTTCGCAGGCGTCCCGCTCTGACAATAAAAATAAATGGTCACGTTATGTATAGTACAAAATGTGACCATTATTAAAATACATCTTTTTTATTTGAAACATTTTTTGATATCTGCCATTTAGATGAAATAATCAAAGCGTATAAGGTGGGCCACCCTGTATGTTTCAACAAGTTAATTTGTTCAATTCCAATCATTAATAAATAAACAAAAGTAAAATAATGTTCGACCCTGCCAGGATTCGAACCTGGAATCTTCTGATCCGTAGTCAGACGCGTTATCCGTTGCGCCACAGGGCCATACGATTGAACTGTTCAGATTATCAATAAGATATTGTCTAATTCTCAAGTTAACAGTTTCATGTTATTTTTTGATTTTGCGAATGAAAATAGTGCTTATAAAAGTATCTATTAACAAATTCTGCTATTAATTTCCAAAGTTTCACTTAATATTTTCACACTATATATATATATATATATAAGCAATTTACAGTAAACTACAAAGAGAAGCTTACTTATTTTCAAGTATAGATGGCGGCAAAACACTTCAATAACACGATCAGCTGGTATTTGATGTTCATATTCATGTTTAGCTTTTAGTGTTTTAGTTGATGTAGTGAATAGAAGTGCGAAGGAACTGAGGGGTTATTTTACGAAAAGAATCGATATTTGGTATAATCAATAAGTTTTTGTGCAGTAATTTCTTATTTTAAGAATAATATGAACAGTCCTCATTTATCCAAAGGTAAGTTATGTATCCAAACAAAAAGTATATATTCTTAGTTAGTTATTGTGTTTTTATTCATTCAACGGTTTAGACAAGAAGACCAAAATAGCAAATGTAAATAAAATGATGTCATCAACAAATGTGTTATTTTTCACTATTGCAATTAGCTAGTGCAACATAATTATTACATTCAATGTTGTGAAAGAAGGGGCAATGAGTAGGTAGTTATAACATTATTGATAAACAATGCCAAAATTGTAGACTTTCAAAACAGTAAGTACCGAAGACGAATAGTTCAAAAATATCCAATAGCAACAATAGTGTCAAATCGTTTTTTATATTTTTGAATTGAAAAAATTAAAAACTGGTTTATTTTATTCGTTTCATTGACCGTGGATATTGTTAATTTTTCGAAACTGGTAAAAACTATTATTTAATATCCTTTTTTTGCGTAGCTAAATTATGAGAAAAATTATTTAAAAAAAATGTATTTACAAAATAAACTAAATCATAATTTATAATCATACTATCTTAACCATGGATTATATATTGGTGACATGTTGATAATAACAAAGGTACCTATACTCTTTCTCAAGTAAATGTGAAGACATTGTAAAAAAGAAAGGATGTCTAATATATTTTTTCTACACCCACATGTATATTATCCATTTTCTGCACAATTTACAGAATGTAAATGCAGGCCATTCCGGTTAACTGAACGGATATGATTTCATATACATCCTAGAACGTATATAAAATCCACCAATCAGCATTTGCGTTTAGTACCCGCCAACTAATCTTTTTTCAATTTCATAGAAACGTCAAAATAACTTGTCAAAATATTTCTATAGTTTTTAAGAAAAATATTAGTAAAAATGAGTGATTCCAGTGATGAATCAATAAATAATTTTCCACCAGATATTCGCTTTGCCGCAAAGGAGACGTATAACGTATAGAAACAGAATAAATTGAATATTTAAGGGTACTCCTGACAAATGTCAGTTTTTACGTAATACATTTGACATTATAGATAGATAATTAGTATATGCATCGGTAGTCCAGTGGTAAGTATCCCAGGCTCTCACGCGGTGGATCAGAGTTCGATTCCCCGTTGGGAATTTTTTTTTAAATTTTAATTTTATTTCTAAATAATAATAAAATAATAATAATAGTAAAATTATTAAAAATTTTTAATTTGAAGTTATATTATAGTTTGATAAAATGTTTGTTTTCTAGATTTTTTCTTAAGTGGGTCGTAGAAAAAATATACTGTTCGACTCGTGTGGATTGTCCATATCGCTCTCGGACGATTGAGCACTCCGCCTACGGCGTCGTGCTCAAACTTCGTCCTCGTGCGATATGACCATCATATCCACACTAGCTGCACAAACTACTATTCTAAAATTGCTAAGCTCACTATACAAATGTTCTCCTTATTTCAGTAAACTTTCAGTTCGTGACGGTCGCTAGTTTGTAAATATTTGAAAAAAAAATCATAGATATAAATTTATTAGATAGCATTAAAATGAGGCGTTTGAAATTGCTGGAAAAAATAATTCATAAAACAACTTTATGTGTATCACTACTTGGGAAAATGTTGAAGAGTCGGCAACATGCCAAGGCAGCTGGAACAAAAGAAGAACTAAAGTGGCCCATTTACGGTATTTTGCTTTGGCACCAACTAAGTCGGTCAGTTATTTATGCGGTCGACTGTGTCGTTAAAATGATTTACGACATTAGCTATTCCCGCCAGAGATGCCATGACGTGTGTTTAGGAAGGAACGTTGGTTTGGTACACAGACGGATCTAAAACTGACATAGGAACAGGAGCTGGAGTCCATGGTGCCAGACCAAAGTGGAATGTCCACGCATCGTTGGGGAAGTTTGCATCATTATTCCAAGCAGAAATCTACGCTAACGACACGTGTTTGCAAATGAACATCGAAAGGGGGTATAGAGGCCAATAGATCCTCATTCTCTCAGATAGTCAGGCAACACTGAAATCTTTAGCATGTCCCCAAATCAGATCTAGACTAGTCTGGGACAAACTGCCTACAAAAACTTTTTTCTACAACTACTATGAAAAGTGACGTATTTCTCATACCTTACTTAATTTCAAAACCAAAGATTGCTCATACTGTGAGAAATATTATTTCTCGCGGCACTTTGCCCACGCCACATACATTTATATGGAGAATCAAATAAAATGGACAAAAACTTAGTAAGCTTCTGTCATCTTTAAATACCTACTTAGTTGTCACAAAACTGTCAGATTAATTAATATAACGGAGAATTTAGTGAAAAGAAATGACGTTCTGGATTTGACCATACAAAATTGTACAAATTTCACCATCAACTATAATTTTAAATTAAATTATTTAACAGTATAGAGATGGGATACTTTAGTGTTATTTTTGTTTTACTAACCATAAAAATAAATATTAAGTTACTTTACTTGTATTCTTTAAATTTGTGCAGTTGTAGAAAAAGTATAGTGTGCAACATGTGGGGAAAGTACTTTTCCCCCTTGTTGCACAATATACTATTTCCGTCTACCTCTATCCAAAGTATACATTTCCTGGCATCATTGTAGGGAGCAAAGTCGTACTTTTCCTCCCTAGGGAGGAAAAGTAAAAGTGGCGTCATGGTACGTCATCAATTAAATAACTTATACGGCATTGACGACCTAAACTATATTCTATTAAGTATATAAGTATAAAATTTACCGTTTATTTAAAGAACACCCTGTATTTTGCAAAATGGCAGAAATCAGTAAATTGTTATTTTAATTTAACAATTTTTACATTAATAATTTGACTTCAATTCATAGATTCATCCGGTTTTCGAATTTAGGACAGAAATATTATAGCTTGCTATGGTCGATTGACAGATTAACAGTTTCAAAGTGTGTTACGCTATAATTTATCTACAAAATATAAAATAATATTTAAAAAATGAGTGATTCAAGCGAATTTGAAGATATAAATAATACATCACCGGATATTTTGAACAAGTTAATGAAACAGTACAATCTCTATTACCCCAAAAATCTAAAGAAAAATACGAAAAACAGTATTTACATTTCAAGTAATGGGACGAAGAAAAGCATATACGTACTTACTGAAAAAATGTAATTTTGGGGTATTTTTCGCTATTAGCAAATACATTAAAAGCCTCTACATTGTGGTCCAAGTATTCGATGCTACGAACCATGCTTCAAATAAAAGAAAATGTGGATATTAACTACCCAAAATGGATTGCTTTCTTAAAAAGACAAAAACAGGGATATAAACCTAATAAGGCAAAAACCTTCTTAAGAGAGGAAGTAAATACATTTTTACTAGAAGCCCCCGATGATAATTATTTATTAATGAAGGTAAGATATTTTCAAGAAGTAAATATATTAAGAAAATAAAAGTTAAACAGCAAATTCATATTATAATAGAGCTACAGCAATACGTTATGTTCATGATTCCGCAGAACCTGCCTGCGAGTCTCGGTAGCGCAACGAGTTGGTGCACAGCTCACTGTTCATGATAGGCCTGTAGGTGTTGGTTCGAATTCCGGCATGGACAGATTTTTTTATTTTGTTTTAAATTTTTTCATAAATAAATAATTTAAAAATGACTTGTTATTTGAGGGAGACGGAAAAATCATATGTATAACATGGGGGTAAAGTGCCTTTTCCTCCCTTGAATGATTACTAAACTTCATCCTCGGGAGGAAAAGTAGCACTTTCCTCCCTTGCTATACAAATAGCTATTAACCCTGGCAAACCATAATAGAGTAACTCATAAGAGGGACCCGGGGTACAAGGGAATAGTAGGCAATGAAAAGGCAGACACCCTAGCAAAGCTAGGGTCTGAAACTGCATTCACTGGTCCTGAACCAGTATTTGGAATATCAAAATCTGCTGCACGTGGTTGTACATCTCGGTGGATTCAAACTAAACATCAGACGTACTGGAGTCACGTGCCAATACAGGAACACAACAAACTCCTGATAAAAACCCTCGGAGTCACTGACTAACGAAATATTAAACCTCAGCAGGGGCCAGATGAGGAAAGTGACGGGATGACTCACCGGTCACTGTATCCTAAGGAAGCACATGCATACAATTGGCATATATAGAGAGGAACCTACCTGGCGGTTGTGCATGAAAGAGGAGGAAGCAGCCTCTCACAATGTGAAGCACTGCCTCATTGGAGAAATATTCTGCTATAACTAGAGTAATCAAGGGAGGATTTCTCCAAGAAGGACCTAGTGAAAAGTCTGTGGAGCCTGATAAGGGCTTCTGGTCTCTTCACATAAACGGTATAACTAAGAGCACAAAAAGCCCAAAGGCTGAGGTGCCGAGGTCTCTAAGCCTCTGACTGGTGGTCCCGAACCAATCAATAAATGTGTTTAGAAATGTAGAGCAGTATTTTATTTCAACTAGGTTTGTTTTTATTATAACTATTTTTTGAACGATCAGTAAGTTTTATAAATATAATGTATCAGTATTTAGTTAGTACGGTGTTTTGAAGAACATTTGAAACGACAGTTCGAGATGATCTATCGCGGCGATTGCTTCCAATGGGATTAAAAATCTCTCTCTTCACATTGTCTTTAGAAAGAGTATATATACGATGATTCCATTATAACTATATACTTATAATTGACCTTAAAAATTTAAATATTATTTTATAAAATAGTTGTTCAACAATTTGCCTCATTCCGAATTATAAAAGATCGTCTAATATTTATTAGACCCAACACGATGGAACCAAAAAATAATCTGGATAAAGAAGGCTACTAGTTAGGTAGTAGGTACCTAAAATGCATATCTTCATTATATCTACCTATATAAAAAATGTTATGTGAACTACCAATTTAAATGTTTAATTTACTTTCTAATTTCTCTAAAAATGTTTAAATTTCAGTATCTACCCACCTTTACAGATTAAATACATTTTTTATCATCAATAGATCATGGCGTTGATTGAGTATATTTATTCATTCAACGATCATGGTCATTTTGAAATACAAAAATAACAACTTAAATTGACAAATAACATCATACATTTTTCAACCTAAATTAATAGAGTTCTCCCTGGATTACCTACTTACCTTATTTCCGAAAATTATATTAAATATTCAAAATTATTTTTCCATTAAAAACTGTTTCGTCGTTTTTGCACTATTAGGTACATCCACCTAGTCTATATAAAGCCAGTTTAAAAAAAATAAAAAATTCAAAGGACCGCATACTAACTATTAATTTTTCTAAATAATTAAAACAAATTTTTCTCTTACTATGACCTGTTAGTTTTGTAAATGTTTTCTTTATATTCATATAAATAAATCAGAATAGTTTACATTTAGAGAACGGGGAGGCCACGTAACCGGTTAATGAGTTCCGCAAGGAAATGAACCAATGCAATGATGTTATAAAAGGAGCAAAGCAACATTATTTATGACGTAAATGCAAGGACATGAGTGATTTAAAAGTTGGATATTTTAATACGGGAACTTTATGGATACGTAAAACAAGGAAATAACACTTAGGTTCAATAACGTATTTCGTTTAAATGGTGGTATAATGAAACTGCCATATTTTCGCTTATTGGGTCCATGGATGTACGTGCAAAATATTTGTTGAAATAAGGAAATTGATATTGATGTTTGTCTTTTTTTCCTTTATGGGAGGTGTCCTCATGCCGGGAGCACTGCAGCCTGTTGGCTTATTGTACTCTACTCCCACTTTAGTCCTCCCACCGAGTTATCTCCGTACCATCGAATAGTCGATATAGGTCCACTGGATGTGTATCATATGTTTCAGGTGATAAGATACAAGGTCGTCGATATGGGGAGGGGGTAATGGAAGGCTGCTAATAATACTTCCTTATTTTCGAGAGCACTTTCTATCAATTGTACTAAGTGATGTACAGCTGTATCTGTGGATACTCCTGGACTGTATACATATTGATTCAAGTCGATTGGTCTTTCTACCAAGGACTCTCCTCTAATGTGCATGTCTACCAGTTTTTCCAATGTCTTCAATATAAATTACATCAGACTTATGGGTTTAAGGGACTTCGCTTTATTATCTTCTGTTTTTCCGGGCTTAGGAATAAATAACACCCTTACTTTCCTCCAGGTATGTCCCATGTTTGCTCTAAGGATCGTACACAGTCTACTGCGTATAATGCTGTTGGCCTTTTTCAACAAAATTGGATAAATCCTGTGTGGTCCCGGTGATTTATATGGTTCAAATGAGTCTACGTACCACTGCTGTAGATACTCTCCAACTCTCCTCGTTACTTCGAGACCATATGTTGTTCTGTATCTAGTGGTGCATCACTTATTTTGCATTCTCTAAAATGTACTTCGAGAAGCTCTACCATAGCTTCCTTCACGATTTGTGTACATCTCCTATCTATTGTTTCCAATTGTCCTTTGAGAATATCTCACATTCGGAGCACAGTGTTTCATCGTTTTAGCGATTCTCAGAGCCTTTTTATATGACGCCTTTGATTGTCATGTGATCTTTGTCTTGAATATTAACAAATATCGCGGTTTATGTTTTGTTTAGAATTTTCTCAGAAAGAAAGTGCACCAATATTATTTCAGAAAATCCATAGAAGATGCGTTTATACCAAATAGAATAGAAGCAATCTATGGATTACAATAAAAGTAGGTACCTAATTCTGGTTATGAAAACTAGAACAAAACCAAAGATTACAAAATACTTTGTAATCTAGACAAAACGGTAGTCGAAAAGTACATTTAAATTAAAATAAACTCTTGTCCATACGAAGGTATAATATTTTTATGTTCTATATAGACCGTATGATGTTTCATTTGCATCGTGGTTTCATAAAACCACATAATGATTTTCACTTTTTAGTTCGATATACTATAAGCTGTGTTTACGGATTGATAGGAACTTTATTGAAAGTTATTCATATACAAAAGTCACAATATAACAAAAAAGGTGAGCGGTCGTCGGACCGCCGAGAGAAGCTTGCTTCTTATGCACAATAGAATGACCATTTTTCGTGAATTTTTCAAAAATTTTGACAATTATTGACCATTTTTGACAAATATTAACCAATTTTGACAAATATTGAACAATTTTGACAATTATTGATCATTTTTGACAATTATTGACCATTTTTTCAAATTTTAACAATTATTGACCATTTTTGACAATTATTGACCAATTTTGACAGTTTTGACAATTATTGATCATTTTTGACAATTTTTCAAAAATTTTGACCATTTTAAAGCATTTTTCCAAATTTTAACAATTATTGACCATTTTTGAGCATTTTTGACAGGTTCTGACAATTATTGACCATTTTTGACAATTTTTCAAAAAATTCTGAAAATATTTGGTAATTATTAACTATTTTTTCAAAATTTTGACAGTTTTTGTCAATTTTTGACAATTATTGACCATATTTGGCAATTAGAGAGAGAGAGACGCGCGATACTCTGTCTCTCTCTCTCTCTCTGTCTCTCTTCCGACCGTATGGGAATTCCTCGTGACGGCGTGTATGAGAGTGAGAGAGGGAGAGGAGAGTGGGAGAGAGAGAGAGAGGCGTGCCGCTGTGTAGCCTACGAAAGAGAGAAGAAGAAGAAGGCGGCTGAGGAAGAGAGGGGGGAGAGTTAGCGCAGCGGGCGGCCGAGAAAGAGACGAAGAATGAGTGATCGCGTGACGAACGCTTTTTCGTAACATCATACGTTTCACGAGTTCACTAGCCTTCCCAAAAGTCCTATGTCGTGAAATAAGAAGCAATTTAAATTTCATTGGATTAGTGGATTATTCAGAAATCTGGCAACACTGTTGCGTGACGAACGCTTTTTCGTAACATTACACGTTTCACGAGTTCACTAGCCTTCCTAAAAGTCCTATGACGTGCAATAAGAAGCAAGCATCAATAAAAAAAAATTATCAATTATCACCCTATGCCTACAGGAGTATATATATTCTTTATACTGTGGGTCATTTTTTCAACACTGTATTGCTTCTTCAATGATTTTCCTTGCCCTTCTCAATAAAATTAACCAATTTTTTGGGGACGAGTTTAGTTGTTCATTTTTGTCGACCTGCACTACTCAGGGACGAGTTTAAGTATACTATGTAGGTAAGAAATTGACCAGAGATTAAACTGGAAGTTGGGGACGAGTTAGGTACGTCCTAATAGTTAGGGGACGCAATCGACATGCAAGTAGAAATATTGGTCCATTCTGTAAGAGGTGAAGCTTTTCAAAAAAATAAACTATAGGGCAAGTCCACGTGACGTCATGTGACAGTCGTCCTGATAATAAACAAGCGTTCTTTGCACAACACGTGGTTCTTAATAGTTATTTTGATCCTGTTTGAGTTCATTTAATTTTGATTTATTGCTTTTTTTCGACGTTGTTTTAATGTCTTAGGTATTTTAAAAGCTATATCTGACTATAATAAAAACGATAATTAAATAAATACAAAACAACCAAATTACAAATCTAATCCTCAAGGCGACTGTCATTAGTGTCAACTTGTGAGTTGATAGACTTGCCCTATCGAAAGAAATTATTTGTTTCTGCAACCGCCTTCATTCACTATAAAGTTTATTTTTCATACACGCCTACTAGACCTCTAGACAACTGCCTACATTTATGTTCACATTTACATACTTTCTTTTTCTTTGTTTACCAAAGATTGTTGCAATAATCATTGTTAGAAATAAATCTTATGGTACAATGTGTTAAATTGAAACGTATAAGTAGGATGTTTTAAATATACACAAAATTTCTCATAAACAGTTAAATTTAGATGAAAATTTTATACCAGTTAATTTTAGCCAATCAGATGCCTGCATTTTGATATGTTGCTACGACAATAACCTAATTTCTTCGGAAATTTCCCTGCGTTGAGGGAAATTAATAAGTGGAAATTTCCCTCTGGCTTGACAGCTGTCATAAACACAGTGGCGTAAAATATTTTTGATAGATATTTATTTATAACTTAATTATAGGTACATGTTATTATCTGTTACAAATTTCAAATGTATTAGAAATTCCTTTTCCACGTCTTTTCTCCTCAATGGCGAGTAAGGTAAGTATGTCACCAATTTAATTTCTATTTTAAAAAAATTTTGGTATAAAATTTTCTTACCGAATCTCCCGCGAGCACGAATTATTTCCGGATATTTTCCTCAGTTGCGAATTTTATTAAAAAATTTCCGGAAATAATTCGTGCTCTAGGGAGATTATAAGTGAAAATTCCTCACCTGTAATTTTTAACCAATCAAAACGTGTTTTTTTGGTTCAAGCTTGTTGTCTAATTTCACTCGTTCTTCGAACTCGTGGAATTATTAACAACTTTTCGGTAATTTTTAAGCACTCGTGGTATTGCCCCTGGAAATTTTTTTGACGTTTATAATGTCAGAATACTTTTTTGACAGTCTGGTTTTTATTTGCAAAAAAGCAATTTTCTACCACTTGTCGTTACTCAAAACTTAAAGAATATACTATGTTGCGTCTTGAGATGGTATTTTCGTGCAACTACAACGAGTAGAATCAACAATTTAAAGGTCTAAATTGCTACCAAAACATTTTTTTACGTCGTGCCACTTGACAGCTTCAATACTGAAATAATTTTTAGGTTAGGGTTTCACTTAGTTGCCATGGTAACTAAATAATCAAGTCGACGAAACCACAAACGTCAAAAATTGACGTTGTTGGAAATCGAAAAATAAATTTTAATTATTTGATTTTCAAACACAATTTGGTGTGGAATTTTCTTACCGAATACCACTTGAGGTCAAATTAAATCCGGAAATTTTTTCGAGCTCATGAATATTTTGAAAATTATCCCGAGTCGACGACGAAATAATTTGACCTCTAGTGGTATTACTAGTGAAAATCTTAATACTGACTGAATTTAAGGTATAAACTAAAATTTAAAATAATAATTAGTGAGAAGGTAGCAATTTAATTTACTGTTTGGACCCTTACTTTGTGGAATCTACTCATATTAATGTTATAAATGCAACTAACTGTTTCTAATTAATTCCACTATTTAATTATGGAGGGTAGAAGGAAGGAGCACCATCTTGTATGGAGGATAACTTGAAAAAGTGTCCACCTGTAAACAGCAAATTATAATTCGAAGATTCACCGAAATGGCGCTCGTGTAGCTAATGGAAATGATGTGAATTTAGGGTTATAAACCGAGTGAAGTGTGCTGGGTTGAAAAATCTAGTATTTTTCGTGACTTGTGTAGTTGAAAAATATGCAGTATTTAAAATCTCAATTATTTACGTAGTATTTCCTTTTTTAAGTTTGTATCTTACTCTAATAATTCATGGCGCCGTTTTTAAAATCCTTCCACTTGCTACTATGGCGCCATCTTAATTTGCTTCCTTTCGATGGACACTTTTTAATACATTGAGATGGTGCTCCTTCCTTCTACCCTCCATATATTTAATGAAAAAATTATGAAAGGATATTGATAATTATTTCGATATTGACATATCATCGTCAGAATGATATGTCAATATCGAAATAATTATCAATATCCTTTCATAATTTTCATAATTTTTTCATTAAATAGTGGAATTAATTAGAAACAGTTAGTTTCATTTATAACATTAATTGAGAAGGTAGCAGTTTTCTAAGCTGAGCGTGTATTTATAAAATATTGTTGTGTATTTTTAAGTAATACAGGGCTTGTCATGACATTCATTAGACTTTTCTCAAAAATTACATTAGATAGAATTATAAAATTTTGTATTAGGGGCTCTTGGGACCCATCGAAAAGGACCATTATTCGCCATCCACCGATCTTAAAAAAATTCTGTTCATAAATTACCAACCAAATTACAAAAAATTTGTACTGAAGTGTCAAGCTAATAATCAAAATGATTCTTATTAGATAAAATAGCTGTTCCCTCTATCCAAAATTTTTACTATTGTTCATTTCTTATCATGTTATCATATGCTTCTCCTGTCAAATTATCATAAAGTTCGAAATAAATAACTGAATAATTCCTAATTGCACACAACACATTATATTATCTATTGATCTTCTTGACTTTTATTAAGCAGCCACCCAAAAAACTCTTCTAGGCAAGTCTTTCAAATTTTGGACGCAGTAAAATACGGACGTCATTTATGTTTGTTAAAGATAGGTACGATATAGTAGATAATGAGCTTTAGCAGCCCGATACTATTAGAACTGATTCATGTAATTCGGTTGGAAAATCAGAGAAAAATCCCAAAACGGTCATTTCATTATCTTCATTATCAACTTTAGGCACTGAAAACTGTTTTCACTACCACTACACTAACACTGTTTTCACTACCACTACACTAACACTCTACACTATCTTACGCGAGTCTGAAGAAGATAACTTGGTTATCGTAAGATAGTGTAAAGTGTTAGTGCTGGTGTAGTAGTAGTGTAAACAGTGTTCAGTGTCAAGTATCGCCAACGGTTCCAAAATTCCCAACTTAAAACTTTAGGCTTTATGGATTTAATTGATGGACGACGAAATGCTCCGTTTGTTCCACAATTTTCGAATCAACGATGAATATTATTCTTATTGGGTGTTGGGAGATGTGGACAAAGTTAAAAAGCCTTCATTTTTGTAACCTAATCTTGTCATGTCATGTCAACACTTGACACTTATGGATTCTTTACAGAAGAGTGCTGGGGTCACGGAGGTATGAATGATTTCTATTAGGTAGGTACCAGTAAGAACTACAAAAAAAAGCAAGAGTCAAGTAGCCTAGAATTATGTAGAGTTGTATCAAAGCGAATAAGCCTGTGCTCTGTGCTGGTCAAATGCTGTTACTGCGGAGGCCAAAAAATCGTAGGCTACTTGACGTCACTAAGAAGGGGTGGGTGACATCACCTTCAAACCTAGCGATTGCTTCCAACACTTTTGATAATTTTTTTTTGATAGAAATTCTACTAAAAAAAATAAAAATATACGTGGACTTTAAATTAAAGTAATACAAAAAATACCATTGTTTTTTAATTATAAATTTAACTGTGCATAACTCATGAATGAATGTATGGTAATTTAAAAAAACAATATCATAAAAAGCTAAATATCTCATAAACGATGAAATATTAGATATGAATAATCAAAGAAAAATATCCTAAAATGGAAAAATATACAAAGTGTTCCATTTAAAATAACAAATTTGATATAAACTTCCGGTATAACCGGAAGTGCTGAGAAAATAATAATAATTTAGATAGACTTGTAACGTCGATAAAACCACTAGTACAAAATTTCATAATTCTATCTTATGTATTTTTTAAGAAACGTCTAATAACCGGTGGTCGTGAAAAGCCCTGTAATATAGTTACCTTCCGTCGTTTGAAATGGTTTAACAAATACCAACTATTCAACAAACAAATTTATAAATAAGAATATTCACTCGGTATACCCTTGTATATTTTATTCTATTCGTCTATGATGGTGCCGAATAGTTTCGCAACCTTCCGAATTACATTATCGACCAAAAAATTCTTCCTGAGTGTGTTTGTTGAGTAGTATCATATTTATTTTTGTAGTATTACCTCATAGTATAGTTTGTTATGTTATAAGGAGAGAGAGAAAGAGAGAGAAATGATACGCTCATAAATAATTAATTTCGTTGTGCTGCTAACCTTATTCCATTGCTATTTTTAAAATGAACTCGAAATACCTCTTCGAGTAGGTTATAAATTAAATAGGCGTACGTAAGTGTATAAACTGAGGGTTTACGTTTACTGACAAAGCTTAAATTTGGCCAGTACCAAATAATGAAAATTTGTATTTGAATATTTTTAAATTATCTAAGGTAGGTACTCGTAAAGTAGAAATTCTGTGAATGTTAATTAGCTGATTGATGTAGTTTCAGCAAATATACAATGAGATGTTTCTTCAATATTAATAGTTAGTGGTGGATAAAATCATAATGGAGAATCTATTATTTTTAATATTTTTATTCTCACAAGGTTTTTATGTCGATTTGAAAATTCAACTTTTGGAAGATTTAAATTGTTCGACATATATGCTTTGACGTACATTACCTAAAAGAGAAGTTAGCTACATAAGGGTTGACATAGGACCACAATTCTGTCGTCTTCTTTTTTAAAATCGTGATGAAGCATAGGTTATATCGTTGAGTGAAATATATAATAATATATATTTCACTCAACGGTTATGCTTATGTTATATTGATTTTTATATTGAATGACTTAGGGACTCACGAACTTTTTACGAGGCGTTGTAACTGTTGTGTTCGTGCAGTATTATACAAAACAAGATTTATATGACATTGACATTATTCTAACTTGAAAAATTGTGAAGTTTAACAAAAAATATAACTATATAGTGAATATTAAAATTACCAGATCCACAACGTCTAATTCCACAGAGTAAGGGTTAAAACTAACTAAATTTAACTAAAAACATATTAACACAATGCTTTTATTTTATTATAATATTGAATCGTCAAACTCGTATAAACTGTAAACGAAAACAAAAGTCATATATATTATAGACTTTGACGGTTCTTCAAACTTCAAATTCGAATGGCCTTTTTGTAACTGGCTATTAGTTCATAAAACATCTAATCAGAAAGTTGCTAACTTCATCTTTAGTTATATGACGTATTTGTAGTGAAAGTTGCAAACATTTAGGAATTCTTAATTTCCAGTTTTCTCCTAAAATATTCGGTTTAAAATTTTTTGAAATTAATTCTTGCAAAGTAGTACCAATACCAATATACTTTAATAAAATACCAAAAACCGGATATCGGTTTAACACCTCATTGTTTCGTAAACATGATAATAGACACATCACTGATTTAAGCTAAATTATATTTTAATTATTACATTTATTATTATTTTTTTATTTATTTTACAATAATTAATAAATTTGTATATTCCTATTTGTACCCTAGGCACATTTTTCCCGCCCACTCTCAATAATATTTTTGTTTAATTTTCTTTTAAAAAAAGCATAACTCAAACAATAAGAAACATTCAAACAGTAATGATAATAAAAGAATAAAAAACAACTATTATAAAAATAATAATAATACTTTTTTTTGTTATGTCATATTCCAGAGATAAAATGAACTGGAATTGTATTTGAACATTCTTACTAAAATTGTTTTTAATCCTTGACAATTTTAAAAATGATGGATAAGTATCTCAGATGAATGGCAAATCTGCAAAAGAGTTTTGGGTTGTTTTCTAAATGTCCCCTTTAGATTTTTGCAATGTAATGAATGTTCTAATTTGACGTTATTGCAATATTATTGCCGAGTTCACCAGCTGATCGATGTGGCTCAATGTACACATGCGCGAACTAAATATTAATGCACGTGCAATATTGCAGTAATGTCACCGTACATAAACAATGACTAGTAGGTTCACTCATCGTTGTCGCATTCATGTCGCGCTTATAAAGACATGCCGAAAAGCGGTTGCTGATAAACACGTGCACCGTTTATACATGGTTAACACGATTTACTTATAGATAGAGGGTTTGGTACGGAGGCTAAAAAAACGATGTTGTTTTGCTATGTAGGTACGGTACGTTCTAGACTTTAATTAGGAACATCAAATTATAAGAAACTAACGCTTTGCCGGGCTTTATTCTGTCTCACTGGATTGCCTAATTACTCAAAGTTTGTCCTTTCCATTGTATTTGTTGGTTAAAGCTGGATTTATAAATTATGTTGTTCCCGTTGTTCGTTGTGATTTTCACGTTGCGGCGATTCGTTATTCACAGTTGTTCTCGAGTGGACTAATCGTTGTTGGCGATGTTGAAATTTGACGGTGACTTGACATATTATTAATGTTTTGTTATTATTTCTCGTCAGTATTAAAAAAATGTCAATTTTCAAGTTGACAATTCCAAAAAAAAATGCTCCGATCATCACTAAACTTTGCAGGATTACTCGCTGGGCCAATCTGAAGATTGTCTGAAAGTTTCATTGGAATCGGTCCAGCCGTTTCGGAGTCTATAAGGAACATACATACAACCTTTCACTTTTATATATACATATATAGATAGATAGATAGATAGATAGATAAAAGAGAATCATTGATTACAATAGCTTTGACTACATTAGATAAATAAAATATTTGTAATTCGTCAAAAATGTACCGATTAGTTAATAACAAATATATATAAATAGAATGAAACAAATCCATATGTATACCTTACAATATAGAAATAGAAAACATAAACAACTACTTAAAATCGTTGAAAATTATACCAGATTGTCGGAATAACATTCTTTAGAATTAGTTTTACATATAAAAACAATGCTAAATAATTCATTTTTGTGAAAAAATGGAATCCTAAATAAAACTTATAACTAAGTTGGGAATTCTGGAACCGTTGGCGATACTTGACACTGAACACTGAACACTGTTTATACTACCACTACACCAACGCTTTAGAGATAGATATCAAAGAAATATGATTCTACGCTTCACAACTAGCGTAGAATAATATATATTCTTTGATATCTGTTGGTAACACGCTTTACTAAATACGACAATTTTACAGGAAACTGTAATAATACCAACACTTTACTCTTACTTACGTGCGTTTCTGTAGTATCTGAAGAATATAACTTTGATTATCGAAACGCGCGTAAGATAGTGTTCAGCGTCAAAACTTATAAAGCAAAACGAAAAACAATAATTACAAATTTTGTAATTATTTTATAAGATTTTTTTTTTATTTATGTCGCTATAGCCCTGAATCATAACACTTGTCTCTGATAATATTAAGAATTTTATATATATGTTACAGTCAATTTGTGAAAAGACGCCGTATATATACCACGCGTATACACCTGTACATCTCTATACCGTTTATATACAGGCTGCCCAAATCATTTATTTATATAAAAAATATTTATTTCATAAATCGACTAGTCATTATATAAATAGCGTCGGCCGTATTACACTGCGTACTTATTTTTTCGCAGTTTGTGAAACAATTCAATATTTACATCTACAAACAAGACCGTAATAGAATTTTGTACTATACCCAAATATTAATCTATGGCAAATAAAATAATTATTTCTATGCCCCACTATTTAGAATTTCTGACTTAGTTAAAACAGATCATTGATTAATTTATCGAGAAGGGCAAGGAAAATCATTGAAAAGGCCATTTTTTTAACACTGTATAGCTTCTTCAATGATTTCCTTGCCCTTCTCGATAAAAACTACAACTATAAAATCTCATAGCGGTTAAAAACAATGAACAAAATAAACTGACTAACTTTTTATGCGCGTTTTATATAATGCCTAGTCAGTTTATAATTTGTGCCGTATTTCATATATAGAGGAGTAAGTTCAGGCAATATATATATATACCGGCTAGACAGTATATATAATGCCTAATTTCATATATGACTGTTACATATATATGTTACCTAGGTTTGCCTAGGCATTAGGCAAAGTCCGCATTTCCGGAAAACTAATGGTATATTCCCTTCCCCTTTTCGAAAAAATATCAAATAATTTGTATTCCACATGAAGTTTTTTAAAATTTTCAAAAAGGGAAGGGAATATACCATTAGTTTTCTGGCAATGCGGACTTTGTCTATGCAAACCTAGGTATGACTGCATAACGGACTTTGGCGTAACATAAATATATTATTTACCTACTCTTGTCTTTAACATTAATAGTTGAAATATAAGTATCACCCAACTTTTAACGCTATGTTTTAAGACAGTTTCTTAAAACCATAAGTTACAAAGAATGCAACTATGATCATTAATTTTCAAATAGTCAGATATTATATCAGAGGAAAACAGTTTGAAAAATAATTTGTATAGTTTACGGACATTAATTTAATTCGGTAGTTTCTATCTGCATGAAATACAAAATTATAAGTAATTATTTGTAGGTACCTTCAATAAAATAATTTTATTTCCGCCACTGAGCTATTGAAAATAAATGATTGCCGCAAATGTCCTGGCTCTCATGATAACTTGATATTACATATATTTTATCAACAAAAGTTGTTGACATTTTTGTTAAAAATAGGAACCTACTTCCGAAAAACATGTGTTACATCTGAGTTTATATTACCCAATGATCTTATTTAAATTTACTTCTACTTTCTTTTTTTGTCGAAACATGTCATTGACAAATTAAAAAATTGTGTAATACATTTTGTTTATGTGTTTTGTAGGTTCCAAAGAGCCTCCAGCATTAAAGGGGAACAAAATAAGATTATATAGCAACAGGTTCTGCCCCTATTCTCAAAGAGTGGCCTTGGTGTTGGATGCTAAGAAGATTTCGTAAGTTTATCAATATTATTTTACACATACTTATCATCGCCGAAATAGCTCAGTTGGGAGAGCGTTAGACTGAAGATCTAAAGGTCCCTGGTTCGATCCCTGGTTTCGGCATTTTTTTTCGTTAATTCTAAAACCATATTATATTTTTTCTGAAGTCTCTATTATCCGCCTTTTCTATTATTGTTTAATAAATTAACAAAAGCTAAGAAACAATGGACTAGATGCATAAAAAAAAGTAAATGCGTTTACTACAATAGGTACTATCTTTGTCAGCTGTTTTAGAATTGTAAGTACCGTCATTGTCTATGAACGGTATACGTTTATTTCAAGAAATTGAAGAAACATGGAATTTTGATTTTTGTAATTACTTTCTTTATTAAAATATCAAGACAAAAATTATATAATTCAAAAATATTCACACAAGAGTGTAATATTTTTCTAATTATTATCTTACAAATATTTCCCACAATAGGTCGTATTTATAAAAATAAAGTATTTACTTCAAAGGTAAAGGTAAAAGAAAAGTAAAAGGTAGAGCTCACAAACAAAAGGTTGAAGGAAAAGGTTTTGCTTTATTTTCTATTCATAATCTTTTCCTTTTCTTTGCAAGCAAATCCTCGCAAGAAAATAGAAAAGGTAGGCACGCGCAAGCGCCGCCGAACATATTACATCTTGCAGTAGTGTATGTATACATAGAAGCCCTTCAAAGCCACTATTACCTTCGCACTATTCTCCATTTTCACTCGACAGACATATTTAAGAATCGGGAACCTCCGTTTCCACTGTCCAAAAGCATGTTCTATAATCACTTTCTCTTTCTTTAATAGTCGATTGAAGGCAGACTGCGCTGCGTTTTCCTCGATGGAAAAGGGCTTCATCAAATAGGGCTTTATACCATTGCCACTGTCCCCCAACAATACCGTGTTTGTCGTCCGCCGCATGACTTCTTGAGCAAAAGAATTTTTCCAAATTCGACTGTCATGTACTGAACCGGGCCAACGCAATTTTCATTACATATGGCTTGAACATTAATATTACAATACTACAGCAACATTTTTCCGGTTTACATATTCATCCATAAATAGACGCGGCTTTTCAATTTCAACCTGCGTGTAGTCGATAGATTGCAGTCGGGAATCTCTTTTTTGCTGCCCATTTGACTTAGGCTTCCATAATTTCATTTTAGGTCGATGGGAACTTGATACACTTATCCGCCTTGTCTATAATGAAACCGAGAGTGGTATCGACAATTCTGGAGACTATAGGCTGTGAACATCCTAGTTCCTCACCGATACCGCTCTGGAAGACCGGATCTGCCATGTACCGTAAAAACACATTTTTTGTACTGACGAAAGCGCACCTCCCTTGGTTTCCAGATTCCCGCCAATGAAGTAGTCAGCTAACCACTGCACGTTTCTATCCTCAAACCGAAATAGGGTTCGGAAGTCGCACTCACGTGGAGTACGTCTTTCTTTGTACACTTCTTGTGTGCGTACGTGCAGTATATCCACCATGGCAAATTAGAATTTAACAAAATCGCTAAAACTAAACACCTTTGCTTTCCAATTGCCTGTACAATTGTGAATAAATCATTAATACTTGCTACAAAAGCTTCTCGGGAATAGATGCATATTTTCTGAAGAAAATCCTTCAGTTTTAAAGCAAATGGTACTTTTTATGAATTTCAAAAAGCAACACCTTTTGCCTCTAGCTTTTTAAATATTTTCATTTTTTATGAATAAAATGTGAAGTAAATGCTTTGATTTCTGCAAGTAAAACTTTTTTTTATAAATACGGCGTAAAATTACTATTTCATAGGAGTCAAACCATAACGTAGGATTTGAGACTTTGGCAACATTGCTAGTTTTTCTCTATGGATATATCCCTCTAAATTGACTTAGTGCTTTTTTCGACGTTGTTTTAATTGCTTAGGTATTTTAAAAGCTGTATATAATGACTGTTTAATTGCTTATCATCAGTGTCAACTTGTCAGTTGGTGGACATGCCCTATATGTGTTGGTGATTGTCTTTGTCTTGCTTTCGAAGTTTTTTAACTTTATCTATACGTTACGTATACATACATTTATTAATTCAAGCGGTATCCTGATCCATAATGGATACTAAAATTCACAACTGTTTAATATAAATTTAAATAAACTGATATAATACGCAGACACTGAAGTGCAGTGGAATTGCATTTTATATTTACCAGAAATTCGTATTATAAATAATGAATATCGAGTAGATACCTAATAATAGTAATAACGTACCACCTATTTTTTGTAGATATGAAGTAGTCAATATAAATTTATCGAATAAACCTGAATGGTTATTTGATAAAATACCAGGCGGAAAAATTCCTGCTCTAGAAGTCGACAATGGAGAGATATTATGGGAAAGTCTGATAATTGTGGATTACATTGAAGATAGATATCATCAACATGCTCTTTATCCCAAAGATCCTTTACAGAAAGCAAAAGATAGAATTCTCGTAGAACAATTTAACAGGGTAAGCTAAATGTTTTTAAAAGAAACAAAAAAGTGAACATTATATTTCATGACCTTATGTAGTTTATAATAAATGAACATTTTATCTTTATATAGAATTATTACAGTTTCCTGTAAAATTGTCCTCGAATTTTGGTTTGTGACTTGGAGGTGAGATGTCGCTATTATCGCAACTTTTAAATTTCCGTAACTGGAAGGTTTGTATAGCTGTTGATTATAGAGTCATGTCAGTCCGGGATTAACTCTCGGACGATAACATATACCTTTTACTGATGAGGCTCAATACGCCGAAACCGGTCTACAAGTTATGTTGTCCCTTCTAGTTGCAAACCAGCCTGGTTGGTTTAACTCTTGTAGATTTACCAACCTCTTTTGACGTAGAAGTGTAATTCAATGTCTGTCGGGGCATGTAGCCCGGGAAGTAGTTGTTTCTTCTTCGTTGAACGGTCACTGTTTTCGAAAAATATTTTTCAAAACTTAGTTGTGAAGCGTAGAATAATATATATTCTTTGATATCTGTTATCTTTATATACCTATTTTAGAATCTTAAAGTTTATTACTAATCAGATGGAATTCTATTTAAAAACTGTTCACACAATATATGAATAATGTTATGTATTTAGAAGGAAGTTCTGAGTTTCAGTTGTTTTAAATTAAAATAAATAAAAACTTTATTTAATAGCCTTCTTTATAGTTCACAAAAATTCTTATCAAATCAGTCTAGAGCTAACGCGGTAATATAAAATTATAACAATTGTCGAAAATGCTAGTTAAATTATTACTGAATATCTGTTAATGGTAAACGAAAAAAATGCGTTATACAATATAGTTTGGCAAACTTACCTGAAGCTGTGATAGGAATGCGGCTGAAAACATTCGATATTGCCTCGTTTAACTATAAAAAAGAAGTGCAGGAGATGCAGTGGTAATTATTGGAAAATAGACTTTTGATTATCAACAATAAATTAAAAATGATTATACGTTAGTGCTTTTATGTGCTTATTTCATTGGATTTTGTCTATTAACTTTTTTTTTTCAAAAATACTGAATGTTAAAAGATGTCATGAGCGTACTCTAAACAAACACAATTGGTGAATATCGGCCCATGTCTAGTGAGCACCTGTATCAAGAAGTAGTTCACCTCCCCGAATTTCCGGTCCATTCAATCTCTCCTACTCCCAATAGCTCCTTTTAGCGCGCCCTCATACTTCTCCCACCTTCTCTCCATTTCCTCCTTCATCCATTCCTTTACTTCCTCTCTGGTCGCACCCCTACAGCGTTTGTTCTTGGGTCTCGCGTCCAATGGGTAGGACCTTGACAGCACCGCTGCTGTCCTGTACCCCTGCACCACCCTCAATAGAATCCCTCTCTGCGCCCGCAGGTTTGGCCTAACCCTCGCATTCACTCCCACTCTTTCACCCCACACCTAATCACCGTACAGCATACTCTGCTCTACCGTCCTACCAATTTTTCCACTCTCCCGGCCCTTTCACATTACACATCAATCTCCCCAGCCATGCTGCCCTCACTTTCCCTTTTCTGCCGCCTTTAACATGTGCCTTCTGAAGGATAATTGACTATCCAACCACACCCCTGGGTATTTCACAGACTCCTCCATACGAATTATCATTCCCTTCACCATCACCCCCACTTCCCTCGTCTTGCTCCGTCCGTTCACTAGCAACCCCACCGTCTTATCTTCTGCCACTTCCAGTCCGCACCGCCCTATATTCTCCACAATCTTCCTACAAATCCTCTCCTCTCTCATATCCCTCTTCACATACTATACCACAAACCTCATCAAACACACACTTTCATAGCGTCGGTCCAAGAACCGAGCCCTGGGGCACTCCAGCCTCCGTCTCATACCTCCTACATTTAGAGTATATCATCACACGCTCCGTCAGGTAGTCCTCTACTAGGTTAATCAACCCCTCCCCCACTCCAAGCCTCAGCAACACGCTCAACACCGCCCGTTTGCTGTCACTGTTGAACGCTTTCCCAACGTCGAAGAACACGAGTAGGGCCAATTTCTTGTTCCTCCAGTTGCCCTCCCTAACCCCTTCCACCAAGCCCATCACCCTGCCCAGCGCCGAGATGCATGATTTCCCCTTCGCAAACCCGTGCAGGTTTCCCCTTAAACCACCATTCCTACCAACTTCCTCCTCAATCCTATCCTTTATTATCCCCTCCATCAATTTACCCATACCACTCAGCAGGCTTCCCCTCTCTACCCGCCTTCTTCATCAGTATCACCCTAGCCACCTTCCATCCTTCCGGGAACTCTTCCTCCCTCAGCTTCCTGTTGAATAGTTCCCAGAAGTACTCCCCATTGTCATCCATCAGCCTCTTCATCATATCACCTATCAGGCCATCTATTGCTGGGGCTCTCCTTACTCTAATTTTCAGATAGGTTTGCCAAACTATACTTTACAAGTGGACAATAGAATAAATTAGAATAGTTTCTTCCTTTACGTGACAAAATCTGCACATGGCTTCGACTGTTAACCCCATTAGTTTTGCTTGCCCGATAAGCTTACAGTGTCCTCTTTACTTATTAGGTCTCCTGTAAAAGTCGAATGTCCTCTAATGAACTGTTTCGCCTGCCTCTGTCCTGGTGAAATTACCCACCATTCTAGAGATTTCTATGCCACCCACTACCTTGTGGCCATATGTATTGTCGACTTTGCGACTCCGCAGAAGGGTTCCGGTCCAATGAATGGCATTGATGTTATAGGTTAAAAGTGAATTAATCTGTTGAGTTCTCCTTTGCGACCATGAGTCCAGAGTGAAACATTGCCAAACATCGAAAATCTTGTTCTGGAGTATCTGTTCTACTGTTTTATTATCTTCCAGACAAAGGCAACTTACAAAACCTCTCCCCGATAATTACTACAATCAGTATGTGTCAACAAGGTAGTAAATCTCGCTTCTTCGGTATAGTGACCGAAGAATAAGCAAGGAACATGTCTTGGCATCTCGGGAGCCATGAGAAATACTTCAGCCACAATGGAAGTACTATTAGACTCACCTCCCTTACACCTTGTAATAAAGGGAGAGGCAAGACTAGATATCCATGGTCTGGTAAAGACGATGAATAGCCTAAACGATAGATCAGGGCACATGAACATCGTAACAGTTGTGTCAAAGGACGTGCTAAATATCAGAACTGAATTCACAACCATACGATATTCCATCAATAGTCCATTCGACGTGTCGATTGCAGACAGAAAGAAATGGACTGACAATGAACCCAATATTATTATTCAGGAACAGACGTGGTACACCAATGGGTAAAAAATTGCAAATAACACTTGGAACGGAGTATACTGCAAAAATCCAGGTGAACTACAGCATAGATAAATACTATATACGGGGAAGAATGGACTCTCCTGTACTCAAGTCCGAACCCACAAAGTTTTGTCGAGTGGTGCGCCATCTATTATGGTGGAAGGTTAGTATTCACTTACGGGGAAAAAACAAAGGAGGAGACCTGCATGATCAGGCACAGTTTACTAGTTACTAGAGAGTTTAAGTGATGTCACGAACGTTAACGTAAACGTGTAAATTGACAGCTGCACATGCGCAGTAAATAAATATTCACGTTAAGGTTTACGGGCCTCCGTTAACTTACGTGCTCCCACGTAAACGTCTAACGTTAATCGATGCTGTCCGAAGCCCTACCGGAGATTACCGATTCCCATATTTTGTTATTAAGTGAGTTTATCTATGATTTGGATCTTGTTCTGTGATTGAGGATGAAATAGATAATAACAAGAATTATTAAAATGCAAATTTTCGTAGAAAATTAAAAAACAAAAGGTTAGGTTTGTTAATGTGTGTAAACAAAACTTTACGTTAACGTTCGTGACATCACTTAAACTCTCTTTTATACAATCGAACGTAAACGTAATATTATTGCGTTAACGTTAACGTTCGTGACATCACTTAAACTCTCTATTACTAGATGGCAAACCAAGCAAATATTGGCGGGTGTTTTAAATTATGCCTATATTGTTATTTCTTAAATAAACCAATAAAAACAGTCGCACAAAGTTTAAACACTTTTTGAAGCAACCCGTTATTTTATTTTGGCTCAAAAGTAGAATAGGTTGTTTCAAAAAGCCGTTTAAACTTTGTGCGACTGTTTTTATTAACCAGGACATTTTATTAAAAGACTTATTTCAACAAATATTTTGAAAAAATGTATTATACATTTTTTCTATAAAATAATACAGGTGATTTTCCTTATTTTCTAATTAAACTTAAAAGTTACACATTAGATCTAAAAAATAAACACTATGAAATAAACTGCTTATATTATGGGTTTATTTTACAGCTTACCTCGACAAGAAAAAGCAAATACGTTTATTATCAACAACTTTCCATAACTTTTGTCATTATTTGTTATTTTTTCAAAGACCTCTACAGATCTTGCGTTCCCCAAGCTTCACCACCTGAAAATAAAAATAGAATTGAATAGATGAGGCTTTTACTTGATGAAGATCCATACTAATGATGAAATAAAACAATTCAATTTGTTTAAATCTTCATTTTTATGTTTGAAAAAGCTAGTGTAGCGAAACGCGTCACTAACTAACGTTAGTTCAAAATAAAAATGAAGATTTAAACAAATTAAATTGTTTTATTTCATCATTAATAAAAATAGAATTCTTAATTGAACAAAACCTTATTTTATAATTTTTACATAAACAGCTTTATTAAAAACTTACAAAATGTAAAAAGAACCAAAAAGTGTTAGCAATCAATCAGCTGTCAGGAATATCTTCTTTTATAAGCCTTCCTAAGTATCTTCATAAATTTTTTTTTTCGGGTCGAGATGGGAATCTCATGTTCGAATGGGTCCAGGACCCAAACAGTGTTGGACTCATCCCCAATGGGATGCCTACTAACCAAACCCACTTCAAACTTTAAAAAGCAGCAACTACTTTCCGAGCTATATGCCCCTACAAACATCAAATTGCACGGAAAGTAGTTGTTTCTTCTTAGTTAATCAGTGCTTGGTTTGAAATAATCTTATCCAAAACATGTGAGGTGTCAAAACAGTATTACCTGAGCATGATTCGCTATCTCTGGTGTTTGCTTAAATCATAGGTTTTCAAAGCCAATTACATTTCCCTCATACCAATTTGGGTGCAGATTTGGTTGTATGCTTATTTCATCAAACATTATAATACAATGTTTATCTAGTTGCTTTTTAAAGTTTGTTGTTTCAGCTTTGAGAACTGCAAAAACTTCGTCATGTATACCAGGTTGAATTGGAATTCTTTTAAGGAGTTTCATGACTGTTTTCCTTGTTGGCAATGCAAATAGCTTAGACAAGAATCTGTACCCATATCCACTTTGTTTGTATAAAGCTAATGCCAATACCTTGTCTTCGAGTGTGTACCTTCTTCCTTTTGGTTTTTTATCAACATTTTCAATTTGACTTTCAAAAAATCGTTTGCGAATGCGATCCATACTGGATACACAGTTTTTAAAAAGTTCAGATTTTTTAAAGGTTTCAGCAGCATACAACCTTTTTTCAGCAACAGATGACTTCTTCTAAACTCGGTTGCCCTTTTTTTGAAATTGGGTGGCTCTTCGATAGAGACGTCTGGCTTTTGGTGTTGTCTTTAACCCTTGAGACATTCACCTCAGCAAGTAAATCAGATCTTTCTAAAGTAAGAAATAATATCATTAGCAATTAATAATATCAATATGCAATATACTTTGCATAGATATAGCATTTTTCAATGTTAAATTTTCAACCCTATTTTAGACAATATTCTAATAGAAGTATACAGTCAAAACTTGACATAAGTAAATAATATAAAAATTTATAAATGGATTTTTAAGCAATCATTTCCCATGTTTTTTAATAAATCAAAATATTTGCCTATAATATCTACCATTTCTGTGAAAATTTCTTTGTTAAACACCTATATTAATAAATCAAATAATTAATCACTCACTTCTTTTTGGAGTAACAGCAGTAGTCAAGTCTGCTAGTGCAGCATCAGTAAAATCTTGAGCAGCATATGTTGTTAAATTCAGCTCGGGTTCAACCGAAATAGCTACAACTAGCCCCATTAACAGCACAGAATTCTTGTGCTTTTTTAGCTTTCAGTAACTTCAAAGTCCTAGGACTCTCAGTTTCAGATTCAGCACCAATTTGTGGTACAGCCAAAGAGGTTGATGGTTGAGCTTCAATTATTGAGGAAGAAACATCATCAGTTACTGGTTCTAAAGATTCTAGAAAATATAAACAATTGAATAAATGTATGCTAGTCAGTTGTTTTTTTATTATTATGGATTTACCTGGTAAATTGACCGATGGGCAAACTCCTCTTTTCAGAACTTTATTTGGACCAAAATCTTCGGGTAAAAAGTGTAAGGCACACACTCTACAATTGTCATAAATGTTTTTGGATGTCATTTTCTCCTTCAACCTTCTATTTCCACATAAATTTACCCATTTGTCAAAAAATGTTTTACTGTTCTTGGCAGGATTGGGAAAACGATGCTTTTATAGCAACCACTAACACAGCATGAGAGTGAAGGCATGACTCAAATATGCTAGCTGGATATACTCTGGAACAAAAATTATTTAAGTTATACAGATATAGATGTCTTGTCAATGCTCCACCAGATATATAATGGTTCAAAATAAATTTAAGTAAACTTTGGAAGATATAAGCAAAAATGTTTATGTAGCTTCATTACTTTCAATTTTTGGCAAGTTTACTTAAATCCACTTATTTTGATCCTTTTTATATTTATCAAGACTTGCAAGGAACCACACAAATAATTATAAGAATAAACATAGTTTAAACCTGATCACTTTCAAATATCTCTCTTGAAATAAATTTTTATAAGTACCCTCATGTTGGATTGCTCTGCCTTATTATTCATGTTAATACTTACTCCAAAAAATGCAAATATAAAACTAGGAAATAGTCTTTAAATTTAAAATTATCAAAAACACAAAGCACAAAACAACTCACAACATTCACTGAACAATGGCGAATTCCGGCATGAATAAGATGCTATGGAATATAAAAACTATTTTTAGCATAAACATCCAAACAGCATGGTTTGATTAATCCACAGATGACGGTATTACAACAATCTGTAAAATAAAGTTTATTAGTGACCTTCCAGGCGGATAGATGGCGTTAAAAATGCAGTCCAATAGTGGTAATAAGAGATCGCAGGGCATGAACTACAGCTACTCACTCTGGAAAATTACCCCTCTGTATCTTAGGCGGAGGTATACGCTATCTTGCAATGCGCTAGAGAAAACAACAGGAGAGCTGTCGTGGACAAGCAGATCTATGAAATTTTAAATTATATTAGACCCTGACAAACTTTAGAATGGCTACTAATATGGAAACCATTGCGCGAAGGAGAGGCGTAAAGTCATCGACGCATCTGTCATTTTGTAGTACCGTCCTGCTTCTAGGTAACAGCGCAATTAGAGGTGTTGGCAAACAGAGTACTATTATCATGCTGAGTTGGTTCTACCTCTGGTTTATATCAACAATTTTGACTATCCACTTAAATACTTGAATTTATTTTTAATATATTTTATATATTGTTTTAGATCATTAATACGATGTATCGAATGATGGTGGGCATCGGACGAATGAATATAAACGATGATGAAGTTATAACAAAAGGTCTGTCAGCTTTCGAAAAGGAACTAAAAGATAGGGGAACTCCATTCTTTGGTGGTACCAAACCGGGTATGTTAGATTTATTAATATGGCCCTGGTGCGAAAGAGCTGACATACTGAAAGTTTTCGGCAACCAACAACTGTTACGAAGAGACAAATATAAAAAACTGGTAAGTATGTGACATCATCTGTATTCTTTAATAACAAAATACCCTTACCTAACCAAAATATTGATTCTTATTAATAGCATATTTTGGGATACATTGCAGCTTCTTTCTTTGTCTATTTCTTTCCTCAGTGTCCCAATTAACTATTTGACTAATGTTGTTCCCTAGACCTTTTGGACATCACCAAGGTCTTAATGTTTATCTGTTCACATTTAAATGTATTAATACATATATAGATTTTAACTTTAATACAGGGTGAGTCATGAGGAACTTAACATACTTCTACCATATGTAGAGTCCCTCAGGGAGGATGTCATGTGGCTACTAAAAAGTGCCAACTCCTCTTCTTTATTAATTTACAAGTTGATTTGTGAAATTGACCATAAATTTTATTTGGCTATAGTTTTACACAGCTCATTTGATTTTTCTAATTTTTTCATGATACTACTATCAAGCATTCGACTGGTATTAGGTAAACTTAGAAATTCCAGGACCGGCTTTGGAAAAATTAATTTAGGGATTCTTATTAAATATTGCATCCTATATATAATTTTGTTTAAATGCAATAAGTGATTTTCAAACTACATAAATGGCCAATGAAATCGACATATGTGACAATGTTGTCGCTTTTTTATTCAATTTTTAGCGAACGATCAAATCTTACCAAAAATAGAACAACCATAATGACGTATCACATAATAAGGTATTAATTTAAAGAAATGTTATAAATTTGAAGTATTTTAACTAAAATGAGTACCTACAACATAATCTAATAAATATGTATAAATTTAACTACATCTTTACTGTCATTTTGTATTATCTCTAAGGGCAGAATCAATTGTTTTTCAATTTTGAATTTTTAGACATAAATCGCATTGGGGCATTATTTTCGATAAATAATAAATTGAATTGATTAAAAAGTCAAACCTCATGATGTGTTAATGTGTGTTGATTGTAAATGATTAAAATTTCATGTCAGATAATAATACATTGTATCAACTGGTTTTCTTTTTAAAAAACTCCTTATTTATTGTGCATCAGTTTAATAACCCCTTTTTACAGGTTCGCGAAACTAGTTCAGTACCTATAATTTTGTTTTGTTTATCTACACTACTCACAACAATTATCGGATACCTATTTTGAAAACCCTGTAGAAAATACTCTATTCATAAAATTAGGGAGGATTCTCCTTGAGGGACTCTACGTACGGTAGAAGTATGTAAAGTTCCTCATGACTCATTCTGTATAAAATAAGAATTCTCCATGTAAAGGTCAGGTTTGAGGTGAGTGGATCCATTCGGCCCTCCCCTGTGGCTTTTGTTTATGTGGACAGTACAGGCTGAAATACAATGCCAAAAAGATAAAATATATGAAAAATTACAAAAAGATAAAAAGTAACTTCAAACTAAGACCGAACAACTGAAAGAAGAACAATAATTGGGATACATTAATAATAAAGCTAATGAAAATCCAATGTAGCAAACACATCTTACCGGAATTATAATATGTTGATTATTTTTTTCATACGTCAAAATATGACGTTTTCATCATTTAAGCCAATAGTAATGCGTAATTCTATCCAATCAACGTGTATTATACTTACTGATAAAACTACGCTTTCCTCGATAAAACCTTGTTTACATGTTGTCAAAAATATATTGTGACATTTTAAATATTCTGACGTTAAAATGAATCCAAACAGATTCCGTAAAATTGATGAAGGGCATATTGATAAATTATTGAATTTCATAAAATCTTAAGTTTGTTATTACAAATTGATGAAAAAAATAATCTTTCCAAATACAACTCGTCCTTCAAATTTGATTGAAAAATTTTCTTTTACGCTTGAACTTTTTTATTTTAAGGCAAAAACACTCAAACAAACCGATCAAGATAAAATCAGTACGTAGGACGGTTTATTTTCGTATTTTTTCCAAATAAAAAAGTTTTTGTGGAAGACAAAAAATGTATCGGTAAAATTTGAAGCACTTATGGTATTAGCTTTGAGTATTTTCAACATAGCTGTTGGATTGGAAAGCATGTATGCATACAATTTGGCAAAAAAAAACAAATGTGGAAGTGTCAAGGTTAAAGGAAAAAAATTGTGTGATGAAAAAGCAAAAATGCACAAATTTAATACTTTCGAGAAAAAGTTGGAAAGAGATTATCATAGAAACCGAAAGTTATAATATTAGAGGATCCTCTTTCATATTTTGAGAAACGTATGGATTTAGCATGAAATAATATCCCTGATAAGAAAAAATAATACGAACCCTCGGGCCAGAGGCCCTTGGCTTTGTAAGACTGTCGCCCTCAGGGCATAATCATCTACTTAGAACCCTTGATACATAAATAACTATTGTTGCACTTTAAATATTACTTATAATACTTTATTTTTGCTTTAGTTGGAGTGGCGCAATCAGATGAGTGAGGAAACTATTGTTAAGAAGAGTTTACTCCATTCGGATTATCACATTAAATATTTGCAGTCATATAGAGCAGGGATGCCAGATTACGATTTAATTCTAAACTCCAATTAAATTGCAGTTAAATTTCATGATACAATGTGTTCCAGATTTTAAAAAAATATATACTCACTTTAAATCATTTCAAATATGGTTGACCTAAGTGTATGTAGTGAAGAACAGTGTTATCAGTAGCACTTTCTTAAAATGGAACATACAACCTTACTGCAGCTTTATTATATTAAATTATAAACACGTAAGCCTTATACAACAATATAATTTAAGAAAAATATTTTGCAAATTTTGTTATGTTTATAAAGTCTAGTTTAAGTTAACTATTTATTCTTGTTGTGAGATGGACGGTTAAATGTAATTACTGAGTTTCTAAGAATGAATATTTATTGATATATAGAAGTTTATTAACACAAATATATGGAGAACTGTCCGTTGAAACTGAAAGAAGGTCTCACAATCAACATTTTAATTTGAATCAATGATTTTTCATTGATTTAGTCCAAATTTAGTACTTATATACAATTTTACACTTAATAACTTGAAAAACGTTTTAGAAACGATGTTTCGCGGTTGTGTTACATACATTTTAGATCATAAAAATACAGTGTCTTAGTAAGTGTTTAGTTGTATTCTATTAATTAAGAAAAACTGCACAAGCTTACCAAAAATGTGCACTTGAATAATTATTTTTTTAGTTTACATTTTAATGACAGATATTACTGCTTTATATCATTTATATTTTTTTAATGTTGTTTATTTTGTATCACTCATAACATTTGAAAATGAATGTGGATTAAATTTTTGTTACTTTTTTTGTATATTAATGGTGCTGGTACCTGTAGACGTATAATAAATATTTTTCGAAAAAAAAAGATGGATTTCTTTTAAAAAAAACTCCTTATTTATTGTGCATCAGTTTAACAACCCCTTTGCTTGTTCGCGAAACTAGTTCAGTATAATTTTGTTTTGTTTATCTACACTACTCAAAACAATTATCGGATACCTATTTATACTCTATTCATAAAATTAGCTTTTTTCCTCTCAAGATTTAAAAATAATTCACCAGAGGCAGCACTAGAGTACATATGTTTTGATTTTTCATTTGACTGCAACGTTAAACATATCTCTTATAAAAATAGAATTAATAACCGAAGCGGATGTACCTGGAGCGAAATTCAAAGGAGGAGGCAGCCGGCTTATGGAGAAATGGGCTTCGGTGAAATTTCATGAATTGTTAGTATATTGTAGTTGACGACTTTCTGAACAATAGAGTCCATGGGCCCAACTCAATCCTATGACTGGTTTCAGAGATACAAGGTATTGAAGTTGGAAAATCGCCATTTTTTAAAAGCATGTATTTCTTATTTTCTTCAATGTATCGAGAATTTTTTCCTGTGATAGTGTTCTAATTACACTAAATATCAGTCCCTTATGAGAGAAAGTTTCATTTGCTACAGGGATACTCAAAAATTAGAAAAACGGAACGTTGACTTGAAATATAATTTAACTTTCAGGAATTTCAATATCTGGCTGGATTTTCTGGCTGGTTTATAATAATGAGGTATGCAAACATTTTTTGCAGGGCAAGTCAGAAAGTTGATCGCCCTGTATCATACATTTAATAAAATTTTATATACTTTGTATTGCATCTTAGTAGGTGATATTAAGTCATTTTGAAATATATATATATATAATTTATATATAATATACAGGGCTATTCAAAAGATATGTATGGAAGAAAATCCGAGAATCGATTTTTTTTTGGAAATCTCCCTGTAATTAAATATTTCATCGGTGAATTTCTGTGATACTTTCGTATTACCTTTGCTTTGAGTTTGTTGGTCGGATGTAAAAGTTTTGTCAACTTGCTATGATCAGTTTTTTTATCCCGACAATATGATGACAAGCCTATCATTATTTTCTTCATATATGTATATCGGTATTTTCTATGTTGTTTACGTTATACCATGATCGACATATACATAAAAACAAACAAAATAAATATAAGCTGATCTTGATATCGGAAAAAACAGTTAACATAAACATGTCGAAACTAACTGAAGTTACTGAAGGAATTCAAAGGTCTACAATATCTGGACCATGATCTATGTTTTCTGGTACTATCCTTTCAGCTGCATCAGTTATTTCATTTAGGAGATGAGTAGATGGATATTTCGCATTCTGTTCGTATCTGGCATAACCCAAAAACCATAAAACACTGGCCACATAAGCACATATGTACCTAAAGTTCTAGCTTACTTACAAGTACAATAATAGTGAAGTTCCAAAGGATGATTTTCGATATCATCTTCAACAGTGAAAGCTATCCACAACATATATTTACATGAATTACGAAACCTAGAGTATGTATCCATCAGGAGCGACTATCAATTCGGGTTTTACCATATGCTGCATTTCATAATAACAGTACGATTGTCTTAGTACTCGAAAATTGGAACTTTTTTCTATTTTGGTATACGTACAGTCCATACAGTACCTATGTCGCTAATGTATGGAATAAATTCATTATTTCCAAAATAAACGACTTTTGAAAAAAATCCAAAAACAGGACAATTTTAATTTTTGAATCGTCATCACATGATGTAGATGTAACGAACATTGCGTTACAGTAATTAACGTGGTGACGTAATCGGCAATTTTTTTAAATGCAACCATGTGTCTCGGGACCCCTCATTGGAAAGGTCTTCTAATCGTCTTCACAACGATGTAATTATTTGAATATTTATTTCTACAGGGTCGACCAAAACTGTTTATTTGGTAAAATTTTAATCATAAATTCTGATTCAATGAACTAAGTTATTGTAAGGACCGTCACTGGAAATAAAACATCGTAGTGTACCCAAAAATATTTCTGTTTTTGGATATGTTACTGATAATAGTACTAAATTCTAATTTAACACTAATTGATGTGTATCACACCAGCTCGAGACAAGTTTGTGCTGGATAATAATTTACACCATTCTACTGTTGCTAGAGTGCTGAAAAAGGAGAAGTGGCATGCATATAAGGTACATTTGGTCCAAGAGCTGTTAGAAGATGACTTTGATAGGAGAATCGAATTCTGTGATACAATTATGGAACGATTTAATAGAGATCGTAATTGCATACAAAATATACTTTTTTCAGATGAAGCAACTTTTATGCTCAACGGCCATGTAAACCGCCAGACGTATCGATACTGGGCAAGTGAAAATCCCCATTGGATGCAGGAGTATAGGACACAATATCCTGAAAAGGTGAATGTTTGGGCCGGCATTATAAACAATCAAATAATAGGGCCATATTTTTTTGAAGGAAGCTTGACCGGTCCTCGATATCTTCAATTTCTTCAGGATTATCTATTACTTCAATTAAATCAACTATTTCCAAATAGATGTGATTTGTGGTTTCAGCAGGATGGGGCACCCCCACATTACTCCTTTGATGTACGAACCTACTTTTTCCAGATAGGTGGATAGGAAGAAGAGTAACGATCGAATGGCCACCAAGGTCACCAGATTTGACACCTTTAGACTTTTTTTTAATGGGAATACTTGAAGAGCAAAGTTTATCAAAATCGCCCAAATGATATAGAAGAGTTGGGGAATCGCATCAGAACGGAGATTGCACAAATAACGCCTGAAGTTTTCGTAAACACTAGAGACGAATTTATTGCTCGGATGTCTCATTGCATTATTGCTGAAGGTCATCAGTTTGAACATTTAATATCATTTAATTGTTTTTTACTAAACAGTTCTCTGTATTTTAGTAAATAAACATGTTTTGGTCGACCCTGTAGAAATAAATATTCAAATAATTACATCGTCGTAAAGACGATTAGAAGACCTTTCCAATGAGGGGTCTTGAGACACATGGTTAATGTATTTAAAAACATTGCCGATTACGCCACCACGTTAATACTGGTAGATAGATAGATTTATTTGACTACATTACATGTTTTACAATATTTGTAGCAAGTCAAAAGTACAAAATGTATAACATTTAACATATAAAAATACATAATATTAGGTACTTAAAATACAAACAATAAAAATATATTCTAAAAACTGGAAGGTGTAGATATTTGGCTTAAAATTAAAATTACAATAGGTAAAAACAAACAAAACAAAAGAAAGAAAAATGAATGTCCAATGAGCATAAATACATTTTTGAAAATCCTAGATATTCTGACAGTTTTCAATTTACTCGTTGACAGAGTAAAAACAAATTCTAAGTAAATACATTTTTAAACTCCTCTTAAACTTATTCAAACTCAAAACATTCATTTCTGCTGGTAAGATATTATAAAGAGAATAGTTGAGTGAATTCTTCTGTGACCTGTGACGAAACCGATTTGTATGAATATTACATGCTTGTCTAGTATTATAATTATGGAAGTCTGAATTTTTTGTTAAGGAATCAAGATTTTTGTGGATCTCAATAAGGGTATTATCCTGACCCTTGAGGAACGCCATGAACAACCGGTTTAAAATCGGATAAAGAATTATTACATGAAACAGCCTGATAACGATTACTTAGATACGACTCAATTAGCTGGAGTTGCACACCTCTAATGCCATAGTAATTAAGTTTACGAAGCAATATACTGTGAGAAACACAGTCAAACGCCTTAGAAAGATCACATAGTGTAATAGCCGTATGCTTTCCGCTCTCAAGGCCCTCAACTACATCACTAATAATATTTAGAACAGCTTGAGTAGTTGATCGTTCTTTTCTAAAACCATATTGCGAATTACAGAAAAAATCTTGTTTGTCGAAGTAATCATATAACCTCTGCCTTAACAGTACCTCAATGATTTTACTAAAAATAGAAATAATTGAAATTGGACGATAATTGTCAACCTGCCCAGGTAACACAGACCTCTCCGCGAGATCTCTGAGAGGTTATAATTAGGATCTTATGCGAACTCCTATTGCGAGGTCCCGGTGATCCCTATGTGCTGTAGCTAAACGAAATTCTCACTGGTGTCTCCATGAGAAATCTCGGAGAGCTCACATTCAATTTTCCAGGTTTCATCTTATTGCGAGTTCCTAAAGTTATCTCGAATGTAAATTGAATAGGAAATTCTCATTGCGAGTTCCTAAAGTTATCTCGGATGTAACCAGAACAAGAAATTCTCACTGCGAGTATATGGTATTGTAACGTTTATTCTAATTTATATTTACAGATTTATATGTAATTCAGTCCTTATTTAATAATTTATGTCATACACTAAACACACTAATTATAATTTATATGAGAGTCACTTAATAAACACTTTATCGATGCGCGATTACTTTCCTTCGGTATCAACACTGACTGATTGACTAATTGCCTGCAGCGAAGCTGGTGGCCTATTTATACTCGCACGCCGTAATTCTCGAAATTTCTCGCGGGTGCACTGGATATTTTCGACGTTCTGGCGGATGCACCCGGGTGTTCTGGATGTTTCTCGAAGTTTGGGCGGAGGAGCCATAGTCGTCTCATACGGGGATTTCACTGGGGGCACTAAGTGAGAATATTATTGCAGTAGCTCGCGTAACAGTATTTATCTTTGCAGTTATGTTTACATTTACACGCGCCATTTAGTTTTAGTTATAGTGGCGTCCAGGTGGCGTCTGGCGATTACTGTTCTGTTTATTATAAAGATAAAGAGATTATTATTGGTTTGCATAAATATATTTGTTTTGTGTGAATTTGACTGGATAGGTAACAAGGTAAGTGCAGTTTTTCACAATATTCTCATTTTAAAAAGGGTGTATTTGTTGTGTAGGCCTACTAATTGTACCTACTGTAAATTTGGCCGCCATTTTAGATTCGTGCTGATACCCAGCAACCGCCAAAAAGGAATTCATTCGTTCAAATTATATAATAGTTTATCCATAGTTCCTAGGAGATTTAATTGGCGTATGGAGAAGATGTATTGTATATTCAGTCCTAAAGGGAAGAGAAAATTCCACAGACTTACATTTTACTTAAATTAATTAAACGCTGCATGTTCTCCATTGATAATTAGAATCCTATTTTGATATTTTATATTTTTATAGAAGTTGTATTTCAATGGAATTGGGGGTTCTGGTCCCAAGGATCATCATGGACGCATGTTCAAGAACATTTTTACAAATGAACTAGGAATGAAATGCTCATGGAAGGGACAAAGAGGCAACATACGATTGGAAAATATGAACTTTATTGGGACCTGTATGTGTAAGTAAAGTTTCAGACTGGTTTATTTGCTTATTGGTACGCTATAATTTGTAATATTCTTATCCCATTCATTTTACCTATTATGATGACCATTTGTGTTGATTTGTTCATTTACAATTATGATGTTGACAGAGGAAAGTTAATTATTTAAAATTGGAGATAGATTGGTATGTTGTAAATGAACATTTTTCCGGTAATGATTATAAAACATTTCCATAAAAATTGTGGCGGATTTTTTTGCTCTTCACAATTTCCATTTATTTAATTTGTATTTTATAGAAAATAACATAACATAATTAATTGTGTTGTTTTGGTGTATGCATTTGTATTTTTCTAGATGTACTGAAACAGACATGGAAAACCACTGACAAAGAATTTGAGATATTTTCCCAAGATTGGTTGAGACTGTTCACAAAGAAAAAAAAGGAAGGATTTAAAAAATAATTAAAATTAGTCAATATGGAGAATGGTAAGTCAATGTTTCCTTTGTAAAGGTATTACTAAAGCTCATATTCAATAGATTCAAGCGTGATACCTGATATGAGCACAGTTTTACCTCTCACAAACATGTTTTAATACCTTGACACCGTATTTCACTAGCACTGTTTCTGGGAAAGATTAAAACTATGTTTTTTATGGTATTATCCTACTTGAATACTAGTTGCGTTAGGATTAATTACTAGAACCAACAGTCTGTTAGTGCTAATTTTGACTAACCAAAGCTACCTTTGAATCTATATCCTTATATTCACAACTTTATGATTAAGCATGGCTACACAAGTAGGATTATACATATAGGACAATTAAGTATTGGTCTTCTCCTAAAGATAATGACATAGTTAACAAAACTCGTGTCGCGGTAATGGAAAATTTGTTTTGGTGTTTGTTAAAACTGTGCTTACAATGATTATCTTGCCAAAGGTTCCAGTATGATATCCGAGATATCCAGTATGCCAAATCAAATTGTTTTTTTATATTGAAATCATATCTATACAGAGTTGTGATGTTATTATTATAAATATGTGTTGGTGTGTAAACATTTCTTATTTTCAACCAACACTCTGAGGGGTATCGAAAGAGCAATGAAATATATATTTTTTGTATTAATATCCCGAATATTATGGTTTACCATTTGCTTTCAGGTCCACACCGAAGGTGATAGCTAGCAGCTCATTTCTTTTTATTTCTTTCTTTTCTTTTTTATGTATATTAAGTTTTTATAAAATAAACTTAAATTAGTTCATTGGTTGTTTCAACATTCATCCTCTCTTGTGGTCATAATAATATAGTATTCTGATCTTGATATTCAGTTTCTCCCACGAGCTCTCAAAGAATCTGCTGGATGTATATGATCATTTTTTTACTTTTAAAAGATAAACTTTAGTCACTATCGTACATCGTACCTCCTGGTAAGTTTCACATGTTGAAAAAGAAAACATTCATAATAAAATGGAAACATATTTTTTTACAATTATAAAACAATCTGCGGCTAAACATTAAAGTTAGTTTTGATAATATCTAATAGAAAACAACTAATTCCTCGCCACAATGGCACACTGGGCATTGAGGATATTGTGAAATCTTGCTTTTAACCTGATCAAATCTGATGGTGTAAATTTGCATTCTCATTCAACTTTTTATGATTGAACTATTGAGATTATTTGTATCTAGAGAGCTGGAATTTTTTAAGCAACTGATTATATCACTAACTTCCCCTTCGGTTACTGGTAGCGCAATGTTCGTTACATCTACATCATGTGATGACGATTCAAAAATTAAAATTGACCTGTTTTTGGATTTTTTACAAAAGTAGTTTATTTTGGAAATAATGAATTTATTCCATACATTAGCGACATACTGTATACTATAGCTTTGGGAACGCCAGGCTGAGAATTATAAAGGTTGTTGGTAAATTCCGAGACATGTCTTTCTATAAAGTTTTCTCTGGTGATTGCATCAAATCCTATATTATATGGTAGGTACAAACCATTGCACTAAATACAACCGTACCTTATTTATAATCGAACTAGTCGAGAAGGATAATGGAATATAATTTTTTTTAAATTATCTGATAAGCCTTGTCGCATTTTCAGGAGGAAAGTCGTCAAGTGTTTTCTTGTAATAACTATACGATTTCCGCCATGCTCAAATAAATTACAGGTCTCATACAATTCATTGAAATTATTTTTTGAAATCGATGTTAATGATTTGAATTCATCGTCCGTGAAATCATCCATATTTTCATAGTTTCGACCGTGATTCGTGGTTGCAGCTGTTCGAAGGCACTGGAGAAATTGAAACAGATCGTTTATCACGTATGGTCGGTTGAGAGAACGTAATCCACCATGCAATATGTTCAAAAGAAGGCCGTCTTCATTGAGGTGATGTCGACATATACGTACATAGTCAGGAACAACTATGTTCGAAATAATAAATATATTAACCCTACATTCAATAGAGAGTCTCCGAATATTATCATTGGCATTACATATCATGCAGTCATGTTTTTCATATTTTCAGTTGCTCTGATTTCTAACAATATACCTTGTGAACAATTGAAACATACCCTGCTATCTTCATAAATATTTAAAGGGGGTCCTCCACGAGCTTCACCTCTCAAAATTGCAAGTTCTTGCAGTAAAATGTTCTCTTCGTCATAAAGACGATTCGTTTGTTGTCTATTATAATTTCTGCTACACACACAGCAATTTTTCCTCCATTCGCGAAAGCCATAATAAACACTTGAACATAAACTTAAACATAAACTTAAACATAAACTTAAACATAAACTTAAACATAAACTTAAACATAAACTTAAACATAAACTTAAACATGAACTTAAACATAAACTTAAACATAAACTTAAACATAAACTTAAACATAAACTTAAACATAAACTTAAACATAAACTTAAACATAAACTTAAACATAAACTTAAACATAAACTTAAACATAAACTTAAACATAAACTTAAACATAAACTTAAACATAAACTTAAACATAAACTTAAACATAAACTTAAACATAAACTTAAACATAAACTTAAACATAAACTTAAACATAAACTTAAACATAAACTTAAACATAAACTTAAACATAAACTTAAACATAAACTTAAACATAAACTTAAACATAAACTTAAACATAAACTTAAACATAAACTTAAACATAAACTTAAACATAAACTTAAACATAAACTTAAACATAAACTTAAACATAAACTTAAACATAAACTTAAACATAAACTTAAACATAAACTTAAACATAAACTTAAACATAAACTTAAACATAAACTTAAACATAAACTTAAACATAAACTTAAACATAAACTTAAACATAAACATAAACTTAAACATAAACTTAAACATAAACATAAACTTAAACATAAACTTAAACATAAACTTAAACTTAAACTTAAACTTAAACTTAAACTTAAACTTAAACTTAAACTTAAACTTAAACTTAAACTTAAACTTAAACTTAAACTTAAACTTAAACTTAAACTTAAACTTAAACTTAAACTTAAACTTAAACTTAAACTTAAACTTAAACTTAAACTTAAACTTAAACTTAAACTTAAACTTAAACTTAAACTTAAACTTAAACTTAAACTTAAACTTAAACTTAAACTTAAACTTAAACTTAAACTTAAACATAAACATAAACATAAACTTAAACTTAAACTTAAACTTAAACATAAACTTAAACATAAACTTAAACATAAACTTAAACATAAACTTAAACATAAACATAAACTTAAACATAAACTTAAACATAAACTTAAAAATAAACTTGAACAAACAAAAGTATTTATGAAAAACTGCTTAGAATAATGCTAACATCAATAGTTTATGACACAATTGTTACACTTATAAACTAACACTTTATTTTTGACAGATACGTCTAAACACCAACAATTTGTCGTCACAGACTACTATGAGTTTTCATTGTATCAGGTTTTTCAGTATGAATTCATGTTATTTCGATTGACTGGCTTTTAAAAAAGTCATGAAAATTGACTTTTCATATTCTTATTTTGAGAAATACAGGGTGTTGATGTTTTTAAGTTGAAGAGATGATGAGTGGGTTACCTGTTGATGACGTAATTTTATATTTATAAATATAAATGGAATGAGGAATTGGGTTGGAAAGGGGGACATTGCAATTGTGAACAGAGGATATCGAGATTCGGTTCCGTTATTGCAAGAGATTGGTATCAAATGTCTTATGCCTCCTCTTCTTGTGAGAGGACAGACTCAATTGGAAACTCATGATGCGAATTTTGCACGATATATTACAACTACACGTTGGATAGTGGAATCTCGTAATGGACATTTAAAGTCAATATTCAAATTCTTTAAAAATACAATTTTGATACACCATGCTGCTAATATAAAGGAATATTATCAGATAGCTGGAGCTCTAATAAATGAATTCCATCCCCCAATAACCATGCCTGGTACATCACAAACAGCGCAGGAAATATTAGATGAATTAGAAGAAGTTAATATTATGCAAACAAGAGTTCAAGCTGAAAACCTACATTTAAGGAATGGTCATTGGACTTTATTAAACCAATTGCACGCACCTGGATTTCCTCGTTTGGATTTACATTATTTGAAACAGCTGACGGGAATTTATCATGTTAACTTGGCAAACAGTTTATTGGCGACAAACTTCAGAGAGAAGAATCTTCAATTCGATGAAATGGTGGAGGAACCGAACATTTTACGAATGCGAGTTCACTCTAGGTTTCGTAATTCATGTAAATATATGTTGTGGATAGCTTTCACTGTTGAAGATGATATCGAAAATCAACCTTTGGAACTTCACTATTATTGTACTTGTAAGTCGGGAGCTAGAACTTTAGGTACCTACATGTGCTCATGTGGTCAGTGTTTTATGGTTTTTGGGTTATGCCAGATACGAACAGAATGCGAAATATCCATCTACTCATCTCCTAAATGAAATAACTGATGCAGCTGAAAGGATAGTACCAGAAACCATAGATCATGGTCCAGATATTGTAGACCTTTGAATTCCTTCAGTAACTTCAGTTAGTTTCGACATGTTTATGTTAATTGTTTCTTCCGATATCAAGATCAGCTTATATTTATTTTGTTTGTTTTTATGTATATGTCGATCATGGTATAACGTAAACAACATCGAAAATACCGATATACATATATGAAAAAAATAATGATAGGCTTGTCATCATATTGTCGGGATAAAAAAACTGATCATAGCAAGTTAACAAAACTTTTACATCCGACCAACAAACTCAAAGCAAAGGTAATATGAAAGTATCACAGAAATTCACCGGGGAAATATTTAATTACAGGGAGATTTCCAAAAAAAAATCGATTCTCGGATTTTCTTCCATACATATCTTTTGAATAGCCCTGCATATTATATATAGATTACATATATTTCAAAATGACTTAATGTCACCTACTAACATGCAATTCAAAGTATATAAAATTTTATTAAATGTAGGATACAGGGCGATCAACTTTCTGACTCGCCCTGTAAAAAATGTTTGCATATCTCATTATTATAAACCAACCAGAAGCAAATCCAGCCAGATATTGAAATTCCTGAAAGTTGAATTATATTTCAAGTCAACGTTCCGTTTTTCTAATTTTTGAGTATCCCTGTAGCAAATGAAACTTTCTCTCATAAGGGACTGATATTCAGTGTAATTAGAACACTACCACAGGAAAAAATTCTCGATACATTGAAGAAAATAAGAAATACATGCTTTTAAAAAAATGGCTATTTTCCAACTTCAACACCCTGTATCTCTGAAACTAGTCATAGGATTGAGTTTGGCCCTGGACACTATTGTTCAGAAAGTCGTCAACTACAATATACTAACAATTCATGAAATTTCACCGAAGCCCATTTCTCCATAAGCCGGCTGCCTCCTCCTTTATAGAAATGAAAGATCATCTTGTTCGGGAATGATGATCGACTTGCTGTGGAATGGAAGAATCAGCCTCCATTCACTTATTTGTTGAATGCATGACATTACATAATCACCTGCAAGACTACTCAATAAAAGAAGAAGACTTGCCCAAATTGAAGCCTACTGATACCCTAAAATGTCTTCAAAGAATAGGAGTAAATAAACTACTAGTCTCTGAGACTTTGCTGATGAACTGAGGTGAAGAAGGGGACACAATAGATCTTTGAGGTCTCAATGGATATTCACTCAAAAAAACATATAATACGCATACATACAGAGTGAGCTGCATGGAACGCCTCAATTATCTTGGAAACGATTTTAATCAATTTTGGTGTGCAAGGATCTTGTATTATGGTGGTATTTACATTGTTGTCAGATCTTTCCTTTTTTCGGAATAATAATGAACATTGTTATACCAAATGGATCACCCTGTATAGTTTTTGCCATCTAAAAGTATTATTTTAACTTCGGCGGAGATAATGTAAATGTATCTATAACTCCGAATTATGGCATTTAGGTATAGGGAACATTACATCAAAAATAATCAGTATTTCAAAAGACAAAAAATTCATAGACTGATCCATTAGAAATTACAAAGTTCATTATTATTCCGAAAAAATGAAAGATCTGACAACAATGTAAATACCACCATAATATCGGCCATATCACAAGATCCTTGCACACAAAAATCTATAAAAATCGTGCTATCCGTTTCCGAGATAATTGAGGCGTTCCATACTTAAAACTCACACTGTATAAACTTGATAAGTAAAGAAATATATTATTTAAGATATATATTTTGAGTTCCATAAGTTTTTAATTGATGGCACAATCAAAAATATTTTGATATTTATTTGTATAAGTATTCAATAAATGGGGCAAAATGAGTAAATACTTCTTGAAGAACAAAAGTTGAAGTTTTTAATATTTTCACGTTGAATTCTTTTCATTCGGTATTTTACTAGATCTATTAGTGAAGTGTAAAATGTAAGACAAATGCGAGAGTATTTTTGGCCTACCATAAAGAAGGATTTTCAAAGAACTTGCACATTTTGCTGTTTCATTTCCATAAAGAAAGGCATAGGTGTCTGAAACAGTCTCTTAACTAAATAGATCCTCGAAGTCTTGACATCAAATAACCCCAAAGGCTTTTTACAAACTAAATTGGAGTTGGGCACTACATACTCGGTTGCAAACAAATGTATGGGAATGCGGGAAACGTTTTAAAAATTAAAAAAGATGCTTTTGTACCAAATTGAACTAAAAAGTGGGAAATAATTTTCATTATATTAAAAAAAACACTCTTTTATATGCAATTACTCAAATAGAACAAAAAACATTCAAAAATTAAAACCAACACTTACATTTTGAGATCTATGACGTAACCTTCATCCCAATACCATTTAGACTGCACCATTTTTCCCATTAACCATCATTAAAAACCGAATTCGACCATTTCCATTTACCGACCGGCGATTGCCAGCACACTTATCACTTAGTCAAAGGGATACATCACAAAAGTTTCCCTATGATACTGCCTCTAAGTCCACTACGTTAGAGCAACCTCGAGCCAGTACCTGTGTTTATAGAGTAACTCACCTATAAAATAGATTACATTTCAGAGTACTGTATAAATACACATCTCATGTTGTAATTTACTAAAATAAATAATTCATACAATTTGGTCAGTATAGGGAAGATGAGCTTTACCCAACAGCATTGTCCTTATAGTCCGTGAAAAGCTTACCATACTACCTACACACTCTTTTAAGTAATACAAAAATTAACAAGTTTCTACAGAATTCTAATTGGGAAAAGTACGAGAATAAAAAAGTTTTAGAAAGTTTAGAATCCCGCCCCCATCCGGTGCAGTATCCAGATTAAGATCCTGTTATAGTGAGCAGTTTTAAAAAGTACTTGAAAATAAAGAGAATTCAAAATTCAATTATCAAACAAAGGAATATTTATTTTATAAACAATTTAATTTAGAGTAATCTAAGTATATATCTAATTTTGAAGAAAACTTGTTAACCAAAGTACCACAAAAATTAGCGAGTAGTCTAAATAATCTGGGCACAAAAAGTGTCTTTTGTGAAATATTTAAGAGAATATAAAAATAAGTTTGTAATGGTAAGTTTTTAAAAATATTAAAATAAATTTATAATGGACAAGTTCAGAAAAAAAGATTTTCAAAAACTATTGTCCCCAAGGAAAAGTTTATAATCACATTTTCTATATATGATACAGACATACAACAATTTGAAAATTTCTGTAATCCAAAAAAAAATTTCTGAGTTGATGAAAAAGTAAATTTATGGTGTAACAGTATACACCCTCATATATTTAAATATATTTTGTAAATTAGCAAAGAAAGAATATGTAAAGAATTGGAAACACCCAAAATCATTGTTGTCACTTCTTCTGAGTTCTCTTGAAGATTCCGTTGTATCTAGTGCGATCTGGGAGTGATTTGATATTTCGAAAATAATAATTTTCTAACAAAATGGTTAATAATATGCTAGACTAAATAAATGTTATAAATTTGGGAAAAAAATTTTAGGTTTTTTAAAATAATTCTAAATCTGAGCTAGTTTTGAAAATAGTAAATTTTTTCAATTTTTCTTTTTGTTTTGATAAAATTTATTCTTCATATTTAATAATATGATGTTTTAATTTAGGGAAAAAAAATTTGAGGTATCTTAAAATATCAATTGTGAAAAAAAATGAATTTCTAGAGCAATTTTTTTTCATTATTCCTGTTTTGATAAGTTTCTGATTAAATTCAAAAATATTAAATTTTATTAAATGGACCTATTGGCTCCCAGAACGATGCACCAAATACCCTTTGTTTTCCTCTTCCTAAATTATCACTTCTGAGTTGTCTAGAGCATTCAGGTTATACTTAGTGCCTTAATATTTAGAAAATTATGATTTTCCAACAAAATGGTTAATATTATGCCTGACTAAAAAAATCTTTTAAATTATGAAAGAAGTTTTGACGTTTTTAAAAATATTTCTGAATTTAAGTTCAGCTGTGAAAAACAATGCAATTCTTAAGCAATTTTTCTATTTTTTAACGAACGAACGAAGTTCACATAAGAATATTCTCTTGCTGGGGTGTTTCCAATATTCAATATATTAATAAAATTATCAAAAATGAAACAACCTATACGAAAAATTGTAAATAGCAAAAACATTTCAGGCATACTTTTTAAATAACAAAAATAGAAAAAATATTTTTAAAATTAAAAAATATAGCTATAAATAAAAAAATTAGTCTATGTTTGACTCCTAACCCCAAGTAAAGAATTATTTTTTTCAGATTTCTTCAATTTAAACTATTATTATTTTCACAAATATTTCTATTTTTGTTATTCGTCACAACAGACTCCTACCTTTAGGCATATCGCATTTCTTGAGCTGAAACGAGCGTCAAAATCTGTGAAAAAAAAAGAAAATAGAAGTGTTATAATTTAATATTGTTTGATTTTCATTTTGGCATTTTAATTCTTGATAATGTAGTTTTATGAAACTGTCGATAATATATTAATAGATCGGAATTTTAGTTTTTTTTTGTTTGAATGGACAGATGATTTTACAAAGTATATGATATAATTGAAAAAAGAACCGTTTTATTTCCCATCAAAACCAAACAAAATAATAAATATACAATAAAGAACGTAAAGAAGAGCAATTCAAAATTATCCAAATTATAGGTACAAATATTTTTTGTCGATCTGGTAACATCTAATTTCTTGAATTCTGTACAACAACACGTCTGCGCATAAAAAGTACCTTATTAACAAAGGATTTATAAAAGCTTCTATTTTAATACCTAATATATTTTTTTACGAAAAAAAAATCCTACATCATTTAAAAAACATTCAAATTAATTGTTTCAACCCTTACTACGTGGAATCTTTTCATAATTATCAAATTAATAAAATCAGTAAATAACAAATTCCACAACAAAATTATGGGGTCAAGTTTCGTTTAGCCGAAATCTGTTAAAAAAGAAAACAAATTTTTTTGTCATTTAGGCACCTCAGGGAGTATATTACTGAAAAAATTTTGCCGCAGAAATGCGCTGTTGCCATTTTTTGAATGCGGTTTAGAAGTAACGAAATGAGATACATAAAAAATTAATGTTATTTTATATTGTAGACTTATTTTTAAGCACCGATACGAAAATTAAAATCCGCGGAAATCCGTTGTTTCACCACCATGCAGTGATCCTCTTCCCGACCTTTAACACAGATCAATGAATAATATCTATTCTTATCAACTTAATATCGCTATGGTCAATAATGCGAAAATTTAAAAAAAATTGTCAATAAAGCATAAAAACGACAATCCTGATAAAGCATAAAAGGTAGGTATGTATACATTGTACATATATGTGAATTTAATATTCTATATTCAGTTTTCAGTATATATTAAATTTTTAAAAGGCAAACACTTTCAACCAGATGAATTCGCAGATCGCCTTTGCGAATATTTATGGCGACGCCACTGCAAAAAAATAACTTGGATCCATTCATGGAGCTTATTCGTTGTATCGATTTAGAATATGGCAATTTCAAAAATAAATAATATTTCAAACGAAATCTGTTTTTCTGTGAATTATAAGGCGCAGTAAGAAGGTCAAAATCTCCAATAAATGCAAAAAACCACACATATATAATATTCCCCACCCAGCACCCCACTTCACTCCACGATCCCGAAAGTATGTAAAAAAGTTGAGAATACTATGGAAAACTTCGAAATATTGAAGATTTTCTATTACACCGCCCTTGTGATAAATTTCCGCGGAAAAAGTAATATAGAAAAGTTACAGCAAATTATTAATCAAACAAAAATATGTAGTTTTTATCTTCCTATCACATTTCGGCACTTCTAAACCCGGAAAAATCAATGAAAATTATTGTGATAAAAATACATTTTCGAATAAAAATTAGTTCACATCGTTATATTAAATGTTTTTACGTCATTCTATAACGAAAAAACTATTAAAAACACCGTAAAGTTCCGAATTTTAGTTAATAGTAGAAAAATTGAAAATTCGAGTTTTTTCAGAAACGAAGAATTTCCGCGGCAAAAATCAAAGTATGTAGTGCTCGCTTTCTTGTATAGAATCATCCTATAAACTGATATTCCATGTAACTGATTTCGGCTAAACGAAACTTGAGCCAAATTATGTAACTATGTTATAGTTATTTCTAATGTGCAATTTGTTATTTTTCAATTTTATTTGATGAAAAATATTCTTTTTATCTGATCTACATCAACCACATTAATTTTTGATATTTAAAAATCATCTTTGAATTCATACACTTATTGTATCTACATAAAAAAATTTCTAATTTTCAATAATAAAAAAGTACCTAATACAACATAAAGTATCATAACATTAAAAATGTCCAAAATTACCTGAATAACCTCAAAAATATCGATATTCGCTAATTAACACACTAACGCACAATGTACTGTAACGTTTATTCTAATTTATATTTACAATTAATTTATATTTACAGATTTATATGTAATTGAGTCCTTATTTAATAATTTATCTAATAGACTAACACACTAATTATAATTTATATGAGAGTCACTTAATAAACACTTTATCAAGGCGCGATTACTTTCCTTCGGTATCAACACTGACTGATTGACTAATTGCCTGCAGCGATGCTTGTGGCCTATTTATACTCGCGCGCCGTAATTCTAGAAATCTTTCGACGTTCTGGCGGGTTCACTGGATGCGGTGGGTATTCTCGATGTTTCTCGAAAATTGGGCGGAGGAGCCATAGTCGTCTCATATGGGGATTTCACTGGGGGCACTAAGTGAGCATATTGATGCAGTGGCTCGCGTAACATTGCCCCCTCCTTAAGAGACAGTTCCTCCTGGAACTAGCTAGGAAACTGGAACGAGATGACTGTATCGGCAACTGGTCCCCTTATTGCATTTTCCAGTTGTATGGAAGTAACATGCGACCATCTTCTCTGTTGGCTGTGTCTCCCGAGCATGGCCGCAAACCAGTACCTGCACTTCGGTGTCTCGGAAGATTACTTCTACCATGTTACGGATTATTCGCCAATCTAAATGCCTACATTCAATCTTGGGCATGGCTAGCCTATGCACGTTCAATTCAAGCACATGCTCCCTCAGGCTTCGTAATGCTTCCCAGACATCCTCGTACTTTGGTCTTTCGTCGAAGGTGTTCCTCGTCACTAGGAGGAAATTGTAGCGGGAGCCATTTGGCAGCTTCAAAGCTTTACCTGGTAATGGTAACTGGTTTACCAAAAGTCGTGCGCCACTCTTCTTTATAAACAGAGATGCCAGTCCACGCGCATCGGTTACGCTGGCAGGGATGTTTATTGCCAGTGAGTATTCCTCCGGAACGGTAAGCAGGTCTTGTCGTCTCTCAGTGCTGACGCCGAATCTTGCTTTTCCGGTACCACCATAAGCACCCATGAATTCTACAAAAGCAGGATCGGCTACTTGCTGAAGCTGGTTTACTTCCTCATCGTGGTCACCCTCGAATGGCGCTAATCGGTTACGGTGTACCACCTTTGGCTTTCCATTTGGGATCTTGCTGATACGATAGATGACATCGTTGATTCTTTTCTTTACGAGGTACGGACCGTCCCAAGCTTTCTGCAACTTTGGAGAAAAACCCTTTTGTCTTCTTGGGTTATGCAGCCAGACTTTGTCTCCTTCGTGGAAACCTCCTTCCGTAGCTTGCGTATCGTACCTTTTCTTCATCCTATCGCTAGCGATCTGGAGATTCGATCGAACCAGCTCGTGTACGTCGTCCATTCTTTTTCTCAGCTGGGTCACGTAATCTTCACCAGCTATGTCTTCTCCGGGTCGGCATCCAAATTCAAGGTCGTAGGGTAATCTCATTTCGCGTCCGAACAGAACTCTTGCTGGTGTTTGGCCGGTGGACTCATTGATGGCAGATCTGTAGGCCATCGCGAATAGCGAGAGATATTGGTCCCAATCTCGCTGATGGTTAGATACTACTTTAGACAGGTATTTGCCAAGAGTTCTGTTCATTCGCTCTACCATCCCGTCCGACTGTGGGTGCAAAGCCGTAGTTCTCGTTTTCTTCATGCTGAGCTTTTCACAAACTTCCTGGAACAGCTGTCTTTCGAAGTTTCTGCCCTGGTCGCTGTGTATTTCCAGGGGCACTCCATATCGGCAAATGAACTCATTCACAAGCACGTCGGCAACCGTTGCGGCTTCTTGGTTTGGAATGGCATACGCTTCTACCCATTTTGTGAAGTAGTCCATCACAACCAAAATGTACCTGCTGCCATTTGCTGTCAGTGGAAACGGTCCGGCAATGTCCAGGGCAATGCGTTCAAAAGGGCTTCCGACATTGTACTGCTTCATAGGAGCCTTTCTTCTCCCGTGCGGTCCATTGGTCGTAGCACAGGTAGCACTTCTTACACCAGTCCTTCACATCTTCGGAACTGTGCATCCAATAAAACCGTTCTCGCACTTTCTGGAGGGTCTTCTTCACACCTAGATGTCCTCCTGACAGACTGTCGTGTAATTTCCGCAGTACTGCTGCTATCCTTGTTCTTGGAATCACCAACTGTCTTCTACTTTCGGAACCCTCATCGTTCTCGATTACTCGCTGTAGCAACCCGTTTTCCAAAACCAGCGAGTCCCACTGGGCCCAATACGATTTCATCGTTGGCGAGTACCTTGAAATCTCCTGCCAAGTAGGTCGACAGTTCTCCTTTTTCCAATGTCGGATTTTCTTCAAGTCGGGATCGTTCTCTTGTTCCTCTTCCAACTTTTCTGGTGTCCATTCGTCGGTGGTCACCGTGGTTCTTCGAATCGCAGCTTCCTTAGCTTCAGTTTTGCTGCAGTGAGAGCACTCTGCAGGGCATGGTCTTCTAGAGAGGGAGTCTGCATTTCTGTGGCTTATTCCGGCTCTATGCTCAATAGTGAAATTATATTCTTGGAGCCGCTCGATCCATCTAGCGATTTGACCTTCAGGGTTCTTGAATTGCATAAGCCACTTAAGTGCTGCATGATCGGTTCTGATCACAAATTTCTTCCCATACAGATACTGATAGAAGTGCTCCACGGACTTCACTACTGCTAGGAGCTCTCTTCTTGTGACGCAGTAGTTTTGATCTGGTTTGGAAAGGACTTTACTAAAATATCCCAGAACTTTCTCTTGTCCTCCTTGAACCTTTGATAGCACTCCTCCAATTCCAACATTGCTAGCATCAGTATCTAGTATGAATTCTCCCTCTGGTAGTGGATAGCCGAGTATAGGTGCAGTAGTCAAGTGCTTCTTCAAGGTTTCGAACGAAGTTTGGCAATCTTCGTCCCAGCGAAACTCCCTTGCTTCCTCTGTAAGTCGTGTCAAGGGCTTAGCGATATCTGCAAACTTCTTTATAAATCGCCTGTAGTATGTACAGAGTCCAAGGAAGCTTCTAACTTGGTGCTTGTCGGAGGGTCTTGGCCACTTTCGTACGGCAGCAGCTTTTTCTTCGTCTACAGCTACACCATCCTTGCTGACTACATGGCCTAGGTAATTGACTTTGTTTTGAAATAGTTGACATTTCTTGGGGTTGAGCATCAGTTGGGCAGCTTGCAACCTTTTGAAGACACCTTCCAAATTCTTTTGATGTTCTTCGAATGTCCTTCCCAAGACTATGATGTCATCAAGGTACACTAAGCATGTCTTCCAGGACAACCCTCGCAATACGTTTTCCATCAGTCTTTCGAACGTTGCGGGGGCATTGCACAGCCCAAATGGCATAACGGTGAAATGCCATAGTCCAGATCCGGTGGTAAACGCTGTCTTTTCTTTATCGGCTGGATCCATTTCTACCTGCCAATATCCAGACTTCAGGTCCAAGGTAGAAAACAATTTGCTACCGGCCAGCGTATCCAGAGTGTCGTCGATTCTCGGCAGGGGATAGCTATCTTTCTTTGTAACATTGTTCAACTGCCGGTAGTCCACGCAAAACCTCGTGGTTCCATCCTTCTTCTTTACCAGAACTACCGGAGAGACCCAAGGGCTGGTAGAAGGTTCTATTACCTTGTCCTTTTCCATCTCGCGAACAATTCTCTCCGCTTCCTCTCTTTTGGCCTGTGGTAGCCGTCGAGCCGATTGTCTTATCGGTTTAGCGTCGCCGGTGTCAATTTTGTGTTTGACAGCAGATGTTCTTCCTGACTTTCCTCCTTTTGGTACAAAAAGAGATCGGTATTGTAGCAAGAGTTCTCTGATCTTTTTCTTCTCTTGCAGGCTAAGGGATTGTCCAGCCAATGCTATCATTTGTTCAAATTTATTGTTGGCATCATTGGAGGTTGTTGTTTGATGCATTATTGACGCCACTGGTACGCAAGTTCCAATTTTGGAATCCTTCTTCATAGATATTGGATGGTCATTTACATTTATAATGCGTACAGGTATTTCTTCGGCAGTCATGACTAACCCTTTTCCAACCAGTATTCCTCGACCAACCTCTTCATCGTGATTCCACGGTTCCATCATGACCGGTGTTCCTTCTTCGACGGTTCCTTGTAGCCTTGCCACAGTGAAAAATTCACTCCTTGCGGGTACAACTGTATCCTCCTGTACGGCTACATGAACAGTCTTATCCTCGTGTCGGTGAAGGAATACCTCCTCAGAACCTACTCTAATCACTCGGTTCTTGAAATCTAGCTGGAAGCCATGTAGGTTCATAACGTCCATTCCGAGTATTATGTCCTCTTCGATATCAGCGACAACGACAGTGTGGGTGAACTTCTCTGCGCCAATTCCCAATTGCACCGGTAGTTCTCCATGGACATTGGCGCTTTCACCTGTGGCAGTCCTGAGTCGCAGTCTCGTCGGTAAAAGTCTTTTCCGGGTGTTGACAGTCTCGGGGCGAATAATAGTCCTCGTTGCTCCAGTGTCCACCAATAGTGTATACTTCCTTCCATTAACTTCACCATCCACGTATACACTATCGTCGCGACATTTCAGAGAGGCTATTGGGATGAGAGGGTCTTTGGAAGGTCTTCGAGTCGAAGCTGCCCTCTGAAGGTCGACCCTTCCTAGTTTTCCTGCTGGGCGTCTTCGTTTGTAGTAGTTCTCGGTCGCTTGCACGAGCTGCGTACATGTCCCATTTCTCCACAATTCCAGCATCTCACAGCTTTCAGTTTTCCATTTGAGATGCTTTTCATCATGTTGACAATCTGGTCGAGCTTGCTCTCAACTTCTTCGTCTGCTACAGCCATCACCTTGCCGTATACTCCAGAAGCCTGTGTAGCTGCTTCGTACTCCAAGGCTGCAGAGAGTACGTCGACCAGTGTCTTATGCCGAGCCAAGCGTAGAGTTCTCTGCATTTCATGGTCACGAACTCCGTCGATGAATGTCTGTACCCCTAAGCATTCCATGACATTCTCCGGTGCCGATGGATAGGCAAACCGCGCCAACCTCGCAATGTCTGCTTCGAATTATTGCAGAGTTTCGTCGCGTTTTTGTTTGCGGTTTTTCAGCTGCGACTGGTACAGATGCTCCAGGTGTTCCAGGCCATATCTCATATTCAATCGCTTTTTGAGTTGTTCAAAATCTTCGGCCTCTTCCACTGGAATGGTCTGGAGGATATCCATAGCGTCTCCTCTAAGGGCAAGAGTTAAATTTAACGCTTTTTCCTTCTCACTCCAGTTGTTTGCCTTTGATGCCGCCTCGAATTGCTTAAGATAGTTCGGCCATGACGTTTTACCATCGAATGTTGGCAGTTTCACTCGGCTGTTAATATAGTTTTCCATTTTCGGTTTCAACTCTACTTTCTCTGCCAGTTCGTCGTTATTCGGGGCTTGCCTAGTTGTAATATCCGGTTTATTACTAGTCTTCCTTTCGATTTCTTTGATTTTTTGTTTCATTTCTTGCTCCATACTTTTAATCTTTTCTTCCACGGCAGAAATATCAGTCTTCATGGATGTCATTTCATTTTTCATGTCCGTCGAAATTTTATTTTCCATGTCCGACATTTTGCGGTGGGTATTCTCGATGTTTCTCGAAAATTGGGCGGAGGAGCCATAGTCGTCTCATATGGGGATTTCACTGGGGGCACTAAGTGAGCATATTGATGCAGTAGCTCGCGTAACAGTACAACACTCTTCGTTATTTCTAATAAATTCGCGAAGCAGTTTTTTCTAGGGTTAACAAAAAAAGCCGGCTTGATATTGTTTACTGCATTTTTATTGGAGCTGTTTCGTCACTCCATATTTGGTATTTAGTCGAAAGCTTTAAATTTATTTCATCTACGGAAAGTAATAGATATAATTTTAGTTTTACACAGGGTCGGTTACGTTACATTTTAATTTAGGGTTAAAATATACAAAGTAGTTTTTAAAAATGGAACGTCTCAAACTATTTTAATAAATTTTAATTTATGAAGGTTTTTTAATATGGTCGATTTTATAGTGGTATAAAATTTTAAATTTTTAATCTCTCTTTAATATTTCACAAAAGTCTCTTTTTGTGCCCAGATTACTTAGACTACTCACTAATTTTTGTGGTACTTTGGTTAACAAGTTTTCTTCAAAATTAGAAATATAATTAGATTACTCTAAATTAAATTGTTTATAAATATTCCTTTATTTGATAATTGAACTTTGAATTCTCTTTATTTTTAAATAATTTTTAAAACTACTCACTAAGATCATAATCTGGATTGGATACTGCACCGGATTGGAGTGGGATTCTAAACTTTCTATGTTTTATTCTCATACTTTTCCCAATTAGAATTCTGTAGAAACTTAATTTTTGTATTACTTAAAAGAGTGTGTGGGTAATAAGGTAAGATTTTCACGGGACAATACTGTTGGGTTACGCTCACCTTCCCTATACTGACCGAATTGTATTATTTTTTTTAGTAAATTACAACATGAGATGTGTATTTATACAGTAGGTACTCTAAAATGTAATCTATTTTAAATGAGACATGCAACCGGTTTTTATAGATAGGTGAGTTACTCTATAAACACAGGTACTGGCTCGAGGTTGCTCTAACGTAGTGGACTTAGAGGCAGTATCATAGGGAAACTTTTGTGAAGTGTGCCTTTGGCTAAGTGATAAATGTGGTGGCAATCGCCGGCCGGTAAATGGAAATGGTCGAATTCGGTTTTAAGTGATGGTTAATGGGAAAAATGGTGCAGTCCAAATGGTATTGGGATGAAAGTTACGTCATAGAGCTCAAAATGTAAATATTAGTTTTACTTTTCGAATGTTTTTTTGTTCTATTTGAGTAATTGCTTATAAAAGCGTGGTTTTTTTTTAAATATTGAAAATATTTCCCACTTTTCAGTTCAATTTGGTACAAAAGCATCTTTTTTAATTTTTAAAACTTTTCCCGCATCCCCATACATTTGTTTGCATCCGCGAATGTAGTGCCCAGCTCCAATTAAGTTTGTAAAAAGCCTTTGGGGTTATTTGATGTCAAGACTTCGAGGATCTATTCAGTTAAGGGGTTGTTTTCAGACACCTATTCCTTTTTTATGGAAATGAAACAGCAATGTGCAAGTCCTTTGAAAATCCTTCTTTATGGTAGGCCAAAAATACTCTCGCATTTGTCTCACATTTTACACTTCACTAATAGATCTAGTAAAAACTGAATGAAAAGAATTCAACGTGAAAATATTAAAAACTTTTCAAGAAGTATTTACTCATTCTGCCCCATCTATTGAATAACTAAATAACAAAATGTTTTTGATTGTGCCATATATTAAAAACTTATGGAACTTAAAATATACAGGGTGTTTCTAAATGCATGCGACAAAATTCAGGAGGTGATTGTTCGTATGAAATTAAGATGGGTCTTTCCTATAACAAAATTTCCTTCAGCTCACCCCTTTCCGAGATATCACCCTTAAAAGGTGGTGACTAAAATTTATTTTTTATTTTTTTTTCTAAAATTTCAGTAAAGCTAGAAACTTGAAATTCTGTCATTTCCAGCATTTATTATGAATCGTATTACATTTTACATCTTTACTGTTTTCCACTCAATTTATTAAAAAAATTATAAATTATGGTGTTTATTTATTTTTTCTCTGCAACTATTGGTTTTGGGAAAAAAATTAAAGAATAAAAAAAGTTTTTAAATAAAACAAGGATTTTAAGGTAAATTTTATTTCATGAAAGTTCATCTCGAAAAAAAGTTTTGATATGAAATAAAGTAAGGGTTGCTAATTTCACCCCCGTATGTTGTAACAGGAATATTGAAAAAATACCCGTGGTTAGTCCTTTGCGAGTGCACGAAAATTACAGAATTTCAAGTTTCTAGCTCTACTGAAATTTTAGAAAAAAAATAAAAACTCAATTTTAGTCACCACCTTTTAAGGGTGATATCTCGGAAAGGGGTGGGCTGATGAAATTTTGTTATAGGAAAGACCCATCTTAATTTCATACGAGCAATCACCTCCTAAATTTACACCCTGTATATCTAAAATTAATATATTTCTTTACTTATCAAGTTTACACAGAGTGAGTTTTAAGTATGGAACGACTCAATTATCTCGGAAACGGATAGCACGATTTTTATAGATTTGTGTGTGCAAGGATCTTGTGCTATGAAACGTCAAAGTTGTTATTGTAGCAGTCATGTATAAATGTATTATTTTAATTTCGGCGGAGATAATGTGAAAGTAGCTATAACTCCGAAATTATGACACTTAGATATAGGGAACATTACATAAAAAATAATCAATATTTTATTAAGGATGTCAAAAGGCAAAATATGCTCAGGGTGATCCATTTGAAATAACAAAGTTCATTATTATTCCTGAAAAAGGAAAGATCTGACAACAATGTAAATATCGGCCAAATCACAAGATCTTTTTGTACACCAAAATCTATATAAAAATCGTGCGACGCGTCTCCGAGATAATTGAGGCGTTCCATACTACTTAAAACTCACTCTGTATATTGGATTACTATATACATCTAGCCTCTAATGCATTTTAGACTAATCCATACAAAAAATGCGTTTTATCAGTAAACGCAGGCGATCCTTCTAAACGAAAGCAGAATTGATACTACACAAAATTATAGATAATGATAAATTTTATGCATTCCAAAGAGATACTGCAAGTTTAGTTATTCGTATATATTTCAGACTCCAAACTCTTGAAATCCATTTCACTAGACTCTGTCAACGATGCAAAATAACATATCCAGTACATTTTAGGAATAAGTATTTACGACAATCATCAGATCTAGGCTTCTGAGCCGTTTTGGAGCTAAGCTTGTATAACCTGATCCGACTGTGAGTAGACATGTTCCAGTCCAGGATCTTCTCTTTTGTGGCTGCGTGTTCTGTTCCACTGAAAGGGAGGAATCTGGTTAGTGAGCGAGCATTATTCCTATCCTTATTCCAGATGTTACCTGTCCATAGGATATCTTCGACAATAATGGTTTTTCCATCGGTGCCAACTATCCCTTTTTCCTCAAACCGGACCCTCTTAGATCCTTTGCCCTTGTATACAACTTATACTTATATGGAATAGGATTGTGCCTGCTGTTGAGCCTCTCCACAACTAGAGGCCTTGTTTCAACAGGTACTTGAACCTTTTTCGAGCCTCGCCGCTCAGTTTCGTTTGTTGGTCCTTGTTGCTTGCGTCCCCGCTGCTTTTCAGGAGATCATCCTCGGAGTTATGGCCTGAACAGAGGATCCATTTCCATATCTTCAGGTTGATTGAGGCTTTTACCCTCTGTGCTCAATTTTTGTTCTATTTCTCGGGAGAAGAGGCTTTTAAAAGCTGGGTTTCGCTGGTACCCGGAGGCCGCATAATAGCGTCTAAGCAGCCCAGCAGTTTATACGCCACCTTCTACTTAAGCTGTTACACTACTGGCTTGAAGGGGATTTTTGTGATTCCCATCCACTTAGCCAGAGAAGGAACAGCTACTCGGCCTCCCCACCAACGACGAGGTCCCATAACTTTGGGGGAGTACCTACAGCACGGAACATGTTCCGTGCCTACAGTCAGAGTTCGATTATTCCAAAAAAAAGTCAACACTCTTTATCCCATCCCATCACACAGTTTTATAGGAATGTTTCGCCCTCTGGTTTCGCCTTAAAACTGAATGACGCATCGCACACAACAATATTTCAGATTCCAAAAAGTTAGCTGAGTAGGTACAGTAGCTGAAGTCAAAAATGAAAAATGACAAGAAGTAGGTTATAAGGAACCTAACCTTGCCTTGCTTGATTTTTGACACATTGGATATGAATAAAAATGGCTAGTTCGCTATGGAATATTATTTCTAAAAATATAAACGGAAATATACCGTCTTCTGTTTGTGGATCAATAAGACATGGTCATCATTTAAGAGGAAAACCACCAGGAGTAGCGAAATCGTTAGAAACAAAGTTAGCAGGTGAATTTCATTGTATTTTTGTAAACGTGATTGATAGAATTGGAATTATTAAATCAAAATTCATTTTAGAGTCAAATTATAAAGATCCTTCAATTCATTATCGAGTAGACATAGGATTGCCTCCTCCACGAGTTTCCAGAACAAAAGTGTTACAGGAAAGGTTAAAAGTATTGAAAGAACAGAAGAAAAACACTATTCTAGAAAAATTGGCTAGAGATAAAAAATGTAAGTATACCGTATGTTATATTGGTTTGTTACGATGCAAATATGTATTATGATTTTTGCTGTTTATAAATGTTTATAAGTTTATTTTCATTCATATAACATAACCCTTGTCTCATGTACAGCAAAGCAAATTTTTCCTTAACCAGTAAAAAACCTTCTGGTATTGAATTTTTTTAAAATTCTTACCAGTGCTGTTTAATATTGAACAAATCTTCTAGTAAATAGGATTTGAATTGAATGGATTCTTTTAGAGATGTGCCAACTTGACTTACTAAGTCGAGTTGTGCTAAGTTCGAGCTAACTTGAGTTACATTGTTTCTTAACTTCAGCATTGTATTTCTTTTATTTATTCAGACACTGCTTCACCGTAATTATCGCATCAGAGGCATTCCACTAAAGTGCTGGGTCTACGCCCATGAACTCGAGGTGAGTAACTTGAATTCAATTCCAAGTTACCTGAATTTCAACTTGAGTCATGTTTTTTCCGAGTTGGCACATCTCTAGATTCTTTATGACATGAAACATTGAAGACTGAATATTATTATGAATGTGGGCTTGTCTATGACATTATGAGTAAGTCTATGACTAAAGCTAGGTCCTTTGGGATACTTCAATCTTATAAGAACACATTGTAACAGCAAGATCAAATTTGTTTAAAAAGTATTTGCATACATGTATTATTGGCTCTGAAGTAAATTTTGTTTATTTTTTATTAACAATATTCAAATTTACAGTATTGATAAATTTAGAAGAAACTCATCAAGAATGGTTAAAAACAGCAGGACCCACTCAAATAAAACAACTTGGAGATCATTATGGTGTTTTTGAACATTTGTTTGGTGATGCATATTTCTACCCCCGAGTGCCTTTAAATATATTTTATGAAACTGAAAATGGTAATTTGCCTGTTTACTATGGTAATACCATAAAGCCAGCAGAGACAACTAAATGCCCACAAGTTTCATATGAAAGTGATAAGAATACACTTTGGACATTAACATTGGTTAATCCCGATGGGCATTTCACAGAAAAATCAAGTGAATACATCCATTGGTGTGTGTGAGTATATTTTAGTAACACTGATTAGTACTTAACTACCAATTTATCGCACAACCCTTTCTAAGTACCTATAATTAATATAAAAATATTATTTTGTGATTTTAAAATAATTTACTGATAAATTATACTTGTAAACTTGCCCAAATACAAATGTTCCATTTGCAGTGCTACAAATATTGAAAAAACTATTATAACATGTGTTTTAGCTACACAGCTATTTTTCTGAATAACTAATATCAAAAACTGTAATATTCTGTATCTTTGAATACTTATAATAATTATATAATACGATTTAATTGGAATTTTTTTAAAATTCTATTTCGTACCAAGAAAAATATATTGATTTTTTCAGAGACACTTTCTCTGTGTTAATTAAATAAAGTAATCAAGAAAGTAAATTTTTAAGTACCTAATGAAAAAAATATAAACAGTATTTATACATAGTGTAATATCTTAAACAATATACTTATAAATGTAAGGTAATGTGAATTAATACAGTTTCCTGTAAAATTGTCGTATTTAGTAAAGCGTTTTAACAACAGATGTCGAAGAATAAAAATATATTATTCTACGCTTCACAACTAGTTTTGAAAAATATTTTTCAAAAACAGTGACCGTTCAACGAAGAAGAAACAACTACTTCCCGGGCTACATGCCCCGACAGATATTGAATTACACTTCTAAGTAGAGGTGAGATGTCGCTATTTTCGCAACAAAAATATTTCCGTAACTGGACAATATGTACCGTTGTTGATTATAGTCACATTTCAGTCCGAGATTAACTCTCGGACGATAACATATACCTTGTACTGATGAGGCGCAATACTCCGAAACCGGTCTACAAGTTGTGTTATCCCTTCTAGCTGCAAACCAGAATGGTTGGTTTAAATCTTGTAGATTTACCAACCCCGTTTGACTTAGAAGTGTAATTCAATATCTGTCGGGGCATGTAGCCCGGGAAGTAGTTGTTTCTTCTTCGTTGAACGGTCACTGTTTTTGAAAAATATTTTTCAAAACTAGTTGTGAAGCGTAGAATAATATATTTTTATTCTTCGACATCTGTCTGTAAGGTAATGTTTTTAGTTTAAATCAAGTAATAAACATATTTTTATTCCATTTTTAAATTGATTTTTGTTATTTTCCTTTAAAAGGGTAGGTAAGATTTGAACAAACTTGTGGTGTTTGAAGTTTGATATTGTGTCTTGTAAAGTGTATGTTTGCTCTACCCGGAAATGTTAGAGTGTTATTTGTAAAGTTTTTATTATTTTTAATAAAATATATAATTGACATTATTTTATAAAGTCTCTCTGACAACCAACTGACTTCACTACAAGCTAGATTTTCCTAAAATACTTTACATCTTCCCTTTTTTATATATATTTTTTTAACTTATAGACAAAACATCTAATTCTACAAAATTAAATACTTTGAATAAAATTTAAATAATTATAAACTGCACTCAATCAGTAATTCAATCAATGAAAATACTGACAGGAAGAACTAAAACACACCTGCAATATTAATAACTTAAAACCCTGTAAGAAATCAAGAATAAACAAAACTATGCTGTAACAAGGATGTGTGCCATTAACACTACATAAATTTAACTTGACAGATGCCTTTATTCCTCTGCCATACCTTGCCCTTTTTTCTGTAATTGTAACGTCTGCATAACGTTTTCCAGGTTTTGTGTTTGTATTGGTATTTGTATGTTGAGCTGTACAGGATGAGTTACCACATCGGGGTTTGTTTCAACAACTTTCTTTTTCTGGTCGTTTATTGTTCATGTATCATTTCTTCTTATGTTTCCAATTGATTTACAAAAATGTTTGTAACTGTGAATTTTTATTAGTCCAATTTAAACTGTTTGATAAGAGATATTTAAAAACATAAATTAACTTTGAAAAAATGGTACATGTGCATTTCTGTCAGCTATTAAATCCATATGGTAGAATATTATTCAAAATTTGTTCAATTTCGTATGTTAAATAATAAGGTAATCTATAATTACAGAGCGAACATCCCTGAAAGTAATATAGAAAATGGAGAGACCATTGTTGAATATTTGCAACCTTTTCCTCCCAAAGGAATCGGTTATCACCGAATGATATTCATATTATATAAACAGGAAAAGGAATTGGACTTTTCTTCACTCAAGAAAGAAGGATCTTGGTAATTATATTAATCGGATAGTTACAATTATTATTTTTATTTGAATTTGATGTTGGAGTATCAATTGATTTAGATTGTGTAAATTTAATATTTTTTAATATTTTTGTTTTAGCCTCACCCTATCAGATAGAACATTTAATACATTTGATTTTTACAAAAATTTTCAAGATCACATGACACCTGCTGGTTTGGCATTTTATCAGACAGATTGGGATAAATCTCTTAAAGACTTTTTTCACCATAAACTAAGTAAGTAGGTAAAGCCTGTTCATAGATATAAGAAAGTGACTGACTGAATCCTATTAGGAAGTACCCCTTGATAAAGTATAGGATAAAGATTTTAAATGGGTAGGGACCATAGCCTACCTGCTCTAAAACTACGAAAATCAGGTAATAAATTTCATGTCATTGTTAGTTAATAGCTACCCTTCAATAATCCGCTTAATTTACTTTTTTATAACTATGAACAGGCTTTACAACCATGGTTGGCAAACGTTCATGCCAGTAGAAACAAATGGAAAAAGTAGATAAAATTATCAATATAGTTAAATGCAACATAAAATATACAGTTCAAAAGTTTCCACTTTTAGATTGGGATACATTTTTTAATTAATAATGGTTGTTTTGTGTTGTTTTAGCTTTTTGTGGTGGCTGATGTGCATTATTTTTTATTTTGAGTTGTTTTTTTATATTCTACATATTTCAAAAACAAGTGTTATTTCATTTTATATCGTTTTTCTTTGGTTTTGTCCACTGGGTGGAAAAAACAAACCTTAGCTTTAACATTTTAAAAGTTGTTTAAAAGTCTCATAACATCGCGTGTCCACGTGAAAAGTTATTCAAGGTCAAAGGTTATTCTGAATATCTCGCTTCCTATGCAATAAATGATTATTTTTATTTTTGTAAAATTAAATTATTTTTATTTTTGTAAAATTAAACTACAACCTTTTTTTGATTTTTATTTAAACGTTTTTATAGTGTTCCAGCATTTATTTTAAAAGTTATAGAAGAAAAAAGTATCCAATTTCTTTCTTTAATTTACTTTCAGTTCCTATAATTTCACATAGAGGTAATTGTTCTCCAAATTTAAAAAATAAGTGGTAATCATTATTTTGCCAATGTTTTTGGAATATTCTCTGGAAAATGTTGCAAATCAAATTAAATCATATTGTTGCCTTGGACATAAATGCCTTAATTATTATTATTATTAAAAGTGAGAAAAAGTATAAACCTATAAAAGCCCATTTTATACATTAAATGAGAAGTAGTAACACAGAATACAATTCTTTGGTAGTATGGTAAAAAAATTTAAAAGTTGTAAAAGTACATTAAAATGAATACTTAAAAAATTTAAATTAAATTAAAAATATGGACTGAACGTGTACAATAAACAGAAAGCTGAACATTTTAAAAGTGACAAAATATGGTGTATGATTAAAAATAATATTGAAAAAAAGTAGACTAGGAATGTTAGATGGGACGATCTAATCGGCTTTTAAAAGTTGAAAGCGAGGGTGCATTAACTGTGTCTGAGTCCAAATTGTTCCACGCCGAGACGACACGATTGACTGTCGTTTCGTCGTCCTGAAAGGCTCTTTCTTGAGTTTGAAATTATTTCCTCGCAATCGAGTTTCAGCATTAATCTGGAACATATTACTCAGAGTCCTCAGGAATCCGTGTAGAATTCGATAAGTTAGTATGAAATCTCCACGATATCTTCGGTTGTGAAATGTAGTCAGACAGCTGGTTCAAACGATCTTCGTACGATGGTCTCCTGATGCCAAAGGACATTCGGGTTGCTCGCTGTTGCACAGAATCTAGCATGTTACGATCTCTAACCAATTCTGGGCTCCAGACTTGTCCCCGATATTCAAGGATCGGCCTAACATAAACTTTGTAGAGGTTAGTAAATGTTTCAGGTGACGTTTTCGAAAATATTTTCTTCAAGAGGTACAAGTTTGTATTTGCTCTTTTGTATATATTTGAGATATGATGTGACCATTTTAAATCATTGGTTGTGGTAACTCCAAGATCATTGTGGAATTCAACTTTGACTAATTGCTGATCATTTAGGGTGTAATTCTGTCTGGGGTTATTTTTTCCAAGATGGAGTACACCACATTTATTAATATTTAACGGTAATAACCATTCGCAACTCCAGTTGTGTATACTGATTAGGTCATTTTTCTGTAATGGTTGCTATCCTTGAACATTGTAGAGTTTTGTATCATCAGCGTAGAAAGAACAGGTTGACTTGATCAAGTGTGATAAATCTGATGTATAACACAAAAACAAAAAAGGACCAAGTATGAATTCTTGAAGATATTGATGGAGAAACAATCATCAATCCGAATGCAAAAATATCTTATTTTCTAGGAAATTCTGGATCCACTTTGGTAGTTGCCCTCATATACCAAAATGTTTTAGTTTAAACAAATGTCTTTTCCTGGGGACACAAACAAATGCTTTAGAGAAGTCAAGATATATAATGTCTATAGGAGTATTACTGTCGAGCTGTTTTGACCAATCATCTACACACTTCAATAAGTTTGTTGTAACCGATCGATTTGGAACAAACCCATGTTGCTGTTCAGGAATTATGTTGTGATGCAACGGGAAAGTTTTTAGGTCATCACTCATTATTCATTCCATAATTTTGCAAACCACGGAGGTGAAACTAATTGGTCTATAGCTGTTCAAGCCAAGCTTGTTGCCCTTCTTGAAAATTGGTGTAACAGATGCCACCATCCAGCTGTTTGATACAAAGGAATTTTGGAATGAACTATTCATAATTATACTGAGTGGATGTATCAAGTTTTCGCAACATCTTTTAAGGCATGGTGAGGAGGATAACTTGAGTTTCTCAATTTTTTCACGGATTTTTGCCGGAGGGAAATGTATTCTGGAAATATTTTCCTGGTTGCGTAGAGTTGATAGTGACTGTGCTGGGTAATTCCGGTTCAATACTGAAAGATGTTGTGAAAGTGCTTGCCATTTCTCTGTAACCCTTGCATAAGTTACCACCATATGTCCTTTTTATCATAGGTATACTAACTCTAGAACTAAGGTGTGATCTTATGTACTTGTGGAGTTTTTTAGAATTTTCAAATTTTGACAAATCTACTTCGTATGAAATCTCGGCATTCTTTATCGATTCAGATAGAGCATTTGAAAAACGTCTGTGTATGTGATAATCGTCGACGTTTCTCGTTCTTTTCAATCTTTTCCATAAAATTTTCTGCAGATAGGTATTTAATATGATACAGAACCATATCTTTTGGTTGGTAATACACAACATTGAGATAGTGACATAATTTACTTTTTTTGGTTACTTCTATACTCTTATTCAATTGAAAGGATGCTTATTATTTCAGACTAACCTTGTATATAGCACGCATTCCGAAGATAGGTACACAATAAATTTGTTAATAGGTACTAGAGGTGATCAGGAGGTAATTTATTAATTTCTGTGACTTTGAATGTTGCATTTTTATTTTACATTGACTAAAGTACTATAATTGAATATTAAAACACAGAAATGAAAGAACTAGAAAATGCTTCTTGTAAATCTGAAATAATGGTGTATTCATTGTTATTTTTGGGCAGTTAAACCACAACCTTTTCTATATATTTTTCTGTGGTTTAATTTCCAAATATAACGACGAATATTGAAAACGTATGTCAAAATATAACTTCTTTTTATTTGAAGGGCTTCGGCAGTCTGTGTCTCAGAAATTAAGGGTTCATTATAAGTTACATCAATGCTCTTTGGGATAGAGCGTTGTCGATCGAATATAGCAACATTCCAAATATCTGGTAAAAAATAATCACGTATTTTTTTTATTTCAGATATGAAGGAACCTATCTTCGAATATGATTTTTCTCCCCCGTACATAAAAAAGCAGAAGTGGTTCGCTATAAGAGAGCCATTTAACTTATATATGGACAAATACAGAGATCCTAAACAAATTAATAAAGAATTCTTAATGCGAAAATTTAAGAATGTTCATCCATTTAAAGCTCCTCCACCTCCATTGCCATATCCCAACGCCGTATATTTTGAAGGTTATGTTCCTTCTTGGCTCAAACTTGAAATAAGGAAAACGAGGATGAAATGGGGTAGAATAAATGACATAGAATAGAATATCAATGTTATCAAGTATTAATGAATAAAAGCTAAATACTAAAAAATGTTTTTGTTTATTGCATATTATATAATTTCGCTTGATTCTATGTTAGCAGGAATGTGAGAAATTTGGTAGTAATTTTTTTTACAAAAGTATGGACGATTAATACAATATCTGATGGTGCTACACTTCCTTTTCTAAGAATATATTATTTAGTAATACTAGATCAGTAATACCAAAAATTAAGTTTTTATTTTCTGTGCGTGCAAATTTTTATTGTAAAAAATATTTTCCAGCAGCAAATTGTAGCATGTGCCAACTTTTTAGCTGGCCAGACCTCCAACTCAAGAAAATTTTTTACTTCTATGATAATTTCGGGCCTCCTAACTTTTTTCATAAAGAACATCATTTTTTCTGTTTGCACTGTTTCACCCAATCACAGTAATTAAATTAGTAGATATACCTATTTCATAAAATGGTGTGGACTTAATAACTTGGTGAGAAAGTGTGAACCGGTATTTTATTTCTCATTTACCATATTCCTGAAAATCGAGAGTTGCTGTGAGGAGTAATTATTGCAGAAATCACAAATGAGTGGAAACAAAAATACTATATAAACATTAATCAATTTTTAAAAAGTGTGGACAAGTCATAATAATCATTACAATTAAGGTATTTAAACATTCATAATAACAGGTTATAAGTTGATAAATTATCAGTAAATAACGAAATTGCAGCATTGCCGGCTTGTGCATAAATTCCAGCAGCTAAAAGAGAAGGTATATAAATTTTTACACAATAAAGTTTTGTTTTATCCCCGCAGCCGAATGACATATTGTATTTTTATTGCATCTAATCCAGCACCTTTGAGCACTGCACCAGTTTGTACAAGTTATTATCTGGGTGTTCGCTATATAGTCTGTATCGCCTTGCGGTTGGTGGAAAGTAATGACTATCGTTTGCAAAAAAGTCTTCATATTATTTAGTAAAGTATATTTCACAATATTTCGTTGACTCGGTAACGGATTTAATAATAAAAGTTTATAAATCCCTTATTGTACAGTAAACAGTAACAGATCCGTGATCGGTAAAATTTAGATACTAAAACTAAATATTATTTTACCAGCCAAACATTTCAGTTGTAAAATAATCATACTATTAGGCTTTATCTTTTCGAAGAAACGAGTAGGATACGATACTGTGCTATTGTTATCGGATTAACGACTACCTGCTGTGGGTTTTTCTCTTGAATCAATCAAGTTAAAACGAAATATCTTGGAATGGAGTATACCTACCGGTATATGTTTGTGATTCTTCATAAGTGGTAACTAGTTTGGATTTTTGCGCGACTTACATTGTACCTACTTGTGCTCAATTTACTGCTGGAACAATAACATATATCTTCAACTCGCTGAGCTTCGTAATAAGTATTGAATTTTTTAATTATGGTATTCTTCTATAACTGTAAGTTCGAAACTAGGCTCTTTCAACGACAACAAAGAATACACCAATTGGTGTATTCTGTGTCGACAATAAGTGATCAGTTCTTACTTATTCCTTCCTATTTGGAATGAATTATCTATAAATATTTAATTTAATTAACTTCAAACTTAAGCTAAGAATTGCTGATTATCTATTTGATACCTCAGATGAGTTGCTTTTATCTGACCAATTAAATTTAGTTCAATGGAAATAGTGATAAGCAAAGCAAGACCAAGTCAGTCTTAGTAAAGGTTTCACTCTTGGACATGCTCAAATTGCCCAACCCTGAATATTAAAGTTATGACAAATATTCTATTTTCAGTTTAGTTTTACACATTTGGTCGTGTTCATTCTATAAATGCCTATAATAGTTACAAAGCTACAACTCGTGTAACTTTTGACTTTTTCAATAATTATTTAGCTTTAGGTATACAGGCAATTGCTTGTTGAGCTACAACTAAACATGAGACTTCACGCCTTAGGAATTGGCATATTTAGACACATTTCTGAGAATTGTCAAGTGCAGTGAATGACGTTTTTCTAAAATTTGATTTACGAAGATATCATCCATAAGAATTTTTCCTCTCACTTTCCTTCCTCACATCAGGGAGGAAACTCCTACTTCTCTTCCTAAACCTGTATAAATCTATTATATTCAAGTTGTTTTGTAATTTCTAGAACATCATACCTATATCATGTATTCTGTACAAAGTAATTTGGAATGTTACTTCAACGTTAGGTTTTAATGAAAATTTCATCTTCTTAGATTCTTTTTTGAGATAAGAATAAGAAAACCATAGTATGCTGTGGCTCACTCGACAGTAGACTGACTTGACGATTGGCTTTTAGAGTGCGTCATTAACACTACCACAAAAATGTAAAGACAGGTATGAAAAACAATATACCTAATATAAGCAAAGGACTGATTATTACCTATTGTTCGAAGTATAGATAAGCAATAAAAGTGTGTCTGTCCCTTAAAAGATTCCCAGGTCCGGATTAAAATAACTCATGAAATAGTTTGGCATTTTAATAATAGAGGGCTCTCCATTATTTTTCGCTTTTGTTGCCAGTTTTGTATTTAAATTTATTTGATAATAAAATAAAGGTTGATTTATAACCCTTGGTAAGGATATGTTTAAATGTGTGTAAATAATAAAATTTACACGTAGGTACCTGCCAACCAGACTTTCATTACTAATGGTCTATTTACGGTTACAAAATAAATTACCTACCAGATTTGGAAAACAATACTGTTTTGAAAAATTACCGCTTTCCAATTTCAGAAATAAGAGGGGGAAAGTTAAACAACATTTATAGTCATTATCTACCTAATATTCCGTTGTGTCTATTCGGTTTTTGTGTCGTGAAAAATGTGGCGTCCAAGGACTCATCCTGAAGCTAGCACTTGGTTGTAGTACCACTAGTCGATGAATGTTACACCCTCAAGGGAAACAAATGATATTAAATGTTTATACTTCCCTTCTGGAACGTGGAATGTCCAAGCATCATGCTGTGCAAGAAATTGCTTCTTAATAAAAAACACCATATTCCACAGAGTTTAAAATAGTATAGTGTGACAAACCTATCTATGCGGTGTCGGTAACGGGTGAGGAAACAAAGCCGTCAATCCATATCAGTCAATAGTCGAAGTGACAAGGAAGAACACTCCTTCGGAGTACGCGGTAATATGATTTTCGCACGGCGTTGCCGGTTTTCCCGTAACATTATTGGAAAAATGTATACATTTCAACATTCAGTATTTGAAAAAAAATGTTCATAGACGAAATTCCATGAAACAAGAACATAAAGGCACTATTAATAGGTATATTGTTGATAATCAAAAGTATATTTTCAAATAATTATTACTACATTCTCAGCACTTTAGCTTTTTTATAATTAAACGTGGCAATATCGAATGTTTTCAGCCGCATTCCATTCTTAGCTTCAGATAAGTTTGCCAAACTATAACTGAATATTATGAACTTTCTGAACTATAATCGCATTCATTATCATGATGTTTATAAATGTTTTTGTGTTATATATCATATTATATTATCATACGAGTACTAACTACTAATGAGGAAAATGTAATATATTTGACAAGTATCGAATCCAATGTAATTATTAACTCTAATTCTGTGAGGAGAGAGCTTATAACAAATTGACTGGCCAGTTGTTGTGAAAACCAGTGCCAATAAAACTTACACACACATATCATATATTATATGTACCTAAATAACAATTCTCAATTATTATATTCAAGCGATTTATCTCAACCCAATACCTACCTATAAAACAAAATTTAATAACTCAAGTGGATGGTGATTTATGGCCTTCTTAGATTTCTGATCGTACTTTTATATCGAACGTTAATACTGAAATTACAATTGCCAAGAGTACACACATTAATTCTAATCCGACCCTGTTGCAACAAATAATGTTTTTATTTAAATGTTTTCTTACGTAACATATCTAAACAAATTAACTATCTTAATTAGAAAATAATGGGTTGACCAATTATAAAATATACCTATGTATTGTGTGAAAATTATATGTTTAATAAGAGTGTATGTATACATGCCCTGTATAATTTTTTTTGACCTTCCCACTTTTATTGGTTTATGAAGTCTGTTATTGTATATATGATTTGTAAAGGTGACTGTTTCTCATCGAATTCGTGATAAAAACAACTCTTTTAAAAAATATGGTTTCATAAACATTTAAAAGTAAGTAGTTAGATATTATATAATACATTTAATAAGGGCAAACGACACAGGATTAACTAACTTTTAACAGTGATCAGTAGGTAACTAAAGATGTGGGTGTCCACGTGAAAACAAAATAGAGTCATTATCATGGCCATTTTTTTAAGGGGATGCACTTTTAAACCTCCATACAACCCCTAAAGATTTAATGGCCAGTAAGCTTTGTTTGGAATGAACAATATTTGTAATAAAATAGAATTTACAGCAGATTTAGTATACAAGTGCGGTATTAGAATCGAAACAGTAAACAAAATCTAGTAATTTCAAAATATTTCAAATTAGCCTATTAGGTATTATCACAAGTAAGATAATTAACAATCGGTACGTCAAAATTACTTATACAAACAGTTGGCTTTTGGTTTCATTATTGAATAAATTAGACAAACAAATAGCAAATGATAAAGGACTTTGCATTCATTAATAATATTACATACCATTCATAATTGACCTAATTCTACGAAACAACTCCAAGTGTAATCTTATCTAGAGGTGTTCTCAAATAATCAGACCATCGGATGTGCAAAGAAAATGATCTTTCAGATGAAACAGATGTGGTACAGTTGACCAAATATCATTAGTACTTAATAAATGTTTAAGAACGAATCGTTCAAATTTAAAATTTCTTCTGAATAAATACAGATTACCTATTATGAGTAGGTATGTATTTATATTTACGTCGGAATTGTGTAAAATTGCGTGTTTTGCAAATATCGAAATAATTATCAAAATTTTTTTAGAATTTTCATCAACTTTTTCATTAAATAATGGAATTAATTAGAAACAATTAGTTTCATTTAAAATAGTAATATCTTCAGTATGTTCCTTGTGGTATAAATGATAAGTATACCCACAAAGGCCCATATTATTGATTTTGCTTTAATCTAGTCGTTGAGATCATCAGCTGCAAATTAACTTTGTTAAACATACCAAAGATATCTGTTTTACAACTGTTCAGATTTTATTTAAAATTTGCGTCTTTTTCTTGTAAAAAAATCCAACACAGATTCAAAAATAGCTGAAAATCTTGCTAAGCAAGAGCCAGCGAACTTCAGTGTGTAGAAGTATCCGAGTAAAGACATAGCGGAGCAAATAACCGAGATGTTGAAAGCAACATAATGTAAATACTGTCTGTGAATAACGCAGTGAATGACAATACCTCAGGCAGTTGTCGCTATAAGTGAGCTATAAAATCATTAAGACGACCAACCATATAGATGGTGCAACATCAGTCGCAACAGAAACAATGCTTTTCCATGGAATAGCTTTGTCGGTCAAAAAACGTTCCACACGGCCTGAAAAATCGATTCTCCTCTGGCACCGTACATAGACAAGAATACTAGGCTCACTAGTCGTCGGCATTTTCATGTAGCGCTGATAAAGACATGCCGAAAAACGATCGTTAAAACACACGTGTGTCGTATACTCAGGGGTCGCGCGAATTACTACATTCATAGCTTGTTGATTTATCGATGGAGTGTTTGGTACGTGGGCTGATAAAAATGTTAGGAAACTATTTCAAAAAACGATATTGTTTTATTTAATTAGGAACATAAAATTATAAGAAATAAACTAGAATCATTGATTAGAATAGCTTTTACTACATTATATTTTTCTTTATTGTAAGTTGCCACCAAAATATAAATTTCATTTTATTAGTTACATTTTTTCCCTCACTATTAACCACACGGAAATTTTCAAGTCAAGTTTCAAATTCTTCCAATAGCTGGAACTGTTTTTGTGTACCCATAAATAGGTACATTAAAATTATTCAAATGGCACGGATTTAATAAAGCAAAAACATCATTCATTGTTTTAATGAATTTAGCAGTTACCTTGGCATCTATAGGCAAAACTTGAAAATCAAAGTATGTATTAAGAGCAACTGCAACAAAATTACTAAACTACTTTCATTTTCTGAAAATTATTTGGAAACATATGCTCGTCAGTTAATTTTGGACAGAGTCTAAATTCCGTTTTTTTTCATATGTAAAATGTATCCAAATACATTTTATTGGAAGTTTCTTCTGGTAACTCAAACCGGTAAGAAAAAAATTATTCCTAGTAGATTTAAGTAAGAGGGGCACATCAAAAAAGTAAACAAGCTTGATATTATCTATGTAAAAAAAACATTGTATGTGCTCAATTTAAGGCAGCTTTTAACTAATTCTTGGAAGTTAGAACCCTGATCAGACACTACATCTAACACATTTAGACCGATTTCACGTAACTTTTTAACTGTTTCAAACAAAATGGGCAAGCGGTTGTTTCCAGCTGCTTGATTGATCTGTGGCTTGATACACCCCGCCGTGCCGTAAGAACTAATGCACGTTGCTGATTCGGATTCGTTTTCTGATGAAAGTAATTCTTTGAAGCCTACTATTTTATCCTTTGATAAAACTTTTTCTTAATCACTTAATAATCGAGACCTAAGATCAATAAGACGAAAAATAAATTCGTTAAAGCCTGGGTTTACTGCCCAAAGACGGGTAAAACGGTTAATCGAGCTTTTGGAAGGTAAACTACAACCTTTAGGTGATTTATTCAATAAACTACACTGCTTTTTATAACAAAATTACTAATATCCTTTGCTAAACAATATTGTAAACTTTACAGTTTCATCCTGAAAATCTGAAGAAGGATATATTTGTGCTCCAACTCTAACCTAACCTAAGCAACTCTACACCTAAAACCGTCCACACAACACATTCGTGGCATTTTATGTTTAATAAATATCCCGTAATCATAATTAAAGTAGCATCGGAGACCGAGTGAGATAGACATTGCGCTTAGAGTAAACCTACTATTCTTGTCTATGTACGGTGCCTCTGGTATCAGTCTCTAAATATGTAGCAAAAAGCAGCTCTTGGTACATATTTTCATCTTTAATGTATCGAACATATCCTTAACAACATACAGCTTCATTGCCAGGTTATGTAGATCGGTCCAACTGGAGAGAGAATCTGATGGTCTGTAAGAAATTGCATAAAATGTTTCCTCGTCTACTGGTCTCAGAATGGCTGGTAAAATAAGCTGCTCTCTAATTGCGTGCGGTTTCCTCGACTTCGCTATAGTAAAGATATATTATAGGACGCTCGAAAGCCATCAACATCTTGCATAAGATGATGACCCAAACATCGATCCTATGGATGGCGTTTTCTCTGGTTTTTCTTCAAGTTCGTGAACGAATGATAAGAGCTTACTTTTTTTGTCAGCATGTTCTCTTGATTAGTGGTCCTCCATTTTATACTTTTTCACATATGAGACATATCGGCAATTATTGATTTGATAGAGATGGAATAAATACAAACTTCTAGTAGTCCAAACTGTATTATATTCATTTTTTTTCATGTCTGCCATCATAAAACTCGCAGTAAACTGCAAATAAAAAGAAATAAAACTGTTAAATTTTCACGCGAGCTTATGTTTTATCACACCTAGGTATTAAGGTACTTTGAAAACGTCGGAACTCTTTTATTTTTTTCCATTAGAAATTCAAAAAACTCAACTCGTCTATCAAAATCTTCTTCCATAAGTTCTTACAATAAGTTTACTTTATAGGGACGCCACTTCTCTTTTTTTAGCGTTCTTAGAACTGTTTGATGGCCAATCTCCTTGACTAACTATATCGTCTAAATCACACATTTTACAAACAAATACTAAGAGATCAAAAATATCAAAATTAATGTTGAATCCCGGTGATGTTCCATTTTTGATTACACCTTATGCTATAAAAAAGTTGGGGGGGGGGGCAAAAGGTTAGTGAGTGCTGACCCACTTAAAAAAACTTACAAAAAGCGAGAACAAATTTTTGGTTCTACCCAGGTTTTATTGCCTGTAATCAAACACGCTATAGTAAAATTCCATGAAAAAATATTCAGCAGTTTAAAGTAAGCGCCCACTAGGCTTTGCTATGCGACCTAGCCTTCATTTTAATTTGGAAAAACTTATTTCTCCACTTGCAACAGTTACTGTAGGTATAGACAGCAATACTCTTAAAGAAACACTTAGGTTTGGGGCACAATTTAACCCATTACCCCATTAATGTCAACAGAATCACCGAAGTTAAAATACTTTCTAGATCGTTGCAATGTTTTAAAAGATTTTCTTTAGACATGCCCTTTCTTGTCTATTCTTAATTCAGACAAGTTCAGGCGGCAGTTTCCGGCACCCTCTGTTTGCTGATTTCGTTATTCATATGGTATATATGCGATGCGCGGTTGCCGTTATATTAGGTAGTGTAAATAACACCCGTCTTCCTTATTTAATAATTTCTATTGAATAATTAATTATTTTTTCGTAATTACCTATTTTCTTTACAACTATATAGATGAAAAGCAAGTATTTTAACTTTCTTGTAAAAACAGTGATAAATGTTTTTACAAATGAGAGGCGGCATGCTATTAATATTTTTATTTTAATATTTATAATATTTTCTCACATTCAGACAGTGAAAATGCCGCCCCGGTCAAATGTCCGGGTTGTCCGGCCTTGAAGCGGGCCCTGATGCGACCCGCCCCGATCCGCCTAATGGACGTTTACTAAAGCAAAGTTTAAAAAATTTAGCTCCTAACAACTTTTTTGTGCTCTTTTGTACATAGATGAGTGAAGTTCAATCGACTTATTTCTGATCCCATAGATTAATTCTTATAAATTATGAACAATCTTTTAGTTACACCCTGTATATTATAATGAAAGTTCAACCTATTTTATAGATAACTCGGGTTAATGTGCGAATTTATTTTGGTTCGGTTTTTATATTCACTACTTACCTAAGGGAAAAATAAGAGGATTCAAACAAACACCATATTACTTTTAGAGTACTTAAAATCAATTTAAAATATTGTGATAATTTTCAGATAAAAATGGACAATGAAACAAGTAAATATTTCTTGGATTCAGAAACAGGAGAAATTTTAATATTCCCGCCAATTCAAAATGTCGAAACAGGTGAAAACGAAAGTATATTGACAAAAAGATTCCAAATCCCACGAATATTTTACAAAGAATCACATAACGTCAAAAGAAACCGTAATGGGAAAATTAGAAAAGCAAATCCATTAGAATCTCAACTAATTACTGCAGCTATCTTTCTATTACCAACGATGATATTTTTCCATCCCATATTTTCTATTCTTGTCTGCATTACTGAAATTATTATACACAACTGGTTTCACAAGAAAAACAAAACTCTCAAGGACAAATCAGTTTATTACCAAAGTCCACTACATGGAATTACGAAGGAGATGTGTGGAAGATGTAAAGAAGAAAATTCTAAAGTTAAAATTGCTAAACTTCAGGATATTTCACATGATAAATTTAAAAATTATATTAAGCGAGTAGTTACTTGAGAGAAAGGAGGTCTTATATGCGAGTCGAGTAGAACTAGTTTTTATACTTTTATCACGTTGTTTATTGTAAATTTAAAACTACCTATTAAACTTGATAATAAACATTTAGAAAGGTTCTGGTTGATTTATTTTGCAGACTTTTGTTGAGAATAGTATTTTATAAAACTAGTGGCTTAAATTTAGTTTTTTTTGTACAAATTGGAACAGTTTATAGCCCGATCAAAGCGATTGATGAAGGGCCCACAATTAAAATCACAAACACAAATTTAGCCACGAGTTGCAAACATTTTTAGTCCAAATTGTACAAAAAAACTTCCTAATCAAAATTCTACATTACGTAAGTATGCAGAATTTTTTATATGCAATCATACAATTTTTTGGTATATCATAAGAAAAATTGCATACCAGTTACAATTTTAGTGCATATATTTAAGATAAGCTACACCTAGTCCAAAAGGAATAAAAGTACTATTTTAAATGCTACAGTAATAATAGTTATCTGTTTACTAGGCAGAAAAGCACAAGATTTAATTGAATCTTCTTTTCTGCCAAGTGAAACATATAATTTTTTCTCCAAATTCGTTCCAATTTCATGCAAAATCCAAATAATTAAATTCACACAATGCCATTGTCGACTTTGATTACCAATTTGATTCAAATTATTACTTGGAATTTTGCATAGCAACAAACTTTTTTTGCCTAGGCAGTAAAATACACCTTTTATACCTATCAAGTGTCATTAAAAGCCACTTTTAATGTCCTGTGGAGAAAAATATATTTGAGTCAAATCACTGTTCAAACATCTTCGAAACACAAAAAAATAGTAGAAATGCAAATATCTACACTAGGATCAACAGTTTTCAACATAACACACAACAGAAAATGAACAAAATTAATAAGAAATTCCACACCGCCAAATGAACTGTACGCCTACGTCAGATACAACAGAATAGAGTTAAAATTCTACCTCCGCAACGCCGTCACTGTTGAAATCCCGACACACGTAAATCTGCGCGAAAGGTCTCTCATCACCAAATAAATTATCCCGATAATTTATTGCTGTGGTCAAACCAGGCAGGATCCAACGGCAAAACATTTTTTAACGATCGAATCAATACTGAGTTCAAGTTACATGTTAATCTTGAAATATCAGTTCGTCCAAATAATAGGGGATACTGACAAGTTGACACTAATGACAGTTGCCCTGAGGATAAACAATTCTTTGGATAGATTTTAAATTTGTGTTTTAGTTGTTTTGTGTTGATTTAATTATCCTTTTTTATTATAAACAGTCAGATATAGCTTTTAAAATGAAGTCAAACTCGATCAAAATAACTATTAAGAACCATGTGTTGTGCAGAAAACCCTTGTTTTTCTCAGGGCGACTGTCAGATGACGTAACGTGGACTTGCCCTATTGATTGGTTTTTGGGGCAACAACAATCAACTTAAATCTACACGAAATTTGTCCGCGAATGATTCAATTTTACATACCCCGATGTAAAGGTTTTTCATAGTATCTCACAAACTGTGTAAATTAAACTCAGGATTTTTTTAAAGAACTCCAAACATATTAAAACGTTTGGTGTAAAATTAGGCTGAAAACGTCAGTTTTCAACATAGAATTTTATTAGTAGTATTATCAATTCCCGAAATATACATATCAACCTGCAGTAACTGATACTGATGACAGGTACTTGGTAATAGATTCTGCAGGTATCCGTTTTTTTTATAAAACCTTATGCAAATGAATGATAAATATAATGTGTTATTTTCTTGTTGTCTCTAAACAGATGGCCGCGATTACTTTAATTTTTAACATACAACACAACAATATCTGTCCATTTTTCGTTAAAAATTAATATCTCCAAAAAGATTCATTTTAGGTACAGAGTATTCTATTTAAAGTGACTAAATTTAACTCAGAATTCGAGTATGCAGGGTATTATATTTAAGTTAACAAAGTTGCTATTCAATTTCGGTATAACTGGAAATGACAAGTGTCAAAATGTGTATTGTGTTACTCTATTAATTAACATCGTCCTAGCTACTGCTTGCGGTCATCATTTACAGGCTTGGAGATGGAGTATCGTGTACAGGATAAATTGAACTTTTATTTATTGCAGTATTTTATTGAAAAAATATGAGCGCAAATTATTAACAAAAATGTACCTGTTTACACCTGGCAGCCTAGAGGTTAGTGAACAGCAACTTTCTTATTAAATTTTCAGATTCTATGTTAAATTTAATTGTCACTTCGTGTAGATTCTTAGGCACTAGGCCACTATGTTTTATATATCTTGATTTTATAGCATAAATCATATGGGATCAAAATTTAGAAAAATAGTTATTTATGCAGCAAGTGCATAAAGTGGTGCTTTTTTTCACGAGTGGAAAAGTTGACGCATGAGAGCAGGCGAATGCGTCAATTCCATGAGTGAAAAAAGACACTATTTTTTCTACAATCAAGCAAATGGACTAAAAATGGCGTCAATTAGAATGTTTATGTTTGTCATGATGACAAAACGCCAAGTAAAATGTCAGATGAATGCAATCTGCAGAGCCATTAGCGGAAATATTTAAAATTAGCGTTAAAAAAACTACCTTGTCCACGACTATTTGATAATGTTTACATTTTACGTGTGCTTCTTCAAGTATAATGACGTACATTATTCACCAGTGAATAATAGGTGTGGATAATGAAAAGGTCACGTGACACCGATAAATAGTACCTATATTGAGGGTATTTATATACAAAATGTTACGATATAATATTTAAAAATTTTCGTCGCCACCCGGATTCGAACCTTCAGCGTACAATTCTTCATTTCACGAATTCACACACCTAAACAATCATGCTACGGAGACATTTATAATAATTTATTAAGCTGTTGTATATAATATGGAGCGTATAGATGTCAACGTCAAAACTAAGAAACTGACGTTTTAAATAATTTATAGCTGATTGCAAGAGTTGTAATTTATTAAACTGAATTTAAATTGAAATTACTAGAAAATATAATATGGAAAGCGAATCAGACACTGAAATGAATGTTACCCCGCCAAAACTAGAGAAGCAGAATAAATAGTGTCCTTAAATTTATTGCCAGAAAAGTCGATATGAAAGCCTACAATCCCTTCCTAAATTGGAGGGAAGAGAAAAAAATTAATTCATTTATAAACAGGTAATTAATAGTGGTGGACAAAATATCGTATTCTACTCGCACTTCGTGAATAATAGCCATCATTATATGCTTGTTGAGTAATATACTATTATCTCACCCTAATGTCACTTTATCTCACCCTAATGTCTCTTTATCTCACTCTAATATCACTTTTTTAAACTGTTTAACAAATACATTTTTTATGTACGAAAATCGATTAAAAAAACGTCACTTTTATTAATGATTGTAGAAAAAAGCGTTTTAGGTACTTATATTTTTGAATAGATGAGGCTTTTACTTGATGAAGATCCATACTAAATTGAAATAAAACAATTTAATTTGTTTAAATCTTCATTTTATTTTGAACTAACGTTCAAATTAAATTAGTGACGTATTTAGGCACTTTTTGTACTTATCCCCATTTAAATATATTATAATACTGTAACGTTTATTCTAATTTATATTTACAATTAATTTATATTTACAGATTTATATGTAATTCAGTCCTTATTTAATAATTTATGTCATACACTAAACACACTAATTATAATTTATATGAGAGTCACTTAATAAACACTTTATCGATGCGCGATTACTTTCCTTCGGTATCAACACTGACTGATTGACTAATTGACTGCAGCGATGCTTGTGGCCTATTTATACTCGTGCGCCGTAATTCTAGAAGTATCTCGGCGTTCTCGCGGGCGCATTGGATATTCTCGATATTCTCGCGGATGCACCCGGGTGTTCTGGATGTTTCTCGAAGTTTGGGAGGAGGAGCCATAGTCGTCTCATACGGGGATTTCACTGGGGGCACTAAGTGAGAATATTATTGCAGTAGCTCGCGTAACATTGCCCCCTCCTTAAGAGACAGTTCCTCCTGGAACTAGCTAGGAAACTGGAACGAGATGACTGTATCGGCAACTGGTCCCCTTGTTGCATTTTCCAGTTGTATGGAAGTAACATGCGACCGTCTTCTCTGTTGGCTGTGTCTCCCGAGCATGGCCGCAAACCAGTACCTGCACTTCGGTGTCTCGGAAGATTACTTCTACCATGTTACGGATTATTCGCCAATCTAAATGCCTACATTCAATCTTGGGCATGGCTAGCCTGTACACGTTCAATTCAAGCACATGCTCCCTCAGGCTTCGTAATGCTTCCCAGACATCCTCGTACGTTGGTCTTTCGTCGAAGGTGTTCCTCGTCACTAGGTGGAAATTGTAGCGGGAGCCATTTTGCAGCTTCAGAGCTTTACCTGGTACTGGTAACTGGTTTACCAAAGGTCGTGCGCCACTCTTCTTTATAAACAGAGATGCCAGTCCGCGCGCATCGGTTACGCTGGCAGGGATGTTTATTGCCAGTGAGTATTCCTCCGGAACGGTAAGCAGGTCTTGTCGTCTCTCAGTGGTGACGCCGAATCTTGCTTTTCCGGTACCACCATAAGCACCCATGAACTCTACAAAAGCAGGATCGGCTACTTCCTGAAGCTGGTTTACTTCCTCATCGTGGTCACCCTCGAATGGCGCTAATCGGTTACGGTGTACCACCTTTGGCTTTCCATTTGGGATCTTGCTGATACGATAGATGACATCGTTGATTCTTTTCTTTACGAGGTACGGACCGTCCCAAGCTCTCTGCAACTTTGGAGAAAAACCCTTTTGTCTTCTTGGGTTATGCAGCCAGACTTTGTCTCCTTCGTGGAAACCTCCTTCCGTAGCTTGCGTATCGTACCTTTTTTTCATCCTATCGCTAGCGATCTGAAGATTCGATCGAACCAGCTCGTGTACGTCGTCCATTCTTTTTCTCAGCTGGGTCACGTAATCTTCACCAGCTATGTCTTCTCCGGGTCGGCATCCGAATTCAAGGTCGCAGGGTAATCTCATTTCGCGTCCGAACAGAACTCTTGCTGGTGTTTGGCTGGTAGACTCATTGATGGCGGATCTGTAGGCCATCGCGAATAGCGAGAGATATTGGTCCCAATCTCGCTGATGGTTAGATACTACTTTAGACAGGTATTTGCCAAGAGTTCTGTTCATTCGCTCTACCATCCCGTCCGACTGTGGGTGCAAAGCCGTAGTTCTCGTTTTCTTCATGCCGAGCTTTTCACAAACTTCCTGGAACAGCTGGCTTTCGAAGTTTCTGCCCTGGTCGCTGTGTATTTCCAGGGGCACTCCATATCGGCAAACGAACTCATTCACGAGCACGTCGGCAACCGTTGCGGCTTCTTGGTTTGGAATGGCATACGCTTCTACCCATTTTGTGAAGTAGTCCATCACCACCAAAATGTACCTGCTGCCATTTGCTGTCGGTGGAAACGGTCCGGCAATGTCCAGGGCAATGCGTTCAAAAGGGCTTCCGACATTGTACTGTTTCATAGGAGCCTTTCTTCTCCCGTGCGGTCCATTGGTCGTAGCACAGGTAGTGCACTTCTTACACCAGTCCTTCACATCTTCGGAACTGTGCATCCAATAAAACCGTTCTCGCACTTTCTGGAGGGTCTTCTTCACACCTAGATGTCCTCCTGACGGACTGTCGTGTAATTTCCGCAGTACTGCTGCTATCCTTGTTCTTGGGATCACCAACTGTCTTCTACTTTCGGAACCCTCATCGTTCTCGATTACTCGCTGTAGCAAACCATTTTCCAAAACCAGCGAGTCCTACTGGGCCCAATACGATTTCATCGTTGGCGAGTACCTTGAAATCTCCTGCCAAGTAGGTCGACAGTTCTCCTTTTTCCAATGTCGGATTTTCTTCAAGTCAGGATCGTTCTCTTGTTCCTCTTCCAACTTTTCTGGTGTCCATTCGTCGGTAGTCACCGTGGTTCTTCGAATCGCAGCTTCCTTAGCTTCTGTTTTGCTGCAGTGAGAGCACTCTAAAGGGCATGGTCTTCTAGAGAGGGAGTCTGCATTTCTGTGGCTTATTCCGGCTCTATGCTCAATAGTGAAATTATATTCTTGGAGCCGCTCGATCCATCTAGCGATTTGACCTTCAGGGTTCTTGAATTGCATAAGCCACTTAAGTGCTGCATGATCGGTTCTGATCACAAATTTCTTCCCATACAGATACTGATAGAAGTGCTCCACGGACTTCACTACTGCTAGGAGCTCTCTTCTTGTGACGCAGTAGTTTTGTTCTGGTTTGGAAAGGACTTTACTAAAATATCCCAGAACTTTCTCTTGTCCTCCTTGAACCTGTGATAGCACTCCTCCAATTCCAACATTGCTAGCATCAGTATCTAATATGAATTCTCCCTCTGGTAGTGGATAGCCGAGTATAGGTGCAGTAGTCAAGTGCTTCTTCAAGGTTTCGAACGAAGTTTGGCAATCTTCGTCCCAGCGAAACTCCCTTGCTTCCTCTGTAAGTCGTGTCAAGGGCTTAGCGATATCTGCAAACTTCTTAATAAATCGCCTGTAGTATGTACAGAGTCCAAGGAAGCTTCTAACTTGGTGCTTGTCGGTGGGTCTTGGCCACTTTCGTACGGCAGCAGCTTTTTCTTCGTCTACAGCTACACCATCCTTGCTAACTACATGGCCTAGGTAATTGACTTTGTTCTGAAATAGTTGACATTTCTTGGGGTTGAGCATCAGTTGGGCAGCTTGCAACCTTTTGAAGACACCTTCCAAATTCTTTTGATGTTCGTCGAATGTCCTTCCCAAGACTATGATGTCATCAAGGTACACTAAGCATGTCTTCCAGGACAACCCTCGCAGTACGTTTTCCATCAGCCTTTCGAACGTTGCGGGGGCATTGCACAGCCCAAATGGCATAACGGTGAAATGCCATAGTCCAGATCCGGTGGTAAACGCTGTCTTTTCTTTATCGGCTGGATCCATTTCTACCTGCCAATATCCAGACTTCAGGTCCAAGGTAGAAAACAATTTGCTACCGGTCAGCGTATCCAGAGTGTCGTCGATTCTCGGCAGAGGATAGCTATCTTTCTTTGTAACATTGTTCAACTGCCGGTAGTCCACGCAAAACCTCGTGGTTCCATCCTTCTTCTTTACCAGAACTACCGGAGAGACCCAAGGGCTGGTAGAAGGTTCTATTACCTTGTCCTTTTCCATCTCGCGAACAATTCCCTCCGCTTCCTCTCTTTTGGCCTGTGGTAGCCGTCGAGCCGATTGTCTTATCGGTTTAGCGTCGCCGGTGTCAATTTTGTTTTTGACAGCAGATGTTCTTCCTGACTTTCCTCCTTTTGGTACAAAAAGAGATCGGTATTGTAGCAAGAGTTCTCTGATCTTTTTCTTCTCTTGCAGGCTAAGGGATTGTCCAGCGACTGCCATCATTTGTTCAAATTTATTGTTGGCATCATTGGAGGTTGTTGTTTGATGAATTATCGACGCCACTGGTACGCAAGTTCCAATTTTGGTATCCTTCTTCATAGTTATTGGATGGTCATTTACATTTATAATGCGTACAGGTATTTCTTCGGCAGCCATGACTAACCCTTTTCCAACCAAGATTCCTCGACCAACCTCTTCATCGTGATTCCATGGTTCCATCATGACCGGTGTTCCTTCTTCGACGGTTCCTTGTAGCCTTGCCACAGTGAAAAATTCACTCCTTTCGGGTACAACTGTATCCTCCTGTACGGCTACCTGAACAGTCTTATCCTCGTGTGGGTGAAGGAATACCTCCTCAGAACCTACTCTAATCACCCGGTTCTTGAAATCTAGCTGGAAGCCATGTAGGTTCATAACGTCCATTCCGAGTATTATGTCCTCTTCGATATCAGCGACAACGACAGTGTGGGTGAACTTCTCTGCGCCAATTCCCAATTGCACCGGTAGTTCTCCATGGACATTGGCGCTTTCACCTGTGGCAGTCCTGAGTCGCAGTCTCGTCGGTAAAAGTCTTTTCCGGGTGTTGACAGTCTCGGGGCGAATAATAGTCCTCGTTGCTCCAGTGTCCACCAATAGTGTATACTTCCTTCCATTAACTTCGCCATCCACGTATACACTATCATCGCGACATTTCAGAGAGGCTATTAGGATGAGAGGGTCTTTGGAAGGTCTTCGGGTCGAAGCCGCCCTCTGAAGGTCGACCCTTCCTAGTTGTTCCTGCTGGGCATCTTTGTTTGTAGCAGTTCTCAGTCGCTTGCACGAACTGCGTACATGTCCCATTTCTCCACTATTCCAGCATCTCACAGCTTTCAGTTTTCCATTTGAGATGCTTTTCATCATGTTGAAAATCTGGTCGAGCTTGCTCTCAACTTCTTCGTCTGCTACAGCCCTCACCTTGCCATATACTCCGGAAGCCTGTGTAGCTGCTTCGTACTCCAAGGCTGCAGAGAGTACGTCGACCAGTGTCTTATGCCGAGCCAAGCGTAGAGTTCTCTGCATTTCATGGTCACGAACTCCGTCGATAAATGTCTGTACCCCTAAACATTCCATGACATTCTCCGGTGCCGATGGATAGGCAAACCGCACCAACCTCGCAATGTCTGCTTCGAATTCTTGCAGAGTTTCGTCGCGTTTTTGTTTACGGTTTTTCAGCTGTGACTGGTACAGATGCTCCAGGTGTTCCAGGCCATATCTCATATTCAATCGCTTTTTGAGTTGTTCAAAATCTTCGGCCTCTTCCACTGGAATGGTCTGGAGGATATCCATAGCGTCTCCTCTAAGGGCAAGAGTTAAATTTAACGCTTTTTCCTTCTCACTCCAGTTGTTTGCCTTTGATGCCACCTCGAATTGCTTGAGATAGTTCGGCCATGACGTTTTGCCATCGAATGTTGGCAGTTTCACTCGGCTGTTAATGTCGTTTTCCATTTTCGGTTTCAACTCTACTTTCTCTGCCAGTTCGTCGTTATTCGGGGCTTGCCTAGTTGTAATATCCGGTTTATTCTTTGATTTTTTGTTTCATTTCTTGCTCCATACTTTTAATCTTTTCTTCCACGGCAGAAATATCAGTCTTCATGTCCGTCGAAATTTTATTCTCCATGTCCGACATTTTGTTTTCCATGTCCGCCGAAAGTTTACTTTCCATGGATGAAATTTTATTTTCCACGTCCGACAATTTGTTTTCCATGTCCGCCGAGAGTTTACTTTCCATGGCTGAAATTTCGTTTTTTATATCCGTCGAAATTTTATTTTCCATGGATGAAATTTTATTTTCCACGTCCGACAATTTGTTTTCCATGTCCGCCGAGAGTTTACTTTCCATGGCCGAAATTTTATTTTCCACGTCCGACATTTTGTTTTCTATCGAAGACAATTCGTTTTTTATGGAAGAGGTTATAGAGGCGGACGCTTCGTCGGTGAATTCAAACGTTTCCGGGTCCAATCCATTGTTAATCATAGCTATTTTTAGTCGTTCCACTAACACTGACTTGACCCCACTTGTGTCCAGTTCGTAATCCTCCAACTCTCTTCGAAGCTCTGAAACTTTTAATTCACAAAGTTTCTTCGCCATCTTCCTGTATATTTATTTATTTATTTATTTTTTTAACCTCACACCTGACACCAATGTAACGTTTATTCTAATTTATATTTACAATTAATTTATATTTACAGATTTATATGTAATTCAGTCCTTATTTAATAATTTATGTCATACACTAAACACACTAATTATAATTTATATGAGAGTCACTTAATAAACACTTTATCGATGCGCGATTACTTTCCTTCGGTATCAACACTGGCTGATTGACTAATTTACTGCAGCGATGCTTGTGGCCTATTTATACTCGTGCGCCGTAATTCTAGAAGTATCTCGGCGTTCTCGCGGGCGCATTGGATATTCTCGATATTCTCGCGGATGCATCCGGGTGTTCTGGATGTTTCTCGAAGTTTGGGAGGAGGAGCCATAGTCGTCTCATACGGGGATTTCACTGGGGGCACTAAGTGAGAATATTATTGCAGTAGCTCGCGTAACAATACTTTCGTCAATATCTTAGAATTCCGTATTAAGGCACTATATAAATTAAAAGTTTTTCATTGTATCTTCACTAGTTTGAAAAAGCTACTGTGTAGCGAAACGCGACACTAATTTAATTTGAACGTTAGTTTTAAATAAAATGAAGATTTAAACAAATTAAATTGTTTTATTTCATCACTTATATTTTTGAAATTCGCCTAAAATCTTTTGGAAATAAAATTACATTTACTTGATAAAAATATCTATATTCATTTTAAAGGACCTAATTTCTACCTCAGTCTAACTATTTCTTTGGCAGCAATTTTAGCAATTGCATGAAAATCTTTATCAAGGTGACTCCTCCAAAATTTGCACCGGCCCCAAATAGCGGCTGGATAATTGGGACTCTGAATACCTTGAAAAATTCTTGCAATAGCTCTACCAGTGAAATTATTGTCTCTATACATTGAAATAATAGCACCAATATCAACTAATAACTGTTCTTCGTTAAATTTGGGATATTCTATTTCTGGAACTAATTTTAATGGATCCGGAGTGTTGAAATAGTCTCTCACTTTAGTTTTTATAAGATTGTCGCTTTCTTCAGACAAACAATCTTTATATGATGTTTTAGCGACTTGTAAAAGTGTTTGATGAATGGCATTTAATTGACGTAGAGCTGTTCGTTCTTGATCTGTAACTCGATTGTACAGGCTCTCTAGTGCTTCGTCTAATTGATCATCTGCAAGATTGCCAGGAGCAAGTAGTCTGAAGCCCAAGTCCGAAAATGTTATATTTATTGATGATCTTTTCGATTGATTGTTTACTAAAAAATAAATTCAGCATTAATTTCGTAAAAATTGAAATAATAGTATTTTAAATACATCGTTATCTGACACCACCAAGATTTTAAAATTATGTCTTTAAACATGACTACAAAGTCAGATATTATAAAATAAATTATATGAAAATAAAAAGTATGTAAAATATTTGGAATATGGTTTTGTAAAAGTCAAAATATAATTAATGAAATAATTCTTCCTACAAAATTGAGTAATTTTAGTAAAACAAATATTTGTATTGTTTAATGGTTATATTTCCATAGATAAAAGTTAAGAGGGGCGTCGACCCAGCACTGTAGTGGAACTCCTCTGGTGCGATAATTACGGTGAAACAGTGTCAAGCGCGGTTATTTCTTGGATAGAAGACCACTGGGGAAATACCGTCGTAGAGCCCGTACAGCCTGCAACGAAACACCTTAGATTGGTAGGGTGAGTAGCATATCACAGCTCGCAGGTATTATACCAATGAGCACGAGGTATAATGTAGATATGCCATCTTTCGGATGAGACGTAAAACCGAGGTCCCGAGTCCATGGATGTTGGGCTCGATAAAGATCCCTACCACTAGTTGGAACACTAGTGGATTCGGCAAAATTTCCGGTTAAGGGTAGAGTGCTCCCGGCGTCGGTGATTAGCCTCAGTTGCAGAAATAGACCGACGTTAAATGACCGAATAAAAAAAAGTGAGGAGTCAATGAGCTTATATTTACCCGCGAAGTATTGTGAAGCTTGGAAATTTGGAGGACAGACTCTGATTGAAATCCAAGCGTTAAACAAGGTGCGATTCAATCGGTACACTCTGAGTAAGACGCAGATTTAAAGTGCGAATTTTTGTAACAATTGGTCAGCTGCAATATTCTATTCATTGTCGAAATTACCTTCAACTAAACTTGTTTGAATTACTATACAATACAATGTAGAACAGAACAAGCATCACCAATAACAAGATATAAAATTTGGTTATTTGAGAGCAACGACGAACGACTTGGAAACGACGAACAACAAGACAACGGATTATAAACGCATGAATGTGATATCAATGTTTTATTTTCGAGCAGCGGGAATCACGAACAACAGAGTTTATAAATCCAGCTTAGTCTTTTTGGTGAGATCGCACGCAGCGCATTGACTATTATTAATACATCAATCTACCATGTTTTGAAGAGTCTTGGCTAGGGATCTATTTAAATAAAACTAAATAGAAACTCAATAGGGGATCTTGAAAATCAAGATATATAATACCGAATTATAAAATAGTTAAGTACATAATTATTACCTGTAATCCATTCCAGATTCTTAAGCTTGTGCTTACAAATTCCACTCTCCCAACCCATCGCAGCAGCGACATCTATTACTGGAAATTCCAAAACATTGGGTAAACTGTCCTCTTTATTTTTGTGCAATGCTAACGCCATAGCTAAAGGAGGACAATCTTTAGCTACTTTCCTAATTTGCAAGGGGCCTGAAAATAATAAACAATAGTGTAATACACGATAATTTTTGAATGTGTATCTCAAACATTTTCAGCGAATATCCTTAAAAATAGGTTGGTATTTTGGACATAGGTTACTTTTGTACTGCATGAATATTTATAATAGAGGTCAACTCTGTAATTTTTTTCATATTTTCTACTTATTCGAAATTGTAGAAAAATTGGAGGGTTTAAAATATAGTTATTTTCTTAACTAGTGCGGAAAGTGATACTTTTCCGCACGCGACCGCAGTTGTCCGAACGACGCGTAGTGTCCAAATAAATTCCAAAAATTTAGTATACTGTGAAAATTTTGGTTTTGGACTAACAAAGTAAGACCTTTACCTGAATAAGACACTACTTTACAATTTATGTAAGCTGGACTGAGTAGTTCGATGTATTTATTTTCATGAAGCTCCAAATAACATAAAAGTGTAGAAATATTTTCTTCTTGAACATCTAAAGCTCTAACTGTGGATTCTATGGAAAATGCAACTTCATGTTTAGGACATTTTCCTTTACAAGAACACGGAATGAATATTTTTTCTAACAATTTCCTTATAACATAACGATCGATAGAATTTGAATGTATATGGCGGCGAAGCTCGTTCTCATCGCCTTGCTAAAATAAAATAACGGTATTAAACCTACAATCATTAAAAAATCTTTATAGTTTTTTATATTGGAAATGAAAAAATATATACAGTGACCGTCAAAAAAACCGGCCAACAAAAATTTTTTTTTATCTATTCATTTCATTTTTATGATTTTTTTTTGTGAATTGTAGGCCAATGCTTTTCTAGCGATTCTGTAGTTGAAATTTTGATGTAGAGTTAAATTTGAAAACCTGAGGAATTGCATCGAATTCATCTTGTAGAGCAACTCGAATATCTTAAGGCTGTAAGGCATAGCGGGCCGGCATTCGTTGATAATTAATGCATGCGACAACTAGGTTTGACGGATTTTCTTTAAACACATGTAGCTTCTTTAATAACAGAGAAAATAACGTAAATAAAAAACAAAACGTTCATAAAGCATGGTGCTACATCTTGGCACCAGTTGACACCTTTTTTTTTATTCGGTTATTTAACGTCGGTCTATTTCTGCAACTTAGGCTAATCACCGACGCCGGGAGCACTCTACCCCTAACCGGAAATTTTGCCGAATCCACTAGTGTTCCAACCAGTGGTAGGGATCTTTATCGATCCCAACATCCATGGACTCGAGACCTCGGTTTTACGTCTCATCCGAAAGACGGCATATCTACAATATACCTCGTGCTCATTGGTATAATGCCTGCGAGCTGTGATATGCTACTGCTGCAGGCTGTACGGGCTCTACGACGGTGTTTCCCCAGTGGTCACCGATCCAAGTACTAACCTCGCTCGACCTTGCTTGGTTGTAATTATCGCATCCGAAGCGTTCCACTACAAAGCTGGGCCGACGCCCCAGTTGACACCTTCTATTGTAGTTGCTGCATCCTATTTAGTTTAAAAAACATCTTCACATTTATACACCCCGTATATTTTCAAATTAAACTGTTCATCAAAATTTCAAACACAGTACTGCTACAGAAGAATTGACCTACAGTTCATAGAAATGAGAATGAATCATATTTTTGGTGGTCGATGTTTTTGGTTGGTCCGTGTATCTATACAGGGTGTAACAAAACCTAAATTGCATTAGAACAAATGTGCATACAAAAAAGTTACAATCCTTTGAAGTTACCAAATGCAAAATAATTTTTTCAAATATTTCAATTTGCTGGAGTTCATTTTGAACATTTAATAAAAACTACAAATTTTGGCGAATAAGATATAAATTCATTTCTACTTTTTATTACTCGGATTTTTTGTAGCAAAGCCCGTATGTCAATGAAAACTGATATTTCTAAAATGCACTAAGGGGGAAATAGTTAAAAATAATGTGTTTAATTAATGGTGCCACAATAGTCGTTAAATTGTATCATATAGAAAAATGTGGGGGAGTTTAAGGGATCTCAACTCCCATAAAATTTTAACGGGATACAATGATTCCGTCATTTTTGTAAGAAAATATGCTCTATCTTAAGAAATCCAATTGTCAATTTTCATTATAATATGTCAAACAACTCTCGAAATATTTGCAAAAATCGATTTGCATTTGGCAACTTCAAAGCGCTGTAACTTTTTTGTATGCATATTTGTACTAAGGCAAGATAGATTCAATAGATTTGGGATGAAACAAGACTTCGGGTGATATCAGCCCTCGCTTTGCTCGGGCAGGCAACTTCACCCTAGTCTGAAATCGTGTTTCATCCCGCGTCACACACTATATTTCTCATATTGATCTGCATTAAAAATGCTAGTTTCAATGTCGGATTCTTTCCAATTAAGAAATTTGTCGTAAATACTCAGATATTTTGCTTTAGATTTTTCAGGTAATAAATCCAAAGTTGCAGCTTTTGCTTTATCAATAAGATGTTGTGGTGTACTTTCAATTGCTGTATCCATATTGATTGTATGCTTATTTGTTGTATTCATATTTATTTTAGTTGCAAGAATATAATATCAGTTTAGTTAACATGACAGATATCGGGTTAGATTACATTAGATTTGATGAGGTGGCTAATCGGCCTATTCCACTGCGACCTTTTCAGATCTATTGTGGAACTCTGAATCTAAATTACATACTCCAGCCCGACACTTTTTAAGTAACCAATCTGCCTCGAGACTGAATCTTTTATGTAATTTCTTGCCGGTTTCTTCTCATCGCCTAATACAAGAAACCGCACATTCGCCAGGCACACTGGCATAGGATGTGCTCTGCAGTTTCCTCTTCTAGGTGACAGAATCTGCACATGGCTTCAACCCCATTAGCTTTGCGTGCCTGTTAAGCTTACAGTTCCCTGTTAAGTTACCTACTACGGCTTTGACAGTTTTCCTATCTTTGCTTATTAGGTCTGCCGAAAAAGTTGGCGAATGTCCTCTAATGAACAGTTTCGCCGGTCTCTGTCCTCTAGTGAACAGTTTCGCCGGTCTCTGTCCTGGTGAGATTACCCACCATTCTAGAGATTTCTGTGCCACCCACTTCTTTGTAGCCATATTTATTATCGACATTGCGACGCCACAGAAGGGTTCCGGTAATTGGAATTTGCATTTTTTGAGATGTGTTACAATAGGGATGTTGGACTATCTTATGGGAAACTGTTTTAAATCGTGTATTAATGCCTAAATTAGCGACAAATGTTTATCATGTTGTTAAATATGACTAAAGCATTTAAGTTCCTATACTTTATATGCCGTTTCAAATTTAGCGTCAAAACGCCAATACTTGTCACATGACCGCTGTTATGTCATATATTCCCAAGCATTAGTACTGATGAAAAGATGAAGTTTTTCCAAATGGAGGACACCTGTACAACAAAGAACTTTCCTGCTGAAAATGTGGTAAATAGACAAACGGCCAAACGTAAATATACTGTCAGAATACGAGGGAATAGACCGCAGAAGACAGGCAATATACAAAGTTGGTGTTGTGGTGTGAGAAACTAAGCCCGGAAGAAACAAAAAGATCATGAGTTTTTTTTGCTTTTTGAGAACAGATTACGTGATACACTGTGGTTGGTGTTCAAGATCTGTCAAGTGACTCAAAATCAATGTAAATAGGTATTTATTGTATACTAATTAAATTCTTTAAAAATTAGGAAAAATATTGTTTTAAAATATTCATTTCATAGAAACTACCACTTTACATTAAAATTATGTTATTATTTGAATACAATAAACATCCCAATTTAGTTAATGTTCAAAATAACAATAAATAGTAGCAATAATTAAGAATTTCAAAATAGTGTTGAAGTTTTGTTTGAAAAGCTCGTAAAACGTATATACAATCCAAAAGAAGCTGACACATAATTGATGTTATTTAAAAATGTTCTTTTTAGATTCCAAGGTTTTGTTTTGTTTGAGCATTTTTATATTGTTTTGAATTACAAAAAAAGCAGCTTATTTCATAATAAAATATTTATAAAATCCAAAATATTAATAAAACGGTATAAACAATTTACCTTTGCATCCAAAAACGCATGACATTGCGCTTTTAAGCCGTCTCTCCCAGCTCTTCCAACCTCTTGAACATAACTTTCAAAACTACTAGGCATATTGTAATGTATCACAGCTCTAATATCAGACTTATTTATACCCATACCAAATGCAACTGTAGCAACCACAATTTTAAGTTCGCCAGACATAAAGGCATTTTGGATAGTTCTTCTGCGACTTGCTGATAAACCAGCATGATATGGTTCAGCTTGGAGGCTCATCCGTTTCCTCTTCTTAGTTCCTTCCTCTACAAATATAAGGCAAAATGTTTTTCATTTTCCAACATCACATACATATACAAGAGCTAAACGCTTGTTTACAAATAAAAAATGTATTTTACAATGTGCAACAAAAAATATGCTTGGAAACCACTTGGAAACTAGAATTAAACATTAAATTTTTAATTAAGATAAAATAGATGGACGGTTTAATTGCTGTGAAACATAATAATGGATCATTTTTTGAAATGCTTTGGTAAAAGAGTTCACTCTAAATATCAATTGGAGCTAAAAACGTTTATAAGTATCTCAGCAATAGGAAATTCTCAAATAGATAGGAATCCCTTTGTCCAAACATCTAAAGATCCCAAAGATATAATCGTAAATCGACTTCAATATTTTAAAAACTTATTTACTCAAACAAAAAATCCAATTGATTGTAGGCTATATTAAATGTTCATATTGCCCAGTCTGCTGACCAACAATAGCTATCCTAAATAATCCTCAAATTTTAGTGAATATGTAAAAAATGGTTTGCTATTTGTGGTAATAAGTTTCTTATACTAACCCTTATCTAAGGTATTTAAATTAGGACTACTGAAATCTTTCATTATTCAAGCTCCCACTCACCTCAAACACCCAACCTAATAAAAAAGGGCACCTTTTCATTTGTCTACCATTATTTTTTTTTGGTCTGTTGACTTTTTAAACATAAGCAATTGTCATCCCTGTCATGTCTAAACTTAATGTCTCTTGAAAATTTACATGTACCTAACTTATTCGGAGTCAGTGACGTCAAAATATGCAAATTAAGGAAATTTGTAATTTTATTTTAGATATTTTTTTTTCGGGTCGAGATGGGAAACTCATGTTCGAATGTCCAGGACCCAAACAGTGGAATCATACCCAAGGGGATGCCTACCAACCAAACCCACCTCAAACTCGCCATTACCACACCACTAGGAATTTCCCAGACTCCTCCATCCGAATTCTCCTTCCCTTCACCATCACCACCACTTCCCTCGTCTTGCTCTGTCCCTTCATTAGCAATCCCACCATCTTATCTTCCGCCACTTCTAGTCCGCACCGCTCTATCTTCTCCTCAATTTTCCTTCACATTCTCTCCGCCTCTCCCTTTGCCGTACATACCAGACACACATCGTCCGCATACACCGTAATCTCACATTCCTCTTCACATACTATCCCACAAACCTCATCAAACACACACTTCCATAGCGTCGGTTCTTTTAATTCTAAAAAAAGTATTTAGCACGTCAATAATACAAAAAATTTATTTATTCACCTAATCATCACCCTCTACACTTAACAGTAGAAGAGGAATTAGATTATACTTATAGTATTCATTATGTAGTAAGCAGATTCAAAAAAAGTTAAACACCTGTTTGTGGTCAATTTTGACCTTCTGTACAAATAAGTATGAAATTAAAATAGAATGGAATATATCTATAAATATCGTTGTTGGAATACCCAATATGTAAAAAAAATTACATATTTTTAACCAGCACAATAAGTTGACTTCATTAACTTGCATAATTTTAAAATATTTTTCGTTTTTCCTTTTTGTTTTCGTCATAAAATGAATAAAATAATATATTTTCCATTAAAAGATTGAGCTTTAAAATAAAAGTATCGTTGAATTTACTAACCTGCAGGTTGTTCACTTCTAAGAGTTGTTCTTAAAAAGGTAGCCACTCTTTCACATTCTTGCCTTCTTGTACAATAAACAATGATACTATTACAATCTTTGAATCTTTCCGACAATAACAACAACAGCAAGGCATGGTCCCTATTTATATCTTTAGAAACAGAGAGTTGTAGGTTATCAGGCACTGGAATATCTGTTATAACTCCGTTTTCTCCATCTGGTATTTCTAAATGTTCTATAATGCTATTCTGTGTTGCTTTCGTAGCTGTTGCTGTTAATCCAAGAATCGTTTTTACACCTAAGCTTTGTCTTAATACCCTACAAATCATAAGATAACTAGGTCGAAAATTGTGGGACCATTGAGACACACAATGTGCTTCGTCAATACAAGCAAAGGCGATCGGTGGAAGCTTCCTCAAAAAGGAACTAAACCCTAAAATATTAATAATATTTATGTGTAAAGCACGTTTATTACCTTCAATCATATTCAAGTTCAACAATGTTATAACAAAATGAAGAAGCTTAGAGTAGATAGAAATAAGAACTAGTCTAATAATAGTTGCAGTAGTTATTTTCAAAATTCTAGATTTAATATTTATGAGTTATAAAATAATTTTTGTTATTTGGGATATTCAGAGAAAGCCGCCGATTTCCTTATATGAAACCTATTATCAAATAGAGCTACTTATTAACCAACCTTTTTGTTTTTCGCCTGATACAACAGCCTCAGGTGACACTAACAAAATACTTAATTCCCCCAAAGATATTGCTTCTATTATCTTTTTTCTTTGTGCCTCTGTTTGGTTTGAATGAAGACATGCAGCTTTCATGAAATTTGGCATACCTGTAAAACATTTATTATTTCAACAGCATATGAAAATAAGATTTTCAAAGGAATTAATAATCCAATGAAGTATATGGTTTATTTTTGAAGGGAATTAAACCACAATGTATTTTGAGAATTTTTATTTTCAACCTTTGGATGGCGTTTCAGGTGCCGTTATCAAGAATTATTATATTTTTCCCTAAGTGACACTTCTGGAAAAGACAGTCAATGAAAATATTTTGAAGTTTAAGATTGTAAAAAATTGAATACATCACAAGGAACATACAGAATATATTCACAATTATTCATTTAGAAGTAGACAAGTCAAGGACATTGAAGAGAAATTCTGGGAAACTGACCAAGGTATGGAGGAAATTGAACCAGTCATAATCACTATTTAACAAATACCGTGTTTAGCAAAATACCCCATTATAGTACCTTTATGAACAGTAGCCCATGGAAGGTGTAGGCTCCATCATTTCGAATGGATGCCGTTTTCACCATCGATATTTATGTGAAAAACAAGTAGAATAAGGTTATTCCCCAAGTGAAAATTGAAAATCTTAGAAATTTCACCAAACTAGAACAATTAACTTATGGATACTGTGTGCTTGGATGCATTTACCACCCGAAAACAACAAGGCATACAAATCCAAGTGATAGAAAGGGTTTATAAGCGAGATGAAAAAATAATAATTAACTGATGTATGCCGAACAGAGTTTAGATTTTGTTATCTTGGTAGATTTAAAAAAAAAGTTAGTGGCATACATTTTGCGGCGAAACTTCCATTTGTTAATAATTTTCCAAGCATGATGTAAAAGTCATAATTAATAACAATTAACTTGTGCTTGAAACTTTTTGTACAGTGAAACATTTCTATTTTAATCAAAGAATAGACCAACTGAAGCTTTAACACCTTCTTCAGGCATCAGGAAATCTGTGACTGCAATATCTTGATTTTTGATGTTAGATAATGCAGTAAGAAATGTTTTGGATAATTTCATTTATTATAATTATATTTTTTGTCTATTTGTATTTTTATTACAAATTAATCATATTTTCTATGTACGTGTAATCTGTACGTTATCTGCATAACTGTGAAAGTATACTTTATCTAGAATTCCTTCAGTAACCGCACTCTGAAAGATATTTTTAAACATGTGTGCGAAAAAATCACCGAAAAATTGTGCATTTTTTCCAAAATAATAAGAATACTTCTAGTTTAAAAACAGACTATGGAAATGTAAGAATACCGACTCTATTTGTATGATGAAGGCTGACGTAATACATACCTACAACTTGATCATCCATCAAAGACACTAAAGGAGATATAATTAAAGATATGCATGGTTCCCTTTTGGAGTACAAGTATGCTGGAAGCTGGTAGCACAAACTTTTACCTGTTCCTGTACTAAGAGTCACTAAAGTTGATTTTCCAGATAAAATGCGCATTATTGCTTGTTCTTGACCTGAACGGAATGACGAATGACCAAATTGTTTCAATGTTTTGAAAATTTCATCAGGAGTTTCTAAAATTAAATAACAACTTACTAGAGAATGAAAAATAATATACATTTCCATAAGTGACTTTATAATATGTTTAATAGATAAGAAGCGCGTTATATTTTTCAAGAATGACTAACTGACAGCCGGATAAAGTATGAATGTTGACATAATGTCTTGTAGGAAGTGACAAAAATTTAAAATACAAAACACGAAGTTCTGACTAATTGGTCTCTGCTATGGCAAAAACACAGAAAAAAAGATTGCTAGCAATATAATATCAAGGATTTTTTCTGAAAGCATAATGTTATCATACCTAGTATGATTAAAATCTAAAATGTAAGTCTCCATTTTAACAATTTTTAGAGTGAATCAACATTTTAAATATTCTTATTATAAAGGCTATTTGGTATAATTTTTTTTGAGTTTATAATAAAAAGTTCTCACCAATAATGCCACCATATTCACTTAATTTATAATATGGTTCAACTACTGTAACACTATCCATGTACATTTTGACATCTAGCTTTCTGACATATTCTTCAAGTTTTATAGTTTCTGTTAGCAACTGTTCACAATCGAAATCATCATCAAACATTTCGTTGCCACTAGAGCATTCTTCATCTTTATTTTCAGTATTCTGAATTTCATTTAGTGCTACTTTTGGTGTTCTTACATTTAAATTTCCTTGTAGTGCCATTTTTGATGCTTCTTCTAAAGTAGGAAAAGGACATTCTTCTTCTGCTTCAGGATCTAGCGCTAGTAAAGAATCGCCTTTTGCAGCTTTGCATTTTTGAGCAAAGTGGCCAACCTGCCCACAATTAAAACAAGTTAGCATGCCACCATCACAACCACCCATATCCATGTCTGGTCCAGCAAGAGCTTTAGCTTTCTTCCATTGAGATTTTTTATATTTACTGAAATTCATTCCAGTTTTTCCTCTAACAAAAACTTTCTTCTTAATGTTTATACGCACGAAATTGTCATTTAAACTTCCAGAAGATATCTTTTGTTGTAATTTTTCTTTGTTTAGCTGTTGTTTGTCTTTGACTTTTACTAAAAATTATGCAATTTAGATTTTTATAAAATTTAAGTATTATATTAAAACATGTATAGTAAAATTAATACCTATTTAGAGGTACCAGCCGTTTTAGTAACTTAACGTATGCGGCTTCTTGAACCATCTGAACCCGCATGAAAAAAATTAGATTATGACCTTTGTCATGTCAAATGCTTGACATATTTCTTATTGCATTGGCGTAGTGACTTGAAATTTCATATTATCAGTGGCGGTTTGTAATAATACAAATTAATTTTATGAAATTCATAAAATTCTAAAGATGTTGACATAATAAAAGAATATAAAAGAAGCGCACTAATTTTAAAAACATTGTTTTATTAACTAGATACTTAGTTTTCTTAAAAAAATATGGCAATTCAGTGTTCGATTAAGTACAAATTCTAGATTTTAAAAAAATGACAACGTGATCTTCAAGGCAAAGTTTAATTAGTTTCTAAATCAGAATAACTTTCGGAAAGTGATAGTTCATCATCGGATTCATTGGATACAGAGATCACCATAGGTTCGATGTTTAGTAGGTCCAGTTTGTTTTCTACTTCCCATGCTTCAGAAATAATTTTCTCTGTATGATTTATGTAATTCTGCCAGTGTTGCTCCGGTACATTTTTTACAACGTCATTCCATACTTTTAAGACTTCAGTAGGTGACCTTGCAGTTTTCGTAATAGCTTGGTCATAATGCCTTTTAGTTTCTGACCATACCATTTCGATGGCATTAAAATGGCAATGATAGGGTGGTAGCCTGAGAACACAATGACCATGCTCGGCAGCGTATTTGTCTAAATGATAATTTTTTTCTGGCAAAACTTGCTTTTCAATTATATTCCAAACAGCATCCTTTAAAATGTGATCTGGAAAAGGAATATTCTTTTTTTTGAGCCATTCTAACATGCGTGTTTTACTCCAACTTTTTCTTGGGATTTCTTCATCCAGGCGACTGTGATACGTTGCGTTATCCATTATAATTAACGATGGTTCTTCCAAGTTTACAATTAGTTGCTGTTTAAACCAATTTTCAAAATTTTCGGTGTTCATGTTATCATGGTAATCGCCTGTTTTTTTATTGCATTTAAAAATAAGCGATGCATTTGCCACAAAACCTTTTTTATTACCGGCATGAACAATTACATATCGTGTCCCACTTCCAGTTATTTTTAAATCACTGTGTTTAGTACCATCTTGCCACATTCTTCTGTCCCCGCTTTTACTAAAAACCCATGTCTCATCCAGAAAAACAGGTGTAAAGAGCTTTTCGCTTTTCTTCCATCCTGTTTTTTGAAATGAAAACCCATTTTTTAAATTCCCAAATATAACGAACCTTTGGAAATCTTAGTTTCTGGAGACTCTTCGATAAATTGCCGTAAAATAGTTTCTACTGTGATTTTATCCTTTCGCGCATACATTTTATAAATTACTTCCCTCAAACAATGCAGGGTATTTTTTGTAATTCGGGTTTTGCTCCGGGAAACGCTTGCAGACATATTTCTTCTAAATTCGAAATCTGTAGCTCTGTTTGGTTTTTCAAGATTATATAATGTGCTTTCTGGAACTTTTAGTGCTTCGGATGCTTTTTGAATTGCGTTAAATCGAGATCCTAAATCGTTTTGAAAATAGTTTACTACATTAAGCATAAGTTTTTTGGATTCATCAGAATATCGCATTTTTATATCTTATTTTGCGATATGACATTAATATGAAATCAAAATTTGACGTAACTTCAAAAACGTGACATCTAATAAATTAGTTACGACCTTCATTTTTGTTGGTAATTTTTTGTTTCAACCGATTTATTAATAATAAATAAGGATGGTCTTATTCTAAATGGGTATAAAATTTACTATAGGTACATGTTTTGTTATTTAAACAAAATACAATATACAGGATGTAACAAAAAGACTGGTAATAATGTATACCACTTAATCTGGGATTAAAAATAGTTCGATTGAACCTTAATTACCTATGTACAAAAGTACACAAAAAAGTTATAAGACGTTACAATTCTAAATCAATTTTTTCAATGCAGAATATTTTTCCATGAAATTTCAGTGTGGTGTGTTAGAGGGCAATAGGTAATAAAACCTGGCTAGAAGTAATCATGTTTCTTGCTTTTTGTAGGTTTTTGAAGAGGACCACCATCCAAATTATGTGTAGCATGAAATGTAATCAAAAATGCAATGTCACTGGAATGCAACATTCATTTTTAATCTTTGTGTCTCTTGTATCTGGTTGGAACATATATGGTTTAGACAACACTTCTTTGAATATTGATTTGAAAATATTAAATGTAAATTCTATGTATGCAAAAATATCGAAATAAAGTTTAATAAACTACAACTAAACAATTTAGAACGTGTGTACAGGAAGGAGGAGATCATTTTGAACACCAGCAGTGGTGACCCTATTATACTTTAGCACAAGGTGATGGCGAAGGATGGTACTATAAATCAAGTAGATTTCCTAAAAAAAGACGACATTACATACAAAATAACCTTAGAGGAAAGTATATCAATGTTAATCCAGGCATACTTACTGACTGACAGTCCACAAAGCAAGCCAAAAAGGCGAAATGCCGTGGTCTGTAGACTGGCCACAGAGATAACAAGGCCAAATAGATTAAGATGGGTTATAAGACATTTTCAATCACACAAATCACCAAGAGGGGATGGAATATACCCCATTCTATTCTAAAAGGGGCCGGAAATACTAATTCCATATAAATGTAGAATATTCAAAGCTTGCATATAAATGTAGAATATTCAAAGCTTGCATATAAATGTAGAATATCCAAGGCTTGCATAACCATGCAATACATTCCTACGGAGTGGCAAAGGGAAGAGTCGTCTATATACCTAAGGTGGGTAGAGTAAATGTCCTTCCCATTACCCACCCAGTATAATATTACTATCATAGATATTCTAGACGTCTGAAGAAATAATACTTTATGTATTTGTATAAGGTAGGTAATCTGAGATTTTTAAATATTTTATTATAATTTTGGGTAATATAAGGTAATATTAGATCATCTGGAGTAATATAAGGTAATCTCAGAAAATCTGAGGTAATTTAAAAGTAATCCACATCAAGGGTATTTTTTGTACATTAGTGACCAGCCCTCGCAATATTAATTTAAAAAAAGGAACTTACCGTTATCATTAGATGTTTCGTTCTTATTACTTTCAGATGTTTGGCCTTTTGTTATAATTGTATTCTCTTTTAAAATATTTTTAACACTTCCATACCTAGAAGCAACTATTCGGGGGGGTTTAATAGAAAATTCCAAATCATATTTATCGTTTTCCTCGTTTTGCACACTATTTGTCTCAACAACAGTTTTCTTTTTATTAACTTTAGTGACTGAATCAGTTTTTGATTTTTTAGTCAAGTTTGAACTCTTGTTTTTGTTTGAAGCTATTTCATCCTCATATAAATCTTTGAACTTGTTCTTTTTTTCTATTTCTGCATTCAATTGATATTCTGGGTCTTTTTCATCTGTGTCTGTATGAAAAGCATCTTCCTCACCACTTGAAAATTCTTGCAAACTCACTTTAATTTTCGTTTTTCTTGAAGATCTTCTTTGTGATATAGGTGTAGCTTTTTTCATTTCTTTTTGAGCAGTTGCCTTCTCTTTTGGTGTTTTAATTTGCCGTTTCATTTTTACAGACTTCAAGTTAGTTTCTACTTTATTATCAATATTTTTGTTTAATATAAGTTTACCTTTGTGTTTACGTACTACATTTGTTTTCTCATGTGATGTTATTTTAGGTTCAAAATTAATTTTATCCATATTATTTACATTTTCAGATACACTAGTTACCATTGCCAAATCAGTGTGTAATTGAATTAAATCTTGACTACCTACATTTTCTCTCTGCACTTCAGTCTCTTGAGCACATTTTGCAATTTCTTCTTGTTGGATTACATCAGATTCAGCTTTATTTTCAATTGCATCAGTCTTATCTTGATCTCTTATTTCTGTTGCATTAGAGCTAGGACTTACATTAGTTAAAATATCAACTTTTCGTTTTTTTGCAACATGAAGGGGTGTAGATTTGTAAGAATCTTCTTCGTCAGAATTTTCAATTATATCTTCACTGTCATAATCCAATTTTGTTAATTCAACATTAGTATCTGAAAATAATTAATATTTTACATTAAAATAAGAATATTAAAAAAAAGATTGTGGTTTAATTTCCAAAGAATAAGATTTTCTGACAAAAATAAACGAAGTAATCACCAATTACTTCTTTCCTGTAAATATCTGTTGATTGCAGATACAAAGTTCTATACAATGATCTTCAATACATAATCTTATTGTTAGACTTAAATAACTAAGACATGCAATAACATAGGACACATAATTTTTTATATAACGAAACATACCTCCAAATTCATCTTGGAGAACTGTATGTGACTGGTCCAATAATTTCCCTGTAGCCTGGGTAATCCTTTTTAACCATCCCTCATCGACATTTTTCAAAGGCTTTGATTTAATATTATCTATAAAGGTATGCAATACATTCATGGGTTGTGAAAGGGATCCAACAGAATGTGATATACCCATAAAAGAATTATCTTGACTATCATTTTGTAAAAAAGTTAGAGCTTCTTCACTTGAAAAACTGCAAAAGGAAGGAGTAGGTTGAGATAAAGTAACTTTTTCAGAAGTTGTTTTATTTTTTTGTGATGGACACAAGGATTTTCTTGGGTTTCTTTTACTGAATTTTGAACCACAAAACAATTTTTTTGTTATTTTTAAATTCAACTTTGGTTTTTCTTCTTTTTCTTTCAAATTATCAATTTCTTGCTTAACATTTAAATGAGTACCCCAAACATCCTCATTAACTGTGGTTTCTATGTTTTCTGGCGCTGGATCTTCCGCAATATCTTTTACAGTGGGGGTCACCGTGGTTTCTTCATTTTCACTTTCAACATCTTCAAAACCCTCAACACCTTTAAAGCTTTGCTCAAGTATAGCAGTTTTCAAACGAAAATATTGACGATAGGCATTTCTAACATCTCTGGCCGCTTCTTTAATATCAAGCTAAAATTGAAATGTGTATCAATGAGTATTTAGTAGTTAATTAATAATCTTACTCTTGAAGGAACCCTTTTATATTTTTTCTGGAACTCGTGTTCCCATATTTTAACGGTATACTTGCATTTTTCATAAGTTTTTTGCAGTTCCGGCTCCAAAAATTCCATTTATGATTTAAAAATTATAATAATAAAATAAAATAAAATGTTCATTAAAAAGATATTGAAGTAAATATTATTCTCGACTCCCGCTACATTTTGACATTGACATTATGATTAAAACCTTTGAGCCATATTTTTGCGATCTAGCGTCTTCAAGCTGATTAAAGCGATTCATTTTCGCGAATAAGTAATGACGTTACGCTTAAAAACGCTTGAAGCGGAAACTGGCGTGGTCGAGAGTGCGCCAGAAAACTTTGAAGCGGTTCAGCTGTTGTGCGTCATTCATTTGACAGCATTGACAGAATAAATTGATAGAGAGTGGACCAATGGACTTTCAAAAGTTCATGAAATGTTTTTTTAGACATTCGAAATAAAATATAAAAGTCATAATTTAGATAACGGCTCATCCATTCTTCCTCATAAATTGACCTGATGTGATAGTCTTTCAGAATTGAAGAAATTATTTGCAAACTCTTTATTCTTCTTGAGAGCTGATTTCTCATTAAAAGGACCACCGAAAAAGCTGTATCCTCACTGAGCAGCACCATTAGGTCTCTCCCCCTTTTCATTCTCAATTCTAAGATCTCAAATTTTAATAAAAGCGAAATTATTTTATTTAGGTATATTAATATTATTTTGCTTACTACAGATTCAGAATTTTAGAAAGAAAAAAATAAGCAAAGTGCCGCGAGGGAAATGTCATATGTCAGAATATCGCTAGATATTTCCATTTTTGCGAGGTTAAGCGTGACGTCACCGTTATGACGTCACGCTTAAGCTACACTGTTAATCCGCTTAAAGACGCTAGATCGCGAAAATATGGCTGTAATAACCTTGGACAAAGACTAGAGTTGCCAACTTAGAATAAGCCATAGAGAACAAATAGTGTAAATATTTATTTCTCTATGGTATAAGTACAGAACAACCTACTAAAAGAGACACCTCTTAACATTTCCAAAATAATTGCACTGCCACATTTGGCATTGCTGCTTAGAGCATGGAGACTAGCCAATGGGCAAAAGATTTTGATTTCACGTTCACACTGAAAATGCTGTCGAAATAACTTAAACTGTGAAAAAGAGTTTATCTATCTAAATGTATTATTTTAACTTCGGCGAAGATAATGTAAATGTAGTTATCTCAGAAATTATGGTATTTAGGCATAGGGAACATTACATTAAAAATAATCAGGCAAAAAATACACAGGGTGATCCATTTGAAATAACAAAGTTCATTATTATTCCGAAAAAACGAAAGATATCTGACAACATTATAAATACCGCCGTAATATCCTTGCACACCAAAATCTATAAAAATCGTGCGATCCGTTTCCGAGATAATTGAAGCGATCCATGCTTAAAACTCACTCTGTGTAGTGGGGGAAAGTGTTGCAGAATCAATTGAACAAGATACAGACTAAGTAGAGAGAGAATGATTAAAGAAAACCACATCCTGGCTTTTTATAAATCGGAAATCCAGGTAAAAGCCACAAGATGGTATGATGAAAAAGTATAACTTTTTAAAGAAGTTCGATACAAAATACAGTAACAAGAAGCAATCGGATCCCTTTCCAGACTTGGAAAGATTGCCATTCAATGGTATACATATGGAAAGCAATAAGGAACTAATATAAGAGTGTACGGGCCAGGAACCAAATACTTCGAAAGTTTGGGGAAAACTCCGACTGTCTTTCAAGCTAAAATTCACGCCATAGAAAAGTGTTCACAGTATAGAAGGCAAACGATTATCATCATGTCGGATTGTCAAGCCGTCATGAAAGTACTTGTGTTATCAGTTCTAAAAACAAACTAGGCGAAAACAACTGTGGGTTCCAGGAAACACTGGAATTATACCATTCCAGAACACCTGACTTTGACAGGTCGGCCATATTTTTCTGGAGGGCAACCGATCAGTTGGAGTTGAAGCTTGTGTGTTTTGACATGTGCTGTAAGTCAGTTGGTTGTCAGACTGTCTCTGAATTGAATTCAATAATAATTAAAATGTCAGACGACGAAAAAAGCAATCAACAGAGGAGTTATGTGATTCCAACGGAAGTCAAAGGCAGATTCAGGTGCAAACCCTAATTTTTAAATATAATACCTACTTCTATTGCAACTTTTTTCCGTTTTCTTCTTACATATCTCTCATATCTTGAAGCTGCCAAACTCATCTGGTTTCCCACTAGTGGTGTAGCCCATATTTTGGGTAGGAATCCAGTCAGGATGCATATTTTCCTCTAAGGCACTAACTAACCTTCGATAAAATGTGATAACACACGCGCCAAGTTTTAAGTTGTGGCTCACTGAAGGGGCCCCGCTTTAAAGCACTAGTTCAAGCATCGCGCCGTTGCACAGATAAATTAAATAGTCACCTTGCTTCGTTAAAACAGCAGGTTATTGAAAAAAATATACCTTATCTCCTGCTCCCCGCATTGCATACTTATAAATACTACAAAAGATGACATATTCGAAAATTTTAAGAACTTATTACCAATTAAAGCCTAACTATCATCAGTTGTTTACCAGTAAACAATGAAAACTAAATATAATATGACATGGGCCCTCCAGAACAATATGGCCGAGCTGTCAGTGACGTCATTCTGGAATGGCCTATTGGAAGAAATAGGGAAGATCTTACCGTTGGAAAGATCTAGTAGGGCTAAGACAATGAAATATATTTCTGGGAAACTAGAACCAGGTGAGAACAAATGGACACATAGCACAGAGTTTTGACAGGTGTGACAGGGACCATCAGAATTTAAAAAAAACTCAATTGTTCTTGATAACGGTAGATTGAAATCTTCCGAAACGTTGAATTAAAAAATATAAAAAGTATTGTGGTTTGATTTCACAAAATAATAAACAAAAAGAATAATGAATACACCACAAGGAACATACAGAAGACAAATGTTTAACTAAATTTTTGTATTTCTTTGTGGACGTATTGTATAAAATAACATGGTACATGCATTTTTATGCATTTTTAATCTGTTTGACCTCGAACCTCAAATATTATAAGATCTACTTTAATTAAATCAAAACAAGATAAAGATGGAAAAAGAACTATACTATTATTAGCTGTAACGTGAAAGTCGATACATTTTTTAAAATATAACTAAGTTTTTTAAATAAATAATTGTTTTCTATATTTTTACGTTGTTTATAAGAAAAAATATGACAAACCTATCTGCAAGAGATTTACAATCTGGATTGGCTTTTATTAATGTTAAAGAAAACACTTCACCGTTTGAATTAGTGTCTGATTGGTTGAAAGAAGCTGAAACTCACGGAATAGTTTGTCCTATTGTAAATATTGCTACTTCCTCAAAGTAAGTACATAATCAATTTTTCAATACTTTCATGTTTGTTATGAATATAGTTGGGTAGAAAAACATATAAATCATTTTAGGACTGGAGATGTAACCAACAGATCTGTATTTTTACAAGAATACCAAAATCAAAAATTTATATTTGTAACCGATCAAAGAAGCACAAAGTCAGAACAACTAGTAAGTTTATCTTTTTATTTAAATAAAATTTATTAGCAATGTTATAAATTCGAATGAGAACAATTTTTGTCACCAGAAATTTGGTGTGTTGATTTGGTCTATCTGGTTCGAGATAGTTCTCTTTGCTCGCTGTCTATAATCTGGAACTTACCTCCTTTCCTGTTGGTCCACTATATACTTATTCATCCAAGATTCCGGAATGACCCGGAATCATCCATACCAGGATAACCTTATTCATTGCACCCAGTTGGTTTAGGAGTAACATACAGTATTTCAAACTAGCTTTGAATTGCAACTGTTGGAGCACAGTGCCGTTATTTCAGCCTGGCTATCGGAAAATATTTTTTGACCTGTTAGCGTAGCCGTTCTACAGCATCTGCCTAACGCACAGATCAAGACTTTTAACAAGTTGAAACTTTGGTCGGCTGCGCCAGGAGGTTCAATTTGGATCCCTCTGTAAACCAGCTGTAAACCGCTACAAGTAAGGAGGATTGATTTATGTCCCTATTCCTCCACAATTAGAAGAATGTACATGAAGGCAGTTGCTGTGAATTTTTAGTGGGCATGTGATCCGAAGGCATGGCCATGAGCTCCATGCCGTGATGTTTCGCCAAATACGTCTCGTGACTAGGTGAATAATCGAATATTGTCTATGCTCTTGTGATATTATAACTGATTATATTTGATGAGGTATAGTTCATATAATACCCTTCTTGGTGTGCGTCATTGATTGTTAATGTCTTTCTAACACATTACGTTGGAAGAAATGGAAAAAAGGCAGGTCTGTGATTAATCCTAATCAAAATAATGAACCGTTTAAACGTAGTACAAACGTTAACCCTAATATTTGACTTACAAAAATTTGATTGGTTGATGTTTAGATTACGCGCAAACGCGACCTATCAATCGGGCGAAATTACATCGTTCAAAATACTATGCAGACGTTCCTTTCGTGTCTTACGTATTTTTCCAATGTCCAACTGACAGTTCTCGTCAGGTCTGTACTTTGTTGTTTACGGTAAATTATTATTTATGAAAAGTGAATATTGATCTTATTGTTAGCATTTTATTTATTCAAATGCAGGACTATATTTACCAATATTAAATTATTTTAATATGTAAATTAAATATACAATTTGTTTTATTTTGCAGTGTTTTCATATCCCAAGTATTATTAATTTCATAGCCTTTTCGAATTTGGCTGAATACGATCCAGACGATTTTATTTATCAAATTGAAGGTTAACTATATGTCAAAATAACAAATTAAATATCGACATACCCAAAACCCGGATATACGTCACAAACGATGACGCACACCAAAAAGGCTGTTATATGAACTTTAGCTAGTTGACCTATTCTACTGCGACCTTTCCAGATCTATTGAGGTCCTCTGAATAGAGCGTTTCCAAGTGACGTCATCATACAGCTGATCACGGACAACCTTCAGAAAGAAGCTTATATATGGAAATATCATTTTTTACCGATTTAAATATAAATCGAGAACAAAAGTTAATTGGTATTGGTAAATTTGTGTACTATAATAGTGGGTATTAGTTGGATATTTTAATAAAATTTAAGTGTAAAAAAGCAATTGTTAGGAGTGTTATCGTGTTGTATTATTCGGTATGAGGTTATATTAGAATGTAGTGTGAAGGTTGTCCGGTGACAGAAATTCGTCACGATGACGTACTTGTAAAAGGTCAATTTAGATATCATTCACCAGCCCGACTCTTTTTATGTGGGCAATCAGCCTCGAAACTGAACCTTTCATTTATTTAAAGAACTTTCTTGTCTGTGGCTTCTTATCTCCTATTAATATAAGTAGTAGTATAAGAAACCGCACATTCGCCAGGCAGTCGCACTGGCATATGATGTTCACGGCAGTTTCCTCCTGTAGGTGACAGAATTTTGACATCTGCACATCAACTTTGGGTGCCTGTTAAGCTTAGGTTAACATTTCTACTATGTCTTTGACAGTTTTCCTATCTTTGTTTATTAGGTCTGTCGTAAATTTCGAAATTAAATTATTTGGTAGTCGGCTGCGCCAGGTGGCGGATCCAGTTTGGAGGTTCAATTTGGATCCCTCTGTAAACCAGCTCATGTCCGCTACAAGTAAGGAGGATTGATTTATCTCCCTATTCCTCCACAATTAGAAGAATGTACTTGAAGGCAGTTGCTGTGAATTTTTAGTGGGCATGTGATCCGAAGGCATGGCCATGATCTCCATGCCGTTCAGCTCACATAGCATGGCCCTTTGCCCTTCACCACCTATCAATTGATCCCCACCAACCATTTTATATATTCTCTAGTTGGCAATTCTAGCTATCCTCTCAAGGTGGAAATTAAGAGGTGTTATGTTGAGAATGGTTTCCAGCGCCCTGGTGGGATAGTGGTGCTAACTGCATCTGTAATCGCCATGCGGGCTTGCCTTTGTAGCCTGGTGAGTCTAGCATGTACCAGACTTTGCTGGCACTTTCTCCACCAGACCGGAGCAATATATGATCATTGGCCTGACTATACTATCACGTACAGTCAGTACATCTACTTGGGTCCCATGCCCCAATTTGTTTCACAAAGTCTTTTGCAAGTCCATAATGATAGCCTGCCTTTGAGGATTACTTTTTCCAAATGTAAGTTCCAGTTGAGCGTTTTATCCAGCGTAACGCACAGCTATTTCGCCTCCTCCACAAATGGAATGCTTTAACCGTATAGCACAGGTTCTTGGAAGTTTAGTTTTCTTCTCATGGTGAAAGTGAAAGGTACAATCAGTTATGTTTCCTGTTACACCATCTGCACACTATATCTAGAGCTTTCTGAGCTCCTGCCGAGATAGTAGTTCCTTTTTCTAGGATGCATGACTAAGTCATCAGTACAGGCTTGGAAATTTCGTGTATATTACCATATTGATTATGGGGAATATCGTAAATAATACCAAATACCATCACACCTGGACAGCCTTACCAAATACCAGGTTTCGAAAGCTGAATCAACAAAAAAATTTCCGAGGCTAGAGGTAGAGGATAAATTCTAGGTTTCTTTTTAGATAAACCAAGTTTAGAAATTTCATTTCCTCGACTTTTCGACTCCCACTTTGGAGTCATCATCAAGAGTTTTGGTAAATACTTAAGTCAATTTGAATTATTTTGATTACAACTGTACATTCGAAACATCAATTATTTTTTATTGATTAATTAGCATTTTTAGGCAGAAAATCCAAAAGTTGCAGCATGCTTGGTTTTACAGTATACCAAAGAGGGAAAATTCATCACTCGACAAGTGAGTTGTTTTTCTTAATTTAGCTTAATATACTTATTTTTTAAATATTAAATGAAATATTATCTTCCTTTTGAATTAGCTATCTTTAAATTTATTGTTATTAATAATTCCATTTTCCGCACCCAACTTAAATACTGATTACTGGTGCTTTAAATTGTTCAGTTACCAAGTTTGATTTTGACAGTTGACACGATTTTTTCACTTAAAATATAACTCTGGTAGATTGGAATATATTAACAATGTATTTTGAAGTTATTAGTCAATGATTCAATTTATGATCAATAGGGCAATTCCACGTGATGTCATGTGACAGTCGCCCTGAGGAAAAACAAGCGTTCTTTGCACAACACGTGGTTCTTAATAGTTATTTTTATCGTGTTTGAGTCCATTTGGTTTTGATTTATACACGTTGTTTTAATTGCTTAGAGCTTTCTTGCTTTCATAAATAGTGTGCCAGCGTGATTTGTGGCCTCAGCCAAAACGAAGCTTGTATATTTTATACTGCTGCCAAAACGTAATTTTTTGGCTGTTTTTCGACTTATCTACTTAAATTTTATATTATTAGGCGATTATCTAAAACCTGTAAATTGATGTTCCCTCCTTTTTGAGCCAAAACATCAACCCTTCCTCCCCATTATTGCTGTAAAATATTGATGAAAATTGTATACCCGCCATTTTAAGCCAATCAGATACTTTATTTCGACATTTTTGCTAAGGTAACCAGCAAATTATCTGAAAATTTTATTTCCCGGCACATGTCAGCTGTCATCTCCCGCAATACGAATGTATTTTAAATAATTCTGGTATAAAATTTTCTCACCTTTGCTTGAATTAATTGCAGGGGGGCGCAACTGAACAAAATGTTGCTGACGGTGCGTTTCAAGCTTAAGAGACAAGGTGATTATATTTTATTAGATTATATTTGATGAGGTAGCTAGTTGACCTATTCTACTGCGACCTTTCCAGATCTATTGAGGTCCTCTGAATAGAGCGTTTCCAAGTGACATCATCATACAGCTGATCACGGACAACCTTCAGAAAGAAGCTTATATATGGAAATATCATTTTTTACTGATTTAAATATAAATCGAGAACAAAAAAGTTAATTGGTATTGGTAAATTTGTGTACTATAATTGTGTGTATTAGTTGGATATTTTAATAAAATTTAAGTGTAAAAAAACAATTGTTAGGAGTGTTATCGTGTTGTATTATTCGGTATGAGGTTATATTAGAATTTAGTGTGAAGGTTGTCCGGTGACAGAAATTCGTCACGATGACGTACTTGTAAAAGTTCAATTTAGATAACATTCCAGCCCAATTCTTTTTATGTGGGCAATCAGCCTCGAAACTGAACCTTTCATTTATTTAAAGAACTTTCTTGTCTGTGGCTTCTTATCTCCTATTAGTATAAGTAGTAGTATAAGAAACCGCACATTCGCCAGGCAGTCGCACTGGCATATGATGTGCACGGCAGTTTCCTCCTCTAGGTGACAGAATTTTGACATCTGCACATCAACTTTGGGTGCCTGTTAAGCTTAGGTTAACATTTCTACTATGTCTTTGGCAGTTTTCCTATCTTTGTTTATTAGGTCTGTCGTAAATTTCGGACTTAAATTATTTGGTAGTCGATGCAGTAACCTGGCGACACACACTATATAGCGGTCATTCGTGATGGAGAGTTCACATAGTTCACAATACGGTTGACATTTCTTTGAATGTAGATGTTGATGGTTGAGTCTGATATATGTCCTAGTTTCGCACGAAATTCAAAGAGCATGTATTTTCGAATCTCCGTGCACGACACAATCTGTCGTGTACGATATGTCATTCGGTTGATCTAAAGTAGCCGATGTTTGATGTCGTGTACTACGGTAATTTTGTATGTGTCACATGACGATATGATATGTGTCGTCTGTCAGAGTGAGACTACTTTTGTATTTTTATCATGAATAATTTTTATCCTTAGTTTTTGTTTATATTATAATAAATACTACATGCTATAATTAATTTTAATGACCAAATTCTCTGAATTAATACATAACACGACAATAACACCCAAGACTATCAAACCGCTATGCATTTCATTTCAACACAAATAAAATTTTGACATCTACCGTGCTGCCACGTTCATAATTTGGCATTCGAAAATTAGTTTGCTTTAGGCTATTACTCCAATTTTTCAAAATTTTCATTTAAAGAGAGATATTTGCGATTATTTCCCTCATCTGTCAAAATTTATTTCCTGATAATTGAGCCTCCTTCCTTTGCGAATAAAATCCCATCGTCTCGACTGACAGCACCTATGTTTGTATATATGTAATGTATATTGGAGTGACATTCACTTAGATCTAAAAGATCTATTGTGCCCCCTTACTTCCACTTAGTTCCTGAGGAAAATCTCAGAGACTAATAGCTCCCTTAGTCCTATTTCCTGGGGGAATTTTATGATATCTGCATGCTTCAACTTAGGTAAATGTCCCTCTTCTATCCAGTAATACCCTAGGCGTTGTGCTCTAGGATTCTGAATTGCTGTACAATTCGCTAGTATGTGGATGGAGGTTTTTTCTTCCATGCCACAGAATCTTCATTCTTCTTCCTCCACTATTTCGAGCTTTTTCAGGTGCCCATTCAGGCGACAATATCCCTTCAGGATCCTTGTTAAAACTCTTAGTGCAATTTTACTTTGACTTATGCATTCATTTGATCTCAACAGGTTGTAGTCACCAGAAGAATCTTTGATTCTCTAAGCCCTACTAGATCTTTAGAATGGTCAGATCTTCTCTTTTTTCGGCTTTGCCTATTTCTTCCAATATTACATTGGAGCTGATACCGCAAAAGGGTGTTTCAGTCCCCCTCTTTGCTAGTTCATCTGCTATTTCATTTCCTTCTATTCCAGTGTGTCCTGGAATCTACAGTAAGGTGACTATATTAGTTATCACCTAGTTCATATTGAGTTTGCCTAGGCATTCCCACACCATTTTGGATCTGATTACACAAGAGCTCTGTGCTTTATTGGCTGCTTGACTATCCGACATTATGATAATTCTTTGCCTTCTATATCCTTTATCAATACATATTGAACTGGGCACACTTTCTTATGGCGTGAATTTCCGCTTGAAATATACTTGGGGATTTTCCCAAGCTTGCCATTCGCTCATTCCCATTCCTTGTTGTTACTTAATTCCGAAACGATTCTCTTTGAAAAGTTATATTTTTTCATCATACCATCTTGTGGCATGTCCCAGGTTTTCGGAATTTCTAAGAAGTGAGGAGGTGTAGGCCACACTTTATACATATGCATTTAAAAAAAATATTTCGAAAAGAGGTCAGAATATTACATCAAACTGCTTCTTTTTGACACCTAATCCATTCTGGAAAAAAAACTGGATTGTGGTATAAACACGCACCTGTTGGTAAGAATGAAATATCAAAATGGTTAAAAACGTCTGATGAACAATGTGGAATTAACGTAAAAAGACGCAAAATATCAAACCATTCAAGCTGTTCTTCAATTGTCTCACATTTAGCAAGGAGTGGAAGCCGGTGTGGAAGAACAACAGTTAATTAAAATTACAGGGCATGCAAGTGCCTCATCCATAAAACCTTATTTGATTATTGACCAAAATCATCACACAAGTATCATAGAGCGTATTCGAAATTTACTATTGACTTCAACAACTGGAACGAAAACAATTACAGAAACATGTACTGCAGCAGCACAAGAAATTTATACGAAAAGTTTGGAAAACACCTCTATAAATGTTGTTTTAATTAGAATGCGTTTTTAATAATTGTACCTTTAATAATTAAAAATAGATCTTATAAGACTTTTAATCCCACTTTTAAAACGTTAAAACTGAACCAGCTGTGACATAATAAATTCAACGATAACAGGTAGGGGAGACCGGGGCTAGTCGCCGCACTTTTAAGTTTTTAGTTTGTATGCTTTAGCATGTTTGCTCTAAGCAAATATAAGCAGGTCTGATGGATGCACCTATGGCTTACGCCTGTTTTTGTTAGCCTAATTTTTTTCAGCGCGAAATATATTTTTTTTAATTAATATTTTTTTAATGTGATGAAAGTTGCGGAAACATACCCCGCCTTGGGGCAAATTGCCGTCCGAACGGGGCATGTTGCCGCACGATTCTAATTATTTTGTTTTATTGAATAAAAAGTCATCCTCAGTATAAGGTTTATTTTTTTAACGTAAATACAAAAAATAAGATATTCATAAGTATAGGACATTGATTATCAGTCGCTCAGACAATGAATACACAGAAAAACAGACTTGTCTTCCCCAGCACATTCAGAATGTGCCCACTTTTTGCAGGAAATACATATTATCCAGCCTTCCCCAGGTCTACTATTTTTTTATGTGTCAAAACAATAGAGACACAGACAGTTTTCGTCTTCGTCTTCACTGCTAGAACTACTAGCTGTTTTGGTTGGCATAGGCTTCTTCTTCTTACTTCTTTTCTTCGGTAAACTTTCCTTTCTTTTATTTTCATCATCTTCAAATGCTTTTTTTCTTGATGGGACCTTCTTATTCTGCTCTTCTCTAAGGGCCTCTTTGATATAGGCGTGTCTGTCAATATGGCTGTTTTTCGTTGTTTTCTGCTTCGTTTTGATAAATTTTTTCTATGAGCAGCTTTTGGAAGAGTCCTCAGTTTCAGAGGCGTTACTTGCTTTTCAGGAGTGACTTCCCCCAAGTCCATAGGGGAACCTATCAAGGTTTTTGAGCAACATTCTTCTAGACCATCGCACGAAGTTCCTGGTTTAGGTTCAGAATCGATTAATGTTTGACAAGCTCCTGAGGTTCCTGGTATATCGATTATTTCTTGACAAGTTATTGAGGTTCCTGGTGAAGAATCCTTCTGAGTAGGTATTCGCAAGCACCTGATTATCCTGACCTCGATCTGCAATTTCTGTTCTGGTCTTCTCATGTTCGTTTAAATGACCCTCTGCATATGGACGATCTGTCGAATAAGCTGGCAGAAATTCTTCTTCCGGGAATATATCCTTGTTCAAACGATAAATTCCTGTAACCTGAAACCCTGCCGTGATATTTTTAGGGGTTATTGCTAGTGGCAATGATGTTGCAACGATATTTGGAATGTCATATATAGACATCGTTGGGCCAGGATGATTTGTAATGCAAGAATCGCAAGCAGTGTTCACATATTTTTTCAGTGGCCCATAGACAGATCTATCGAGGGGTTGCAGTTTATGCGAACAGTGCGGGGAGAAGGACAACACTGTTACCCCGTTTTCTTTCAGGAAGTCTAAAGCACCAATGGACAGATGTGAATCATGGTTATCAAGCAACAGGAGAACTGGTTTCTGTACAGAACATTTGGTGTGCTTAACAAAATGCTTACACCAATCTAAAAAATGGTTTGCTGTCATCCATCCTGAAGGATTCGCACGTCCACAGCTTCCTGGCGGAGCACTGGCTAACATATGTGGCCTGAAATTTACTCTAGGAAATATAAAGTATGGTGGAACACTATTTCCTAGAGCCGAGACTGTAACAGCCAAAGTCACTAATGTCCCTCTTTCTTGTTAAGTAATTCTTCCAATTTGTTTGAAGCCTCTCCTGGCTACGATCCTGTCTGGTTTTTGGACGGTAGTGATACCAGTCTCGTCCATATTATATATATCTTCTGGCCCAATTTTAAGACGATTTAGAACAGTGCTTAGGTTAACGAAGAATTGTTCTACATTGGACTTATTGAAACTGGTAGCTCTTGCCAAACTAGTCGCTTCTAGAGTTCGGATGGATAGTTCCCTATGGCGCTTCATAAAAAAAGTGAACCAGTCTTCACCGGCCATTTTTTTGGCATCCCATTGTGGAGGATATTTTAATTTCAGTGCCACAGCATAATCATAAGCAAAAGCTCTTACTTGCTTTGGTGCTAAACCATATTATATATATGTGCAGCTGTGAGAAGGTAATTCGCCAAAAGAGTTTCTTGCTCGTCACTGAAAACCTAAAAATGTTCAATCCTTATTAAAAAATAAAAAATAAATAAAACCACCTTTTATCTGTCGTGGTGTAGAATATCCGACATGTGTTGTTGGCTTACTTTCAGTAAAAATCTTCTCAGAGTTCTCTCCGAAATGTCAAAGTCCCTCGCTGCACCCCTTATTGATCTATTTTCTAATTTTACCAGTCTAGCTGCTCTTAACATAATATGAGGCGGATGAGTCATGCCTTGGTCTGTCTTTCTTTTATAGTTTCTCATAATTCTACAAATTAATTTAAAAAAAAAAATTATTTAGAATGAAATTCGACCGAGTAGGTTGCCAAACACTGGGGGCAAATTGCCGCATGCGGCAATTTACCCCGGGCGTAATGCGGCGTTTAACCCCAAAGGTACTTTTGACAAACTTGGTGTTTTTTCACCTTGAAATATAGATAAAAACACAGTTCTAAAAATCGTGTTGTCAAGCAGAAAGTTCAACAATGAAAATGAGAGAATATCCAAAAAGATATTACAAAGTAACTGTAAAGGTAAAAATTTACTTACGCGTACTGTGTATCACTGTAAGCACGTCCACACTTCACTATTGCGCTAACATGACTGAAACTCTCCATAGAATACTTATAATCATAGAATAATACTTATAAACAGAAACTCTCCACAAAGAGACGGTTGGTATCTAGGATGGGATAACTTGAGGTCCCAGCGTTGCCGGCTGTAACATTAATAAATATAGTTCAAAAAACTAAAAAACACGCTTTTAAATAATATCGAACTAAAAAGTTCAAAATAATTTTAAAAAAATCAGCTTAAAGCAATAATGAACGAAAAATACTAGTATTATTGTGAAAAAAGCGTGGGCGCTTTGTGCCATATTTTTCGTATATCGTGCGCCCGATGCTTTCTCCACGATAATACTAGTATTTTTCGTTCATTATTGCTTCAAGCTGATTTTTTTTTAATTATTTTGAACTTTTTAGTTCGATATTATTTAAAAGCGTGTTTTTTAGTTTTTTTGAACTATATTTATTTTTCACTTTTTAGTTTAATATGAAAGCGGTTGCGTTACAAACAAACAAACATACATACAAGTGAACCTTAATTAAAAAAAAATGTCGTGGTCGGGATTAGAAGCTTCGTACATCAACTAGTCGTTAGTTGATGTACGATGTTAGAAGCCACGACCGGTGAATCCGACGTCGTCGAAGATCCGCGCCTTAGCCCGCTCGGCCAACGAACGTACTTAAATTGTTTGGATATACTAATAGTTATAATATAAGCCACTTGCTAGGAAAGTTACAAACAAACTCACATACAGGTGAAGCTAATAAAAGCGTGTTAAAAAAGAAAATCTGATGCGGCAATTTACCCCTGCGGCAACAAGCCCCTACGATACACAACAACCAAAGTTATTTTATAATTATAATTTTTAATGGTTCTGCAACTGTATTATTTTATTGGTATTTTATTTTAAATTATAAAATATTGTAAAACTGTATTTTATAATTATAATTTTTAATGGTTCTGCAACTGTATTATTTTATTGGTATTTTATTTCAAATTATAAAATATTGTAAAACTGTATATTTTTCAGATAAGAATAGAAGGTACTGTAGCTAAATTACCTTATGAAGATACATTAAAATATTGGAATACAGATCCACTATACGCACAAATTAGAACATTGCTTGCTGATAATATTGGAACCATTATTTGGGAAGAAAAAAGTCAAAGACATGAAGAGTTATTGAAACAAGCACGAACCGGAGTCAAATTTTGCATGCCCGAATATCAGTAAAACATTTTTTATTACAATACGTTATTCTCTGTTGCCTCCTATATTTAGTGTTTACATAAAATATTGAGAGTCAATAAAATACAAGCTGCTAAACCTGAAGAAGGAGCTTAAGGTGCTATAACCGGTTTGCAGAAACTTAAAAATAATAAAAAGGCACCTTTTAAATTATATAAAAACTGCACTTGAATAATGCTTTTTCAAAATAAAATCTTATTTACTTTGTTCAAAATTAAACTAGCCTATCAAAGTTTCTGTTGAAACGTTCCTTTGTGGGGTATGCCATTACAACATTATAACTATTTATATATTTTTTTAATTTTTTAGTGTCGGCTTCAAGATAAGTCCTAACCGATTAAATTTCTATCACGGCGAAGATATGTTAATAGCAGATAAAATCAATTTCAAAAATGAAGGTAATGCATGGAAGTTTGAAAGAGTCGTATGAAGTTGTTCCAAGAAGTCAAATAATAACAACTCAAATAAGAAAAAAAATGGAGATTATTGAAAACATTTCTTTTTCTGTCATTCCTGCTACTTTATATTAATCTATATTATCAAACTGTATTTTTTTCTATTTCAACTTAATATTAAGTATTTAAATGTAAGTAGTTATTTTTCGCCCATTATAAGAATATCCTTAAAAAGCAAATGATTTATTGTTATTGTTTATACTATATAGGTACCTTTCAATCTACAAGCTATCCCGTAAATATCTACCGTAAATTAGAGGAATAGTAATTCGTTAAGAAAAATTGAGAATATCTAGATATAATTTTTCTTTAACCTTGTTAGTTTGTAAGATACAAGTTGATAAATGTTGCAGATGAAATACAATTTTGTCAAATTCTAATAAGCGTAAACTTTTATTCTACCATATTCTTGAAACATCCTGTATTTAGAGCTAAGGATTCTCTTTATTGACTAGCTACAACACTTAATTTTCAAAATTTGTATTGCTAGGTATAGATACTCTATTGCAAATTTAAAAGAATAAATAAATTTGTAGTATTGTAAAGATTTTCCAAATGCACTTTAACTTCCCTTGACTTAATTCATATATGTTGAAATCGTTGAATATGGCTAAAACTTTTTAAAAGCAAAGGCAGACAATTTAATTTTGTGTTACCTGAGTGCATTCCGATTTACGCATAAAGCGCGTTGTGTAACGTTAATTTCGTTCACTTTACTTTCCTCTATTAAATTAATAAATTATCGTATGGGCGGCGAATAGCCAGTCCTTTCTCATACCCAACACCGAGAAATGTTTCAAGGCTGAATATATTTGCTGTGGACGAGAGTCGAAATCAACGTTTCTATACGGGCCGATCCAGGCCCGCCTGTCGTGAACATAGTCACTTCTATTTTTGATATTCCCACTTCAGTACTCGCTCTTATCTCTTCTTCTACCAATTATTAATTAAATATGAATCAAGAATTCACTTCTGAAATGTAAATTCCTTTCCTGGTCAAAGCGTATGAGCGTGACATGAACATGAGACATAAGTCTGTTATCTTTCACATGATTTCGTGTATTTAAACAGTGGCAAAAGGGTTTCATTCTGCTTTCCTGTGAACATGTGCCATTGAAGTCTTTCCAACTTATCGTATCTTATCTTTAAGAAGTGCATTCCTCTGAATGCACTTTACCTGGGACACTTTACCTGGACCCAGAAACTTTACCTGGACCCAGAAACTTTACCTGGACCCAGAAACTTTACCTGGACCCGAAACTAAACCTGGAACTTCACCTGGACCAGCACTTTACCTGGACCCGAAACTAAACCTGGAACTTTACCTGGACCCAGAAACTTTACCTGGACCAGAACTTTACCTGAACCCAGAAACTTTACCTGGACCAGAACTTTAGCTGGACCATAATTTTACCTGAGACACTACCTGGAACTGTAACCTAAAAAGGACACCATCTCCTCACCATCACTCCAGGAAAATAATAGAAATATTTCATCGCTTCTTCAACAACCTCTATGAACTAGTCATTTAATTTTTTTTGTTTTAAATTGTATCAAAAGTTAATATACAACTTGTAAATTTAATAACTTTGTTCATAAAGTTTATTTTCCCTTCCAATCTTACAGGATTTGTCGTTATAATGCTGATGTGAATAACAAATAAGCTAGTATTATTCAGGGTGGCGCCCACTTACCTTTCTTAACTTTCATAATTTACCTTTATCTAATTTCAGTACCTTAAATAAATTTCAAGTAGGATTACCCGAGAACCGGCAAGACTACTCTCTGAATTTGTACTAGTTTGGTCTCAGAATCTACACCTGAGGTGCTCTCTAAACTGAGTAGCCGTTACATTGTCGCCCAACCTTGTTGGAGGCGTTGCAAAGTGGCATTACATTACCTTATCGTTACGTAACAGTTGACTGCATAGAAAATTGTTCCGATTTAATCAATGCGCGCATTCATAGCGCTGAGACTTCTGCAATGTTGTACTAACCGTACTGAATTTTTACGCTCCTTCCAGCGCATTGACTGCTTCTACTATCGACATGAGGCAGTCGATACGTTTATGCAATCTATGCGTCTCATGCGAAATTCGAACACATTTTCAGCTTGACTTGACTTTAAGTGAACACAGTAATGGATACCGGCTTGACAATGGAAACAAAATTGTATGAGTAACCAGTTTTAATAGAAGAAACGAATGAGATAATAACCTTATTTTTAAGTGAAAACGATATGGAAAGATCAAACCATGGTAATATTAATATATTATTTTCCTTTCATTTATTTGATGCTTAGGTTAAGTGTTGGTCGTGTTGCTTACATTAGTGATATTTTCCAAAGACGCAGTATTTTTGCAAAACCTTGTTGCAAGAGAACAAGCTGCACCTACACATGATAATAGTACAATAGTAGTGAATCAGTAGCTGACAACCCTCAGGTTATCTATGAACCCTATGACAGAATGCGCATACAACCGTTCCGAATAACTATAGCGCTTCATGCACATTAATAAAACGGAACGATTTCAAAGCGCCGTGCAACAGTAAAAGGCTACATTCGTAATCAATTCGCTGGCCAAGTGGCACTTTGGTACGCAAGCTAAGCAAATCTATTTTAGTGTGATCGTTCACAACGAAATTTGGCGTCAGAGTTGAAGTTGAAGTCGTCGAAATTTCTTGCAAGCAGCAAAATTTCACTTCGACTTGCACTTCGTGCTGGCTATGGGACATGCGCAATAATTTTTGTTATTTGTTTTTTGATATATCTGACATCTGTCTGATAGTCCATCACTACTAAACTCCAGTATATACTGCAACAAAAATAAATCCAAATCCAAACTATATATTATAACCTCAGACTGAACTAAATACAGACAAAATCATGCTTCGACCATATGTTGAAGGAATCCTGACAATTATTTAGGTACGAACGCGCTTGCGTTAAAGTCGACTTTGAAGTTATTGTGAATGGCAAATTTCGTGCCGACTTGCATGCCAAAGTGTAGCCTAGGATACATTCGTAATCAATTCGCTGGCCAAGTGGCACTTTGGCATGCAAGCTAAGCAAATCTATTTCAGTGTGATCGTTCACAACGCAATTTGGCGTCAGAGTTGAAGTTGAAGTCGTCAAAATTTCTTGCAAGCTGCAAAGTTTCACCAGCGCATTGACTGCTTCTACTATCGACATGAGGCAGTTGATGCGTTTGTGCAATCTATGCGTTTCATGCGTAATTCGGAACACATTTTCAGCTTGACTTGACTTTAAGTGAACACAGTACCTCTGACAGTACCTAATGGATATCGGCTTGACAATGGAAACAAAATTGTGTGAGTATCCTTGTTGCAAGAGAACAAGCTGCACCTGCACATGATAATAGTAGTGAATCAGTAGCTGACAACCCTTAGGTTATCTATGAACCCTATGACAGAATGCGCATACAACCGTTCCGAATAACTATAGCGCTTCATGCACATTAATCAAACGGAACGATTTCGAAGCGCCGTGCAACAGTAATGCAGCCTATGCGTAATTCGGAACGCACTCCTAGAGTGCATTCCGATTTACGCATAAAGTGCGTTGACTGCATAGAAAATTGTTCGATTTAATCAATACGCGCCATGTACTAACCGTACTGAATTTTTAAGCTCCTTCCAGCGCATTGACTGCTTCTATTCTCGACATGAGGCAGTTGATGCGTTTATGCAATCTATGCGTCTCATGCGTAATTAGAAATCAGCCGATCGACATAATCTGTAATTTTTTCTCCACCTACTTTATCTTCTATTAGTAATGCGAACAACGTCTGACTATCATTTAAAGATATATTTTCATTTTCGCGGTCATCTTCGTCTTCACTAGATTCAGAACTACTGCCACTTTCATCATTTTTATCAAAAACTTTGCAATTGCTCAAATTCGCTCTTTGACATTTTGCATGGCGTCCATTTTTAAATTGTATCGCACAGAATTAGAGACAACCCTATAGGTTATCTATGAACCCTATGACAGAATGCGCATACAACCGTTCTTCATGCACATTAATAAAAAGGAACGATTTCGAAGCGCCGCCGTGCAACTAATGCAGCCTATGCGTTACATGCGAAATTCGGAACGCACTCTTTATCTCCGGTGTCTGCTATGTTCACTCATGTCTTCGTTTATTCTGTGTTATCTATGTTTATTTAGTTATTCCACCTGTCGCTTGTCGCTGATAGCGCTACATAATCGAGGATCTAGGTAGGTGATCTGTGTGTAGATTTCAATTGTTTAGTAAATAGTTTAATTTTGGGTGTATCTTTTGCAACATAGAAATTCTCTAATCTGAATTAAAATTACTAGTACTTAAAGTGTTTCTAAAATAAAAGTAGTTGTTAAAAATTGATAATGGCAAGTAGACGGGGATTAAACAATTCAGTTACAGAATTAATTCAATAATTACATTTGGATCAAACTAGACAGACATACAATTCTCAGCAGCATTGTAATATAAAACCAAATTTATATAAGAATACAAATACAGAAACTTATCAATGTCCCAAGGAACTACCTAGGCCTAAAACGACAGGAAGAAGATACAGACAAAAAAAATGAAAACCATATGAAAGAGCATAGTATTTCGAGACGTTTAGAATCATTAAATAGCAGAACTTCGGTATCATCCTTGAAGGGTACTTCAGTTTTTGATAGTTCAAGTGTATCAACATTAGCTATTAGATCACCAGCTATTCCAAATAGTAAACAGTCTTCAAAAGATGTGCTCCAATTTTCCATCAAACCTGTTCATGAGAATAAGAGTAGTATTTTCTTCAGAAAACATAAATGTGGACAATAGAATGATTATAAAAATGTAGAAAAATCTATATAGCGAAAATATCCTAAAAAAGGTAGAAGAAAGATCCAAAAGAAAATGAAATATTTGATGAGTACATAAACAAAGAATAAGTTAAAGAAGGCTTATCTAATAAAACTTTGGTTAAAGGTTTTATCAGGATTAATCCAAAAAATGTATACTATAAGGAATACATTTAATCATTATTGTTATTAGGCGGACCCATGGAATTTTGAATAGAAGGAAACAAAGAGGCTCATCAGTTAATTGAGGAATATAGATTATTGACAAACATCACTGTAGCACAGAAAATATATGATCATTTTCCCTAGCTTGCATTTTTAAGATGCCACCAGTCACCTAAAGATAAAATGTTAACGGATCTTTGAAACAAACTATCCGAGTTAGGAATGCATTTAAATATGAGTTCTTCAGCTGAGGTAGCAGAATCTTTGAAAAAATACATAACTGATGATTTTGCGGGTAAGAGATAAAAAGGAATTTGTTGGCTTCTTTGCCCTGTAGGTATTTTTAAGGTAGGCAACACTATTATGATTAGGACGTATTAGTGGTTGCCTATAAGTACAGAGAAAGAGAAATCATAAATGTGGAGTGATTATAAAAATGTTGAAAAATCAATATTGTGAAAATATCCTAAAAAAGACAGAAGAAAGAAATATCCAAAAGAAAATGAAACGAGTACATAAACGAAGAACAAGTTAAAGAGGGCTTATCCAATAACACTTTGGTTAAAGGTTTTATCAGGATTAATAAAAAAAAAGACTCCTGAATCATATGTAAATAATGAAGATATAAGTAATGCACGTTATTTCATAATATTCATCGCAGATAGAAATAGAGCATTAGAAGGCAATGAAATAGTATTACAGTATTACGATTTTGCAGGAAGGAGATAAAAAGGAATTTGTTGACTTCTTTGCAGTGTAGGTATTTTTAAGGTAGGCAACACTATTTGATAGATAGATAGATAGTTTATTCAAAAACAGGAAATCCTAATGTACATAAAAGAGAAAAAATGTTACAATCATAATGTAAAAAATAAGATAAAAGATATTGTCATTAAGGTATATAATTACAAATAAAAATTTCCAAAATTCAATACATTACAATACTACAGTACTCAGTAGAGACAATATTATATAATTTTCACTTGAGTTTCTTTAATATAACACAATAATGCTGTTTTGAAAACTGTTATACTATTCAACTGAGTTATAATCTTAGGTAACTTGTTATATTCATCTAGTCCTTTAAATAAAAGTATTTTGGAAGTATTGGCCATATTTTGCCTAAATATGTGTATTTGATTACTACTTCTAGTTGTATATTGATGAATTTCATTATTATACTGAACGAACTTTGCACAATAGTTAGGTACCAAATTATGCAGTATCTTAAATATAATAAATATCATAGCACAATAAAAGAGCCTGTTTCTAATATTAAGCCACTGTAAAGATTCAAACATCAATTTAGTTGAAGTGTTGCATCTAAGAATAATTCTCATAGCTCTATGTTGAAGCTTTTGTAAAATTTGTATTTTATTTGGGTCAAAAGAATACAGAACAGTTGCACAATACTCAAAGTGAGGCCTTATTACCATATTATACAGTTATTCTAGTTTTGGCGGTTAAATTTTTTGAGACTAGAAAAAAAATACATCTTTTTCAATATCTTCTTATGAATATAAGTGGGCATTGAAATTTAAAGAACCATCTAGTATAACACCCAAATACTTCAGTACCTTAACAATATCTAATCTATTGCCATCTATATTAATATCAATATTATTAATATTTATTTGCTTTTCTTTATAAGATGTTGTAATAATCATAGCTTTAGTTTTACTAGAATTTAGCTTTAGTTTATTAATTTTACAATACAAAGATATTCTTTGCAGCGAACGATTCATAATGTCAATAGCCTGTTGTAGATTTGTGTTAGGTACTGACTGAAAGAAGTGTATCATCAGCAAATAGGTGAATGTAGTCACATTCATGGTGATTGTTTATATCATTTATATAAATAATAAAAAGTAAATGTCCAAGAATACTACCTTGAGGCACTCCGTTATTGTCAAGCACATCTGAAGAGAGACCACTCTGAAATTTTGTAACTTGGGAACGTTTATCTAGATAGCTTCTTATCCAATCTACGACTTTGCCTTTAATACCATATTGAAAAAATTTATTCAACAAAATATCTCTATTAATTGTCTCAAAAGCCCTTTGTAAATCCAAAAATACTGCCAACTTGTATTTACCCACATCAATATTTTGTTTCCATTCAGTAACAGTTAACTGTAATGCCGTTTCACAAGAATGTTTATATCTAAAACCAGACTGATATTCAAAAATGATATTATTTTGAGTAAAGTATTCTAATAATTGTTTATATACAACCATTTCAAGTAATTTCCCTGCATGTGGTAAAGTATTAATTGGTCGAAATTCCCAACTTTTATTGGTGTTGTTTACTTTTTCAACAGGCATGATAATACTAGTTTTTAATGCGTTTGGGAATGTACCAGTCTGGAGAGAAATGTTTATTAAATGCAACCATACATGACCAATGACCTCAAATGATGATTTTATAATTTTACTATTCAAAACAGGAATGGTCGGTCCTTTATTGTCCAACTCTTTAACTAGATTTCCTAACTCATTTATATTAAGTAATTTAAAATTCAATAAACTAGTGTGACATTCTTCCCCAAAAATATATTCACAATTTTCAATACCACCGATGATTTGGTGTATGCTATTCACGAAATAATTATTAAAATAATTTGCAATTTCCATGCTTTCTGTTACTACCTTAATGTTACCATATATTTTCAAATTGAATCCCATTAAAATAGTTAGAATTGAAATTTTTAGGATTAACTAATTTTTTTAACGTTTTCCACATCAACTGAGGATTATTAACATGTTGATCAATTTTGTTAAAATAGGAGCATCTTTTTTAATTTTTTATTTAATTTACCACAATATTCCTTTTTTCTTTATATACTTGCCAGTTTGCATTACTACGATTTCGTTTGAAATTTTTATAGGCTTTGTCCCTCTCATGAGTTTTTTCCTTTACTTCATAATCAAACCAAGGTAAATCATTAACTTTATGAATAAATGATTTAATAGGAGCTATTCGATCTACAACTGATTCACAATTTTTTAGAATATCATCATACACCAAATTAATGTCGGTACAGTCAAGCATAAAATTGCAATCTAACAAATTTAAGTTAAATATTATGATTAGGACGTGTTATTGGTTGCCTATAAGTACAGCCTGGTCGTTTTGAAACTAGTTATATATTGCCCTACTCATGCTCTAAGACATAAAGTAGAGAATATGACGTCTTCAACTACTATTACAGTTTATATTATGTTTGTTTTTTAGGACAATGTGGAGATGTGGCATTAAAGCATTTGACATTAAATGCCATGACGAGAGCACAATATTTTTGTGCTGGTAAAAAGTCAAGTGAAACAGATTTTAAACATTACACCTTAAGTATACTGATCTATACTCATTTTACTTCTCCAATTAGGAGATATGCAGATATAATGGTACATCGATTACTAGCAGCAAGTCTGGGTTAGTATTAAATAATAACTTATCTATTTATATAAATAATTTAAAACTTTTTAATTTACAATCTTCATTAGAATGTATATAATTTTTAGATTACTGGGATCCACGGGAATGGGATATCGATTATGTTCAAGCTATGGCAAATAACTGCAACCTTCAAAGACATGAAGCAGAAAATGCTGGAAATGCTAGTATTGAATTATATCTGGCCCATTATATAGAGCAACACAAACCTTTTACACAAACTTGTGTAGTGGTTGATGTGAGGGAAAATAAATTTGATGCAATTTTGTTAAACACTGGTACTTTTATGAGGATATATCTAAACGTAAGTTTACAGTTTTTCCTCAGTCCTTTCTTTCTGCAATTTATGTAATTTTCAGACTTGTCCAAAGGGAACTCATTGGACATACAAATTGAATAAATTGATGATAGATTTTCCAAAATTCAAGAACCTAGACAAAGTCAGTTTTCCTGTTGAGCTGTTTTCTTTGGTAACTGTGTTATTGAAGAGAAAATATTCCTATCATTTAGAAGGCCATTTAATCATACCCAAGCAGCCAACAGTGCCCGTAATACAGAAGAAGGAAAACCGTCCAAGGAACTGATATTAAATAAATATTTACATGGGATCACTTAATTACAGTTTTCATCTTATTTTAGTAGAGCATGTTATCAATAGAAGTCAAAGATAATAGGCCCAGAAGCCCTCTTCTTCTGGTTTATTCTGTAATACTATTTCATTGCCTTCTAATGCTCTATTTCTATCTGCGATGAATATTATGAAATAACGTGCAATACTTGTATCTTCATTATTTACATATGATTCACGAGTCTTTTTTTTCATTAATACTGATAAAACCTTTAACCAAAGTTTTATTAGATAAGCCCTCTTTAACTTGTTCTTCGTTTATGTACTCGTTTCATTTTCTTTTGGATATTTCTTTCTCTATCTTTTTTAGGATATCTTCACAATATTGATATTTCAACATTATTATAATCACTCCATATTTATGTTTTCTCTTTCTCTGTACTTATAGGCAACCATTAATACGTCCTAATCATAATAGTGTTGCCTACCTTAAAAATACCTACACGGCAAAGAAGCCAACAAATTCCTTTTTATCTCTTACCCGCAAAATCATCAGTTATGTATTTTTTCAAAGATTCTGCTACCTCAGCTGAAGAACTCATATTTAAATGCATTCCTAACTCGGATAGTTTGTTTCGAAGATCCGTCAACATTTTATCCTTAGGTGAGTGATGGCATCTTAAAAATGCAAGCTCCGGAAAATGATCGTATATTTTCTGTGCTACAGTGATGTTTGCCAATAACATATATTCTTCAATCAATTGATGAGCTTCTTTGTGTTCTTCTATTTCAAATTCCATGGGTTCGCCTAATAACAACAATGATTGAATGTATTCGTTATAGTATAAATTTTTTGGATTAATCCTAATAAAACCTTTAATCAAAGTTTTATTAGATAAGCCTTCTTTAATTTGTTCTTTGTTTATGTACTCATCAAATATTTCATTTTCTCTTGGATCTTTCTTCTACCTTTTTTAGGATATTTTCGCAATAGCGATTTTTCTACATTTTTATAATCATTCTATTGTCCACATTTATGTTTTCTTAAGAAAATACTACCCTTATTCTCATGAACAGGTTTAATGGAAAATTGGAGCACATCTTTTAAAGACTGTTTACTATTTTGAATAGTTGGTGATCTAATAGCTGATGTTGATACACTTGAACTATCAGAAACTAAAGTATCCTCTAAGGATGATAACGAAGTTCTGCTATTTAATGATTCTAAACGTCTTGAAATACAATCCTCTTTCATATGGTTTTCATTTTTTCTTTGTCTGTATCTTCTTCTTGTCCTTTTAGGCCTAGGCATTTTTTTGGCACTTTGATAAGTTTGTGTATTTGTATTCTTATATAAATTTGGTTTTATATTAAAATGCTGGTGAGAATTGTATGTCTGTCTATTTTGATCCAAATGTAATTGTTGAATTAATTCTGTAACTGAATTGTTTAATCCCTGTCTACTTGCCATTATCAATTTTTAACAACTATTTTTATCTTAGAAACACTTGAAGTACTAGTAATTTTAATTCTGATTAGAGAATTTCTATGTTGCAAAAGATATACCAAAAAATTAAACTATAGCCCGTTCAGTATTAAAACCGTTGCACGTCATCAAAGTGTGAAAAAGAGACGTTCGTTTATAATATGTAATTTGTTTTCTGCTGTCAATCACTATGTTTAGCCTTTCTAGACTCGATAAATATTGAAATTTGTAGGACGCATGGTATTGAAAAATATAAATATATACTATATATTTGAAGAAACGTTTTGTAATTTAGTTCAGATTAAATATAACTCGTTGTTATATGTCTGTACCCACCTTTACAAAACTTCGCACCGTAACGCCGTCACGTAAAAATTGTTTGTTACGCATCGAAGATACTGCGTGTCGACAAATATAGTAGTACATTACATCGTCTTGTCCATAAATGAATAACAAGTGGTGCAACATCAATGCGTATCATTTCTTTGATGCGGCGCGAAACAACCGACAACCGATGGGACGAGGTTACGGTTACGCAGTGCCGTCCAGACTTGTTGTGCGACGGCTTTACGATACGAAGTTTTGTTATGTCTGTACCCACCATTAAGGTAGTACGATAAAAGAAATCTTGATACTAGGGTCGCTATTGGTATTTTTGTATAAAGGAATTTTTAATAGGCTTAAAGAAGGGATTGTCAAAATGAAGCAAATAGATAAACATTGTGTCTTGTTATTTGATGAAATAGCTTTAAAATAACAATTGACTTTGGAGGTGGCTAGCGACAAAGTTGTAGGATTTGTAGATCTTGGTAGCAATTTAGGCAGAAAGTTACAACAAATCATGCATTGGTGTGTGTAATTAATGGATTGCATAAAGCTTGGAAGCAGCCAGTGGCTTATTATTTTACTAAGGATCAGGTTAAAACTGAAGATTTGAAATTGATTATTGTAGAGGTAATTTCAGCACTACAAGATGTAGAAATAAATGTAATGGCAACTGTTTGTGATCTAGGGAATACAAATCGTGCAGCTCTGAGACAATTTAGTAGACATTGGAAAATTGCAAAACCTGGTCCTTATTTTTTGTCAATGAAAAGAAAATAATAACTTTATATGACCCTCCTCATCTTTTGAAATGTACGAGAAATGCTTTATTTAATTATGATATTTATTTTGATAACCATAAATGTGCAAAGTTACATGCAAACATATTAAAAATGCTTTTTATATTGATAAAACAAAAAAAATTCAGGCTTTCACCAAATTGAAGAATCATTTTTTGATCTTCGTAGAAACAGTAAAATTGAAATGAAAGTTTCAGTTGCTGCAAAAATAATTAGCCACACTATGGCTGCTAACATTGAAAGTTTAATCTAACAATAGAATGTTGAAAATTAGGATTCAAATTTATTAGAACGCATTCTTTAAATCAGCCAATACTTCTCCAAATTGTTACCAATTTGAATTGGCTTTAAAAACGTCAATTTCAAATAGTTTAGTTTCTCCCAAGAACTAAAACACAAATTGTGAAGCAGATGACTGTACTTTATTAGATAATTTGAATTTTTTTGTTTCATTTGTTGTTTTTGTCAATAATTTTAAAATAATGTGCAATTTGATGTGATATTGGATTAACTTTCTTAAATATAATATATAAATGTTTGATAAATTGATGATAATATAGATGTAGATTATTTTTTTATATTTTGTGATACAAATTTAAATTTTCTCGTTAGGATAGAATATTTATGTTGAATAGTTTTAACAGATAGATTATAGAATAAGAATTTAAAAGTTAATAATGTATATAGAATAACCTTACACTATATTTAATAAACAAATATTTTAGTAAATTTTGTTATGTTATTATGTGCAGTATAATAAAAATATTAAATGTGGGTTGTTTTCTTATTAGAATTGTTTATTAATTATGTAACGTTTATTCTAATTTATATTTACAATTAATTTATATTTACAATTGATTTATATTTACAGATTTATATGTAATTCAGTCCTTATTTAATAATTTATCTAATACACTAAACACACTAATTATAATTTATATGAGAGTCACTTAATAAACACTTTATCGAGGCGCGATTACTTTCCTTCGGTATCAACACTGACTGATTGACTAATTGCCTGCGGCGATTCTTGTGGCCTATTTATACTCACGCGTCGTAATTCTAGAAATTTCTCGACGTTCTGGCGGATGCACCGGGTGTTCTGGATGTTTCTCGAAGTTTGGGCGGAGGAGCCATAGTCGTCTCATACGGGGATTTCACTGGGGGCACTAAGTGAGAATATTATTGCAGTAGCTCGCGTAACATTGCCCCCTCCTTAAGAGACAGTTCCTCCTGGAACTAGCTAGGAAACTGGAACGAGATGATTCGACTGTATCGGCAACTGGTCCCCTTGTTGCATTTTCCAGTCGTATGGAAGTAACATGCGACCGTCTTCTCTGTTTTCTGTGTCTCCCGAGCATGGCCGCAAACCAGTACCTGCACTTCGGTATCTCGAAAGATTACTTCTACCATGTTACGGATTATTCGCCAATCTAAATGCCTACATTCAATCTTGGGGATGGGTAGCCTATACACGTTCAATTCAAGCACATGCTCCCTCAGGCTTCGTAATGCTTCCCAGACATCCTCGTACGTTGGTCTTTCGTCGAAGGTGTTCCTCGTCACTAGGTGGAAATTGTAGCGGGAGCCATTTTGCAGCTTCAAAGCTTTACCTGGTACTGGTAACTGGTTTACCAAAGGTCGTGCGCCACTCTTCTTTATAAACAGAGATGTCAGTCCGCGCGCATCGGTTACGCTGGCAGGGATGTTTATTGCCAGTGAGTATTCCTCCGGAACGGTAAGCAGGTCTTGTCGTCTCTCAGTGGTGACGCCGAATCTTGCTTTTCCGGTACCACCATAAGCACCCATGAACTCTACAAAAGCAGGATCGGCTACTTCCTGAAGCTGGTTTACTTCCTCATCGTGGTCACCCTCGAATGGCGCTAATCGGTTACGGTGTACCACCTTTGGCTTTCCATTTGGGATCTTGCTGATACGATAGATGACATCGTTGATTCTTTTCTTTACGAGATACGGACCTTCCCAAGCTTTCTGCAACTTTGGAGAAAAACCCTTTTGTCTTCTTGGGTTATGCAGCCAGACTTTGTCTCCTTCGTGGAAACCTCCTTCCGTAGTTTGCGTATCGTACCTTTTCTTCATCCTATCGCTAGCGATCTGGAGATTCGATCGAACCAGCTCGTGTACGTCGTCCATTCTTTTTCTCAGCTGGGTCACGTAATCTTCACCAGCTATGTCTTCTCCGGGTCGGCATCCAAATTCAAGGTCGCAGGGTAATCTCATTTCGCGTCCGAACAGAACTCTTGCTGGTGTTTGGCCGGTAGACTCATTGATGGCGGATCTGTAGGCCATCGCGAATAGCGAGAGATATTGGTCCCAATCTCGCTGATGGTTAGATACTACTTTAGACAGGTATTTGCCAAGAGTTCTGTTCATTCGCTCTACCATCCCGTCCGACTGTGGGTGCAAAGCCGTAGTTCTCGTTTTCTTCATGCCGAGCTTTTCACAAACTTCCTGGAACAGCTGGCTTTCGAAGTTTCTACCCTGGTCGCTGTGTATTTCCAGGGGCACTCCATATCGGCAAATGAACTCATTCACAAGCACATCGGCAACCGTTGCGGCTTCTTGGTTTGGAATGGCATACGCTTCTACCCATTTTGTGAAGTAGTCCATCACCACCAAAATGTACCTGCTGCCATTTGATGTCGGTGGAAACGGTCCGGCAATGTCCAGGGCAATGCGTTCAAAAGGGCTTCCGACATTGTACTGCTTCATAGGGGCCTTTCTTCTCCCGTGCGGTCCATTGGTCGTAGCACAGGTAGTGCACTTCTTACACCAGTCCTTCACATCTTCGGAACTGTGCATCCAATAAAACCGTTCTCGCACTTTCTGGATGGTCTTCTTCACACCTAGAAGTCCTCCTGACGGACTGTCGTGTAATTTCCGCAGTCTGCTGCTATTCTTGTTCTTGGAATCACCAACTGTCTTCTACTTTCGGAACCCTCATCGTTCTCGATTATTCGCTGTAGCAAACCGTTTTCCAAAACCAGCGAGTCCCACTGGGCCCAATACGATTTCATCGTTGGCTAGTACCTTGAAATCTCCTACCAAGTAGGTCGACAGTTCTCCTTTTTCCAATGTCGGATTTTCTTCAAGTCGGGATCGTTCTCTTGTTCCTCTTCCAACTTTTCTGGTGTCCATTCGTCGGTGGTCACCGTGGTTCTTCGAATCGCAGCTTCCTTAGCTTCTGTTTTGCTGCAGTGAGAGCACTCTGCAGGGCATGGTCTTCTAGATTGGGAGTCTGGATTTCTGTTGCTTATTCCGGCTCTATGCTCAATAGTGAAATTATATTCTTGGAGCCGCTCGATCCATCTAGCGATTTGACCTTCAGGGTTCTTGAATTGCATAAGCCACTTAAGTGCTGCATGATCGGTTCTGATCACAAATTTCTTCCCATACAGATACTGATAGAAGTGCTCCACGGACTTCACTACTGCTAGGAGCTCTCTTCTTGTGACGCAGTAGTTTTGTTCTGGTTTGGAAAGGACTTTACTAAAATATCCCAGAACTTTCTCTTGTCCTCCTTGAACCTGTGATAGCACTCCTCCAATTCCAACATTGCTAGCATCAGTATCTAGTATGAATTCTCCCTCTTGTAGTGGATAGCCGAGTATAGGTGCAGTAGTCAAGTGCTTCTTCAAGGTTTCGAACGAAGTTTGGCAATCTTCGTCCCAGCGAAACTCCCTTGCTTCCTCTGTAAGTCGTGTCAAGGGCTTAGCGATATCTGCAAACTTCTTTATAAATCGCCTGTAGTATGTACAGAGTCCAAGGAAGCTTCTAACTTGGTACTTGTCGGTGGGTCTTGGCCACTCTCGTACGGCAGCAGCTTTTTCTTCGTCTACAGCTACACCATCCTTGCTGACTACATGGCCTAGGTAATTGACTTTGTTTTGAAATAGTTGACATTTCTTGGAGTTGAGCATCAGTTGGGCAGCTTGCAACCTTTTGAAGACACCTTCCAAATTCTCTCGATGTTCTTCGAATGTCCTTCCCAAGACTATGATGTCATCAAGGTACACTAAGCATGTCTTCCAGGACAACCCTCGCAATACGTTTTCCATCAGTCTTTCGAACGTTGCGGGGGCATTGCACAGCCCAAATGGCATAACGGTGAAATGCCATAGACCAGATCCGGTGGTAAACGCTGTCTTTTCTCTATCGGCTGGATCCATTTCTACCTGCCAATATCCAGACTTAGGTCCAAGGTAGAAAACAATTTGCTACCGGCCAGCGTATCCAGAGTGTCGTCGATTCTCGGCAGAGGATAGCTATCTTTCTTTGTAACATTGTTCAACTGCCGGTAGTCCACGCAAAACCTCGTGGTTCCATCCTTCTTCTTTACCAGAACTACCGGAGAGACCCAAGGGCTGGTAGAAGGTTCTATTACCTTGTCCTTTTCCATCTCGCGAACAATTCTCTCCGCTTCCTCTCGTTTGGCCTGTGGTAGCCGTCGAGCCGATTGTCTTATCGGTTTAGCGTCGCCGGTGTCAATTTTGTGTTTGACAGCAGATGTTCTTCCTGTCTTTCCTCCTTTTGGTACAAAAAGAGATCGGTATTGTAGCAAGAGTTCTCTGATCTTTTTCTTCTCTTGCAGGCTAAGGGATTGTCCAGCCACTGCTATCATTTGTTCAAATTTATTGTTGGCATCATTGGAGGTTGTTGTTTGATGAATTATCGACGCCACTGGTACGCAAGTTCCAATTTTGGTATCCTTCTTCATAGTTATTGGATGGTCATTTACATTTATAATGCGTACAGGTATTTCTTCGGCAGCCATGACTAACCCTTTTCCAACCAGGATTCCTCGACCAACCTCTTCATCGTGATTCCATGGTTCCATCATGACCGGTGTTCCTTCTTCGACGGTTCCTTGTAGCCTTGCCACAGTGAAAAATTCACTCCTTGCGGGTACAACTGTATCCTCCTGTGCGGCTACCTGAACAGTCTTATCCTCGTGTGGGTGAAGGAATACCTCCTCAGAACCTACTCTAATCACTCGGTTCTTGAAATCTAGCTGGAAGCCATGTAGGTTCATAACGTCCATTCCGAGTATTATGTCCTCTTCGATATCAGCGACAACGACAGTGTGGGTGAACTTCTCTGCGCCAATTCCCAATTGCACCGGTAGTTCTCCATGGACATTGGCGCTTTCACCTGTGGCAGTCCTGAGTCGCAGTCTCGTCGGTAAAAGTCTTTTCCGGGTGTTGACAGTCTCGGGGCGAATAATAGTCCTCGTTGCTCCAGTGTCCACCAATAGTGTATACTTCCTTCCATTAACTTCACCATCCACGTATATCGTCGCGACATTTCAGAGAGGCTATTAGGATGAGAGGGTCTTTGGAAGGTCTTCGGGTCGAAGCTGCCCTCTGAAGGTCGACCCTTCCTAGTTTTCCTGCTGGGCGTTTTCGTTTGTAGCAGTTCTCGGTCGCTTGCACGAACTGCGTACATGTCCCATTTCTCCACAATTCCAGCATCTCACAGCTTTCAGTTTTCCATTTGAGATGCTTTTCATCATGTTGACAATCTGGTCAAGCTTGTTCTCAACTTCTTCGTCTGCTACAGCCCTCACCTTGCCGTATTCTCCGGAAGCCTGTGTAGCTGCTTCGTACTCCAAGGCTGCAGAGAATACGTCGACCAGTGTCTTATGCCGAGCCAAGCGTAGAGTTCTCTGCATTTCATGGTCACGAACTCCGTCGATGAATGTCTGTAACCCTAAACATTCCATGACATTCTCCGGTGCCGATGGATAGGCAAACCGCGCCAACCTCGCAATGTCTGCTTCGAATTCTTGCAGAGTTTCGTCGCGTTTTTGTTTGCGGTTTTTCAGCTGCGACTGGTACAGATGCTCCAGGTGTTCCAGGCCATATCTCATATTCAATCGCTTTTTGAGTTGTTCAAAATCTTCGGCCTCTTCCACTGGAATGGTCTGGAGGATATCCATAGCATCTCCTCTAAGGGCAAGAGTTAAATTTAACGCTTTTTCCTTCTCACTCCAGTTGTTTGCCTTTGATGCCGCCTCGAATTGCTTAAGATAGTTCGGCCATGACGTTTTACCATCGAATGTTGGCAGTTTCACTCGGCTGTTAATATCGTTTTCCATTTTCGGTTTCAACTCTACTTTCTCTGCCAGTTCGTCGTTATTCGGGGCTTGCCTAGTTGTAATATCCGGTTTATTACTAGTCTTCCTTTCAATTTCTTTGATTTTTTGTTTCATTTCTTGCTCCATACTTTTAATCTTTTCTTCCACGGCAGAAATATCAGTCTTCATGGATGTCATTTCACTTTTCATGTCCGTCATTTTATTTTCTATGTCCGCCGAAAGTTTACTTTCCATGGATGAAATTTCGTTTTTTATATCCGTCGAAATTTTATTTTCCATGTCCGACATTTTGTTTTCCATGTCCGCCGAAAGTTTACTTTCCATGGATGAAATTTCGTTTTTTATATCCGTCGAAATTTTATTTTCCGTGTCCGACATTTTATTTTCCATCGAAGACAATTCGTTTTTTATGGAAGAGGTTATAGAGGCGGACGCTTCGTCGGTGAATTCAAACGTTTCCGGGCCCAATCCATTGTTAATCATAGCATTTTTCAGTCGTTCCACTAACACTGACTTGACCCCGCTTGTGTCCAATTCGTAATCCTCCAACTCTCTTCGAAGCTCTGAAACTTTTAATTCACAAAGTTTCTTCGCCATCTTCCTGTATATTTATTTATTTATTTTTTTAACCCCACACCTGACACCAATGTAACGTTTATTCTAATTTATATTTACAATTAATTTATATCTACAGATTTATATGTAATTCAGTCCTTATTTAATAATTTATCTAATACACTAAACACACTAATAATAATTTATATGAGAGTCACTTAATAAACACTTTATCGAGGCGCGATTACTTTCCTTCGGTATCAACACTGACTGATTGACTAATTGCCTGCGGCGATGCTTGTGGCCTATTTATACTCACGCGCCGTAATTCTAGAAATTTCTCGACGTTCTGGCGGATGCACCGGGTGTTCTGGATGTATCTCGAAGTTTGGGCGGAGGAGCCATAGTCGTCTCATACGGGGATTTCACTGGGGGCACTAAGTGAGAATATTATTGCAGTAGCTCGCGTAACAATTATAATTATTTCATTTCAAAAAATGAAATATAATTTTATTTTTTGTAATGAAATAATTATATAGGTAATAAACAATTTCAAGACAAATTGTAAAATATACCTACCCATAATGCAAACTACTAAATTTAAATAGCCCGCCTGTTAAAATTGTTAATCCAATTGTTAATCTGGAACGACAACTCTCGTTATATATTTTTCCCTATGGATTACAGTTTATTAACAGATATACAGGTTTGCACACCAGGTGGCGCAATGTAAAATATAGCGGGTATTTTGAACTTTTACTAACACTCCCACTAGTTCAAAATATCAATACAACATACTATTAGCATATTAGTTAGGGACAATATTCAAGTATTTTACAAATTTATAATGCTTATTGCTTTTATATGTAAGGCTTTAGTCAATAAGTCTGCTGTTTGTCTGAATAATCTTTAAATCCGGAAAAACTATTAATTCAAAAGAACCAAAAAACTTGTAAATACTAAGTGTGGATTTATGCAGCAACATTTATCAATTATAAGTTAAACTACTCATTTCACTATGACTCCATTTATGCAAACAATTACGATGTTAGCCAACTTTATGATCGAATATCAGTAAATGTCAAACTAAACTGGAAGAAGTTTATCAATTGATCTTGAAGTTTTGCCAACCCGTAGACTGTAAATTGCCCTATCCAGAGAAGCGGATGAATGTCACGAACAATCCGACGTTGCCGTATTTATTTCTTCAAAATAATAACCTTATATTTTCTTGGTGAACACAGATCATTGGTTAATTTATCGAGAAGGGCAAGGATAATGATTGAAGAAGACGTTTTTTCAACACTGCATAGCTTCTTCAATCATTATCCTTGCCCTTCTCGATAAATTAACCAATGGCAACGTCGGATTGTTCGTGACATTCATCCGCCTAAAGAAGGTCGATTTACATTAAAAAAGTGACTAATCATTCTTCTTAACCATTTATAGTAGTCACCAGAATAGCGATTTTATTGAAAGTGGTTAAAAAGTTACTATCTAGAGTTGCTTGTCAGACAGTTGCTATAAAGTTGCTCGACTGCCACTTAGATACAGAATAGGCCTGAATATATATATACAAGCTCTATATGTGGTTGTTGACTTACTGTAAAAAAGCCCTAAAAGGTTTTCCCAAAAAGAAGAAGATTTAGACCTCAATTTTTTACAGTCAATTATCTTATATTAGGAACAGGAACTAAATAATCATTAAATAATTTTCAACAAAATGAACGAACTGGAGCCTTCCGAATTAGGAACTCAAGATTACTGGGATGGCCGTTATGCACAAGAAATTAAACATTTTTCCAGTCATGGTGATCCAGGTGAAATATGGTTTGGTGAAGATATCGTGGATAGAGTCATTCGTTGGATAAACAAATGGGAATTAATGGAAAAAGGTAAAACGATCGTGGATATAGGCTGTGGTAACGGAATGTTTTTAATTGAATTGGCTAATGAAGGATATACAAGTCTAACTGGAGTTGATTATTCAGAAAATGCTATAAAACTTTCCAAAGAAATTGCTGAGAAACAAGATTTAAATATCACCTACTATACTTGTGATATTCTACAAGGATTACTAGAAAATTATTACATAATCCATGATAAAGGAACCTATGATGCTATTAGTTTAAGTGAAAATGCAAAAGAAAATAGAGCAAAATATTTGGATAGTGTAAACAAGAGTCTTGATGTCGACGGAGTTTTTATTTTAACTTCCTGTAATTGGACCCAAGATGAATTGGATAACCATTTCAATGAAAAATTTGAAAGATTGGCGATCATTCCTACACCTCAATTTAAATTTGGAGGCAAAGTTGGAAATGTAGTTACATCTTGTGTCTACAAAAAGAAAAGTTAATAAAATGGTGTTTTTTCTAAATTATGATTTTCTTTAAAGTTCCCAAATCAAATTTAAAGTATCATTATCCAATGAAAAAATCTTTTCCGTCACTCATTATATTTGAATTATTACAAAAATAACAGACAAAATCTTACTAAAACTTCTTAACAAATAGCATTCACCAACTGGAGGAAACTAAAAACCCAATCCTAATATAGATTATGAAGATGCTTAATGTGGCATAAATATGTTAAAAGATGACAGAGCACAAAGTTTACCAGATTGTGTGGTTTTGTTTTGAATGTCAACTTTTTACGCAACCTAAAAATTCAATAGCATCAGTTCAAACGATTGTGCTGAAATTATAACAATCCTTGTCTTACTGCTCATGAATTTGGACAAAAAGTCAAGCTAGAAATTGGAAAAGTAATAAAGTGCTCTATCCTACTGAAATAATTACATTAGCTGAAACTTTGAGTTTATAGAGGTGTCATGACATTATTTTGTAGCAACACTAAATAATTATTTCCAATCATTTTGACACTAATAAGAATTACATCAATGCAACTACCTATTTCCAAGCATCAACTTTTTAAATGTGAAGCATATTTTTATCAATCCAGTGAAGATTTCCTGTAAACTTGTCAGCACTTTTGACAATTAGCTTAATCGTAAACTGTAAAATGTCCAATAATTTTGGTTAGATAATATTCCTATCTATTATTTCTATACACAAAAATTTTTTTCTCAGCTTTTTCCAGGAGCTCCAGAGTTTGTACCAATCCATTATTATTTTTTATTTTCTTTGTTATTGTGTCCCTCAAGTCGTCAATTAAGTTAATGTTCACATCACTTCGATGTACATTTCACCAAATGTAGTACCTTTTACTACAATTATGAAAAACATATGGTAATTATTTCAATATAATCTCAAATTGGCAACTGACGAATTAAATCACGCCGTCGGCAACCCGGAACTTCAATTTTTTTAGGCGGGGCAAAAACTGAAAAATGCCGCCCCGCCCACTTATATTTTTTTCACCTTTATCATCTTTATAATTTCAGCTATCAGATGTCCATTAATTGATTGCCATTTGGACATAATGCATCCATCGCTTTAAATGTGTAGGATATATATTTCATACACAGCACATATGATAGGATTTAAAATAAAAATAAAATACAAATATATTATTGCATTTGGGAATTACAATTACAATTTTACTCTTCGAGTTTTTTGTTCAGTAAAAAAATCTATGGCCTTGTCATAATTTAAATCGTTGCAATTCGATTTTCTATCGCTAAGATTGCAAGACTCGATAAGCATTCCTGGCTAATAGAAGATCGCAAATAATTTGGTATAAGTTTGCTAAAACTTCGCTCACAGCTTGCGGATGTAGTAGGAAGCGTGGAGTAAATTCGCAGGGCAATACAAATATTAGGAAAAGCATAGATCTGTTGCAGATAGAAACCGATAGAAGCCTTTTATATATCATCAAATAAAAGCTCGTTAAAAGCGTAGAGTTCCTGGGAGAATTCAACGGCGCTTAAATGTCGCTCGTATACTTTCGATCCAGATCTGCTCCATACTTTTGCAGCTCTTCAATTGACATTTTCAAAATATTAGTAACATTAAGAAAAGCAAAATTCGAATTCAGCAAGGTAGCACAATCAAAGCTTTTTTAATTTCTGATATGATTCGATCAAATACCATCATTATTTCTTTCTAAAATAGTTGAACAGGTTGGAGTGTTTGTAATTCGTCTTCACACATCTCATCGGAATGTTTTTTACGTTTCGGAATTCGTTTGTTTTGTAAAATAGGGTCAACACCACTTCTTTCAGCAACTTCTCCACCTTCTTTTATCCAACATTCCATTGGATTTTGTCTCATTTTTCGCACAGTTTTGAGTAGACCATCCATTAGTGCGACGGAACGGGCAAGGATAATATATTCTTTCTGAATTTCTATATTCACTCGATTGATTTCGCGGAGAATATTCGCCCAAATAGGTAGTTGAATTAAGAATAAATTTAAAATTCTTTATAGCAGTTAAGAGATGACCTGCCTCGTACTTAGCTTCTGGACCATGAGAAGTTTGCTCAACTTCTTCTAAAAGGCTTTCACTATTCCTGGCAAATTATTTAATAGGGCATTCACAGCAACATGTTGCGCCGACCATCTCGTCTGACTACCTCCTTTTAAATTTGTTTAACGTATTTTTTCATAATGTCCCACCTAGTAGTGGAACCAACAAAAAAGCAATATACTTTTTGAATCAGTTCAAATAGGTTAATAGCTTCCTGGCATGATGAGACAGAATGAACACCTACAAGATTTAAGGAGGAGCCAAGCACGGTTCGAACTCGGCCAGCTCACTCCTTTCTGCAATCCTGGCTTGTAATACGTTATGGATGCCGGTCATATTGGACGCATTATCATAAGATTGGCCACGACATTGTCCAATATCTAAATCATCAACTGCCAATTTTTCTACAATCTGTTGACAAAAATGTCCTCTCCTGTCTTTCCAGCAACTTCTATGAAATCAATGAAACTTTCTTTTATTTCACACACATCGCCACTTCTTTTTACATATCGAATTACCTGGCTCATTTGTTCTGTGTGGATACATCTGGAGTCATTCTGTATTGTCTTTGATAAATATGATACTTGTCCCTTTTTTAAGTGTTCTAATTGAAAATGAGATAATATCATGAATCGGATAACTACACTTTCGTGTGGAGAACAATTTTTAAAAAGATCTTTTCTATTTTTTATAAACAATAAGTTTATCCTGCGGGCGAGCGGGCGCGTATTTTGAACTATGCCTACGCGCCTCGCGAATAATAATGTTCGTGCAGCGCTTCTCACTCCGCGCCCGGTATCGTGGTCCATGTGCTGTACCTCTGGGTTTATGTCGAGTTGATATGGTCACAGTAAATCGAGTGAAATTTCTGTAATTGTACTATTATTTATTCTGTGGTCAAAATTAAGTAAATGATAAGCTGTCCATTCGTCTGTAAAGTGTGAATTTGGCCGCCCAGGCCCCGGCTTGCCCCCCCCCCCGTAGATCCGGGGCTGGCCGTCGGGTGGTAAAAAAGTAAACCAGTAATAGCTTACGATTACATGCTATTTACATTGGTGGTAAAGTTTATGAAATGATTCATCAATATATCTAAATAAAAATGGAAGCTGGAATATTTCCGTGTGTGAAAAATAAAAAAATTGTATCTGCTGTACAGTTTGGGAATGTCAGAGCAGAGTAACTAAATATTTAAATGTAGTTTTTCATAACTTCCAATGTCAGATGATCGTATAGAAAATTATTTTGGTACATGAAAAAACTTCAAACTGGCCAACTTTTTCCACAATAAAAAAAATTTCTTATTCATTTAAGTATTTGCCTGAAATATTTCATTATAATATGTCCCAACAGATAAAATTCGTTCTACACCCCAGTGTTTGTTTTTTAATAAGTCCGGTCAAGATAATGTTAAAGTACATTCCGTTTATTTATACTACTATGATATATGTGACAATTTCAAAAGTGTAAGCTATTTTCCAGCACATGAATCTATTATTTATTCCATAAAGTTTTAATCCAAAGTAATAAAAACTAAGTTGCTTTATGTTTCTTTTATATATTCCAAACCTATTGGATCCTAATGGTAATGCTCTGATGTGAGAAATAAATGCTTTTATTTATAAATAAATTTTTATTAGGTATAAGAATTTTAGTGGCTGTTAAATGCCTTTAATATATACTATAAAAAGTATTTTCTCTTCTAATTATTTAAAAATTGCAAAATTAAAAGACATTTTTCCAAATTAAACAAACCCCAATTACGTTAATATGTAACTGTTGAACACATATTATATTGATGTTAATTGCTGTTAATCACTGTTTTATTTATTGTCAAGTAATGCATGGCATTATATGAAACATGTTTATTGCAAATAGTATCATAAGTAAGTTTTGCAACATAAGTCACAACAATTAAATTTTTGTTTGAATCATATACAACAAAAGCTTGTATTATCATGCAAGAATTTATTACTCAGAAAAATGACACGTGTTGGTATTATTTCATCTCGATCTGTCTAGTCGCAGGAAGGGGTCGCTTTCTTATAAGAACAGAAGCGGAGGGAGATGATGGTGGAAAAACGGTAGGCGGGATATATTGATTGGAGGTAAATTATTTTAGGTATTTGGCGGGTAAGTAATGGTTTCCGTCGTTGGTAATCGTTGGCCTTCATCTCTTTTGTTCATACAATTTGGATGTTTCTCTATTTCTATGGCCTCTCTAATAGTAAGGGGTTGAATTGAGAAATTCTGTGTTGGACCTCATACACACCCTGATTTTCGTTGGGGGCTTTATCTTTTGCTGGCCTAAGTAAGTGGGAATTTTTTTTGTCTTCAGTGAAGATGTTTTTTTTTTGCCTGCGGGCCTGACTACTGATTTTGTCGGTGACACCTTTGATATAAATTATTCGATTTTCTGATTGAGGAAGTGGATTTAGAAGAAGAAGCAAGAGGGGGAACTAGATGTGGTTAGATGCTTCTTTTTATGTGATAGGTGGTCTTTAGTTCAGAAGAATTAAGGGCGATTTGTTTACTTCCAGAATTTGTATTTTGATGTTTCAATTGTTTGGTATGGCTACGTATCTTCAGTCAGTTCCCGAATAAATGTGAACACAAAAATTATTAAATGTTTATTTTTTCTTCTTCCTTATAAAAATATTTCCATGTCGTTTCTGTTTATCCATCTATGAATTTTTTTTCCGTATTTCAAGGAGTTAAAAATAAATATCCGAGGATTTATTTAAAATTGGAAAAAGTCTTTTAATGGTAAACAAGCAATTTGCATCAACAGATTAAATGTATCATAAAAATGTCTAACAATTAAAAGGCATCTCTATATTATTTGAAAAAATCTAAATGTATTATCTATAAACATTACAAAAGATTACTACTGTCATGCAGTATAATGAAAAATTTGGACAATAACTTTAGCCATAACAATTATGAGATCAATTTAAAAGTTCTTTTTAAGACGTGCCATGATTATACAGCAGAAACCACCATGTTCTCGTTTTGAATAGACGAATTTAAATAGGTGTAGTATTTCAACACGAATAATCATTTCTGTAAAATATATTAAAAGACGTTTGCGATATTTTTTGCTTTTTGATTAAAATTTTCTTGGATCTTATTTTTTGGTCCATTGTCACATTAGGAAATAAAAGTATTGATGGGAAAAATTAATCAGTAATGTATGAGAAGATGTGGCTTCAGTATGGCGGTGTTTACAACTCACAACAAGTCAACAATTTTTTTGACGAGTCGATTAACATACACGGTACATTTAAATGTTCATTAAAGTTAACTACATGTTCCGTTGAATAATGGTCAAAAATCCAAAAACAGCACGGCACAGTTACTGGAGGTATCAACTGTTGAAGAATGCGAAGAAGAAAAACTATTGCGCACCTATTATGTCACTGTCATGCATAAAAAAAAGTGCATTCCAAAATTTAGGGATATTTTATAAAGAAGTGGCAGACTTGAAGATCGATAAGATAGCGAGCTTCGCAGAATATTGTAAGTGTCTCAAAACGAGACAACGAGGAAATATATAATGGTTCAGAGCAAACTCAGGGTATTACAATGGGCATTAAGCCTCCAAGTGAACGGATGTAATTGCTTCCACGTCCTTATAACCTAACCTATCAGCTGTTGGCTTCAAACCAAATGCTTGTGTACTACTCACAAATATAACAAGGTCAAATAGAATCAAGTGGGCTATAAGCAAATTTCAAAAAACACAAATCCCCTGGGAGAGGATGGAATATAACCCATCCTACCCCTAAAGGGAAAATTTAATTCCATATCTATATACAATATTTAAGGCTTGCATAGCTACGCAATACATACGTACGGAGATCAATCAGTCTAGTGTCCTTCCTTCTTAAAACGTTGGAGAGACTAATAGACATATACTTTAGAGAAGAGGTTTTATTAACAAACCCCCTCAACGAGCGCCAATACGCGTATCAGCCAAGCACAACAGACTTGGCATTGTATGATCTCAACAGGTTACTAACAAAATATTTACGAGAACAAAAAGATAACCATGGCAATATTTGTAGACATAGAGTGCTTTCAACAATGCATCTAAAAAGTCAATTACTAAAGGTCTAGAAGGTTCTTGTGTGAATGGATAAACGTCAACTTGGAAAAAAGGGTAATCATATCATCCATTGGCAAGACCACAGTCAAAGCTAGATGGGTTGTCCGTGAGGAGCGGTGATATGACTCTTCTGTGGGTTAACCTATTAGACTAACCTATGACTGAAGAAGCTTAAATTAAAATACATGCATTGCTTAGAGTACGCCAACGATTATTGCAAAGGGCAAATTCGCAGGAACAGTCCCGGAGCACACACAAACTGCCCTAAACGTAATCAACAAGTGGTGCCAAGAGGAGGAGCTAACTATAAACCCTCTCAAAACCACGATAGTTGTGTTTACAAAGAAGAAAGTACTGAGAATATGGAAGTCGCCAGTTCTTAACAGGATAGAAATTCCAATTGCACAAGAGTCCAAACACTTGGTAGTCATATTTTACCACAATAAAGTACTTAATCTAGAGTGTATTTCACTCAAAGGGGGAGTTTTTGGATGCCATACCAGGAGTAAACAATGTAAATTAATGTTTAAAAAATTTGTCAATACAGCACTGTACAGGAGAGTAATTAAGGTAAGAGATTAAGGAAAATACCTTTGCTATATACCCCGACAGCCTAGCGGCTATAAAAGCAATCAGCTCCAATACATTCCAAACTCGTTTGGGACTGCTTGGGAATCCTACAAGAGATGGGCAGTCAAAATAACAGCCCTCCCAATATATGAAGGACCTGGAGTCTAGTAATAAGGACGGGTCTAGACAAGGAACTCTAGCACAGCATGAAGGCACACATAATAGAACTACAAAGATCGTAATGGAGAGGCACTTCGTAGATCATAAGCCCCATATTAATCTTAATGTGTATTGCTAATCTAGTCTGTTTAATTATCGAAAGTCAAACCTGAGTATTTGGTAGATTACCTAAAATAAAAGCAAAGGAAGTGATAAGCAATTGTCAACAGGTACTGATTTACCCATTGTTTTTTCGTGGAAATATATTTAAAGTCATAGAAAAGATTAAACAAAATACAACGAAACAACATGCCTATAAGTGTATTATGTAAAAATAAGAAGATAAAAAAAATTATAGCTATTAATATAACGAGATTATTCTGCGATTTATAATAGTCGAGGACATTGCTAGGTGACGAGGCGATAGCCGAGTCACCTAGCAATGTCCGAGACGGTGTTAAATCGCTAATAATCAAGTTATATTCAAAGCTTTATCGTATCATTGACAACGGCGATGCAACAAGGTTTTATGACATTTCATTTTGGCATTTCAATAAAATCATGCAAGATTTTGATATTCCTGACGATATATTAGCACGAAATCGAAAGGAGTGCTTGCTCGGTTATTAATCAGGCTTCAGAGAACATACCAATGATCCTGGACGCTAAAGGTAAAGGTGTATCCATCAAATTTGAAAACTGTCAAAATATTGTTTTACATGTTCATGAAAACTAGTTCTAATATTATTTGGTATCTAACGTATTATGCTTTCGTAACTAACGTATTAAATTATGGTAACTAACGTATTATGAGTAACTAAGGATTTATGTAGGTATTGGTACGTTTATGATGTTTATAATTATTAATAAAGATTGCATATAAAAATGTCTTAATTGTCAATGATACGATAAAAAAAATAACCACTAATTTCTCAAATTTGCAGATTTCCAGTACTTTCTATAACAGTTTTCAATACGTACACTAAACCGCGCATGGCGGTTCCTACTGTATATTACATTAAAATACTGTGACATCAGATAAACGTGAATATATGCTATAATTATTAATTCAAATCGCAGATATAAAGCGTAGTCGTGATTACGACAGCTTTTGTTTAACGATAAAAATATAACACAGTGCAGGAATAATTAACTGTAATAAAGGTGTTAATGACAAATATAAGCTGAAACATTGCATTCAACAACTTGAATAAATAAATCATATTCGCTAAATCTAAGAATATTTAATAAAATGACTGTTCGTCTAACACCCTGACTAATATCTGGTAGTAGTCTATGGATGAGCAAAAACAAATATTTTTTTTCTTCTGACCTAACCCGATTAAGGGCCGGTTCTACAATTTGAGTATAAACCTGGTATACGCTTTACGTAGGTTAACGGGTCACTATTTTGTTCTACAATAGAGGTATATCTGTATTCCAAATTAAACCAGAGTATAAGTTATCTGTTCCAGTTTAAGGGTATAACTTCATTTCTATTGGTTGGTTTCGCGTAAAAATGCCAAAAACCATTTCTGTCATGTCTCACGTCGTAAGATGAGGATATTGAAGAGATAAGACTATAACTATCCTAAAGTCTTTAAAGTTAGGTAAAGTATAGAATAAGTTGATTGAGGTTTCTAATTTGAAAAATTTGTTATCAGACAGTATTATTTCGAAGAATATGATGAACTATAATTTCTTATGTGCTTTTGGCTGCAGAAGCAGGCATGCTGTCTGCAGGCCTTATTCTTCTACAGTATTAGTATGTGTGTCGGTTTTTTGCATTCTGAAATAAATTTAATTATAATATGAAAGTTAAATACCTACTTCAAAAATTAATGTCTTCAACCTCTTCCATTAAGTTAAATAGCACATCAATTTCATTGATCTGAAAATTTTACTACCCTTTTTTCCATATTTTCGAAAATTGGATAAACTAAGAAAAATAAACTAATATTCTGAATTCAGAGAATTCTCTTCTACTCGCTAATTTATCAAAATAAACCAAGAAATTTGAGTTAGGTTAGTTAAAATGTCAGAATTTTCCAGTTTTCAAAGCGTCCAACGTCAAAACGTTGGTTCATCGGAACTACCAGCGATATAGGCATCGTTGTAGGAAGCTAGTTTAATTGAAGATCAAAGTTGATCGCAGATCATCATCAAATATTCCTTGTACTACGTTTGGTCTATGGATCATCTACAAATTAAAGTGATCGTCTGTTAGCGAGCAATAAAGCAGAGTTCAAGAATTTCAAGATTTTACAATTGAGGTTAGGAATAGAAACTGAAATTTATAATTTATTTGTCTAAAAATGAGTTTTGCTTGTGCTGTTGATATCAGATTGTATTGAATTATTAGCATGGATAATTATTTGGAAGAACTGACTGACGATGAAGATTTTTTACAACTGGTTCAAATAGAATTGAATCCGCGAGTACTTAGAGTATTTCTAAGTACATCCACATCTCTATAGGTACTATCCTTTGATTCAGCATTGAATGTGTCAGATATCTTCGCCCATGCTTTGTTTTTAATTTTATTGGTATCAGTATCACACTTCTTACTCTCTATTTCACTCGCCCTGTCTTTCACAAGTGCCATCAAAAGAGCCTCTTCGGTTGCCGTGAATTTGGTTGCTCGCTCAGTGCACTTTTTCTCCATTATTTTATTATATACCACAGAAAAACTTTTAGAATAACAACAAATGTAACAATAAAACAGTTAGGTTGTAAGCAATCACTTGATGTTCACATATTACATTTCTTCTTCTAAAATATGACATTGCTAGGAACCTTTGAACTACTCACAAGTTAATCAAGGATCAGTTAACTGAATAGTTCAATAAGGCTTTTAAATATGAACGTGGATCAATTTTGATCTGTAGATCACCTGAACTTTGGATCATCAGACTTTAGTACAACGAGGGCACGTTTTTGTTACATCATTGATTTACCATTGGTTGACTGACGTCAGTCTCCGCTGCACCACATGTTAGAGTCACCAGTGGCACATAAGAAAACGCAGTTGTTGTTTACATCATTCATCATTATATCTGACAACTGACAATCGATACCACTTGAAATTTCTTAAATTTCTGATGCTGTTAATAGTGCAGTCAATACTTTATTATCACATTCTAAAATGATTTCTATTTATTCGTCGATTTCTTTAATAATTCGCGATAACCGCTTCAAATATTTATTTTATGAGGTTAAGCTGTCATTTTGTAAACCACCAAATGTATCCACCACCTCGAAACAGCGGTGGAATAGTTTGCAATTTTGGTTGATGCAAGATTAATAAATGAACGCGTCATTTCTTCCATCTGAAATCCACCAATGGATATAAAAACGCAGTTGGTGTGAAATATCGAAGGAAAAACTATACTGACTTTTATACTGGAATTGTAGAATTGGCCCTAAATGCTGTTCATTAAATTTTGGATTTACAATAAAAATATCCTAATGACCGACATCGGCGTATCTTATTTTGACCGTTAATGTTAAGCGATACATCGTCTTACGGGAGCTACACGTATTAATGATACGTATTTGGTCAAAGCTTTGTCTACAGAAATAATCCTGACCTGAACATTTCACAATATAGTAAAATAAACTTTTGAATATTTTGATCAATGGTAAAAACGCCTTTAGATTCCTAAAAATAAATATAAAATGTATTCAAATAGAATACTTCCCTTGTAAAACTTGTAGATCATGGAATCAGCAGTCACACTGGGTGTGTCAAAATAGAATTGCAGAATTACAGCGCGAAAAAATGAAGGTCAAAATGTCAATTGGTATTTAAATTTTTTGGGTTGAAAACTTGTAAATCTCATGTATTTTATAAAATTTCAGCAGTTCAATATCGCTGTACCTCCCAGTTGTACAAAAAAAGGGTACAAGTATCCGAGACTATCCGAGTCACCCAGTTGTTCCGAAAGAATGAATTGTTATTTTAATATGAATGAACTGGATAAGTGAGGCTATACTAAGTTTATTTATTTTCCCCTCAACCCAACTGAGCCACCTTTTATTTGAACTCGGAAATGAGTTTTAAGTAAAGGTGGATTCGTGCAACATCAACTAAACTAAAGATTATTCAGCCGTTCATGTAACATAAATTAATAAACCAACCGGACATACGCACTCTTTTCAATCATTTGTCAAAACTTCTAATAGTAATCGGGCTGTCATATAACTAATAATAATAAATAATAATTATAAAAAATTTTAAACATGTAACACAAACTCATATAAACAATAACTATAGTAAATTTTATACCCATTTAGAATAAGACCATCCTTATTTATTATTAATAAATCGGTTGAAACAAAAAATTACCAACAAAAATGAACGTCGTAACTAATTTATTAGATGTCACGTTTTTGAAGTTACGTCAAATTTTGATTTCATGTTAATGTCAGATGGTTCAAGAAGCCGCATACGTTAAGTTACTAAAACGGCTGGTACCTCTAAATAGGTATTAATTTTACTATATATACAAATGTGGTGGCTGTTCGGCAAGTTCAGAACCAGTAGGTGATCTGTGGTCAGGACTTCACGCATGCGTTGTTTCGGATTCATGGAAATTGATTTCTTAGTTTCTTGCATGAATATCTACTTTACATTACATGGTTTTATGTTATTAAGTTTTAATTTTTGCTTGCATGAATCCATCTTATGCCTTAGTTTTATGCTACATTCTGTCGTCATCTTAATAATATCAAGTTTTTTTTAATGCAAACAGACTCTCATCAACAACTAAGAGTTATTAGCAGGAGGACTTACACAAATAGTATGTGTTATATTTAGATTAAACATATTTTCAAATTTTATTACACACATTTGATGTCTTTGAGATATTTAATTATCGCATTTTTTAGTGAGCGCATCCTTGAATACCGCACTTAAATGATTCAGTCTTCTATGTCTCGCATATTCGGGACATTCTAGGAAGAAGTGTTTTATGGCGAGAAGTATGACAATGTATGCATTTCGGTGCTGGTTCTTTGTTAATGAGATATTAGTACGCTAGGAATGTGAATATACGAGGTTATATCCGATTTGACAAATGATTTAAATTTATATCTTTGATTTATATTCAGATGTTTATATTGTTAATTGTTATTTTGTCCAATACCCAGATCATTTCATTCATTTCACACTTTCTATTAAAAATGCAAATCATTTTCATAGTCTAATGTATCTCAGTTTATCTTACTAATAGCCGTATGCTCCGTTTATAGTACTAAATCCGTTCAACTAAACTTGTTTAGATAGTTAACGCCCTTAATATTGCCTTGGTATACACCGAACGAAGTTTAGTTAAACCTGAGAGAAGTTAGACAACGTCGAAAAATGTAGGGAATTTTTTGGTGATAATACTCGACACTGTTTGAATTTTGAGTACTGACGTTTACAGTTACGTACGTGACAGTTGTTATTTGAATTTCCAATCACATGTGGTGTTAGGCGAATATGATGACGTTAACATCTCTTTCTAATACTTGTACCCTTTTTTAATACAGCTGAATTTAAATGTACACTGAATTTAAACCTTATTTAGTTTTTTTTGATCTTATTAGGAGCAATTCTGTAAGCAACTGTTAAATTTTAAAGCATTGTTAAAAATTGGACAATCTGCTAACTCCATTTTATTATCCTGTATGCATGATAAGCTTTAAAATATCAACGGAAAACTCTTAATTTGTAACGATACTTGTTAAAATGTAAACCCTTTTCTTGATTATGTATGGATTAAAACATTTCTAAATAGCGGAAGCTTCGTCAAATATAACTGCGTGCCGTTAATTTTTAACCACTTCTTATAGAATTGACTAGTGATGTAACGGAGGTAAGATTTTGCCGAAGGCCGAAGTCAGTAACTTCGGCAATATTTAGCCGGAGTTACTGCCGGAGGTCAGCCGGAGGTTGTCAATTGTCAAAAAATCACAAAACATGCGCAAAACAAACTTGCATCTTGCATCCCTGTGAATAACATAACCTTAAAAGTTCAAATTAATATTGTTTGTTTGAAACTTCGGTGTTGTTAGCTTATTATATTAGTACATTTTTTACATAAAAAAACTATAACATAACAATACTAAAAATTAGTAAAAATAGTGATTAAAAATGTTGAAACGCTCGAAACAAAAACATAGTGTGATCTTGGAAACATTTCAAAATCAGTGAAAGTGATAAAACTAAAGCAGAGTGCAATTATTGCAAAAAGTTAATTTCAAGAGGTGGTAGTGGCAAAGCAGCTTCTACTACACCTCTTTTTGGACATTTAAAAAGCATTCATCAAGAGGAATTTAATAATCTAACTTATCTAACTGAAGAAAAAGACAAAGTTAAAGAAACTGAAAACAATGAACAAAAAGGAAGCAAAATTCAATTATCATTAGAAAAAGTAATAGATAAAAAAAAATATGGGACATTATGGACAGTCGTGCAGTTAAAGTTCATTATAAAATAGCTGAAATGATATGTTTAGATAATCAACCCTACTCAATTGTTACTAATGAGGGTTTTACAAGACTAATGTCTCATGCTTTACCACAGTATAACCTTCCTTCAAGAATTTATTTTTCCAACAACATAATTCCCGATATTTATGGCCGCTTGAGAAATAAAATAAGTGTACTGTTAGAAAAAGCTGAGCACATTTCATTAACCTCGGATATTTGGACTTGCCAAGAAAACAATGAAAGCTTTATAAGTTTGACTGGTCACTGGATAGATCCAATTTCCTTCATAAAATACAATGCTGTTTTGAATTGCGAACATTTTTCTGGATCCCACACAGGTGTAAATATTTGTGCCAAATTTGAAAATTTGCTAGGATCATGGAATTTAACAAAGTCTCAGATACATCTTATAATTAGAGATGGGGGATCCAATATGGTTAAAGGTTGCAATGAATTAGGAGTTGAAAATTTTTCATGTTTTATACATTCCTTACAATTAGTGGTTATATCATCCTTAAAATCGCAAAGAGCAGTCATTGACACGTTGGCAGTGGCTAGAAAAATTGTGGGTCATTTTTGTCATTCGTCTTTAGCCTGTGACAAACTTAAACAAATTCAAAATGACCTTAACCTACCAAATAAAAAATTAATTCAAGACGTCCAAACCAGATGGAATTCATCATTCTATATGCTAGAGCGCCTTTATGAACAAAAAAGATGCTTATCAATTTATGCTAATGAAAATAACATTGGTAATTTGACCAAAACACAATGGGATTTAATTGGTTCTCTGCTAACTTTGTTAGCACCATTCGAGGAACTTACAAGACAGCTTAGCAGTACAGACTCATATTTATCTGATGTGATTCCTTCTATTGTAATGCTCAATAAATATTTATCAAAAGTTCACCCATTTGGTCTGGGCACTTTACTACAAACTTCAGTGGAAGAAATTCACAAAAGGTTTGGAGAATACGAGAAAAACGAAAACTGTTCGTTGGCAACAATTTTAGATCCGCGCTACAAAGTGGCCTTTTTTTCTACTGCAGATAGTGCTGATGATGAAAGAGGTGAAAATGTTAAACGGTTGTTATTAGTGGAGGCACTTAAACTTCAACAAGATGAAATATCTAATAATGATGGATATTCAAGTGAATCTTCCAGTAACAGCCTCAGCATTGGGGATTCTCCCCCTTCTTCAAAGCGGAAACGTGATTCAATTTTTGACTGTTACAAAGAAATTGCCCAATCTGCATCGAATATCAAAATCAAAACCAATATAAGCGCAGCCACACCTAGGTTAAAGAAAAACAAGGATCTGTCAAAGCAAATTTCTGCCTATCTATTACTCCCACTCAATGATAGACAATCGAATCCCATTTCATTTTGGAAAGATAACCAACATGCTTTTCCTGATTTGGTGAAATTGGCAATACAATATTTATCCTCTCCACCTAGCAGTATTTACTCAGAACGAAGTTTTTCGAAAGCGGGAAACATATATGAAGATAAACGTAATAGACTTACTCCACGAAATGCTGAGAAATTATTGTTTATTCACCATAATCTTCCCCGTCTAAATTTTGAGTACTAGAGATTAGAGAATATACCTATTTTAGTTTTGTCATTTTTTGAATCAGATTTAAAATAAAACGTTTTTTTTACATTTTTTCTTATTTTTTATTCAAGTTTAAAAAATAATTCCTCCGGCCTATCTCCGGTGCCAATAATGCCGAAGTCGGGAACTCCGGCTTCAGGCCGGAGTCAGTAGGTGAGCCGGACCTCCGTTACATCACTAGAATTGACCCTATAGTATATTAATATGATCGAGTAAATAATAGGATTCTCCTAGACTTTACAATATCTCTTACATAAGTTATACTTTATTGATTGATAGTATGTACCACTTTCAACTTATGATATATTTATATCTTATAAAGCTAATCATTACTGTTCTGTAATGAGTGTAAATTGAATTATTAACCGGTCATTTACTGGTTCAAGCACGGTGTTAATGGTTTCGTGTCTTAGATTGGTTTCGTGTCTTAGATTTGAATTTGGAATAGGTTGTACAACGTCGGCTGTTTTTAAATTCGGTAAATGGTAGTGGAAGTTGAGCATATTTTGGTCATGACTTAATTTTGTTCTTTTTTGTTTTCTAAGCATTCGACTATTTTATCAAGACTATTATGGTATTACATGGAAGAACTGAAGCTGTTAGCCGAACGGAATAACGTGTATCTGTCCTGGATATCATGTCCCCAGGGTATCGGCAATGGAAAAGCTAACGAATTTGGAAAAAGAAGGTCAGACGACACATAGCCTGAACAAGGACATATTCTTGGTATTCCAAAAACCGTAGTACGAAGGTCTGAAAAGAACTGAGCAACACAAACATTACTGGGTAAGTACCCCAAAAGAAATGCATGGGGAAACCTTAAATAAAAAGAAACCATGCCTGAAACGTAGAGCTGGACTGTTCATACTGAGCAGGAATCAGCTGATAATTATTACAGGGTTCATGATTGGTCATGCACCAGTAAAGGAATTCCTGAACAAGTTGAAGATGTACAACAGAGATCTTACATGCGGATTATGCGATAAGGAAAGGAAGGCAGTTGAACAGATACTGTATATATCCTAGTGACTGGATAATAAAAGACGGACACTATTTGGTGATCCGCAAGGTGACGCTGAAATATATAGCAAACAGATAAGAACTTGTACAACGTCGTACAGGGATCAAAGGTGCTATGAAAAAAGAAAGAGTAAAAATACAATAGGCCATTCGTAGTGTTTGTCGGGCTCGTGGAAAAAAGACTATTGTATGATATATCACATGGTTCTGTTATAAGCAACAGTTTAAGGTTCAAACCACATAGCCACAGGAAAATTCAGTTCAGTTTGTGATGTGTTATATTTCTGGAGGCCTGTACGATGTTCTAGATCATTTCCTAAGTAGTGGCTTTGGAATATAGTTACATTTTTAGCCATACTATAAATTATATTCAAGATTGCTGGAATTTTGTTGTTTTTGTTGAAAATAAAAAAATGTTGTATTTGATAAATGTCATAAAAATCGAACGCTAATTTTAAAACTAATATTGTTTGCATCTTTAATTTTATTTATTCAGATTTCTGTATTGAGTTCCTTCTGTCTAATAAGATATTAATAACCCAGTTTTTATTATGAACAGAATGATTACCATGTTGTTAGTTCAGTAGAAGTGGATTTTGCAAAGTTTACGTGCAGTCGATCCGTATTATTTTGAAAAATTATCCAGGATAAAAATTCAAAATAAAGATTTAGTGTTTATTAAAGTGAACTTTCATGTTATATTTTGTATTTATCATGGACTGATTCTAATGAGTGAGGGGTTAAAACGATCATAAGCTAAAGGTTGTCCTATATCACTCTCAGATACTGATCAGTCAATCAAACGACGATCATTACAAATATTAAAGTTCTAAAACAGCTCAATTGCATACTAACGATTTAATGTGGTCTAATTTTTCTAGTTTGCTAATATTTGGATTTGTATATAATTTTGGTAGAGGAGTTTTAAGTTCTGTAGTTTTCAAATGATCAATAACATCTTCAGATTTACAAATCTGTTCTAATAAAGTTAGTATATTTTCTATGGTGCACGCGTCCATTTTATCACCATATTTCGTTAAAACAAAATTTAAGTTTTTGCCGATATCAGCGTTTATCAAAATTTTATTAAGTGTAACTATATCGCTTTCTTTTTCATTATTTGTATACGAATTTTTACAAGAGCAACCAACGTAAAGTAAACTTAAAGCGTAAAACGCTTCATTTTGCATCACTGCATGGTTGGATGAAATCATCTCTACAATACATTTAATACTATCCGGTGTTTCAAGCAACAATGTAAAAGGTTTAAAAGAGTGGCACTGCTTTATCAACCAGGATAAGAGTCTCGGCACCTCTCCTCTAATGCCCAGATGGTCCGAATTGTAGCACCAATACACCAATCTTTCAACCAGGTCTTTTCTTGATATAAGATCTAAAGCTGTAGATTCTGAAAACATTTACAAAATAGATGTTGTTAATAAACGTTAAAAGGGTAGGTTTTTACTTCTACATCTTCATCACTCATTAAGTATTGCTTAAACTAAATATCAAGTTCCCGATTGGGGCCACTTAAGTTCAAGATAGTTCAAGATCGCGGTTGACAGTTCATTTAATCTGAAAAACTATTCTTTGCTTTGCATTGTGCTTTTGTGTTGCATTTACTTGAAGGTGTGATGTACTTAACAAAATGGTGCTGGCAATTAACGACATTTTCAAAGTTGATTTAGATATCCTAGAAATAATAGACATCGGATTCTCGAGAATGTTTTAAGTCGCAACTATTGTAAGTGTAAGGGATTTCTATTAGTGAAATCGGTATGAGACTTTTATTATACGAATTTGACATCGAATGGGTCGAGCTAGAAGGAATTGATTTTCCGAAAACGAAATGTGATATTCTAACCACACTCTCACCATAGATTATGAATGTTTATTTATTTTATTTTGCTTGCTTTTTTTGTACTCAAGAACATCCCTCTACATTGAGTACAATGGGCAATCAAGCAGGAAAATTGGGAGAAGCAGTCCTACCTAATTTGGTCTCAGGTCTGGAGAGGAGTCTGAATCAAAAAGAAATAGTCCTTGCAGCATTTTAACACTTTGAAGATCAATAAACAAATACCATGTGTAGATGGATTAGATCCATGCTTGAAATCCAATACATAAACAATACTAATATGTATTACTAAGTTTGTAACATGGCGTTCTGCTTGTTAGGTTTTTCGCTTTAAGACTATTTTATTTTGTTAATTTTTGTGGCCAATTTGTCACTTTGTCCTAAATTTCTACCAAATTTCTGAATATGCCGTTTCCTTGGCGCACAAGCTACTCCAAAACAAAACATTAAAGCTGGATTTATAAACTTGTTCGTTATTCGTTGTTCGTGATTCCCGCTGATCCAAAATGAAACATTGATATCACATACATGCGTTTATAAACCGTTGTTGTCGTTTCCAAGTAGTTCGTCGTTGCTCTCAAATAACCAAATTTTGTTATTGGTGATTCGCAGCTCCACCAATGAAAACTTAAGTTAGTGGCATGTGCCTTGATATCTGCCAATCGTGTCAAACTCCACTTATTTTGATAATAAATTTGATGTTGAAGAACTCATTACTATCTTACTTTCTTGATATATTGATACAAAAACGAGAAACAATAACAAAACATTAATAATCTCTCACGTCAATTTTTCTATCGTATGACATGCGCCATCTTTGCGACCAATCAAATTTCAACATCGCCAACAACGAAAAACCAATATATATTAGTTGACAGGAATAACAGAGATTATGAATCCAGCTTCATTCTTATCAATTTACCCCTTCCATTTTTGTCTTTAGATATTCGAAATATCAAATTGTCGTTTGGAATTCTTTCTTTCCTCTTACTGCCAATAAGATCGTTTAATCGGTGCAGAATTCCACTCCCTGAGGTGGGGTGCTCTAGCCCGGTGCTTTATAGGTTACAAATTGGCGCCCAACGTGGGGATTTATAGGTTACAAGTATAATAAAATATCCTAATCACTACTTTATTATAGTTACCATTTGTCTTTATGCTAAATAAAAAATTAATTAAGACATGAAAGTATAATACTAACCTTGGCCGTCTATAACTATTCTTAAAGTTCCTAGCAGTTTAAATACCACCAAAAATTGGTCAATTTTGATCATAGGATAAATAACTTCAAGTAGTCCCTCTTCTAAAATTTTGGCTTTATTTTTTTGAGGAATTACAAGGTTCTTTAAAGTGCTGAGTAGAGCATGTTGTATTTTAACATCTTCTAAATTCGTACTGGTATTGTACTTCTTCAGAATATCTACAAAAACATAAATATACATGAACATGATGTACAGTTGTATTTGAAGAAAAAGGGTAAAGACTGTTCATACCTATAGTGAAGCGACAATTACACCATTGCTAAGAAATACCCCTACAAGGTGTGAATTTGAAATATGACCGAACAGGACCATATGCAATTACAAAATATATTATTAATACAAATTATTACTTTTGTTCAATAATTAATACAGGGTGATTCATTGGGAAAGTGACATACGTTAACTGCAGATACGGGACACCTAGGCGATCTCAAAAACCCCATACTTGATGGGTATTACTATTTTAATAACCAAGATACAGGATGTTTGATCTATTTTGCCAAATTCTTTATTGGTCCGTAACTTTCTTACCACATTCAATTAATTGAGAATAACTAATAAAACTCTCAAGAATTAACGAAAAACTAAAGCAATTGTTCAAAATGCACACCATCTTGTTGAAGGCAGATTGTTGCTCTTCTTGTAATATGCCTGACTGACTTCCTAATCTCGTCTGGATTATTTTTCATTTGATGAAAGCTTCTTCAATCCGTTCAAGAAGTTTTTCTCTGCTGTTTATTTCCTCATCGTAAACTTTTGATTTTAAAAATCCCCAAACATAATAATCGACGGGATTAAATTCACATTACCTTGAAGGCCAGTCATAAGGACCACCTCTACTAATCCATCTATTGGGGAAATGGTCAGATAAAAAATTTCTCACTATAAGTCTGTAATGTGGCGGAGCACCATCACATTGAAAATAAATTCCACCTGTATCGATATTTTCATCGTCTAACAATACTGGCAAGATATTTTCCAGAAAATCCAAATATCCTTCACCAGTTAGCCTATGAGGTAAAATATGTGGTCCTACTAATCTGTTATCAAATATGCCACGCCACACATTAACAGAAAATTTATGCTGTGAGTGAGCCTGTCTTGTGGTAAATGGGTTTTGTTCTGCCCATATGTGTGAATTCCTGAGATTGTATACCCCATCTCTCGTGAATTGGGCTTCATCAGTACATAAACATCTACACACAATCCGTGGATTTCGGATGATCCACCTACTAAAATTAATTCTGGGTATTTCATCTCCTGCTTCTAACCTTTGTACTTTCTGTACATGGTAAGGATGCAGGCGATTCTTCGCCATTCAGTACTTTGGGGAACATGCAAAACATGACTAATTCGTCGTGTACTTTTGGATTATTATCAATTAAATTGAGAATATCGTTTTCAAGTTAACGTATTGTCTTTCATTGCGTTCATTCAGTGAAACTGTTGGAAATCGACCGTGATGTCTAACATAATCATAAATTTTTCCAAATGTTGTATGATTTGGTGTTCTTCGTTGAGGAAATCGCCGTTCATACTCTCTTCTAGCTGCTCTGCCATTACCATCACAAAAGCCATACATATAAATCATATCCCCATATTCCTTGTTACTAAATTTAGGAGGCATTTTAACTATGAATTCAGAAGTACGAAAACAGAATGAAATGGGTTAATGCAGACGAAAATTAAGAAACAATAATTATTTTTGACAGTAATCAACTAAAACAAATGCCAATTATATAGGTACAACAAAGAGGCGCTCTGTCATTATCATAGTTATATTACATTATAATGTATCTAATCGCGTGTAGGAATTGGAAAATGCTTATTAAAATGTTAACCAATTATTTATCACAATAAAAAAATTTTGTTTACAGTTTGTTCCGTCAAAATTCACACCATTTAACAAATTCCAACCCAGAATTTTACAACAAATAACATTTCACCGGAAAAGCAAAGAATATCAATGAAATGATTTTTTCGTGCTCTTGCAAATACGGAATTCGTTTTAGAAGACTTGATGTGTTGTTTTTTGGCCGGAATATTTTGTTGAATTCTTAATTGTTGAAATATTATCATTTTCTAGGTTTTTCCTTCTAGTTTACTAGTTGTTATGTACTTGTTTATAATATACAAATTGATACTTGTCATATATAATTTTAATAGTTGTCATTATTATAATTTTTCTTTAAACATAAAAGTCTTTTAATAGAGTATTTCTGTGTTATTGGGTTTGCTTCAACAGGTTATGGGCCCAGGAACGCAATAAATAAATATACCCCAATTTTTGTCATCACCGATTTAGTTGACAAAATGGATTATACAAAAGTACAAATTGGACTTTTAGAAGGTAAATCAAATTGGTCTACGTGGAAATTTAAAATTTGCATATTACTAAGAGGTATTATTGGAGCTCTAGAAATTGTAGAAGGTACACTAAAAGAACCTACAACTTTAGCAGAAAATGCTACGGAGGCAGAAGGTATCAAGTACAAAAAAGAGTTGAAAGAGTACAGAAAAGTAGAAAGCAGTGCAATGATTATCCTAACAACCAATATGACCGAAGATACTTTAAAGAAAATTATGAGATTTTCAACAGCAAAAGAAATATGGCAAGAATTAAATAGACTATTTGATGGTGCAACAGAAGAAAAAGTTTATGATCTCTGTTTAGAATTCTTTAGCTTTGAAAAAGAACCAAATGACGATGTAGCTACACATATGTCTAAGCTTAAAAATCTTTGGAATGAAATGAAATTAGCAGTTCAAAAAGAAAATGCAATTGAACTACCAGAAGTGTTGCTAATTTGTAAAATTTTAGGAACATTACCAGACAATTATTTCTCATTTAGATCTAGTTGGATGTTAATATCCAAAAATAATAGAACAATAGACAACCTTACAAATCAATTGTGTGTTTATGAGAAAGCCTTGAATGAAAAAGATAAAAATAAGGCGAATCAAGAAGTTCTTTTTACTGGTACGTCTTCATATCCAAATAAAAATAAGTTCAAGAATTGGTATTGCAAATATTGTAAAGAAAAAGGTCATAAAGTTAAAATGTGTCCCAAATGGCGTGCTGATGGCAAACCCCCTAAGCCAAGTACTACAAATTCAAAAGCTAACGTCATTCTAGTCTGTTCAAATGAATGTTTTAATTCAGAAGAAGTGGTTCGTAACTGGTATGTAGATAATGGTGCTACAAATCACATTACATTTTGTCCAGAATTATTTGATACTTATGAACCTTTCACAACAGCTCATCAAGTGATAACTGCAAGTGGTGAATCAATTGAAGCCCTAGGAAGAGGAACAATAATTTTTGAAACATTGGTCAATAAAAAAAAACACACTAATTCTTAGTGATGTTTGGCTTGTACCAAAAATCAAGAAAAATTTGTTTTCCGTTCTCGCTGCTCAAGATTAAAAACCAAATAGTCAATTTATCTCCAGAGCCACAAAATGTTTTCTAAAAATTGATAATATAGTTGTTCTTGAAGGTTACAGAAGCCAAAATTCCGGATTATTTAAACTAAATATAAACACTATTACGAAATTACCTGAATTGAATAACATATCAAATCAATCACAACTACAGTTATTTCACGAAAGACTAGGTCATCAAAACAAAAGACATGTGAAAAACTTAATAGAAAGAGAATTTGGAATCAAAGTATATCTCGATAGCGAAATATGTGAAGGATGTGTATTTGGAAAAGCCAATCGAAGAAAATTTGGTACAAGAGAACATGCAACTCTACCTGGAGAACGTATTCATACGGATGTATGTGGTCCATTTTTAAATCCTATGTCAGGGTTTAGATACTACGTTTTATTTAAAGACGATTTTACTTGTTTTCGTGAAGTATTTTTTATCAAACATAAGTCAGAAGTTTCTTCTAAGCTGCAAGAAATGTTGCTTCAGGTCATACAGTGCAAGAACTGCTTTGTGACAATGGAGGAGAGTTTGATAATAAAGAAGTTAAAGAGATTTTAGCTAAGTATGGAGTAAAACAACGCTTTACTATGCCGTATACACCGCAACAAAATGGTTCTTCAGAAAGAGAAAATAGAACGCTGGTAGAAACAGCTAGAGCTCTTATGCACTCCCATGAAGAAATTCCTCAAGGATTGTGGGCTGAGATGATAAATACAGCTAAATATATTCTCAATCTCAGTGGTTCTTCTAGAATAGAAGGAAAATCACCAATACAATTATGGACTGGGAAGAAACCAAGCATTAAGCATCTTAGAATTATTGGAACTACATGCTATGCTCATATACCTAAACAACAAAGAAAGAAAATGGATAAAAAGGCCATGGAAGGTATTTTAATTGGCTATGATGGTGTAGATGGGTATCGCATATGGTGTAGAGAAAATAATAAATTAATCAGGTCACGTGATGTAACTTTCCAAGAGAACATTCTCCAAATTAAAAGTGATTTCAAATTAGAATTTGTTCGACAGAAAAATGAAGAAAATCGAGATGTTAAGGATAATGATATTCAAACAGAAGAAATCTTGAAGAAAACGGAATTTATAAGTCAAGACGAAGATAATGATGATGGTGAAATAGAAAATTCAGAACCGCAAATAGATGAAACAAGAAATCTACGAAATAGAGCATTAATAAAACCTCCACAACGTTTTGATGACTTTGTAATGACTTCTTTAGCAAATATAACTGAACCTTCAGAACCATCTTCATACAGAGAAGCTATAAACAGCTCTGAGAAGGAAGAATGGCAAAAGGCAATGCAGATAGAGATGGAATCTTTACAAGAAAACCAAACGTGGACTTTGGAAGAACTCCCGGAAGGAATTAAAACACTTCCATGTAAATGGGTTTATAAAGTAAAGACGAATCCCGACGGCTCCATTGATAAGTATAAAGCTCGACTAGTCATAAAAGGTTTTGCTCAAAAAGAAGGCGTAGATTATGATCAAACATTTAGTCCAGTTGCGAGATCTAGCACTATAAGACTTTTACTTAGTGTTGCAGCAAATGAAAAGTTGAAACTCACTCAGTTTGATGTATCAACTGCTTTTCTTTATGGAGAGCTAGATGAAACAATATACATGCGTCAACCTGAAGGATTCAATGATAACTCTCAAAAGGTTTGCAGATTACACAAGAGCCTATATGGGTTAAAACAGGCGCCTAGGTGCTGGAATCAACGTTTTGTTAAATTTCTAAAGGAATATGGATTTATAATGAGCGAAGCTGATCCTTGTCTTTTTATAAAGATACATGGAAAAATCAAACTTTTACTTGCTCTTTATGTAGATGATGGCCTGTTAGCTTCTAATCATCCTGAGCATACTGCAGATTTTGTTGAAAAACTGAAATCTGAATTCAAAATTACCCTCAAGCCTGCTTTATATTTTCTAGGTATAGAGATATCTACCAAAGACAATGGTTCAATAAAAATACACCAAAAGTCCTATACTAAGAAAATTTTAGAAAAGTTTGGCATGGAAAATTGCAGACCAGTTTCAACACCTATTATTAAGGACTATTCTCAATCAGGGAAAGATCAAGATGAATCTCTAAATTTTCCTTATAGAGAAGCTGTTGGTTCATTAATGTACCTTATGGTATCTACGAGACCAGATATATCTTATGCACTAGGAGTTGTTTCTAGATCGTTGGAACATCCCAGTAAAGAAGATGTTATTAAGGTGAAACGTATATTTAGATACCTTCAAGGAACATTGGATTATGGAATCACTTATAAACCACACCATCTGCAAGGAATCATAAGAATATACAGTGATGCTGATCATGGTGGTGATACACTCACTGGTAGATCAACATCAGGAATTGTTTGTATTTATGCTGCAGGTGCGGTATCATGGTTAAGCCAAAAACAAACTTCAGTAGCAATTTCCACAACCGAATCAGAAATAGTTGTTGCAAGTGAGGCTGCTCGCGAAATAGTTTGGATTAAACGTCTGTTGACAGAAATAACTAACTTATCAGCTGTACCAGAACTTCATATTGACAATGAACCAGCATTGAGGTTAGCTCAAAATCCCGAATTCCATAGACGTACCAAACATATTCGAACAAGGCACTTTTTTGTACGGGAATTGGTATCAGCAGGAGAAATTGTCGTTAAGAAAGTACATACTGAGCATCAGTTGGCTGATATGATGACCAAAGCTCTTCCAAAACCTAGATTAGTACAGCTTTGTACAAATATAGGATTAAACTAACTTAGTGAAGAGAAAAACCACTTAATGAGGGAAAGTGTTGAAATATTATCATTTTCTAGGTGTTTCCTTCTAGTTTAGTAGTTGTTATGTACTTGTTTATAATATACAAATTGATACTTGTCATATATAATTTTAATAGTTGTCATTATTATAATTTTTCTTTAAACATAAAAGTCTTTTAATAGAGTATTTCTGTGTTTTTGGGTTTGCTTCAACATTAATCACAACCTGGATTTTTCATATTGAAAATACATTGATCGATTGGAAATTGGCAAATATAAGAAAAGATAAACATACCTAAATTTTAAAACTTTGCTACTTTATCACATTAAAAATATAAATTTTGCATTGTAGGCCTTAAAAATTTACAACACAATTTGAACTCAAAATTTTGCCGAAAAAGCCAAGTAAATTACTGTATTCATTTTTTTCTGTTCTTTCCAAATACGGTATTCATTTAAAAAAAATCTGATATCAAGTTAACTGCCGTAGCAAATTTTTTGTTTAGGTCTGACAGTCCAAGAGGGTTTTTAGACTTGGTATTATGCGGCAATTAACTTCGTACCTTCAAATTATGATTAGTGACATATATTTAACAAAAAATGACATTCTTTGATTGTCTGTCCCATGTGCCCGACGCGGCGTAGTAGTACTCACTTCTTCACTACGCCGCCGGTCCCCCCCCCTATTGTATTTATGCCGACGCACGCTATTCAACCTGTCGATTCAAGTTAGTTTATTAGTGATTATTAGGTAGTTACGTTATAGTATAGAATGTCTTTTCGCAAAAATCAACCATTATCAGAAAAAGAACTTGAAGGACTAATAAATATGTCGGATGAAGATGAGTTTCACGAATTTAGTGACTACGATGATGATTCAGTAGCAGATAGAAATTTTGAATTGGATTCTGATGTCTTAGATGACGTTTTTATTATTTGCAAACGACATGTTACAATTTTTGTAATTTTTGAAATAAAAATTTTGTCTTGAATTTTTCTCCATTACAACTCTAATGTAACTTTATTCTCATAATTACATGGTGCATTATATATTCATTTAAAAAACGATCTCCAATGCCGGTCCCATAGGACCGACTTGGCGTGGTGGAAAATATTTTTGCCGGTCCTATAGGCCCGCCATGGCAGTTAACTTGGTATAAAGGGTGTTGTTTTGGGGTCGGAATATTTTATTACTTTTTTTTAAATCCGGAATTGGATTTTTCTTATTTTAAATAGATTGATCGATTGGAGACCTTAAAGTAAATACGTGTGCCAAATTTCAAGAAAATATACAATGTGGTAAGAAAGTTACGGACCAATAAAGAATTTGGCAAAATAGATCAAACATCCTGTATCTTGGTTATTGAAATAGTAATACCCATCAAGTATGGGGTTTTTGAGATCGGTGTCCCGTATCTGCAGTTAACGTATGTCACTTTCCAAATGAATCACCCTGTATATCAATATCACTACCGCTATCATCATCTGGACTACTTAGTTCTATATTATTATGTATAATATGGATATATAATAAGGTGATTTTTTTGATGGCTCATTAGAAATTATGGCAAAACTCGTTTTTACTTATAATATTTAGGGAGCTGAATAATCCCACCTCTACTTATAGTTACAGCTTTGCGACATTTGACTGCCAAATATTTTTTGAACGGTTTCCTGTACAGTGCGACACATTTAAACTGTGTTTTATTTAAATTACCGAACGAAATAGTTGCCATTGTAATGATAAAAAAAATCTTTTTTGGATGTTTCTCTGGAAATTCTGAATAACCCGAAAATTGTTTGATGGATAATCTTCATAATAGGTGAGTACTATCGATTTTTTTGCAAAATCAGTCTAAAACTTATGGTTCCGAGTAATATTTCCAGTTTTAATAAAATAAAGATTTTGTGAAGTTATTTTATTCCAAAAAATAAGCTTGCACCATTTTATAATAACCTAAAATATTATAGGTTATATTCTAATAATTCAAATTTGTTTTAATCCTCTTTTGAATGCCCAAAAAGTAAAAAAATGAAAATCTGTTATAAGTGATCTTTGGAGGAAAGAAGCAAGCGGATAGTCTCGCCAAGAAAGGAGTCTCAATCTTTCTGAACCTAGCTGTGAATTAACAAAAAGTCTCGTAATATGGGAAATAAAGGATTGCAGTTTGCTTCTTCTGGATTGAGATAAACAACAAAATTCAATTACTGGTGAGTCAAAATACGAATTTGGAAACCACCAAATATTTGAATTTTATTTTCTTTCACAATAAGTAATGAAATATATTATCTCAATAACATCATACTTATAAGTTTTTGGGAGATTCCATCATTCACCATTTCAATGCAATGTGTATCTTTTCTGGCAAAATTTCCAATAGCTAAGATGCCAGTACTTAGCAGATCATTATCTTCACTATCTAACCAGGTAATCATGTTTTTGTATACTTTTCCTTGGCCATTGTTGTATAAAAGGTTCATACAATCATCTGTAAATTAAAAAACAATTTTATTGAATTACAATACAAATTACTGTTTCTATAAACAAGTTTAACATGAATCTTAGGTAGTGATTTATAATATTAAAAATTATTATATATTACTATGGTTTTTAAGATGGATGAATTTGCGACTTCTCTAAAAGCTGGATTTTAGGTTCTGTTTCTTTTTAAAATATAAGCATTGAGATTTCTGGAACCGCTGAATAAGTACATGGATATATCAACGAATATACACGCTTATAAGAAGGGCAGGTCTTATGGGAGGTCACCGGATGGCGCCACCGTCGCTGACTAACAAACTCAAAATCCGAGTTGAGGGTTTGTTCGCTCGCCGATCCCACGTGCTCCGCCCCAATTTTTCAGCCACGCGCTTTCTCCCGACTACAAAACGTCTTTCTCGTCCATCTGAGCGCCATCCCACGGTCAGTTCGAAACCTCTCGATCTTACACATTGGCGTCTATATTCGTTGGCGGATATTTACCAAATTAGGAATTTTAACATTGTTTTTAATGATGAATTTTTATAGGCTGATTCGTACAAAGCAAATTCGAAAATTAGAAACATTCCTTAATTTATGAGTGAAAAATGTTTGTATTGTATTGTAAAAACGATCATCTCCAGACTCGTCAACTGAACGTTGATGTTATAAACTGGATGACAGACCTGTCCCTTCACGATGCGTTTTCAATCATGTGGCTTTGTTCAATTTTTATTACTTTTTCAAAACATTTGTATACTATGATTACACAAAAAATTATAAAAAAATGGACTAATCTCCAGTTTAGGACCCAAATAATCTTTGTTTAAGCTATATAAAAAGTCGATATTTATTTTGTGATCTTTATATCAAAATATATAAGGTTGTACACCTGTACACCAAATAATTTCAAACGTCTACTTCTTGTGATTTATGCTCAGATAAGCTTTGAATTGGGCTTAATAAGATGGCATGACAGAAAGTTGAATAAATCAACAACCAATCATTTTGTTGTTGAACAAAGCCAAAATAGCTCTAATGGTGTGCAGGAACCTGACAGGGAAAAATTGGGATCCTGTGCTTCTTATTTATTTATTACAATTATAATCTATTACAAAATTATTATAAGACCTAAGTGTTAAAATAGTAGAATTATAATTCAGTGAGCAGTATTACGGGCAAATCATGTAATAGAAAATGTATTTTGTTTCCATTCAAAATTATTCTGCACAGAGGAGAATGTTTGCCGAAATTGCATTGCCAAATTTTGAGAGATTCTAGTAAATATAGAAGGAACATAAAAATCAATTAGATACAGCAAACCACTACAATTTATCATAGAACTGAATGTAAAAACACTGGAATAGAAGGAAATTAAATTGCAGATGAACAAGCACAGAGAGGGTATAAAACGTCCATTCACATACTTGTGGAATGCATAGCAATACAGAATCCTACTACTGGATAAAAGAGGGACACTTACCTAATCTGATGCCTGCAGATATCCTAAAATTCCTTAAGGAAATAGGTCTAAAGAAACTACTATTCTCTGAGACTTTCCTCAGTAGAAGGGAGGTACAATAGATCTTTTAGGTCTCAATGAATGTTCCCCAGTATACATACATACATTTTATAACAAAACATCTAATGTGGCCTACAACCGATTTCACCGTAAATTGTATAGAATACTTTACCTCCATATAGGATCATCACAATAAAATCACAAGCCATTTTTAAGATACTCCTACTGTCTTCATCATTCACTTGATGTCTGTATTCTTCAATAAGTTCAAACAACAATTCACAAACGCCTTCTTTCGCAAGGAGAATTTTTATTTCGTCTACAGTAAAAAATAAAATTATTTACAATATATTTTATTCATTTGATTACATAAATGTCAAATACAGACAGAATAAACTGCTGAATTTTGTTTGTTATTTTTTGGGAGATTAAACCACAATATTTTCATTTTATCGATTGAGTAGTAGGGTTATTAAGAATTTTTTTTAATTGTTCCTATCTGTTATGTTAGAGTTTAAATTTGATAGCTTTTCTGAAAAATGTTGGCCATTTTGAAGATATGAGTTTGTTTGTCCGTCGAGGATTTCAATCAATATTAATATATGATTTGATAGTTTGTTGCATGGAGAATTAATAGTGCTACAAATTGGCCTTGAAGGATGTTTTGTTTATTAATTTTTGGTTGAAGTTAGTAAATTCGTTTTTAAATTTAAAAAGTGTCTTATAAATTTGATAGTTTTGTATAAGGGCCATTTATTACTAAATCTATAACTTTTGAATTATAATCAAAAGTATTAAAAAAAATTGTGGTTTAATTTCTCTAAAAATTACAAACCAAATAATGAATACACTTTTATATCAGTCTGAACTAAAAATAATTAGCTCATACAGCCATCTTCAGTTACTTTACTTCAAAACCAATTAAAACAGATATTTATACATCTCAGACTTATACATTTTACATTTTGAGAATTCAGTCATAAAACTGGTGAAGAGCAGTACTGCAAAGTATGACAAATCATAAAAAATAACCTGAAATATTTTAATATTGAGGAAATTGAACATTAAGATTTTTTTATCATAGGATCAGTGATTCCGCTTAAGAATATAAACGATATGCTTACAAAAAACTGTGTTTATCAGCTCCGACGCACGACTGGAGTTTACCTTAAACACAAAAATCCTGGCTCTAATAATAATTATTATTATTGCCCAGATTTTTGCCGGTATTAATAAATAAATGGTTAAAATATTTGATATAAATTTGAAAATATTGATTCATATACAAATGTCACAATATAACAATAAAAAAAAAAGATCACCGCGACCCGGATTCGAACCTTATGCCTACAATTCTTAATTTTCTCAGCCAGACCCATTAACCACTTTTCTATAAAGACAATACATGATAATTTATCAAACAAGCTGTTGTATATAGAGCGTATGATGTATGTCAAAACTAAATAAATGATTTTACTCCTCATAAAATAATTTTCATACCGTAGGCTAAAAATGAAAATCGTTTTGTAAACTCCAAAAATATTAATAGTGTAGCAGCCATTCTGTTACATAGCGCATTTATCAGTAGCGAAATTAAGAAATTGAAATACATTAAACATGTAATATTATAGTGTACTGAGTATTGTTTTTCTCTAGTTTTTTGTAGATTTTTATAATCAATAATAATTACCATTAGAATAAGTACTAGTTAATCATTGAATTTAATTAAAAAATACAAAAAAATTGTTGTTTAATTTCCCAAAATAATTAACACAAAGATTAATCATCTTAGTTACATGCGAGAACAGTAAATAGGAATTCAATAAAAAAATTTCAATAGCCTTACATTTTTATTATTTTATATATATGCATCTATATGATGTATTGTTTTAATTACCTGTACTATGAATTGTATTTTGTAATGTATTATTTTATTTTTTATCAATTTTATTAGGTACTTTGTTCTGATATTTTAATTTTTAAGATCAGTTTTCATGCCTAAAAGTATTGTATAAATGATGTATTATATCATATGATATTCCTATATAAAGATTTGATTTGATAATTTGAAAGAAAATGTCATAAACTAGGGAAACACTTATTATAATTTGAAATTACCTTGTTCAGATTGTCCATGAAAGATTTCTAAACATGATAGAGATATCTCAGGAATTTTAGATTTTTTGAATATATCAATTAAAACTTTAGCAAGTTGTAGAGAAAAAGGAATGTTCAGCTCTTCTAAGTAGTGTTCAACTGTATTTAATAAGGAAATTTGAAACATCAACAAAGTTTCATGTTTCTCAAGTTCCCCAGAATATTTCGTCAGTATATCCTCTATAATTTGCATTAATCCATTTTTTAAAGATGATCGAATCAATTCCTCATGCATGTTAAACAGATTTAACAACAGCCCTGAGGTTTTAGTAGTCAAGGTAGTGCCGATATCTAAAAAAAAAAAGAATTCATATATATTTATTTCTATAGTTTTTCATATATCCAAACATAAAAATTCAGTATATTGGTAAAAATATCCTGAAATACATGAATTTTATGTTATGAAATAACACCCTACAATGAAAAATGTTAACCCTGCATCCAACTTTCTTTGAATGAACATTCTAAGCCTTCAATTTTTTTTAAAAACTTCATAATTAATCTCAAACTAATTTTGATTATTTTATTAAAAATTATGAAACAATTACAATTAGAAAAATTTGATTGCAACACAAACCTTTATCCTTTTGATCTTGATCCTTTTTGAGAATATTTAAAATATTATTGGTCCCAATTTTGTGAATCATACTACAAGCTTCTTCATTTTCATAACAGATGTTGCCAAGAGCCCTTACAGAATTCAAAATAACATCAGGATTTTTGCTGTCTAATAAGTCTATTAGAGCATTTACAAGTTTATCATCAGTATATAGTTTTCTATTTGACTCTGCTCGTGCAGTTTCTGCTATTAATTCAGTTGAAAATTTAACAATATTTGTATTATTGTCGAATTTTAGTAAATCTTTAACCAAGTCAACACTAGTTAATTCAAAATCTGCATATGATAATAAAACTTTCAAGTTTTCAATGATTTTGGTTTCATTTCTCTCAGCAGTCGATTTTGTTAAATTTTGTAGAATTTCTGACATTATTTACAAAATTATGCACTTCTCAATTCAATACGGTCAATAATTTCGACCTAACCTCTATTTCCTTCTTCTTCTTCTTCTTTATTGGGTAATATCCCAGAGGATAATTTGCCCAGAATACCTCTATTTCCTAATAAATAAAAAATTACTGTCACTGTCACTACTGACTGACACAGAAATCATCTTCTTCTTTCAGTTTTTTGGCCTCCACTCCTTGGGTATTTAGCCAGCGCGAGTAAATTAACTTGAAGTTTGGTAATTTTCACTGAGGAATTTTCCATCTTCCCCTTGAAACTTTACTTTACCGCTCAGCCGTTGAAGATCGAACGTTACGAGGGACATTATGAATCTAGCAAGTTTAATACTTAGCAAGTTATTCTGAAAAAATTTACAAACAAAAGTTACTAGAGCAATAGATTACAGAAAAAATCGTAGAGTCCAGTCATGGGACTGCCGACAGAAGTGAAAACACCAATAAATGAGTCCATTTTAAAAATTTTATCGTAAGCCCATCGTAAATGGAATTTTTTACAAAAAAAAGTACACATATATACACAGTATACATATCGATGGCTTATTTGCAATAGGACGTAACCCCGAGATATCAAAATTTACAGGGGGAAGAAAAAACTGCATAACTATACGAAATTTCAATTAATTTTTGTAAACTATTTTTTTCTTTTCTATTTATGTCATTTGTAACAAAACAAAACAATTTTTAAATTTTTTTGTTTTGTTTTTGTGAGATACGACCTATTCTCTCCCTAAATTAGTATTTTTTGAGGCTAACGTCATAATAGCACCAGTTTGTTTTCATTACTTTTTATTGAAACAGAAAGCTTAATTTAACATTAAACCTAGTGAAACATAATATTTAATGCACAAAATCAATGTTTATTAATAATAATTAATTGTCGTAATGTGGTAAAGAATCATAAAAAATTTGTGTGTCGTGTGGGAGAAATGGTTTAAGCTGTGGAAGTTGTTGCCATTTTGAAAATTTTATTTTTAATCTTTCTTTGAATAACTAACTCTAGTGGTCAAATTGTTTTTATTACATTCTTTGGCTCTTTGGTCTAGTTCTTTATAATCATCATCAAAACTTAGCTTGTAAAAAATTTTTCCCTTAGGGCTATACTTTATAGCTCTTAAGTTGGATGTGGGCTCATTGGTCCTTTTTCCTGGCCGAATTGAGTTGTAGACAAAAGTTGTTTTGTCGTCAAAATCCAAAAATTGGTCATGATACATTTGACAAACATCTAAAGGGAAGGGATTTTTACGTGCTTCCAGAATGATACTAATGTATTCACAGGGAAGGTGAATCAGTCTTTGTTTTAATCTGCGTTCAATCAGCGCATGTATGGAATCACACTCCATTTGGGTGTGACCCTTTTCTACATAATTTTGTTCAATTTCGACATTATGTTTTACTGAAAAATGTAACAGAGCACTGGAAAGTATGTTGTTTCTATTTTGGTACCCGCAGCCATCAGAATAGAGAATAATTTTTCGGTTTTCAAGTAAACATTTGTCCTCTAAATGTTTAATTATGCAAATGACAAATACCGAGGCATCCAAATCACCTTCAGTTTCATCCCATATAAGTAGTTGGAGCATTGATGTGTAGCCAAATTGAATATTGTAAAGTTATGGATCTGAAGTTTTGTTTTGTAATATGCAGCGCTAACATTTAGAACAGGACATAATTTTACAGCTTCAGTATCTATTGTGAAAGTATAATTTAATTTTTTTAAAGCATCTTCTTTATCCTTACTCTTGCTCTGTCTTTATTCAAAATATGAATTCTATATTGTTCCTCCAAAATCTGATTAATTTTAAAATAATGGCACGTATCGCCTTCGTCTTTTCTCGGATTGAATATTGATAATTTCATATGGTCGAACATGTTATTGTGTACGGCTGCACGTTGTCTTGTTGGCATTTTTCTTTGTAACACGCATAAAATTGTGCTTTAGATTTAAAACTTTGTTCGATGTACACTTTAGAAGTGTCCTTCCTGGTATAATGAGAAGGCTGCCGAGGTAAGCTTTCAAAAAAAATTTTAAATGGTATGTTCTTATTGTGCTTTGATGAGTTATGTTGTTATTTTCAGTTTTGTGTGAAGTTTCTACAATTCGCAGTTGGCTTTTTTTAACCCAGGAGTGCACCATCTTTTCTTTTAATCCCAGAGTTCCTAAGAACATTTTTTTGCAAACAACAAATTTTCCGTCATCTTTCTTTAAGTGATAAACAAATGAGCATCATCTTCTCGAAGGATTCTTGCTATAACTTCGTTGTTTCTCAGCGAAGTCAACTGAGCTGCATACGTAAACCTTTTTTTCTCCCACGATAGTTTCCAAAATTTGGTAAATAGTGTTTCCATTTGTTCTTTTTAAAAAGAATTGCAGTGCCTCTTATTGGATTTTAAACATTCTTTTGAAGTACAACCCAACCACTGACTGGCTGGACGATGATGGTTCTGACTTACTTCCCATCTCTAGTTCTGGTATATCCAAGGTAAGTTTCACCTTTCATTCTTTTTATTTTACTTGCGTTTCTTTTCCAGCTATCCGGCTTTTAGTCCCCAGTACAAGGACCTTAACTTTTTATGACACATACAAATGCCAAACTTTGTGAGCGCCTTCTTTTGTAATGAGTCCGACAAACTTTTCCTATGCGAAAACTTTCGGCGTCTCTGCGTTTTCGAATGCCTGGTTCCCGGAATAGTCGAAATGACGTCACTATGACTCCCCGTATATACAAGTTTTATTTAATTGAAAAAAATGTCAAATTGTCCGACAAAAATCATGCAGCGTATGGGGTGTCCACCAACCCGAAAATGTCGATATGACTTCACCATGGCTCCCCGTATATACAAGTTTAATTTTTTGGAAAATTGTTTAATAAGATTTATTAAAAAATTGTCGTCAACTTGTCCGACAAAATTCATGCTGCGTATGGGGTGGCCACCACCCCGAAGATGTCGATATGACGTCTTTATGTCTCCCCATGTCGGACAAAAATAACAATGATAGATAATAGTATTCTATATGCAAATATCGACTTGTCCGACAAATATATTGAGTAATATAGTCATTCCGACAAGAAAATGAATAATAAAAATCATTACTAATGACAAACTTCTTTCTGACTGAATAAGCTTAAATATTCACATATATTATTTAAATATACTAAATTCACATAAAATTTGTCGTATGAAATAACAATTATAAAATAATTTTATTCGAAAAATCTGGAAAATTAATTAAAAAAAAATTATTGATATTTTGTTTTATTTCAAAAGTAAAAAAATACGTATTTTATTTTTTATTTTAATATAAAACAATTCACTCAAAATTATCATCATCATTATCATAATTATCATTATCGAAGCCTTCATCATCATTTTCATTGTCATCTTTGGAGAAAGTATTAGTCACGTGGTTCGTGTGGAACTATGGCGCGAAAATAAAAATTATTTTAAGTACTTTAATTTACTAATTGTATAAAACTTATTAATTCATAGTTTATAATAAAATATCAAAGATGGATTATTATGAAAAAAATTTAAAGAGGCGAAAGGGTTGCGTCTTTTTAACATTACTATTCGGTTAGATTTCAACCAATCAAGTTAAAAATTGATATACATACTATTTATGACCTTGTAGAGGGCGTGATGTAAAGATTATTCGGAGTTTCCCAAAAAAAATTTGCGACAAGAGGGCAAATTTTGTCAACCAATTAAGCTGAAAATTTTTATACAGACTCTCTACGTCATTTTAAAGGGTGTGCAACAATTTAAAACAATTTGCAACAATTTAAAAAAACAAGAGGGAAAATTTCGGAATTTTTTTTCCAAATTTTCGGAAAAACTACCTCGCGCCCTCAAGAATGCAACCAGGGACATTTATGTGCATTTTCAGATTATTGGATTTACAACATACCTATAAAAAAACGTTTATAATCATTCCCGCCTCACCTTAAATTATTTTTCAGTTTTAAAATTTTTTAATTTTTCATTAGTTTGCAGTACAATATTTGTCGGAGACATATTTTTTTATAATCAGTACATTATTTTAAATCGAAAAATATTAAATTTAAAGTTGTATGGACACTCCATACGCTGCATGATTTTTGTTGGACAATTTGACCACAATTTTTTAATTAGTGTAATTAAACAATTTTCAATAAAATAAAACTTGTATATACGGGGAGTCATAGTGACGTCATTTCGACAATTCCGGGAACCAGGCATTCGAAAACGCAGAGACGCCGAAAGTTTTCGCATAGGAAAAGTTTGTCGGACTCATTACAAAGAAGGCGCTCACAAAGTTTGGCATTTGTATGTGTCATAAAAATTTAAGCCTTGTACTGGGGACTATCTACTTTTCTTCACACCAGCTGGCGTAGCATTGTCATCAATTTCGTCTCTTAATTGCGTAAGTTCTTCAACACCCTTTTATTCTACATTTTGAACAATTTCTTGATCAGAATCCTCTTGCAAACGATCTTCATTTCTACTTTCAGATTCTGGCAAGTAATCGGGGTCACTGGCAATTTCAAAGTCACTTGAAGGCAAAATGGTCTGGTCGTAGTCATCTAAAGTATTTACGTTTATAGATGGTACATTTTTATCGGTAGAAAGAGATTCTGGTAACACTTTATTCAAGTCAGATTCAGCTTCATTGTTGTAGGTGGTACCATCATTTTGTATTGTTTGCAGTTCAGCATAATAACTTCTATCTTCAAAAATCAACCCTGCATCAACAATTTCTTCTATATTATCTACATTAGATGAAGATTGTTTTTCAGAAGTGTCTGATAAAACTGCAGTATGACCAAACGTTTGCCACGTTCTCCAGTAAAAATATTCTGTAAAAAATAAGAAGTATTTAACATTGCAACATTGAAGTAGGTAGGGATGTATATCAAATATGGAGCATCAGACACTTGTTGTTACTTAATTAACATTTTAAAATCTCAACAGAAACAAAAAAGAAACTTAATTGCAATATGTCTTATCACACATTTTAGTAGTAAAACCTAGATGGCAATAAGACGTATCATAATGTTTAATAAAGTAAGTACAAACCAATTACAATACTGTTATAATGACTATTACAACAAACAACTTTAAAAATAGTTATTTATGATACAAGTGCGTGAAGTGATACTTTTGCGCACGAGTTGCGAAAATGAAAGGCACGAGCGTAGCTAGTGCCTTTTTCGCAACGAGTGCGCAAAAGTAATTCACGCATGAGTATCATACAATGTTTTATCTACGACCACATTAAAAATACTTTCCCTTAATTATATATTACATAACCTCTCTTTTTAATAATTGTGTTTGAATTATTGCCTACCTTCATCATAAGAAATTCATTATCTGGTGCTCCATTTATAAAATCCAAAATCTGTTCCCTTGTGAAAATTTTTGATTTTTTTGGTTTATGGCTCTCTGATTGACGTTTTATGAAGGTAATAAGATTATTAAATTTACTTATATCAATGTTTAAATATAAATTTGTGGTAGTTTTCAACATTGAATAATGGGACCATAACGTTGATGATTTCCATAGACTTTTCCGAGAAATATGCAATAAGAACATTTTCCGTCTAATTTTAAATTTTTTTAGTGTTACACCAATCCAAAAAAAAGGTGAGCTGTCGTCGGACCGCCGACAGAAGCTTGCTTCTTATGCACAATAAAATGACCATTTTTGACCATTTCTCGAAAATTTTGACCATTTTTCAAAAATTTTGACAATTATTGACCATTTTTTAAAAATTTTTGGCCATTTTTGACTATTTTTTCAAATTTTAACAATTATTGAGCATTTTTGACAATTATTGATCATTTTTGTCAATTTTTCAAAAATTTTGACCATTTCAGACCATTTTTCCAAATTTCAACAATTATTGACCATTTTTCCAAATTTTAACAATTTTTGAGCATTTTTGACAAGTTCTGTCAATTATTGACCATTTTTGACAATTTTTCAAAAATTTTGATCATTTTTCAAAAATTTTGACAATTTTCAACAATGATTGACCATTTTTGACAGTTTTTCATAATTATTGACCATTTTTGACGATTTTTCGAAAATTTTGACCATTTTTCAAAAATTTTATCAATTTCTGACAATTATATTGACCATTTTTTAAAAAAATTTGACCATTTTTTAAAAAAATTTGACCATTCTTTCAATTTTTAACAATTATTGACCATTTTTGACAATTATTGACCAATTTTGACAATTATTGACCAATTTTGACAATTATTGATCATTTTTGACAATTTTTCAAAAATGTTGACCATTTTACACCGTTTTTCCAAATGTTAACAATTAATGACCAATTTTGACAGTTTTGACAATTATTGATCATTTTTGACAATTTTTCCAAACCTTGACCATTTTAGGCCATTTTTTCAAATTTTAACAATTATTGACCATTTTTGACAATTATTGACCAATTTTGACAGTTTTGACAATTATTGATCATTTTTGACAATTTTTCAAAAATTTTGACCATTTTTCCAAATTTTAACAATTATTGACCATTTTTGAGCATTTATGATAGGTTCTGACAATTATTGACCATTTTTAACAATTTTTCAAAAATTTTGAGAATTTTTAACAATTATTGACCAGTTTTGTCGTTTTTTATAATTATCGACCATTTTTTCAAAATTTTGACAATTTTTAACCATTTTTCAAAATTTTAACAATTATTATTGACCATTTTTGACAATTTTTCAAAAATGTTGACAATTTTCAACAATTATTGACCATTTTGACAGTTTTTTATAATTATTGACCATGTATCCAAAATTTTGACCATTTTTCCAAATTTTAACAATTATTGACCATTTTTGACAGTTTCTGACAATTATTGACCATTTTTCAAAATTTTAACAATTATTGACCATTTTTGACAGTTTCTGGCAATCATTATTGACCATTTTTGACAATTTTTCAAAAATTTTGACAATTTTCAACAATTATTGACAATTTTTGACAGTTTTTTATAATTATTGACCATTTTTTCAAAATTTTGACAATTTTTGACCATTTTTGCAAATTTTAACAATTATTGACTATTTTTGACAGTTTTTGACAATTATTGACAATTTTTCAAAAATTTTGACAATTTTCAACAATTATTGACCATTTTTGACAGTTTTTTATAATTACTGACCATTTTTTCAAAATTTTAACAATTTTGGACCATTTTTCAAAATTTTAACAATTATTGACCATTTTTGACAGCTTCTGACAATCATTGACCATTTTTGACAACTTTTCAAAAATTTGAACATTTTTCATGATTATCCCATTTAAAAAGCATTGTACTTTTTCGCACGCTTTAGATGTATGTATAACATGTAATTTCACGTATTTATACAGTAAATGCTTAATTTTAATGGTGGTCGTAGATAATGAATACTTCTGTACTACTGTACTTCTGCTTTTCCAAAATAAACTTATAGAACACCAATTCAAATATGAAATTACACGCTGCGAATTGTTGTGTGAAATTCTACCATGTAAACAGTGTGAGTTACCCGTCTGATTGCAGTTAAAAATAATTTAAGAACGATACGTCCTATTACTTTTTGTATAATACTGTTCGATATAATTTTTGTAGGCTTACGAGATATTGCGAGTATACGCAGTATAAGAATAGGCATCTACTAAAACAAAAAACCGAATTTCGACAAAATTGTGGGTTACGTCTTATTGCAAATAAACCATCGATATAGCTCATGGAAAGCGTGACGATGATTTATGCAACACGATATACGCTTCATTGTTAATTGTGTTGCATAACCAAAAGTATTGTGTGCTGCATAAAAACGTGACGAATGACCAAAGTATTGTGTGTTGCATTGAAGAGTGATGATGACGAAAAAACCATGTTTTTTCTTCACCCAAAAAGTGTTCAACGCGCCTAAAGAACTTTTCACTTCAAAAATAATAAGAGGTAATTATCCAGGATCACTGGCATAAGCTTAATCACGTGTTCGTCACCTTTGACGGCATATGCTGATCAAAAAAAAAAAGTAGACAAGGATCAAGGATGACAAACACGTGTTTAAGCTTTTTCAATTGGTTTTGGACAAGATTCAACTAAGTACCTACTCGCGTATTAGGTATATCGATGTCCATTAAATGAAAATTTACAAAAAAGTTCACATACTAATTGTCTTTATATAATGTCATATTCTAAAACAGAAACGGAAATAACAAAAACATTTGTCGTCGGTTTTTAAATATGGCTTGCTAAATAAAGTTTATCAAAACTTTTTGCCAATTCAGGATTTTTGTTTTTGAAATAATATAGTACTTACGTTTTACAATTTGTTATCAATGAAACATCATTCACTTAACTGAAAAAACTTCTTAATATCACATGTGCGTATAGGTTTTAAGGTTTTGATTTCATAATTTTAATATGAGAATTCGAACTCCCCCGTAAAATCCACTGTTCGGCTTGCGCATATATTTTTGTGCTCTGCTGCAGGCTTTGCTGTTAGAAGTAGTCATTTTATAACCATTGAAATAACGGACACTTATTATGTATTAATGTTAATTTATTTTATTGGAATTTATTTTTCTTGAATCACTGAAAACTTTCTCAACTAAATACCCACAAGTCAAATAAGGATTAACAATCGTCTACAAACTGATTGTACAAAAGGTGTGTGTTAAATGAATAGTGTATATCTAAAGTTGTTAGAAGGCAAAAACTACAGAAAACCCGCGAGTGCGACAAGCGCCACTTCCAAGCTGCTGCTGAGTTAGCTATTCTTCCATTTCCTGATCAAACATTTTTGAAGTAAGAAGCAGACTTTTTGTAACTTTTGAGGAATTTCAATTTCGTTATCATTTGCTTACAGTAATGATTTTTTACTTTAGTTTTATACATGATTAGAATCCAAAATCTTATACTCGAGCTTAAAAACTGTTGGTTTATGGGTTTCACATAACCGACACAACGGTTGTTTTATTTATGGACATGACGCTTATGGCGATTAATCACTTGCATAGTTGTTTTAGTTATAAAAATTGAATCCAAAGTTATTAGAACTCCACACATTATACCTATTAGATATAATCAGTAATTGAGATATTACCAGTGCAAGGTGGCCATAGGAGCGTATTTTCACGTTGCGACAAAACTTACATGGTGGTCCTGAAGAGCGTACTAACTGCAATGAATGATTTTTTAAATGGAACACCGTGAATATTATATCTGTTTATGAATCCTTTCGACTTCTAGATTAACTTTGTTATAAGGTACCCTATGTCCAAATTCTATGATTACGCATGTAAGAAATAAAAAATAATTAATTAATATAAAAAATAAATGAATGTTGTAACCGTGGGCGATGCTATTATTATTATTACGTTTTAATTAATGTCAGGAAATATTTAAGTTGATGCAATAAAACATTTACTCATTTTAATTTACTCGGTATAATTGAGAACAAAATAAAACAATATAAATGTAAATGAAATATTAATAATGTAAAATTAAATAAAATACTTAAGTGATAGGCCAAAGGCAGATATGAGATGCCGTACCTGAAATTAAAAAGAGATACGGATGAGCAATCAAGTTTACCAAAAGTATTTTTATATTAAAGAAAGTAATCAAAATTTGACTTTGGTAACTAAGTGAAATTATTATCTTTCCTAGTCATCTCTAACTAGAAAACAACATTAATAAAGTTGATTCATGTCAAGGACTTAGTGGTTTCATTTCCATTGAAAAGAACTGACCAAATATTAATTCTCCATTCCGTCGACACTGACCGCAGTGTCCACTATCGATCGATAAAAACAGGGCAATCACAGTAATCACACTGACTACAGCAACAGGAATAATAAACAATCATTCTTGTGCCACAGCAGTGACAAAACTAGCACACTGACCGCAATGTCACTAGCCCGTACAAACTACAGTACGACCCCTGGAAAACTGACCACAGTAATCCAAACACAAACGCATACACTGACCGCAATGTACTACGCCGGAACAAACAATATAACTAATCACTTTATTTCTCATTACACCTCGTAGGTAAAAAATATAATAAGTACATTCTCAAATACATTTTAATCAAACAATACAACCCAGTAAATTTTAGAAATAAGGTTGTCTAAATCAGATTTAATCAAATGGACTATAAAATATTGATTGATAATAATGTTTAATTTATTTAAAGAAATAACTTGATTGTGAAATAAAACCAATGCTAATGGATAAGACTTAATTACTCAGTGAGAAAACTCACCCTAATCAGCAAACAGCCACAATACACAGAAATTGCACTTAGTCAATAAGTTTAAATTATAAAAATGACAACTAATTTCAACTTCACACAGCAAAGATTTTTAGTAAAATGTTCTTTTTCTTATGCCTGTCTTTGAGATTCTACCAAAGCTGGCTTAGGTAATTCGATATCTTCGTATCTTTAATGTTGTTAACATAATGTAACGTTTATTCTAATTTATATTTACAATTAATTTATATTTACAGATTTATATGTAATTCAGTCCTCATTTAATAATTTATGTAATTCACTAAACACACTAATTATAATTTATATGAGAGTCACTTAATAAACACTTTATCGATGCGCGATTACTTTCCTTCGGTATCAACACTGACTGATTGACTAACTTTTGCAGCGAAGCTGGTGGCCTATTTATACTCGCACGCCGTAATTCTCGAAGTATCTCGGCGTTCTCGCGGGCGCATTGGATATTCTCGATGTTTCGTATTCTGGATGCTTCTCGAAAATTGGGCGGAGGAGCTATAGTCGTCTCATACGGGGATTTCACTGGGGGCACTAAGTGAGAATATTATTGCAGTAGCTCGCGTAACATTGCCCCCTCCTTAAGAGACAGTTCCTCCTGGAACTAGCTAGGAAACTGGAACGAGATGACTGTATCGGCAACTGGTCCCCTTGTTGCATTTTCCAGTTGTATGGAAGTAACATGCGACCGTCTTCTCTGTTGGCTGTGTCTCCCGAGCATGGCCGCAAACCAGTACCTGCACTTCGGTGTCTCGGAAGATTACTTCTACCATGTTACGGATTATTCGCCAATCTAAATGCCTACATTCAATCTTGGGCATGGCTAGCCTGTACACGTTCAATTCAAGCACATGCTCCCTCAGGCTTCGTAATGCTTCCCAGACATCCTCGTACGTTGGTCTTTCGTCGAAGGTGTTCCTCGTCACTAGGTGGAAATTGTAGCGGGAGCCATTTTGCAGCTTCAGAGCTTTACCTGGTACTGGTAACTGGTTTACCAAAGGTCGTGCGCCACTCTTCTTTATAAACAGAGATGCCAGTCCGCGCGCATCGGTTACGCTGGCAGGGATGTTTATTGCCAGTGAGTATTCCTCCGGAACGGTAAGCAGGTCTTGTCGTCTCTCAGTGGTAACGCCGAATCTCGCTTTTCCGGTACCACCATAAGCACCCATGAACTCTACAAAAGCAGGATCGGCTACTTCCTGAAGCTGGTTTACTTCCTCATCGTGGTCACCCTCGAATGGCGCTAATCGGTTACGGTGTACCACCTTTGGCTTTCCATTTGGGATCTTGCTGATACGATAGATGACATCGTTGATTCTTTTCTTTACGAGGTACGGACCGTCCCAAGCTTTCTGCAACTTTGGAGAAAAACCCTTTTGTCTTCTTGGGTTATGCAGCCAGACTTTGTTTCCTTCGTGGAAACCTCCTTCCGTAGCTTGCGTATCGTACCTTTTCTTCATCCTATCGCTAGCGATCTGGAGGTTCGATCGAACCAGCTCGTGTACGTCGTCCATTCTTTTTCTCAGCTGGGTTACGTAATCTTCACCAGCTATGTCTTCTCCGGGTCGGCATCCAAATTCAAGGTCGCAGGGTAATCTCATTTCGCGTCCGAACAGGACTCTTGCTGGTGTTTGGCCGGTGGACTCATTGATGGCGGATCTGTAGGCCATCGCGAATAACGAGAGATATTGGTCCCAATCTCGCTGATGGTTAGATACTACTTTAGACAGGTATTTGCCAAGAGTTCTGTTCATTCGCTCTACCATCCCGTCCGACTGTGGGTGCAAAGCCGTAGTTCTCGTTTTCTTCATGCCGAGCTTTTCACAAACTTCCTGGAACAGCTGGCTTTCGAAGTTTCTGCCCTGGTCACTGTGTATTTCCAGGGGCACTCCATATCGGCAAATGAACTCATTCACAAGCACATCGGCAACCGTTGCGGCTTCTTGGTTTGGAATGGCAAACGCTTCTACCCATTTTGTGAAGTAGTCCATCACCACCAAAATGTACCTGCTGCCATTTGCTGTCGGTGGAAACGGTCCGGCAATGTCCAGGGCAATGCGTTCAAAAGGGCTTCCGACATTGTACTGCTTCATAGGGGCCTTTCTTCTCCCGTGCGGTCCATTGGTCGTAGCACAGGTAGTGCACTTCTTACACCAGTCCTTCACATCTTCGGAACTGTGCATCCAATAAAACCGTTCTCGCACTTTCTGGAGGGTCTTCTTCACACCTAGATGTCCTCCTGACGGACTGTCGTGTAATTTCCGCAGTACTGCTGCTATCCTTGTTCTTGGAATCACCAACTGTCTTCTACTTTCGGAACCCTCATCGTTCTCGATTACTCGCTGTAGCAAACCGTTTTCCAAAACCAGCGAGTCCCACTGGGCCCAATACGATTTCATCGTTGGCGAGTACCTTGAAATCTCCTGCCAAGTAGGTCGACAGTTCTCCTTTTTCCAATGACTTTGTTTTGAAATAGTTGACATTTCTTGGGGTTGAGCATCAGTTGGGCAGCTTGCAACCTTTTGAAGACACCTTCCAAATTCTTTTGATGTTCGTCGAATGTCCTTCCCAAGACTATGATGTCATCAAGGTACACTAAGCATGTCTTCCAGGATAACCCTCGCAATACGTTTTCCATCAGTCTTTCGAACGTTGCGGGGGCATTGCACAGCCCAAATGGCATAACGGTGAAATGCCATAGTCCAGATCCGGTGGTAAACGCTGTCTTTTCTTTATCGGCTGGATCCATTTCTACCTGCCAATATCCAGACTTCAGGTCCAAGGTAGAAAACAATTTGCTACCGGCCAGCGTATCCAGAGTGTCGTCGATTCTCGGCAGAGGATAGCTATCTTTCTTTGTAACATTGTTCAACTGCCGGTAGTCCACGCAAAACCTCGTGGTTCCATCCTTCTTCTTTACCAGAACTACCGGAGAGACCCAAGGGCTGGTAGAAGGTTCTATTACCTTGTCCTTTTCCATCTCGCGAACAATTCCCTCCGCTTCCTCTCTTTTGGCCTGTGGTAGCCGTCGAGCCGATTTTCTTATCGGTTTAGCGTCGCCGGTGTCAATTTTGTGTTTGACAACAGATGTTCTTCCTGACTTTCCTCCTTTTGGTACAAAAAGAGATCGGTATTGCAGCAAGAGTTCTCTGATCTTTGTCTTCTCTTGCAGGCTAAGGGATTGTCCAGCCACTGCTATCATTTGTTCAAATTTATTGTTGGCATCATTGGAGGTTGTTGTTTGATGAATTATCGACGCCACTGGTACGCAAGTTCCAATTTTGGTATCCTTCTTCATAGTTATTGGATGGTCATTTACATTTATAATGCGTACAGGTATTTCTTCGGCAGCCATGACTAACCCTTTTCCAACCAAGATTCCTCGACCAACCTCTTCATCGTGATTCCATGGTTCCATCATGACCGGTGTTCCTTCTTCGACGGTTCCTTGTAGCCTTGCCACAGTGAAAAATTCACTCCTTGCGGGTACAACTGTATCCTCCTGTACGGCTACCTGAACAGTCTTATCCTCGTGTGGGAGAAGGAATACCTCCTCAGAACCTACTCTAATCACTCGGTTCTTGAAATCTAGCTGGAAGCCATGTAGGTTCATAACGTCCATTCCGAGTATTATGTCCTGTTCGATATCAGCGACAACGACAGTGTGGGTGAACTTCTCTGCGCCAATTCCCAATTGCACCGGTAGTTCTCCATGGACATTGGCGCTTTCACCTGTGGCAGTCCTGAGTCGCAGTCTCGTTGGTAAAAGTATTTTCCGGGTGTTGACAGTCTCGGGGCGAATAATAGTCCTCGTTGCTCCAGTGTCCACCAATAGTGTATACTTCCTTCCATTAACTTCACCATCCACGTATACACTATCATCGCGACATTTCAGAGAGGCTATTAGGATGAGAGGGTCTTTGGAAGGTCTTCGGGTCGAAGCTGCCCTCTGAAGGTCGACCCTTCCTAGTTTTCCTTCGTTTGTAGCAGTTCTCGGTCGCTTGCACGAACTGCGTACATGTCCCATTTCTCCACAATTCCAGCATCTCACAGCTTTCAGTTTTCCATTTGAGATGCTTTTCATCATGTTGACAAGCTGGTCGAGCTTGTTCTCAACTTCTTCGTCTGCTACAGCCCTCACCTTGCCGTATACTCCGGAAGCCTGTGTAGCTGCTTCGTACTCCAAGGCTGCAGAGAGTACGTCGACCAGTGTCTTATGCCGAGCCAAGCGTAGAGTTCTCTGCATTTCATGGTCACGAACTCCGTCGATGAATGTCTGTACCCCTAAACATTCCATGACATTCTCCGGTGCCGATGGATAGGCAAACCGCACCAACCTCGCAATGTCTGCTTCGAATTCTTGCAGAGTTTCGTCGCGTTTTTGTTTGCGGTTTTTCAGCTGCGACTGGTACAGATGCTCCAGGTGTTCCAGGCCATATCTCATATTCAATCGCTTTTTGAGTTGTTCAAAATCTTCGGCCTCTTCCACTGGAATGGTCTGGAGGATATCCATAGCGTCTCCTCTAAGGGCAAGAGTTAAATTTAACGCTTTTTCCTTCTCACTCCAGTTGTTTGCCTTTGATGCCGCCTCGAATTGCTTAAGATAGTTCGGCCATGACGTTTTACCGTCGAATGTTGGCAGTTTCACTCGGCTGTTAATATCGTTTTCCATTTTCGGTTTCAACTCTACTTTCTCTGCCAGTTCGTCGTTATTCGGGGCTTGCCTAGTTGTAATATCCGGTTTATTACTATTCTTCCTTTCGATTTCTTTGATTTTTTGTTTCATTTCTTGCTCCATACTTTTAATCTTTTCTTCCACGGCAGAAATATCAGTCTTCATGGATGTCATTTCATTTTTCATGTCCGTCGAAATTTTATTCTCCATGTCCGACATTTTGTTTTCCATGTCCGCCGAAAGTTTACTTTCCATGGATGAAATTTTATTTTCCACGTCCGACAATTTGTTTTCCATGTCCGCCGAAAGTTTACTTTCCATGGATGAAATTTTATTTTCCACGTCCGACAATTTGTTTTCCATGTCCGCCGAGAGTTTACTTTCCATGGCTGAAATTTCGTTTTTTATATCCGTCGAAATTTTATTTTCCATGTCCGACATTTTGTTTTCCATGTCCGCCGAAAGTTTTTTTATGGAAGAGGTTATAGAGGCGGACGCTTCGTCGGTGAATTCAAACGTTTCCGGGTCCAATCCATTGTTAATCATAGCTTCTTTTAGTCGTTCCACTAACACTGACTTGACCCCACTTGTGTCCAATTCGTAATCCTCCAACTCTCTTCGAAGCTCTGAAACTTTTAATTCACAAAGTTTCTTCGCCATCTTCCTGTATATTTATTTATTTTAACCCCACACCTGACACCAATGTAACGTTTATTCTAATTTATATTTACAATTAATTTATATTTACAGATTTATATGTAATTCAGTCCTTATTTAATAATTTATGTAATTCACTAAACACACTAATTATAATTTATATGAGAGTCACTTAATAAACACTTTATCGAAGCGCGATTACTTTCCTTCGGTATCAACACTGACTGATTGACTAATTGCCTGCAGCGAAGCTGGTGGCCTATTTATACTCGCACGCCGTAATTCTCGAAGTATCTCGGCGTTCTCGCGGGCGCATTGGATATTCTCGATGTTTCGTATTCTGGATGCTTCTCGAAAATTGGGCGGAGGAGCCATAGTCGTCTCATACGGGGATTTCACTGGGGGCACTAAGTGAGAATATTATTGCAGTAGCTCGCGTAACAATAAATACAGACTGCGACCATTTAGGAATGTGCACATGTCAAGTGTCTGAGTGCGGAATGTTTAGAATTTTAAAATTTTATAGATTTTATATAGGGAGGTAAAAAAAATATTCTTACAGGTGAACACTCAATGTGACAGCAAATAATTTTGACACTTACTCAAGTTTTGACACTACGATGACAATCAACTGCGTCAAGGCTAATGATATTATTGCTAACCAGTGTGAGAATATTATTCCATCACAAGAGAGAGAATGTAAATACATTTAATTTGCATAGGGGCAGAGGTGTTGCAGAATATTTCTTCAATCTTGAGAGAGAATTCCAGCATTCTGTAATCAAATTTGATTTCAGAATTAGCAAATTCTGTGATGATGGTGGAGAAAAAGTATTCTTACACGCAGATATCGGCACTTTAATTATTGCAGAATGTTTATTCTAGTATTACCTACAACTTGAATCCAATTATCAATAAATGAACATTGAAAGAAATTAAGAAATATAGGTAACTCAACAAATTCTAAAGTAAATGTTCAAAGTGCTAACCATTTACGATTTGACAGTATCCAAGTCTTTTACAAAAGTGTCCAATTGAATCACGTAAATATGTGTGTGGTATCAGGTTTATCTCTTCCAAAATATGATTTTGTAGAGTTTGTAGATCAACTGGTCTATTTTTGTATGCTTTATTTTTAAGGTATCCCCACAAGAAAAAAATCTAATGGGGTCAAGCCCGGTGACCGAGCCGGCCATTCTATCGCTCCTCGACCTCCTATCCATCTCTGAGGAAACACTGTAACCAGCCAGGGTATAATGGGGAAAAGCACCATCTTGTTGATACCATATGTCATCAGAAGGTAACATGGGATTTGAGGATTGGGAAATATGGCCTCTAGCTGGCACAATATTATTTCTTAACAGGTCCAGATATCTATTACCATTTAAATTACCTTCTACAAAAAAAGGTCCGATTATGTGATTATTGGTAATCCCCGCCCAAATAATTATTTTCTGCGACCACTGCGTGTGTCTCTCGCTCATCCAACGGGGATAACGTCTATTATATCTATTTACTTCTCCGTTGAGGCAAAACGTTGCCCCATCAGAAAATACAATCTTTTTTCAAAATTAACATCAATGTTCTTTTTTTCTTCAACCATTTCACAAAACTGTAATCTGCGGTCTGGATCATCTTCTGTAAGTTTTTGATTGTAGTGAATTTTATAGGGTTTCATTTTTTCTGACTTCATAATTCTTACCAAGGACGTCTGAGCGATATTGTTGTCTAGCGCCAACTGAAGATATTTGAGGACTTTCCTCAACTTGGAGTGGCACATTAAGTTTTGTTTCATCATCTGTAGCAGTTTTTCGCCTGCCAGGTTTAAGGCAATTTTTAACATTTCCAGTCTCTCTATATCGCTTAACAGTTTGAGGATTCAATTAATTAAATATGCGTTTAACTTCTTCATACGTTCTTTCCTTGTCGCCAAAGCCTCGTAAAATTAGGATTTGTATGCGTTTTGTATCGCCAATATGTCATTTTATAAAGTGATTGACATTAACCAATTTTGACAGTTCACTAATATTTATTTACAAAGCATAGCCGGCTTTGTGACGATAAGTAGTTATTATGTAATTGTCGATATCTGCGTAACCATAGAATTTGGACATATGGTACTTCATAACAAAGTTAATCTAGAAATCGAAATAATTTAATAGGGTGTTCCATTTAAAAAATCATTCATTGCAGTCACTACGCTTTTCAGGATCTCCCTGTAAGGTTTGTCGCAACGTGAAAATATGCTCCTATGACAATCTTGCAACATGCGTTAAAATCTTCTTTTTATCGTTTTCCGTTTGAGGTATTCAGATGTTTCCATACTTAAAACTAACCCTGTATAAACAATGAATTCAATACCTTATTCTGTTTCAACTCGATGCAAATTTTATTAAATCCGCGGGTGGAGTTTTGACCGAAAACATAAAGAAAATACTTATAATGAAAATTATCTACCCTAAATAAAACTATTCAAACGATCTTAGTACTAAAAATTAGCCATACACATACAGGGTGTTTCTAAATTCATGCAAAAAAATTCAGAAATGTGTCTGCGATATCACCCCTTAAAGGTGCCGAGTAAAATTGAGATTTTATTTTTTTTTCTCGAATTCAAGTAACGATAGAAACTTGAAATTTTGTAATGTCCGTGCACTCGTTGAATTACAACCGGTATTTTTTCAACATTCCTGTTACATTAGGGTGAAATTATCAACCCTTACTTTATTTAATATCAAAAATCATTTAAAATCTCTGTTTTCTTGAAAAACTTTTTTTACTCTTCAAGATTTTCCTTAGAACCAATAGATTCGGAGAAAACAAAAATAAAATACAATATCCTGTGTATTTTTTATTATTTTAAAAATAAATAGTACAATGTTTACCGAGTAGGAAAAGCCTAACATTCTTGGACGACTGTGAAGATTGCTAAGTCGAGGCGCAAACCGAGACTTAAGCCGTGACTTGGCAACACAGAGTCCATACTATTTTTCCGTAAATCGTTTTAAATTCGACAGATAGTAATTAATTTTGAAAAAATCGCAAATAATTTTATTCACAAATAAATGGTGCTTTGAAATTCGTAATAAAATTACTTGGGTTACTATGGAAACGTATTAAGGTTGAATTGTCAAACTTATCGCATATAAATTTAATTGCTGGTGTTCTAGAAAGTAAAATGATAAGAGATGATGAATTTTCCATTTCTGGGACTCCTCCAGAGCTAGTTGAGGCAGTGAATACAATCTGTCAAATAACTGTAAATATAACACTTTATGAAAAACCCAACTGATTGACTTTTCACTTATGTATAATACATTTTTGTAATCCTCTTGTAGAGGAGAATCCGACAATGCAATAATGTATAGGGTGTTCCATTTAAAAAATTGGGGGAGGGGGTTTAAGTTATAACGTCTAAATATGAGCAAAAAGACGTCCCCCTTTATATGATTTTTGACGTGTTTTTTCATTTTTTCATAAAAGTGACACCTTCAGAATTATGTGGGGTGGATAGTTTTTATTGAAATGATCTGTATTTATGCACCGACAGAAACTGCAGAACCACATGCAAAGGACGAATTTTATGACACGCTGATTAAAGTTTGCGAAGAAATACCAAGGAAAGACGAAATAATAATATTAGGAGACGCAAACGCAAAGCTGGGTGAGGAAACATATTATACATGACAAAACTAACGATAACGGTCAAATCTGCCAATTAGCTGGAATGATGAACTTGTCAATACTATCAACAAAGGGGTGTATGAAACCCCAAAAAACACAAAGTAACCTGGAGGCACCCAAGAGGACAAATTGAGAACCAGATAGACCACGTATTGGCCACTAGAGGTATCTGCAAAAAAACAATAGACACAAGAACGTACAGAGGCGCAAACGCAGTCACGGATCACTACCTAGTAATGACAAAAATGAGAGGACTTAAAGACGCAAAGAAATATAACGCACCAATGAACACAAGCTCTTTTAACGTAGAGAACTTAAGAACCGAAAAAATAAGAAAACAATATGAAGATAAAATTACATAAAATCAGACACTTAATATATCAGATATCGAAAATAGTTGGAGAGAAATAAAAAACGTCGTATTGAAAGCAGCACAGCAAGTAATAGGGAAGAAGAGTAAAGAAAAGGACAAAAAATAATGGTATGACCAACAGTGTGAAGAAATAAGAAAACAAAAATACACGGCAAGATTAAATTGGATAAATACAAACCAAGGATCGGACAGAAAATCATACGAGAAACAGGGCAAATGCAACATACAAAAAGAAAAAAATGACTGGCTAAATAGAAGTTTGAAAGAAATAGAGGACGATAGGCGTAACAACAACCTAAAACAATTCTACAAAAAGATAAAAGCACCGACCAAATATTCCCATAAAACAAGGGGAATAAACAATGAAAATGGCTTAACACTACATGGAAGCACGGAAATGATAAAAATATGGGAAAAGTACCTATTATAGCAGAATGCTTTATGAAGATGATGTTGAGGACCCCAGGGTAGCAGAAGACTTTGTAGCAGATCCAGAAAACTAAATCCTGAAAAAAAAAATCGCGACAGAAATATAGAGAACTGTCAACGGAAAAGCCACAGGAGAAGACAAAATAGCAGCAGAGATGTTGAAGTATGGCTGGGAACCGCTTCACAAAAAAGGAGATGAGGAAGTCCAATAACCCTTCTTAATACCACCTACAAAATACTTGCAAACATAATAAATCAAAAACTGAAAGCTTACACAGAAAAAATCCTAGGAGACAGTAACGGCAATACACACCATCGAGCAAATCATTGAAAAATCCCTGGAATACAATAATAATCTACACAGAATTTTCATACACTTCAGGAACGCATTTGACTGAATCATAAGACCCAAGATTATAGAGGCACTAAAAGCACTAGGAATTTCAAAGAAGCTTAGGGAATTGGTGGAAATGACCCTACAAAACACGAAAGGGGAAGTAAAATTCCAAGGTGAGATACCAGAAGAATTCAAAATGAATAAAGGTGTAAAACTGAGAGACACAATTACTCCAACACTGTTTAACCTAGTAGATACTTGAATCCATTTTAAGGAATGCAAACTTTAACGAGAAAAATATTATAGTGAATGAGACACAGCTAATTGCTTATGCCGACGACCCCACAATCGTCACTAGAACAAAGAAAAGTCTAATAAATAAGTCTAATAAAGTAAAATAATAAAGTCGAATTACGAATAAATGAAGACAAAACAAAATATATGCGAAAGGGGAAAGAAAAACAGAACAATGATTCTCACAATTATAAGTTTGGAATTGTATCAAGCTTCAGCTATTTAGGAACATCTGTAATGGTTTAGGGGTTGTTGTTAATCAAACACTATTTAATAGCCATTTCCATTTTATATTTTAACTAAATATTTATATAATGTACAGGTTACATTGAACTTTAGATCATTGTTGATAAATATATCTATCCAATATTATAAAAGTATTATTGCTGACGCTATTTTGTGAATGACCTGAAATTAATTAATTTATAGGAGAGGCACTACATCCCCCCTTAGGGAGAATGGTTTTAGGGTTGGCCAGCCTTTAAACCATTTATTTAAGGGTGTTTTCAAACGCGTAATAATTTTGCTTTTGATGGATAGTTACGACCTGTTTTAATAATAATAGTAATAATAAAAAAATAATAATAATACGATTTGTACCTGTGGCGCCCCCACTTAGGTACTTATTTTAATTATGAGGGCTAGCCATTAGCATCCCCCTCCTTAAAAATAAAATCATACATGTAAAAAAATTTAAAAAATATATAAATATTACCTAAAAAACGTACATACCTAAATATAAACCATAAACTAACAAAAAACGTAATATAGCAATAAAAAAATATATATAATAATATTTTATATAAAAATATAAAAAAAAGCTAAAAATTAAATGATATAACTTATACACACATATATAAATAACGTTTCTAAAAATAAAATGTACAAAAAAATAGAATAAAACAAATATTCAAAATGTTTCATAATCTTACTAATTATACTTGTTCATTAAATAATTATTGCAATCTGTTTTCCGTAACCATTTATCTTGTTGTTATTTAATTTCGTTCAAAATCACTAAAAAAAATATTTGTGCGTTTTTTCCAACTGTCTTTCATAATACCTTCACAAAAATATTATGACTTATGACTCATTTTTTGCCTTTATTTTCCATGTAAGTCCCAATTATACTTTTCCTGTATTTCTAAAAATACATTATTTTTCATATTTTTGCATCTCTGTGCACTTTTTTATTTATTACAATTATTGTTTAAACTGCCGACCTAACTAGTCGATACAGCGCTTGTCCCTCAGGTCAAGGTTGTCATTATCAGTTTACAATATTTTTCCTTCATTAACATTTTACCCTTTTTCCCACGATCATTCGTAATGTGTGTGGAATTCCTAAAGTGTAAAAGTTACGTTTCTTCATTTCATATTAAAACTTTTAAGACTGATATTTTACTATAAGGACTTTATTCTCATTTATATATTCTACTAGAAGACCCCGACAGACGTTGTCCTGCCCTAACATTGTCTTGCCAATAAGATATTATGCAAGCGGTCGTTTTCTGCCCGCTGAGTGGAGTGTCAGAGTAGCTTTTGTTTATTTTAAACTTAACGATACCTATACAGAAACTTTAAATTTTAATTTACCTCCATTTTTTGTCCAAAGTGCAATTTTTTCCCGTGCAATAACAAATCAAAAACCATGAAAATCGGTCCAGCCGTTCTCGAGTTAAAAGTGTTCAAAGAAACCCGACTAAAATGAGATATTATGCAAGCGGTCGTTCTCTGCCCGTTGGGTGGAGTGTCAGAGTAGCAATTGTTTATTTCAAACTTCTATAAATGCCATCCTTACAATTAGCTAATCTCCAAGTAACCATACCTATACAAAAATTTTAAATTTTAATTTACCGCCATTTTTTGTCCAAAGTAGAATTTTTCAAAATAATATTTACCCGCTGAGTGGAGTGTCAGAGTAGCTTTTGTTTATTTCAAATTTCTATAAATGCCATCCTTACAATTAGCTAATCTCCATTAGCGCTTATATCGTACTAAAATTATTATATTCGATTGCCATCTTGCAAAAATAAAAATCGCGATGGAAAAATAGGGGTTGATCGTATAAGGGTGAAAATTTAGGGTTGTATATATTCTTGAATGCTGTATCATAAAAAAATAAAAACAAAAAATGTTGTCTAAAAAATAAAATTAAGGTGTGGACCACCCTTAACATTTAGGGGGATGAAAAATAGATGTTGACCGATTCACAGACCTACCCGATATGCACACAAAATTTCATGAGAATCTGTCGAGCCATTTCGGATAATTAACAAATAAAAAATAGGGGTTGATCGTAGAGGGGTGAAAATATAGGGATGTATGTATTTTTGAATGCTGTATCACAAAAAATAAAAACAAAAAATTTTGTCTAAAAAATAGAAGAAAAAATTAAGGGGTGAACCACCCTTAACATTTAGGGGGATGAAAAATAGATGTTGTCCGATTCGCAGACCTACCCGATATGCACACAAAATTTCATGAAAATCGGTCGATCCATTTCGGAGGAGTTTAACCACAAACACCGTGACACGAGAATTTTATATATTAGAGATTGAAAAAAAATTTAAAAAATTCAAAAATAGGAATTAATCGAACATGTTGTTCAGGAGAAAATTAAATTCTGATTTAAAAAAAATTGATTAGATCCATAAATAATTAAGTAACCCGCACATATCAAAAATACTCAAAATAATATATATGTAAGACTCAGATGCCGAACTCGCCCATTTGCCGAAATTAATACTCAGTCCGCGATATGATCAAAGAGAAGCGATCAGATGCCGACAACAGATTCTATTTCGGAATTTGTTTACTCTAATTTATTTCGCGATCTGAGCAATTCAGACTTGCTGAAATGCCGATTATGAATTTATTTTGGCAGATGATTATTTTTAGATTTATATTTTGCTGATTGTACAATTTAGAAATGACCAGTTCCCGATTGCAATTACAAAAATAGTAACAAAATAATAGATATATTTACAATGTCAGTTTTGTTTTGAAAAATCAGAATATATCGAAGTAGATAGAGAGGAAAATGTCGAAAACATATGTTATATTTCCATAAAACGCCTTTTATGAGTTTTTATATTATAATTTTTCAGGGGACAATCTCTTTTTAAAGACCAGCAGTAATCTGCCATCATGTGACAATCACATCGATCCTGATACCTTTCTTCCATCACTTTTAGATCCTGGTGGAACCGCTCTCCCTGTTCCTCGCTATAATTTCCTAAATTATCCGGAAATTTATCCAGATGATTGCGGAGATAGTGTAACTTGATACTCATATTTTCTCCTAGAGTCTTATAGTTTGTCAGCATATTTTGAACAATTTCTTCATAATTTGGTGCTTTATGGTTACCTACCTAGGAAATTTTCGACTACCAACACAAAACTTTTCCAAGCTTTACATTTTCATTTTCTTCTTTGAGTTTTGTTGAATGGGCAATTGGAATTGATGCAAATATATTTCCATTGTGCAGTGAGACGCAATTTAAACTTATTTTACAGCTGTCAATAAAAAGCCGCCACTCAGTAGGTTTGTAGCACAATACACCAGTCCTTCATAACTCACTTTCTCGCGTTCTTTGTGTTGTAATTGTTACTGTTGGTGCCAATAAATTTTTTTCTTTCAATCTTGAGGCTAACAGTTCTGATCCTTGTTTTGATAAATTGAGATCACGTATTAAAAAACTGAGTTAATTTTGAGAAAATAGCTTTGGCGTAGATGTTTCACTATCCCACTCACTTCCACTGGTAGACTGTCCTGATTTCTGTGAATTTGGCAACATCATTGTTTCTGAGGGCATGCGAATTACTTTTGAAATGTGAATAGGCCGAGGGAGATTTTCACCGTGTAGAACAGGACATTTTGTAGACTGTAAGTCTGGATATCTCCACGTTTGATTTCGATTAAAACCTTGGAAAAAATCTAGTTTAGTGAACCAACGCGGATTTTGATGAAGTATTTTTTTTTTAATTAATTCGAGGTCGCTGAACACGAAAATGAAAAAAGAAATCGGCGCTCTCTTACCAAAAACGAGTTATGAATTTTTGAAGATGAGTTCAGATCAGCACTGCACTGGTTTTATTGTCATATAATAACTGATTTAAATGATGCATTATAAAGTCTACACAATGTTAATTACACTATAATTACTTTTTACGATATTCCTCTCACACACACATTTAAAAAACACTGATATTGATATTCATTTCTTGTAAATTCTTTTTTTAATTCCTCAATTATTATATATTTTGACATTTTCATGTAACATGACTGACATATAAGTTTTGGTCTGTTTCTTCTTAGTCGTACAACTTGTACCTAATAGCATATTCAGCCATAAAAGATATTTAGCCACTTGAATTAGTTGCTGAGTATATTCGTTTTCATGATCGTGACCATATCGTGACATAGAAGATATAAACAAGATGAACATCATGAACATACACCTATTTTTCCGATAGCTAGCGCCGTATTACAGCTGAAACATTTTTTTTCAAATTTTGAGAGATGTTGATTTTAGGAAGATGGTTAGTTTTGAGATAAGTTTGGTTGATATTTATCATTTATTTGAAGGATAATGAACCATTCAATTTGATCATTGAGGATGCTGAACAATTTTTTTTTCTCTGAATTGCACTCATCAATTAATTCTTTAAAAAAATCACCTCCTCAGTTGTTCGGCCTCTATAAACACTGCTGACAACGAAAATAGTTGCTGCAGGTGTAATTCCAAATCAAATTTTTAACATACTGCTAATATTATAAGACTTTGGTTATCAGAAGCTGTTTCCCCTTTTTAGAAAATTTGAAAATTCTACTAATATCGCTTCCCGACCAACTAACACCGATCAAAGTGAAATCGCAATCGCTTCTTATCATCTTGATACATTTATTAGATTGGATTTCCGTTTGAAATAATGAAGTAGATTGATTATCGCGAGCGAAGCGAGCGCGCCGGATCGACGTTTCGCAATTCGCGCGCGCGAATTGCGAAACGTCGATCCGGCGCGCCTTTCTCACAGTATGTAGATGGCTGTTCATATAATTTTTCCATAACCGATTTCAGTTAAACGAAAGTTGAGCCAAATACAGCGCCAGCTATCGGAAAAATAGGTGTATGTTCATGATGTTCATCTTGTTTATATCTTCTATGTCACGATCATGAAATCGAAAATATTCAGCAACTAATTCAAGTGGCTAAATATCTAATGGCTGGATTTGCTATTAGGTACAAGTTGTGCGACTGAGCGGAAACAGACCAAAACTTATATGTCAGTCATGTTACATGAAAATGTCAAAAGATATAATAATTGTGGAATTAAAAAACGAATTTGCAAGAAATGAATATCAATATCAGTGTTTTTTAAATGTGTGTGTGAGAGGAATATCGTAAAAAGTAATTATAGTGTAATTAACATTGTGTAGACTTTATAATGCATCATTTAAATCAGTTGTTATATGACAATAAAACCAGTGCAGTGCTGATCTGAACTCATCTTCAAAAATTCATAACTCGTTTTTGGTAAGAGAGCGCCGATTTCTTTTTTCATTTTCGTGTTCAGCGACCTCGAATTAATTTAAAAAAAAATATTTCGTCAAAATCCGCGTTGGTTCACTAAACTAGACTTTTACCAAAACCTTTAGCATTTACTACGCAAAAGTAATAATTATCGAAATGATTCTTAGGCTTTATCCAGATCATAGGAATTCCAAAGTCTAATCCAGAACGTTCTCCTTTTTTCCACAACCGTAAAGACTCAACACAGGACTTATAGCCTGTTCTGCGGAGCAAAAGGTCTGAGAGTGAGGATAACGTGATGTTTGTATGCGCGAAAAAGTTGCGCAGAAGCCTAATCATGACTGAGAAAATAAATTTTAAATAAATTTTAAAATATAAGATATGTAAAAATCATAGAAACAAGAGCACATTCAGTACTTTCATGAATAAATTCGTAATTTGGGCACTTGACAACATAAAAATTTGCAAATATACCCAGGGCAACACAAAAAAAATTTTTTTGAAGAGCTGTGTAATCATCTGCTAAAATAAATTCATAATCGGCATTTGAGCAAGTCTGAATTGCTCAGTTCGCGAAGTGTATGAATTAGAGTAAACAAATTCCGAAATAGAATCTGTTGTCGGCATCTGATCATTTCACTTTGATCATATCGCGGACTGAGTATTAATTTCGGCGAATTGGCGAATTCGGCATCTGAGTCTTGCATATATAAAACAAACATAGCGTGAGTATTGAAAGTAAAAATTAGAAATTAAAAAAAAATTCGTTAGTTGAATTAAAATTAAAAGTAATGAAAAAATCGTTAAGCTGTGATAACAAAATTAGAAATGCTTATTAAACATGTAGTTATAATGTTAGACATTGTATCAATAATAAAAAAGAATAAAAATAAAATCGTGAAAACAAATAATGAACTTACCAAAAATTGTTGATAAGTAGATCTATCCAATATTATAATAGTTATTTATGCAACAAGTGCATAAAGTGGTGCTTTTTTTCACGAGTGGAAAAGTTGACGCATGAGCCGCAGGCGAATGCTTCAATTCCATGGGTGAAAAAAGGACACTTTATGTATGTGTTGCATACACTATTTTTTCTACAATCAAACAAATGGACTAAAAATGGCGTCGATTTGAATGTTTATGTTTGTCATGATGACAAAACGCTAAGTGAAATGTCAGATGAGTGCAATATATATCTGCAGAGCCATTAGCGGAAATATTTAAAATTAGCGTTAAAAAAAAACTTTATCTCACCCTAATGTAACTTTATCTCACTCTAATGTCACTTTTTTAAACTGTTTAAAAAATACATAGTTTATGTACGAAAATCGATTAAAAAACGTCACTTTTATCAATGATTGTAGAAAAAAGTATTATTGCTGACACTATTTTGTGAATGACCTGCAATCAATTAAATTATACGAGGGACACTACACATCGATAGGACAAAAGTAGTAAAGACAAAATAAAAGAAAGAATATTAAGAGGTAACCAAATTCTTGGCATAAATAAGAAACTTTTAAAATCTAAATCGATCAGCAAAAAAACAAAGATACAAATCTATAAGACTTTGATCAGACCAGTCATTACTCACGCACCAGAAACAGCAACTATAAAAAAAGGAAGAAGAATATCTAAAAATAATAGAAAGGAAAATATTGAGAACAATACTTGGACCAAACATAACAAGTGTTGGAGAAAGAAGATTAAAAAGAAAGATATAAAAGGAAACAGGTGGAGAAAATATAGTCCGATATATAAAAGCAAGAAGACTGGAATGGATGGGACACATTATGAGAAGAGCACCAACAGAAATATTAAAGAGAGTAACAACATGGGTCCCATTAAAGACGAGAACAAGAGGAAGACCACGAAGCAGATGGTGGGATCAAGTAGAGGAAGATTTAAAAGCATTGAAAATCAGAAACTGGAAAACAAAATGCAGAGACAGAAGAAAATGGAAAACTATAACAAAAAAGGCTAGGACAGATAAAAGATTATAGTCGCACTGTTATAAGAGGAGTAATCCACCTTGTCAATAGGATTTAACACAGCTCTATATTGAGCTAGCCATAATCCCCTGGGACTGAACCGCCATGATGATGATGAAATGTTTAAAGGTAATTACAAAAATAATAAGTAGTATTTTAATTATTTGAAATTCTAACTCTAAAACACAACTGATCACTAATGAATTGCTTAATTTGGTTGAGATAAAAATTCACAACGTAATTCCTGTTATTAAAAACATTCTCCCAATCAGTCATCGGACCACAAGATTTTGACATAAGTGCTCTATAGTCATTTCCACAACAACTCAAAATCTCTATTTCAAAATTATATTTGATGCTATCTTCTGAAGGACCAATTAGATGTACAGCAAACGCGAACTCTTTTTCAAAATAAATAAAATCAAGTTTAAAAAGCAAAGAATTGTGTTTGATGATGAAACAATGATCGATTTTATTTCTAAGGTCATGCTTATTATCTTTGTGAAAAGGTATAGATGCTGTGTCCATTTCTAACAAGTGTTCATAATGAGATTCTTGTATGTGATCATATAAATCCTCAAATAGCATCTCAGTGTCACATGGAATCTTTAAGTATTCTTTAAGGGGACATGCATATGGAGAGTACATACATTTTGCTTGATGTAGTTTTATATCTTTAGGTTTAGCTGAAAATTTACATTTTGAATTTTTACAAGGATAGTCAAGGTGTCGGATTATGTTTGCCAAAGCAAAGTTTTGTGTGTTATGGAACCCTTTTTTACATAATGGACATTCAGTCACAGCTTCTTTACAACTAAGACAGATACTATGACCAGTTATACATTGATGAATCGGGGGAACCATATACTCCAGACAAACCTAAAAGATACACACAGATTTCAGTAAAATAAAGTTTTATAAAAAGAGAATTAACATTTTTTATTTGTTGATATCAAACAATACTTGATTTTACTTCTTTATACTTAATAAAGCTCCCAAAAAATTAAATTAATCTAGCATTATCCTTGAAACAATAATAATTTAAGTAAAAAGGAATATTTGTAATAAAAATGTTTTAAAACATAAATTAAATGTAAAGAAGGAACTCCATATTTAAAAAGTTATTTGTAAAATTACAGCCATTTACCATACATTTCAGCTCTTGAAGGAGTTCATTATTAATGTTTGGATTATTTTCTTTATCATCATCTTCATCATCACAAGATATTTCTTGATTTTCTTCAAGTATCTCAATTTTTGCCAAAATTGGCGATGGATTATTCGAGACACTGTTTAAAACATCTCTATTAATATAAACAGTGTTGTTAACTTTATCAGAAACAACATGAGAGCTGGACTTGTTTCCACTTTCTAAAATAATTCTGTAGGAAGCACAGCCTTCAAAAGGGTAATGTCCCATCAAGTGAGACACTGTGCAAATAAACATGTGTTTTTCTGAATCAGTTCTTCGATTTACTAAATAAAGCCCTTCTCCATATGGAAAAATGTAATTTACATTGTGATCGTTGTCAAAATCTAATTTTAAAAAATTATCATCTAGTATTAACATGTGGTGTTTTTTCTCAAAATGGTCCAAAATGTTCTTAGCAAAACCTCTCCATTCACAGGCTGCATTGGATATAGCTGGAAAATTATATTTTCTAAATCGGCACATCTTTTCATGCTCGGCCACATCTTTTGGATATAAGTTTTCTAGACAGCCATCTTAATTAAAACTACAAGGAAATTTAAGATTTTTTGCTAAAACTTCTTATGTTATTCCATTTTCAGGGTAAGGGCATCTACCACAAGTTGAACCTTCTTTATAGCAGTAATAATAATAATAATAATAATACTTTATTCATCCTTTTTGATCATAGTACATGATATAGGACAGGTCAAACAGAAAATAGGATTTTACATACAATATGACTTACTTATTTAACAGTTAAATTAAAATCGTTTGTTTAAGAACTCTGACTCATCATAGAAACATTCGACAATTAAAAATTTTTTAAGTTTTTGTTTGAAAACATTGAAATTGTTTTCATATCTTATACAGCTAGGCAAATGATTCAGGAATTGAATTCCTCTATAGACAGGACTCCTTTCAAACAATGAAGTTTCATGTTTTGGTGGCCGGATAAGCCTGCCAGATCTGGTTGGGTAATCATGGAAATCAGAATTAAGACTAAAATCACTGAAATTACTTTTTGTATATAATATGCACTTGTAGATGTAAATAGAATAAAATGTTAGAATGCCGAAATCTTTAAAATGATTTCTGCATGTTTCTTTAAAATCTAGATTAAAAATTAGACGAACAATCCTTTTTTGAGAGATAAAAATCCTTGAGGCATTTACCGCACCCCCCCATAGAATGATATTATAGGAAATATGGGAGTATACTATTGCATAATAAACATTGATCAATTGACTAGTTGTAAATATATTTTTTAGTTGTAATATTGCAAAGTAACTGCTATTTAATTTTTTACAAATGTGGTTGATATTGGTATTCCAGCTCATATTCTTATCAAGGTAGGTTCCTAGAAATTTCGTAGAACTCGAAAAAGCAACATCAGTACCCTTAACTGAGATACAGCTATTTTCAGGAATATCTGTTCTCGTAAAAAAATGCATAAGGATGGTTTTTGTCGAATTCACTATCAAAGAATTTCTTTCACACCAACGTGTGAATTCTTTTGATAAAATATTCATTTTTAAAAGCAGCTCATCTGGAGATTCCGAATCAATTGCTAACGTGGTGTCATCTGCATATAGTATCAAATGATTAGTGCTAACATATTTAGAAAGATCATTTATGTATAATAAAAATATCAGAGGGCCTAAGATTGAGCCTTGAGGTACGCCAATTTCCACAGGTTGGGGGAGGGACTTCTGATCTTCAATCCTAACAATAAGTTTTCTGGCTTCTAAGTATGATTTTAGCCACGATAGAAATTTTCCCCGAAATCCTAAATCTCGTAGTTTATTTATTGTTATATCGGTACTAACCGAGTCAAAAGCCTTTGAAAGATCAAAGAAGAGCGCCCCCACATACCTCTTCCTATCCAACGAGGTGTGGATAAAATTAAGCAGAGCTATGGATGCACTCTCCGTCGATCTGCCAGGCAAGAAACCATGCTGATGGTCTGATATAACATCATACTTTTTAAGGAAAGAAAACATTTGTTTATAAATACATTTTTCTATGACTTTACATATCACAGTTTGGACAGTTATTGGCCGATAATTGTCAAGACTAAGAAGGCTATCTTTTTTATGTATTGGTGAAACAATTCCTATCTTTAGACTGGATGGAAACGCTTCTGTTTCCACTGAGTAATTGATAATGTCTGCTAGAGTACAAGCAATTTGTGGACCTATTCTTTTAATGATCTTTGTCGAAAGACAGTCAATACCCTCGGAATTAACATTTTTTAGGCAATTAATTATATCCAATACATCTTCAGGGATAACAGGTTTGAAATAAAAAGTATTAGCTACATACATTGTTGTATAACTTTTAAAACTGCAGTCAGTAAAGTGAGTATTTATTGCTTCTTTAGTATTCGTTGCAAAAAAAGTGGCAAACAAATTGGCAATTTCGTATTTATTTTGAGTTATTTTCCCATTTATATCAATGGTATCAATTGTAGAATGTCTCCTTTTTCCAATTTTTTGTTTTACTGTTCGCCATATAGATTTTTGTTTTTCTTTTACATTTTTATTTTCAAGACTTTTTTGGTAGAACAATTTTTTTGATTTGTTAATTTCAGTGACATAATCCCGCTTTAACCTCTTATAATGTAAATGATCATCGGGATTTGCGGAATATTTTGTTAACCAAAAAAAATTCCTAAGATCATTACCCATCTGTACAAGATTGCGATCAATCCATGATTTTTTGGTTAGATTGGATACGTTTTTTGTTAAAATAGGGCAAATAAAATCAATATAGTAACATATAGTATCCAAAAATTCATTATATACAAGATCAACACTTGAAATGTTTGTATCATTTAGATATTCATAGACCGACAGAAAACTTTCATTGTGTAGATGAGTTTGTAAACTCAGTAAATTAGATTCCGATAAATTCCTAAAATTTGTGTTTCTGTTATTTAGCTTATTTTCGCAAAAGGTACATAATATACTCGATCGATATTCTACATGAATGTTAAGTCCTAGATGATCACCAAGTTGCATATCAAACACGTTTTCATTGTATTCAAACATCATATTAGTCAAAAAATAGTCAACTTTAGTTTTTGTCGTTTTCATGTTTTTATTTGTGAAAATCCGTGTTGGTTCACAATTTTTTAAATTTAGTTTAAAACTCTCCATTAAGTCAATTAATAATGTTCTTTCACGTGATATACTTAAATAATCAATGTTAATGTCTCCACAAAGAATAGTAGAGTCATAATTATGGAAACAAAAATTTAGGACCTTAAAAAGTCGGTCCATGAACATCTCAATGTTTCCTGATGGGGATCTATATATATTTACAAGACAACAGCTTCTGCCTTGCAAAAAAAAGGATATACTACATACTTCAAAGTCAATATCAATAGATAAGTTATTTACAAAGTCTAGATTTTTAAATTTAATCATCTTTTTTATAAGTATCAGAACCCCACCATGAATTTTGTTGATACGATTAAAGTGAGAAGCCAACATATAATTGTTAAATCTCACTAAATCAATATTATCATTATTACACCAGGTTTCAGAAAGGCACAGAATATCAGGTTTGTTACATTCCAATATTAAATCAATTCTATTGGTCTTATTAGTCAAGGATTGACAATTTACATTTATGATTTGAAAAGTTTTAGTAAATTTTTCTGTATTAGTACACTTACATACATTTTTACATATATAACTTTGAGAATACACTGGAGTTACATTTCCTAGACTTGGGGAAGTCTCTTTGGACGCAACTGAAAAAACTGCTGGATATGTGCTCCATGCGGCCATATAGCTGGATTCATCGCAGTATTAAAGTTATACCCATATACACTTACTTTGAAAGAGCTGTAAATCTCCGGATATTTTGAATTTAATGATATTACCACTGCTTCCGGAAAATGTGGTTTTACTATTTCACGTAGATCATCTGCTGTCATGCTGGGGTCCACTCTGTAAATATGAAGATCTGCAAATTTGGGAACCCCCTTAATATCCTTGCCGTTTACAGTTATTTCATTATTATTTCCAATAACAAGTTGTTTTCTATTTCTTTTTCCTCGAACTTCTCTCCATTCACTGTAGTTTTCTCTGGAGCTATTTTCATTCAAATTTATGACTTCGTCAATGTTTTGTTCAGTATTTATCTTCATTAAAGCAGCTGACACGTCAGTTTTCGAAATTACTGATTTAATCGACGAGTTGGCAACAGCATTATTTTTATCATTTCCAGTTTGAATTAGTGGTCTGGTTTTATTTTGAATAGCAGAGGATTCCCAATGTTTTTGCGTTGGTTTTTGTTCTTTACTTTTTGTGTCTAATTCGTTTCGTTCTTTTAATAAAGTAATTTGTTGACTCATCAAATGAATTTTGTCATGTAGCTCCTTTATTATGGAGTCTTTTTGCTTTATTATATATTTAAATACGTTAATACCTATTACCTTATTGCCTGGACTTAGACTTTCAATTGAATCGAAAAATAACTGATCAGTCTGATCATATGCTGAATCTTGCTCACAACATGTAATTAAATCATCACTAGTAAACTTTACAGAGTTGCTATTTTTTGCACAGCTTATATGGAAACTATTTTCACAGTTTATACACTTTACACCATTTACAACATTTCTTTTACACTTCTTACAGCATTTATTCCGGAGAGCTTCGTCAAACACATCTACACCGGGTGCCATGTTGCCAGATAGGGAACTGAGATAAAACTCTATTGCATGTTACACAGAGAAGATCAGGTATATTTTCAGATTGAACAAAGTTGGCAATGTTTTCCATTCTGAAAAAAAAGGATTGTCGGATTGTAACTTTTGTTTCCATTTGAGATTTTGAAGCCCTATTTCTAAAAATAGCATCAATTTTTTTAAACACCTTAGGTAGGTATTATGATTTGAAAACAATATACCTAATTACGACTTATAATATTCAAACCTTCCGGCATAGTTTATCGTAGGTATAAATATTAATAAAGCAAATTCAGAAAGTATATCGTCGGTTAAAAGGTAAAACTCACTAAGTGACATTTTCATTAAAAATGAGATTATTCCACGTTTTTGCCAGAGAAGAGTAAATCTTTGAGAAGAAAAAATCAGTAAGTGCATAGCGAGCCTCATAATGAATTTTCATGGTTGAAAAACATCATAACATATTACTATTATCTCTTTGCAGATAAAAGTCATTTAGTACATAATGAATTTTGCCTACAAGAACAATCTAAATAAAATTCACTAAGTGCTTATTTAGTGGGTTTCACCTGGCAACATTATCGTTTTATCATTGTTACTTAATAACAGTACTAATAGTTACAATGTTGAGTTTTCGTGTATTAAGACCTCCAAGACCGTAACGCCATGTTTTGATCACAACACGGGTTGTGTTGTGGTTTTGATGAAAGATCATGTAGTAGAGTGACAGTTTCATGAAAAAAGATCGACAGTTGTTTTTACTTCGGCTATGGTCCGAAAGTAACTAGCCGTAACCACGGTTAACCGCTTCGATTGACAGAATGAAACTGAAAATCTAGTTGTATTCGGGACACAAAACCGGTAAAAGTACGAAACGAAAATATAACCTTAAATATATTCCCAAAACGACCCCAAATTTTATTTTTGTTACTTCAAAAAACAGTTTTTGGAATTTTTGAGTTGTTTTTAAACATGGACAATCCTTTGTGTTTCACCACCTTCTGTTGTCAAGTTCTGATGAAGAGTCGTTAGATGATGACTACAGAATTCTGAAGTTTGTCACCAGAGTAGTGGAATTGTATTCTGATGGAGAATTTTCGAATGTCTAGACTAACACTTGACCATGTGCTGTCGTTAGTTAGGGACAGACTGGTTCCTGATAATAACATGGGAAGAAATTCTGTTTTTGCACAAAATCATAAACAATGCATGACAAATGACAGTCGAAACCAGAAGTAACCGGGCTCCTAAGGCTGGTTACCAGTTTGACAGTTCATTAACCATATTTCAGGAAACCGTGTTCCAAAACTAACCAGATTTTCAGCAACCACTACTTTTAGTTACTTTCGGATAGTATTTATCTATGACTTTCGGGACGGTAAACCGCAAACCAGTTAATTTCGGACCATAGCCTAAGTTTTGGTTTTTCAAATAAATTAACCCTTTTTTAAAAATGTCGCGTGGAAAACAGATATTGGAACTTTTAAAAGGTGTGTTGAGTTACCATTTAATGCAAATATCGAACAGCAGGTGAGTTTATGGCTAGATTGTGAGTATATTTTCTAACCTCGAATTATTATGTTAAATAAAGTTTTTAATAATGAAATCAAGATAAATATGTGATAGTTTGATTTTTTTGTTGATAAACGTACACCGAATACTCGGACTAGTCTTTTGAATTCATTACTTCAATACTTTAAGTTCTTTAATAGTGATTATTACAAAGAGTTTGCTATTAAAAACTGAAGACGGAGAACCAAGTACTTCACAAACATGTAATCATTCTGAAATTGTAAGTGTTCAATATCTAAAGTACATCCATAAAGTAAAAAACTACAGGGTGGTCCATTTAAAAAAAATTCTCTCTATATCAAGCTGTTACGTAAAAATGCAGTAAATTAATAGTTATTTAATAAACTAGTTTGTTAATGAAGGCGATTAATAAACGAAACTGTTTAAAGCACGAACGAGCGACAGCGAGTGAGTGCCTTTAATAGTTGAGAATATTTTCTCCTTGACCGTAAACTTTTTTTTTGGTGACAAAATTCACTTTTCCACAAAGACTCAACTCCATACCAATGGCGTAGAATGTCATTGACTCCATTCATTTTCAATTTTACGTAATAATCACGTTGGCTAAAAAGCTCAGTTATCATTGAAAAATATAAAATGCGAATTGTCAAAAAAGTTGTCACTGTGAAATATTTATTGTAAATTCGTAATTGTGCAGTTCTGGAGTTATAAAACATTGCTGAAAATATGGAAAATGATTTCAACCTGAATATAAATCATGACGTTCATAAAACAAACAATGTATCTGTTCCGTTCTTAAATTTGAACAATTGTAATACCAATATTTTTATAAATAACCAAAAATAATTATGTAACAAAATTGTTAATTAAAGTGTATGATGTTAGTCTGTGATTGTTTTTTTTATTTTCATGACTATAGCTGGTTGTTTATATCAAAATAGGTATCATCAAAATTACTTCAAACAACTTGGAAAATATCCATAATGATATTGGTATATAGTCTATATCAAAATGTCATCAAAACGACAAAATCACAAAAAGAGTGCGTTAATGACGTCCATTAACGCATCCTTTTTTTAATAAAATAATTCATTAATATCGAAATTAATAAACGGTCAACGAAAATAGTAATTTTTCGGCAACCGTCCGGAAAGTACCTACTTCCCGGACGCTTTTTCTGTGAGAAAGTATTACTTTTCCGGCCTAGTCCGGAAAGTACGTATTTCCCGGACTAGGCCGGGAAGAATTACATCGTTGCTGTCATTCAAACAAACTGAATCCCTTTAATATTAGTAATTGTTCGAATTTCAATATAAATATTAATAAAAACAAGAATTAGAATGTTAGTAGGTAATATGAGTAGATTCCACAAAGTAAGGATCCAAACAGTAAATTCAATTAGAATGTTCTTAGTTTTTTAGCGTTTTGTCATCATGACAAACATAAACATTCAAATCGACGCCATTTTTAGTCCACTTAGATATTACAAAGAAACGTGTTTTATTGATTTGTTATATCTACCACACCATTGCCGAAAAACAATGTACACAACACGCCCGGAAACTGTTTTTTTGGACTCGCAGACTTTCAGGACTCGCCTACGGCTCGTCCTGGAATCTTGTATACTCGTCCAAAAAAACAGTATTTTCCGGACTTGTTACGTAATATAGTATTACGTTACAAGTCCGGGAAATGGCTTATTAAAGTACAAGTCTAGATGTTTACGGGCGAGGCGACGAAGGAGCCGAGTCTGGAATTTCTAGACGAGTACTTATTTAATGACATTTCTCGGTCGTGTATCGTCCAATGTTTTATTTCATACTGTGTTGTATTAAAAATGAAATTTTAATATTTTATTTTAGACTATCTACCTGTATGTAGATGTTCCGGGAAGTAAAAATTTCCCGGACCGGGTACTGTAATGAGTTACTTCCCGGACTTGAGTCTATTTCCCGGACTCAGTACTGTAATGAGTTATTTTCCGGACTTAAATGAGTCCGGGAAATAGCTTATTACAGCACAGTATGAAATAAAATAAAAAATCAATCTGCTTCGGGAATTTTTAATAATATTTCTTGTTTATTTATCTAATAAGGAATGTAGGTATGCGTTACTTTATGGACGCAACTGGGGGGTATCTAAAAGCAATTACTTATTTTGTTGATTTACAACAGAAAATAAAGGGAAAGATTGTGGATTAGGCTATGGAAACTGATGATGAGACTAGTGACTTTAGTGCAGAATCAGATGACGATCCTACTTATCAGCCACCTTTAGAAGCGGAAGATAGAATTTCTGACTTTTCTGACTATGAGATAGAAACAGGTAAAGTTGCTAATTTAACAAGACGCAAAAAAACACGGCAACCTGGGCAGTCAATACCTAAAACAAAGCAGAGCGAGCGAAATGTCTTCCATATAAAAACAAAAAGAAGTAATGTGCAGCTAAACTTCCAAAACCAGTTGATTGCACAGAATGTAGATTTCAATGTACTCATTATTTCACGGAAGAGGATAGAAAAGCATTATGCAAAAGCTATTGGGGATTTGTTGACTACAAGTGACAGAAAGATTTTCTAATAAAGTACGTGACTGTGTTAGCACCTAAACGTAGAAGAAAAGAGACATATTAGGTAGAAATATGCGTAATGTTTCAAAAGCGTACTATTTATAAAATGCAGGTGGTAAGCATCGAGTTTGTGCAAATTTCTTTGAGAGAACTCTACATATTTCGAATGGACCTATAAATACGGCAAAAAACGGTGTAGGTTCGACATCAGGATGTTTCTCTGGATCAGAAAATAGAGGAAGAAAAGCACCCGGAAATAAGACCAGTGAAGTATATGTTTTATTAGTTAAAGAACATATTGAGAGTTTCCCTACGATGAGTTTCCCTACGATGGAAAGTCACTATGTAAAAAAATACAGTCAAAAACTATATATTGAAAATGGCCTATCTATTCTGAAGAAGTGGAGAAGCACATTGTTATACTTGGAATGAGTTAAATGGAAAGAGGGGCTGAAACAAGATTGGATCCATATTATTAATTTTTTTGAATTCGCTGCCTGCTACAGTCACTAGCATTTCTTTATTTTGTGATACCTGTGGTGGGCAAACCTGTAACCAACAAGTCGCCGCCATTTTTTTGTATGCGGTAGCAAATATAGGGCATCCAATTCAAATTGAAGTTCTTAGAATCAGGGCATTCACAGATGGAATGCGACTCAATGCACTCCGCTATTGAGTCCGCTAAAAAACATAAATAAAGTGCATTTACCATGACAGATTGGATTAATATATTCAAATCAGCAAGATCTCGAAGGGGAAAAAATAAAACTAATGACCAATATAAATGACATGACATTATGAATCTAGCAAGTTTAATACTTTGTAAGTTATTCTGAAAAAATTTACAAAAAACGTTACTAGATAGATAGATAGATTACAGAAAAAGACGTAGAGTCCAGTCATGGGACTGCCGATAGAAGTGAAAACACCAATAAATGAATCCCTTTTAAGAATTTCATCGTAAATAGAATTTTCTACAAAAAAAGTACACATATATACACAGTATACATATACCTCATAGAAATCGTGACAATGATTTATGCAACACTATATGCGCTTCATTGTTAATTATTGTGTTGCATAACCAAAAGTATTTTGTATTGCATAAAAGCGTGACGAATGACCAAAGTATTGTGTGTTGCATAAAAGCGTGACGAAAACGAAAAGCCCATGTTTTTTCTCCACCCAAAAAAACTATCTCAACGGGCCTAAAGAAGTTTTCACTTCAAAAATCAAATAATTAATAACCTTTTATTACTTTGTAATGCCATATTGAAGTGGAATAAGAGGTTAATGTCATATCCAAGATCACTGGTAAAAGCTTAATCACGTGTTCGTCACCTTTGATGGCAATAGCTGATCAAAGGAAAAAGTACACAAGGAATCAAGGATGACAAACACGTGTTTAAGCTTTTGCAATTGATTTTGGACAAAATTCAACTAGGTACTACTATTAGGTATATATCGATGTCCATTAATGAAAATTTACAAAAAAGTTCACAAACTAATTGTCTTTATAAAAATGTCATATTCTAAAACAGAAATAACTAAAACATTTGTCAGCGGTTTTTGAATATGGCTTGCTGTACCTATTTATAAGTTTATCAAACTTTTTGCAAATTCAGGATTTTTGTTGTTGAAATAGTACGTTTTTTGTGAAAATACAATTTGTTATCAATAAAACATCATTCACTTAACTGAAAAGTCCAGTCATAGGACTGCCGACAGAAGTGAAAACACCAAAAATGAATCCCTTTTAAAAATTTTATCGTAAGCCCATCGTAAATGGAATTTCTTACAAATAAATTAACCCTCTTTAAAAAATTTATCTTACGCCCATTAACCCCTTACAAAAAAAGTACACATATACACACAGTATACATATAGCTCATGGAAAGCGTGACGATGATTTATGCAACACTATATACGCTTCATTGTTAATTGTGTTGCATAAACAAAAGTATTGTGTGTTGTATAAAAGCGTGACGAATGGCCAAAAGTTTTGTGTGTTGCATAAAAGCGAGACGATGACGAAAAATCCATGTTTTTCCTTCTCTCAAAAAAAGTGCTCAACGCACCTAAAGAAGTTTTCACTTCAAAAATCAAATAATTAATAACCTATTATAACTGTGTAATGCCATATTGAAGTGGCTCCAAAAAAATAATAAGAGGTAAGAGGCAATTATCCAAGATCAATTGCAAAAGCTTAATCACGTGTTCGTCACCTTTGACGGCATATGCTGATCAAAGGAAAACGTAGAGAAGGACAATTTGTTATCACTAGTAATAACCCAAGGACATTGATAATTGTTCGAAAAAATTTTATAACAGATTTCGAAAGCTTGTTGCTTGGAAACAGACCGACGCCGCAGGCAGAGGTCTGTTGCCAATAAGCAACAAGCTTGAGAAAGTTGTTATAACATTTTTGAGCATTTATCAATGTTCGAGGGTTATTCGAATAGAATTTTTTTTGCTAATTATAGAAAAAAATACAGAGTATATTTGTCCATTAGTATTCTCGTCAGTATTATGTCAAAATCATGACATTTTGAAATATTAAATATCTTGAAACATCAAAATCGAAATAAATCAAAATGTATCCATGGCAACGTAGATTCTAGTAGATATCCAATGAAATCAGTTAATTTGAGGTCATTTGATTGAACACAACCAATCAGAACAACATTACACTGAAAACAACCCATGGTCTGTTTTCAGTGTTGTTTTGATTGGTTGTGTTCAATCAAATGACCTCAAATTAACTGATTTCATTGGATATCTACTAGAGCAAAAAATTTTCAGTAGTAATAACCCAAGGACATTGATAATTGTTCGAAAAAATTTTATAACAGATTTCGAAAGCTTGTTGCTTGGAATCAGACCGACGCCGCAGGCGGAGGTCTGTTGCCAATAAGCAACAAGCTTGAGAAAGTTGTTATAAAATTTTTGAGCATTTATCAATGTTCGAGGGTTATTCGAATAGAAAATTTTTTGCTAATTATAGAAAAAAATACAGAGTATTTCATTAATGTTCTCGTCAGTATTATGACAAAATCGTGACATTTTGAAATACTAAATATTTGAAACGTCAAAATCGAAATAAATCAAAATGTATCCATGGTAACATACCTAATAGAGTGAATCCACTGAAATCAGTTAATTTGAGGACATTTGATTGAACACAACCAATCAGAACAACATTACACTGAAAACAGACCATGGGCTGTTTTCAGTTTAATGTTGTTCTGATTGGTTGTGTTCAATCAAATGACCTCAAATTAACTGATTTCATTGGATATCTACTAGAGCAAAAAATTTTCAATAAAACAACATTCACTGAAAAAACTAAATATATATCACATGTGCGTACCTATAGGTTTTAAGGTTTTGATTTCATAATTTTAATATCGGACTCCCCCGTAAAATCCAGTGTTCGGCTTGTGCGTAGATGTGCGCTGCTGCCGGCTTTGCTGTTAGAACTAGTAATTTTATGACCATTGATATAACGGACACTTATGTATTAATGTTAATTTTTAACTTCCCGCTAAGAAAATCAATGATTTTTCGAAAAATCGGGAAGTTATTGGTTTTACCCCGTTTTGCAAAAATCGAGGTTTCAACAGATCTCGACGTTTTGAAGCCCTAAGAAGCTTTCCTGACTATTTTTATGATGATGTCCGTACGTCTGTATGTATGTATGTGTTTGTGTGTGTGGTGAGGTCTGCAACGTTCAGACCTAAAAATACCTGAAATATACGTCTACGGAACGTTCAGTGTTAGTAGGGGTAATTTTAAAACTGAAATTCAAATAACGTTAGTTGAGGGTGCTTCAACTTTCATTCAATCAGTTCCACGAGTCGTTCCAATATTCCCCTTTTAAAGCCATTGAAGGAGGAACTGGAACGTTTAAAAACTCTTAAGATAATTGAACCTATTGAAGTCCCTACTGATTGGGCGAGTCCAATTGTTGTAGTTCAGAAAAATTCAAAAATTCGCCTCTGTGTTGATTATACACATTTAAATAAGGCAGTTTTACGGTCACACTTTCCAATAGAAGTAGAAACTATTTTAGCACAAGTTCAGGGTTCAAACTATTTTTCTAAACTGGACACTAATTCAGGTTTCTATCAAATTAAACTTAGCCAAGACTCCCAACAGTTAACCACTTTTATATATTACTCCATTTGGGAGATTTTATTTTAAACGGTTGCCCTTTGGTATTACCTGTGCTCCGGAATATTTTTCCATGCTACTTAATAAAATATTATCTGGCTTAAAAGGAGTAATAAGTCACATTGATGACATAATAGTCCATGCTCCTACTATTGAAGAACATAATAAAATTCTGTTTGAGGCGTTAAGGCATATTGAGCAAGAAGGTATTACTTTAAATAAAGAAAAATGTGTTTTTGCTACTCAATCTCTCACGTTTTTAGGTCATACTATTTCTAATACTGGAATTTCTGTTGATCCAGATAGAATAAAATCTATTGTTCAATTTCCTGAGCCGAAAAACAAAAAAGAAATTTTGCAATATCTTGGTATGATAAATTTTTCAAGCCGCTTTATACCCAACCGTTCTCACTTACTTGAGCCATTAACTTCTCTTTTAAAGAAAAATGTAGATTTTATTTGGGGAATCTCTCAAGAGAGGCTTTTGAAAATTCAAAATCAATACTATTAAAGTGCCCTACTTTAGCATACTTTGATCCCACAAAACAAATTTGTATTCAAGCAGATAGTTCATCCTATGGACTAGGGGCTTGTCTACTTCAGACTTCAGAGGACGGAAACACGGAAGTAGTTGCATATGCTTCTCGTTTACTTTCAAATACAGAAAAGAGGTATGCTGAAATTGAGCGTGAAGCCTTGGCTTTAACCTGGTCAGCTGAAAAATTTCCTGAATACATTTCTGGAATCCCCGTTTTGATGCAAACCGATCATAAGCCTCTAATTTAGGTTTTACAGACCAAACATATTGATGAATTAACCCCAAGATTACAGCGTTTCAGAATCCGTTTAATGAGATATGATTATAAAATCTATTATTCTCCAGGGAAGGAGCTCGTGGTGGCCGATGCTCTATCGCGGAATTTTCCATTGAATACTGAGTTACCAATTCAAGATGAATTGCAGTGCGAAACAGAGGTTCATATTAGATTTACAGTCCAGTCAGTTCAGATAAAATCTTATTTTCTAGACGAAATCAAAGCTGATCAGGAAAAAGACCCTATAACAGTTCAAATAAAAAAATATACTGAGACCGGTTGGCCAAACAAAAGTAATTTGGGTAATGATTTATTGCCCTGTTATCAGTATGTAACCTTAAAAATTGAGCCCAAGCCCAAATAAGAATAAAGTCATAAAATTTAATTAATTAAAAAAAAAGTGCAAGATTGTGAATTAATTTGTCTATTTGGTTACATAAGTTTCGGTTGCTCCGGTGACAACCTTAGGCCTTCGACGTCGCTCAGAACGGAGGTAGGGGTGGATCCCTCTTATTGATCTTCCGGACAAAATAGTAGACAACTTGTGTGGGCGCCAACTGAATTTTCCACTTTGGCCTAGCACGACGAATTTCCCCCGATAACCCAGTAAAACAAGGGATGAAAATAAAAGGCAAACCTCAGCTTATGTTCCTTATAATAACTAAAATAAAATACCTAATATCCTTAAGGGATATTTTACAATTAATAGCTAATGTGAACCCTAGTAAATGCCCCCCCCCCCCACTTAAAGAAAATAGTGAGTACCTCTATTACACATAATAAAAAAAAACCAAATGATTAACAATTAAATTCCAACATATCCCAGTTAATTGACCTTACGTAGTGGGAAATTAATATGGCTGTTCGAGTGTACCAATACAGATTAAATACAAACTTTCAATTATATGTTACCTGAAAAGTAGTGTAAAGTTTATAAAAAAACAATTCCATATAAGGCGACACCGTAGTCAAGGCGTTGGTACCAAGGCAGAGACGCATGCGCAAGTGGATAAAATTATGAAAATTAAATTGTGAAAATTCACCGCAAAATATTAATTTCCACCATTACAATTGCATAATAAAATAAATCAGTAGGAACTACCTAGCTAATGTATATACATATTGGCGTAAAGCCTAAAGTAAAAATAAGTAAATAAACCAGAAAAACCCCCGATACCAGAGGTTACCCTCAATGTGGTCTTCTTCAAGAAGTTGTTGAAGAGTAGCAGCAAACTGCAGAAGACATCACCATCGATCTACCAGGTAAACTCCAAACATCCCGAAGTGTGTATCTGGCCCCACAGGTGAAGTGTGTATAATCTGGCCCCACAGGTGAAGTGTGTATCTTGAGGGTGGTAAGTATACCCTGGCCCCACCGGTGAACCCTTAAAAATTAAAACAGGTATCAGCTAAAAACTGAGCCTATACAGGAACCAATCAAACACCTCGACAAGTTAAGCTTGTCTCGGCCTATGCCAGAAGTAACGTACAATTCAAAATCAACCCCAAATTAACTTAATCAAACCCACAAAGTAGTCATAAGGTCTACTTACAATCAACAGTGTCAGTAACAGTATACTACACTGAATTTAAATCAAATAATAAGAATGCGATAAGCATCTAAAATAAACTGTTTTTGGTCGTAACCAGGGTAAGTTTGAGGAACCACCCACGAATTATAGTATTCGTTAGACTAAAGCGGGCAAAGAAAACAAAATATACACAGGGTAACAGAATAGACTGTCTTAATCAAAAATTTACAATCAACAGGTAGTATTTTACCACCAACTGTTTTATCTACAAAAACTACAAATCTATGAGACATACCTTTTCCAAAAAGGGTCCAATACTCAAAATTTTCCTCTTACTGAACGGCTACCAACAAATAACGAACCGACAACAGCATGTGGCACACCTTCAATTTCAAAACTTCAACGTTGGCGATTTCCTTTAAATAGTGATAAATACATAGTGATGCGAAATCAGTAAGTAGAGAAAATACTTACAATCGTTTTAGTGCAATATATCCCCTATAAGGGTTTGTGAAAACGGCTTCCAAAACAGGACGGAATTCTTCAACAATACGAACTCCCGTAGAACCAAAATACTAGCCGTATATTCCACAACTCATTCAGAACGAGAACCTATAAATCCCAGCAGGAGATGACTACCCAGTCATTAATAAAATTCAGATTCAAGTTCCATGCACATTTGGAAACCAACTATCAAGTAGGAGCACACACCGGAAAGAAGAAGTGAGTGACACATCTTCAACTTCAATACAGAATACTACCACAGAGAAACCTAGCCGAAACATACATCCGAACTACACTGCTCACTACACCGAGCGTTTTCCGCGCAGATCAAGTCATGAAGTGCTACGCTTCCCTCCATGTAAGTCAATATGCATTCGCGAGTAAAACAGCCTACACTCCTGAGTAGCATCGAATAAACGCTCTAACAATTCCGTAAAACGGAGCGACAACATTTGTCTTTGGACTCATAACGTCACAGAGCAAGCGCTCTATCTCTGCCGACAACATCGGCGCGACAAACTAAGTTGTCTGTGGACTCTTAAAGTCACAGAGCATTGCTCTATCCATGGTGTAAATATACTATACTATATTTACACCATGGCTCTATCTATGCTAACATCGGCGCGACAAACTAAGTTGTCTGTGGACTCTTAAAGTCACAAAGCTTACGCTCTACCTATACCGACAACATCAGCGCGACAAACTAAGTTGTCTGTGGACTCGTAAAGTCACAGAGCAACGCCTAACATCAAGTACGACTACACTCAGCGGCATGACGAACGAACGCTTTTATCCAAGACACGACTGTCAACGCCAATTGTAATTGTCATCCAACAAATAATCACTTGTAAACATTGGGCAGAAAAATAAAGTACATATTATAAACTATTCAAATAAATTTGAGCAATAGATAGTACCACAATACCCCCCTGTCAAAGTAAACAAAGCAAGATCAAGCACTCGGATTTAACATACAAAATATGGCGATAAACAGCTAATATATTTTAAGTAGATGTTCAAAATATATTCAAATGCCAACCTACACCGAAGATTTCTAAATAGTATGTCTTTACTCAAGCCAAAATATGGTAGATAAATGAAGAAAATATACCCTTAACTCAAAAGTAAAGTGTGTCTATATAGATCAGTAAGTTTTATCAAACCTAATTACTACTTTAAATGTTTTAGACTTCAAGGAGTCAGTAATAATTTATGACTGAACCCTAATAAACTTTAGCGTTTATCAAGCTGAAGCGGACAAAGTATTTGGACTACTGTGGCTACACCCCAAAGGTGATATAATCAAAGCCGGAAACAAAATCAGTAGTCCCACGATAACTAAAAACTAAAGTAAAATCCACAAGAGAGAAAACCCCTTACTACCCTTAATTATGAATTATAATATAACAAACAAAAAGAAACAACTAACATGAATATATCTATACGGACATTTACCAAGTAGGCGCTAGTTTTATTTACCTTACCTAGCGACAAAATATAAAATTGTTGTCAAGATGTGAAGACAGGTATGGTTACAGCCTGCACCACTACACCGGAAGGATGATGGCAGAGTAGTCCCTAAAACTCTGGGCTGACAGAAACTATTTAACTACTGAAGTTCTTTCGTAGTGATCAAATGATATTAGAAATATAGAGACAATATCGGTCAGGTAATTACTATATACAAATACTTAATATATACAATAGACGTAGTGACAAATTCAACCGTTACAAGTATAGATTTGATTTTTCATGTTCTGAGGGATTTTTATTGCGAAGTTCTCGCATTTTTATTCCGGCTTCACTTCAATTAAAATGTTTGAAATTTATTCACGATGGGCACCTAGGAATTGTAAAGTGTAGACAAGGGGCAAAAACGTCCGTGTGGTGGTTAGGTCTTTCTACTCAAATAGAAAACTTGGTTAGAAATTGTCCCCAATGTGTGGAAAATAGAACTAATTTTAAAAAACCTGAACCTGAATGAACGGCGAAAGTTTTCCTGACCGTGCTTGGCAGAAAATTGCATTAGATTGCTCAAGAGCAATAATACTTGGTATCTTATTGTTACAGACTACTACTCAAGATTTTTTGAAATATTTAAGCTTATAAAAATGACCGAATTAGTCATCATAAACAAATTAAAACAGTTATTTTCTAGATATGGAATTCCTGAAATAGTTAGATCAGACAATGGTCCGCAATTTCAGTCTGAATTTAAAAAGTTTTCCGGTGAATATGATTTCAAACATATAACGAAGAAAAAATGATGACCTTTATAAAGCTTTACTAGCTTATCGAACAACACCCTTAAGGTGCGGTTTTTCTCCAAGCGAGTTGATATTTGGGAGAAAGGTGCGCTCTTTTATATCATTATGCCAAGCCAACTTAATAATCCAATCGACAAGCAATTTTTGTTCAATAGGGAAAGTTAGGTAAAAGAAAAGACCATCAAACAATTTAATAACAGACACGGGTCCAGAAAATTATCTGACCTAGAGGTAGGAGATTATGTCTGGGTAACAGATTTAAGAGTTTATGCTAAAATACTCTAAATTTTAGAAGAACCTCATTCATACCTAATTGAATCAAACACTGGAATTTATCGAAGAAACAGGTGGCACCTGATACCAGCACCTTATTATACTCGGCAACAGTTTACCCCTGCATACTTCACCCGATAATTATCAACCTCTAAATTGTAATAATAAAAGTTCAAATTTAACAGAAACAGATGAAGAATGTAAACGGAATGACATTTCTAGTGCGCCTGAAAGTGTATCTCTTGACGTTTCTGGATCTAGTTCCACTTTCCCTAATAAGACTGTTTCCCCTAAACCTACTATAGAAAACTCAAATGTTAGACCTAGATGACGTGAAATAAAAAAACCTAGATATTTAGATGATTATGTATGTTTGTAAATTTAATTACATCCAAGAAAGGGAGATGTTCTGTTAGGTACTTTGGCTGATGGCAACACTGTAACTTTTGTCAGATGGCGGACCGGAGTGAAGTCAGCTGAGGATCTTGAGAGGACGACAAGTAACGGTTCACGGCATGTGGAAGGTTATATTATTGAAAGCTAGTGTAAGCTACCGTTTTCTTATAAATAAAGAGTGAAACCAAATAAAGAGTGAAACCAAAAGTGTTTACTATTGCAGAACCCGCCAACATAACACTGGGGACGCACAAATTAGAAAATGATACACATCATTATTAGAGACCACAATTATTTACAATTTGTGAGTGTAATTTCAACCGGAAGGACGTGGAGGGGGCGATTCAGAGTTTCATAAAAAGAAGTAGCGAGAGAATTCAAACAAAAGAAAATAAAAAAAATGTAAAACTAATATACATATTACATACACAGTGTGAGGACCAGGACACCCTTCTATAAAATTTTTGAGATGTACGATTTCAATGTTTTTTTTTATATACACATGTATATCTATTGAACCTATTGCGATCATATCCAGCTGATAATCCCAGTCTTTTTTTTTTGGAAAAACAGGATATTTTTACATTTTTTTTTGGCCAAATGGTGTGACATCAGATTTTCATCAAATTGTGTCAAAAGATAATTTTTCCATAGAGTTTTAAAGTTTTTATTTTTTTTTCACTTAAGAAAGGCATCGAAAATTATCGAGTCGTGGTTCTTAGTCCTTATATATAAATGTACAATATAAATATTTGAATAAATATATATAGAGGTATATTAGGGTATTTATTTTTAATGATTTTTCCTGTTTCCATTAAAAAGATCATAAGGTCCATTAAAAAAATAAAAGGACGTACTTGGGAGGTCAATTACCAAAATTAAGGGGACATACTTGGGATGTTCTAACTAGGACTTCCAAGGGACGTATGGTTTAGTAACAAAAGATGTCCTCAGGACGTCCTGAGGATGGCTAAGGGTCTGAGACGGACGTACCTGGGGCTTCGGATGTCTGATATCGGACATCCTGGGAACGTTTTGGGTACGTACTTGTGCTGCCTGGGAGTAAATAGGAAATTTTGACTTTTTCTTCAAGAAATTTTGTCTAGAATGTCTGATTTGCGGAAAAGTAAATAATTATACTCAATTTCACCATTTTGTACTTTATATTTTTAAAATTAATCAGTATAACATGAAAACTCATTTTAAAATTGAAATAGTATATTACGCAATGAGCATTTAATAAATTGGTGATGCTATTAAGAGACTAGTACAAAAATTACGAAACGAACCGCAGGCTAGTATCGCAATGAAAACGAGCGTTTTTGGTTTTAATATTCATTAAATGCGAGTTGCATACACTTTTTTCTTTCAATTTTATCAGTAGATAAAAGATGTATATCAGGTAGTCATTACCATTTTGGATATTGACCTAATATTGCGATCACGTAGAGAATAGTTCATGCTCTACACATAAAATTAAAATAAAGGAGTAAAAAACTCATTTTTCATTGTTATAAATTAACTACACAAAAATAATTCTTTTAAAAATGAAATGTTGAAAATGATTTTTAAATTAATATACAGATACATTCAAACAGAAACGGAACGTAGGAGTTTTAAGCATTGTATCAGAACTGCTTTTGAACTAGTCGACCAACATCCAGCTTCAACAGATTAAAAACACGATTATTACAATCGTTTATTTGGACACCTATAACATATCGTACAATTCCCACCACTCCGTATTCTCAACTGTGGGCGGTCCTTAATTAGCGTCAGACAGTCAGTAAACAGCAGTTGATAGGTGAGAGTACAATTTAAAGAATCTTATTTTGTTTTATTTGCGAGTATATTTTTATTTTGGAAGCTGTTATGGCCAAAAGAAATCAAAACATATTATCTTAACTCGAAACATTAATTGTTAAAGATAATTTAACAATTAATTTTCGATTTGAACAACATAAAACGTAAGCATATTCTTGTTTCAATATGTAGCGACTTTTACTACCCCCATCAAATAATTATTCAGTACTAAATCGCAGATCGCACTCACATCGCACATAATAATTAACAAATTTTGGAAGGGGAAGGGTTTCTTACAGTGGCTCTGAATCTAGCTGTCTAGCTAAATACTTGATATTCATTGGAGTGAATTTATAGAAATGTTTTGTTGGTGGACTATTTAGATCGGATAATACATTAAACTGCTGATGATCCATTTGTCTTTGCACGTATCTGTATATTTACTTACTAAATAAAAGCAACACTTTTTAAATGTATTTAAATCAATTCTGTCTGGTAGATATTTAAAATAAAATTTTACTTGGATGCTTTGGTCACAAATTTATTGTATATATTTTACGCCGAATCTGCTTAATTGCCGATTTCGTGTATTGGGCACCCTTTTTGCCGAATTCGCGAAATAAGCAACTATGGCTGCTTCAATGATTTTCCTTGCCCTTCTCGATAAAACCTACAACTATAAAATCTCCTGGCGGTTAAAAACAATGAACAATGTAATTCAGCTTGTCATGCTGGTTAAAACAGATCATTGATTAATTTATCGAGAAGGGCAAGGAAAATCATTGAAGAAGCGATAAATAATTGCCTATTACATGAAATAAGCAACTCTGCTGATTATTTCGCGAATTCGACAAAAATCTGCCCAATACACGAAATCGGCAATTACGCAGATTCGGCGTAACATATAAATTACTTATTTCAATTTGATAGATGGTAAAACATCTGCTAAGCAAATTATTGTTGAATGGAAATTATACTATATTAATAGTGAAACAATTGATTCGGTAGTTATAATAATTTTGCAGTTAGTATTTTCTTATCAAGTTAGTCTCATTTAAAACATAAAATTATTTGTCTTGAAATTTTTTTCATTACTAGCAAACATATCAATAACTTCAATTCGAGCTCAAAAACACAAATTTTTCAATACATTATTTAGCTATTACTTTTGGGAAATCAAACCACAATATTTTTACCTTCAGTCTTCAGTCAAGAAGATAACTTGGTCATCGAAACGCGAGTAAGATAGTGTAGTGTTAGTGTAAACAGTGTTCAGTGTCAAATATCGCCAATGGTTCCAGAATTCCCAACTTAACAATCTTTCTTATGAAAAAAAAAACATGAAATGATTGTGGTTTGATTTCCCAAAAAATAACAAAAAGAATAATGAATAGATCTCAAGGAACATACAGCACCTATTTAGCTGCCTTTCTTCGAACCATAAAAATTGAATCATAAGCGACATTAAACAATGAATGAATTAAAATTCCACTACATGAAAAATGAGAAGAACACAGGGTAGGTGAAGGATAGATATCTACAACAATGAATGTATTATTTATTTTTTAAATAATTTTAAAATGATAAAATCAAGCAATGATCATTTATGCTTTATCTTGCATTGATATGACCTATGTACGAAATAAAATAATACAAATGTAAAGAAATAAAAATATGCAGATTTCTGGATTAATATGTCCAATGTTGCTTTATTTGAGACTACTTCTACATCTACTGAAATAATAAAATTCACAAAATATAAAAGTTCAACTGCCCAGTAGTTATTAGTATGTGTATATAGTGAGTCAGACCTGAACCAGTACCTGCATCTCTCGTAAAATTTCTCTTCCTTAGATTTGTTTTCAACTTTTTTTTAGCATCAACAAACTTTGTTTACAAAGAGATTTATATTAAAAAATTGGAGACGAATGTAATCAACAGTGATGTAAAATGACGGTCATTTTAAACATTGTGACAAATGACCGTCACGTGACCGTCATATGACCGTCATTTTGGTCATTTTCCTAATCTTTGACAAATCATTAATTTTTGAAATATACCTAAATGCAGAAAGACGTGAAATGCAGATATGTGAATCATTATCTTAAAATGAAAAAAAGGATATAGGATATAAGAAATAAACAATTTATTATTAACATAAATAAAAAAGAACACCAATATCACACTAAAAATTTTAAAGGTACTATGGACTATGGTACTAAAGTACTAAATGTATAAATTATACAACAATAACTGTTGTATAAGATATACTTAGGTAACTTAAGTAATAAGAATATCTATAAATAATATAATTAATATGAATTTATTATTAACATACAGATAAGGTTATGTGCAAAATGACCTGGCGGTCATTTTCGAATGTGACATGACCGTGACCGACGTCATGACCACCAAAATGACGCGGTCATATGACCGACTCACATCACTGGTAATCAACCATTTTTTAAATTAAAAGAAACTAAAAACAAAGATTTATGACAATTCCAGCTTGATTTTGTTCTATGAAATGTATACTTTTTTCAATTAGACATTTTTGAGTATTTCTTCAATATACTCATTTTTTTTATATTTTTGTTTATTTGCCTAATCAAAATGAATGATTACGTCATATTTTTAACCAGGGATGATAAAAAACGTTTTTTTTAAACATGCCGTTTTTTTGTTTAAAACAGTTGAAAACACCTTGCCAAAAAAACATGTTTTAAACAGTTTCAAACAACTGTTTTAAACATAAAAGAAAGCACGAAGGCAGATACCTCAAAACATTTTAATACCCAGACTCCAGACATGGATTAATATTGATGAAGTATGTTTTGATATATTGCATTATATATCTATATTATTTTATGTTATTTTTATATTATTTTTGAAAGAATATTTTTATTTTTGTTGAGCACTTATACTTATAATATCAGGTAGGTGTCAGTTACAGTTACAAATATGTATTAATAAAAACCTGAGTTGTATTGAAAAGTTTTTTCAAAGTAATAAAAAAATAAATTCAAGATTAACAAATGTTTGACAGGTTAAAAAAAACATGTTTTAAACAGTTTAAAACATGTTTTTTTTCGGGTGTTTTAAACGCTTGTTTTAAACATCACAACCCTGTTTTTAACGTACCATAAACATTCAAAAGTATAAAAAAACAGAAGAAACATGATATCTGATGGCAAGACACTTTATATGGAAATCACCACAACCTGGCTTAACACCAATTACAATTCACCCGAGTTAAAAAAAAGCCATTTATCAGTGCGATGAATACTTCTGGTTTTTAAATTTATTATAAAAAGGTTTTTAAATGTTTTTTTGCACTATGTATTGGTTTATATTTATTTCATTGGTTTTTATTGTCTTTTGACAATGTGAAAATTATAGAACAGTACCGTCGTTTGGAAAGGGTTGAAATTTATGAAATTCAAAAAGAACCAGCGGTGTCTGTCACATATGAATTCAAAAAAATAATACAGTTACCATTTGGATTCAGTAAACAATCAACTAATTAGTTTAATAGGTATACAACTACCGGGAAGTTAGTTTCCAACAAGATTAATCAATATAGTGGGAGTATATTAGAATCAATTACTGCTACAGGACAAAATTTTATTAATGATTAAAATTCATATTACAAATAGTGTGATTCAAAAAGATATGTTGTCGTTAATTTTGCCAACTAAAAGGAATTTGCCATATGTTATATTGTGACAATGTTCATGATGCCATATTTATATGAATAATATTTACATTCATGATATACATAAACTTTTTGTAAAACTGCTTTCCAAGTACAAAACATTATATTTATAAAAAAGCTTACATACACAATTTGAAAGTGTGTTCTATATCTGTGTGAAAAATGTATCTTTGATTTTTCTTTAGAGGTAATTGCATGAACAGTTCATAAGAAAAAATATTTTCAAACATATTCATTTTATGAAGACTAGTATTTTCGTATTTATCTTTGGTTGTCAGTAAATTAGTAATTTATTAAAATTATAATACATTAAAAAAACATTTATTAAATGCTGAATTGCAACTGTAGTCATAAAATGCATACTTATGAATACTGGATTAATCACAATTTAATAAATAAAATAAAACTGTACTAAAAAGAATGTACTCAACTTCCCAACCCTCACATAAATTATTTGAAAAATGTAAAGTGTATTATTCACATGAAGAGTATGTTGAGAAAGTAAAAAATGTAATAATTGGGATATAGATGAAATTGGAATATGGTAAAGTAGGTATATTTCACAATATTTCAGTATCTGGTCTTGAGGATTCAATAATAAAAGTTTATAAATCCCTAATTGTACAGTGAACCAGAACAGATCCGTAGTCGGTAAAAGTTAGATAAAACTAAATATTATTATACCAGCCAAATATTTTAGTTGTAAAATAATTATACTATTAGGCATTATCTTTTCCAAGAAACGAGTACGTTTGACTCCTATTGTTATCGGATTAACGTCTACCTGCAGTGGATTTTTCTCTTGAATCAATCATGTTGGTGTTAAATTAAAATGAAATGTCTATAACATCTAAAATATATTTTTTAAATCGAGCATTATTCTAAACAGTAGAATTCTACATGTAGGAAACGATAGTACATGGAATGCGAGTCCTGGGTAGGTGTAAATGACAGAAAGTTGAGCAATTTTCGGAATGTTTTTTCTGAAACCAAGATATGCCAAATGTGTTGCACACTAATGAGAGAAACAAATTTTTGAAAATGCTCTCATATTCAAATTTGAAAAGAAAAAAAATGTGAATATTGAATGTCATTTTAGACATGCCTACATTTAAACATTTCATTCCTAGGTTCATTGGTGAGAATACCTTAGATACAGTTTTTTGTTATCATTATTATTTTATTTATTAAATTAGTGAAATATTTAAATTTATTATAATTACACAAAATATCAATAGAGGTACATTAAAATTGTTTCTTATATTATATCTCTCACAATTATCATGAATGTATAAAAATATTAATTTTCTCCAAACTCCAAACAAATTTTAACTTCAATTAATAATATTTATTGAATGAGATATAAATAAAATAACAATATAAAAACTACATATTCAATTAATATAGATTATGCCAATTTAATTTCTACAGGAGTCTTATTAAGGATATGTGGTTCAAATTTTTCATATTCTTCTTCAATAACAGATCTATCTAAATCAGCATTTAATACAACAACAGGAGCTGTACATGTATGTAAAGTTTTGTGGAATAACCAATCTTCATGTATATCATGCAAAGCTTTTATGTACTGATAGGCAACTGTCTTTTCTTCACTTCTATTACGTTTTAAAATTCTGTCATATGCAACTTCTGGTGAAGTTCTCAAATATACAAAGAGATCAACTTTTGTGTAATCTAATGTAGTAATATATTTGAACCATTCATCTATAACAGCCACTGAAGCTCCTGGCATTAAATTATCTCTGGACATTTTTTCAACAAAGCAGTATCTTGCACTATATAAACTTCGTTCCATTAACTTTACTGGCTCTCTTATTTTCCTTTGATGTTGTCGCAACATAGTTAGCTGAACATAAGACTGGAATGTGAAACTCCATTTTTTTGGATCTTTGTACATGAGGTCCTGTAAGAAACATTGCTTATATATCAATGCATTTTACAAAATTAATGAACAAAAAACACCAATCAGCATATTTGGGCTGTCAATTCCTCTTACATGTTGTACAAACTCTTTCCCTTACCCCCAAAAATACAATCTTAATTTTTTCCACCAATAGCAGCTAAGTATACTTTGACGAAGTCAATTTTTTAAGGACCACTTATCTGTTCGTTTGGTGGCACACAAGCAGTACTTTGGATCTTTTTTTGGTTCGTTCCATGTAAGTTTTTATAAGTATATGGGTTGTTCCAACTGACTTCGTACAAACTGTACCAAAAATTAGATTTTATTTCAATGATTTGTTGAACAGATTGGACATAGTGAATTATCCAGTCAATTATGTATTGTTATATCTATCAGGATTTCAGGCATAAAGATCTGAATGGAGGAAATTGGGCTTTTATTTTACCCCAGTATACATACATACAAAATGTGAAAGGCACCAGTCTGCTTGCATGACTAGGCAAGAATAAAATCTTATAATGGTAATCCACATATGAGAACTTCATGAAAATTAAACATAAGATACCTTCTACTACATTGTGTAAACAGCAAAGAGAAAATATTAAAATGTTTATAATTACCAATAAATTATATCCATTGCAGTTTCTCCACATATCTATTGGCTCGGCAAAAACAGCGACATGATCGTTTTTATTAAAATGCTCTAAAAATGTTGTTTTTCCACTCCCAACATTTCCTTCTACAGCAACAGTAAAGGGCCGGGAAACATCACCACTAGATAAAACTGCATGAGCCATTCTTGATATAATATTCTTGACTTTAATCATAAGTTATTCAATTGTGCAACATGTTTTAAGACGATTTATTAATTTAACTTGGAAAATTTATATAAAGAAAGTTTTTTAACACATAGTTGGTTTAGTTCAATACCTCACTATTAACCATAGATAAGGGATAACGTTTCCCACAAATTCTACTATTTTAATTATTTTTCCCTCCTAAAAGAAATTCACTGAACTAAAGGTACATAACATAGGTTATGTTTTTGAAAAATTGTGAACACAGAAGTGAAGGACGTCTTGATCATAGATAACGTATAGTCTTGATTGATAACTTCAGCCATGAGTTTAACAGCACAGAACTAGAAACCAAGTTCTGTGGTCTACAGGTAAGCACAGAGTATGTGGTTGGTAGTTGCAGCACAAAGAAAGTTCCTAAATTCATGATTTGTCACTCTTGAAGCCTTAGACCATAGGCCTTAAACTATCAAAGAGTCTCTTTCATAGTCTAAGCTTGAAGCCGCGAAAAGATTGAAATACTAAAAACTAAAAAATTAAGAATGCCATCAAAGCACAGAAACCATCGAAGTTTATTCTGTGGATGCTGTCTACTTATATTTATGGTCACGTCTACCTATAACACGGAACATTGTTCCGTGCCTATAATATATCAGCTTCTTGTTACAATTTTCTGTTGGCAGCTCTGGTTGATTCATTAGTATGAAGTTTGAACAAGTGATATATTTGATTATTATTTATGCATTGCGTTGTAAACAACTTAAAGGGCAAAAATGTGTAATATTAATATATACCTAATACAGATTTGATTAAACAAAAATGGATATTGCTTCACAAACCTGTCGGAACTCAATTGATTCGCTTTTTTCATTGTAAGTATCTCTTTTTCATTTAAGAAAACCTATTCTTAGATTATTTATTACTGCGATGTGTATTTTATAGACAGTAAGTTTTTTAGAAATAACACATTCACATTTAATAACAATTTTTTAATCTTACTATACTGTAAAAATGAATTTCGGACATTGATTCTAACTTATGATATTTATAAAATTGTCCGAAATTTTAATATTCAACATTATGTGTGTATTTTAAGTTTACTGAAATTCTAAATGAGTCATGGTCCACTCCTGTAACTTTTTAATGGGTTTTTAATGGGTTGATAGATTTAGTTCAAATTTTGGTGGAATATATTTTAGACAATTTTGAATTATTTCACATGTAAAATCAATATGGCTTAAGCTCAAATTGTGTGAAACTTAAAAATGTTAATGATTAACACTCTGTATATTTTTAGATTCACCTGCTTTAACTAGATTTTTAATTTTTTTAAATCCTAGATCATTAGGACAAAAATAATTTGTTTATAGGTGTCATTTGATCAAACATTTTATTTTTATTTTCACTCTTTGGGTATTCCATTGCTAATTCAATTTTTGCTAGTATATTATAAATGTGGTCGGATTCAGGATTCTGTTAGAAACTAGTAAATGTAAGTTTAAATGAAAACACTGTATTGAATAATAATATTATAGGGGTAATTTTTAGGTCCATTATCTGAACATTAATGATTTTCCAAGATTTATAAAAAGTTAAAATAAAAATTGTGTTTCTTGGAGACTTGGAGATTTAACGTTCAATCCTGCTTCTTTTTGATTAAATTTGTTCTTGTGCTTATGTATTTCAATAGCTTCACGATGTAATCTTAACATAATAACTGAAGAATTTATTTTACTTAAAAACATATAGAATAGTTTACAAAACAAAATGTATCTAATCCGGTAGTGAAATTGAAATTCTACAAAATAATTTTGAAGGTTTTACATACCTCCATGTTGCAGTGGATCGTATTGTGGTGCGATCTAGCGGATCTTGCCGAAAGTAGATGTGAGGTAGAAAAGTAGGTAACCAGAAAGTGTGATTAGTTTGCCGACATCTACATTTCACTCACTTAATAATGTCAATGCTGCCATGTTTCAATTATAAACTAGATATTTCATTGTTCATGTGAAAAACCAAAATCCAAAATTATTTAAGGTAGTTGTCTGCAATGGACCCTTCACTCATCATATTACAGACAGTTAGAAAGTTTCAAAAAATTAATTCTTAATTGATGAATATGTTTTGCATTCAAAAAAATATATTGAACGTTTCATTGTTTAGATATAACAAACTAAAGTTTAGAAAATTATTAACATTATATCTGTGCCGGTAAATCGAAAAAACTCATTTTGGCAATACTGGACCCAAGTTATTAAGTTGGGCCATAAAATCAAATGGACCGACCCAAAACTTTTCGGCAATGCAATATTGCAGCAAGACAACTATAAAGGTGCTTCTAAACGGGTAATATTTTTACTACAACATGTGGCTGCAATAGAGTAGCCAGCAGCATTGCCAACAATAACAGCCAGACTATGCAATATAGGGTAATATTTTAGTATGTCCCGGCCACTATAGCCAAACGTGTTTGGTATGGCCGATGTAGTTTTATCTGGTGCAGACAGGTTGCCGGACGATCGCTTGACGAGCGAAAATACAGTGCATTATTACATTGTTTTGGTTATTATTTGCTGTTTTTTGAAAAATTTGTAGGAATAAAATGACTACTACTTGGTCTAATGAGAGGATCATTGACTTTATTAATGAAATAGCCATGAGTTGTGGAATGTGGAAACCGGAATATATAAAGATAGAAATGTTAAATAAGATGGATGGGCTGTTATCGCTGAAGAATTTGATAAATCAAGTGATGAGGCTTACAAAAAACGTAGAAGCTTGAGAACTTACGCAAAAAATGAATGCCGTTAAAAATTTTAAAACAACGATAGACAAAAATAAGGAATACTTTTTATAGATAAGTACATTTGGCAACACAACAGTTAAAATTAATAGGAGGGCACTGAGCACACACCCAACTGTTTTGGTAGAGGGGACTGATCACTGGGCTAACAAGTCTTCTCTCTCTTTCACGTAGTTTTGCTCTTATTTTCCTTGTCGTACTTGTATAAGTCGGATAGCGAGATCCCGATTTTCGCAATCTGTATATGTTTTTAACATGGATATAATTATGTTTGTAGAATTATTAGAAATTGAAATACAAAGGCGAGTACCTACATTAAAAGTTGTATATATAATTTAAATTTATTGGTGTTTATTATTCAAGTTTCAATTTAAAAGACGGCCAAAATTTATTTTATATTTCTGATCTTTTTAGGCGTAATTTAATTAATAATAGAAGACTTCTGAGGGATAGAAGTGACCTTTTTCCACTCTTCTCCATTTTTCTGGGCACCCCCAATAGAAGTTAGGACTTGAGAAACTTGTTCCCAAGTCTCCCTTTTCATATCAGGTGTGCCTTTGCCCCACCTAATAACATCTGATTTTTTAATTAAATTAATTAATTGTTTGTATCGGCCGGCTGTAGCTTTTTTGGAGGCATGTATAAAAGTAAAATAGAAATCAGCTTAAGGACTGGTTTCTCTGACCAGATCGGCCCGAATTTAGTTCGGTCAGAATTTTCGGTTGTGTGTGGTTTGTCTGGAGATTCAATTCGTTGCGATATATTTCAGTCTTTAAAATTTCACGTAGGGTTACAAACATACCTACATGTTCTGTTATATCCAGATTCTCCCATTTCCTTTGAAATTTTAAACCAAATATTATCTTTCATTTTCATGTATTTTATAACTTTTAATTTTTTGCATATAACGCGGAGGGTTTTCTTTTACTTTTTCAATTAATAATTCATCCTCTAGCACAGCAAAGTCTAATTTATGGTACTTCTTGGACATCTTTTATGCTTTATAAAATTATAATTAATAAAAATAAATGCCCAGAATTGTACATGTGTGTACAAGTTCGGCGAATTGAGCCGTTTACAAATCGTTCAAATCAAAACTAGTTTGATTGAGACGAACTGCTATCCGCCCACTTCCCCGAAATTTCGTTCCGATCTTTGATAGAAACCGCTACAATATATTTACCTACAAACCTATGCAATACAAAATATTATGCTAAATGTAATAAACTGCTCCCTTTTTTACACAAATTAAATACAGCGTTTTTACTGGAACTGGAAAAGATTAACTCAAAAAGAAATCGCAGATTGATTGCATCAGAATCCATAAAACAAACACAAATTTTGAATTTATTTACATTATTGGCTAAAGTTAGGTAAAGTATCGCTTATTTTCTCTTCTTTTCTTCGATAAAACGTTAAAAATCCAATGATGCCAGCAGTAAACTTGAAATGAATTTCAATCAATTTTATTAACAATCAATTGTGGTTTTTTGCATACCATTTGATTTCAATATTGACGGGATGTCAATATTTAATTGAGACGGTTTCAAGATTAAAATCAAATCAAGCGTAGTAAGAGCAAAATATTGCAGTAAAAATATTACACCTTTTTAAGGTGCTTCTAAACGGGTAATATTTTTACTGCAATATTTGGCTACAATGTATGGCAACAATAGACCGGCCAATACGACAACTCTTATCGCAGCATATGGCTCAGCAATAATGCCTGCAACAGTATGGCCCGTAAATTTCTTTCGTAAACGGGCTACACAATCGGGCAACAATGGCCGACCATTTTACTGGTTTGCCGCCAGCACTACCACTTTTAATCTTCTTTTTTTCTTCATTTTTTGCTTCTGAATTTTTTGTAAGCCTCATCACTTGATTTATCAGCGATAACAGCCCATCCATCTTTTTTAGCATTTCTATCTTTATATATTTCGGTTTCCACGTTCCACAACTCATGGCTATTTCATTAATAAAGTCAATAATCCTCTCATTAGACCAAGTAGTGGTCATTTTATTCCTACACATTTTTCAAAAAAACAGCAAATAATAACCAAAAAATGTAATATTGCACTGTATTTTCGCTCGTCAAGCGTTCGTCCGTCAACCTGTCTGCAACAGATAAAACTACATCGGCAATACCAAACTCGTTTGGCTATAGTGGCCAGGACATACTAAAATATTACCCTATATTGCATAGTCTGGCTGTTATTGTTGGCAATGTTGCTGGCTACTCTATTGCAGCCACATATTGTAGTGAAAATATTACCCGTTTAGAAGCACCTTTTTCAAATTTAAAATGTTTGATCCTTTTTAACATATTGCAGAGTCGTTGATTACGTAGTAGACAACTTAGCTTTATATATAACAAAAAATGACGAAAGGCTCAGTGCACTGCCATCCTTCATCAAAAATAGGATACTTCGTAGATTTACGACTTCGGCATATTTTTGGAGAAATATTGACTTTAAGGTAGTACTATCAATAATTACCAATGAACAAACGTTGTCAATTAACTTAACGTCAGTTGTAATTGATGATGAAATGTTGTCAATCATACAGAAGTGTAAATGTGTAAGGAAACTGTATTTATGTAGCACATCAACTGTCCATATTACTGCTAATGGTGAGTTACACTTTTTAATTTTTTAATAACATGTTTTTAAATAAGCTATAATTTTTAAGATGTCACAATCGTAAATTACTTGATCACCATGTATATAAAATATGTATATTTAGTCATAAATAGAAATAGGCTACACCGATTCGGCATATTGGCTGAGGCGCCAACTTTGAGAACCTCTAATAGGAAATCCCCAAAAAGCCAAGGTTAAAATTCGTTTGTCATAATTTGCTCCCACAACTTAGAGTCAATTTCGATATTTTTACAGCTTTTTGCGATTTCCTTATAGAGTTTCCCAAGCTTTCGCCTCCTCCAATACACCGAATTGGTGTAGCTCTGGGATTCCCAAACTATTTTGGGCCAGAGACCTCTTTTCCGAAATGAGCTGATACCTCAGACCCCCAGAGCGAAATTACTTTAAAAATCCTAACTCTAGATTTTTTCCTATTGATACAAAATACTTACCCATATAAAATCTTTGCGGTTGGTTGAGTAACTTAACATCGTTTTCTCATCCAAATTTAACAAAATAAATAGACATAAAATATTACTTTGGAGCTGATGCCGCAAAAAGATTCCGGCCCCCCAAAAGAATGTTTGGAAAGGGGCTCTTTACTAGTTCATCTGCTATTTCATTTCCTTCTATTCCATTGTGTCCTGGAATCCACAGAAGGTGAATATGTTGATTACGCAAGAACTCACTGCTTTAATGGCTTCTTGACTATCTGACATGATAATAATCCTTTGCCTTTCATATCTTTTATCAATATTGGGCACACTTTCCTATGGCGTGAATTTCAGCTTGAAAGATACTTGGGGTTCTTCCCAAGCTTTTGAAGTGTTTGGTTCCTGGCCCTCCTATTACTTTTGAGCCGTCTGTATACCATTGAATGGCATCCTGTGGCATATCCCAGAATAAGAACTAGAAACTATTGCATGTAGCCCATGACACATGTAGGCTTCATTATTTCGAATGGATGCCGTTTCCACCATCGAGTTTCATGCGAAAAACAAGTAGAATAAGGCTATTCCCCAAGGGCTAAACTGGATGATCGACGCTACAGCGGACATTGAAAATCTTAGAATCTTCACGAAACTAGAACAATTAACTTATGGATGCCGTGTAGGTACTTGGATGTATTCCTTGGTTACTAATTTATCATCAAAAACAACATTGCAACAAAAGTAATTGTCCCATGGTACCTGGTTCTCGCGCACATAAAGTGCATGCAAAGGACTTGTTTTCTACGAAGTTTCAACGCTATAACTTGAAAAACGACGACGGTATGATTTTGAAAAAATGACGAATTTTCCAGTTTTTCGAAATTTTCATCGCTCCTAATTATCCAATCACTTCGCTGAACAATGCGTTGTATTCGTATTTTTATTATCTACAATTCATCTTTTGATACCATTACGATTTCTAAATAAGCTATCGTGTTATGAACAAAAAAATTGAAAAACGACGTTTTTTCCGTTTCAAATGTTCATAACAATTTCGTGAACATTTTCGAGTCGAAAATATATCAGGTTCATACTATGTACTGTTTTTTACATAATGGCACAGTCCGTTTTCTACTAGGATTTTTGTCATAAAAATCTACCTATTACTTGGCCTATTAATATTACTATTAGGTATTTCCTATCATAACTTAGCGCGTAGTGAAATCGGCCATTACACTTGTAACATTCCTGTTTCTTTAATTTTACAATAATAAGATGATCAATCTTATAGGACACTGGAAATAATGTATCGAAAATCATTGTTAATAAATTTATGTATTAAATGCAGAGAAATTATTTTCTCTAGAACTTCCTACATTTCATTTAAACACTGTAAATATCTATTTTTAGCTTTGGTATCTTTACTGAGTGGTTGTGCCAATTTAAATTATTTCATACTGACTAATAGTACTGGAGTTAATGATGCAGTTTTAGAATGCCTAGCGGATAACTGTCAACATTTGACAACAATAGATATTAGAGGGGACAAACAAGTAACAGATGTTGGAATTAAACACATTGCAAAATTAAAAAAGTTGACTTGTCTAAACATATCTTTAACACAAGTAAGTAAAAAGATCATAATTACTTAGGTATTTTTATATAGTAAACAATATATATACAATAACACCATGATATCACTTAGTATCAGTGAGTTGAATAAAATGCTTAATGCCTACGAATAATGTTTTAACTGGAACCATACAGGGTGATTTTTTTCAATTGGCAATTAGGCATTATGGCATAACCGAAGGGTTTTCCGACATTGAAAAAAAACGAATCGAAATCTTATTGTTAGTTGAATATGGTGATCGCAAACGTTCCCATGACGAAGTAGCTAATCTTTTTATCGAATTAAATCCTGAATACCATCCTATAAGTAGATCTACATTGACGAGATTAATAAACAAATTTAATGAAACTGGTATAGAGTAAAGGATATTACAAGATCTGGTAGACCGAAAAGTGCAACTAATGAAGATAAAAATTCAGATGTTCTATTATATGTTCAAGAAAACAGTGACATCTACAAGTGTATTGGCAAGAAATCATGGTATTTGTAGACAGTCTATCAAACTATTTTGCATAAAAATAACTTTTAGCCGTATAAAGTTCAAAAACTCCAAGAATTGTCTGAGGATGATTTTGATACACGATTGCAATTATGTGAAACAGCTACAGAGAAAATTAAGATGCAAAACAATTTCTTGGTTTTTTTGGTATTCAGTGATGAAGGTTGAATGGTTCTGTTAACAGACATAATTGCCGGTAGGTACTAGTCAAATTGTAATCTGCACTGGTTTGCCACAGAAAGTTAATATGTGGGCGGGTTTGGTGAAATACCATTTGATCGGTCCTTTTTTATTGAAGGTACGCTTACCGGTGCTAAACATCTTGATTTACTCCAAAATGAAATTATACCTGAAACCAATCGATTATTTCTAATATGAACGTATACTTTACACAAGATGGTGCACCTCCACATTATCAAAGAGACGTTAGGCAATATTTAAATACAATTTTCCCTCAGAGATGGATTGGTCGAAGAGGTGCATTTGAGTGGCCGGCAAGATCACCCGACTTGACACCGCGTTTATGTCAACAGACCAACTAACTCGAATGATTTAAAGGTTCGCATACGTCTCGAAATGCTGGGAATGACTCCACAAATGATCAACGATTCTATGCGTAGCTTCGAAGAGAGATTGTATCACTACTGGAGAGGACATGAAAGAGAGAACCAGAGCGGAATTTCGATTTTTTAACGTTAATATGCTGACAAAAAATGTTAGTCAATCATTTGAACTTAGACTGCAGCATTGCAATGATGGTAACGGTGAACACTTTGAACATTTAGTTTATTATTCGGTCAGGATTATACTTTTGGTCACTTGTTTTGTTTAGAATAAATAATTTATTGAAATTTCTTTTTTGTTATATTCAATGCTTGCTTTCACATATATAATAGGTTAATAATTTCGGTTTACATTAAATATTACAAAATAACTCTGTTTTTATAAACTTTGGATAAAGGGAATGCTTAACAAAAATTAGATAACCGAATATTCTATTTGTATTATAAAATACAAGGTGTTCCATTTGAAAGAAGAAAGAAAATGAAAGGTTCGAGTTTCCGTCCACCCTGTATACAAAAGACACCATAATTCAAATTTAATCGAATACAGAGATCATATTACGAAAATCTGTTAGGCAAAATAATTTTTTTTTTCAACCTACAGTAAGCTACAGGGCGTTGATTTACTAACGATTTTCACATAAAAAGGCCATACCTTTCAAAGGAATCTGTATAACGTAACAAAACCTTATATCAAAAGCTTCAAAAAAATGTGAGCAGTCCGAATTCAGTATAATATACAGGAGTTCCCATTTAAAAAATCATATGTTTGGTTTGTAACGGAGTTATTCAAGACGGTATATATAGTTCGAGATAATTTCAAAATTATGGACCTTAAGGACATCTACTAATTTTCTTCATTTCTTTCAACATTTTTTGATATCTCTTAAAATAACCCATATACCGAACTTTGTCGTAAGATTGGTACACCCTGAAGGTAGTTTTCATAAATAAAATATTTTCTTCAATCGGACTGCACACATATTCTACTATTAAACAGCCTTGTTATACGGAGATATTTCTTTCACAATGCACTTGACCTGCTTATTAATTACGTTGACCTTAGCCTTTTTGTAAGGCTAACAAGTAAACACGGTAAAATTATCTAAATAAGTGACCATCTGTAGGTCAATAGTGTAATAATTCAACAATTATTTCATACCTTACCAACTTTATTCCAACAAATAATAAAGTGGAAATTTAAAAAGTTCATTATACTTCTCTCGCCATCAGGAGAAATGATTAATACCTAATTATGTATGCAGATATAACCAAAAAAAAAATCAGTATATTTTCAGATTTTACATGAAATGATAACAAATTTCTTTTAGTTTATCATTGCCTCTCAGTATACTGTATCACTTTAATAATCTGAAAACTGTTTCAAAAACACTTGTTCTGTGAAAGAAAGGTAAGTAAATCTTACCAGCACTCTCAATTTCCAAATATTTTTCTTAGAATTATGTGGATATTTAATATGATTTATAAAATTTTGTTAGATAAGTTGGTTCACAATATTTATAGAATCAAAGTTTATTGAAATGGCGAACATGATTATCAACCTCATTTTAAGTACAGGTAAAAATGTACTATTGTTGTGTGAATAACTTATAATGATAATATTGTAACACGATGTTTATTTGGGTACTAGTTACAGACCACTTAAGAAGTGTGCCAGCATGAGACTTTCCTGAAGGATGGTTTGACTCCATGTGTGTGCTGCACAGGTATGCCAGAGGATTGTCAGACTATAACAATCCGGTATAATTTTTTTATATTGTATATATATATATATATATATATATATATTGTACTGAAATTGAGATGATCATAAATAAAATAAAATAATTACTTTTAGAAAGTATTATATCATATGTACATGAGAGTCTTATGTTATGTCCATCATTTTTAACAATAACGTTAAAATGATTAAATTAGATACTTACTGTTAGATATTTTTATGTACCCTGTATAAATTAACTGATAAAGTTGATATTGGAAAATGTCAGTACAAGAACATTGGTTGTTATGGACATTTTTATTTGATTAAATAATATGAACTGTCAGTAACTGGATTTCAACAAAAATTAGTAATTTCTATAATAAATAAAGAAGAAACAAAAGGATATTCGTTAGCAACGGGAAGAAAGTTTGTGAGGTGATCGGTAACTAAGGGGAGATGAAAAAAAGTAATTTACGTTAGAAGTTTAAATGTAGGAAGACTTTAAAAAACTAATAAAAGAAAGAAATAGTGAGCTAGAAATATCTTACATAACTTACCTTCGATTTGAATCCAGTAAAGGTTGTTCAAGCTCAAGATCAAGAGAGATCATACAGCAATAAACGATGGTAATATAAATCATTTTATACCAAAACTTGTACCTAACAGTTGCTTGTAAACACGTACCGAGGTCCGAGACGTTTACCAGTAATCTTTCCTTTGCGCAAGGCAGAATTTCTTCGCTTCCGAAAACAAGCCGTTTTCGATCTAAATAATACAGCAACCGGCAGTATTTCAATAAGATATTAAGAGATTTATTTTGTGTGCGGAATTGTGTTAATTTTATTTTTAATATAGGTTGTAATAGGCTAGGAGACCATCCACGGATTTCAATCTGGAGATAGTTTAATTAATATTAATTTAATTTTGACGTTAAAGGTTATTACAGTAGAAACGCTGAAGCTTTTCCATCACGTGATCCAATCTACGATTTATGCAACACATATTTTCTACATTCTATCTTCTTCTATCAATATAAATCAAACATAACAACGTTCGATCGATTGTCTTCTACACAAGACCAACTACAAGACATACGTAATAGTTTCTATAAATTTGCCGTAGTAATCGTAAAAAGAGACAACGATATAATTGACGTAACGTGAATAACTGATCGTACTAAAACTTGAATTTGACACTACCGCATTTGAGGTTAGTTTACTGACTTGTTTTCAGCGATTTTTTGGATTCAAAGTGTATCAATTGTTAAAATCAGTTCTTGTAAGAACTAATTTGACTTTTTATTCCATTTAACATTGGTAAGTACTAATTTATTACATTAACAACTTGTAAACTTTTGACATTTCATAACACCTAAAATGCCGTGAGACGGGAATATTACAATGCTTATTTTACTACTTATTGGTGGTAAATATAGTATTTATAATTCTCTACAATTTGTAAATCTCTGCAGAATTTTCAAATTTGCATGAATCAAGTGTCTGATATGTACTTGTAACGGTAAATTAACCAACAGTTATTTTCAGAAAATGCGTGGAAATTGGCTTAATTCACGAGCACAGGAGTTTGTTATGAACTTGATTGAATATTTTGAGATGGAAAAAAAACAACGGCGGACCCTTTCAACCTATTTCATCTGTTCAGGAGGTATTATACTAAAGTTAACATCTATTTAAGGACATTTCTATTTAATATTATATTTCAGAGAGTGGAAACTGCATTGAAAATATCTGTGAAAACGGTATGTTCCCTTAAAAAAAGTAAGGAAAATATTCCAACTTTCCCAACGTCACTCAGTCAAACACCTCGATTAAAACTAAAAACAGATGATTTACCCGAGGGAACCAAAATGGCAGTACGGAATATCTTATATAATATGTATGAACAAAGTAAGTAAACAAACATGTGAAACAATAATACAAGAACATGGGAGTTCTTAGCCTTACATTACAGTCAGCTTACACTTTAAATAAAAGAGAAGTGAAATCATAGTACCTTAATAATTAAGATTACACATCATAGTGCATGTAGTATTATCCATACAGTGAGATTTTTCACCAGCAGCTTATAGTGTGGCATATGAAAATCTTAGAGAACTAGTAGGTAATTTAACGTAAGTTCGATTATAGAAGTTATGAGTATTGAAAGCTTTAGAATACAGAAAGTTGTGCATATTTTTAATTTGAATGTGTTTCTACATGTGCTGATTTCTAAGTTGAGTACTGTCCATAAATGTTTACCAATTTGAATGTTCTGAGTGTAGATTGTATTTCACAATTTAGTTTTCTAATTTAAATTTTTTGATGTCACATACGGAGTTGTTCTATACATTATTTGGTACAAATAATAAAAAAATCTGAATATCAAAAATTCAAGTTTAGTATGAAGTAAATATAAAAAAATCTTTTTTTTGTTTGAGATAATGATTATTTAAATTTTCTTATTTTTTCAGGGAAACATGTTACTGTTAAAACCATAAATGATGAACTAAAAAATAAGGAAATTCTTTCTGTTGGAAATACCTCTTTATTGGTATTATTGAAACATTTGGGATTTAAATATAAAAAGGAAGATAACAGAAGAGCATTAATAGAACGAAGAAATATTGCTAGCCAAAGAGCATGCTTCCTTCGAAAATATAGAGAAAATAGTGATAGTGTTTTTTCAAGACAAATTATATTTTTAGATGAAACATGGATATATGCAAAAGGAACTAAATTAAGTTCTTGGTAGGACAGTAATTTAAAAGTGAACGTAAACCAGGAGGTTATGACGGTAAACGTTTTATTATTGTTCACGCTGGTTCATCCAAAGGATTTGTGGAAGATGCCAGCTTAGTGTTTTCCTCTAAATCATCGTCGTCAGATTACCACGGTGAAATGAACGGTGAAAGATTTACAAAGTGGGTTACGACACAGTTAATTCCGAATTTAGAAGAACCGTCGTTAGTGGTAATGGACAATGCGCCTTATCATAGTATACTAGCAGAAAAGCAACCTTCCACTTCGTCAAAAAAAGATGAAATTATCACTTGGTTAAAAGCCAACAATATTGACTTTAATGAAAACCTCTCAAGACCTGAACTATTACAAATTGCTCAAATGAACCGGAAAGAAAATGTATATGTTGTTGATGAATTGTTCCGAAAACATGGTCATGAAGTCTTAAGGCTACCGCCCTACCATTGCGAATTTAATGCCATTGAGCTTATTTGGGCCCACTGCAAAACATATTATAATAAGTATATTGGCAGAGACGGATACGGCGATGAAAGGGTCTTGAGTATGTGGAAAGAAGCATTGGAAAATTGTAGTGCAAATGTTTGGGATAATTGTGTTAGGCATACCGAAAAAATAATCGAAGACTGGTTTACTCGATAACGAAATTTGGTGAACATACATATTGAACCAGTGATAATAAATACTGGTGAAGACAGCTCAGATTCCGAAATGGATGAACTATAAAGCAAGATTTGTCATATTTGATGTGTTTTTTCGTTTCTCTTCCTATATGTGGTTACATTTTATTTTTGATGTCTTTTGCGGATATTTCTGTTTTTTACTTTTAATATGAGGGTTTCCATTTGATGTGTTGCCCTGATGATGGTAATATATTTATCGAAACGTCCACCTTCAAGCTGTGTGGGAATCTTATTCTATTTACAATCTATAGCCCATCCAAAAAAAATTGTTCTAATATAATCGGTTTAGAAAGTATTATTTTAAAAGTTTTAGAGGACACCCTGTCAGTAGACTAAACATTACGTCAGTTTCATGAACTTCATAAATTGTATGTACTTATATAAAATACAAGATATCCTACAAAAAATCAGCTCTTCACTAATAAGCCAGCATGGTTAATATTAATTTTGGATTTTGTAACTTATTCGCCCAGTATATCGATAGTTTTAATAAATATGTCCATGTTAACCATATAAATAAAATAAATACAATTAAAAAAGTTAAATTTCTTGTTTAATTACCAATTCGTAAAACGCCGACCTTTGGAATATTAGTCATAACGATTATTCCTATTGAGTTGACACAAGTTTTGATTTAATTCATATGAACAATATTGCTGACGTAACAGTCACGTGATGGAAAAGCTTCAGCGTTTCTACTGTATATTTCAAATTTCACTCCTTAAATTTAGACAACACACTTTACCCAAGATATACCCTGTGATACTGAGACATGCATATGATATAATATTAAATTTCAAATATTTCAGACTAATAAATACAACTTAAATATAAAATTTGTTTGATTTGAGGTTCTGGTTGATACTGATATATGTGGTATATAATACTTATTCAGTGGAATAAAATCACCACACATTGAATTATTGTATACCATAACAATATATAACAATAGGCGACCTTTTTATAATCCCCGTGAAAGTGGCCAGTTTTTAATTCTAAAATAAAACAAATAAATCTACAGAGTGTCCAGAAACTCTCCTGCCAAACGCAAACAACAGATACTAAATGTGATTTTATGTCCATCTTATCCAATTTACCTTTATCCAAAAGTTCCTCCTATGGGAGCAATCGCCTTTTACAGTTGACGCAGTTGAGCATATCTCAAAAAAACCGCTACCTACAAACAACTTCAAATGATAGAATGTTGTGACATTCTAAGCTAATAAATAAAAGAAGAAGCACAGAATGCACCAGCATACAAGAAGCTAAGCTGCCTATCCTTTTTTGTATGCGCATATCTGAAAGGCGCCATTTTTAGAATAACATACTTGTCATACTTCACTTTGTCGACGTCATACTTCACTTTGTCGACGAATTATATCGCCAATATTCAAAAATTTGATCATTTTTCTCAGTGTATTTACCAAGTTATCTGTCAACGTCGGTCTCTCAAGGTCATACATTTTTGTTACCAAAACCAAAAACAATCCTTGTCTCTGCCAAAACATCAAAGAGATTACGTCGGGCTTCGCTTCTTGTTAGTTGGTGTCTTTGGAAGAAGTAGAAATGCCGGTATCCACCGCTTTTGTGAAGTGAGTTAGCTTCAATTGTTCTGTATGAGTAGATTTTTTATTAATAAGAAATCTGTATCGACCTGTAAATAAAGTGTACATGGAAAAGAAAGTATACGAGCCTCATTCGAATCAGTATCTACATTATCATCTAAATTACACATAACTCCAAAACATAATTATCAACTTGTCAATAAATGTTCTTACTACTTTCTCAGTACTTTGAACCTAATGTTATTTACAGGTCACCGACGAAGGAATTATTGCTCTTGTTACAGGACCCAGCGGATCTAAATTAACGGAACTGTGGATAGAAATGACACATGCCACTGATGTGGGTGTAGGATCAATAGCTACACATTGCCCGAATCTTGAAGTATTATCATTTTTTAGCCGAAATAGACAAGGTAAATAAATATTTTTATTAAATAAATATTTTACAGTGAGCGCTAAAAATGGAGCACTCATTAAAAAAATTTGTATATTTAAAAAATATTGCAGTAACCATTGTGCGACTTATTTGTGTCAAGTAAAAACAAACCTTTACGGTTTACGGTTTTTTTAGAAAAGCTATTAGATATAGTTTAAGTAAAAGATATAAATAAAAATATCTGAGGGTCTATCCTTCTTTAGATTTTATCATCAAAGCATCACAGTTCTCGCATATTTAATGCTAAAATAATATTTTAATAAAAGAGGTAGTACAACACAAAATGATTTAACTCTATTTTGCAGATGAATTGACCTGTCCGATGTTTCAAAGTGAAATGAAAAATTTAAAACAACTTACATGGACCGTTAACTGGTAAACATGATTTCTGGTGATATATTTTTCTAATGGTTGCAGTCATGTTGTGTATTTGTCAATTCTATTTATTAATAAATGTGTAGGTATATGTTGCATATTTTTTCGTGATAATAAAATATACTTGAAAATTTTATATAAAAATTTCCTTAGAGTATTTTCTTTTCCTTCCTTGTGGTTTATTCATTATGGTAACGGTAATATAATATTTTATAGACCTTTGTTCATTGTTATCATATTCGCGTTGTTTCAGTTTCTGTATTCGCGGATATTGAAAGGATTCGCTGTCCTTTTATTAGATTGTAGAGATTACAAGCTGGACGATTGGCCCGGCTGGCCTTACCACACTGCGACCCATGAGATTTTTTGTGTATATTCTACGTCTATATTTAATGCCCGATTTCACCAACCATTTCATAAATTTAGGAATGATCCTAAATGCAGTTTACGTTTCACCACGCGCTAAATTTAATAACTAAAAGTGATAAAATTGGGTATTTCCTATCACTCTTAAGTATTACCATTGCTTGTAGAGATAATTAGTCAAACGCTGTAGAAATCTTATTTAACGTCCCTTCTCTCCCCACTAACAATGTAATGGTTGTGGGGTCCAGAGGGTCGTTCATCTAGCATTCACTCAATAATACGTCGAAGAACAATAACAACTCTTTATTTCCACTTTATAATTCGTGATCATTTTATACATGTGTCAACTCCACGATGCTTCTTCGCTCACTGGCGAAAACAGTGTTGCCAGCTCTCTGAAATCAGAGAGAGCGAGAGAGAGAAAAGGAGTGAGGTAGATAACAGCTCCCACACACTCCCCTCCTAGTGTTAACTACATAATAAACTTAAGCAGTAAAAAAAAAATCAAACAATATTCTGTTAAACGACTAAGACATGAACATATACGTCAATAGTAACAAAAATAGAACATAAAATATTGATTACATAGTATACAAAATATATTGTGTCATACGAATGCCGAATCACAACAATTATCGGCCATAGTCTGCAGAACGTCTAGTTATTTTGTAGTGGGTGAAAATGTCACCTTTTTATTTTTGCGCGAATACGTTTTTAGTGCTGGTTGGTTGGTTGATGCAGGTTCACTTGTGCAATCTAGGAGATCGGGCACGTGAAAGGCGGGTTTTAGCAGTTCCACAGTGACTGCCTTAACTTTGCCGTTTACATCGATTTCGAAGACGCGATCGGAAACGCGGCGAACAACCTTGTGAGGGCCTGAGTAAGGGCGTTCAAGGGCCTTCTTGGCTACGTTGCGTAAAAATAAGTGTGAGCATTCGTGTAACTCTTTGAAGTAGAAAATTCTATTTTTGTTTTTATGCGCGGTAGGGATTGGTCGAACTTGGCGCATATATTCTCTAAATTCCGCTATGAAAAAGTTGGGGTCTGGTGTTATATCTTCCGGAAGGAAGAATTCACCTGGAAGTCGCAAAGTGGTTCCAAATAGAAATTCTGCTGGAGAAGCGTTGGTGTCAGCTCGGATATGGGCTCGCAGGCCTAGCAATACTGTTGGGAGTGTGCGTACCCAGTTTTGTTCAGTGTGGCACATAATAGCCGCTTTGAAAACGCGATGCCATCGTTCGATTAAGCCGTTCGACTGAGGGTGATACGGGGTAGTTCGGATTCGTTGCGTGCCGATCAGATTTAATAACGCGTGAAATAATCTCGATTCAAATTGCGTACCTTGGTCTGTCGTTATGCATTTAGGCGAACCGTATCTGGATACCCATGTGTTGAAAAATGTTCGTGCGATTGTTTCTGCCGACATATCTTTAATTGGAGTTGCTTCCACCCATCGCGAAAACCTATCCACCATAGTCAGGCAGTACATATATCCGTCATGTTGTGGCAGTGGGCCAACGATGTCTATGTGTACCTGGTCAAAACGACCATCCGGAGCAACAAATTGATCCGGAAGGGTTTTCACGTGTCTAGTTACTTTTGACGCTTGACAATCTGTGCACGATTTGCACCACAATCTAGCGTCTCGTTGCATGTTTGGCCAGACGTATCTCTGGCGAATAAGACGATCTGTTACTTTAGCACTGGGATGTGCTGGGTGATGGACCATGCGGAAGACTCTTTTCCTAAGAGGTTCAGGCACGTATGGTCGAATCGTTTCACCTGAGATCTCGCATTCGAGCGTAACATTGTCAGGTCCCCATTGAATCTGTTTAAGTTTCAATGGGTGATCCTGGGAAGTTTTGATTACTTTTAGTTGTTCGTCGACAGCTTGGTGCTCTGCGAGTTCGTTTAAATTGAATTCTAAGGGCAATCGAAGGGCCTCGATCCGGGAAAGCGAATCGGCGACTACGTTCTCAGATCCAGCCACGTGGACAATTTCCGTGGTGAATTCGGCGATAAAGGACAGCTGTCGAAGTTGACGAGGTGATGCTTTATCGCTGCGTTGTTTAAATGCGAATGTCAATGGTTTGTGATCAGAGTGGATTCTAAATTCGCGGCCTTCCACGAGATGCCTAAAATGTTTGATTGCGGAATAGATAGCAGTGAGTTCCCTATCATAAGCACTGTATTTAGATTGGGCAGACGAAAATTTCTGGGAAAAGAAAGCTAGAGGTTCCCAGTCGTCACCAGTGGATTGTTCTAAGGCTGCTCCCATGCCGAAGTCCGATGCGTCAGTCACTATTCTGATATTCGCATCGATACGAGGATGAACCAGTAGGGTCGCATTTGCCAAATCATTTTTCGATTTTTCGAATGCTTCCGTGGCCTCAGGGGTCCACCTGATTTCCCGTTGGTCGTTTTTCTTAGCACCTGCTAGGTACGAATTAAGCGGGGCGAGAGTTGTAGCGGCGTTGCGTAAGCATCGACGGTAGAAATTTAACATTCCGAGAAACCGACGTAATGATGCAACTGTTTTTGGCTTCTCGAACCTATGTATTGCCTCAATTTTTTCGGCTGTAGGTCGAGTGCCCTTAGAGTTAATCATATACCCTAAAAATTTTAATTCCGGAACGCCAAAAACACATTTATCCACGTTCAAGCGGAGGTGGAAATCCTTAAGCCTTCGGAAAATTACCTCTAAATGCTGTGAGTGTTCCTCGGGTGACGATGAGGCGACTAAAATGTCGTCAATGTAAACGAATACGTAATCTAGATCTCCTAGAGCTCGATTAACGTATCTTTGAAACGACTGGCCTGCATTGCGTAGGCCAAATGTCATGAACATGTATTCGAATAGCCCGAATGGGGTTATGATGGCGGTTTTTTCGATGTCCTCGGGTGCCATCGGAATTTGATGGTATGCTTTTTGTAGGTCCAAGGACGAGAATACCGTTTAGATTTGCGGAGCAGTCGTGTAGATGGGGAGACGGATACCTGTCGGGGATTGTGACAGCGTTCAGCCGTCGGTAATCACCGCATAGGCGCCATGTACCGTCTTTTTTAATGGCCATGTGTGCAGGGCTGGCCCATGGGCTACTCGATGGGCGGCAAATGCCCGCCTCGACTAGAGCTTTAATTTCCGCCTTGGCACACTTCAACTTCTCCGGGGTAAGCCTACGTGCACGCTCGGCAACCGGAGGGCCATTAGTTATGATATGGTGAAGTACACTTCGGTTTTCCGGGGGTGACAGAGTTTGCGCACCGGTAATTTCCCGAAATTTTTTTAACAAGTGTGAAATTGAACTATTTGGATTGAAGCTATTAATTGATTGTGTTGACGCGGAACTGAAGTTTCCGAGCGCGAAACAACCGGTTGTTGAATCAATAACCCGGCGCTTTTTTAAATCGACAATCATCCCGTAGTGGTTTAAAAGATCTGCTCCGATTATAGCACAAGGAACGGCCGCGATGCAGAAATTCCACTTGATGGGTCGGCGTAGTCCAAAGTCTAGTTCGCGGTACGATTCGCCATAGGTATCTATGCGTGTGTCGTTTGCCGCAAAAAGTTCAAGTTTGGCGGGTGCGAGCTTAATTTTTGTATCAGCGGGGACTAACGAAATGTCAGCCCCTGTATCGACTAAGAAATATTGCCCGGTTTTCCTATCACGAATATGGAGACGATGAGATACATTTGTAACCTCCGCCACTGTCTCCGCGTGGGGGGGTACTACTAGTTTTTTTCTTTGTAGTTCGCGTATTTCTCGCACCAACTTCGACACGACGTAGGGTTATCGGGAAATTTCAGGTGTGCGTAACACAGCCTAGACTTTTCCTTGTCCCTAGACTTACTTCGCGTTTGAGAATTGTTTCTGGAGTTAGGTCGCGAGCGCGTTTTCCGTTCTATCGCGTCCACTTTTACAGTGAGTTCTTTAACAGACTCTATTAGTGACTGAATTTGTGCCTGTGAAGCAGACAGCTCAGTATTGACGACGTTAATTTGAGAATTACCGGAAGACGCGTTAGAAATATCCGCCAGTTGGTCGGCCAGATCGGCCATGGCGTCTAAATTTTCCGTATTGGACATCACTATGCCTCGGTGTTGCTCGGGCAACTGCTCAAGGAACAATGATTTGAGAATCGAGTCGTCGACTGCGTTATTTACATTAAGATTACGGAGGCGACTTAAAATTAACGATGGCTTACCGTCGGTTAATACCTGTCCTTTCAATAGTTGCCTCAGTTTGGCCTCGTTTGACACCGCAAATGTTTTAATGATCCTCTCCTTCAGTTTTTGAAAGATATCAGGAGGAGGTGGTGACGCGGCGATGATATCTTTGACGCTACAGAGAACCTCTACGTCGAGCGCAGCCAGCATAATATCGGCCTTAGTAGTCTCACTTGTAATCCGCGCATTCCGCAATGAAATCTCTACCTGCATAAACCACAGCGCAGGATCCGCGCGAAAGAATGTAGGGATTTTAGGAGTTCGGTAGCTGTGGACTTGTGTGGCCATGTTTACCGTTAATAATTGCTCTAGTTGTTGGACACGACCTTGGGCTGCCCTTGACTCGTCGATAATTGTTCTGATTTGATCCTCGGTAAATGACATATTGTCTGGTAATCTACAGAATAAGAACCGTGTACTTTATATTATGTACAATTTGTATTAAATACCAATAACTGTGTGATAAATAGTTGTCAAAGATAAATGAAATAAAATGTTTCAAACAGTTTTTTAGAACGCTCATATGATTTGGCTACACCTAAAAAAAATGTTATATACTAAATACAGTACGATAAAATGTGAAACTTCAACAGTATACACTTAACGCAATGGCAAGATTCGCTAAAAAGGGTACAGAAAATGTAAAAATGATTACAGTACTCCGGAATTGTCAATTGCTAAAACGTACTTGTTATTAAAAACAGGAACAGTTGAAAAAATTAAATTTTTGGTGGATGCTCCATAGGCAACCAACGTTACACGTGTATGATGGGTTGCTTATGTTAAAAATCAATACCTTGTAGACTTCTCGGTAGGCAACCAGAATTACATCAATGTTGCTGTGCTGCCGTCGACGACAATGGGCGGGATAATGGAGCACAGCACGAGGCAATGGGCGAAATTGGGGTTATGAAAAACTCACGTGTTTGAAAATGTGAAGTTGTATTTTCTTTCATAGTCCTTACTGCCCTGCTGCTAGGAATCGGTGCCTTCGGCCAGGTCTGCGATGAACTCACAGCACTGGTATCTGCTACTTAAGCCGGAGTGGCGAATATTGAAATGCGAAGCACTTAACATGTTTGAAAAACACTAGATCACGTCGGGGTCACCAATGTGGGGTCCAGAGGGTCGTTCATCTAGCATTCACTCAATAATACGTCGAAGAACAATAACAACTCTTTATTTCCACTTTATAATTCGTGATCATTTTATACATGTGTCAACTCCACGATGCTTCTTCGCTCACTGGCGAAAACAGTGTTGCCAGCTCTCTGAAATCAGAGAGAGCGAGAGAGAGAAAAGGAGTGAGGTAGATAACAGCTCCCACATGGTTGTGGGAGCTGTTATCTACCTCACTCCTTTTCTCTCTCTCGCTCTCTCTGATTTCAGAGAGCTGGCAACACTGTTTTCGCCAGTGAGCGAAGAAGCATCGTGGAGTTGACACATGTATAAAATGATCACGAATTATAAAGTGGAAATAAAGAGTTGTTATTGTTCTTCGACGTATTATTGAGTGAATGCTAGATGAACGACCCTCTGGACCCCACATTGGTGACCCCGACGTGATCTAGTGTTTTTCAAACATGTTAAGTGCTTCGCATTTCAATATTCGCCACTCCGGCTTAAGTAGCAGATACCAGTGCTGTGAGTTCATCGCAGACCTGGCCGAAGGCACCGATTCCTAGCAGCAGGGCAGTAAGGACTATGAAAGAAAATACAACTTCACATTTTCAAACACGTGAGTTTTTCATAACCCCAATTTCGCCCATTGCCTCGTGCTGTGCTCCAGTATCCCGCCCATTGTCGTCGACGGCAGCACAGCAACATTGATGTAATTCTGGTTGCCTACCGAGAAGTCTACAAGGTATTGATTTTTAACATAAGCAACCCATCATACACGTGTAACGTTGGTTGCCTATGGAGCATCCACCAAAAATTTAATTTTTTCAACTGTTCCTGTTTTTAATAACAAGTACGTTTTAGCAATTGACAATTCCGGAGTACTGTAATCATTTTTACATTTTCTGTACCCTTTTTAGCGAATCTTGCCATTGCGTTAAGTGTATACTGTTGAAGTTTCACATTTTTATCGTACTGTATTTAGTATATAACATTTTTTTTAGGTGTAGCCAAATCATATGAGCGTTCTAAAAAACTGTTTGAAACATTTTATTTCATTTATCTTTGACAACTATTTATCACACAGTTATTGGTATTTAATACAAATTGTATATAATATAAAGTACACGGTCCTTATTCTGTAGATTATTAGACAATATGTCATTTACCGAGGATCAAATCAGAACAATTATCGACGAGTCAAGGGCAGCCCAAGGTCGTGTCCAACAACTAGAGCAATTATTAACGGTAAACATGGCCACACAAGTCCACAGCTACCAAACTCCTAAAATCCCTACATTCTTTCGCGCGGATCCTGCGCTGTGGTTTATGCAGGTAGAGATTTCATTGCGGAATGCGCGGATTACAAGTGAGACTACTAAGGCCGATATTATGCTGGCTGCGCTCGACGTAGAGGTTCTCTGTAGCGTCAAAGATATCATCGCCGCGTCACCACCTCCTCCTGATATCTTTCAAAAACTGAAGGAGAGGATCATTAAAACATTTGCGGTGTCAAACGAGGCCAAACTGAGTCAACTATTGAAAGGACAGGTATTAACCGACGGTAAGCCATCGTTAATTTTAAGTCGCCTCCGTAATCTTAATGTAAATAACGCGGTCGACGACTCGATTCTCAAATCATTGTTCCTTGAGCAGTTGCCCGAGCAACACCGAGGCATAGTGATGTCCAATACGGAAAATTTAGACACTCTGGCCGACCAACTGGCGGATATTTCTAACGCGTCTTCTGGTAATTCTCAAATTAACGTCGTCAATACTGAGCTGTCTGCTTCACAGGCACAAATTCAGTCACTAATAGAGTCTGTTAAAGAACTCACTGTAAAAGTGGACGCGATAGAACGGAAAACGCGCTCGCGACCTAACTCCAGAAACAATTCTCAAACGCGAAGTAAGTCTAGGGACAAGGAAAAGTCTAGGCTGTGTTACGCACACCTGAAATTTCCCGATAACCCTACGTCGTGTCGAAGTTGGTGCGAGAAATACGCGAACTACAAAGAAAAAAACTAGTAGTACCCCCCCACGCGGAGACAGTGGCGGAGGTTACAAATGTATCTCATCGTCTCCATATTCGTGATAGGAAAACCGGGCAATATTTCTTAGTCGATACAGGGGCTGACATTTCGTTAGTCCCCGCTGATACAAAAATTAAGCTCGCACCCGCCAAACTTAAACTTTTTGCGGCAAACGACACACGCATAGATACCTACGGCGAATCGTACCGCGAACTAGACTTTGGACTATGCCGACCCATCAAGTGGAATTTCTGCATCGCGGCCGTTCCTTGTGCTATAATCGGAGCAGATCTTTTAAACCACTACGGGATGATTGTCGATTTAAAAAAGCGCCGGGTTATTGATTCAACAACCGGTAGTTTCGCGCTCGGGAACTTCAGTTCCGCGTCAACACAATCAATTAATAGCTTCAATCCAAATAGTTCAATTTCACACTTGTTAAAAAAATTTCCGGAAATTACCGGTGCGCAAACTCTGTCACCCCCGGAAAACCGAAGTGTACTTCACCATATCATAACTAATGGCCCTCCGGTTGCCGAGCGTGCACGTAGGCTTACCCCGGAGAAGTTGAAGTGTGCCAAGGCGGAAATTAAAGCTCTAGTCGAGGCGGGCATTTGCCGCCCATCGAGTAGCCCATGGGCCAGCCCTGCACACATGGCCATTAAAAAAGACGGTACATGGCGCCTATGCGGTGATTACCGACGGCTGAACGCTGTCACAATCCCCGACAGGTATCCGTCTCCCCATCTACACGACTGCTCCGCAAATCTAAGCGGTAAGACGGTATTCTCGTCCTTGGACCTACAAAAGGCATACCATCAAATTCCGATGGCACCCGAGGACATCGAAAAAACCGCCATCATAACCCCATTCGGGCTATTCGAATACATGTTCATGACATTTGGCCTACGCAATGCAGGCCAGTCGTTTCAAAGATACGTTAATCGAGCTCTAGGAGATCTAGATTACGTATTCGTTTACATTGACGACATTTTAGTCGCCTCATCGTCACCCGAGGAACACTCACAGCATTTAGAGGTAATTTTCCGAAGGCTTAAGGATTTCCACCTCCGCTTGAACGTGGATAAATGTGTTTTTGGCGTTCCGGAATTAAAATTTTTAGGGTATATGATTAACTCTAAGGGCACTCGACCTACAGCCGAAAAAATTGAGGCAATACATAGGTTCGAGAAGCCAAAAACGGTTGCATCATTACGTCGGTTTCTCGGAATGTTAAATTTCTACCGTCGATGCTTACGCAACGCCGCTACAACTCTCGCCCCGCTTAATTCGTACCTAGCAGGTGCTAAGAAAAACGACCAACGGGAAACCAGGTGGACCCCTGAGGCCACGGAAGCATTCGAAAAATCGAAAAATGATTTGGCAAATGCGACCCTACTGGTTCATCCTCGTATCGATGCGAATATCAGAATAGTGACTGACGCATCGGACTTCGGCATGGGAGCAGCCTTAGAACAATCCACTGGTGACGACTGGGAACCTCTAGCTTTCTTTTCCCAGAAATTTTCGTCTGCCCAATCTAAATACAGTGCTTATGATAGGGAACTCACTGCTATTTATTCCGCAATCAAACATTTTAGGCATCTCGTGGAAGGCCGCGAATTTAGAATCCACTCTGACCACAAACCATTGACATTCGCATTTAAACAACGCAGCGATAAAGCATCACCTCGTCAACTCCGACAGCTGTCCTTTATCGCCGAATTCACCACGGAAATTGTCCACATGGCTGGATCTGAGAACGTAGTCGCCGATTCGCTTTCCCGGATCGAGGCCCTTCGATTGCCCTTAGAATTCAATTTAAACGAACTTGCAGAGCACCAAGCTGTCGACGAACAACTAAAAGTAATCAAAACCTCCCAGGATCACCCATTGAAACTTAAACAGATTCAATGGGGACCTGACAATGTTACGCTCGAATGCGAGATCTCAGGTGAAACAATTCGACCATACGTGCCCGAACCTCTTAGGAAAAGAGTCTTCCGCATGGTCCATCTCCCAGCACATCCCAGTGCTAAAGTAACAGATCGTCTTATTCGCCAGAGATACGTCTGGCCAAACATGCAACGAGACGCTAGACTGTGGTGCAAATCGTGCACAGATTGTCAAGCGTCAAAAGTAACTAGACACGTGAAAACCCTTCCGGATCAATTTGTTGCTCCGGATGGTCGTTTTGACCAGGTACACATAGACATCGTTGGCCCACTGCCACAACATGACGGATATATGTACTGCCTGACCATGGTGGATAGGTTTTCGCGATGGGTGGAAGCAACTCCAATTAAAGATATGTCGGCAGAAACAATCGCACGAACATTTTTCAACACATGGGTATCCAGATACGGTTCGCCTAAATGCATAACGACAGACCAAGGTACGCAATTTGAATCGAGATTATTTCACGCGTTATTAAATCTGATCGGCACGCAACGAATCCGAACTACTCCGTATCACCCTCAGTCGAACGGCTTAATCGAACGATGGCATCGCGTTTTCAAAGCGGCTATTATGTGCCACACTGAACAAAACTGGGTACGCACACTCCCAACAGTATTGCTAGGTCTGCGAGCCCATATCCGAGCTGACACCAACGCTTCTCCAGCAGAATTTCTATTTGGAACCACTTTGCGACTTCCAGGTGAATTCTTCCTTCCGGAAGATATAACACCAGACCCCAACTTTTTCATAGAGGAATTTAGAGAATATATGCGCCAAGTTCGACCAATCCCTACCGCGCATAAAAACAAAAATAGAATTTTCTACTTCAAAGAGTTACACGAATGCTCACACGTATTTTTACGCAACGTAGCCAAGAAGGCCCTTGAACGCCCTTACTCAGGCCCTCACAAGGTTGTTCGCCGCGTTTCCGATCGCGTCTTCGAAATCGATGTAAACGGTAAAGTTAAGGCAGTCACTGTGGAACTGCTAAAACCTGCTTTTCACGTGCCCGATCTCCTAGATTGCACAAGTGAACCTGCATCAACCAACCAACCAGCACTAAAAACGTATTCGCGCAAAAATAAAAAGGTGACATTTTCACCCACCACAAAATAACTAGACGTTCTGCAGACTATGGCCGATAGTTGTTGTGATTCGGCATTCGTATGACACAATACATTTTGTATACTATGTAATCAATATTTTATGTTCTATTTTTGTTACTATTGACGTATATGTTCATGTCTTAGTCGTTTAACAGAATATTGTTTGATTTTCTTTACTGCTTAAGTTTATTATGTAGTTAACACTAGGAGGGGAGTGTGTGGGAGCTGTTATCTACCTCACTCCTTTTCTCTCTCTCGCTCTCTCTGATTTCAGAGAGCTGGCAACACTGTTTTCGCCAGTGAGCGAAGAAGCATCGTGGAGTTGACACATGTATAAAATGATCACGAATTATAAAGTGGAAATAAAGAGTTGTTATTGTTCTTCGACGTATTATTGAGTGAATGCTAGATGAACGACCCTCTGGACCCCACATGGTTTAAGGAGGTGCCGGTATCTAGCGGAAACTAAACGAATCTCGTAGATCTTGAAAATTGCCATCTTGAATCCGAATACGGTGGCACGAGAAAAATAAACAGACAAGTTACATTACGAGGGCAATTAGAAATGATGTTGCGAAAAATATCAAATGGAAAAAACAAGTTAATTTTAGAAATGGAGATTGATGTTAGTAAAAATATTGTTGAATATGGAATGCGAAATATCTGATCCATACCACAATAATAATGATTTTATTCACCATATCAAATAAAATTATATGCATAGATGTAGTGAATAAAAAATATGATTTTTATTATTTCCATAGGATCAGTCGGAGATAGAAACATCGAGTGAGGATTAACCGATTTTAAACCTTGAAAATTCGAAGTATTTTCCGATATTAACTAAAAACCCAATATTTGGAATTCTGAATTTATAATGTCATTTTTTAAAATTTTTTTCTCCACTGGCTTTGTTAAAACTTCATTTAGTGTACTCATTTCACATAAATTTGCTGTTATTTTTGTTAAGCTCAATTTTCTTTTAATAATGTTTATTTTTTGTTATCTTGATGAATTTTTCAAAAAAAAATTCATTTTCTACGTGTTCCAGTTTTAACTGATTTTCTGGTACATGTATTTTTTTTTATTTACGGATTTTATTATGGACATTGTAATCCGTTCTCTTTCTGTTTTTGCTCTATAACTTGATTATCATATTGTAGTTCCGTTTGTTGAAATATTAAAAAATTCATTTGTTGAAGATTACAAGTCATAAGAGTGAGTAATGTCCAAGTTTTTTTTATCTTATAAACCAATTTTTTGAAAAATTGTTGAAAAAATTTATTTTAAAATTCACAGTTTTATTTCTTGAGAAAAAAAAAACTATTATTAGATTATTATTTTATTACAGATTATAACCATAATTCTATTGAACTTGAAAACGGCAACAGTATGTTTACCTGAACCATTGTTTAATTTATTAAAGAATGCCTAAAATAAACGCTGTTACTATGTAAAAAATATTTTTTTGTGGTAAAACTATTATCGTTTGCCGTAAACAACATAAAAAACAATATATCAGGATTTACTGGTTTTGAAGAATTGACAATTTTGATTGTTTCTTAGGATTCCTATTGTTACATTCTTTGGAGAGGTTGTCCAGTTTTTAGATAAATTGTTACAATATTGATATAATTGTATTCTTATTAATAATTCCAATATATAATAACCATGGTCTTCACAATTTTTGTTATTAGATTGAAACCAGTCCGGAATACGAGAAGGTAACAACTGGAGAATAAGTTTCTTTAAAATTGCTCATAATTTTTGTAGTGGAGTATCGTTCAATATTCAAGGCAAATATGTCTAAACATGCTTTTGTAAAACTTTTCATAAGTTTAGAAAGTGTTTTTAAGCCATTAATTTCATCTAATTTATAGTTTTTGAAAAATATGAAAAGTTCATCACTATCTTCAATGTTATCAAGACCTTCCAGCAGTTCTTTACCATTTACACAATTAAATTTAGAAATAACTTTTTTTGTTAAATATCCAGCGAAATAAACAACACAGCAATCTTCTAAACTTTTGTGCGAACTGGTATTTGTTCCTGGGTGTACGCTCGTATAATTATCTACATCGATATTCTCCATTTCTACATTGCGTTCATCTATGTTATTATAATCGCTTTCTTCTCCAGTATCATTAATCATGTTTAGTAAATCTGTTGTAGTATCTTCAAATGTATTTTCGTCATCATCGGGCTTAGAACCGGAATTCGCAGAAGAAGGAGTCTGCAAGAAATTATTAACAATATTAATTTTAAACGCGGCTCTAAAACTTTGTGGTGTGGGGTTGCGATTGTAACCTCCCTTCTGTCTATACACCAGAGAACTGATTTTTTAAAGGATCTTGAATGGGGCGACCAGTGAATATAAGAAAAACCTTAGTTTTTTGCCATTTTCCAAAACTGTTTAACTGCATTGATTGTTAACAAAAATGCATTGAAGCTGTCTGGTCTACTTAAGTTTCCTTTTCTGTTTTGTTTGTATATGTACATCAATAGCCGGTAATCTGCGTTAACGGCATTAATAACATTTTAATTTTTATCTCAATATACTCGTTTGAAGGGATTTGACGTCTGTCTGTTTCTACAACAAAAAACAGTATTCTCGGCGGTTTTTGATTTCAACTGTCCCGTTGATAACGCTGTCTTAATGGCAGCTGCAACGCTATGGCTTTAAAGTTGTGTTGCTAATTTGACACTCATTTTTTGGAATGCATTCGGATATAAATGTTTATTTGTTAACTTCAAAAGGGCTTTTCCAGTCTCACTTTTTTTGTCAAGATCGTAAATATTTATTATATCCGAAAAACGTATAAATTTTCCATTATATATGAAATTGTTACCTAAGAAGTTGTTTCGTATACATTTAAAAAGATGGGGTAGAATGTAAAAATTTTCTGCGTATCTAAATAAAAATAAGGATGTTTTATATTAGTTTCTAGCACCTTAAACAACTTTTGGTTAACTGTGGAAAGGTCATATACGATTGCAACTGGTTGAAGTCCTACACTAAATCGCAAGCAGGTTAATGCCTTGGATACTATTGATTTCAAGCACACTGCATTTACTCCCTTTTCGGTTAAAAAATAAGCTATATTTGTATCTTGCAAAGATGCCTCTCACCATTAATACAAGGCTTTGATTAGCCGCCGGTACCGATCTTCTGTCAAAATTTCCAATATTCTCAAAACCTTCAATTATATCTAGTTTGGTGTTATACACCACATTTTTTTTAATTGCCATTTCGTCGAACATAAGTATACATTTTTTCTTTGTCGAAGACATGGTTTCTGCCTTGAGCTGAAGGTTTTTGAAAATATTTTGATTGAATCCTGGATTACAGGTGAAATTTCTAATCCAGTACTTCATTGTCGAAACAGCGGGAAGTTTCACACATTTTCTGAGAAGAAACTTGGCCCTTTGTAAAACAGACTCAACGCCACTTCCTTTTCTGACGGTATCCATTCATTATGTTTTCTGTGACGTAGCTGCATGTTAATAAAGGACCGTGTAAATTCCGTTTTGTGGTATCGAGGTGATTGATAATGTGCTGTCATATTGATTTTTGTTAATTTTTTTTTTCAATGTCCGAACTTGGGTCTTGAGGTTTTGTTGATTTTCTTGGTAGCAAGTTTAAGTTTATTTCGTAATCCATCATTTTCATCATCGTATACGCTTTGTTTGTTTTTTTTTCAACTTCGGAGAATCCGGAAGTAATACCATCAATACCATCATAATCTTTTACTGTTATGGCACGTTCTCTTTGGTTAATATCATGGTTTGATGAACAGCTTTCATTCACCACTGTCTCCAGTAATTCTGTATACGGTTTCGGATCTGCAGTAATTGGCAACCTTTTGCCCAATAAAAAATTATCATCAAAATGGCAATGGCACAAAAATCTTTTTATCAATTTGTCTGCTTCTAGTACTGCAAGTTCTGCATTACCTGCAAAATACTTCGTTTGTAACCAAAAGCGTCATTAAGTTTAATGTAAAGTTCTTCATATATGTATGGGGATTTACATCGGAAATGCTTCGTTTGTGTAACTTTTATCAAATTATAAATTGAAAATTAACAGAATGTTTTATACTAGGTATATAAATGATACTAATGTCATTTGTTGTCCAATTTGGGTTATGCATTTTCATTTCATTATTCTAATCTTATTATTGTTCCAATGGTTTACCTGAATTAATAATCCATTTTCTGCAAACTTCAGGTCTGGTCATCGGGAATCTAAACAACCTTAACGAAGAATCTAATCTTCTTGTCATTCCTCAATTGTAATATACACATTTATTTCCAGACATCTTATTTCTAAGTATAATAAAAATACCTGCCTTTATAATAATTCAAAGGTTTTTGTCACTATTAAACTAGAAGAATTTTGTGTAGCAAATACATACACTATTTAAGTAATACAATAAAAACTAAAAAAGTTAATTATGGTAAGTCTAATGATATACAAAAATTGCTATTGTGTTATATAAAACAAAACTCGCGTGCCATTCGTTATATTGCCATATCGTGTTCACACAAAATTTAAAATCTGTAAAGTTCATTTCGTAGATACCTACTACTAATTATTCAATAATCACCAATAATCATCTATTCATATGTGATAATGAATTGTTGCAAATTCTGACTATGAATTTCAAAATGGACCATTTTGTAGATAAATTGTATAAATAAATTGGCAACAGAGCGTTTACTCGCTTTGATATGATTAAAATAAAATTGGATAAAATATGGCGACGATCACACATGGAACTGCAAACACAGTCGCCATCTATCTATGTATTCCGTTTTCTTCAAATTTATTTCCCGTAAGCTTGACTAACTATCTCTATATTATTAAACAATGGTATTACTTTAGCGCGTGATGAAACATAAATTGCATTTAGGTATTTCCTAACTTTAGGAAAAGGTTGGAGAAATCGGGCATTAGTCTAAAAGATCTAGGCTTCTTAAAAAGCCCATTATCCGTTTTGGAACTAAGTCTGTAATCTGAAGGCCCTAAGTAGACCTGCTCCAGGTATTTAACCCCTCTATATTTATGAATATACATATCACCACTTCCTTTAAAGCTATTGCCTTTCCTAGGTCTTTCATGAGACAATTCAAGGCATCTGCAGTGGATTTGCCTGATGTATGTATCAAGTATTTTTCCCATATTTTTAAGTAGAAATGAGGTAAGGCTTATGGGAATAAAGCAGATCCTAGACTGTATCCATCCTTTTTGAATATAGCCCAAGATGAGGCTCATCTTGAATATCTTAATTAGGTGAGGAGTTAAGGTATCAAAACCCTGTTGTAGAAGGTCTGGAAAGATAACATCCTCTCCAGGGGATTTGTAGAGCTTAAAACTTAAAATTGGTTTTACAGCATTACAATTGAATTATGTGTGTTCTGGCCAACAATTTTGAACACAAAAAAATTATTATAGTAAGAAATCAGAAAATACATACATACCCTCATATACCAGTTTTATTTTAGAGAAAAGTGCTCTACTATATAGTTTGGCAAACATAACTGAAGCTGTGAAAGGAATGCGATCGAAAACATTCGATATTGCCACGTTTAACTATGAAAAAGCTAAAGTGCTAAGTATGTAGTGATAATAATTAGAAAATGGACTTTTTATTATTAACAATATGTCAATAGTGATTAAACGTTATACCTTGTTTTTAAACTAAGAGGAGCGATTTGAATTTAAGTTGGCATTTCTGCTGCCTAGTGATTGGTCAGATTGCAGTCCTTTTCACACAGCTCTTTTGATACAACTGACAACGACATTTGTCAGTTTTGTGTTTATTTAAATGAAAATATTCATTACTTCAATCTAACTGTACCACTTTTTTTGCGTTTGTTGTTTATGGTTTTATTTTTAACAAAGTAATATATTCCAACCAAGTTAAGTGCTATTTTTATGATTTATTCAGTTTGATGAACAAAACATGCTTGTTTTTCTAATAATATATAAGTTTTCAAGTAAAATCTTATTTTTCTAAATATTCTTACATTACAGTACAATATTATCGCATTTTTCGATATCAAAATATCTGTATACTTTTAGTTTGTGCTATATCTATAAGTGTCAAAGGTAAATAAAGAATAATTGAAACATACACTTGCATTTTGTACGTAGGTACTTATTTATCCTCAACTTATTAACAAATTTTACATACACTGTGTCCGTAAAGTATGGAACAAATTCATTTTTAGCTAAACAGACCATTTTAAGAAATAATCCTGAAACACGTCGATTTTTGATTTTAATTTACCGTATTTTAAAATAATAATCTAATATACAGGGTGAATTACTTTCGAGTAATGACGTCACCGTCATTTTTTTTAAATGGAACACCCCCATTTTGTTTCAATTTTCGGATTACTCTAGCTGAGCTGATTCCAAAAATGTATCACATGTTGATTCCAATTGGTACAGGGTGAACAAAAATACAATAGTTTTGTGTGTGCTCATAAAGTAACGCGTAACATTCTTTATTAGTTAAACTAACAATATTATCAAAAATACTTATGAAATACATGACGTTATAAATGTTCGAACTGCAGCCCTTGCTGTATTTGACAGTAACCCAAACGGTGTACAAATTCTTGTTGAACCTTGTTTATTGTGTCTTGAGAAATATTGTTTATTGCTGTCCGAATTCTCTCTTTTAATTCTTGAATATTTGCTGGTTTCGTTTGATACCCAACATTCTTCAGATGGCCCCACATAAAATAATCCAAAGGATTGAAATCTGGTGACCTCGCTGGCCATTCAATAGGTCCACGTCTACCAATCCACCTGTTCGGAAAAATTTCATCTAGGTACCTTCTAACATCTACAGCATAATGTGGAGGTGCACCATCCTGTTGAAACCATAAACTTTCATCAAAACCTCCAGGATTACGTCTGCTGGGAAACAAATTACGTAAAGTAGGTACGAATACCCCCTTAAAAACTCAAGGTACGTTGCCCCGTTTAAATTACCTTCGATAAAGTAGGGTCCGATGATTCGATTTCTTACAATTCCAGCCCATACATTTACCTTTTGCGGGTATTGTCTATGATGCTCACGCATCCATTGGAGGTTTTCTTTTGCCCAGTATCTACAATTCTGACGGCTAACCTCGCCATTTAACGTGAAAGTGGCCTCATCAGAAAAAATAATGTTTTGTATCAAGAGAGGGTCTCGGTGACATTTATCCATCATTTTTTCGCAAAATTGGATTCTTCTATCGGGATCATCTTCCTTTAATTCCTGCACAAGTTTGATTTTATAAGGATGCCATTTTTCAAGCTTTAATAGTTTGTGTACCGTTGTTTTGCTAACACCGATATCGCGACTAACTTTACGCACAGAAGTGTGCGCATCTTCTTCAAAACTAAGTAAAACTTCTAATGCTGTATCAGCATTTGCAGAGGGACGACCTGATTTGCGTACATTTTCAACCGTACCAGTTTCTCGAAATTTTTTTTCAATCTTACTGACTGTTGAACGCGTTATAGGTCTTTCTGGATATTTACCATATTAAACAAATTGCACACTTCCATCTGAGTTCGCGATCTGTCTCCATACACAATCATCATAAGTATTTCAATTTTTTGTTTTACACTTAACTCCATTTCTACTTCTAATTAAATCTAAGCAATAATTGAAACATTCACGAATACCAAAAATTTTGTAGTACTTAACTGTCACTGAACATCAATAAATTACTAAACAAATAATGACATTTCACAAAAAATTAGACGACTATGTTTTTTTTAAATTGATAAGAAATAATTTCTTTCATATTCTGTCTGATAGACCACAAGTACAACTTCAGGGTGTTACATTTAAACCAATTGCCGCTAGACAGAAAGTATTTTTGATAATATTGTTAATTTAACTAATAAAGAATGTTACGCGTTACTTTATGAGCACACACAAAACTATTGTATTTTTGTCCACCCTGTACCAATTGGAATCACCATGTGATACATTTTTGGAATCAGCTCAGCTAGAGTAATCCGAAAATTGAGACAAAATGGGGGTGTTCCATTTAAATAAAATGACGGTGACGTCATTACTCGAAAGTAATTCACCCTGTATATAAGATTATTATTTTAAAATACGGTAAATTAAAATCAAAAATCGACGTGTTTCAGGATTATTTCTTAAAATGGTCTGTTTAGCTAAAAATGAATTTGTTCCATACTTTACGGACACAGTGTATACTACCTATTATAACTATACATTTTTCCCAATAATGTGTCATTTGCTAAGTAACCACCTGACTTCCTATTGGCAAGCGCGTTCGTGTGTTCTTCTCTCTCACTTCGAAAATTGACTGATATTGATTATCCAGTGGCGTTGTCAGTGTTTACCTTTGTATTTGCAGTTTTACTTGGTATCTTTTTATTTCGTATCCATATTGAATTCAAGTACGATTTTTAACATTATTTGTTTTTAACAAAGACGGTGTTTTGAAAAATACCTTACCTTTAAAGCAAAGCATAAACCAGTTTCTATATATAATTATTATATAATAATAATTATTTTTTTTAATACTTTTATAAAATAGGTACCGTACGCCATAGGTACGTTTATGACAGATATCGGCCATGTCCTCGCCCCTTACCGATGCCACGTAGCTTCAGATAGACCAAACTATACATCCACTATCAAACCTGACATCAAATATAGAAACCTCTAAGCTACAAGGAAAACATAGTGCTGCTATTTTTCTAGGCGTTACTAAAACCTTTGACAGTGTTTTCCACTGTTGTAGTTGTACAAAATATATCAAATGCTTTAAAATCTCAATACATAATCTTCAATCTGTTTAATAACAATACAAAATACGATATGTATAACTTACTATTATAATGACACATTATTTCATAAATGATTTTTTAATATATTTAAATAATTCATGTCCTGAAGGAAAAAATTTTTTTTCAGGTAAGTTTTTTATTCAATCAATACAAAAATTACAATTCACAAAAGTTTATTTCCTAATACAGTAAGTAGAGTGATGGTCTCGGAATAGAATACAATACATATTAAAACTGAACAAATTTAAAGTCGTAATACATTAAAATACATACTGAATGTAATCAAATATACCAGAATACATATTTATAAGCTGACAAATTTGGAGTTGCACATCACCCCTTAAAAATTTAATCTTCCTCTTGCATAAAATTTAATTTTTATATTGGCTAGGACTTATGTACTGTGGCAGACTATTGGATGATAAACTATACATCTGTTCAGTAGGCTTTTAAAGGAATGTTTGTTATTACATTACAAGTGTCTTGCCTTTCAATATTTCTGCAATCTGAAGAAGACCAGTTCCTTTGATAACTACATTTGTTGATATTCTGTAATTGAAGCTGAACACAACTTTCACTACCTTATTTTTGAATCCTGTGTTTTATTCATTAATGTTATCCCAGTGCCCCACACTGGAATTGGGTATTTGATAATTGGTAAGAAATAAATGTTATAAATTATTTTCAATGTCTCATAGTTTAAGTAATCCCTATACATTGGAAGAGTGCTCCCAGTCATGCACTGGCACCACTTTTTTTCTTTTTGCTGTACATGATGTATGCTTCATTTTATGTTCTCATCCAAGAATAATTCCAAATACTTCATACTATCCACCTTATTTAAAATTTCATTTCCTATTTTTATCTGCATATTTACTGAATTAATTATTATTTATCATTTTTGCATCCTTTTAATGTTTTTTATACCAAGATACTAAAAATTCTAAAAAGCCGGCCGGTATATATATTCCTATGCTATGACAAATTGTTCTTATATGGGAGATTAGTTCTGATAAACTGTACATATACTTTTACCTCGTATTGGGGATCCTATGGGAAATATTAAATGACAATTAAAAAATGTGTCCTAATTCCGTTTTGTTTATTAATATACAGGGTCTTTAAAAATTAGTTCGTGTTATATTTTTAATAATACAACTGGTTTACTTAATTTTTAAAACTGATTTTCAAGAGAAAAAGCTGTTTTGAATAATATTAAAACATCGTCCTGTATGATGTGTATTTAGTAATTCATAGGTATTTGCATTTTATCGAATTCTCAGACCTTTCTTATACTTTTACTCAAAATAAAAACCTACAGAACTACAGATAGGTACTTTTTTTCAAAAAACAGATAATAATCATTGTATTTGGAATACTCGCCCATTTTTGGAATTCCATAGTACACGGAATCCCAGTCCAAAAAAGTGCAGCTTACTGATAACAGCTGATGATAATTCCAATCAGAGATTGATTCCAATCTTTCATTGCACCATGTTTTGCTTACTTGAATGGCATAGGAAAGTTCGTGCATATAAGCTTCGCTTAGATGACGGTGCAGCGAGCTAAATTTTTTAAGCCTGGCTTATTTGTTAAGCCAAGGTGGTGCAATCAGATATTAAACATACTATACCGAAAAAAATACAAAACATGCGACGGCGTATATTCTACTTCGGTTTAGGGACAGTTTAGTTTGGTTTAGTCACAGATAATACAGGTTTAGTCGCGTAAGCATTGGCGTGTGTGAATTTAATTTTTTTTACTTTTTGAGTGACAGTCATCAAATAAGATGAATAAAGTTAAAGCAGGTGTAGTTTGTGCTGCAAAGAACTGTAAAAGTAAATCATATTTATATATGAAAAAAGTTATTTTAGATTTCCCGAAGATCCTTTGAGGTGAGTAGATATAGGTCTAAAGATTATACTCACGATAGGTCTACATTTAAAAAAGGCCGGAAGTTGCGATTGTCGGTAGTGTGACGTTTTATATGGTTACATAAATATGAAATTTTAAATTAGTTAGTTCGGTCTGTTCCTGTTTTGTTACCGTTTCGTCGATTGACGACCAAATAATTTCCAATCCTTCCCGTTCCGTCGACTATGATGCTAGTACGATTCACTAAACATTCCTTCACTTTATACAGACTTAGGACTTTCAAAGAAAAATATTGCGAATTTATTGTTTTTTTAAATTCACATGCAAGCTTTCACTTTGGCGTGTTTAAAAGTTTATCAACAGTTTTGTTTCGTCATAGTAAATCGCAAATATACAGAGTGATCAACTTCTGTGACAAAGTCAGTTATATCTGTTATTAAACGAGATATAAAAAAAAGTTAGCAAACAAATCTAGTAGGCAGCTTTGAACTGCACATTTTAAAATTATTTACAAAGGTACAGGGTCTTCCATAACGCTGTACCACATCAAAGTTATGTTTTCTTAAATGAAACACCCTGTATTTTATTTCAAATTCAAAATCCCCTTCACTTCCCCGTTACAACAATGTAGAGTTGTAATATGTTATACAGGGTATTTAAAAAGTTATAGCCATTTGTCGACCCTGTATACATATATACAAAAATTCACTCTGTAAATACAGATTTTGTCAAATTTGAACTGGTGTATCTTAGTCAAACTTTACTATGTAAAGTAATCGTTTGATCTACTGTTGCAGGACTATCTAAAATATTTTCGATGGTTTCTTTTTTTCTTTCATCCAAATCCCTATATTTTTTTCTCTCCTCCTAAGTACATTTTCCGACAGATAAAGGTATTGTAAACAACCACTATTTCATTTTTAAGAAGGATCGATTAGAAAGGGGAATTATTAATTACAGCGATATACAGGTAGGGTAGAAAGGAGATTCGACGAAACGGTAATAAATCGTTAGTTCGAATACGATGTGGCACATTTTAAAACGTATTAAGTGCTTATTGATACTCTATATTCATTTAATTTAAATAAAATGTAATACTTTTTAGAGCTAGAACGTGGGCAATAACTGCTAATAGAGAAGATCTATAATGGACAAGTTGGAAAATTTGAATAAAAGTTATAGGCTCTGTATAGTGATCACTTAATTTGCAACTATATATTATTGGATTATGGAATTTAACTAGATATTAAATGAAAATCAATAAGTATATCCTCTGTTTTATTACAATTTGATTTGCTATTATATTTTCTTTGTTGACGATTTTAAATTATCAAAGAGTTTTTTCCTTGTAACATGTTCAAAGTGTATATTATATTATTCATAACACATCCACTCAATAAAATTTTCTTCGAAATATAAATTTAACACCTTTTCATTATACTAATCCTTCCCTGTCCAAAAAGTAGAACTGTTACTTAATACGGACCTGGTATCTAAATCCAAATGGCCGTCTCAAGGTCAAATAAAATTTTTACGCACAACCGATGCGCGAAGATGAGATGCACTACTGACTGTTTTACTATGCACCACAGATCACCTCTATGCACGCACTTCTATGGTTTAAAAGATTTTTGACTTTGACGTTTATTAGGCCAGAGAGAAAGAGAAGAGAAGAGACAAGGTTAAGTTTCATTTACTAATACAAAACAAAACGTTAATAAGTAATTATATCAATAGACAAATAATTAAAAATTATTTGAGGCACAAAGATGGGAGAGCTAAAAATCGAAGAATTGGATTTGTATGAAATATTGGACATTGATATAAATAGTTCGATAACAGAGGTCAGTAATTCAATGTACATTGTAAAATTTTCTTTCTATTTGTTTTAAATTTATAGAATATTAAAATAGATTTTATGCTCATTTCAATGTACTTTCATTATAACTTGTTTCATGTTTTCATTTGCCAAACTTTCCTCTTCTCTCTAAGGTATTTTTCAAATTTTATTTTTCTCCTGTTGATTTGATTGACCCGTCAGTGTATTAAAGTTTCTTGAAAGTACTATTGATACCAAATATTAATATATTTCTTACATTTGATCCATTACTGGTTTGTTTTATTATTTGCCCATATTTCCCCTTATTTCCTTGATGCTCATTACTCTGATCTGCCAGTGTATTTAGAAAATACTTAAACTTTCTTAAAATTTGTAGATAAAAAAAGCTTACAGAAAGCAAGCTCTTCAATGTCACCCAGATAAAAATCCAGATAATCCAAATGCAGTAAAAAAATTTCATGAATTATCCAAAATATTGGAAATTTTAACTGATGAATCAGCTAGAGCAGCATATGATAGAGTTTTGAAAGGGAGAAAAGAAGCTGCTTTGAGACATAAGGAATTGGACAGTAAAAGAAGAAAGTTGAAAGAAGACTTGGAATATAGAGAGAAACATGCTTCTGTAAATAAGAAAACAGCTGATGAAATTTTAAAGGTAAGTAACAAAAACAAATAGTTTAATTTTTCTAATATTTTCATAAGATACAAGCACAAAAAGATGCTGTGAAGTTTTATTGATACCAAAGTTTATAGTGAAAATAAAAACAAAATTGTTTCTGAACTCATATCTGAGCTAAAGCAAGGAGCAAGTATTTGAGCTTTGGACTTAGTTAACTGAAAATGTATTAAATTTAATAATTTCACTCTACTATCAGATACAACAACTAATTATTCAATATGTGCAGAATCAGAAATCATTTAAAATCTCCTTATAGCAAGTATTGGTTTTTGGTCTTTGGTTTTCAGGTATTAAATTTCCCAACAAGATATACATAAAAGTAAAATGAATCAGTTTGGATTGAAACACAAATTCTGTTGATATTTTTAGGAAGAAATTGAGAGGCTAAGAAAAGAAGGCTCAAGGCAAGTACAGGAAGAAATTGAAATAGTTAAGCAAGAATTAAAAAAGGAACAAAGCTTAAATACAGAATATTGGGATGGTTCCAAACATAGGATAAAAATTAAATGGGCGGCAAATAAAAATGACTGTACAAATGGAGGATACACAAATGAGATGTTGAATAAATTTTTATCAAAAGTAAGTATTCATAACTTCAACTTTAAAATAGGGGTTACTAAAACCTTCCTAAATAGACATATAATTAAAATGAGCCTGCATTTTAAATCCTAGTTGCATACTAGAATTTCTAATATCCTTAAAAACAATAATTTTGCAATCTTCAGTATAGCTATGTTTACATCTCTAGTTTTGGTTAGGTTAATTTGGTCACAGTATAAATTAGTGTACTTATGATCCCATCTCAGTACAATTTAAAACAGATAGCACAATTTCCAGTACAAATAGTGGTGCTGACAAGAAAAAGGAGAGGCAACCAGTTGGAAATATGATTAGAGAAAAGAAAGTCACCAAAACCATTTAAAAAGGTAATTACTATCCTTATAAACAGTATACAGTTTTATGAAGAATCAATACAATTGAAATATCATTATCATTGATAGTGGATCACTTTCTAACTTTTATTGAAAAATACATGTTTACTATTATCACTAATGGTAACAATCACTATTTCTGTAAACAAAGTTTAACAGAATATTATCTGGATTTCCTTAAAAATGAAGTAATTTCTAATTTAATCTTGTTGTTTTCCGATACCCATACAGTAGATGGTATCAACAAAATGATACTTAGCCACAATTTGCTTTAGCCCTTGTTTATTATTTTTTTTTCACAAAGTATTTCCAAATAAGTTGGTTTGATTTTATTCAATCCTTTGAATATGTTAATGTCTACTACTCCTTGGTAGCAGATTAAAAGTTTGAAGAAGTTTTATGTTACCTTTTTAAAGTGAAATAAGCAAATTTGTGATTATTATAATTTTCTAGAATCAGCTCAACTAGCAAAGTCAAGAAATGGGAAAATGTAGAGGTTTCTAATGTTGTGTGAATATACAGTAAATTAATATAACAAAAACAATATGTGCCAAAGAATGTATATATTCTGTATCAAAAAAATTAGATGTCTTTTTAAATAAATATATAATATATATAATATAAAATTAAAAGATCTTCTTTCTGTATATATGTAATTGCAATAGGAACACAAAAATATATATTTCTGTAACTAATTTGTTCATTTAGGATGGTTGAACATATACAGTGTGGGCAGATAGGGTGCCCAAGAGGAGAAACTTTTTTATTTGTAGTTTTAGTGAAAAATGTCATCCCTGATAAAAAGTTTTGCTTGTTCTGAAACCCCATGATATGGAATACAATTATAGTTTTTCAAAACCGACTTCATTTTATAGTCAATTTTATGGAAAATACGGTAAATTTTTGCACTAATTTCGAAAATGTAATAATAATCTAGTGCGTGACATTTACTTCAATAATTGAATTAATCAATAAATTCAATAATTATTCGCCATAGCATCCACCAACTTTAAAACATTTCTCCACTCTATTTCTAAATTCTTTATAAGTGTTTCTTAGCATGACTGGGGTGATTTCATTCACGGCATTAATTATTGCTTGTTTTACATCTTCAATGTTATGGTTTAAATTTATTTCGAAAAATTTTCTGTTTTAGATAGCCCCATTAAAAAAATCAAAAATTCTTAAATCGGGTGTTCAGTACAGGAAAAATATCTGTCCATACTGTCCTATACATCATTCAGAAAAAAATTTATAGAGCCATCAGCAAAGTCGAATGCTGAAAATATATTTTATGCCTTTGCTCCAAAGGAAGGTCATCTAATTCATGTATTAAAAAGTTTTCCAGAAAATACAAATATACTTCCCGATTAACTTTATCTCCAGAAAATACGGCCCGATTATTCGATCTGGGATTTTCTCTTTCTGAATGTATAGCTAGGACAGTAGCTGCATCATCGTTCCCATTGTACACCTTTTTCGATTTCTTTTTGTCTCCAACAGAACCTGTCTCATCTAATTTTTTTTAATCCATTCCACGTAAAGAGTACATCTGGATATTTCTCATTAAATAGTTGAATTGCATACTTGTACGAAGCATTCCCAATGCCAAAGCATTTTACAAGATATATTATTTGTTGAAGAGTTAGCATTGTTGAAAAAAAAATACAATTTGAAAATTATTTACCGAAGTTGATAGTTCCATAGGTACATCGTTAATGTCCCCACTAGATTATTGCAGTAAACATCATTCACTAGATTATTATTACATTTTCGAACTTAGTGCAAAAATCCATCGTGTTTTCCATAAAATGGACTATGAACTGGAGCAGGTTTTGAAAAACTAGAATTTTAGTCCATTTCACGGGGTTTCAGAACAAGCAAAACTTTTTATCAAGAATGACATTTTTCGCTAAGACTATAAATAAAAATGTTTCTCCTCTTGGGCACCTCATCAGTGGACACACTGTATAAAAGAAAGATATTTACATATTTTATTTGTTTTAGTATGGAGATATACTGGCATTAGTTATGTCACCCAAGAAAAATGGTAGTGCTCTGGTAGAATTTAAAGATAGAAATGCAGCAGTAAGTACTGTTTTATAAAATAAAAAATATTTATGTTTCAATACCTTCTATTACTGGTATATTATTTATAAAGTATGTGCAAAATCAGGTGACTAAATCTGGAACTCAACTTAATAGCACAAGTGTAATTTTCCAGTGAAACATATTACAGAAATAATTATAGTAACTTTTGGTTTTATTGTACTAGAAATATTAATCTTGAAAAATATAAAAACGTCAATTTACTAGGAAAATTACTCAGTTCCAATGCCTTTAGTGATGCCTGGCTATCATCTGTGAAGATGGTAATTGAACGGTATGTTCTTTCCTGCCTATTAATTTCTACTGCACAGTGGTGGATTGCTATCTTTTCCGAAAATTGTGACATCCTTTGAAAGGGGTTATTGAGAAAGCTTGATTCATCCCTACCACTCCGACTTTTTTGAACCGGCTGCTTCTGCTTGTATGGGTACAGTTTCCTTCCAGTCTTCCCTTTTCAGTACAAATATTTTATATTTCTTTTGAAAGCTAAAACTTGGTTGCATAATGGTTGTATCTGCTTTTAGCTCCTCGATTAGCACTATAACATTGGCTTATGTGTTGCTGACTATCTAGTAATCTATGCATAATGCATCCGGTCTCACCTTGTAAAAACATGTGCATGGTGGTTAGTTCAATAGAACCTCCATTGCCACCTGCTGCATCTACGTCCACCACACCACAGACCTATATGTTCTCATTGGTATAATAACCATAGTGTCACTCTGGGGTTTAGGTCCCAGTTCTTACCACACTCCTGCATCTGCCCAAGGACATAGCTCTTTTCTGTGTGGTTTTTTTTATGTAAGTATTGTCTCTCTCATTTAACCAGTTATCAATACTATTTAGGGTCGTCTGCAATCTTCCGACAGTATAACAAAAAATGTAACTAATTAATTAACTTAATTACAGTTTCCTGTGAAAATTGTCATATTTTAGTAAAGCTTGTTTTCAATAGATGTCGAAGATAATAGATTAATACTATTATAACATCTTACAAAGTAATGTTGTCCCTTCTAATTATTACAAACCAGAATGGTTGGTTATATCTTGCAGATATACCAACCCCGTTTAACTTAGAAGTGTAATTCAATATCTGTCGGGGCATATAGCCCGAGAAGTAGTTGTTGCTTCTTAGTAAAAATATTTGTCAAAAACTCTGGAAGGCGTTATAATAGTATTAAACTATTATCTTCGCCATCTATTGTAACTAATAAATATAATTATGGGATTCACAACGTCTGTTTGGAATTCCACTGAGTAAGGGTTAAAACCAAAAAAATATTAACAAAATGCTTTCTTTTTATTATAATATTAAAATATTAAATCGACAAGCTCCTATAAACTGTAAACACAAAATATACGTATTATAGACTTTGACAGGCAGTGAAAACAGTTTTTCAAATTCTAATGACCTTTTTGTAACTGGCTATTGGCTCATAACAGAAAGTTGCTAACTTCATCTTTAGTTATTAGATGATTTGTAGTGAAAGTTGCAGACATTTAGGAATTCTTAGTTTTCATGAAACTCTGTATGACCTTCTGTCAACTTCCATTTGAATTGGTGTTCTTTGTCTAGCCAGTTTCGGAATAATTATCCTCTTATGCAATCCTTTGGGATTCCACAGAACCTATGATATTCAAGCAAAGCCTGGATGTCAGTAAATATTTTAATTTTTGATTCTGTTTGTCATCTCCTGAAGTTTTCATCAATACAGACTATCATGGCAATCGTTTCTGCTTGTATATTGATCAAGGCTAAAGAACATTTTCTTTCTAGGTCTGTTGAACTAGCCCCAGTGCGAGGGTTTGTTTTAGAACCATCGGTGAACCAGATGATGTCTCCAGGATTACCTGGGTGCATCACCTGTTCCCTAGAGAGAGATATAAGCTTTATTATCATGGAAAATTTTACAATTTAATGGACAAAGTGACATAATTTAAAAATAGATAAAATTTAAAAATAAAAATTCAGAACAAAATATAAAAAAAATAAAAATACTGACTATACTATACTAATAATACAAAACATAATATAATATACAAATTTTATATTATAACCATACTAAATATTAAATTATGCCAATGTAACTCAAAATTCTAGGGTAGATTGTAGAATTCTGCCACTGATTAATAAGGTGTTTTGAGCAGAAATGTCCTTGTCAATCTTCGGAACTTATTAAATGTATTTGCCACTTTTAATTCTAAAGGTAGCTGATTGAAAAATTTTTTGGCATTGAAGGTGATGGAATTTTTTACCAGATCAGAGGTGGGCATTGTTAAATAAATATCGAACTTTTTTTCTTCCAGTGGGTAACTATGAATTTATTGGTCTCTCAGTTAAATTGTGAAAGTGTTTTCGAACTAAACACACGGATTCCAAAATGAATAGAGCAGGAAGAGTGGAAATTTTGTATTTTTAAAAATAGAATTCGCAATGTGTAGTAAGTTGTTAAAGCAGTAGAAGAATCAACCTGTTTAGACACAGATTTAATGGAAAAACAAGCAGAGGATAATTATTTCGCTAAAGTGTCTAGTCTACATGCATAGACCATTTAAGGGCACCGTCAATATGGAGACCAAGAAACTTAATCGAGTTTGAAGATCTTATTAAGTCATTGTTAAGTTTGAGAGGTTGCAAAACTCTGTAGAAATAAAAAAATAAAATTAAAGTTTTCTCAGTGTTAAAACAAAGCCTGTTCGAGTCAGACCAGTACTTAATAGTAATGAGATCTATGCCTATGGTAGAATGTAAAGTTGGTATATCTGAACTACTCCAGGTTACACTAGTGTCACCAGCAATTAAAGTGAATTTACCATTAATTCGTAAGTCTGCGACATCGTTAATGAATACCAAAAAAGAATTGGAACTCAAACTGAACCCTGGGGTACACCACTGCTAACTGGTAAATTTTTCGAAACTTCTCCATTTTTTGCTCATACCAGTTGTTTTCTACACTCTAGGTAAGATTCAAAGCATTTTAGTTCTACCACGGATGCCATCATAATCTAGTTTATTCATCAAAATCTCATGATCAACACAATCGAAGGCTATCCTAGATGGGATGATATTTATTCACTCGCTCAGTCAATATGTTCTCTGGTGTCATGCTATGACATTTTTTGCAAATGTTACTAAAACTGAAAAAAATTTTAATTAACAAGAGTGGACAGTATCTTTCATTCTAAAATCTGTTAAAATGAAATGTTTTATGGTTTAAATGTATGATTTTTAGTAGATGGTTGAAGCAGACCTAGATTTTAAACTCATTTTATAAAATTAATTTATGTAGTTCAAATATTGATTTACCTTGTAACGGTAAAAGTAGTACCTCACAGGGCACCAGCTCGAAGGGCTCCGGCTAGAGACTCCTCTCAAGGGTGATTCGACCCCAAGTTTATGTCACACAGGGATAACAGAAGGGTTGTAAAAATTGAGGGCGCCACTACCTTTTTAGCGATAAAAATACTAAGAAAACTAAGGCGGAAAAGGTAGAAACGCCTTGTAGAATTTAGATAAAAGTTAATAATTAAAAAAAAGTCACTAAAAATTACCCCGGGCGATATCTCCCTCAACTTTTATAGTTGAGGATTTTAATAAAAAAAGAATTAAAAACAAATTTACAGTTTATTCTGCCACAGGAAATGAACAACGGAATTTACTAAAGGAATTTGTACTTTTATAGGTACTTAGCTTAGATGAAGTGGTTTCCTGGAGAAGAAGTCAGGTCTTGATCCGAACTGATGAGTTCTGTTCTAGGGCGGTAGTTTGAGCTAGGGCGGTATCCTTGGCTATATTCTTGGGGTTATATTCTCCGGTTTATATTCGGCTATATCCTCCTAGGGTTATATTCTTGGCTTATATTCTCGCCTAGGGGCTGTGCTTACCTAGAAGTACAAGTGGGTCAGGGATATGTAGGAACTTGAATGTTATGGCACATTATGTTGGTCAGCTTTTCAGGTTAAAGAAAAGGAAGGCAGTTATTTGAAAGTCAAAAAATTGATTAAATTTACTGAAAGCTTTCCAACATTATATGTCCCATGTTAAGACAGTAAAAATAGCAATTATCGGCTAAATAAAAAAATATACTAATGATCCGAAAGAAACTTATGATAGCAAAAAGTTATTTATTTAGTTATATGAAAAAATATCGTGCTTAGGAAATATATGAGACCGGCACTGGCGTTACGAAAAAATATTTTATAGGTTAACGGTAATTTATAAAAAATGTTATTTTATAATTAAAAGAGTTATTTCGCAACTGAAAAAGATTGAAAATGTTTGTATGAAAGTAAAAAGTGAATTATAAAATAATATTTGGCTTAAAACTACCATATTAGTATAAAAGAATAGTTTATGACCACGTGTTGAATTTAATTTCGTCTATCTCGGTAAAAAAATAAAGAATGCATACGAAAATTATATCAGACAGTACTTTAGAAGAAGCTTATTAATTATAGATTATGATTTTGGACTTACCACAGCAAAATTCATAAGATAGGTACTTGGGATATGAAAGATAGCGAAAGACGATGTGCCTCTTTAGGCAGACGATAACCACAGATCACCCAGACTTTAGATGGTTCACGACAATGTTAATTATTTTGACCAAATTGACGCCATCTGGGGCTGTAAACTTTAACTAATAATTTGTCATGTCACGCAATGGCGCCAAATTTAAATTTCATGAATGGCGGGAAATTTAAATTCATTAAATGTTATTTTCGGTAGTTTAAACCGAGAACTACGAACAACTGATAAATTTCCAAATTTATCTTTTTTGCTTGAAATAGCCCTCAAAATTGCATATTTTTAAAGTGTATTAGCACAAAAACAATGCAATTATGAGGACTAGGTGCAAAAAATATAAATCTGGAAAATTTTTAGTTATATTTTGATTAATAATAAAAAACTCAAGGAAACATGTTACTATAAGTAAGGCAAAAATAAAACTTAAAATATAATAAATATGATTTTAATAAACTTCATCATTTGCATAAATAAAATAAAAATATTAACAAACATTTTATGTTAACTAAATACTACAATATACATATAAAATTAAGACTACAGAATATTATTATTATTTATTGGTTGATACAATGATTTAAACAGATTCAACAATAGTGTGTTCAGGTTTTTTAATATTCCTTTTCTTAATTCTTTTCAAATATATTTTATTGGCTTGTAATTTAATTCTATTATTACCTGTATATATCTTAGTTTTCCCTTGTAAAATTTTATTCACATTCTTACACCAATTATGCAATAATGTTCTAATGGTAAATTTTATAATAAGTGTAATTATATTTTCTTTATGAATGCTACAAGAATCTAAAAATTGAAAATTTACTGATTTGTAAATACAATTCTTGATGGTATGAACTAAACATCTAGATTGTGGTTGTTGATCTAAGCAACAATTAATAATTTTAAAAATATCATAAAAACATAGCACAAAAGATGGAGTAGGATAAAGTAATCTTCTGGCCCATCCACTGCCATATTCTCTAGATGAAATTAAGTTATTTTCAGCCAAATCATAGTTTTTGGAAAACATTGCCTCTTTACAAATGGAACAAGACATACTTTTTTTTATTTTTTTCAAAATGAATCCAGCTACATGATTTGTTGATAATTGATGTAATTTTTCAGAAAGTGAAATTTCCATACGTTCAGAGGATTTTAAAATAGTTGAACAATCAATGTTTTCAACATAAACATTGGTTACGTTGTTATCAAAAAGCTTTTTTAACGAAACAAACATATTCTTACAATTGTCATTTTCACAATTGAAAGATTTTTTATAAAATGAAAGTGCTGTATTGAAAAACAGTGTTTTGAAGACTCCTGTAAACTGTGATGCTGAAGGATTTGTGTTCAAAGCCCCAAAGCTTCTTAATTGGCCAAAAGTGTTTTCTAAGGGATCCTGATTCAGACGCCTTGTTAAAAGGTAATTAAAACCTTCACATTTTAAAATGTTCCAAATGCTTAAAACATTTTTAATAACCAATGACCAATTTCCTAAACTTGGAGGTCTTGCTTGATCCTTCTTATTTTTTTTTTGAAACATCATTGTTTCAAGAAGTGGTAAGGCTTCATTATTCCAAAAATTAATATGTTTGGAATTATCATCAAGGCCACATCTTAATATTTTTCCTCGATTAGCATATTTAATTGATCCATTTAATGAGTCAAATAATCGATCAAAGAAAAATAGTAGCTCTGCAGTATCTTCGACATCATTCCCAATTTTTTTCTCTGTATCTGCAAAAGACATAACTTTAAATATTATGATATACCAAGAACATAAAATATTTAAAAAATATGTTGTATAAAAACTAACCTATTTGACTAGCCAACTGAAGTGTTGCAGCATACCTCTGACTGAAGATTTGAGCTGCATTCCTCACTTTCATTTTTTTAATTTTATTCTCGTATATATGCTCATCAGTTATATGAGGAAGAACTTTTAAACCATCTATTGGCCCGTTATCATTTTCATATAACCTTTGAATATGTTCCCATTTTGCCGTTTTCTTTACACCGTTCTTCACATAAATTAAATTCTTTTTAATAAAGTTATTTCTGATTCCTTTTAATAGATGAGGAGGGTCTAATATTGGGAATATTATAAAATTGTCAACCTCAAAAGACCCATATTTATAATTATTTATGTTATTATTTTGTAAATAGTTATTTTTGGTATCCTTGATTAAACTATTAATGACGCCCATATTATTTTGATCACAAATAACTGTTATGGGTTTCAAACTTATTTTCATCAGTTCCCTAATAACTTTGGTTAGCAAATCTTTTATTTCAATGGTTTTTGCACCTCCTCTGCTAGAAAAGTGATAGGATATTGGAGATTTCCATTGCTTTTTTATTCCTCTAACCATGAACATCAACACATGATCTGCAATATAATTGTCCCTTATATTTTCTCCCATATCCTGAAAGCCTTCAATATATCCATGATGTTCATTAAAATGAAGACCTGGTGAAATTGCCATTTCATCAAATAACACAGCTACATATTTTTCAGACGAGTCCATTGGTTCTGTTGTTTCTTGAAGCGAGTCAAAAATTAATTTATTTATGCCTGGACCTCCAACAATTTTAGCCAAAAGCCGAGTCAGGGTAGATTTGCTGGGCAATATAAATATTTTAGAAAGAACTCCATAAGATTTTGCACTTTGCTTGTACAATGACAATGCTAAAAACTTTTCATCCAGTGTAAAGCGTCTCAATTTTTTTGATTTTGTGGCTTCTCGAAATTGACAACGAATTAACATAGCTGCCATGAGATTTAGATGTTCCATATTAGTTTCAAGATGATTTTGTTTTTGAAATTTCTCTACATAGAAAAGCCTACATTTGAATGATTTTCTAAGAGCTCTTTCTGAATTACATTTTTTATGTAGTTGTTTCACTGCAGAATACAATTTATTTTTTCTTGGAATAATTGTCTCTTTAGAAATCCCGGATTTTTTCAAAATTTGCAATGGTGACAAAAGTGTATCAGCAGGACAATCTGAAATTATTTATTTATTTAGATTTAAATGTTGCCACTTCAAGGTTATTATACAAGTAATATTAAACTCATTCTTACTTTGGGCTATTTCTGAAGAATTTTCCGTACTCTCAGTGTTCATTTCAACATACAGTAAACTCATTTCAGATTCATTTGGCACATTAGCTTTCACATAATTATGTTCTTGAAACAAAAGAGAGAAAAAGTTAGTATGAATCAGTATCACAATTACCTTTAATACATACCATTCCATAATGATGATGAAAATGATGGCACAACTGATGAAACTTCCATAATTGGTTCTAAATTAATCTCATCTAAAAAATAATACAAACTAAGTATAACATTTATGTGTATTAAACTTAAATAATGATCTTACCTTTCAAATATAATGTTGGGATGGCATTGAGGTGTAGTCTGTTAGATCTAGTTGAAATGTAGATGGGTTCAAAATGTTTATGGCAAATTCTTTTTGCATGGTACACTAATAAGGGGTCCATTGCATTTAATTCAGCATTGTCTATAGCCATCAGCCATCTTTTAAAACGTTCCAAATCTTTTTGAGGATTTGGGAATAAATGCATTATATTAATGGATTCGCATTGTAAAATACAACATTTATTAAAAGGCATCCTCAAAACTTCACCAAACAAATATAACAAACTAATACTGTAATTGGTAGAATTATCGAAAAAGCACAAATTACAAAAACACACCAAGTTAATATAACGTTGAACGTTGAACTAAAATAGCCTCGAGTACCAACATAAAAATATTTACTTTTCTATCATTTACCAACTTAATTTCTATGTATGCTAACAAAGCCATCTAGGGCTCTAAACGGATATTTAAAAATTGATTTGACCTTGAGTCATCTGTGTGAACCGTCTATAGAATAGGTGGTTTGTGACGATAACGAAAAGGCTGTTTAACGAGGCGTTGTCCGTTGGCAGGCGTCAATTGTCTTACGTTCGGGGTAGAAGAGTTTGGGGTCACAGAACTATAATTGGATGTGGCTAGTGACGACGAGCGCTAATTAAAAGGATTTATTCTGTAAAATCGAAACAGGTCGATAGACATGTTACAACCTTTAAATTTTGTTTTAAAAACCCTACCTACTTCTCTTGTAACTCCATCATTAATTATGGATTTAAAAAAAATTGGGAAACTACAAACTAATTTATTTTGTATTGCAGGAAATGGCTGTAAACTTAGAGGTTGGTTTACCCCAGAATCCTTTAAAGTTAGAATGGTTAAATGGACCTCCTCTTAAAAACCAAAGTCGAAGTTCACTAGCAAAGGACTCTGATTTTGAAAGTTATACCTTAACCAAATTGAGGCAAGCAGAAGAAAGAAAAAGGCTTATTGAAAAAATGATGGCAGAAGATGAATAAAATGTAGTGTATATAAATAAAACTCGATTTTTATGTTTTAAATGGTTTTTGCATTTAAATTTTGTTATATATTCATATTTGAATTGCTCCAAAAATATAGTTAATTCGTTTTATTTTGGAGGAGTAAGGCTGTCCTTAAATGTGACCAGAAAAAAAGATTAACATAACAGAGCAATAAATGATAACAAATCAACTGTATAAAATTGTGACCTACAATGTATTATACTCTGTCCATCCAAGCAACAGAGTGTTCCATAACAGTATCATCCATAGTGCACGTGATCTCTCCAACTCTGTATGAACAATGAATTCCGCCGGCCGATTGCAGTTAAATCCGATTGGCCAGCGCATGGAGGCATATTTATTTTAGCCAATAGATGCAAAGGCGCATGGTGATCACGCATCTATCGTTGTTTGGGTCGCTCTGTTTGTTCGATGGATATGGTATAGTATGGAAATTACAGTTAATCCGGTGAATCTTTTCCCATGTATGAAATTTTTCACATACTACTTTTTGTAGTACGTCTCTTTTCTACTCACAGAATCTAAACCCCTGAAATGAAACCGTTTGTTCTATTACAAAATAATATAACAAACAGAGATAGCCATATGATGAATGTCGGCGATAGGTGTAACCCACACAACAGAAGTTCTGTGGTTTAACCGCGAATTTGTATATTGACAGACCAAAGACTTTGTTTACATTTTTATTTTACATTTTAATCCATTTTTTTTTGCCCCTTGCATATAAATTTATTTCAAAAACAGTTGTTATAACGACTAACTTATACCTGAGTGTTCGAATTATTGTGGTAAGTAAATATTATTTATCTACTTCTTATTTATTTACTTCGCAATGAAAACTAACCTTAAATTGACATTTCATTATGATTCTGGATAGAACTCCATCAAACTGAATTATTTGAAACATATTTTGCTTCCACCAATGTAGAAAATATTGACCTAATTTTCTGAAAGACCAGAACTATTTATGAATGGTTTTTATTTTTAGAATATGCCTGGAAAAACGTTGAATTCGCAAGCACAGGAGCTGGTCCTAAATGTGTTGGAGTATTTTGAGTTAGAAAAAAGAAATGGAGGACCTTTGGAACCACTTTCATGTGTTCAGGAGGTAACATAAATATTTAAGTGCATGCTGGTTTGGCAATATACTTATTAATCAATTTTTTTATGTTGCTGCTTTGAAAATATCTCGGCGGACAGTATATGCTATAAAAAAAAGGAAAGAAAATAATCCAATTCTTTCAAGCCCAGACAAAAGCAGAACTCGTTCTAAAACTAAAACAACTGATCTACCTGAGGGAGCTAAGATGGCAGTACGGAACACATTATATTATATGTACCAACAGAGTAAATATCAATTTATTTAATTAGAATTTTTTGGTAAAATGTATTTTGTAACGAGTATTCAAATCATGGTATATTCAAGAAAAATTTAGGAAGATATTTATATAGATTTTAGTAATTTTGTGACTACATTACAATTTAATTCAACTAAATTTACCTTATTTTTGATCAGTCCAAGGTTAAAACATTAATGAAATGAACAAACATAATATCATTAAAAAATATAGTATTTGTTCAAATTGTACCTGTACTATAGTTTTTGTTTTAGAGAAGCATGTTACTTTGACTACCTTAAATTGTAAATTGAGGGAAAGAGAAATTGTATCTATTGGCAAAACATCTCTGAGCACTTTGTTAAAAACATTGGGATTCAAATATAACAAAGATGACAATCGCAGAGCTTTAATGGAGCGGACCAGTATTGCAGCCTTGAGAGCCAATTTTCTGCGTAAATATATGGAAAACCTTTCAAGTACTCACCCAAGAGAACTTGTATTTTTGGATGAAACATGGATCTATTCGAAGGGAAATAAAACAAAATCTTGGCAAGACAACAGCACTAAAAGTGTATGTAAACCAGATGGTTATGATGGTAAACGTTTTATAATTGTCCATGCTGGTTCTACCAAAGTATTTGTCTCTGAAGCAAGTTTATTATTCTGTTCAAAATCTAAAGTAGCTGATTACCATGGAGAAATGAACAATGAAATATTTATGAAATGGATAAGTACTCAATTAATTCCCAACTTAGAAGAGCCATCTCTTATTGTTATGGATAATGCTCCATATCATAGTGTTCTTTTAGAAAAGCAACCTTCTACTAATTCGACAAAAAATGAGATTGTTACATGGTTGATAACAAACAACATTAAGTTTGATACAAAACTTACAAAACCTGAATTGCTACAAATTGCAAAAATGAATAGAAAAGAAAACGTGTATATAATTGATGAGTTACTACGAGAACATGGTCATGAAGTGCTGAGACTACCACCATCTCATTGTGAATTCAACGCTATTGAATTAATTTGGGCAAATTGCAAGTCATATTATAATAAATATATTGGTAAAGATGGGTATTCAGATTGTTCTGTTATAAATATGTGGAAAGAGGCACTGGGACAATGTCATCATCAAATTTGGGAAAAATGTGTTAGGCATACCCATGAAATTATACAAAAGTGGTATGCCCTAGAGCAGAATATAGTTGATATTAGCATTCAACCAATTACAATAGATATAAATACTGGTGATAGCTCTGATTCTGAATACGAGGAAAATTAAATAAAATCTATTGTATATATATATATATATGAGTCTTAAATATACATATTTAAAATATTAATTATTTATTTTTACAACCCAAAAGATTTTTATTTTTCATTGTTGAACTGTATGGGTGGGACGGCCCAATAGTAATGGTTGACAGCCATAACCTTATCAGGGCAATTCTGATTTGCAAAGTTTCTACTGAGGAAGTTGTTATTAATACTAACTTTTATGCAAGTAAATTTGCTTAATGGCAGGTTTGCAGAATAGCCCCATAAAACTCTTGAAGGTTTAGGTATAGCACATTGCTAAACAGCTGTAAAATATTTACAAATATCTATTACACCAGCTTCAATACAATAATAAATAACGTTCACCGTCATTTAGGCCACATCCTAATTATAACATCAATCTACGACCTACGTGTTAATTAATGTATTGATGTATTGCGTTTGTATTTGAATGATGATGCATGGGAAAAGATCCACCGAACCAACTGTACATGGGAATCTCCACATAATTGTTTAATGAAAATGAAAACGACTCGTTAAGATAGCAGGAGAAAAAATGATTTTGCCAAATGCAACAGTATATTTGACGGATTTTGGCGTGTAACTGAAAGAATCTACTATGGAGTTTTCAATATTCGTCTTTCTCCGATTCACTAGTACTAAACAGGTATGTTATGCTAAGGTGTCATTAACATATTCAACATCCGAGTCATGAAACTACTCATGTCTCGGTAAACGGTACGTTTGTCAAGTTGGTCCTCTTAGCAAATGACATCTAACTAACAGTTACAAAAGGAATGTTAGTCAACTTGACTTTATGCAGGGACTTGCTATGACGAGATGCTAGAAACCATGAAATGGAGTAGATCTACAAACAAAAGTGAGTATTCAACAAAAAACAAGGAAAATTGTATGATACGATAAAGAATTGTAGAGGAATGATATGGGAATAGAAAAAAGCCCGTGAAAAGAATAAAAAGAAAGCAAGGTTTTTTCTGTATTAGTGTTAATATAATGATTGAATGGGTGGCGTCGAGTTAAACAGTTAATCTAATTCTAGATTTGTGGAAGTAGGAGTCTTGGATTCTGCACTAGTTTAATGCAACTCTCCACATACGCATTTTCATTTTATAGAACGTGCAAATACAAAAACGTAGCTGCTAATGAGACTGCTAACCGCATGCGACAGTGTAAATAGGGAAGGATGGTATTGATGTCCCGTTTTTTATTTACCACATCTCTGAATACATTTCTACTCAGTAGTGAAAAAACGCAATTAAGTAAGTAACTATTATCAGTATAAAATTATTTTTTTGGTTCGGTTGTGAATCAAAAGCAGTTAAAAGTAACCATTTCACTCTGACTAAGCAAATATTAAATCTAAATAAGGAAAGTCACAGGACTACTCACTTGTTACCGTACCCTAAGAAAGTTTTATTTTGCGATGAAGCTACGTTCACTCGAAAAATCATTATGAATACATTGGTGAAAATCCGCAGGCCATAGACGAAGCACCACCAAAGATTCAGCATAAATGTGTGAATAGGTTTAATCGGCAATCGACTACTGGGATCAGTAGAGTTACCAGGCCGTTTAACAGGATTACCTAAACTTTTTGCAAAATTATTTACCTGATTTAATGGACGACGATCCCCTAATGGCACGGCATCATTTATGGTTCATGCACAATGGTTGTCCTGTTCATTTTAGTCGTGTCAATATCTTGACAATTCGTATGGAAATCGATGGATTGGTCGAGGTCAATTGGCTTGAAAGATCGCGCGATTTCAATCCATGCGGTTTTTGTTTTCGGGGCTACTCAAAATCATTAGTTTGTGCTGTTCGTATTCAGCTGTGGGAAAGAATAGAGGGTGCATGTAATGAGATTCAAAATGATCCCAGAATTATTTTAAGAGTTAGACAACCCCTACAGATACGATTGGAGTTATTTTAAATGGTTGTCTGTAGAATGTGTTATAAAATTTAATAATCTTCTAAATCAGTGCATAATAGGGAATTCAAACACAAGCCCATTTTTGGGAAAATACCTTATAGTTTTTGAATTTAATTAATGTAAAATTTTTTCGTCCACCTTATCGGAAAACCAATCATATGAACACCTAAAATAGGGAGGAAAGTTCTTAACGCCACGATTTTGTAGTTGTTCACCATATCTGTCACTTGAGTAATTAGACGTTTCACGTAAATTTTTTAATTAATGTCAAAGTTTTTATATTATATTTTCCTATTTTTTAGTTTATTTGGTTTGTCACACATGCAGGAAACGCTTTTTTAGCCTACCTTACCGGAAAACCACTCATATGAACACCAAAAATAGGGCGGAAAGTATTGTTTGGCAGCCCAAGGGCGGAAAATTCTTGACGCCACGATTTTTGAAGTTTTTCACCTTCTGTCACTTGACTACTTTGACGTTTCACGTAAATTTTTTAATTGTCAGTGTATGTCAAAGTTTTTTGTTATATTTTCTCATTTTTGGGTTTATTCGGTAGGCGAAAAACAGTTGTGTGTCATACTTGCAGGAAACGCTTTAGCAGCCCTCGCTTCGCTACGCTCGCTCGTGCAGCTAATAGTCTCGAGCTGATGAAACTTATTTTCTGCCCTTGTGACACAATATACTACAGCAGCCCTTAGCTATCTTCTAAAGCTCATTTTCTGCCCTTATTACACAACATACTATCACCAAATTTACCCGTTTCCCCAACCACGTTGAACCTATGTGATGGCAATAAAAAACGCAGGGTTGTAGTAAACAATTTAGCACTGCAGGGTCATACTAAGTTTGTAGGTAGTGCTTTTGCTTGAAAAACTGACTGTCATCCAATTCTGAATTATGTTGAAAATTTTAAGTCTCTAACCCACCGGGAAATAAGTTTATAATCATGTACAAAGTTCCACCTGTTCAACAAAGCGATTTAATAAAAACGTGATAGAAAATTTTAAGTCTCTAACCCATCGGAAAATAAGTTTAAAATCATGTACAATGTTCCACCCGGAAAACAAAGCGAGTTAATAAAAACGTGATAACACTTTTAAATTGCAAAAAGAAAAAAATTATAGGAATATAAGAAAAATAACTAAAAAAATTTATAAATTTAATATCATTGATAATACATTACTGTGCAAATTAACCAAACCATTTTATACAAATCGGTCGCGTGCATATTTTACGAAATTCTTGCAACTAGTTAATATGAATGAGCCGGAGTTAATTTTAACAATTAAAGCATAGTAGTAATAACAAGAAATAGTCCTTTACCGGTCGATTAATATCTAACTAGACAAGTGAATATAGTTATTGGCACGCGGTCGGTTTGTATTAAAAACTACACAAAATCAAAATTTATGAGTATATCACAGCTAATTCTAAAACTCTTATAAGGGATTGCAACAGTGTCTTGATTTTAGATATAAATTGAATTGGGGTCAAATGATAGAAAAACTGATTGTGTGCTTAACTAATCAATTTTGATAACTAGATCGAATACACTTCGTTTATATAATTAAACCAAAAAAGTTTACATTTTATATAAGTTTGATTTAAATTCAATCAAGATTTCAATTTAATAGTACCTTAGACTGAAAGGTATATACAGATAAAGTATGGAACAAAAAAAATCTTTAAAAGGAGAATGACGATATTTTTTAAACTTTGCGTATAAGAGTAATGGAGCAAAATACATTTGATGTTAATAATGTACTTCCGGTTTAACTGGAAATACCCTAACCTTTTTTTAATTTAAATGGGTATATTTTCACTATTTTGATAGATCTTGTTATTTTGGAATCGTACATACTAAGCTCGGTGGAATTTGATCATTTGATCATCCTGACTGAGGATGTTGGTGGACAAACCTAAGAGCGTGATTTTAGATATATCCAAAGAAAAAATGTAACGGACTAACGTCTGGAGAACGAGCAGGCCACTCTATGATTCCTCTACTTCCCATCCATCGATTTGGAAAATTCTCATCCAAAAAATCCCTAACCAGTTTATGGTCGAGAGGAAAATTTAAATTGAAAAAAAAAGAAATTTGTCCATTCTAGCCAAATCGTGACCAATTGATCATTTGTTAACTAGCAGTATTTTTGAAAATAAAATTCACTTTTCAATATAATTAAAAATTATAAAAGTGTTTTCTTCTCCTATTAGTGAGTAGGGGATTGTGATACGACTACAATTAACAGATTAGATTACTTATTTTTTGATATGACTGAAATTGTAATTATTTTCACAAAAGAGTAGTTGGTGTCTTCTTCTACTGCTTAGTGATTAATGGATATTCGCGATCACATATGTGTCCACTATTCTTTGTTTCTGATGGCGCTGAATAGATCTCTTACTGTTTTTAGTCCTGACCATTGTCTAACGTTTGGAAACCATGACATCTTCCTGCCGCCTCCTCTTCTTTCCTCAATCTTTCGTTTGATTATCAATTGTTTGTATTGGTATCTTTAATCGCGAATTACGTGGTTTAATAATGCTGTTTTCTGCGCTTGATTGTATTTAACAGTTCGCGATATTTCAAAGTTAGTTAGTTGGTGTACTGTTAATTTTTTATGTGAATTTACTTGCAGAGAACTATTATGAAATGGATAACACCATAGCCATGGAATAGAATATTAAGTAACAATAGTTTAAAATCGGCATTCATTCGTCAACATACAAGAAATTGATATCGTTCAAAAATGTTCATAATTCGATGACACTTTGAATAAAGATAGATATTCACAACCTTTAGCTCAGAAGAACATATACTATTGCATTTTTAGACAAATACTCTTTTTATAATTGACTGCAAGAATAGATACCATAGGACGCCGAATCACCTCTGTAGTGTAACGGTGAAGCAGTTTCGAACGCGGTTAGTACTTGGATGGGTGCCCACTGGGGAAACACCGTCGTAGAGCCTGTTCATCCTGCAGCGAAACACCTTAGATTACTAGGGTGAGTAGCATATCACAGCTCGCAGGTATTATACCAATGAGCACGAGGTATAATGTAGATATGCCATCTTTCGGATGAGACGTAAAACCGAGGTCCCGAGTCCATGTATGTTGGGCTCGATAATGATCCCTACCACTGGTTGGAACACTAGTGGGTTCGGCAAAATTTCCGGTTAGGAGTAGTGTGATCCCGGCATCGGTGTTGCAGAAATAGACCGACGTTAAATAACCATATGTAAAAAAATAGATACCCTTGAGTGCACGGATGAAACTATAAAGGATAACTAGCTTACTGAATTGGATCGGTCGTTAGGTCAGCATATACTGCGTTTTTTTAAATTAAAGTTCTGGAATGCAGTTGATAATGTGCTCCAAGGTCCAAATAATGTATTTCACACCATATGGTATATCAGGTGGTACTTACCAACGTACCTATAATAAAAAATTTAAGGTACTGACCAAATTTTGATTAAATTTAAAATACAATAAATTGAAATAAACGGTTTAATATAATAATAACAATAAATGGATAGTTACGGAGAGATCGTTTATGGAAAAATTAACTAAACATTTATGAGAGGCTCCATTTTAAGTAATTTATAAAAAATAAGCCTTAACTATACATTTGATACTTAAGAATATATGTAGCGACAATTTGTTGGATTTATTTTATTTAAAATTTAAATATACAGTCAATAGTCATAAAATGAGCAAATTATTGAGAGTCTTCACTTTGTTTATCCTGATAATTAACTTTTTCTCGGACTGTACGTCCCAAGACTGATCTACACTTTGGAAGAAACGATAAAATTTGCAATATATATTAGTCCGACTGCAAGTATCTGTTTTTTTTATAAAACTTAATGCAAATGAATGATTAAGCATTACTTCCGGGTTGCCTTGACCGTGATTACCTTTATTTTTAACATAAAGGTCTGCATATATCAATTTTTCAATTGAAAACGTTTAAAAAAAGATACGATACATTTTAGGTGAAGTGTATTCCTCACAACGTGACATTTAAATTTAACATAGTATCCGAAAAGTTGATAACAGACAGGGTGTTATAATATATTGAGATTAATTAATTTGTATGAATTGTAACTACAGGTGATTCATGAGTGCCTTAAAGTCCTATCAAAGAATACACCAACTAACAAGAAGCGAAGCCCGAAGCAATCTCTTTGATTTTTTGGTAACAAAAATTTATGACCTTGAGAGACCGACGATTACAGATAACTTAATAAATACACTGAGAAAATGATCAAATTTTTAAATATCGGCGTAATAATTGGTCGACAAAGTGAAGTATGACAAGTATCTTATTATAAAAATGGCGCCTTTTAGACATGCGCATACAAAAAAGGATAGGCAGCTTCGCTTCTTGTTTGCTGGTGTATTCTGTGGTCCTATATCTTGTAAATCCTCAAGATATTTAAATAAAATTTCAACCGATTGTAGCTAGCCTAAAGGATGATACTTTAAAATTAGTGGCAATTGTACAGCATATTCCAGAACGCCATGCCAGATCAAAGGTACCTTTTTTATGGTACACCCTGTATTTTACTTCAAAATTTGAATTCTTCTTTACTTCGCTATTGCAATGCAATGTTGTAATATGTTATACAGTGAATTTAAAAAGTTCTGACCACTTGTTCCTGAAAATCGTAATGAGTTCAACGCCCCGTATACTTTAAACTGCACAATTCAAAATTAATGTTTCGCATCCATACATCTGTGATGGTCGTCTAGTATCATAATTCACTAGACCTGCTTCCAAATCTTAGAAACCGTATACAAGGCGAGTCCAAACTCATACATCTGTTTCACAATTTCTTTATATGGATCACCCTCTATTTTATATCGTTAAATGAAAGTTACATAACTATTATTTATATACAAACAAAAAACGGGTGGGCGTGTGTTCATTGCCCGTCTTACTTTTAACGGTTGTGTTTTGGTAGATCTAATTGTGAGTTTCACACATAGAAGAATTCTTGACTCTCTCTTTCAAGTAGTGTTATTCATATGATCCTCGTCGTACGTGTGTAAATCGTTTTTCGCAATCTGTATAATGAGAACCACAAAAAAATTGAAGTCATTGGATGATTATTACATTTTAATAATACGACATGGAATCAAGCAAAGTAAATGAATAAACTTTGACATTGTTTATGTTGGCATCAGATAATACGTCAGTTTACACTTCTGGTATGTTCATTGTTCGGAGAGTTCAACAAAGAGTACATTGAATGTAGAAAATTTAGTGAACAATTGCTCACAAAGACAACATAAATATATATCAAGTATTGTTAATTTTTTTAATGCTCATTTTATGACAATAACTCATGATTCAATAAATTTCAGGCATCAGCTGTTCATGGTAATAAAATTTAAATGTTAAACACCTCTCATGTATTAGATGCGTTTTTATAATAGATTAGGAATATTTAAAATCCAAAATATACAAGTTTATTTAAAAAAATTAATACTAAATAAATGAATTGGATTTTGTTAATATCTTATAATTACATCTAAAACTGGTATGTAGAATTTATTATTCAATTAATAAAGAAGAGGTCAATAATAATTAGATTTTCAAATCTTTCATTTAGTTAAACTTGTGCTCCTGAACTTTTAAACTGATTATATTGGTATTTTGATAATTTACATATAATTCCTTATGTATTCCTTTTATTTTTTTAGTGAACAAATTTAACTTTTGAATACGATAAACTTCAAACATTCGCGTATTTTTACAAAATTGAACAAAATATAACAAAGATAAAAATAATTCAAAATTACAAAATAAATAAATGAGCTTTGTATATAAATAACAATTAAAACTATAATATGTTTCATTTTCAAATTCAATTTGAACTTTGCTTATTTTCGCTTTTTAATTATGGAAAATATAATTGTTTCTAATTATTACAAAAACCTGTTTAATAAAATGTTCACACATATATCCGATAAATTTTGTTGATATCGATGATGAATTATTTAGATACGAGAAAATCATTCCAATCATAATTGCATCCACTCCAAAGAAAAAATTTGTCACCAGAGAAATTACTAAAAAATACATAGATAATTTGGTCATTAGAATAACCTACTCATACAGAAGGGACACCTTCTAACATTTCCATTAGAGATACATTGTTGCTTGAGTAAGAGATTGAGGCACCTATCACGCACTGAGAAAACTTTCGAAATAACTTACACTACTGTTTAAATAACTAAACTTAAAAAACCATGTAAACCATAATTCTATTGCACATAAACAGAAAAACTACACAAATGGAACAAAATAGGAGAGTGAAAACCACATGCCAATCCATTAGATATGATCTCCAAAATGGCAAATTCGTATCACAATACTTACAGTCATTTATGGAACATTTATACGTGTGGAAAGTGGCGTGGGTTGTTCACTTTCCATATAGCAACCTTAAACAAGAAAATGACAGCATCGGTACCTAATAATGGAGTTTTTAATGAGAACGAAGGTGCCGCTTCTGTTTGAATGGGTTATTCTGTGATTAATATCCTTAAAACCAATATAGACACAGCATCTGGAATGGAAATTATAAATATATCCTTTTTCTTAAGAAAAGTGGATTCGACTTATTCTCGTAACGCTCTCTCCAACCCCATTGACGAAAGTGTAAAGACCGAAGTCAATAAAAAATAAAAACCACATTCAATTATGTGCATCATTGAATTTTATTAACTTTTTACTCGGTAGTCTCCAATTAAGATTTCAATTTCACAACTTTTGTTAACGTTATTGGGGAAGATACTACTTGTAGAGTTCTAAGCCCTCCGCATGAACAAGAGGTATAAAGGCGAGGTATTCGAGAGGCAGTCCACCGTTTTACCGGTGCGAATAAAAGATGTCGTGCACTAGAGACCGACTGAACGTTGGCTTACCACGCATCTGCCTCGCGAGTCAGATTCGTGCGGTCTAAACGCCCCTTAGCACTACGTTTCTCTTGTTCTCCATAGTATTACATTGGATATTGAAAGACGAAGTATGCTTTTTTTGACCAGAAACGAGTTTATAGCTTACCAAAGGCAATTAAATTTTCAAAAAGCTGTAACTTGAAAATGTCTTATGGAAAGGAAGCACCCTCTTCTCGTTTTAGTTTGGACAATTATTTATGTTTTTAAATTTATTCGTTGCAAAATAAAAGAAGTGTTTTTAATGATTAAATTACCTTAAAGTAGAAGCTACCTTGAAGGATAAGTCTAAATTAAGTTGAGAAATTTGTAAATCTGACAATATTATATTTAATTTGTTTAACTTTTTACCTGGTTCCACAAACAATGAAGAAATCATTGAATTTCTTTGCAACTAACAAATCGTATTCACACATTAATTCAAAAAGCGAATTCACCATTTAAAAACTAGTGGATTGAAAACCCCACTTGAAGGGGATTGTTTTACTATATAGGATGTGGATTTTTTTATAATAGCGATGGTACTCTATTTCTTATGTTTGGCTGTTCGAAATTGCATGATAATGTTTTCTTCTGTATAAATCAAGAATAATGACACTCGCCTACAAAGAAAATCGGAATTTGGTCTAATTCAGAAAATTTACTCAATTTCAATGTATGGTTTTAAAGGCGACCATTTTGCAGGTGCGCATATCGTGGCGTTGTCTAGCAGTGAGTGTCTAAAGTGGGCTTCGTGAAAAAATTAACTAGGAGTCCAACTCTAAGCCTAATGATAAACAGATGAGTGTCCATATCTAAAATATGTGGACGTTTCGTCGTACTTTGGATTGGTTTTTGTATGCATTTGTTTCCTTCATGAATTATTAAACTGGCAAACATTTTATATTGCTTGTTATCGTTAAAACCAGTATAAAAATTTAGTCGATCAGAATTAGGAAGTGTTATGTTTAGGCCTACTTTCGGCATTCACCGCTAGGTCGAGCCATGTTATGCTCCACCGCTAGATCGATCCATGTTATACTCCACCGCTAAATGGTCGCCTTTAAGACCATCAATTCGACAAGGAAATTTGTTGCTCCCAATAGTCCGTAATACTACCAGACAGGTCGAAGCAGACGAAAGTAGTTTAAGAAAAGACATCAAGTAAGATCCAAAATCCTTAAAATTAAGTCTATTAGATTTGTACTGATAAAAGTAAAGGAATGATTGAGTCGCGGATAATAATTAATAAACACTTTTGTATGTTCGTACGAAGTAAGCAGCTATCTATTGTTTGGAAATTTTAGAATAGTTATTCGTTCACGAATCAATTATAAAATAAAAAAGCATTATTGAAACTACAACTGAAGTTGTTTTGTACGAAAAAAATATTTAAATAACAAACCTACTTTGGCGACCCCTTCCACATTAAAAACGGTTCCCCTTATTTCCAAAATGAAAAAAGCTAAATAAGCAAAGTTAAAAATGAATTTAAAATAGATAAAAAGGCATTTAAAATTAATGGCTCTCTCACAGTATCACTTTCAATCAAATTTTGTCCACTGACTTTTCATATTGACTTTACTACTGGTACCAAAGGAATCAAAATTGTTTTGATTCTGAATACTGGGAAAATTAAAGTTCAAACCATACTCTTGGAGTAAATCTTGATCGTTCCGCGTGTCTTTATTTGTCACTTGCTGTTGTTGTTGCTGCTGAAAAGTTGAATTTGAGATGCCTCCATTCTGTTTCATACTGCTATTTTCGTATGTATATAGGGGATTTGATATTGTTAATGGAAGTTTGTTTCTAATGCTAGGAGTTGGTTTAGTTACTAAAGGGTCAAAATCATCAACATCTGACGTAGAATCCAGTCTGATCAAATCTTCAGTCTCTTGGTTTTGCTAAAATGTTTTAAAATTTGTTTGCAATGGAAATATTTCCGTTCAAAATTCAGAAAAAAAGTAATTCTTCATGCAATAATATAGTGACAAGTAAAACTTTATTCAAAATCGATTGCTAACAATTTAAGGATAAACCAAAAAGAATATTAAATTTGCTTTTTTTTCGACTACTCTATATATACTTATGTCCTCAATCACAATTAATAAAATGTTACTTGTTTTCTGTAAATAAATTAATTTCTTGAGAAAAAACCTGTGCTTGTAGCACTTTTCCCAAAAAAAATGTGTAATTTATATTCAAAGGTAGATTCAACTCGAGTCTTATTTGTGTCAATAGTTATTGTCCTTCATCAAGGCATATATGTGTGGTGATTATACAGGGTGTTATATGTCCAATTAAAGAGACTACTTCTGAGGCCTCCTTTATTTTTTACCTCACCTTGTACTGGTGAACTTTTCCGTCAATAGTACAGTTGTAGCCACTGTTTAAAAATCAAGATTATACTAAGAGATGTAGGAAGTTAATAAACTATCAAGTTTAACAACACAACTCTTGTATCAAGATTTTAGTTCGTAAGGTTAATCAAGAAAATATTTTTCTTATATCATAATTTGGTACAATATGGGACGGTTCGTTCTCAGAAAAATAATTTTATACCACATTCTTGCAAAAACTAATGATTTGTATAACCATAATATTTTTTTAAATAAAATTATTTAGTACATATAGTGTGACGTTGATTGTTGGCTATGGTCTGTTTAAAAACCAGGAGTAGACGATTCGTTGTTCACGGTTATGTCTGAGCCGACTAATTTATATACGTTTATGTTGGAATTTGATAGGTTAAAACACAAGCAGCGCAAAGAAATGTCAACATCTTATGCAGAATTCGCGCATAAACTGGCCGCAAAAACAGTAGTGCGATTTTTGAGTTATTATCAGATGCCAAGTCACGTGACGCTACTTTAGTTTTTAATGGCGGATCTACGATTCACGGATAGCAAAAAAATGAAATTTGGTCAACTGACGGCAACGCCGAAATATATGGAAATAACAAACAATGATTTATAAAGCGATGTATGTGAATTTTCGAACAATGGGACTAACAAAACGAATAATGAACAACAATTGATAAATCTGTTAAAACAATTCTTCTCATAACTTCAAATAGCAATTGTTATTCAGTTTTTATAATTCCCGTTTCCAGCTAAACAGTACTTCTCATAAGTATAGGGCATTTGTTGTTTGAAATTGATTGATTGGAAGTAGCAAACTTTTAAAGTTTAAGCTTTAAAATTGGTGACACTGTGTTGTAAATATTTTGTGATACTCACCAATAATAATCACTCTCCATAAACTTTTAAACATGGAAAATCTATTTATAGAACACTTTCGTTTGAAAAGTCACAGTCTAACCAATATTTAAGCCAAGGCATATTCTAATCTGGGGTAGTATGCTTATTCGATAACAACATATATTATTTGGCAAAGGCAGCTGGCAAAACTAATGTAGCAGCAGTCAACCAAATGAAGTGATTACTTCAAATGATATTGGATAATACAAACCAGAGTCAGGTGGCATTTAGTGACGATGGGAGTATGTTTTCATCAGGTGCTATTTTTCAAAGCTAAGTAAGTATACTACGTTGACAATTGACGTGAAATTAGGAGCTCCAACACAACTTTCAGCCAATCAGATATGATCTTCACAAATATCGATATTTGGATCCAATCACCTGGTTCGAGGTGCAGTTTGCGGATATTTATAAATATTGCCAAACTTAATATGACAAGTTTCCCTTCCCCGGTGGTAAAACATTTTTTTTGGTCAACGACTTGGAGCGAAGTCCCTCATTGAACATTTGTCAAGATTGAGTGATGTACCTTGTTCTGTGTGTTCGCAGTGAACAGAGTTTCAGTCGATGCGCTACAGTCCCCGTTAAGATCTTACAACTGAACGTACATATGAGTTTAGTAACTTTACCAGTATTTTTTAGGGTTTTTATTATTATTACTTTTTTTTATTAGAGCATAGCCTAAAACAAGATATAGAAAAGCGAGTAAAATATTTCCGAGTTTTTGCAAGATGTGAACTAAATTTTTTACAGTACCTGATAATTAAACATTCTATATAGTTATTTATTTTATAAAACATAAATTTGCAGGTTACTATGTTACTACACTAAACAAAGCACTACATGAAACAATGGCCATTACCTTTCGCCTAGGCGAATGCGTAGGAGGCGACAACTTAACAATGTCAACGGAATGTTGGTTAGCAACAAAAAATAAAGGATCTCCATTTTCACTGTGCCCACCACCCACCACGAACGGCGTGCTGCTAAAGAGATCTCTGGTGGTATCTCTCGGAGGTTTTCTAGGGGGTACAGAAGGAGGAGAAAGAAATACGTCATCGGGAGATTGTAGGAGATTTTGGGTTTCTTGTGAATGACCTAAATTTTGAAGGAAAAAGCGGTTCGGAGGAGATGCCATTGGTGCGCTAGCCCGTGAATGTACCACCCATCGATCTGGGCTGTTCAAGGGTGATGTATTTTTGAAATTTTCTAAGCTTCGAACAGGTTTAAGCTGTAAATCAAACATAAACAACATAAAAACCATTCCACATAGTAAATTATTTAGTAAATTGATAATCCACTATATAATTTTGAGTTAAATTGAAAATAACAGTTAATATATTTTGGTTAAGTAGAGATAATAATTGTGTTCAGATCACTAAATAGAAAAATGTACCATACAATTAATATTTTTTCGTAGGGAATATAATAATAAAACAATATTTAGTGCTAAATAATCAATAATTGTAAGAAGTAACCACGGATTTTCAATATAAGTGAACAATCCTTATTACTTGAATAAAATTTCATCCTTTGAAAAATTAAGTTACTAGAAGACAAATAACTGTAAAAATATTTATCATTAGAGAGTTTTTGGAACCATTAACTTTAGCGTTTGTCATTCACGTTATCGTTATTTCGCGCAAGTGCAGTAAGTAAAATGATCAATTTCAACTGACTTCAATGAGATCTTTATAAATAGTTTTTGAAACACTTACAAATAACGTGAATTCAATTAATGTCAAATACGTCAAATCTTTTTAGACGTTCGTTGGTTTGCTATATAGTGAGTTGGATTTTTTATTATACTCCATTGTAATCGTGGTAGTGATGGAGGAAGCCCTGAATATTGTATTAAATCGCAATGAAGATTGACACGATCAACCAAATGTCAAAAGCAATAACAGGTTATTTCAAAATTAAAGATCGCTGCATTCCCCTTACTCGTGTTGTCAGATTTCCGTTCAACAAATAAAACTACAATTTATACTTCAAAATAAATATATTTTTTCATGGAAAAATTGTGTCGGTGATTCGAAAAATACCAATGTGAGGATATTTTTCGTCTTATTTTGATAATAGGGTCTTTAATAAATAATTATGCTATCAAAGACGAAAACTAACTTGAATATATCTGGCAACCTGCAACTATCAAAATAAAAATTACGTTAACGGAATCTTAACGCAATCTTTCCGTAGATAACGGAATACGTTATCGTAATTAACGCTAACGAAAGCTTTAAATTATTCTGCGCATGCTCCGAATAGCGTTAACCGTAACGACAGAACGAATTAAGGGTTCCAAAAACTTTCTATTGTGAGAAGAGACAGTTGCAAAGAATTGGAAAAACGGAATTGCTCAATTCAAAATAATACTAGAAAATTAAATTATTCAACAGTTCGTGTTAAATCAAAGATGTACAGCGCGTGGCTAATTTTAATTTACTAACAGATATCTCGCAAACTATCATTTCGGAACGTTCGAACGCACACTGTAAATGAAATGATTCTTTGACAACTTTTTTTCAGTTTATGCAAAATGTCTGCCATTTACTCAAGTCAAATTGCATCAGTTGAATAGATAAAATCCAAAACATGCCGCAAAAAAATATCAAAAAAATCACATTTATATCGTCAGTACCCCCTATTATAGCTATCTGACTGACATACAATTATTTCTTTATTGTCAGTATTATTTTTAGAAGCAAACATTTATAGATATTAATGATTTATCACTAATTAGTGAAAGGATATCAAAAAATTTTATTACAAGATGTGAATATGCTGTAAAAGTTTAGTATATAAATTGATATAAATATATAAATGATATAAATGTTATTTGTGAAACCGGTCGAGTAATATATGTTATATTTCTGTTGTGAAATTTGTTATTTCTTTCATTTAATAATTACTTCCTACACTTATAAGACCGTTTGACATGGTGCAATAAAACCTGCAATGCAATTCGCAAGATTTCTTGATCGGAAGCATGCGCAGTTTAGACCCAGCTGATCAATTTCTGCAATTTGATGCAATTGCAATTCCATCTGTTTGGTGCCATTTCTAGGCGCAATTCTAGGGAGAAATCTAGTTTCTTTTGTGTAACCAACCAACTAACTGTTTCCAATCAAATTATACCTATCAGCGGATTGCTGATTGTGATGACTTGCGTTTTGTCATTTGTGAGTTGATAATCGACAGTGATTCACTTAGTTTTTTTCTCTGAGCTTTTCTTACTTTCGCTATCTTCATTTTAAATAATAATAAAATAACTTTATAATGTTTGAATAAATTATTTTTTCAGATTAATGTCTTTTTTTTTCTTTCTACTCTTGGTTGGGTTGGGCAGCAATGTTGCAATGATAAGATGTCAAATAGCATGCAAGATTCATTTGCAATATACTGACCTTGCAAGAACTTGCCGCAATTTCTTGCAAATCGTATTGCTCCATGTCAAGCGGCCTTTAGGAGGACTCTTTTTATGTAGTCAATCTGCCTCGAAGCTTCATGTAGTTTCTTGCAGGTGAAATAGGATGTGTCCACTAGTATCCTCTTCTAGGTGACAATCTGCACAGGGCTTCGTCTGTCTACCCTATTAGCTTTGCGTGCCTAATAAGCTTACAGTGCCCTATTAGCATACCTACTACGACAGTTTTCTTGTGGCTAAGTTTTTTGTCGATTTACCGACTTCACAGAAGGATTTCGGTCCAATGAATGATAATGATTTGCCTAGCCTGGCCATTTTATCCGCATTTTTGTTACCCTCATGATCTTCGTACCCTGGTACTCAGACTACGGTGACCTTACAGTGTGTAAGTTTAGAATTTAACTGTCTGTCTTGGAACCTTCCATATACCAGGTTGCCTCAGCCTGTATGGGTACACCTTTTTTCCGTTCTTCCCTACCTGATATAGTTATTTGGAACTTATTATTAAAGCTATACCTTGTGGTCGTTGCGTCAATGGGTTGCCCAATTAAACATCCGCTTTTAGCTCCTCGATGTTGTTAACATTGAAGTAGTCGATGTGTTGCAGATCAGGCGCCGCCTTGTATAAAAATGTATAGTAGTGGAAGATTCTGCAGGACCAATTGTGGAAGTAGTTTTTATGGCTCATACTTGCAATGTATTTGTCCACTCCACTATTGAACTGTAGGTTATCATTGTTCTAACAACCCTTGTGTGCCAATGCGTTTTTTACATATATTCTTCTGCGTCTGCCGATGCTAATGGTAGCTTTTTGCATGGTGTTCTTAAGGTAAGTTTCCATAAAAGCATTTGATCAAAGTGTACTTCTGGGTACTTTGTCTCTTTGGCAAATAAAATTACTGTTCCTAAATTTATAATTTGTTTTTTTGTATTTCACTCTTGTATGCGGAAATTTTATAAAGTCTCTGTATATTTTGGGGTTTGCGAGATCGCATTGTAGGAAAATGAAATACACCACACGCTGTATACAGGGTGTCCAGGAACTTAATGTCAAAAATTCGGGTAGATGAAGTAAAAGTAAAGTGTGTTTTAATATGGCGAATGGGGATCCTCTACACACATTCCGATCTAAAAATTCAAATTTCTTCGAAACCGTACAAGTTTTCATTTATAAACTTAGAGACCTATAATTCCGAAACGGGGGCTCGTTTTACAAAAATTTATTTGAACTTCCAACATTATTTTTACCTCATCTACCCGCTCCCGAATTTTTGACACCCTGTATAGTGGATTAGTGAAAAACCAATCTATTTGTCAAATAAAAATATATTGCCTAGCTACCCAAACAACATAAACAAGCAGGTAGTTTTGTATTAAATTCTCAACATTTGAAGAACTTACAGATCTGTCAACAGGTGGCGTATCAAGCCGTAATTGCAATAAATCTTCCATTTCGTTCATTAAATCAATTTGAGATATTTCTACAGGACTTCCACTTCGTGGACTATCTATGACATCTGGTGATAAAGGCTGTGAACCAGGACTCAGTGGACTATATGACCTAAAATAAATAATATATTAAACTCTATATAAAAATATCACGATATAAGTGTATAAAAAGTAATTTATCCTGGATACTTCAAACGACTGATAAATACAGTAGAAACGCTGAATTTTTACCATGACGTCACTTAATCCTTGATATTATCAAACACAGTGGCTAAAGCGTAGGGATCCGAGCCCAGCAGAGGCTCCGTATTGTGCGAATTCTTCGTTTCTTTTATAGAAATAATTTGCAAACAAAGAATTAAAGGAAATAACTTTTATGAAGGTATCAAAGAAATTTAATGTAATTAGTTAAACATACTCGCCAAAGTTTGTTTTCAGGAATTTCATTATAAAGAATAAATAAAAATCATATGTAGAATAAAGTGAACACAATGAAGTGAGGATTTCATATTTGAACAGATACATTTATTAATATAAGTAAAAACAGATAAAAACTATTCGAGGTATTACAGGTATGTAGATAACACTTTGTTGCAATAGACAATTTTTTCTTGCATATACCAGGCATACTTTAGTATTGTTATAGGATACCTCGTTTGTACTATGCAAATGACACCATACTCTACCAGTCAATTAGCTACTGTCAAATTTCGCATGTATTGTTGCAAATATTCAACTAAAACAAATTTTAGTTAGATTCCCTTTGTAAAAAATAGAACCTTTACGCTTCACCATCTTGTAGCAGTACAATAAATGTTCAAGTTCAAGATGTTTTTGTGATTTTCTGAGGGTTGTCTCAATGGTTATACGTCTTAAAACCACAGAAATAAATATTAATTTCAGCGTTTAGAGAAATCGAATAAAGATGACAACAAAAAGAAAGGAGAAGAAGTGATACTAAACGAAGTGTACTCGACTCCAATGCTGTGAATGCTCTGGTCCCAAACTTCTAGTACGGTTTCACAAGTGGAAAATGTCAAGTACCTATACTAGGCATATCATAATATAATATGTGGTGTACCAAGAAAAAATCGTCATATAATTCTGATATTATAGAGCCTATAGAACAAATTTAGTATAGATCCGTGGAACAGCATATGGTGACCATGACAAGAGAGTAATATGATGTGGGGAGACAATATAAAAAAATTTAAGAAACGCGAGATAGAAAGATATGCTAGAAAATGAGTAATCACGTGTATCAAGTTGGATTAATTAGAACGCTAAAGAAGAAAGAATGGGCGCGTTCAGACGGACTTAACGGTTGAGTTGTAGACCCAGCGGTTGCGTTCAGATGGGATGCTGCCTCTCAACTGTTGAGCATCAGACGCATCGGCAATTATTTGCGCTTTGTTTACTCAGCGCTGTCAAGGATGACAGAAAATGTATTTTGTCATCTTTGGCGCTGTCAAAGTATTGGGTTGATGATTCTATCCAATGAAACTGGAAGAATATCATTAGAAAGTTAGGTTATGTTCCACCGCTGGCTACCAGTATACTCAACATATTTGTGCTTAGTTCCAACCGTTGAGCCCGGCTGAACGCGCCCAATGACGGATAGCACATACTTGGGATAAGTTAATTATTATTCAAACATTTATGTGAAGAGTCTACTATTTGATGCTATTAGTATAAGAACGTTATTTTGAATCATGTTGTCAAACATTAATAAAAAGGTTCTTGAAGAAAAATGTAAAATAAAGCTTTTAGTCTAGAAGAGAAACACGACATTCATTTTTATAAACAAGCGGTGTAGTTTACTTTGTGGAATATAGACAAAATATAATACACTACTTAACTAACCTTTGCATAGCTGAATTTTTAAGAGCTAAAGCTGCATCTTTACGGTACGTAGTTACAGGTGCACTAAATCCAGGAATTGTATTTCGTTTTCCAGTAGGCGAGTTAGGCGCAGAACGAGGTTTGTCGCCTCTTTCTATACCGTTTTCTAATTGATGTGGTCCTTGGTTATCTTTAAGTTTTGATCGCAGACCTTTGTATGCACTTTTTACCCCTTTGCCTCCATCTTTTACCTTTGAAAAAATACATTTTTCTACAATTCCGATTCTCACAAAATTTTGATCCAAATTTATTTTAAAAGAAGCAAACATTGATTACGGTCGGTTTACGAAATTGATATTTTACCATCATCATTCTGACAGGAATAACTACGCATAACTTTCCTATAAAACTTTTTTTCTCAGATATCACTCTTAAAAGGTGGTGAGTAGTTTTCTTGCACTCTCAAATGACTAATCACAGGTATTTTTTCAAGATTCCTATTATAAGGGGATGAAATAACCACCATTATTTTTTTTAATATCCAAACTTTTTCACAAGATTGAGTTTTGTAAAACAAAAATACAGGCTGTTTCACGACTAGCTTACACTATATATTGAAGACTACTCATACGATTTCTATAAAAATTGGCATAGATGGAGAACAAGTTATGGCCAATTTATGGAAAATATTTTTACATACATGTGAACACCGAAAGTGAACGACAACTTTTTTATTTTAAATGTATAACACCATGTATATTATTAACTTTTCGGATTCTACATTGAATTTCAATGTCACTTTGTGTAGAATACCCTATATCTAAAATTTATACTTATCGAGATATTAATTAAAAAATTGACAGGTGCAGACCTTCATATTGAAAATCTGTGTGAACATCCCCAATACCAGATAAAAAACATCTTGTCGGGTTGATTAGTAGGACGATCAAGGTAATTGGTGACATGTCGAAAACTTCTTTTTTGTACAACTGCCATTAAAAGTGACATTTTTAATGCCTGTCAAACGTGTTAAAAGAAGACGTTTACAAAGTAACGTGTTAAAAGTGAGATACTTTTAACACTAGTGTTAAAAGAGACATCATCTAACATGGTCAGATCCCAGGAAATGAGAATTATTGTTAAAACGTCAAAAAATAATTAACTGACAATAGACGTCAAACTGTGATTTTCTTGAAATACTTTTATTTTATTATCAAAATAGGAGTTGTACAAAAAACTATGTATGCAATTGTGTTAAAAGTAAATTTTATTTTGTTCGTGAAATTGCTCCACTCGCTTCGCTCGTTTCGCAAACTTTTTCACTCACAAAATAAAATGTTACTTTTAACACTAATATCTTAAATAGCTATTTTGTATGCAGGGTTCGTAAAAAAATGATGAAAAGATAAAGTTCAAAACTGTTAAATATCTTCATTTTTTTCAATGAAACAACCATATTTTTATTGTTTTACTTAATTCTAAGGCCGAAAATAAGGGCAGTTTATGTTCACTTCCCTATACCCAATCTTAAGCGTTTTTGAGATATTAACTTGTATTTAGAAATATTTATTATTGCGTAGGCCGAGTTATTTATTCTTTTATTTTAGTAAGCTGAGTATTTAACTGTCACCAATTACCTTGATCGTCCTACTAATCAATCCGACAAGATGATTTTTATTTGGTATTGGGGTTGTTCACTTAGTATAGGATCCCGATATATGACGATGACGATGACGATGACACGTATTTTATATTCAATTTAATAAGTCAATAAATATATTGCATATGGGTTGACTAAAAAATTTCAGTCCAGGATATGATTAATTAATAATTAAAAATTTTTTTTAAATATTTCACCGGTTTGGTTAATAGACAAATTCCATACCAATCGAAAGTATGAAGCCCATAGAATATGCAAACGTTAGGTTGCCTTTTTTTCCCGTCACAACTCTCGGGTAGGCAGGTATAAACAGGTAAATCGATACTAACTTACACCGGTTTGGGTAATGAATTAAAATTAAATGAAAATAAAGATCATTTAATTACGAACACGGTCCTGAATTCCGGTTGTCGAATTTTAAAAAGTGAAATATTAGTGCTAGTGAATATGTGCGACTGAGAGGTTCCAACCAACCATTCCATCCGATAGAAGAGGATACAGCATAGCAGCTGTTTGTAGTTCGGCCATTTAAGGAAAGAGAGTGCACATGCTATTTGTTCTTGAAAATGAAAAGGATAGCGATAGAGTCGTATATGCTGTGCATCATTTTGGAGTAGTTCAATATTAAAATAGAGGAATAGTTTTTTAATTTTCAGGTTCCATCGGACATATAACTGTGATCTCCAACTTCTGAACCTTCTTCGTCATCGTTTCAGTTGTTTCGACAATGTCTTCTATCCTTAAAGGCATATATGATCCCCAATGAATCCTATTGGTTTTAAATATTCATCTAAGAACCAACCGCAGTTCTCAGGAAGAAGTTTCACGCATAATGGATCCGTTGCATTAAGCCACATGGAATTTACGAAAATAGTTCGTAAAATTTTTTGAGTCATTGATATCCAGCATGGTGGTATGGAGTTGGAGTCAAAGCCTTTTATTTTTTTTTTAAACTGCTCGCTGTCTTCTTTAGCAGAGTAATTTTTCATAAAAATGCGATGTCTCGCATCATTCACTTTGGTGCAGTTCTTGATGCCATACATGCTAGCAGTAAATTCTTGAACGGCCTCATTTTTTCGTCAATTAAAATATCAGCAGCATCTGTTAAAGATGCAAAAACTTTTTGATATCTTTCATTTTTTGAAAATGGCTGAAAAGGTTTTACTTTTCCTTTATTATGAAATGCTGCCGTGTAATCGCAGCCTGTAAACGCATTGAAGGCGGGAAGACTTTGGCATAATTTGATTCCTAACTTCAACGCTAAATCGGTGCAATTAATAGGTTGATTATTAGTTTTTTTTCTTGCTGAACTGGCAAGCCAAATTTCTGATCCAATAATTTTGTGCATATTTCCTTCGCGTCGGGAGACAACATAACCTCGCTAAAATCTAATACTTTTTTCCCTTGTATAATAAATAACTATTTCAATTGTAACTATAGCGACAATCTACTATGTGCAGCATATTCGAGTCTATCGCTATCCTTTTCATTTTCAAGAACAAATAGCATGCGCACTCTCTTTCTTTAAGTGGCCGAAATACAAACAGCTGCTATGCTGTATCCTCTTCTATCGCATGGGATGGTTTGTTGGTACCTCTCAGTGGCACATATTTCACTTTTTAAAATTCGACAACCGGAATTCAGGACTGATTTTTCGCAGACAACCCTATACCACCGTGTTCGTAATGAAATAATCTTTATTTTCATTTAGTTTCAATTCATTATCCAGACTGGTGAAAGTTACAAGTATAGATTTACCTTTTTATTCCTGCCTACCCGAGAGTAGTGACGGGAAAAAAGGCAACCTAACGTTTGCATATTAGATGGGCTTCATACTTTCGATTGGTATGGAATTTGTCTATTAACCAAACCGGTGAAATGTTGATAACATTTTTTTTTAATTATTAATGAATCATATTCTGGACTGAATTTTTTTAGACAACCCATATGCAATATATTTATTGACTTATTAAAGACTAACTCAGAATTTTCAATATGAATGTCAATTTTTTATTAAAAAAATTAATATATACAGGGTGTCCCAGGAATGAGAGGCCAAAACTTGGGAATGAGTAGGTAGTGTTAAAATAATGTCTGTACATCAATTCGTTTATTTTGTCCATACCAATAAGTATACTAATGTTGCAGAAAGTCAGGAGCGGACTTGGCTCACCGGATAAAAGGTCAGAACTTTTAAAGTGACAGGGCAACAAACTTTAAAATATTGTCAGTTTATTCTCCAACTATTTTTCTGAAAAAAGGTACCCTTTGGTCAAATCGATAACATCAGTGGTTTCCGAGAAATATGGAATTTTGTAAGACACCGCATTCTATCATTATTCAGGAAATGGGTTATAACCAAGTAGGCTGCCGTCAATTATTTGTGATATGCATTAACCATCCATTAAAACATGTTATTTTATCAAGTGGGAAGCTGTCAATGTATGTATCATATGCTTCAAACATTCTTTAAGTAATGTTCAGCAGAACAAATTAACTCATAATTTTTATAAAAACGTATATTAAAAGTAAGAATTATCCAGAGTAACATAATAAACAAATTCAAACAAGAATTTCAATCTAATAAATGTTCAAAATGTGCACCTCCTACCTCTACACATTTATTGAGCCTACGAATAATATTTCGTTGTACTTGAAACAACATTCCTGGATTGTTCCTTATAGCATCGCAATGGAAATGAATTCGATCCAACAATTCATTCCTTGTTTGTATGGGTGTTGCATATACCAAACTTTTCAAGTAGCCTCAGGGGAGTGAATCCATTGGATTTAGTCCCGGACTATTCGGGGGCCATGCAATTGGACCTCCCCTTCCAATCCATTTTTGAGGGTATGCAACGTTTAAGTGATCACGTACCACAATGCGAAAATGAGGTGGAGCACCTTCGTGCATGCACCACTTATTAATTCTGGTTTGTATAGGTACATCTTCCAATAGGTAATTTAAATGATTTTCCAACAAGTCTAAATACAACTGTCCATCTAAACGACCATCAATTATAAATGGACCAACTGAGTGGTTTCCAATTATCCCAGCCCAAACATTTACCATAAACCTTTGTTGATGCCGTGTCTGAATTATGCCGTGAGGATTCTCATCGGCCCAAAAATGTAAATTATGAGAATTTACAACGACATTTTTCGTAAATCCCGCTTTATCAGTAAACAATACTGATTTAATAAAATCTCGATTACGTCTTTGTTATTCTAAAAACCAGCGCGCATATTGAAGGCGTGCTGGATAGTCTCCTGGATCCAAACCCTGTCCTTTTTGAAGATGGTACGGACGTAAAAGATTTTCTTGAAGTATTCTATTGGCGGTGGTTTTTGAAACATTATGTTGGATCCCAAGTTTTCTAACACTTGATGTAGGGTTGTTATCTACTTTATCTAGGATATCCTGCTCTAAAACAATAGTGCGGATATTTCTTACGGGACCCACCTGCTTTCAGTATAAATGTACCTAACAATACAATGTATTACCTTTTAAAATGCATAATTGCAATATTTCATAAAATCATACCTTTTTCTCGTAAATTTCTGTCAATACTATCAAAAGTTTTTCTGTCTGGTAAAATTCTATTAGAAAATGTTCAGAATAAAGTCTCCTTGCTCCTTTCCCCCTTTCTAACTTTAATGCTCTATAACTCAACAAAGGAGGTCCGTAGAAAAAAAAATTATAGGAAGTACTGACATTATTTTAACACCACCTACTCATTCCCAAGTTTTGGCCTCCCATTCCTGGGACACCACCCTGTATAATAAGTATAAATTTCAGATATATCTCCATAAGTATACATTTTAGAAATAGGGTATTCTACACAAAGCGACATAAAAATTTAATGTAGAATCTGAAAAGTTAATAATATACAGGGTATTTAAAATCACAAAGTTGTCGTTCACCTTCGGAATAACCGGAAGTGACGTGTGTCAAAATACTTTCCATAAATTCGCCATAACTTGTTCTCCATCTATGCCAATTTTTATAGAAATCGTGTTAGTACTCTCCAATATATAGAAAGTGTAAGCTCGTCGTGAAACAGCCTGTATAGTAGCATGTGTGATATCTTACTTTAATTACAATTATTAAAGTTATGAATATTAAGCTACTGTCACTATGACAAATCACTCTTGGCTGATTGTTTTTCAAAATTGAATTTGGCTGATATCAAACTCTGTTGTAAACGTAAAAAATAATTTGGCCAATTGGTGGAATAAATCGGTATCAAATAAATACAAGAGATATGTGGTTAAGAATTAACAAACTTACTGTTTTGACAGCCGATTTCATAGCTGGATTCGCCTAAAATTATAAATTCGTCATCAATACGTACTAAACTAAATTCTAGATACCATTACCTTATCTTTTACACTTTTGAAAAATGCCGTACCTTCTTTCTTCATCGTTGTAGTCCATTCTTTGTACTGTTGCTTAAGTTTTGAACCAGATTTGGCGGTGTAGCCCTCGATTTCGAACTCAAATTCATCCGAGAATCCTTGACCAGTGTTTAACATTGTTAAGCGTTCTTCTATAAACTAAAAGAATTTTCGGTAATGTCAGAAACTCAAGATAAATTTACAGATTATTTTAAATTGTTGGTATGATGTATATTTTGTGAAGTTAAGTTGTTAAGATTTTATCTTAAAGATCGAGAGTATTCTTAAGCGATTCTTAATAAATCTGACTTTCCCAGCTTAGTGTTCAGGTGTTTGATAGAGTAAAGCTTCACATTTCAAAATTATTTTCTAAGATACAGGGTATTTTATACGGATGCTGATGATATTATTGTAACGTTATGGGTTCAACTGAAACAATTTCCTTTCTCTAGGAACCATGTACATCTTATTGGTAGTTGAAATAAATCTTTAAAATACCGGGTGTCCCATGCAAGTCCCTATTGAAAAAAAGTAAATTTTCCAGTAAAATTCTGTCATATTTATGTCTAAATTGTACAGTTGGAGAAAAGCGAAACTTTCATAATACAAATTGTTCATTTTATTTTCTTTATATTCCCAGACTGTGAGTTAATACTTAATTTTTATAATAGCAGAATTTCATACACTTACAAACGATTTTTAAACTGATATGACCGATCATTTGCATTGTTTACTATAAAAAGATCAAGCAAATGTCTTTCCATATGTTTACTGACAACTTAATTTTTAATGTTATAAATGAAACTAACTGTTTCTAATTAATTCCACTATTTAATTGAAAAATTTATGAAAATTATTAAAGGATATTGATAATTATTTCGATATTGACATATCATCGTCAGAATGTCAATATCGAAATAATTATCAATATCCTTTAATAATTTTCATAAATTTTTCAATTAAATAGTGGAATTAATTAGAAACAGTTAGTTTCATTTATAACATTAATATGAGTAGATTCCACAAAGTAAGGGTCCAAACAGTAAATTCAACTTAATTTTTTTTTGTATTTTACATTATGGCAATTGGACCATTAAAATTTGATAAAAGGATTATTTATGATTGTGTTACTGATATTTGAATTAGAATGCAGTACATTTTAACAAATTTTTATATAAAAAAAAGTTACCCTATTACTCAAATTATTATTATCACATTAAACTTTTTAAGCATCACTGTGAAAAACTGAAAGACACATTAATGAAAATCACACTCACGGGTAAGTAAACGTTTTAACCAGAGAATTATTAATACCTATACAAATTTGTACCATTCTTGGCTTTGTGTCCTACTCATAAACCAATTTGACTATCTTTTTCATCCATTATTCAATTCATTCATTTATTTTCGCCAATTTGTGCCGTAGCAACACGATCGCAATAACAGTTTAACAATAAACAAATCTAAGGAATAACGAGAACCATGTATATATTTATTAAAATCACTTAACAAGGTTTTTTTAAATATAAGTGTTTACACAGAAGAATAAGAATAATAAACCCAATAAATGAATGAAAAAATACTAACATGTAAATGAAGTGAATGGTATACTTATTAATGAAAACAAAAGAATTAGGAAGAGATAGATGAAATGCATGTCTACTTTTTTACACTAACACATGTATTATAGGTGCCAACAATCAGAATAATTCGTTGTCCGGGAGGAAATTTTTAGTCAGGAGCATGCGCAATGTGATGTCGAAAGTGACAAGAGACAGATTTTAGCTAGGTATTTGGATTTGAATACTTTTCTTTCATTTTGAAAGAAATAACGAAATAGTAAACCACTTTCTTCTAAAACAGAAGGTGAGCCAAATGATTTATTATATTTATTGTTTCAGTATAACTGCAGTCACACCGTCTACTGTCAAAAAAATTTTCTACTCCGTAGAAAGAAAATTGCCAATCGATATTACCATCGAATTTATGTAATGGTAAACAGGAGTTCAATATATTTTTATTATATCATTTCTTACAAGTCTCGGTAAATCCAGTCTGGTCTATACTTTCGTTAAGGGGAGACTTCGCATATCTATTATTATTAGTTATAGCACTTCATAGTGCGTGAAATTTTCAGTAGGCGCCGAAACCCGTCAACCGACTTTTATATTTATGATAAAAAAATTATGAAAATCATAGATGTGCCATAATTGTATTTTATTCAATTAATTCATGAATTTGCAACGATTTTTACTCAATATTTGGAATTTCTAAAATAAAATACGACTTTCAACTCTTTTACCACAAACAACTATTATTTAAAAGATTAAGAACAAACTTGGTGTAAATAAACTACAAAAAAAAAACAAGCAATTGTTGTAGAGACAGTTGAAAGACAAAATTTAGAAATGCATGCAATGGTCTTAATAATTACCTGTTGAAAGATTTGTAGTTGCAACATTTCCCGCAAAAACGGTTGTAAAGATGGTGGCCTAGTTTCAATAAACCTTTCTTCATCAAAAGTTACTTTTTGACCAGGTTGAAATTTCAATGCATCTCTGTATCCTCCTATTAACTGTACTAACGCTCTTAAAAATGCTCTTGATACACCATCTCCCAGTTGCTTGTTTTTTAACTGCTTTCTTAAGGATGATACCTTTTATAAAATATATTATTAGTTTTTCATTCAACCATACAAAAATAAACAATTTAAATGTTATATTGGACAAATAAAAATTAAATTTTATAAAGATTTAATTCTTCTGTATGTTCCTTGTGCTGTATTCATTATTCTTTTTGATATTAATTTTCCCAAAATTAATAACAAAAAAAAAATACAATTTAACTCCCTTCTAGATGGTTTTGAGCACTGTTAACGCTGAGTCTGGTGATGATGGAACAATTATTGTTGGATTTAAGGTATCAATAGTAATAGAAATAAATCAAAGTTTGCATTTCTGAATATTATTCATTTTTAATATTAGGAATAAAAGCCTGGTGACTTTTTTAATCAACTTTTGAAGGTTTTTACACTGTGACAGTTGACAAATCCAAATTATATTGGTCGATAAGTGACATAATATTTTACATAAAAACACTGCCTGCTCTACCAAGGCTAGAATCGGGTATCTGTCTTTGTCTCACCCTCAGACCAGAAATATCATTCACCAAATAAACTAATCTGCTTTTTTAAAAAGCTGAATTTGTTTGGTGAAATATGAGTTACAATAGATTCTTGTGACTTTCAGTGGAGGTCCTAGCAAATCACAAACCTATCTTAACCTAGTAAATTTATTATATTATATTGTAAAATATCTTACCACTTCAGTAGGAAGACTGTTTAGATCATCAAAAGGCGTTTCTACAGTATTTGCATCTGTATCTAAAATTACAACATCACCTATTTCACTTCTTCTAACTTGCTAAAAACAAATCAAAATTAGATGCATACTTTGAATACAATACAATTTATTAAACAAGGAAAGGTATTTACATGGATATTAATTTATTTTACATTTATAGTAGTCAAGGTGTCAATTTTTAAACTTACAATAGACTAAGTTATCTCGTGAACGAAAACAGATGTAAAAAGATCTCAAACCAGTTTCTAGATTAAAATGACATAAGATATTGTTGCGAGGTCACAAATTCAAAGCCGGCCCTGCCTCTCGACTATAAATTTTGGCGAAATCGCTTTCTAGAACTTTCTGGTTACTGCAGTATTTACGCATATGAGGAGCGTCATAAAATATTAGATCATTCCAGAACTGATAAAGACTTTATATACGCGGGTTTTGAGCGAGTTAACAGTTAGTTCGAAATTAGTTAAACGGACAGTAAAGAGTTAGTTCACAGAAGTTCTCGGACAGTGAATAAAATAGTGTAATATTCAAGTGGTGAAAATTAATTAGAACTATTATCCCGAGTGTAAATAAATTAGTAGACATTACGTAGAGTGTGTATATAAATTAAGTTTAATAGAGTGTGTGTTTCTTTGAATAAATCAATTGTAATTAGCCATAGAAGTGTGTATAATTTAATCCCACCGGTAAAAACTATTTAAATAAATAACAAAAACATTACATTGGTGTCAGGTGTGGGGTAATATAAATAAATATTTACGTAAAAATGGCTAAGAGACTAAGTGAGCTGAAAGTGACGGAACTGAAAGCAGAATTGGAAAATCGCGAGCTGGAAACGTCCGGAAAGAAGAGTGAGTTAGTCAAAATACTGAAAATTGACGGCTTCGATCCGGACACATTTTTATTCAACAACGAGGCTCAATTTCTGCTAATATTTCCGCTATGGACGAGAAGAACTCTACCATGAAGAACGATATTTCTGCTAACATGGACGAGAAGATTTTTACTATGAGGAACGATATTTCTACTATGAAGACCGAAATATCTGCCGACATCCTATCAATGAAAAATTATATTGCCGCTGAAGTCGAAAATAAAATGTCGCCTCTAAAAGCAGATATTGAGAAAATGGAGAATAAGAAACAACAATGGACGAGAAGATTGAGAATAAGATCACAACTATGGACGAGAAAATGGAGAATAAGATAAAGACAATGGACGAGAAAATCCAGGAATTAGAGAGAAAAATGGCAGATTTAAGAACACAAGGCACGCCAACAGAAGAAAAAAAAATCAAACAAACAAAACCATGCAAGCCAGAAGCACACCCTAAGACAGAAGATATTGGCAGTTTTGCCTGAGTCAAGGCCCCAACGTTCGATGGAAAGATGTCGTGGACCAATTATGTTAAACAGTTTGAAGCAGCCGCTAGAGCGAATAATTGGTCCGATAAGGAGAAGAAAGTGAGCTTAACCATCGCGCTTCGGGGAGATGCCTTAGATGTGCTTCAGACAATATCCCTTGAAGAAACGGATGACTTCGAGCAGCTGAAGAAGAGGTTGGACATGCGATATGGTCACGAACATCTAGAACACTTGTACCAATCCCAGCTGAAGAACCGAAGACAGAAACGTGACGAAACTATTCAAGAGTATGGAGTGGATATCGCCCGACTAGTTCGATTTGCTTATCCATCAGCACCGGAGAACATGATGGAATGTCTGGGCATTCAGGCCTTTATTGATGGCTTGTGTGACCCTGATATGCAGAAATCTTCGTTTGGCGCGTCCCAAAACATTGGTCGATGCATTAACTGCTGCTCTTGAATATGAAGCAGCCACGAAGGCTTCGGGGTACAACAAAGTCAGGACCATTCATGAAGAAGGTGACGAAGGTAGACTTGACCAGATCGTCAACTTGATAAAAAGGATGGTTGACAAGAAGCCGAAGAAGATTAGATGCTGGAATTGTGGCGAGCTAGGGCATGTACGCAGTTCGTGTAAGCGCCCTAGGATTCCAGCAAACCAAGTACCACCGACTAAGGATCGTTCGAAAGACCCTCTCATCGAACATCGGGCTGGCGTGAGTCACCGAAATGCCGACTCCCCGTCTAGACGGCCGCGCCCAGCAGACTGTATCCATTGCAACAAGGCGGAATCCAAGGAAGCTACTGTTTCAAGAACTACAGTATTCAATGAAGAATGGTCACCCACCAGAATCAGAGAAGATCAGGAGAATGACCCTCACCTGAAGATGATCCAGCAATGGAAGGAAGAAAATCGGCGACCCACCTGGCAAGAAGTGTCAAGATTTTCACCGACACTCAAGGCATATTGGGCCCAGTGGGACTCCCTTGTCCTGGAAGAAGGCCTGTTGAAACGAAACCTTGAAAACGATGATGGTTCCGAAAATAGAAGACAGTTAGTCATCCCGAGAACGAGAGTAGCTGAGGTACTGAGGAAGTTACACGACAGTCCCTCAGGAGGTCATCTGGGAGTGAAGAAAACCCTTCAGCGAGTTCGTGAAAGGTTTTATTGGACGAACCGCTCCGAAGATGTGAAGGACTGGTGTAAGAAGTGTACGACTTGTGCTACGAGTAATGGACCACATCGCAAGAGAAAGGCACCCATGAAACAGTATAATGTCGGAAGCCCATTCAAAAGAATTGCTTTAGAGATCGCTGGACCATTTCCGACGACAGAAAATAGTGGTAAATACATCCTGGTTGTGATGGATTATTTCACAAAGTGGGTAGAAGTTTACGCGATCCCGAATCAAGAAGCCACAACTGTCGCGGATGTATTGGTGAAGGAATTCATGGAGTGCCCTTGGAAGATCACAGCGACCAGGGAAGGAATTTCGAAAGCCACGTATTCCATTTGTTCACGCTCCCGGAAGATTATTCACTGGCACACAACATCCGCCAGTATAAAAAACGCACGAGGTTTGGCAAACCGTCTTCCGAAAGAAGTTTGGACAACTAGAAAAACTTGAAGAACAGACTCCAACCCTTGGCAAGACACTGAGACTCAAACACAATTCACGGTACATCTTCTACCTGGTAACAAAGAGCGAATAACAAGATCGATCCACCTACCGGAATGTGTGGGAGCGATACGTAGCCTTCGAGACCATGTGCTGGAATCCAACGTGAAGAAACTAGCTATGCCTAAGATAGAGAGCAACCAGATGGATTGGCGAGTCATCAGGAACATGATGGAAGTGATCTTCGAAGATACCGGTGTCCACATATTAATCTGCAGCTATACCCCCCGTTATCAGTGTCCAATGAAGACAGTGCCCTGTTATTTCCATACGACCGGAAAGTGTAGGAATGGGTCCAGTTGCCGATTTGAACATCCAGTTCCGGCTACACAGAAGTTCCAGGAGGAACTTCCTATTAAGGAGGGGGCAATGTTGCGAGGTCACCAACTCAACGCGGGATTTCAGCGAGTTAACAGTTAGTTCGAAATTAGTGAAACGGACAGTAAAGAGTTAGTTCACAGAAATTCTCGGACAGAGAATAAAATAGTGAAGATAAATAGTGTAATATTCAAGTGGTGAAAATAAATTAGAACTATTATTCCAAGTGTAAATAAATTAGTAGACATTAAGTAGTGTGTATATAAATTAAGTTTAATAGAGTGTGTGTTTCTTTAAATAAATCAATAGTAATTAGCCATAGAAGTGTGTATAATTTAATCCCACCGGTAAAAACTATTTAAATAAATAACAAAAACATTACAATATAATGCACCCTGTCAATTCCCTATGCTTACCTACAAAAATTTAAATGGCACCCCCTATTTGTGATACGTCGATGAAAGGCCTGTAAAATGCTTTCCAGGGGTATAAATAACCATTATACAAGGTGTAACAATAAAGCAAATACATTATTTGGTAAACAAAATTAAATATTGTATAATATTGAAATAAAAAAATGTTAGCTAATTAAATAAATGTTCCAAATATCCAAATAATATTGAAATAAAAAAATGTTAGCTAATTAAATAAATGTTCCAAATGGTGTTCATTGTTTTAACAATCCTATAACATATTTTTAAATCCATACGAACGCTGGCAAATGTTGCATTAGTAATATTAGGTGTTTCCTATCACTCATGGTGAAACGTAAATTTCATTTAGGAATTCCTAAATCCGATTTAGGTATTACCTAACTTTAGGAAATGGTTGGTGAAATCGGGCATTAGTTTTTCAGGATACAAGAAAGAATGAATGAAGAATATTAATATTTAAGCAGAAATAATATTATCTACCCATTAAAAATATTACCATAAATAATACTGTGCAATTGGTAAGGGTAATAAAACTAAATTACTCATATTTATCTTACCTTAAATACTTCTTCAGGCACTCCAATAAGAAAAGGCATAGGAGCCAACAGATAATCCATAAGTGACATTGGCAATACTGGTATGAAAATATGTTGCCAAATCATGGGGTATATTATATCGTTGGCGGATTGTACACAAGCACTTAATCGTTTTAGTTTCTTCGAAGTAAATATTATTCTCCTTTCAAAGAGCATCGATGCAAAAATTACAGACATGGTGTGAGTATCGACGGCGTTGAAATATTCAGTGAGGTTTCTCTAAAAACAATAAGTATTGACTATAAGTGAGCATAGTTTCCAAAACATTCATTTTTTTTTAATTTTTCTGATACAGAAAAAATACAACAGACTATGGTCTGGAGAACGAACAGGTCACTCTATGAATCCTCTACGTCCAATCTGTCGGCTTGGAAAATTCGCATCGAAAAAAGTCCTATCCCGTTTATTAACTTCCATCCTTGCAGTAATTGAAAAAAAAAGGATAATCAATTACCTAATATAAACTAATCTGTGGAGAAGTATTGGAAACAGTAATTCAGGAATTTGTTAATAGGCTTGAATATTGTGAGAAGATGAACAGCGATCATTTTAAACATTTGAAATTAATGAGATTAAATTATTTTTTTAATGTTGTATTGAACAATATAATTATCGTCAAACGTATTTAGGGAATAAAATGAGACAGTATAAAAATAGTACAATTGCCGAACATATTTTCTAAGAATAAGTTCATAAAAAATATCCGTATAAAGCAAACTATAATAAATTGCAGCATATTTTTTCGTTTAAATATTTCAAGATTATACTAAATTTTTTTGCATTAAAGTACATCAAAAAGGTAGAGAAAACACGACATTAGGACAGGTAATCAGGTAATCATAATAACAAAAGGGTTGTATGAAAAAATAGAAATGAAATTTGTTATCTGCTAGTTGAACTCATTACTCTTGTTTACAGAATAACACAAGCAAGAGAAGTCGAATATTTAAAAAAATAAAGTTGATGGTGGTTTTGAAGAAACGAAACGTCTAAATGTAAATGTAATTAATTAAACCGTTTATTTACAGGAAAATGTTCAAGAGTTTTTTGATAATTTGTGTAATAATAATGCCAAAGTGAATGGAGAGAAAATTATACGTTTTCGGATATTGTCGATTTTATCCGGAACCATTCGGGATATCAGGCACTACGATGGACCATTGTCATAAGCACAAAAATTTGAAGCGTTTTTCTAATTTAATTGATGTCGTATCTCCCAACGGTTTAAAAGTTACCCATACAATTCCAATGAAATACTGGACACCCTGTATTTAAGATTTCAGTTGCGACAACAAAAAAAAACTTTCAATAAGACCGCTTATTGTCGGTGTTTTTGACAAAAGACAAGCGGTATTTTCAAATTTTGATTTTAACTGACCAACTGAAATCGTTTCGGTGTTCAATTTTCGTTAGATTACTTCTATATACAGTCGACAGAAGCAAACAAGAGCCCCGGAAAATATGTGAACTAAATGAAAGGTCATCGCAACCAGCCAATCAGGAACCAAAGTTAACGACTGTACATTAGTAATTGTAAACATAATCGAGATAATACGACCGAATGATTTTATCGATACCTATACATCGATTTTAGTGGCTGCATCAGTGTTGTCAATGTGGATAATTATCCGATTTTCAGACAATTTCGCTTACCGGATAATTTTTGGATCGAATAACTTTATATAAAACGGCTATTGTATTGGGGGATTTTTAATATTGACTAGGGCCGAAGACTTTTATTTTGGTAATTTTGACAAATTCTGATAATTTGAATTATAAATTCGGATAATTTTCATTCTAAATTAAGTTTACATATCTCTTTTTGAAAATCAACTAACGAATGTATATTTATTTACGCAAATATTCGTCTCAGAGATCGTTTACAATAATTTGTTGTACGTTTATGTTCCATTAACCAATCAAATTTCCGGTTTAATCAAGAGTAAATTAGCGTGCATGGGAAACAGTTATAAAAATGAAAGTAAACAAAGACTCTTATAATGTATGCTGTTATTCTCTGTATTCATATAATATATGTAAATTTTGTTAGTTTGGAGTTTTTATACATATATAAAATTTTTTTAATTAGTTCATTGTTTTATCCTGTTATTATTTTTGTGAATAGAACCGAACGATTAAAATACAAAGTTAAGTAGAATATGTTTTAAAAAATAAATGACTTGAGAATTGTAACTTTTCTACTGCGGATGTATGGAATATCACAAAGTTTATACAGCGTTGCTGAAGTCTCGCACCAAAGGATTATCTTTGAAACGGACCCAGGTAAAGTTATGAAATTCTAGGACGATGAATGAGACTTTATTCTGCATATTTTAGATCAAATGTCAAATGTTTTTACCTCAGCGTTTAGCGTACGGCCGCCATTTTTAATTTTTTGAAATGGCAACCTAGGTAGTGTTACGCGAGCTACTGCAATAATATTCTCACTTAGTGCCCCCAGTGAAATCCCCGTATGAGACGACTATGGCTCCTCCGCCCAAACTTCGAGAAACATCCAGAACACCCGGGTGCGTCCGCCAGAATATCGAGAATATCCAATGCGCCCGCGAGAACGCCGAGATACTTCTAGAATTACGGCGCACGAGTATAAATAGGCCACAAGCATCGCTGCAGTAAATTAGTCAATCAGTCAGTGTTGATACCGAAGGAAAGTAATCGCGCATCGATAAAGTGTTTATTAAGTGACTCTCATATAAATTATAATTAGTGTGTTTAGTGTATTACATAAATTATTAAATAAGGACTGAATTATATATAAATCTGTAAATATAAATTAATTGTAAATATAAATTAGAATAAACGTTACATTGGTGTCAGGTGTGGGGTTAAAATAAATAAACAAATAAATAAATATACAGGAAGATGGCGAAGAAACTTTGTGAATTAAAAGTTTCAGAGCTTCGAAGAGAGTTGGAGGATTACGAATTGGACACAAGTGGGGTCAAGTCAGTGTTAGTGGAACGACTAAAAGAAGCTATGATTAACAATGGATTTGACCCGGAATCGTTTGAATTCACCGACGAAGCGTCCGCCTCTATAACCTCTTCCATAAAAAAACTTTCGGCGGACATGGAAAACAAAATGTCGGACATGGGAAACAAAATGTCGGACATGGAAAATAAAATTTCGACGGATATAAAAAACGAAATTTCATCCATGGAAAACAAATTGTCGGACGTGGAAAATAAAATTTCCTCCATGGAAAATAAAATTTCGACGGATATAAAAAACGAAATTTCAGCCATGGAAAGTAAACTCTCGGCGGACATGGAAAACAAATTGTCGGACGTGGAAAATAAAATTTCATCCATGGAAAGTAAACTTTCGGCGGACATGGAAAACAAATTGTCGGACGTGGAAAATAAAATTTCATCCATGGAAAGTAAACTTTCGGCGGACATGGAAAACAAAATGTCGGACATGGAGAATAAAATTTCGACGGACATGAAAAATGAAATGACATCCATGAAGACTGATATTTCTGCCGTGGAAGAAAAGATTAAAAGAATGGAGCAAGAAATGAAACAAAAAATCGAAGAAATCGAAAGGAAGAATAGTAATAAACCGGATATTACAACTAGGCAAGCCCCGAATAACGACGAACTGGCAGAGAAAGTAGAGTTGAAACCGAAAATGGAAAACGATATAAAGAGCCGAGTGAAACTGCCAACATTCGATGGTAAAACGTCATGGCCGAACTATCTTAAGCAATTCGAGGCGGCATCAAAGGCAAACAACTGGAGTGAGAAGGAAAACGCGTTAAATTTAACTCTTGCCCTTAGAGGAGACGCTATGGATATCCTCCAGACCATTCCAGTGGAAGAGGCCGAAGATTTTGAACAACTCAAAAAGCGATTGAATATGACATATGGCCTGGAACACCTGGAGCATCTGTACCAGTCGCAGCTGAAAAACCGCAAACAAAAACGCGACGAAACTCTGCAAGAATTCGAAGCAGACATTGCGAGGTTGGTGCGGTTTGCCTATCCATCGGCACCGGAGAATGTCATGGAATGCTTGGGGGTACAGACATTCATCGACGGAGTTCGTGACCATGAAATGCAGAGAACTCTACGCTTGGCTCGGCATAAGACACTGGTCGACGTACTCTCTGCAGCCTTGGAGTACGAAGCAGCTACACAGGCTTCCGGAGTATACGGCAAGGTGAGGGCTGTAGCAGACGAAGAAGTTGAGAGCAAGCTCGGCCAGATTTTCAACATGATGAAAAGCATCTCAAATGGAAAACTGAAAGCTGTGAGATGCTGGAATTGTGGAGAAATGGGACATGTACGCAGTTCGTGCAAGCGACTGAGAACTGCTACAAACAAAGATGCCCAGCAGGAACAACTAGGAAGGGTCGACCTTCAGAGGGCGGCTTCGACCCGAAGACCTTCCAAAGACCCTCTCATCCTAATAGCCTCTCTGAAATGTCGCGATGATAGTGTATACGTGGATGGTGAAGTTAATGGAAGGAAGTATACACTATTGGTGGACACTGGAGCAATGAGGACTATTATCCGCCCCGAGACTGTCAACACCCGGAAAAGACTTTTACCGACGAGACTGCGACTCAGGACTGCCACAGGTGAAAGCGCCAATGTCCATGGAGAACTACCGGTGCAATTGGGAATTGGCGCAGAGAAGTTCACCCACACTGTCGTTGTCGCTGATATCGAAGAGGACATAATACTCGGAATGGACGTTATGAACCTACATGGCTTCCAGCTAGATTTCAAGAACCGAGTGATTAGAGTAGGTTCTGAGGAGGTATTCCTTCACCCACACGAGGATAAGACTGTTCAGGTAGCCGTACAGGAGGATACAGTTGTACCCGCAAGGAGTGAATTTTTCACTGTGGCAAGGCTACAAGGAACCGTCGAAGAAGGAACACCGGTCATGATGGAACCATGGAACCACGATGAAGAGGTTGGTCGAGGAATCCTGGTTGGAAAAGGGTTAGTCATGGCTGCCGAAGAAATACCTGTACGAATTATAAATGTAAATGACCATCCAATAACTATGAAGAAGGATACCAAAATTGGAACTTGCGTACCAGTGGCGTCGATAATTCATCAAACAACAACCTCCAATGATGCCAACAATAAATTTGAACAAAAAATAGCAGTGGCTGGACAATCCCTTAGCCTGCAAGAGAAGAAAAAGATCAGAGAACTCTTGCTAGAATACCGATCTCTTTTTGTACCAAAAGGAGGAAAGTCAGGAAGAACATCTGCTGTCAAACACAAAATTGACACCGGCGACGCTAAACCGATAAGACAATCGGCTCGACGGCTACCACAGGCCAAAAGAGAGGAAGCGGAGGGAATTGTTCGCGAGATGGAAAAGGACAAGGTAATAGAACCTTCTACCAGCCCTTGGGTCTCTCCGGTAGTTCTGGTAAAGAAGAAGGATGGAACCACGAGGTTTTGCGTGGACTACCGGCAGTTGAACAATGTTACAAAGAAAGATAGCTATCCTCTGCCGAGAATCGACGACACTCTGGATACGCTGGCCGGTAGCAAATTGTTTTCTACCTTGGACCTGAAGTCTGGATATTGGCAGGTAGAAATGGATCCAGCCGATAAAGAAAAGACAGCGTTTACCACCGGATCTGGACTATGGCATTTCACCGTTATGCCATTTGGGCTGTGCAATGCCCCCGCAACGTTCGAAAGACTGATGGAAAACGTATTGCGAGGGTAGTCCTGGAAGACATGCTTAGTGTACCTTGATGACATCATAGTCTTGGGAAGGACATTCGACGAACATCAAAAGAATCTGGAAGGTGTCTTCAAAAGGTTGCAAGCTGCCCAACTGATGCTCAACCCCAAGAAATGTCAACTATTTCAGAACAAAGTCAATTACCTAGGCCATGTAGTCAGCAAGGATGGTGTAGCTGTAGACGAAGAAAAAGCTGCTGCCGTACGAAAGTGGCCAAGACCCACCGACAAGCACCAAGTTAGAAGCTTCCTTGGACTCTGTACATACTACAGGCGATTTATAAAGAAGTTTGCAGATATCGCTAAGCCCTTGACACGACTTACAAAGGAAGCAAGGGAGTTTCGCTGGGACGAAGATTGCCAAACTTCGTTCGAAACCTTGAAGAAGCACTTGACTACTGCACCTATACTCGGCTATCCACTACCAGAGGGAGAATTCATATTAGATACTGATGCTAGCAATGTTGGAATTGGAGGAGTGCTATCACAGGTTCAAGGAGGACACGAGAAAGTTCTGGGATATTTTAGTAAAGCCCTTTCCAAACCAGAACAAAACTACTGCGTCACAAGAAGAGAACTCCTAGCAGTAGTGAAGTCCGTGGAGCACTTCTATCAGTATCTGTATGGGAAGAAATTTGTGATCAGAACCGATCATGCAGCACTTAAGTGGCTTATGCAATTCAAGAACCCTGAAGGTCAAATCGCTAGATGGATCGAGCGGCTCCAAGAATATAATTTCACTGTTGAGCATAGAGCCGGAATAAGCCACAGAAATGCAGACTCCCTCTCTAGAAGACCATGCCCTGCAGAGTGCTCTCACTGCAGCAAAACAGAAGCTAAGGAAGCTGCGATTCGAAGAACCACGGTGACCACCGACGAGTGGACACCAGAAAAGTTGGAAGAGGACCAAGAGAACGATCCCGACTTGAAGAAAATCCGACATTGGAAAAAGGAGAACTGTCGACCTACTTGGCAGGAGATTTCAAGGTACTCGCCAACGATGAAATCGTATTGGGCCCAGTGGGACTCGCTGGTTTTGGAAAACGGGTTGCTACAGCGAGTAATCGAGAACGATGAGGGTTCCGAAAGTAGAAGACAGTTGGTGATTCCAAGAACAAGGATAGCAGCAGTACCGCGGAAATTACACGACAGTCCGTCAGGAGGACATCTAGGTGTGAAGAAGACCCTCCAGAAAGTGCGAGAACGGTTTTATTGGATGCACAGTTCCGAAGATGTGAAGGACTGGTGTAAGCAGTGCACTACCTGTGCTACGACCAATGGACCGCACGGGAGAAGAAAGGCTCCTATGAAGCAGTACAATGTCGGAAGCCCTTTTGAACGCATTGCCCTGGACATTGCCGGACCGTTTCCACCGACAGCAAATGGCAGCAGGTACATTTTGGTGGTGATGGACTACTTCACAAAATGGGTAGAAGCGTATGCCATTCCAAACCAAGAAGCCGCAACAGTTGCCGACGTGCTTGTGAATGAGTTCATTTGCCGATACGGAGTGCCCCTGGAAATACAAAGCGACCAGGGCAGAAACTTCGAAAGCCAGCTGTTCCAGGAAGTTTGTGAAAAGCTCGGCATGAAGAAAACGAGAACTACGGCTTTGCACCCACAGTCGGACGGGATGGTAGAGCGAATGAACAGAACTCTTGGCAAATACCTGTCTAAAGTAGTATCTAACCATCAGCGAGATTGGGACCAATATCTCTCGCTATTCGCGATGGCCTACAGATCCGCCATCAATGAGTCCACCGGCCAAACACCAGCAAGAGTTCTGTTCGGACGCGAAATGAGATTACCCTGCGACCTTGAATTTGGATGCCGACCCGGAGAAGACATAGCTGGTGAAGATTACGTAACCCAGCTGAGAAAAAGAATGGACGACGTACACGAGCTGGTTCGATCGAACCTCCAGATCGCTAGCGATAGGATGAAGAAAAGCTACGATACGCAAGCTACGGAAGGAGGTTTCCACGAAGGAAACAAAGTCTGGCTGCATAACCCAAGAAGACAAAAGGGTTTTTCTCCAAAGTTGCAGAAAGCTTGGGACGGTCCGTACCTCGTAAAGAAAAGAATCAACGATGTCATCTATCGTATCAGCAAGATCCCAAATGGAAAGCCAAAGGTGGTACACCGTAACCGATTAGCGCCATTCGAGGGTGACCACGATGAGGAAGTAAACCAGCTTCAGGAAGTAGCCGAACCTGCTTTTGTAGAGTTCATGGGTGCTTATGGTGGTACCGGAAAAGCGAGATTCGGCGTTACCACTGAGAGACGACAAGACCTGCTTACCGTTCCGGAGGAATACTCACTGGCAATAAACATCCCTGCCAGCGTAACCGATGCGCGCGGACTGGCATCTCTGTTTATAAAGAAGAGTGGCGCACGACCTTTGGTAAACCAGTTACCAGTACCAGGTAAAGCTCTGAAGCTGCAAAATGGCTCCCGCTACAATTTCCACCTAGTGACGAGGAACACCTTCGACGAAAGACCAACGTACGAGGATGTCTGGGAAGCATTACGAAGCCTGAGGGAGCATGTGCTTGAATTGAACGTGTACAGGCTAGCCATGCCCAAGATTGAATGTAGGCATTTAGATTGGCGAATAATCCGTAACATGGTAGAAGTAATCTTCCGAGACACCGAAGTGCAGGTACTGGTTTGCGGCCATGCTCGGGAGACACAGCCAACAGAGAAGACGGTCGCATGTTACTTCCATACAACTGGAAAATGAAACAAGGGGACCAGTTGCCGATACAGTCATCTCGTTCCAGTTTCCTAGCTAGTTCCAGGAGGAACTGTCTCTTAAGGAGGGGGCAATGTTACGCGAGCTACTGCAATAATATTCTCACTTAGTGCCCCCAGTGAAATCCCCGTATGAGACGACTATGGCTCCTCCGCCCAAACTTCGAGAAACATCCAGAACACCCGGGTGCGTCCGCCAGAATATCGAGAATATCCAATGCGCCCGCGAGAACGCCGAGATACTTCTAGAATTACGGCGCACGAGTATAAATAGGCCACAAGCATCGCTGCAGTAAATTAGTCAATCAGTCAGTGTTGATACCGAAGGAAAGTAATCGCGCATCGATAAAGTGTTTATTAAGTGACTCTCATATAAATTATAATTAGTGTGTTTAGTGTATTACATAAATTATTAAATAAGGACTGAATTACATATAAATCTGTAAATATAAATTAGAATAAACGCTACAGTAGAGTGACGTATCACAAAGAAGATTATTTTTTTCTCCTTCTAAAAATAATAGCAATGTATCACTTTACTCGGAAATTATAATAGAAATTAAACAAAAATATTAAAATTTTAATGTTAAACAAAGCTGGATGTTACAGAAATTTATAAACTTAACATTAATTCAAGTTGCAAATACTTCATCACAATAAGTGCTCAAAATGCTAGTCATTTATTTGTTGACAATAATACAATCTCTTCGAAGCTACGAATAGAATCGTTGATCATTTGTGGAGTAATTCCCTGCATTTCGAAACGTATGCGATCCTTCAAATCGTTCAAGTTAGTTGATATGTTAACATAAACGCGGTCTTTCAGGTAGCCCCAGAGAAAAGAATCGAGTGGTGTCAAGACGGGAGATTTTGCCGGCACCCTTTCGACCAAACCATCTCTGAGGGAAAATTGTATTTAAATATTGTCTAACGTCTCTTTGATAATGTGCGCCATCTTGTTAAAAGTATACGTTCATATTAGGAAATAATCGATTTATTTCAGGTATACTTTTATTCTGGAGTAAATCAAGATATTTAGCACCGGTAAGAGTACCTTCAATAAAAAATGGACCGATCAAATGGTTTTTCACCAAACCCGCCCTCTCAATAACTTTTTGTGGACGCTGTGTACAAACCTCCTCAAACCAGTGTGTATTTTATATCTGTTAACAGAACCCCTCGAGCAAAATGTGGCTTCATCACTGAATACCAAAAAATCTAAGAAATTGTTTTGCATCCTAAATTTCTCTGTAACTGGTTCACAAAATTGTAATCGTCTATCAAAATCATCCTCAGCCAATTCTTGGAGATTTTGAACTTTATACGGATAAAAACAGAAAGGATATGCAGATTAGTTTGTATAGACTGTCTACAAATACCATGATTTCTTGCCAATACACTTGTATATGCTTTAGGGTTTTTTGAACATCTAAAGTTTTATCTCCAGTAGATGCACTTTTTGGTCTACCAGACCTTGGAATATCCTTACACTACTAGTTTCAATAAATTTGTTGATTAATCTTGTCACAGTACATCTACTTATAGGAGGGCATTCAGGATTTAAATCGTTAAAAAGATGAGCTGCTTCGTCTTGGGAACGTTTGCGATCACCATATCTAACTAACATTAAGATTTCGATTCGTTGTTTTTCCGATAAATGTGCCATTATTCTTAATTTACTTTCAAACTTCGTGCTTATTTGAAATTAGTATCAGTTTTGACAATTTGCACATAAATAATGATGTGGTTACGTTCTTAATGCCTACTATTATTTTTTGTTTAATTTTAAAAACATACAAGGTCATATCATTAGTAGGTACAGTACAATTTAATTTAGATAAATAAAACTGATATTTTTTAAGACATTTTGTATTAAAGTAATATCTGTCATAAACGTACCAATGGCGAACGGTGCCTATTTTATAAAAGTATTAAAAATTATTATTATTATCATATAATAATTATATATAGAAACTGATTTATGCTTTGCTTTAAAGGTAAGGTATTTTTCAAAACACGGTACCTACTTGTTAAAAACAAATAATGTTAAAAATAGTACTTGAATTCAATATTATAAGTAAAATAAGATACCAAGTAAAACTGAAAATACGAAGGTAGATACTGACATTATAAACGCCACTGGATAATCAATGTCAATCAATTGTCGAAGTGACGTATATTAAGTTGCGGCAGCTTTTTTAGGGGGGAGCTCCACCATAATTTTTTACTATTTAATTGCTAATTTATTACCCAAAAAGCGATTTTATTGCTCAAGCGGTTCACGAGAAACGCGACTCCCCCTACCTTAATATTAAGCTACGGCAGCCATATGCATTATCTCGGCAACGGTGAAAGCTATCGAAACGAGCTCAGCGCGATAATTTATTGCTAATTAATTGCTGAAAAATGGCATGGGTTGCCGAGATAATGCATATGGCTGCCGTAGCTTAATATTAAGGTAGGGGGAGTCGCGTTTCTCGTGAACCGCTTGAGCAATAAAATAAAAAAAAATTAGCAATTAAATAGTAAAAAATTATGGTACCAGTCCGGGAGCTCCCCCCTAAAAAAGCTGCCGCAACTTAATATACGTGTCGAAGTGAGAGAATTAATTGCAAAAGTTTTAATAAACTGAAATGTTTCAAGGTTAATGTTGTTGATACCAGTTTCTATTTGATCAAATATTCACTTATATTTAACCAACTCAATGTTTATCTAATAAACAGTAACGAGAAAAAATAATAATATACTTACATTTTCAGGTATACTGGGTAACTGAAACGGTCTTGGCACATCTACGGTAAAGGTCTAAAAGTAAAACATAAAAAAAGAAACGCAATAAGTAGGAAAAACAAAAAAACGCGAAAAAGAAAAACTCAACTTACACTTTCTCCTTGATTGAACGGAACTATAAACTTCCGTCCAGGTTCGGCAATTTTAGCATTATATACTGCCGTTAAAAATTCCCTGAGATCTTCCGTTCGAGAACTGTGCATTAATACTGCAGTAGTATCTAAAAACCTGGAAAATGAAAAAACTATAGATATTTGTATATGGGTTTAGGTACATTATTTAGCATTTCTTTTTGAATTTCGGTAGGAACATAACTTAACGATAGCTTATTTTTCCGACTCGCATCCCCCACTATTTGGAATAAAAGTATAAACTCTTTCAATTTCTTCAAAATCATAACCTTATTTTTTCTTGGTTAAAACATATCATTGGTTAATTTTATCGAGAAGTGCAAGGAACATGATTGAAGAAGCTATACAGTGTGATAAATTTGACAGAGTCGGGAAAATAAGCTCTCGTCATAACTTATGGGTTCGCGTCACCGACATGCGAACGATAAAATTTTTATAGGGGTTAATTTATTTGTAAAACCTTACTTCTATCACAGCCGTACGATAAAATGTTTATCAGAGATTAATATATTTGTGAACATTTCCATTTATCATGGGCGTACAATAACATTTCTATAAGGGGTTAATGTATTTGTAGATCTATAATGCCTTTGAATTTTAGGTCTGCCTAAAATTTTGTCGAATGTCTTCTAACGAAGTGTTTCGCATGTCTCTATCATGGTGACACTTTCTTATGGCCATGTTTATTATCGATTTTGCTACGTTCCAATGAATAGCAATGATGAACCTTGTCTGACCATTTCATCTGCCTTTTCATTGTTCTTATGTCCCTCGTTGCTTGGCACCCAGCGTGACTCTGCAACGGTCTCCGAGTGTCTTTAAGGCACATACGCAATCCCACACTAGCTTAGAGTTGAATCTCTATGGAATCGAGTGTCCTTTAGTGAAGTTTGGCTGCCTGTGAAGATGGCAACTGAACGGTTTGTTCTTTCCTCCTTTCAATTTCTACAACTCCGTGGTTAATCGCCGTCACTTCCACTTGGAAAATTACGACGTCCATGGATAGGCTTTTTGGATTAACTATCCTTAGTTTAGTCCTACAATTCTAGCTCCGGTAAATCTGCCTTGAAGCCGTCTGTATACCACACTCTCCTCAATGGGAAGACAACAAAGGTCTCTGGTGTGGATCCCTGGTCATTATGGTATGGCAATGAAAAGGCAGATTCTCTTTCAAGGGAGTGTGTCGCAGGTGATTTTATCGGACCAGAACCTACAATTGGCATCTTAGTAAGTTTTGCCAAAGAAACATTAAATAATCTACCAGGATAGGTTCATCGAAAGGCTTTTATACATCATTCGAAGAATGTTTCCAAATAAGTGTTAGACTAAAGTAGAACATAGTTAGACCTATGTTGTCTAACAAGCCACTGTATCATCATATGGTAAGACTTCGACTGTCGGAAGATCCGACATGCCGTCTTTGTCTGGAAGATTATGAAATAACCGAGCACATACTTTGTGCCTGCCTCGCCGCGGTATTTAATATTTGGCAGAGTCTATCTCAGCTCTCGTCGCCCTTAGATCTGAAATATCATTCATAAAATAAACTTATCAGCATTGTTAAGAAGCGTTTGGTGAAATATGAATAGGTGAGAGATACAATAAACCATTGCGAGTCGCAGTGGAGGGCCTAATAAACCCACTTAACCCTAAACCAATCTACCTGCACTCGTAAATAACAGTCTGTTTAGGATATTTTTGACCATAATGTAAATTGCTACATTCCATTACATATTATCAATTTACAGTTGATTAAATAATTCGTATTATTTTAATTGAAACTTGATCCATTTTCAACGTTGACTGTATTCACATATTTATGATAATCATTTGAATAGTTAAATAGTCATGCAATTTTTTTTTCAATTAGCAATAATTAATATGTCACTTTTAGATTTTCGAAATCCCAAATTTATTGAATAAAGTACCTATTATATAAGAGAATTAAAATGATTTTTAAGCCCACAAAAAAAATATTTTACAAACTTTTGAGATTAAAATTTACATCTAAATTTCAAAATAATCTCTCGGAAAGTCATAAAATTAGTGCGGGGTCCTTTTGAATAAACAATTTCAATAAAACTCCTACTGAATTACAGAAATAGTCTCATAATACAGATATCTTGTTTTTTAATGTGGCGATGTATCACTAACATAAATGATTAATGAGAGAATCATTTTAAACTAGATTAGGATAAGTGTACAAATAAATGCTGTACCACGGACAGTTTATAGGAGACCGAGTTGTTTTATTAAAACATGGTCAATTAGTATTCCATAATGTACTTCCGGAAACGAGTGATGCGTGGGTATTGCAGCTAAAAATAATGAATGGAATTCTTTTCAATTTCATTTGGGTGTACCCATGACGACATTCAAGGATAAACAATCGGTATTACTTTCTTTTAATGAATAAAATGGGATATACCGATAATTAAAATACATAATACATATTTTATACATTATATTTGACATTAAATTAAATGTGTGTACAAAATTGACACATTTAGAGATTTAATATACTAAATTAATTTGAAATATTTTTGATTTTGTGGGATTTTCTGTTAAGTACAGTAGGACATATCACTCAAGTATCCTAAAGTAGATGCAAATTTTTTAGTTTGAATCCAAGTATATTGTTACATTCTATACCTAATTTAAATAAAAATTTGTAGAAAAACAGCCTACAACAAACTCAGCTGTTTTAGATATATTTTGACGTTTACATTTTTATAAATAAGGTTTATTCTCATAAATACTAATTATTTTATCTTTAATAACCTACCTTATAAATAGTTATTAAATAAAATCAATAAATAACAAAGGGTCGAGTAATATATGTTTTATATTTCTGTTGTGAAATTTGTTATTGATTTTAGTTAATAATTATTATGGAAAGATTCCAGGTATAGACCGGTAGCCCATGAAACAGGTAGGCTCCATTATTTCAAATGGAAACCGTTTTCACCATCGAGTTTCAAGTGAAAAACAAGTAGAATAAGGCTATTCCCCAAGACCCAAACTTGATAATCGACGCTACAGTGGACATTGAAAATCTTAGAATTTTCACGAAACTAGAACAATTAACTCATAGATTTCCGCAAAATGTATGCCACTAATTTTTTCAACATCTACTAAGATAGCAAAATCTAAACTCTCTTCGGCATACCTACATTAGTTAATTGTTTTTTTTTCCACCTTTTTATCAATTTTTAACCCTCGCTTATCAACCCTTAGTATCACTTGGATTTGTATGCCATATTATTTTTTATGATAAAGTAGTACCCAAGGAATGCATCCAAGTACAGGGCAAGTATGTGGGGCGGATAGTTTTCAATGAAACAGTACAGTAGAACCCCGACTATCCGGGCCAGCCGGGACCGAACCTTTGCCGGATAATCGAAAACACGGATAATCCAAAAGACTCACTTTTAATTTAAAAAAAATTGTTTAGACAAATACATACGACAAAGAAACAAAATAAACGTGATACATGTAACAAAAAATAAGTTTTATACATAATACTTCGTATATGAACTATAATAACGTGAATAAAATCACTTAAAAAATGAGTAATTTTTGTTTGTTTTTGGGCCTCGTAAATTCTACCCCTTATAATTTCCTTCATTTTTCTAAGTTGAAGTAGATGAATGTTATCAGTTTCAGGCTGTTCTTCAAGTGTTTTGATGAAAGTATTTTCATCGTCATCACTATTTTTATCAGAACTTTCTACAGAGGTCTGGTTATTTAGATAATCTTCATCCATAATCTGATACCCTTTTTCTTCGTGATCACATTCTATCTATTCTTTTATCTTTTCGTTGTCTATTTCTTCCAAGCCTTCGATTTGTGAGGCTATAGATGCCATGTTTTCGATTGATAACTCACCTTCATTTAAGTGATTATCATCTTCAGTATCTTCTTTATCTGCTATATCTTCTAAGGTCATTATTTCACTTCACTCCAAGCGCGAGCTACAGCATAAATTTCTTCTTTTAAATTCAGACGTTTCCAAAATCCCATGAAGTAACATTCTTCCAACAATTGAAGTATAAGGTCTTTGCTATAAAGCATTTTCATGGTCTCTATAACACCTTGGTCCATTGGCTGGGCAATATATATCACATTCGGAGGAAAATATGCTACGAATATGTTTCCATCTGCTGACTTTAGTTGATCTACATCGGGATGCGATAGAGCATTATCCAGTAACAGTATAGCCTTGGGTGGAAGATTATTTTCTTGCAGATAGGTTTTGGTACAAATTTTTCGAAAAACCACTTTTTAAAAATCATCCAAACGGCGTTTTGATTATAATAATCAACTGGCAGTCTCTTTACATTTTTAAAAGTCCTCGGATTTTTTTATTTTCCAATGACAGCTAACCTAAGCTTATGAGTTCCTGTTGCATTAGCACAACATAACACTGTCAAACAGTCTTTGCTTTCCTTGAAACCGTATTAACTTTAAAAATCAAACAGTAATACATATGTAAAAATAATAACCTGGTGCACTAGTTTCTGAACCTGCAGCAAGTGTTCTTTTCGGCATTGCTTTCCAATGAAGTCCGGTTTCGTCTCCATTATTCACTTGCTCGGGTTTTAGGTCGTGCTCCGTTATAAGATTTTCCAAATCATAGCAAAATTCTACCATAGCTACATCATCAGCACTTAATTTCTCCCTTTGAATAGCTAACTGCCGTATTCCATGACGTTTTTTGAATCTGTATAGCCAACCGGAAGATGTAGAGAAGTTTCCTTTAATTTTAAACTGTTCATGAAACTTTTGGGCTTGTCTAGTACACGTAGATCCTGATATTGGAACCCCTTTCCGATCTTTTTTGTAACAACCATTTGGTCATAGCATCATCAAGTTTTGGAAAAGTAGATCCTTTTAGTGACTTCCTGTCAGAAACAGCTTTTGCACTGCCAGCTTTAGTTACAAAGCTCTGTAATTAGGCTTTCTTCTTCATAATGTCGCGAACCGTTTGTTTTCCAATGTTATATGTTTTAGCCAGTAGAGCAACACCTTTGTTTATTTCAAATTGTTTTACAATTTCCATTTTTTGTTCTATAGTTAAAACGTTGCGTTTACGCTTTTCGTTATAACCGGAACGATGCATTTTGTGCGTTTGTTTACGTTCAATTAACGAGTCGGTCGAAGTTGACGAAAATAATAAGTACGTAAACACATAGGTTATAATTTTTACACCTACACGTTTCAGTCTTCCTCACAACCAACTACAAAAAGTTTTTCCAGAAGTGTAACTGTACTTGTAGCACGAACAGCGGTTATTACCTCATTTCCGGTAACAAGAACAAGTTAGTGTAGACTTAGTGCAAAAGTACAAAAAGTTGTTGCAACGCGAGCAAACCTATTAGGCAGTGAAAATGTAATTTAAGTGTAGTTATAATATAATGAAAATGTAATTATAATGAACGTTGCATGAATCCGCCTTAAGAATTTCAAATTAAAAACTGATGAAAATTCACATGACAGATTCAAATACGTGTCTATCAAAAAATTCAGTTTTATGAACTTGAGTAGAATAAAGGAATAATCACCGGGGAACGTTCTATTCTATTGCCGTCAAAGAATTGATGCCCAGGTAGTAGCACTACGAGACAACATGACCAAATAATTCAATTTTATAAGAAACTTTAGACCCGAACTGAACTGTAAAAAAGAACGGATATGCGAATCCACCAATTATGTTCTTAAGAAGCATACCATCAGGTGGTACACTGTGGATCAAAAACAGCTAATAGAACAGGGACTGAAATTTATGGCCCCAAAAGTTGATATGCTGTGACAATGGGAAACTCACCCAACACCTTTCAAGCGGAAATTTTGGCAATACAAAGATGTGCACCATTCAATTTTGCTAGGAACTATCAAAGACAAAATAACGCGATTTTCTCAGATAGTCAAGCAACCATCAAGGCGTTGAGCTTATACTGTATCAGCTTAGCAGTTTGGAACTGCCTAGAAAAACTGAATGAACTAGGACAGTCTCCTTGTTGTGGATACCAGGCCTTGCTTGTGAACAAATGCTGACCAGCTAGCTAGGAAGAGCAGCAGCTAATCCCCAGTTCAACATATTCTCCTGGGGGAACATAACCGAAAAAGATCAAAGCCTTAGGAAAAACCAACTAAGAATACTTTGTGGTTTACTCACAGGGCTTTGTAGACTCAATCAAAATCTGACAGAGTGACAATCAAGAATAATCCTGACAAAGAAACCTACATTCACATACTTTTGGAATGCATAGCAGTACAGAATCTTAGAGCACAACTCCTCTACGGGAAATAGAATTAAAGGAACTACTAGTCTTTTATCACCAGGAAATCCCTCCTTGAAACCCAACAGATCCTGAACTTCTTAGTATGAACAGGATTAGGGGGTGTGCTTTAATGAGCAGGAGGCACAATAGACCTAATTTGGTTGCAGTGGTACATCCCACTTAATTCATTCATTCAAGGACAAAATCTTCATGGGTAGATGCACCTTATATACATTTCATTTTAATCTGTATCTGAATGTGCAATTATACCAAAGAATACACCAGCATGGGTGTAACGCTTGGCTAGTTCCGCAATTGTCGAAGTCGTCAGGCTGTAGGTGTCACTGGGTCCTAAAATTTTTAGTCCAGCTGCTTCCCTGGCTAAAGAATCGGCATTGCAACCTTTACTCCTGTCGTGTCCTTTAACCCAACTCAGGATAATATTGTTATCTACCGAGGCGTTAACTAAATCTTGGTGACACTCTAATACTGGCCCTGATGTAACATATTGTCTGTTAAAGGCTAATAGGACTTGTCTGCTGTCAGTGCAGATTGTTATGTTTTTGCCAGAAATTCCTTTTCTGGTTAGTTCTTTTGTGGCAATTGAGATACCAGCCAGTTCTGTTTGAACCATGCTGGTATTTTTTCCCATTGCTCACTTAATTCTTAGGCTAAGTGATCTGGAGAAAACTCCACATCCTGAGCCTTCTTTGGTTTTTCAGCCTTCTGTATATATGTGTATTGCATTTGCAGCATCTGACTCTGTGTTCTGTTTTATTTGTATTTTATAGGGTTTATTAAACACAAACTTGGGCTCAATTGCATCATTGGCCGCCTGCAGCTGAGGTAGCGCAGTAAGCGCTTCTCACCATAGGCTTAGCCTCAATTGGCCCACTCCTACTTCGGGGTATACACCAGCCGTACGCAATAGTAACATGGCCATTAACGCAATTTCTTTGACGTACAAGTCCTGGACCTCTATTCTCGAGTGTAAGAGAGATGACCGTGAGCACAAGAGATCCCTCACATCACGTTCACATGTTGTTCTCTCGAAATAGTTAACCCGTATTCTCGACGTGGTGGGAGTTGGTGGAAACAAGCGTTCGCGTGAAGCGCTGTTGCCAAATTGTGGCGGGCACCACAGCCAATGAAACACATTTATTTAAATTTCCGCGCGGTAGCTCCCGCCACGATGCAGATGCAACTAACCTATCTTTCTCCGGCTTTGAGTGTAAGGAGCAGTGTTTTTCGGGTTGTGTCTGTTTTAGTCTACTTTGTTACCTAGCTTTTATATAAAAAATGACGGAATTTTCAAAAAGTCGTGCATCAGCTTGTAGTTCAGAACAAAGGCAGTGGCTGCTTGACTTTGTGGAAAAAAATCCGTTCGTGGTTAGCGGAAATTTTGCGTTTATTAGTAAAAAGGATGCCCAGGCCACATGGAAGCAAGCCGCGGTGGACTTGAACAGCATTTCCGGTGGTGCCAAAAAAGTCTGGGCGCAATGGCGTAAGGTAGGCTCTAATAAGTCGATCAGCTCTCGAGCTAGAGCTTTGTCTGACCTAAAAAAGCGGATAAATCTCCTGTCGGGCATTTGAATCTTAGAATCTTTCTTGGATGCTGATCATTTTGCTCCCCAGCTTCCCTCAAATCATTATTTAGCACTATCGCCGATAATAATTCTCCTTGGTCCATTGCAAATGTAACCACTAGTGAAACACTTGCAAATAACTATTTTAGTCCTAAATAGCTAACGCGCAAAGTATGATATTATTATGTTAGTTTGAATTTGAAACGTCAAACGTAAACGTGCTTTCGCAGTCATCTGTGCAGGCTCGCACCTGCGCGCTGAAGCGAGGATTTTAATTCTCTTGATAAATTGCAGTAGAAACGAGTTCTCACGAAATAGAAGGGAGACATCGCCCGCACAAATTCGAGAATACAGCGAAGCTGATTTTCGAGAGAACTCCGCCCTCTTCTCTCACAAATTCCCATTCATATAACTCGAGAATAGACGTCCAGAGGGGTCAGTAATTCCATTGCCGCGGTTGGTGTTGTTCTCATGGCTCCTGTGATGTTTAAACAAGCCATTCGCTGTATTTGATACAATTTTTGGATGGCCGTTGCTTGTAGAACCTTCGGTCCCCATGCAATGGCTCCGAACGTTAGCATAGGTCTTATGATTGCAGTGTAGATCCAGATGACCACACGGGGTGAAAGACCCCATGTGCGTCCCACTGTCCTCCGACATTGCTCATAACCCACATATGCTCTTTTTGCTCTGCTTTGTAGATGAGAGTTCCACGTTAGCTTCCTGTCGAGGGTAATACCAAGTTATCTCACCTCTTCAGAGAAGTTTAATTTGCTATTGAAGATTTATACTGGCGTTCTAGGTATCGTTCGCGCAAGTGATGTATTTCTTTCGCGTTCCAACTGATTATAGTATCGTTGTTGGGATGGTACAAAAAATACCTTCTGGAAGGGGTGATAAAGTTGATGTGTCCATCCCTAATTCGAGTTTGCGCACTACACAGTACTCGATACGATTCCAGAAAGGTTCCTAAATGCCAGTTGGAACAAACCTTATATCGCCGATATTTTAAAATTTTATCATTTTCTCAATGTATTTACTAAGTTATCTGTCAACGTCATACATTTTTGTTACCAAAACATCAAAGAGATTGCGTCGGGCTGCGCTTCATGTTAGTTGGTGTATTCTTTGATTATACTAATAGGCAGCATTAATTTAACATTTGCTCTCAAGAAAGCTATAGGAAAAATAAACATTTAATGTTACTTTTCAATATTGTATCTGGCTTATGTAAGTGTAGGTATTCAATTATTTAATAAAACTTATTTATATATTATGCCTTGGAATTATTTCATAAATTTAATTATACCCTCAATATGCACTTGAACTAAAAATTCAGTAATATGTATTGTATATATCTATATATACAAATAGACCATAAGGTTTGTAAATATTACATATTTATTGTAGAGTATAGCATTTGGGATTTGTTCATAAATGAGTAAACAAAAAGTATCTGTTGATAGTTAACATAAACATTAGACTGTGTGATAAGTGTATGTTTTTAAGGTGACTACATGAAAATGAGTTATTTAAAAATATATAATTGTTGTCTTTTATGATGTAATACTGTAAATATTTTCTGAGTTTTTAAATATCTTCTATGTTGTTACTTGCTACAATCATTTTACTTTTAAGTTTAATGCAATCAAATTAAATTAATTTTCTACTCACTTGTAAAATCCTTGATGCCATGGTAAAGAGCTTAAAACAACAATTGCAGTTTCAGATTTAGGATCATGTCTACAAAATCCAAAAGTCCATTTTGATTCCAGATCAGTCAGTACAAATGAATAGTGCTGTATTACATCACTAAAAAAAATATTCTTTAAGGTAGAATGAAAAATATACATATTTATTGTACTCTATTATGGTGGAACCCCAGTAATCCAACAAACGTTTTGCAGGAGAGTGACAAACTATTGAATTTGTCAGATTATAGAGTACTGCCTAAGACCCCCCCTATACTTAGTCCGGAATTTTTTACAAAAGAGTACCTTGTAATCCGACAAATTACAGATCCAATGATAAGATTCTAACCTGATCAATCATGCATTACATATCTACATTAGCGAAGATTGTCAAAAAAATATTCAATAATACATAATAAACATGTCGGATTACAGGGAGTGCCGGGATAGACAGGGGCCGGATTACCGGGGGTCCACTGTACTTCTATTGGAAAGGTTTTCTTTAATAACATAATTTATAATAGACTATAGGTTTTATCCAACACAATAAATAAATAAATATGAATTCAGTAATAAAAATATCCTTACATCTATTCAGTATCAAAATATTTAATTATTGAAAAATAATTGAGCACCAGTGTAGAGTGTAATCAATTTTTATAGTCCAGAATATGATTTATTTATTTATAGCTTACTAATATGTAATTGACCACTTCAATTGTTTGAAAATAATTACTGTATAATTGCCACAATATTTTGAATAAAATTACTTATTATAATTTTTGGCAAAAGTTAAAAAGTTTAAAGCATTTTTAAAAAAAAACTGAAATAGAGATCAATTACAATGATATTAAAATAGGTTTTAGTTTGCTAGAATAATTTTAAGATACCTAAATGTACATTGTACCTTTATGACAACAGATTTGGAATGTATCAAATCATAATAGGTACTGAATAGTGCCAATATAAGCAAATAAATTGTAGAATTGTAGAAGAAAACTTTAATATAATAATGACAAATATTGCTAGAAGTTTAATTTTAAATATTGATGAAAGTTGGTTGAAAATAAATGTAATTTTGAGCCACTGATAACAATAAATACAAACCAACATACTTATCAAATTTGTAGGGATATGCAAATTTTGGTACTGCTTTTAATACTTCTTCATCCTTATATTTGTCAGGATATTGTTGTATAATCCATGGATCATTATCACCAGTTGGAGGCACAACTTCGCAGAAACATTCAAAGAAATGCTTCACGTTCTCCCTAAAATAAAACGAAATATTGTATGGAATGTATTGCGTAAGAAATTTTCACCCTTCGAAAAAATATAGTCAAAATAATTTACCTTATTCTTGATCCCATTATGTAGGTAAATACACAATTAACATAGTTTCATTATAACTTTATTCACTAAAATGTATAGAGGAACTTTATAAAAATTATACGTTCAATAGAACACATTGAATTATATTTATAAAAACTGTTTTAAAAGGATAATTATTATAACTGTATAAAAAAAATCCACATAAAGTACTCTGACAAGTGCAACTGCAATGGCAAATAATGACAAAACTGACATTTATGAAGTTTTGATACAGTGACATCTCTTAGATACAATTGGAATTTCAAATACGATATGTCTACCTAAACGAAGTTGCAGTCTCCATGGAAGCTGCCTTCAAAAGTGTGGAACTGTCAATTTTGTAATTAACCTGTGTTGAATAAATTGTTTGTTTGTATGAAAGTATGATGATAACATTTTATCTATGACACATTCATCATCCGAGTCATGTAAACATCTATTTTTCGTAGTTTCATAGTTGTTAAACGGTGCGTTTGGCCATAAAGTAACTAATTTAAAGTTGATCTCTAGGTTTGGTAGACACTACTTCGTATAAAAAATAAAAATAGACATTTTAATTTTTAATGTAAACATAACCCAAACCTATGATGTATAATAATTTTGTTTTATGTTAAATGTAATAAGGTGATTTGTATTAGAAAAATGAGAATTCGAACAAATATTTTTCCAAAATGTATAAGAGACGTGTTTGTTACTGGGTTTTTGTTTATTATGATACCATCGGTTTATTATTTTGAAATGTTTGTGGTTTTACCAAGATATTACATACAGTGGAGTGCAGCATATAATTTTCATTTTGTTTTGGGAACTATTATTTTGTATAATTTATGTTCAAATTTGGTTGCAATAATAATGTGTGATACTAGCATAAGAGGACGAGTTTTGCCAACAGACTTAAAACCAGATTGGAGATTTTGTTCAGTATGTGAATCAATAGCTCCCCCAAGATCATGGCATTGTGAAGTATGTAAGGTCTGCATCCTTAAGCGAGATCACCATTGCATGTTTACTAGTTGCTGTATAGGTCTTGAAAACCATCGCTATTTTTTGATATTTGTATTTTATATGCTGATCGCAACTTTATATGCATCCTATTACAATATGAAGTTTATAAAAAATTTCATAACATTTGATTTTTCTTGGACATCTATATTTAAAATAATTTTCCCTTTAGCAACATTATTTATGGAATGGACCCAAAATCAATTTTTTATCTTTCTTATTTTGATTGTTTTGTTTGGAGCTGGCTTTAGTGGCGCACTATTATATTTTCATGTTGATTTAATGTTAAAAGGTGTTGTAACTTATGAACGGAACACTGTCAGCAAGTACTATAAAGGTAAATTAGAAAATGTCAAGCTTGTTTTAGGTGATAAATGGTATTTAGTTTGGATATCCCCTTGGATAGAAAGTAAACTAACTTGTGATGGTATTCAATGGGAGAAATTATTATCTTTCAAGGAAAAGTAATAAAGCTTGTAGATGTTAGTAAAGGCATTTATTTTTGTTAGTAATCATGATATTTAGTTATAGTTTATTAAATGATTATATTTTTTAACTAAATTAATTACTCTTAACATTTTTATAACTTCTTGACAATTGCAATTAATGTTAAATTTGCAATATTTGAAGTTATTTCTACAGGTATACTTAAATATATGCTCTGATTCAGGAAATATTTTTAGAATTCTTTTTCTAAATGGTGTGTACTAACATAATTATATCTGTGATGATGTATAGCAAATGTTTTAATATATCTCATTAATCTTGGAGGTATATAAAAATCAAAATAGATTGTGAACATTAATTTTGGAATCAAGTGTTAATACTGAAAGACAATGATAAATGGCCAAAGGAAAAGTTTAAAGGAAGAAAATGTACAGACTATTACTTACAATGTTAGTTTTTAAATAATATTCTCAATTTTTCAACGTTTGCAATGAAATGATAGGTAACACTGTTCAGTATGAAATTATGATCATTAATTTGTGAAATATAAGTATGTATTATTTTTTATAAGTAACACATCACTTATCTCCAAATGCACTTATTAATCAACAAACCAATTTGTAATGTCAGGCTCAGTGGTTCTAATTTATACTAACTGCACATAAAAAAATTTGTCAAAATATTGTACTACAAGATATATATAATAAGTGAGCAATAGTTATTATTTACTGTATAATTGTGTTGTTTTATCCAGACAAGAAAGTTTAAACCCAATTTTCCACCAGTGGAATAAAGTAAATTCATTATTACACTAGTGGATGCATGAAGTGGTACTTTATATGCTTCAGCTTCATAATTATAATGTGTTTAAGGATACAAATAACTTTATATACATTTTATAAATTTAATTATTCAGATTTTTTATAGTTTTTTACCAATTATGTGATTGTATTATTCAATTCATATTGTGCTTTTGACCATCATTTTTCTTCTATTTGTAATTCCTGATGTCATTTCTAAAGTTTCATCTCTATTATGTGTACTTAAATTGGTTACTGACAAAAAGTTTACCAAAAAGTATTAATTAAGATTTAATGTAAATCATTGTTTGCACCAACAAATGACTGATTTTTGTTGTTGTTATTATTAAGTCTATGTACAAATAGTTCTTAGCACTACGCACTAAATAAATACTTATTTTTTTAAGAAATAACTTGGCACATCTTTAGCTATGAATTAATTGTACCTTGAATTTTATTTTTAATCTAGATTTTTATTAAGGAATGCACCTTATAAAAAAATTCAAATACTTATATTTAACTATACTTTTATGAAAAGGTGTATTTTTAGTCAATGCTTTGACTATTATTTTTATGATTGATAAGCAATTATTATTTCAATTACACATAAACAGATACACAGAGGTACTTTCCTCCTTACATCCCCTTTAGCTTTTAAATAGTAGGTACCTAAGACCAAATTGAAAGAAATTTGACATATCGTGTTTCAAAAACTTCTGACATCCAAGGATTACAGCGTTGTGGTGAAAGATATAAGTTTCAAATTTTGTGTGAGCTATAACAGTTACTGAGTGCACATTTTGAAAATATTTCTGAATATGCAGTATGTTTTTTAAATGGATCACTATATTCTTAGTAGCATTTTTAAACTGTATGTGAAACATTAAATAAATTTTAATAAGGGTTCCCTATACCTAGGGTTCAAATTTATTTCAATTTTTCTTAAATTGTAAGAGTTCAGTAAAAAAATTTAAGTATAACTCTAAAATAAATTTATTCACAAAAAAATATTTTTTAATATATAATATTACCTACACTGTTTGCTTCAGTGATAAAAAAACTTGATATTACCAAATTCCCCACAGGGTGGTCAGCAAACCTAGTTTCATTATTATTAATTTGAAAGTATAATATCGTTCTTATTTTAAATGGATCACCCTGTATTTTATTATTCTATATTGCAGAAATGACAATTATTGTTCGATGTATATTAGGTTTTGTGAATAATATCATTTATAATACCTCTCCCATAAAGTTAGAGAACCTGAAACAAAGGATTAGGAACACATTTCAGTCAGTACCTTCAAATATGTATTATGTGTGAGTAAGACTTTTGAAGAAAGGGTCAGATTGTGCATTCAAGAAAATGGGTATGGGCTAGAAATTTGAAAAAAAACTTAAATATTCTTTTTTTAATAACGGTAGCTAGAACGCCAGCTTGAAATAAAAAGTATAAAAAAGATTACATAGTTTGATTTCCCAAAAAAATAGAAAGAATAATGAATATACTTACCACAATAGTATATTGTTCCTATCTTTTAAGAAATATTTTATTGTGTAGCTCTGTATCATGAACTAGTAACTTTTAACTTCTAATTTTTCATGTATTATTATTATTGCGCTTGACAAAACTATATAGGATACGTCTTATAGTAAGCTGCTTTACTTTTCTCCGGCAATAAGCTTTGTTTAAAATTTGCTTCGCATTCTCGTAACTCACCAAATGAATTAAAAATATCCTTCAATTCGTCACTCAATTTTTTTACACAAAAGAAGATATATATGTACCTATATATATATATATATATATATATATAAATGTGATGTGTAAAACAATCAATTGTAAAATTAGATATTTATGATAAAGTAAAAATTTTAACGTTTACCACATATTGATGTATTCTTAAAAATTTTATTAACTATGGTTGTAAATAAAATAGTGTACAAACCTCGGTGAAAAGAGTTTATTTTCGACACTTCGCACCTCGCCCTGTTTTCTTGCTTTCCACAGAAAATAAACTCTTTCCACTTCGGTATGTTATCTACTATCATCCATATTAGTACCTACTGCCGCCTCTTTCTTATATGAGCCATAACTAGATTGTCCCTATATTTTTTATATTTGTCTTGGAACAAAATTTATGAATGTGTCAAAATACTGTTTTTGAACTTTCCTGTACGTATGATACTTTTGATAATGTGTAAAAAATGTTATCTAAAATATAACACTTTAACGTCTTCAGTTTATCCAAACAATCGAAAGTGAAATAATTTGTTTATTAATATCTGTTATTGTCAGTATCCATATCACATTCACGAAATAATTGTAGATTATACGTTAAATAAAGTGAACATTTAAATCGTATTTCGTTTCATTTAGAGCTTATTCCTAAGTCAATTAATTATACCTATGGGTACAACAGGTACCTGATTCACATACCATCGACTAGATGTGAACTCCAGGGCCGGATCTGCGTATCCCAGGGGCCCCGAATAATAAAATAATAATCTATTAAAAAAATACAAATCAAAAATATATATGTTTAAGTTTCACGCATAATCATTTTTGTAGGAAAATGACAAATATTTCAATTTTTTCGTGGGTCCCCGGATATCGTTAGCCCATGGCCCCCAAATTTGCGGCTCGGCCCTGGTGAACTCAGTGCGTTGATAATAGCCTGACGGACGGTTTCTTTTAATGTTTAACACAATTATTATGCTATCGTCCGAATGCAATGTTATAACTAAAGCTCGGATTTATAGGCAACAAAAACTGAAGAAAAAGGCGCTTATATATAGGCAAAGATTTTTATTGAAAAATGCAGAAATCTTAACATATAGGCAAATGCTTTTAATTCCCTGATTATTAATAATGAGTTATTAAGAATTTATTTTAATATACAAAGTGAATTAACTTAACACAAATATCCCTAATAACACAGTATTTACCTGGGACATACCATTAAAGTACTACTAGTGTCCCAATGTTTCCGACCTAGGTGGGATGTTCCTAGAATGTTTCTATTGGTACATAAATACGATTGATATAATGTAACATCCTTGGGATGTTCCTACAATGTTTCTATTGGTACATAAATACGATTGATATAATGTTACATCCTTGGGATGTCCCTAGAATGTTTCTCTTGGTACATAAACATGATTTTCATTACAAAATATACAACTCGTACAAATTTGCCAATAATTGTTAATTGTCTTTAAACTTTAACAATGTTTATTAAACCATACATACCTATTAAAATATTATGACTGAAGTATTTGTGATATCCCCCTTCTTCAACATTGCAAAGAGGTAAAAGAAGATTAGAAAAAAAAGAAGAAGACCTAATTTGCAAAAAGTAAGGTTAGAAGTAGAAGTGTTGAGCACGCTGTTGTTGAGTTTTTGTGGTAAAAATAAGCGGTAACCTTGTGAGTGTTGTGGCTTATTTATAAAGTGAGTATTTATATTGGATAGTAAAATGGATAGTCAGAAAAAAAGAAAATTATTAAATAAATATAGTCAGCGCTTTAAACGGCTGAAAAACGAAAATCGAATTGAAAATTGGTGATTGGCTGAGAAGAGCAAAAGAAAGACGATTGAGGATGGAACTAAAACATAAGTAAATGAACTGTTATCATATTACCCTATGTAACATTTTGTACTATGGTATAGGGAAATAAAGCATTGGTAGACAAGTCATAGCAACCATGCTATGGTTGCTAATACTTGTTTACCAATGCTTTATAATACACTTCCTATACCTACTAGAAAATGTAACATGTTATTTATGGAAAATATTGTTAGAAATTTATAATAAATATAATAATATAATAAAACTTGTAATAAATTGCTCTTGTTTTAAGAAATATTGAAATGTTTTATTTGCACCTAGTGATTTCACTTCCAGTGTATTTTTAGAAACGTTTCTGAGATGTTCTAAACAAAGTACCCCGAATGAACCTAGTACATCCTATGTCATCTTAGAAACATCCTACTGGGATGTTTGTAGAACGTTGAAAATGATGACATGGCTGTTGCCAGATACATCCTAGAGATGTTTCGAGGGAAATGGGGATGTTGTTGGTATGTTTCTATTGTCCCAGAAGGATGTTTCTGGAATATTTTTGGGATGTTTCCGTGTTATTAGGGATATTTGCACAACATAACTAAACAATTGTTAATTAATAATTAAACATTGTAACCACTTAAAATTTTATCATTAATAGCTACAACTAAGTGCTTCTTTATATTTTCTGTTTTAAAACTCTGTCTTCTTTCACTTAAAATTTTTTTGTACATAGAAAATGAACGCTCTACATCGACAGATGTAATTGGCGCATAGAGAGGATAATAAATCTGGCCCAATTTGCAATTCTTTGGAAAATGTACCATTGACAACTTTAGCAACATCACATAAAAAGGAGAAACCTTCATTCTTGTCAAAAACAAATTTTTTAGGTAATTCATTGACCATTACTTCCAGGTGCCGATTTAATTTTAGACTGTAAATTATCTATTAATTTAACTGACTTACATAAATTTATCTCTTGTCTTTCTAATAAGGTAGGTACCTTATATGCGAGTTGCTGTTTTAAGTTCGGATTTTTTAATAGTTATTTATGTACCAAGGGTATAAATAGATGTTTATGCCCTGAGGGTGACGTCTTTGTAAGTCGCCCGAGGGTATACACATCTGTTTATGCCCGCGGTACATACAAACTTTTATGTCATACTAGTTCGTTATTGCAACCCAATCTCAATACAAATCAGTATTTTAAAAATCCGGTTTCAATTAATTACATTGCCATTTTATCATAGTAGACACTATATCGTTGCTAGGTGAATGTTGACAAACGTAAATGTCATAAAATCAAAATAATTTTTATATGTGTCAAAGTTAGAAGTCAAAATGAACGAAGATTTTGGAATTTCTGACGAAATTATTGAAAAAGCAAAGAAAGCAACTGAAAATCTGTTGCCAAAAAAGTCTAAAGAAGCTTGCGACATGGAATACGAAAAATTATTAAATTCAAGTAACTTAACTATCACCGGACCTTTTCAGAACTGCCAATTTTATGTTAATTTGTCAAAATAATGTTCATCGAATATTTACATATATTACTATATTCCGTTTGTAATTTCATTAAAAAAGGTTATTAAATAAGTTAAACAAAATTTATTTCTCTTTTTATGCCCGTGCGGGCATAAAGTACGACATTAGATAGTTGGTAACTAAGCAATAAAAACACAACAATGAACTAGTATGACATAAAATATTTTTTGCTTCTCGAATTGCTTCGGAAAGATCATCACCAAATTCTGACATTACTATATAATTCTATTTCATTAATGTGTTCAAAGTAGAAGAGCACTGCTTCGAGCCACGTTCCCCACCTTGTAATCACTGGTTTAAGTAGCAAAGGGACACCGGGAAGTCTTTCTTTATACATTTGCACCCTCAACCAAGGTTGGAAAACTTTTTTCATACAAAGTCATTCACCAACGGAAACTGATTTCTTATTTCTTCCGCAATTCGATTTACACCGTGGGCGACACAAGTGCAATGGATTAATAAGTTGGGATAAAATACCCTTAAATTAGCAGCAGCTTTTAACATATATGCTGCAGCATCTGAAAGCATTAGAACTATTTTATTGGTTGGTATAGCATTGGGTAAGAAGAGGACTATCTTGTATAAATCTACTTATAGTTAAATTATTTGTTTTTTCTAATTCTTTAACGGCAACTAAATAAGGTTTGCTTGGAAAGTTTTCGTTCAAAATTCCAATCATTAAATTAGCTATATATCTGCCGCATACATCTGTCGTTTCATACACGACAATATACAAGAAATTGCCATCTAACTCGTTTAATTTTTGAAATACATTCCACATAGCATTTGTCCATAGTTTGTTTTTTCAACGTACTCCGGTAAGGATTTATTAAAATGTTTTTTTTTTAATAACTTAAAACTAGGATGATTAACTTTATACAGAGGTATATTAGATGCAATCATCATCTGACATAAATCAAATTTAAATTTGTCCTCCTCCTTTTTTTTTAACTGCTTACACTATCCTGCAGAGATGATGGACTAATTTATAGAGGCATTTAATTTTTCCAAATTCCGTTTGTGAAGTGGAGTTCCACAATGCTGGTCAATAAAGTACTTTTTTGTACTTGAAATCTGAGAATTTAAAAAAATAAGAATAATTAATTAGAATTTTAATACTATGTAGTTATGCGGTGACCGAGAAAAAGAAAAAATGAAACTTACTGATTTGCCACACAGTTTACAAAATGCTCCATCTCCTTCTAGAGATAGTTCCGGATATGGTCGGACACAAGCACTTAACTTAGAAGTAATCTTTCTAAGTAAACTCACAAAACGTCTAAAGCTTTTTGAAATGTGTGTTCTTTACTTTTCGGTATACGCAACAAAACTAAACTCTGATTCAGTAACCGTCTGTACAACTGATATAAAGGTCAAAACATTAGGGATTTCCCATTTGTTAAGCCTCTTCTTAATCCGCAAAGAGGTAGGTAAATTTTCCCAGAAGACCATAAACAAACAAACCATTAATATTTCATTACTAGCCCAAAATTTTATTACAGAAAGGTTTAGTAATAAATTGAAGTACCGAATATGAATAACATCATCAGTAGGGTATCATAAAAGTTTTAAAAAGGCACAAAAAGGCGGAATTTACGAAAAAAGGCAAAATATACAAAAATCATCTAGAATAGGCAAAAAAGGCATTTTGCCTATAATCCGAGCTTTGGTTGTACACAGTAGTAAATTTACAAAAATTTCCGAATAAAAGCTGTACTGCTATAAATGAATAATAGGTTCAGTCGTCGTCGACACTTTCATGTAGTGCTTATAAAAGACACATGCCAAAAACGGTCGTTGAATAACACGTGCACCGTATATACGCCGGAGGACGAGAGATTTACTACCTTCATAACTTGTTAACTTATAGATTGAGTGTTTGGTACAGGGGCTGATAAAAACGTACGTTGCTAGAAAACTTTTTCAAAATATGTATCAATTTTTCAAATCATTTTAAGAAGTTTATTTTTTTTAAATTATTTTTATTGAACTTTTTGCAACATGAATCTATTATTGCCAGATATTTTTATTGTTGTTTAAACTGTGCCAGGCTCTAATTTTGAATAGAAAAAAAAATTTTTCTAAATATTTTAGTATGGCTGAAATTTTTATATGATGTAATTTAAGTATCTAAAAACCTAAAATTAATTTGCCAAACAATAAGTGGATTGTTAAACCTTCAGCCAGACCGATCTAAAAGTGAAAAGTGATGTGGTATCATTTTGCTTGGTCTAGAAATAGTTGTCGAATAAATTACAGAGAAAGAATTAAAAACTATTGAATTAATTTGTGGATTAATGTGGTATCAAAATAATTATTTATTGTTGTACAAAATTAAGATAATGATCAATTTCAAGTATGAAAATAAACAAAAATTAGATTTTTTAATCCATAATAATTGTATCACAATAAAAGGAAGGCATCTTGATCATCGTTATCATCGTCATCTTCATCACTATGCTGCCATTTTCATTGTCATCATCGTCTTTTGGATTGTCATCGTCTTGTAATAAGTTATTATCTGTAAAAGAATAAAAAATTTTATAATCTTTCGGCAAAGAAAAGGACTGTGCTTCCATCTTATGGAAAATAAAAGACCACTCAAATGCGGATATTTTGATACCAACTTATTCGTCTTGAAAAATAGAACATTTGATAACATTGCGCCAATGTTGTAATTTAATTAATAAACCCACAAAATCAGTTCATTTGTCAGAAATTTTCGATTCGAGTACAAAATCTAACCATTCAATAGGACCCCACCTGCTGCGATGAAACAGAGTCGGACTTGTGAATATAGTTGTACATACGATGAATACCAGTTTCGTTGAAACAAAATAATAGGATTATATTTTTCAGTTGTATAAAGATATGATAGATTGCAATCAAATTATGTAAAAAAGGTACATCTCTCAATTGACAATCTAACATCTTTACATAAGTTTGTCATTTTGTAATAGCAGTTTATTATAACGTTTTCTATATTATAATAGTAAAATTATAATATGTACATTTAATAACACTGACCGACACGTATTTCGTAAACAATTCCGGTTCAAACGAATTCCCGTCAGGATTCTTAATGACTATAAAATACACATGAGTTCCCGTCGGACACTTGCAGGTATCTTAATCCCGCACTTGAATTGCCGTCCAGTTTATTTAATCCGCTTACAGGTAAACTAAATAGTTTTGAAAATTCCAGTAAATCGTAATACCTATTCGTAATCCTGAATTCTAATGAAAAAGTTGAATAACCTATTGGGGTGGCTAGGGGGTCTGTCACTACTAATTGCTATGAATATATTTTTCTATTATATTTTCTATTATATTAAGTTGTCATTTTCGAAACGGCAGTTTATTAATATACATATTTCCGAACGTTTGTTGTCGTACGCCATAGTGATACACAAAATGCTTGAAGTAATGCTAAGTGAAAAGGGTAAACCCTGGTTAGGTTAGCTTCTTTACGTGTATGTATTTATGACTCAGTTCAGTAGTAGTACCCAATAAAATTGTAGAATTAAAATTCCGTATTTTATTCCAATAATGACATCATATAAAATAATATCGTTTAATAGTGCCAAACATAAGACATTTATAACTATTTCTTATTTCATACATCTGAAAACGGACCTCCCTTAAAACTTTTACTGTTCACTTTATTACAATTTGCAATAAATACATAGCTAGATATCAGATGATTCAGAGAATTTACCGTAATTACCATAAACACCTTTTAGACAGGTCAGTTTTCACCCTGACGGGAACTCGAGTGACGGCTTAACGTATCCTAATTATGGAACAGGTAGACTGGTTGACTGTAGTTGACGCTGCTGATCGAACTATACCTAATCATGAAGAAATATAATGCTGAAAATTAGATTTCAGTTAACAGTGCTTTTTATGTCACGCAAGGGAAAACACTCATCAAAATATATATAACACAAAAACCGGCTTCGGCTATCAAAAAAATACAAAAATTAAACAAAACCCGGCTTCGGCCATCAAAAAAATTTAATAAAGCAAAAAGGCAACTTTAGCTACCAAAAAAATATAAAAACCGGCTTAGGCCAATAAAAATTTTTTTTTCAGCTACACTTCGCGGATAGAAGGTAATGAGGTCCTCAGGCACTGCCGGTGGGGGGAAGGTGGAGCGCGTAAAAGGGGATACTCTAAGAATTATACATTATCTTTTAGTATCACCCTTTACGTCGGGTTCATTACCTACACACATTTCACAAGCATTTTTGTATCAACAGTTAATAGACATTTAACATCTTCCATATAAAAAAATCTTTTCCGCATCCCTATCCTATTTTTTTTTAAAGAGTTACCGATGCCAACAAATACACTACAAAATACTACAAAGAAAAAACAAAATATAAAAATTAACTGATAAAATTAGGTCAGTTCAACCCTGTCTGGTTTTATTTATTCATTTCTTATCACCGCTGATATCCTTACTTCGTGGAATCTGTAATACATGTCTATTTACGTATTTTCTCTCTGTCTTACTCATACAATCTCCGTAAGCGATTTTAAAAATAATATCATTAATTGTGAGTTAATTATAAAAGTCACAACATTGGCGCAATGTTATCAAATATTCAATTTTTCAAGACGAATAAGTTTCCAAATATCCGCATTTGAGTGGTCTTTTATTTTCCATAAGCTGGAAGCATAGTCCTTTATTAGTATTTTGTTTCTAATTCTTACCTTTAATAATAATGTCGGCAACTAATGATGGTAATTGCTCTCCAACAAACCAGATAAAATCATATTTATCGACATTTATGGTCCAGCCGGAAGCTTGAGGTGATAGGGTTGTTGGGTGTTTTAAAGGAGCATTTCTCCAAAACGTTGTGACGTAACGAACTCGTAGTAAATGCTGATACAATTCAGCTTTGCATGGTGCATGGATCAAAAGTACGAATTTTTTTTAAAAAATTATCATCTGATTTTTTAGACCGATAAATGTTTGAAAACAGATGGAACCCAACTTCATTGACGTTCCAAGAATCACGAGCTCCGTAAATATGTCAAATTAACTTTTCTAAGATCTTAAATGTCTCATCCAGCAATTCGTCATCATCTGTTATAATATTTTGACAGGCTAACTGATACTCTTCTGATTGCTCTAACAGTTTAAAAGGTCGAAGTCTTTCCGGAAAAAAGCTGTCGTGTAATCGCATCCTGTGAGTGCATGAAAGCACGGTAGAGCTTTCGCCAAAGAATTCCCTAGAATTTCGTGTACTTGATTGACGCTTATAAATCGCTCATGATTCCCCACACCCAAATTTATCCAGATTTTTAATGATGCATTCAAATGATCCATGTTACCAAGAACTATTATTAAAATATCTGTGTCTGGGCAGCATATCACAACTTCGGCATCGGCATTTATTAGGCAAATGTGATATATTATTCGAGAATCGGCTTCTTCGTGTTCTACGCAAGACAATGAATCTTCAACAGTTTTAATAACTTTATTACTTTCAACCCGGTACGAATAGCACGTGTTGAAGTTCACATAAATTATTTTATTTCCAATGATAGGAGCCATTTCATCACCAGCCCAATGGTCAACAAAAAAATCAAAAATACTTATTTCTAAGTTCAGCTACAAAATTATGTGGACGAATTTGATTGGGCCCGATTGTAACTTGACTGATTATGTCATCCCGACGTGAACGCTCAAAATCTTTGATTGACGGTGTAAAATATTGATCGAAGACAATATCGACGATTGGATTTAATTCGTAGTATCATACTCAGAATTTTTTTAGATACAGCATCGAAGGTTACAGGTACTTCTTTCATTAAGGGCCGGTTCTACAATTTGAGTATAAACCTGGTATTTGCTATACGTAGGATAACGAGTCACTAAGGGCCGGTTCTACAATTTGAGTATAAACCTGGTAATTGCTATACGTATGATAACGAGTCACTATTGCGTTCTACATTAGAGGTATATCTTTATTCCAAGTATAAACCAGAGTATAAGTTATCTATTCCAATTTGAGGGTATATCCGAGGAATAAACTTATTCTGCATTTCTATTGGATGGTTTCGCGTGAAAATACCAACAACAATAGCTGTAATGTCTTGGGTCAGAAGATAAGGAAATTGAAGATATAAAACTATACTGATCCTAAAGTAGTTAAAGTTGGGTAAAGTATAGCATAAGTTGAATGAAGTTTCTAATTTGAAAAATTTGTTATCAGACAGAATTATTTTGAAGAATATGATGAACTGGAATTTCTTATGTGCTTTTGGCTGCAGAAACAGACATGCCGTCTGCAGGCCTTAATCTTCCCTGGTATTAATAACTGTGTCAGTTTTTTGCATTCTGAAATAAATTCAATGATATGAAAGTTAAATACCTACTTCAAAAATTCAACCTCTTCACCTCTTCCATTAAGTAAAATAGCACATCAATTTTATTGATTAACTTCCTTTTTATTTATAACCAAAATGAGAAAAATAAACTAACATTCTGAAATCAGTGAATTCTCTTCCACTCTCTAATTTATCAAAACAATCCAAGAAATTTGAATTATGGTTAGTTAATATATCAGAATATACCGCTTTTCAAAGCGTCAAACGTCAAAACATTAGTTCATTGGAACTACCAGCGAGATATTCTCGGAATAACTGTACCTGTCATAGAAATCCATTGTAGAACCGACAACCAGTTATTCTCGATATAAATCTAGGTATAAAATATCGAAGGAATAACTATACTGACTTTTATACTGGTATTGTAGAATCGGCCCTTAGTGTACATGAAGAAACCATCTAAAATAGCTGAATTAAAAGTCGAAGGTGGCTTATCGACGTTATCACCGATTTTCTTCTCAATCAAATTAAGTAATTGAGATTTGTCAGTTTTACAAATACTGCCATCTGCGTGGCACTGTGTGTCAGTGGAAATGTTAAAACTTTCTCAATATCAACTTTATGAGATAGATATGTACTTAAACAACATCGTATAAAAATTTCAGCCATACTAAAATATTTAAAAAAAATTTTTAATTCAAAATTAGAGTCTGGCACAGTTTAAACAACAATAAAATTATCTGGAAATAATAGCTTCATGTTGCAAAAAGTTCAATAAGAATAATTAAAAAAAAGAAACTTCTTAAAATTATTTGAAAAATCGATATTTTACCTGTACAGGTAGGATGCGCACTGATGAACGCAATCACTACCGTCAGCCAGATAGCCCGTATGACGTCCAGGATAGTGAGAGAGATGTCATATCTAAAAACCTGAAATTCTCTCTCAAAAACGTTGCTCTCTTAGACAGGACAGCTCAACGGATTCCTGCAAAATGCAGAATTCTAATATCAAGATATTCGCTGATAGCCTGTCGGTTGCCGGAGTCAGCGGGGTCGTCGGAGCAGCGGATTTTCTCGTGGATATAAACCGTATTTAGTGGAAGGTGGTTGATCAGGTATATGCACCCCAAACAGCACTGTACGTACAGATTACGTACATTTTATAACCGTATTTTGCCTGTATGTACAAGGACATACAATGTACACCCCATGTACGTACATTTTGGTACGTTATATGTACGTACATTACTATGTCTTTTTTATATCCATTATTCGTACAATAGACACTCCCAACGGTTTTCACCAACATAACCTTAATAAATGCATTCCTGCCTAACCTTATTTTTCTGTTTTGGTGGTTTTGTTGGCGACTCTTTACGGATTACGGATTGTAGTCGGTTTTAGTAGAGTTTTCAGAACATTTAGTGTTTTTGATTTATATATAAGTAATTGAATTATAATATACCAAAAGTGCATCGCATACTAGGAAGATACAACTATACAAGGTAAGTTGAATAATGAATTCGTCTAAAATAAGTAAACATTACAAAAAGACCACTAAAAATATTCAAGATTTCCAAATGTTTTCCAGTCATTTTCCTAATTCAGAAGACCGTTTAATTATGTCTACCATTGCATGTAATTCTCGGCCTAAATCTAATAATAATCAGATATCAGTGTTTAATATTGGGATTGCTGAAAGTCCGGCAGATATTCAAAAACATTTTAGTACAGATATTAGTATGGAGTTAGGGGTGACAAGTAATGATTATAATTCTAGTAGCACTGATTCTACTATCTTAAAATCATCAGGTTTTACCCAAATAAATGATGTTTTAACAATTGATGAGATTGGTGAAGTCACTAACGAAACAGCCAAAACTCTTCAAGAGGCTACTTCTTCAAATTTCCATAATATCGGTTCCACTAATGATACTTATAGTAGCCCCTCTTTCCTTTCCCAGTTATCCGAATGGGCTTTGAAACATAACATAACCCATGTTGCTATAAACGATATTTTAAAAATACTGAAACCAGAACACACTTTCATTCCTCATGATGCAAGAACATTAATGCATACTCCTCGATCTATCATACTAAAAGAGGTTGACCCAGGAAAATATTATCATTTTGGCTTGGAATATAGTGTTAGAAATTTATTATTGAAACAAAACAAATTCAGTATTGAGGCTAAACAAATTGAAATTCTCATCAACATTGATGGTTTACCACTATCTACTATCTCAAGCAGTCAGTTTTACCCAATACTATGCAGTCTTTATGACACAAGATGTAGAAATTATAGGAATATATCATGGAAATGCAAAGCCTAAAGATGCCAATTTATTTTTAAATGATTTTGTTAATGAGGCTATACAGCTAATTAGTAATAATTTTGTTTATGAAGGTTTGAGATACTCTATTAAGATCAAGGGATTTATCTGTGATGCTCCTGCAAAATCTTTTATAAAATATATAAAAGGTCATTCAGGTTATGCATCTTGCACCAAGTGTCATACCGAGGGAACATTCCTTAATGGGATTTGTTTTCCTCAAGTAAAAAATTTAAAACTTCGCTTAGACTCAGATTTCAGGAATCGTTTACAGGAGGAACATCATACTGGAGATTCAATAATTCAGAATATTCCTGGTTTAGATATGCTTAAGTCATTTCCACTTGATTACATGCATTTAGTTTGTTTGGGGGTAATGAAAAAATTAATTTGTTTATGGGTAAATGGAAAGCCTTCGTTAAAATTATCATTTAGACAAGTGTGTAATCTTTCTGATTTACTTCTTGAACAGAAGCCTCATATATCAATTGATTTTAATAGAAAACCTAGAACTATACATGAGTATAAAAGATGGAAAGCTACGGAATTCCGTCAATTTCTATTATATACTGGTGTAATCGTTTTGAAATATATTTTGCCAATAGATAAATATATTAATTTTCTATCATTGCATGTTGCTATAACAATTTTATCTTGTGGAGGACATTTCTCTAAACTTGAATATGCTGAAAGGTTGTTGGAATATTTTGTTGAGAGTTTTATAACTTTGTATGGGAAAGAATATGATTCACATAATGTTCATAGTCTCTTACATTTAACGAATGATGTCAAAGAATTTGGGCCCTTAGATAAATTTAGTGCATTTAAATTTGAAAATCACATGCAAACTTTGAAAAAAGGTATACGAAAGCAAGAGAAACCACTTCAGCAGATAGTTAATAGAACTCAAGAACAAAATAATTTAACTAGAAATCGAATTTTCCCTGTTAGTTTCCCTTCATATTCAAAAATTCATTTTAATGGTCCAGTTTTGAATTGTCAACAACCTTTACAACAATTTAACGAAATTAAGTTTGAAACATTCACAATAAGTATTTTTGATCCTGATAATTGCTGCACTTTAAAAAATGGGTGTATTGTATGTGTGGAAAATATCATTAAAACAAACAATGAAAGTGTAATAATTGGACGTGAATATTTGTCTAAGACAAATTTCTATTCTGAGCCATGTGAATCGTCAGAATCGTCAGAATTAGGTATTCATATAGTTGGTCAATTAGGAGATTTAAAATGCTGGGACATCAATAACAGCATAGCCTATAAATCCCTAAAATTATCTTATAATGAGAAATTTATTGTATTCCCTTTATTGCATACTGCATTATAGGAATAAACAAATAAAATTGATAATTATATTTACTTTCTAGTACTATTAGATATTTTTAATTGTAAATTTTTTTGAATTTTGAAATAATTAATTTTAGAATTGTATTTGCAGTAATTTAATGTGCTATTAACTTATTAGGTTTCGTAGTATATTTATTTTTTTTATAATTAAAAAAAGGTTTGGAGCCATTTAATTTAATAATATGAATAATTAGTTAAATATTAATCAGTTGTTCTTCTAATATCATTTAAATATACTCCAGATTCACTTTTCTTTTGAAAACACTTATCAACTCATTTCAGTGTCTGTTCTGTCTGTCTTTTTTTTTCAGAGTCTGTATTGTAGGTATACATAGTTGAAACTGGGCATAGTAATTGGACATGAAGGTTCTAAATCAGGTATTATTTTACAAAAAATATTTAACATTATTATTAATCCTCAAATTGTACTATACAATTATAATCACACTCAAAAGTCATTCGACAAGATGGCCTTTTTTGGTCTTAAGAAAAAGATTCTGTTTGTGTTTATATTTTTTTGTTTTCTTTTCTCTGTCCTGAACTCCTGTAAACACACACTTAAATTGAATTTGGATTATACAAAGTGTTCAAGATATAAATATAAAATTTATTTGAAGCAGCAAAATGTTTAGTAGGTATTGTAATGGAAGGTCTAGAAACATGGTCAGTTGTGAAATTTCTGGAAGAGGATTCTGTCAGTGTGGTGCCAACCAAGTGGATAAATAATGACAAATGTCTGTGGCCTTCACTGCCTCCAGAGAAAATAACCAATGCTATAAGGTCCCAGATGATGAACACTTGCTGGCCAATGTACAAGGTGTCTGTCTTCAAAAATTCAACATATGGTAAGCAAATCTCTAATTTGCTTTGATATATTTAGCCTAGATAAAGCAGAATGCATTAAACTAGAATATTTGTTAATATCTATATAAAAGCATGTTTTTTTTAGATGACTATAATGTTGCCAGGACAAAGGCTCGAAGGGCTGAGGAGACGAGTGACCTAACATCAGATGATGAGTTCACGAGCAAGAGAAGAAGAATAATTAGACGGCAGTTTTCTTCTGAGGAGGAGAAGGATGAGCAAGAAACTATATTTTATAAACCTCCACCAAAACTGGAAAAGAGTAAAGAGAAAGGTATTGATTTTTATAACTGTATACTATATGTTTAAATGATGGTTAGTGAAGCTAATAAAACTATATGATATCTCTTTAATTCTTATAGCTCATAAGAGTCGAGATAACAGAGATAACGGAGATAACATGACAAATAACAACCTCGGCGAAGGAGATACTAATTCCTTAGCAATCAATTTGCTGGATAACAATGACCCATGGTCATCACAGACACCACATGATGTTTTTTTGCAGAGACCAAGTATGTTTTTGTTTTATTTAAAAAAATAGCAAAGGAAAAATTTTATAGTTATAATTATAAAAGATTTAAGTTATAAAACCAATTTCACTTTTCAGGAAGTGAGACCATTACAGAATCTTTACCTGTGACACCAACAGGTACTAGAGCAGTATGTGGAGATTCCTGCACCTGCTGTCCCCATGTTGCGAAATTCATGAAGGAAATTTTAAGGCAGCAACACTTGACAAGGGCATTGTTGAATGATATATACCAGAAATTAGACCAAAAAGAGAAGGAACCGCAGGAGATTAAATCATCAATATTCAGAGGCTTTGATTTGCCAGTGAAGAGCAAGGAAGAATTCACTCAATTTAATGATTATTTGAAAAATGAAACAAATTTTTCAGAAGCTGTAAGTATAAAATAACATGTTGTTTTTTTTAAAGACAGGGTTTCAAAAAAATGTTTTACGTGCATTACATTTTTCTTCAAGCAAAATATGTCTGTAGAAAATAAATTAATTAGTTACCTTTGCAGGTTGATGAAATAACAAAAATGGGAGGCAGTAACATTTATGATTTTGTTAAGAGGGTCCTGACATTCTTCATCATAAATGATTTAGCGGTGGAATACAGTTGGTTGGGAAGAAGGACTAAGGAATGTTTTTCAGATTTACCTGTTGCGCATTTGGTAATTGGTACGTTTTTTTTTAATTCTGAACCAACTAAAAAGTATAATTTAACAGTAAAAATATTATTTTTCTACTGCATACTTTAATACTATCTATTATTATTCATTGAGTTTGTACTAGAGAATGTATTTTTTACCTAGAGGGTCAAAACTGAAGCTCAAATATATATTTTCAGCTGCTGCTGACAAATCAAATAAAGCCTCGGACAAGAAAGCAACGGAAGAAGCCATAAGCAAATGGCTTAGGCGAGCAGGAGATCGGAAAAAGACTTTATAGAGTAAAATACATTACGTGTTATGTTTAATTTTATATTATTAAATAAATGCTATTTAACTATACCTATTTTATGATTTATTTTTAAATAATACTTTATTTAAGAGCTTTGACACTAATTTTTCAAATTATAGTCTTAATTTTAAAAGATTGAAGAAAACCTTTTTAATGTAAGCCAGTTTCAGCCAGAGTCGAATTTTTGTTCCAGATAGAACAAAGTTAGCATATTAAACAGCATCGTGGGTTTCTTTGTAATGGACTCAAATATATAACACTTTTTTAGCCTAGTTAAATTATCATCTACCATAAATTTGTATTATTGAGCGATGTTGACTTTAACATTTCAACATCACATTTATAAGCAAAAAAGTGTCTGTAGGAGTCCTGGGTAAGAGTGAAAGCTACAACTATGCATTGTTTTACATTGGATTTGATGTTCTTTCTTTGAAGATTAATAATAAATATAAAGGCTCATAATGCAAATCCCTGCATGTGGGGCGTAAAAGCTGTACCCGATTGTACGACTTATGTACGTACTGTGGACGAGCGGACTGCATATACACGGGACGTACAGGCTGGACGTACATTGAACGTACTATTTGTACGTACATTTAAAGTCAGCAAAATCGGAAAATGTACGTACATTGAACAACTGATGTACATACTGTGGACGTTCTTTGTACATACACTGTACGTACATTACGTCGATGCAGTACGTACATCTGACGAACATATGATGTACAATGGCTGTTTGGGACTAGATGTGGGGGCTTGCCTTAACCAGCTGGCCAAGTGGATGGGAACCACAAAAATCCCCCTCCCTACAAAATGCTCTAACGGAGTACAATAAAGAGCTCAGAAGGTCTAGGAGAAGAACAATTTGCTACCAATCGGGCAAATCCACTGTAGATGCCTTACATTGTTTTGTAAAAGACATGAAAGGGCAAAAGCTTCAAGGGAAGTGGCGCTATCTGTATTCATATACAGCGTGGGCCACAGAAAACAGTCCTCCCCGATATTTGGCAGTACTTCTTAGATTTTAAGGCAATTAGGAAACACGTCGATTTTTGTTCTAAGGGGGACATATTTTTACCATACAGGCATCTGCCATTTGTTAACCCCCTCCCTTCCACTTCACCAACCCCTTACTTTTAAATAGGGAATATACCATGTGCGGCACATCATCAGAAAGGCATTTAGATGGAGTATTCAGACATAATGATCGTCCACGATTTTTTTCGATATTTGCAAATAAAAGTCTTAATTAATTTAAAGTACAACGCCCCTTAATAATGAAACGCGACGCCTATGGTTTGCTAATGTGTCATTTTTTGTGTCACGTCAAAAGTAAATTAAAACAAATATTGAAAAAACAATATGATAATTGATTGTAATACTAGTTAAACAAACTGTCCTAGTATCAAATTACAAATTTTTTGCAACAACTGTTTTAATTTACTTTTTATGTGACAGAAAAAATGGCACATTAGCAAACCATAGGCGTTGCGTTTCATTTTTAAGAGGTGTTGTACTTTGAATTAATCACGACTATTTTTTGCAAAGATGGTATAAATATCGAAAAAAATCGTGGACGATCATTATGTCTGAATACTCCATCTAAATGCCTTTCTAATGATGTGCCGCACATGGTATATTCCCTATTTAAAAATATGGGGTTGGTGAAGTGGAAGGGAGGGGGTTGACAAATGACAGATACCTGTATCGTAAAAATGTGCCCCCCTTAGAAAAAAAATCGAAGTGTTTCCTAATTTCCTTGAAATCTAAGGAATACTGCCAAATATCGGGGTGGACTGTTTTCTGTGGGCCACGCTGTATATATAGAGGGTGCATATTTGATACCACCTCATATGAATCAATTAGCAAAAGTTATCCAACCCTCCATAATCAAGTGGGTTCAAGTGATTTCTTTAGAATCACTGTATCCTATGGGTATAATCATTTCAAATCATAATTTCAATCATGTCTATTCCGGTTCCTACACTATCTCTACCTTGGAGCCGTCAATATACCATGTCCACCTTACTTCCAGTCTTCCCTACCTTGTATAGTCATTTGGAACTTATAATTAGTCATTTGGAACTTATAATTAGTCATTTGGAACTTATAATTAGCCATATCTTGTGGCCGTTGCGTCAATAGGATGTCCCATTTTAGCTTCTCGTTAATCTTTCGATAGTCAGTTTTTATGGTCCCTGTAACACACAGGCACGCAAGCCTTGTTAATATTATACTCTAAATAAATATAACAAAAATAAAAGTTACAGTGGCAGCATTTATTTGTTATTATATATTTAAAATTTATTTATTTATGGCACCAAATATGTCTTTTTTTAATATAAAATTTCAGAACAACAAGGTAACTCACAAATTTTTCACAACGGATCACAATTTTCTAAAATTCGTATTATGCTTATTGGTCTACTTAAATTAATTGTACATGTTTTATAAAAATATAATTTATTAAAATACAGCTTCTTCCTGTACATTACTTCTTTTCGATGGAACGGACCTGTGTTGTAGAACTTGAATTAAATTGGCCTTTTCTCGTTCGAGAGCTGATATTCGTTCACTTTTCTTGCTTACTTCCTGTAAAATTAAAATAATATAAAAACCAGACCACAATTTCATAGAACAAAAAGAGCGATTTGTATCACATTTATAATCTGATTAATAAAAAGCTAAAATGGCATATAGAATGTCTGTTGCCATATATTCCTTATATTTATTGTTGTCATAGGCGTGCGCAGACTTTTTTATTAGGGGGGGCCCTCGATTCATTTGAGTATGCCTATTAAAAATGATAATTAAGCAATAACGCTGCCTTTTCTATAATGCAAAAGTCCATTGCAGGCTCATCGGCGAAATAAAAAAACGTCGTTGCCCCATTTCTAATTGAAAGATTTAGTAATTACGCAATTATAAGTAATATAACAAAATATATTGAATCAATTGAAGTGAAATCGCCCTCACAATTCAATAATAGTACTTCGTTCACACTTTTAAGAATGTCTGTCGTTTCTTGACTAAAACGTTGGTCTATTCTGGAGACAAAGTGAATCTAAAAATGGATAAAATGTGTTTATTCTAACAAAATCTTTCATATTTCCAAATTCATGTTGATTATCACACATCTGATCTATTTTACGCGGAATTTTTCTTTTCCTAGTTTCCGGAATTGTAATACCATGTTTGTCTAATATTTTTTCAACTTCAACATACATTTTATTAAAAAAAGTTTCAGAATCCAGTCTCAATTTTTGTAAACTTGATTGTAAACTCTTCACAGAATAGATTGCGGACAGTAAATTCAAATTTCCCATTTGTAATGCTTTGCTTACTTTGAGTATCATTACTAGAATAGGAGCAGTCATATGTAAACAAATCAAGAAATTAAATGATTTCAACTGCGCCAGTAATCCTACAGCTTTTATTTTAACATCAGATTGTTTGGAGGTTTCAATAATTTCTTGAAGAGCTAATATCAAAATTTCATAATTATCCTTTATTGCAGAAACCGCTTTAGATCTGCATGCCCATTTAGTTGTTGACAACGATTTTCAATGTCTTGAGTGACATATTTATACTGTTAGCTATTTTCTCTAGAATTGCATGTCTTACGCAACTACCTTCGAGAAACGAATAAACACATTGAATAATTCCAAAAAAATCAAATATTAACTTGTTATTCCAGTGAGAGCAGCAAGCATCTTCCAGAGTTAAATTTAAACAGTGTGCGTAACAGTGAACATAATTATAATATATCAGGGTTATTTTGCTTGCATCGCGACTGAACACCAGAAATATTTCCAAACATGGTCGAAGCTCCGTCAAAACTACTTGTTCCCACTTCAATTTCAATGATCTTAGAACATTATCCAAAGCATTAAAAAGAAGAACGTTAAAAATTTGAAATTATAAAATGTTTTTAATATATTGATATTTTGAGGAATTAGACCGATTAGGGTGGGCCATGGCCCACCCTGCCCCCCCCCGTGGGCACGCCTATGATTGTTGTGAACTTTACTAATATTGTACTTTATCGACAGTAGGTACTCCAGATTTCATACAATAACTGAGTCAGGTGAAGAAATAGCTGGTCATTTTGTATTTAGTGCTGCCTATTGAGTAGGAATATTTTTACATAATAATTGTTCTATTCAAGGTTTGCGGTTGAATTTTAATAAATTTTATCAAATTGTGTAGAATTTAGGTTTTTAACTAAAAATGTGCACCAACATACATAAAATAAGAGTTCAATAAATTATCATAATTACGCTAGTGCTACAAGATTAAGAAATATGAATGGACGATGGAAGTATAGTTATAGTATACCTACCTATAAATTGATAAAGTAGTATAGGGCACCAACTGACAAGTTGACACTAATGACAGTCGCCCTGCGGATAAACAATTATTTGGATAGATTTTAGATTTGTAATTTGGTTTGAATTGTTTTGGTTTTGACGGTTTTGTATTGATTTAATGATCCTCTTTATTATAAACTGTTTACAGCTTTTAGAATACCTAAGAAATTAAAACATCGTCGAAGAAAGCACTAAATCAATGCAGAAAACGCTTGCTCATCTCAGGGCGACTATCAGATGACGTAACGTGAACTTGCCCCTTATCCTAACTTTTTGCGTTTTCTTTTAAAAGTTAGAAGAATTTTATTATGCTACACCATTTTAGTGCGTATTCCATTTTATGGACACATTCTCTATAGTGCGACATAATGGTAATGATTGGATAAGAATTGTCCACACTAATATTTAGAGAACATTCTTTTATATGGAGCTTAGAATGATGAAAAATCAAAATTCCAATATTCCTAATATTCTGATATGATTTTAGCATGATGGTACACTATCACATGATTATAAAAAATAAAGTGTAGTAGACAAATTTTAAAAATCCAAGCTATATAATCATCAGAATATTGTTAGATTTGCAGTTGCATAATACTTACCTCAGTGAGTAATCTATTTTGCTGTTTTAATCTTTCTGATATATCTTGAGGGGGTGGATTAATTGGCGGGTAATGATTGACTGCTAAATTCATATGAAGTGGAAGTCCTCCTCTCTCCCAGCTTTCCGTCAACGCCGCTAGATGTCTGTTAACTTCTAATACCCTTGCTCGTTGTAATTCCAATCTTTCTTGTTGAGCTTCAGACCAATGTTCCTGAAAATAATGTGTAATTAACTCAACTTGTTGATTAATGTTTTCTTAACGAGAACATTTCTTAGACTACTCTAAAATGTCTGTCGGTGCATATAGCCCGAGAAGTAGTTGTTTCTTCTAAGTGAACGGTCACGTTTTTGAAAATATATTCAAAACTTTGTAAGGCGTTAATAGTATAAAACTATTATTCGATATCTAGTGGTAACGCGCTTTACTAAATACGACAATTTTACAGGAACTGTAATAATCTATTGATAGTACAAACAAACGTTTGTGTCAATTAGAATTTTGGTTTGCGGTTTGAGGGAAAGATGTCGCTGATATCACAACTTTAACATTTCCTTTACTGAAGGATATGTATTGATTGTGATTTCAGCATCGTATCATAGAGCTCTCGGACGAAGAATATCTACCTTGTATTGATGAGGTGCAAATACGCCAAAACCGGTCTACAAGTGATATTGTCCCTTCTAATTGCAAACTAGAATGGTTGGTTAAATCTTGTAGGTCATACCGGCCCCGTTTAACTAACAGTAATACAATGTCTGTCGGGCGGGGCATATAGCCCGAGAAGTAGTTGTTTCTTCTAAGTGAAAGGTCACGTTTTTGAAAATATTTTCAAAACTTTATAAGGCGTTAATAGTATAAAACTATTATTCGATATCTATTGGTAACGCGCTTCACTAAATATGACAATTTTACAGGAAGCTGTAAAACAGTATGTAGTAGATATAATTGTTTAATACCATGTAAGGCACTTAGTGAATCTGTAATAATTATGAATGTATTTTCGGGATGTAAGCTGCACATTTTTAAAGCTTCCAAAATCGCTATGGTTTCTCCAGTAAATATAGAGCAGTGTTGAGGAATACGTATTGCAAATTTCTTATTCTTATGAACATATCCTGCAGCGTGTCCTTCATCAGTTTCCGAGGCATATTGGGCAAGGGATGTGCCAGTAGCGGGCATATTAACAGACCAGGATGGGCAGTTTATACCGGTGGGATGTGATAAATTGAACTGTTCGATATTTAGGCCACTGCGTAACAGTCTTTCTCTAAGTGCTTTTGTGGGTTTGTTATTGAGTATCTCTTTAGGTATGGTGTCAGTAAATATCCCAGGTAAAACTGCATTGTTATTGTTTGAGGATATTCTGGCGGCGTAGTTTAGTGATAGGTGTTTTCGGTGTAGTTTTAAGGGTGGTTCTCCGGTGATTGCCTGCATGCTGGTTATGGGACTGGATCTGAACGCCACTGCTATCAATCTTAAAGATGATGTATGAATGATGTAGAGTGACTTTAGCAGTGTTTTGTTTGCGGTGTCATAGCACATGCAGCCAATTTGCTTCTTATGTTGTGGAATTTGTTATTTATTGATTTTATTTAATAAACTGTCATCATGCTTAATCTCTTATTGTTATTTGTTATGAACAGATTGAGAATTAATTCAGGTTTCAAATAAGAAGTTGTTAATGATCTTAACAAAGAAAGTGTCATGAAATAATACTATAATTTGTCACACCGCATGTAATTTTATTATTTATTCTTCATTATAAAATGATAGTTTTCTCTATTGTGTAAGGTGAAACAATGGTCCTCATTAGAATTTCGGTTTATTGTCGTATACAATCTTTGATAGATAGAATTTATTTTTGTACTTAAGCCAGATCCTAGATTAAATACATAAGAGCCGTATCGTTTACACTTAAACTCGTTTAAGATAGTTTATAATTTTGAGTTAGTATATGCACCATCGATTCTATGGAAGTTTAACCAGTTTAAAATTAAACGACCAATATTGGTGGATGCAATATTGGAGGTTTAACTTTAAACTGTTCTTTTTGGCACTTGGGTAAAGTATGTCAATATCTCATGAAAGGTTAGATTTGATGAGGTGACTGTCATGAAAAAGTTATTGATTCTATTTAAACTGTTGCTCGTTTTATTAATTAAATACATGTAATTCGGAATTCAGATAACAACCGTCTCGTCCGTAACTTACGAAAGTACTCAAAACTCGAATAACGTCAAGCATTGTCACCAACGAACGTTTTTCTCACAAAAAAGTCCCTAAATTTTTCGACGTTGTCAAACTTCTTTCAGGTTTAACTAAACTTCGTTCGGTGATGCAAAGCCTGTCAATTCATTTAATAAAAACATTCGCGTGAAGTAGGACACGGCTCGGGTCGGTATGGCACGGTCTTATCGGCACCTTTTAGGACCCGCGGATTGACTCGGATCAGATCAGCAAACATCCGTCAGTTGACAACTTTATATTGTGAAACAAAAATAGTAAACTAAAAAATAAAAATGGATAGTTCATCAGAAGATTCGGATGATGAAAATAGGATTGCTGTATATTGTTATGAAGTGAAAATACGCAACCATATTCACGAAAGGTACACGACTGGAATAAACAAACTACGCAAAGGCCGTCAGACCTTCCGTCAAAAGCTGCCCTCTATACCATAATTATTATATCGATGTTGACGTGCCGTGCAGAAGGATCTTGACTGTGCCGATTCGAAGCAGTGCGCGTGCTCCAATCTATTTAGGTAGGAACAAAATAATGTTATTGAGCTTTGTAATTTGCTCACAATACTTCTCCTAGCAATCAAATTAGTTTGTCGATTTCTGAGTTGTGTTTATTCAAACCATAACAAAACTGAAGATGCGCTTTCGCCTTTGTCAACATGTGTCCTTTGTTAAGTAATAAAGTAATATTGCTGATATTTGCCAATCATGTTTTGTGTTTTTAGGCCGTCCTCTGGATTTCTAATGTTAGGTTGACTTCTAAAACTTCCCTTACTATCTTTATGCTTCCTATTCCTGTGTCCGTAACATATTCTTTGTATTTCTTCAATTTTTGTATAGTTAATGGACTTAGTTTTAAACGACTCTTGTACTTCCGATTTAATCATTATTGGTTATTTTTCAATTCTCAAAAATTTATTTTTTTCCTTCAGAATTTGGCTCTCCTGATATAACATTTCCTCTTTTTCTTAGAAAAATATATTTTATGCTTTGATAGTCTTTCATTTGCATATATGTTTGATTTCTTTGTTTTAACTTCCATCTTCTGTTACTATAAACATCAATAATCTAAACCTATTTTTTATTCTAGATGCCTTTCCTAAATTTATATCTATTTATCTTTACAATCGTTGTAGTTTTCACCTTATTGTGTTATGATTTCGACTACAATCTACTGACTACGACTTAAAACTACTACTACACATCATGGAAATAAATGTAGCAGAAATATTAACTGAAAGAAATATAAAAACGTCGATTAACCAGGCAATCCATAATTTAGTATTTGTAGTTTTTATTTTAGATAATAAACGGCAACGCCACTGGATCGTATCTCAAAATGACGTGTCAGGAATTCCACATTATTATTATGGGTTTTATATCTAGTAGATTAGAGTTAATGTGAATGAAACTTTTATATAAATGCTTGCGTAAGCTATGTAGTTTTTGTTTCTAACCCAAGCAATACAGAAATTGACACTCCATTAATTAATCGCACAATGTATTTTAAGAAATCTGCTAGTGTACTCGATGTTTTTCACACATACTGTATAATATATGTGAGTGTAAATTGCTTTGCATATGTTTTATTGCTGACTGATAAATATAATCTTAGGGATGTCGAACAAAAATAAAATTTGTCACAGTCTTACTTTTATGTATTCATTATTCACGTTAAATTAATTAAAATTTATTCGAAAACTGAAATGTTCATCCTAAAAATATGAGAAGTGGGATTCACTCCCTTATTAAAAGAAAGGAAGAAAGAAAAAAAAAGAATAATTATGGAAGAATTGGTGCAGAGTATACTGAATGTAAATTCTGAGTAGATTCCACAAAGTAAGGGTAAGGTAAGGGTAAATTCTGAGATATACGATAATGGAGCAGAAAAATGGCGTGGAGAGATCGAGAAATATTGGGAATATTGCTCAATTGGTTGGAATCTTGGAGTACGAACTATTAGTAAGGGGTGCCAGGCCAGTGGACTGATTGAAGATGCCTTAAAAAGGTATTATACAAGACGATTCATTCTGAACAAATTCTAGAGACTAGAAACTGGGAATTGCGAAGCATTAAATTGCTAAATGTGCACCACGCCAATGAACAACTAGAAAGATATGTGAGAACAGTCATAAACTTATTAACAGAAATTGAGGAAATAGACCGGTAGCCCAAGACACATGAAGGCTTCATTATTTCGAATGGAAGCCGTTTTCACCTTCGAGTTTCATGTGAAAAATAAGGCTATTCCCCAAGGCCCAATCTGGATAATCGACGATACAGCGGACATTGAAAATGTTTTATTTTTGTGTATGTTTTGTTTAGATTGCTGGAACGCAGGACGCTTCGCAGTGTATTGTTGCGAGGTCACCAACTCAAAGCCGGTCCTGTCCCTCGACTGTAAATTTTGGTGGCTGCGCCCCTTTCGAGAATATTCGCTTAGTTTGTGCATAGGACGAGCGCGGAAGGTACTGGAATCTTCTAGAGTTGGGAAAGACTATATATACGCGGGTTTTTGAGTGCGTAACAACAATTAGTGAAACGGACAGTAAAAAGTTAGTTCACAGTCAGTTTACAGAAGTAATCGGACAGTGAATAAAATAGTGAAGATAAATAGTGTACTATTCAAGTGGTGAAAATAAATTAGAACTAATATACCGAGTGTAAATAAATTAGTAGACATTGAGTAGAGTCTGTATATAAATTAAGTTTAATATAGTGTGTGTTTCTTTAAATAAATCAATAGATAGTAATTAGTCATAGTGTTTATAATTTTATCCCACAAGTAGAAACTATTTAAATAAATAACGAAAAACATTACATTGGTGTCAGATGTGGGGTGAAGAAGACCAGGACAACGGCGTTGCATCCACAGCCAGATGGAACGGTCGAGAGAATGAACAGGACTATTGGAAAATACATGTCCAAAGTAGTCTCCAGCTACCAGAGAGATTGGGACCAATATCTTTCCCTGTTTGCATTGGCGATCCGCCATCAATGAGTCCACAGGTCAAACACCTGCGAATATCCTATTTGGACGCGAAATGAGGCTTCCTTGTGACCTGGAATTTGGTTGTCGACCTGGAGGGGATCTAGCTAGAGAAGATTACGTAAACCAGTTGAGAAAAAGGATGGACGATGTGCACGAATTGGTCCGAACGAATCTTCAAGTTGCCAGCGACAGAATGAAAAAACGGTACGACACGCAGGCTACAGAAGGCAGTTTCCAAGAAGGGGACAAAGTATGGTTACACAACCCGAATAGGAGAAAAGGCTTTTCTCCAAAATTACAAAAATCTTGGGAGGGTCCGTCCTTGATCAATAAGAGGATCAATGACGTCATCTATCGCATAAGCAAGATCCCCAATGGAAAACCGAAAGTAGTCCACCATAACCGACTAGCGCCATTCGAAGGAGACCATGACATAGAGGAAGGAGTGAACCATGTCCAGGGAGATTCTGACCCTGCCTTCGAAGAATTTATGGGCGCATATGGAGGTACCGGTAAAGCTAGATTTGGAGTCACTACAGAGCGACGACAAGATTTGTTCACGCTCCCGGAAGACTATTCACTGGCACACAACATCCCAGCCAGTATCAAAAAAGCACGAGGTTTGGCAACCTTCTTCCCAAAGGAGTTTGGGCACCTAGAAAAACTTGCAGAACAGATTCCAACCCCTGGCAAGATACTGAGACTCAAACACAATTCACGGTACATCTTCTATCTGGTAACAAAGAACGAATTTCAAGATCGATTCACCTACCGGAATGTGTGGGAAGCGCTACGAAGCCTTCGAGATCATGTGCTGGAATCCAACGTGAAGAAACTAGCTATGCCTAAGATAGAGAACAAGCAGTTGGATTGGCGAGTCATCAGGAATATGATGGAAGTGATCTTCGAAGATACCGGTGTCCACATATTAATCTACAGCTATACCCCCCGTTATCAGTGTACAATGAAGTCAGTGCCCTGTTATTTCTATACTACCGGAAAGTGTAGGAATGGGTCCAGTTGCCGATTTAAACATCCAGTCCCGGCTATATAGAAGTTCCAGGAGGAACTTCCTATTAAGGAGGGGGCAATGTTGCGAGGTCACCAACTCAAATCCGGTTCTGTCCCTCGACTGTAAATTTTGGTGGTTGCGCCCCTTTCGAGAGAGCTTTGTTTGTGAATAGGACGAGCGCGGAAGGTACTGGAATTTTCTAGAGTTGAGAAAGACTACATATATATACGCGGGTTTTTGACAGTTGCGTGAACAATTAGTGAAACGGACAGTAAAGAGTTAGTTCACAGACAGTTTACAGAAGTAATCGGACAGTGAATGAAATAGTGAAGATAAATAGTGTAATATTCAAGTGGTGAAAATAAATTAGAACTAATAAAATAAATTAGTAGACATTAAGTAGAGTGTGTACCTATATAAATTAAGTTTAATATAGTGTGTTTCTTTAAATAAATCAATAGATAGTAATTAGCCATAGTGTGTATAATTTTATCCCACAAGTAAAAACTATTTAAATAAATAACGAAAAACATTACAGTATTGTTGTTAATACTGTTGGAATGCATAACGCTTCACAGTGTGATAATTTTGGAAAATAGAACTCTTTTCAGTACGCTTTTACAACATAGACTATTGGAATGCAGGACGCTTCACAGTTGTAAGTAAAATTAAAGGCAATAAAGCGAAAATAAAATGGTTTAGCAAGGTAAATAGGTACTTCGATTTATTCTGTTACAGGTAACTGCACGATCATAATTCAAGAGCGAATCATGGTGCCAGAATTGGCCGTGTGAGTGTAAGCAGTTCCGCCTATGTTTTAGTTTGTTTTATTGCTGAGAGATAAATATATCCTTAGGGATGTGTAACAAAAATTATTTGTCATAGCATTACTTTTATGTATTCACGTTTAATTAATAAAAATTTATTCGGAAAGTGGAGTATTTATTCTAAAAATTCTGTTTATCTTACATCCTCGTATTATAGACGACAAAGCGAGTATTTTATTATTTTATCATATAAATCACGACTGCTATAAATGTGTATCTCTGGAATGAGGGAATGATATCCGATTCCTGTGGTATTATATTTTGTTTATTGTGGTTAAAAAACAGTAACATCCTAAAATTTGCCACGATTTATAATTTTCCAACCAAACTAGTTATTTATTTATCACTTGGGTGGAATCTTGAGTGAATAGCATTAATACACCGTTCTTAGTGACATTCCAGTAGTACACGCAGAAATGCTAGCGTTAAACGTAATTAATACTGTATAATTTTGTGGTTTTTGAAGTAATAAGAATCTTCAAAAGTACCTACTTATTCGACCGTATATAATAAGGGACTCATGCTCACGAAACCAGAAAAACAAGCATAAAACGCAAGTGGCTTCATTTTTAGGCTGGAATGAAAACAATACGATAGTCACCAAAATGAACTAAAAAAAATAGCGCAATAGAATTGTAAGTGTAATGTTATTTTATCCACGACTATTTGATTTTGTTTACATTTTACGTGTGCTTCTTCAAGTATAGTGACGTATAAAAATTTTCACCGCGACCAGGATTCGAACCCTATGCCTACAATTCTTCGTTTCAGGCAGTCAGATCTCCAAACCATTGCGCTAGGAGACAAATATAAAATCTTATCAAGCTGTAGTATATAGACCGTATGATTATGTCAAAACTAAAAGAAACTGGCGTTTTAAATAATTTATAGCTGATTGCAAGAGTTTTAATTATTATACTGAATTTAAATTGAAATTACTAGAAAATATAATATGGAAAGCGAATCAGACACTGAAATGAATGTTACCCCGCCAAAAATAAAAGAATCAGAATAAATAATATCCTTAAATTTATTGCCAGAAAAGTCGAAACAATAATGTATGAAAGCCTATAATCCCTTCCTAAATTGGAGAAAAGAGAAAAAAAAGAAATTCATTTATAAACAGGTAATTAATAGTGGTTGACAAAATATAGTATTCTACTCGCATATAATGGCTAATATTCACTATAGGTGTTTATGTCATTCGCCTACGTGAATAATAGCCATCATTATATGCTTGTTGAATAATATACTTTTATTCCGTTTAGCTTGTTTGTTATTAACATTGGAATAAAATCAGTGTTTAGGGTGATGATAATTTAAACTTTGGAAATATCTAATATATAAAATTCTCGTGTCACGGTGTTTGTAGTTAAACTCCTCCTAAATGGCTCGACCGATTCTAATGAAATTTTGTGTGCATATCGGGTAGGTCTGCAAATCGGACAACATCTATTTTTCATCCCCCTAAATGTTAAGGGTGGTCCACCCCTTCATTTTTTATTTTATTTTTTAGACAAAATTTTTTGTTTTTATTTTTTTTAGATACAGCATTCAAAAATACACACTACCCTAAATTTTCACCCCTCTACGATCAACCCCTATTTTTAATTATAATCTTTAATTTTTTGGCAAGATTTTCAATTTTATTTTGTTATAACTTGGAATAAAAAATTTCATGTCACTCTTAATTTTTACCCTTATAAGAACACATTTTTTGGAAATAGTTTTAAATCAAAACGAAAACATGTTTGTGTTTAATGAATATACGTGTTTTATTATTGTGAAAGGTAAGTCAAATAATAAGCAATTATGAAAAGTGTCAAAAGAAAATTGCTATTTTTGCTTTTTATATTAAGCAATGCTAGCAAAATGCAAAGGGGCCAATTTCAGTCGTCGAACAATCAGTTCTAGAGTCGTGCGAGATATAAGAGCACGAAGATCAGACGAACAAATCCAAGAAAACAATGCAGATGTGCGTGTGAGCATGGCGCAGTTACGTGAATCACAATCGCAAGAGACACGAGTTGAACGAAATCAACAAAGACAATTAGAACGAAGAGAAACGCGCAGGTACATAGTCAACAGACGTAGAGGAATTGACCAACAACGCCAACAAGTTCATCGAGAATTTATTATTTTTCCATCGCGATTTTTATTTTTGCAAGATGGCAATCGAATATAATAATTGTAGTACGATAAATTCTTATTCAGAGTTTATAATTTCAATTTCCTTTCCTCGCAGGTCAATAACTGATCAACTATCAATCGATCAGTTATCCCCGCCAGGTGTCTACCGTTGTGTTAGCTACACTAATTATTACTCAAGAACGGCTGAACCGATTTGGCTGAAAATTGGTGGGGAGGTAGCTTAGAACCAGGAGACGGACATAGGATACTTTTTATCCCGTTCCCGTGGGAAACACATTATTTAAAAAAATTCTACTTTGGGCAAAAAATGGCGTTTGTATATGTATCGTTACTTGATGATTAGATAATTGTAAGGATGGCATTTATAGATGTTTGAAATAAACAAAAGCTACTCTGACACTCCACTCAACGGGCAGAGAACGACCGCTTGCATAATATATCTTATTTAGTCGGGTTTGTTGGAACACTTTTAACTCGAGAACGGCTGGACCGATTTTGATGGTTTTTGATTTGTTAGTGCACGGGAAAAATTATTTTAAAAAATTGAACTTTGGACAAAAAATGGCGGTAAATTAACATTTAAAGTTTCTGTATAGGTATCGTTGAGTTTTAAATAAACAAAAGCTACTCTGACACTCCACTCAGCGGGCAGAAAACGACCGCTTGCATAATATCCTATTAAAAGACAATTTCTGTCAGGTCTTCTAGTCTAATATATAAAATTCTCGTGACACGGTGTTTGTAGTTAAACTCCTCCGAAATGGCTCGACCGATTCTCATGAAATTTTGTGTGCATATCGGGTAGGTCTGCGAATCGGACAACATCTATTTTTCATCCCCCTAAATGTCAAGGGTGGTCCACCCCTTAATTTTTTGTTTTATTTTTTTTACAAAATTTTTTATTTTTATTTTTTTATGATACAGCATTCAAAAATATATACAACCCTAAATTTTCACCCTTCTACGATTAACCCCTATTTTTTATTTGTTAATTATCCGAAATGGCTCGACCGATTCTCATGAAATTTTGTGTGCATATCGGGTAGGTCTGCGAATCGGTCAACATCTATTTTTCATCCCCCTAAATGCTAAGGGACTTAGAATAAAAAATTTAATATTACTCTTTTTTCACCCTTATATGATCAACCCCTATTTTTCCATCGCGATTTTTATTTTTGCAAGAAATATAATAATTGTAGTACGATATAAGAGCTAATGGAGATTAGCTAATTGTAAGGATGGCATTTATAGAAATTCGAAATAAACAAAAGCTACTCTGACACTCCACTCAGCGGAAAAATATTATTTTAAAAAATTCTACGTTGGACAAAAGATGGCGGTAAATTAAAATTTAAAATTTTTGTATAGGTATGGTTACTTGGAGATTAGCTAATTGTAAGGATGGCATTTATGGAAGTTTGAAATAAACAAAAGCTACTTTGTCACTCCACTCAACGGGCAGAGAACGACCGCTTGCATATCTTATTTAGTCGGGTTTGTTGGAACACTTTTAACTCGAGAACGGCTGGACCGATTTTCATGGTTTTTGATTTGTTGTATTTGTCTCCGTCCCGAATAGCAGTATAACTATTAAAATATAGGAAAATTGCACGGGAAAAATTATTTAAAAAAATTGTACTTTGGACAAAAAATGGCGGTAAGTTAAAATTTAAAGTTTCGTTAAGTTTTAAATAAACAAAAGCTACACTCCAGTCAGCGGGCAGAAAACGGCCGCTTGCATAATATCTTATTGACAAGACAATGTTATGACAGGACAACGTCTGTCAGGTCTTCTATACCTTGTTTTTAAACTAAGAGGAGCGATTTGAATTTAAGTTGGCATTTCTGCTGCCTAGTGATTGGTCAGATTGCAGCCCGTTTCACACAGCTCTTTTGATGCAACTGACAATGACATTTGTCAGTTTTGTGTTTATTTATATGAAAATATTCATTAGTTCAATCTAACTGTACCCCTTTTTTGCGTTTGTTGTTGATTGTTTTATTTTTAACAAAGTATTATATTCCAAACAAGTTAAGTGCTATTTTTATTATTTATTCAGTTTGATAAACAAAATCCATGCTTGTTCTTTCTTGGTAATAATATAAGTTTCCAAGTAAAATCTTATTTTTCTAAATATTTTTACATCAAGTTTTACATTCATAACAGTACAATATTATGCTATTTTTCGATTCCAAAACTTCTGTTTACTTTTAGTTTGTGCTATACCTAAGCTTCCAACGTAAATAAAGAATAATTGAAACATACAATTGCATTTTCTACGTACTTATTTATCCTCAAACGATTAACAAATTTTACATAAACTACCTATTATAACCATACATTTTTTCCCAATAAGGTGTCATTTGCTCACTACTTTCGCCATGGCCTGTGGCCAATGATTATTCGATATTTAGACATGCCTTGATCCCTCATTGGCTACGACAACTACCTGCAGTACAATACATATTTCACATAATTGTCAATTAGATCAAAAAGTCTGAACACGACCCTTTCGGAACACTCTCCCAATCTAGTTACTTTTAGTGGTGTGTTTGAGGTTTCCTAAAATGCTCCTCCTACTTTAAAAACAAGGTATAGTAGATATATAAAAATATATAATAAGTTGCAGCTTTGGCAACGTGTGCCATTTGCTATTCTCCAATAATCTCAGCCGGGTTTAAGCAAATAAGATGACGTTAACGTCTTTATCTAAAGCTTGTATCCTTTATCCTTTTTTTAATACAACTGCAGAAGATAAGTTGCACAATAGCCAAGTTCATCCATTTTCTAAACCAGTCGATAAACATACGTATATAGACTGACTTTTCTTGTTAATATCCCGCTCATTCTTTGTGCCTTGCCACGTCCTAGCTCGACGTCCGTTCTATGTTAATTGCGCCTTAGGGTGCGTTAATGTTGGAACTTCGATACACGATAAAAACGGCGATACTAAGCTAAACTAAGAAAATTATTCGTTTATATTGGAGCAGCGATTTGAGTATTGCTTAGCAATTGAGCAAAGATAAAAGCTTAGCTAGTATAACTGCACGATTGCTTATTACTACTGAATATTATGTCATTATATTTTTAGGAAAGGACAAACTAATTAATTTGCACGTAATTGCAAATTGTAAGACAATTTTTTTTCTCACCCTGTTATTCTTAAAATAGTTTTCGTTTCAAGTAAAATGAATTAAATCATGGGTATACCCTAATATTTCAGAAATGCATTTCTCGACAAAACAACCAATTGTCTGAAACAGATAAGTAAAGTATCATAATGTCACGTCGGTGATAACGTAGTCTTCGAGGCCACGAAAGGGGAAGATTTGAGTTTTAGTTTCTAGAAAATAACTAAAGTGTTCACTTGAGCTAAATAAATCTATTAAAATATAGTGTGTATTGCGGTGCATATCAGGAGTTAAATAGGTGAGACTATCTCACAGAGTAATTCATTTCTGCCTGTTATTTGATATTTGATTTTAAAAGTTATTGTATCACATAGAGTATATATATTTGCTAATCATTTTTAATAATTACTTTGTTTAAAGTTCTTTAATATTCAACGTTATTAAGAACATTAATTTGTTGTTGCAACTTCCTATTCATCCAATCCTACTGTACTGTGGAGAGTTTGCGCCACTTGCGGTTTGTCCATTCCTGATACAGGGTGACTTCTCACGTCACCCATATCTCCTTCCACCCCCCTGTATTGTGGAGAGTTTGAGCCACTTGCAGTGTAACCTTATTTTGCTGTACTGTGGAGAGTTTGTGCCACTTGCAGTGTATTATTATTTTGCTGTACTGTGGAGAGTTTGTGCCACTTGCAGTTTAACTCACATACCTATACTGTACTGTGGAGAGTTTGCGTCACTTGCGGTTTGTCCATTCCTGATACAGGGTGACTTCTCACGTCACCCATATCTCCTTCCACCCCCTGTATTGTGGAGAGCTTGAGCCACTTGCAGTGAAACCTTATTTTGCTGTACTGTGGAGAGTTTGTGCCACTTGCAGTGTATTATTATTTTGCTGTACTGTGGAGAATTTGTGCCACTTACAGTAGTTATAATATTGTTTGTGGAGAGTTTGTGCCACATATTCCTTACATGCACTGGGGAGAGTTTGCGCCCCTTGCACCTTTCCTAATAACCCTAAATATTTACTATTAGGCATTTATTTTTGATCAAGTGAAGTTTTAACTTTACTTTAGTACTGATATGCATAATCACAGTTCAAACACATAAGATGCACCTTGTATATTATTAATACTTTCATTAATTTTGGGGATTTTAACTATACTGATCGTTAGTTAAATAATTAATTATTATTTATGGCAAATTGAATACTGTAGGGAGGGAAAAACTTGACTTGAGGAGAATGAGTGATTTGTAAAGATTGATATATTTAATTAGAATTTAACTTTTAATTACTTACTGAGTACTTACATTATATTTTTTTTTATAATATAGATAATAAAACAAATCTAAATGTTGAAAATAACTATTTACAAGACAATGGACGTGATGCCTGGATTTAATTGAACAGTCCATGTGGACATGGTCCAAGTAGGTTGAACAACCGACATGACGTACCTGGAATTAGATAGAAAAAGACTCTGAGTATTCAATTTGCCATAAATAATAATTAATTATTTAACTGACGATTAGTATAGTTGAAATCCCCAAAATTAATGAAAGTATTAATAATATTCAAGGTGCATCTTATGTGTTTGAACCGTGATTATGCATATCAGTACTAAAGTAAAGTTAAAACTTCACTTGATGAAAAATGAATGCCTAATAGTAAATATTTAGGGTTATTAGGAAAGGTGCAAGGGGCACAAACTCTCCCCAGTACATGTAAGGAATATGTGGCACAAACTCTCCACAAACAATATTATAACTACTGTAAGTGGCGCAAACTCTCCACAATACAGCAAAATAATATTACACTGCAAGTGGCACAAACTCTCCACAGTACAGCAAAATAATAATATACTGCAAGTGGCACAAACTCTCCACAGTACAGCAAAATAAGGTTACACTGCAAGTGGCTCAAGCTCTCCACAATACAGGGGGGTGGAAGGAGATATGGGTGACGTGAGAAGTCACCCAGTATCAGGAATGGATAAACCGCAAGTGGCGCAAACTCTCCACAGTACAGTATAGGTATGGGAGTTAAACTGCAAGTGGCACAAGCTCTCCACAGTACAGCAAAATAATAATACACTGCAAGTGGCACAAACTCTCCACAGTACAGCAAAATAAGGTTACACTGCAAGTGGCTCAAGCTCTCCACAATACAAGGGGGTGCAAGGAGATATGGGTGACGTGAGAAGTCACCCTGTATCAGGAATGGACAAACCGCAAGTGTCGCAAACTCTCCACAATACAGTATAGGCATGTGAGTTAAACTGCAAGTGGCACAAACTCTCCACAGTACAGTGGGATTGGATGAATAGGAAATGCAACAACAAATTAATGTTCTTAATAACGTTGAATATTAAAGAACTTTAAACAAAGTAATTATTAAAAATAATTAGCAAATATATATACTCTATGTGATAAAATATCTTTTAAAATCAAATATCAAATAACAGGCCAAACTGAATTACTCTGTGCGATAGACTCACCTATTTAACTCCTGATATGCACCACAATACACACTATATTTTAATAGATTTATTTGGCTCAAGTGAACACTTTAGTTATTTTCTAGAAACTAAAACTCAAATCGTTCTTAAAACTTTCTTTCCCCTTTCGTGGCCTCGAAGACTACGTGACATTTTGATACTTTACTTATCTGTTTCAGACAATTGGTTGTTTTGTCGAGAAATGCATTTCTGAATTATTAGCGTATACCCATGATTTATTCATTTTACTTGAAACGAAAACTATTTTAAGAATAACAGGGTGAGAGAAAAAAATTGTCTTACAATACTCAGAGTGTTTTTCTATCTAATTCCAGGTACGTCATCTCGGTTGTTCAACCTACTTGGACCATGTCCACATGGACTGTTCAATTAAATCCAGGCATCACGTCCAGTGTCTTGTAAATAGTTATTTTCAACATTTAGATTTGTTTTATTATCTATATTATAAACAATATAATGTAAGTACACAGTAAGTAATTAAATGTTAAATTCTAATTAAATATATCAATCTTTACAAATCACTCATTCTCCTCAAGTCAAGTTTTTCCCTCCTTACAAAATATATGTCGTTTTGTATACAAATAGCAATGATCTCACTTTAGTTTGGTTTTGAATTATTCTACCTCATTAAATTGTAAGAATTTTTCGTGGAACATCTAAAAATACTATGTAATTCAAATTCGAATGAAAAATTCCGACTGTATGTAAATTATTGAAAAAATACAAAATAAACGAATATTTGGGTTAATAGCGTCTTCAATATTCCGCGTAACTGTTAAATTCTCGTGTAAAGCGTACTTCCTTTGAAATTAAGTACTAATGTAGGTGTGTTGTGTATTATGTTATGAGATAACGATACGCATGGTAATTGCCGCAAGAACTATGTCATTGTGCTTCGACCTAATCCGTACACACCTCGTGAAATATTTTATTGACGACTAGACCCAAACTACCTATATAAAAATAAATTAGGCAGATAACTAAATGTGGATATAAGAAACAGAAATGAAATGATTAGTTTAGAAGATTTTTGAATAAATCTTGGATAACAGCGCAACGGTGGTAAAATCTACTACAGAGTACGGTATTTTCAAAGTAACAATATCATTATTTAAATAGTACAGAATATTGTTTGTAATATTTTTTCATGATTTTCGTTTTATTTTATCAGTTACATTTAGGGCCGATCCACCCTACAATATCTATCACAGTTCATTCTTGGTCTGGTAAAATATGTGCATCTATAATATCCGTAACAGCAAAGGACAATTAAATTCCTCATCCAGTCGCGATCGTAATATAGACCACAGATCACCTACCTATACTAATATAGACACTATACACTTTGTTAGTGTACACGGTGGTATAGATGCACACATACATTTCTTATAGCCTGTCCAGACGAACGACTTGGTAGCGCGTAGAGTAGCGCAACTCTGCACACGCAAACGTAATGTTAAAATAAGGGTAACGTTCAGACGAGCGACTGTTTCGAATAGACGCGAGCTCCCACGACTAAAGCGGGGAACAGACCAAGTTCGCGAGCTGTTCTCGAACAGTTCCCGAACATTCTCCGAGCTTGGTATGTACGCGTGTTCGCGAACAGTTCTAGAACAGCTCGGCATTTCGTTGTGGGTTCCTAGTCCAATCGGTAAAATCTGGAACTACACGGACCTCTTCTGTCGGCAACTTCGCCAATCATTGGCATTTTATTTCGTTTGAAACAGAAGTTCGGTTGGTATACCTACGCATTTTTATATTTGTACTTGTCAACTGACAACTTGACTTTATTGTTTGGCCCTAAAGAAAACTCAACAGTTGATTAAACGTAGTCTTTGCTTCCTTTTCACGCTACGCCAATTCCACTGCACAAATTTGAACACATTTTTTTTGCAAACTGTCTGGTGTGTCTTCACCAACACTAGAAACAATTTATTAATTTCTTCCTCATTGAGAGTGATTGAGCTTGTTTTTCCTTTTTTGCTTTGTACCTTCCTCATATTCTGAGCCGTCTGCGCGTTTAATGTTAAACGCCCAATTTCTTAAAATATCTGCTAATTGTTCATTTGAAATATCAGCACAGTTTGTAACTTCGAAGTTCACAAGGATATTTGATATACCGGGTGTCCCACTCTAATTTATCCAGGCTATATCTCCTATATGAATAGAGATTTTCGAATGGGTCAAAAACTGATCTATTCCATTTCTAATACACTTTATATGGCGTAGAAAAAATCATCCCTTAGTTACAACCCCTAACTTTAAATTTTTTAACACATTCATCTCCGGTATAATTTTCAAATAATATCTAAATGCCAGTACGATTTTTGCAAAACATTGTGATATATTTTATTGTTAAATGTTAAACTGTATCTAGATAAACAGATTATTAATTTTTTTTTCGTGTAAAATGAAAATAAAAAATGACCGCGCCTAACGCGGCGCTGGCTTATGGTTTGAAATTTTGTTCCATGTGCCGCCGCCGCACTGGGCGCGTTTCGACTTTCGATAATAATTTTTATTTTTGTGCAAAACGTAACAATTATTTTTAGAAAACAACAAAAACTCGAAATGCATGGAACATGAATGGAACAAATGAATTGAATACAAGAAATTAAAACTATATCCCTCAAAATTAGCCCAAGAATATTCCATTAAAATAAGTACATAAAATTAATTAACTACCCTGTATTAGTATAATAAACATGCCACTGACTGCCTAGTTTCGTTTTAGGAAAATCGGAATAAATAAATTGGGAACGCGCCAGGCGCGTTGGCATTGTCGTAGACGAAACCAAGTATTCCCTGAAATGAATTACACCTTATTTTATGTACCATTATATTTTCAATACTCTACATAACATGGTACCATCAATTTAGGCAAATATGAAAAAATAGGTCGGGACCGCGCCAGGCGCGTTAATGGCACACGGTAAAATTTACAACAACGCGCGACGTGCGTTGCCGGAGATGAATGTGTTAATAGCACCCTGTACATTTTTTGATAATTTTGGATGTGGTCTTCCATCGTTTATTCAACAAATTTTTCAAAAATAAAATGGGTTTGTAAGTAATCAAGAAAATATCAGTTTATTTTTTATTTTTGTTAAATTTAATCAACAAAGCCTTAAGCTTAAAGGAACAATAAAAATAAATGTAATAAAAATTACATGAAAAAAATAATTAAAAATAACAATTAACTAATTAATATTATTTACATTATATGTTCGAATTGTACATGTGGCTTGAATCATTGCAGGAGTAATTTGGCGACATGCTTGTCTTTTATTTTCTTTTAATTCGTCTACATTTTGCGGTTTTGATTGATAAACAATATCTTTTATCGCCCCCCAAAAGAAAGAGTCAAGAGGTGACAAATCAGGTGAACGTGCCTCCCACATAATTTCTGGAGAGTTGTTTGCTATCCAGTGGTTATCGAAACGGGTTTGTAAGTGGTCGCTAACGATTCTCGCATTGTGTGGAAGAGCTCCGTCTTGTTGCCACCACATTTCTTGACGTGCATTAAGAGGAATATCTTCTAGCAAATCGGGAAGTATGTTTTCTAAAAAATCTAAATATCGAACAACTGTTAGAGTGCCGTTAAAAAAGTAAGGACCTATAACACAGCCATTAAATAAACTGCACCACACATTTACACCCCAAATATTTTGAAATCTTGTTTCCATCATCCAATGTGGGTTCACGGGAGACCAATAATTTGAATTGTGACGGTTGAGTACACCATTATTGTGAAATCTAGCCTCATCGCTCCACAATATTTTTGATAAAAAAAAGTGGATAATCATTAATTTTTAAAATCATTCTTGCAATAAAATTAAGACGTGTTTGGTCATCACCAGGTTGTAATTCTTGAACTAAGTGCACTTCAAAAGGAAGGTAATTAAAATCTTTTAAAATTCTATTAGCCGAACTTCTTGAAATACCCCTTTCATTGGCGAGGGTTCTAATAGACACCTTAGGATTGAAGTTTAGATATGATATTACATTAATAAGATTTTGGTCACATCTTACTGTGCGTTCAATTGTACCTCGTTTATTATTTGGAAAATGTCCCTGTCTAAGTGAGCGTTCCAAAATCTTAAATTTTGCTTCACTTGGAATGTTTCGATTTGGAAACCTTTCTTGATATAATTGTCGAGAAACACTCTTATTTTTCAGGCATTCTCCATAAATCAGTATCATAATATCAGGCGAAAATAAATAAGGCATATTGCATATGCATATTACTGGTCTAATACTTTTATTCCAAACGTCAAGAATAATAATTGTTGATCTGACAGGTCAAATCATGGCAACCTGGATTAAGGGCGATATCCAAGACGTAAAATAACTGCAAAAGTTTTTCAAATATTGTGACTTTATTATAAGAGATTTTTTTGTGAATTTTTGCACTCGCATTTGGAAGATAATAATGTATGCCCCAAATTTTGAAAAACAAAAGATGGTGTTTTAAAAAATTAAATACCAAAAAATTAACAAAACGAAGTTCGTAGAGGCACGTATAATAGTATAATAGAAACATTTTTCTTCAATCGATACATTTTTGTGAAAATGTGAAAAACCGAAAAATGACAAATCTAGCACGATTCGAAATGTGTTGCAGCAGGTGGACTACAATTCGAACATCTAATGTAAATAATATCAATTAGTTAATTGTTATTTAATAATTTTTTTCATGTAATTTTTGTTAAATTTACTTTTATTCCTTTAAGCTTTACGGCTTTCTTGATTAATTTAACAAAAATAAAAAATCAACTGATATTTTCTTGATTACTTATGAACCCATTTTATTTTTGAAAAATTTCTTGAATAGACGATGGAAGACCACATCCAAAATTATAAAAAACTGTACAGGGTGCTATTAAAAAATTTAAAGTTAGGGGTTGTAACTAAGGGATGAATATTTAGGGGATGATTTTTTCTACGCCATATTAAAGTGTATTAGAAATGGAATAGATCAGTTTTAGTCCCATTCGAAAATCTCTATTCGTTTAAGAGATATAGCCTGGATAAATTAGTCTGGGACACCCTGTATGCAATTTTTTAAATATTATTCTTCATTTTTTGGTTTAGTTTTTGTTAAGATAGATTTTGTATTGGTAGATTTGAAACTAGTTCGAATATTGAATTGATTACCATTTTCTTAATTCTTTCTGATCAACTCTTAACATACTCCGTCGTGTAGTTATTATCATTTAAAACCGACTTTTAAGTAAGGTTTTTTCCTTTGTGAATTTATTGTCATTGGAACAAATGATTTTGGCTCTATCTTATAGTGATTTCAATATCCTTCTTTTTACGCCTATATAGTATGATTGGAATCAAAATTTAAATATCTACCTATTAGTGTGTGTTGGTTTACGGTAAACACTTGTTTCATACCCTGTGGAAGTTTTATTGATAAGAACATCTACAAATTGCAAAAAATTGTTATTTTGACAAACATTTAATTATTCTTGATAACTGTACCGAAACGTTGAAATAAAAATAGAAAAAAAGATGGTGGTTTAGTTTCCTAAAAATAATAATGTATATGCCACAAGAACATACCTACATCGCTGAAATTTTCAGTTGCTAGAATACGAAAGTAAATATTATCTGCTATTTTATGGGTTAATATTTGAAAAGTAATTTGGTAATATCAAACAGCTACTGCACTAAATATTAATGGAAACGTAAGTTCTTCATGCGCTTCTTTTGGAACACTATACATATAAATAAAATAATAATCACTTTTCTTGAACTAACCGTTATTATTATCTGTTTCATTATTATTTGACCACAACTAAAATAATTCAATATTCAAAATTATTCTAAGACGAAGTGATTAGTACCTAACAAGTAATTCTACTAACCCACTTTCCATACTACACAGTAGAAATTTTTTCTCAAGGAAATCACTATTGTACTTGCTAAGCAATATTTAATTTCAATTCACTCTCCTTTGCACATGATTAGTTACAATAGAAGGTTTGTAACATAATGACTGAAAGCTGTAATAAGCCAACCATTTAAGAAATATTCAATGTATTCAGTGTTGAGTAATTCGTTCTGGATATTTACATTTCATATTACAGAGAATCATTGAAATTTTTTCTCAGCGATTGATGTTTCATTTTGAAGTTCCTAAGGAGTGATGAAAATATTAAACGCACATGTTCAATGTATGCCATGAAAGTATTTTAAGTTGTCTATCGTTTAATTTACGTAGTGTTATTGGGTTTTGAAAAAAATACTATACATAAGATGTCGGAAATTATGCATTATTCCAATTTAGAAATGTTCACGTCTATGGTCGAATTTTGCAAAAAATCGATCGTCAGTGTAAAAATGATAGTAAACTAGACTTACTAAAATCGCACTTGATTTTTCCGATAGTAGGCGCTGCAGTACCTATGTCAAAGCTGTCACTGGAATGGGGAAAACAATAAACACATCCATTTCTGTTTGTCTCTGTCCATTTGATTCAATTTCGATTTTTGAGCGGAGGTGTTTTGTGAGAGATGGTGCTTGTTAAAATTAGTTTGATAGACATTTTTAAATACATTGTGGACAGAAATCGGCCGATGATGGAAGGTATTCAAAGCATTAAATCTGATCATCAAAATATTTTATTCAAATGAGTGAAATTACCTTTATAATCGGTTTCTAATCAGTACCTGATGCACACTGACAAGTATTTGGAAATAGGTTTCCCAATTTTTTAAATGTTTTGCCACACTTTGCATAATTTTGGATCTGTTGGGAAGCTATGTTTTGATACATTTGCATCTTTATACTGATTACATTGTGGCACAGAGTAATACTTCTTGCACTTGCTGGTCATTATTAGAGTCTAAAACCTCTTGCACTTGCTGGTCATTATTAGAGTCTAAATAAGTATTCTCCACGATCATCACAGAATTTGCCAATTCTGAAATCAAATTTGATTACAGAATGCTGGAATTCTCTCTCTTGAGATTGAAGAAATATTCTGCAACACCTCTGCCCCCATGCAATTTAAATGAATTTACATTCTCTCTCTCGTGATAGAATAATATTCTCACACTGGTTAGCGATAATAATATTAGCCTTGACGCAGTTGATTGTCATCGTAGTGGAAAAACTTGAGTAAGTGTCAAAATTATTGCTGTCATATTGCTGTCACACCTAATATAATTGTGATTGAGTTCTGATATATAAATTATCTTTTGTTCATTTCCAATATTTGATCGTGGAGAAAGTATGGTCTGCTTCTCGGTTAGAATGAAAATTCGTGATGCTCGTGGTTCCACTCGCATCGATTTTTCATTCTAACCTTGATACAGAAAATACTATTCTATTACAACAAAGTTCACCAGACTCTTCTAGAAATCAAGAAAACGATATTACTTTACTCTCTATACACGTACTCCAATGGCAATTTGGTTTGTTTTCCCCATTCCAAGGTTATAAAATTTTGATGGTGGGTGTCGCACCCTTTGCTCGTTTTCGCGAATAGTTAGGTATATTTTATATGTCACCAATATTATTTGATGGCACGTAAATTTGAAAAGCCGAGAACTTTGGAATTTATTGTAGCGATATCAAATTTTAAAGTATTTTATAAGTTTACATTCTAATGACACATTATTTACGCCGGCCTTCTACATAAAAACTTTCAAATGATTTATACCAATTTTGTCTTTCAACACACTAGGTGTGTTATCGTCACTGAGATGGCAGTGGCAGCTGCAAACAACTACCCAACTAAGAACAACTAGTGATTTTATTCATTTTTATTTCGACAATTTCGGGTTTTTTGGGCTGTGTCACAAATAAATATTACCTACATCATTTATTAATAAGTATTAATGAGTAATTGGTTCCAATACCTTTGACTTATTTTCTATTAATCGAGCTGCAAAATTTACCATACCAAGAAATTGTTTCATCTATTTTTTACAAGAACGGTCTGGAAAGTTGAAGAATCGATTTCAATACCTTTATCTGTAAATGCTTTTAAAAGGTAATAGGAAGAGTCCTCGGTTTTAGATATCCAGATACAGAAACATATCTTCAAATGCCATGTTGCTGAGTTTCTGAAATTAAACTTTTCAGGAGCTGGAGCACTTGCTAAAGTTGCAATATATCGCAGAGATGGGTCTGGCCGCGACATGTTTTTATTAAAATATTATTTGTTTGAAGATTTCTATGAGATAACGTACATTTACTACGCTGCACCATGTTGTGTTAAAGACACTAGAATATCAGAATATATCTACTTTATTCAACTTTCTAGAAGTACAATCCAACTAACAACTTATCATCTCTCTCCGAACTCACAAGTCCCTGACAGACGTCTCCTGGCCGTGGCTATTCAACCTAACCTAGGTGAACTTAACACAACACTGTTGTTTCTATTAGAAGCGTAATGAAATAAAAGTGTCGCATCTTGCTTGTCTATGTACTGTGAAGTGAAGGGACGGAGCAAGACAAGGGAAGTGGGGGTGATGGTGAAGAGGAGAATTCGTATGGAGGAGTATGTGAAATACCTAGGGGTGTGGTTGGATAGTAAATTATCCTTCAGAACACACATGCTAAAGGCGGCACGTAAGGGGAAAGTAAGGGAAGCATGACTGGGGAGATTGATGTGTAATGTGAAAGGGCCGGGAGAGTGGAAGAGGAGGGTAATTGGTAGGACAGTAGAGCAGAGTATGCTGTATGGTGCGGAGGTGTGGGGTGAAAGAGCGGGGGTGTGAAGTGGAGGATGATGAAGTGCTGAAGAAGTTGGAGAGGAAATTAGGGGAGGCGGTGTATTGGGAGAACATGGTGGAGATAAGTGGCGTAGTGGAGAGAAGGACTCGATATGGCATGAGAGGTAGGAGTGTTAGGTAGGGAGAAGACGACGGTGTGAGCGGAGAGTGTGCTAGGGACCGCCGCCCGTCTCGAAGTATGCTAGGGTAGTGATTCCGAGGCGGGGGTAAATGCGAGTTTGAGGTGGGTTTGGTTGGTAGGCATCCCCTTTGGGATGAGTCCAACACTGTTTGGGTCCTGGATAGGACCCATTCGAACATGAATTTCCCAACTTGACGCCGAAAAAAAAATACTGTGAAGTTTATTTCTTAGTAATGGGGAATGGGAGTTTTATAAAATGCCCCTGTTTTCAAGTTTCGCGTTCGCATTAGACTGGCTTTTACTGTATACTTAGAGTTCAAGACCTACCCAACGACAAATTTTGATCATATTACATGACCCCATCAATCAATTATTTTTATTGGAAGCTTAGCTGTTTTTAAAAACTTTTGTCTAGGTGAAGAGGATGGGTGGAAATAGGAACGAGGTTTTAGAGGAGGATTGGGAGAAGGAGATTATAGAGAAATTGTTCACAGGGGGAGAAGGAGGAGTGGGTGGCAGAATTCAGGAAATCCAGGATACTAGGGGGGTAGTAAAAATGAGGGGGATAAGGCCGGTAGAGAAGTGGGAGGTAGAGGATTGGGGGAGAAACATTAAAGTGAGAAAAGCCCCAGGGATAGATGGCCTGAGGGGTGATATGGTGAAGAGGCTGTTGGATGACAATAGGGAGTACTTCCTTGTTACTATTCAACAGGTTGCTGATGGAGGAGGAGTTCCCAGAAGGATGGGTATGGGTAAATTGATGGAGGGGATAATAAAGGATAGGATTGAGGAGGAAGTTGGTGGGAATGGGGGTTTTAGGGTAAACCAGCACGAGTTCACGAAGGGGAAATCTTGCATCTCGGCACTGAGCAAGGTGATGGGCTTGGTGGAAAGAGCTAGGGAGGGCAGCTGGAGGAACAAGAAATTGGCCCTACTCGTGTTCTTCGACGTCGGGAACGCGTTCAACAGTGTCAGCAAACGGGCAGTGTTGAGCGCGTTGCTGAGGCTTGGAGTGGAGCAGGGGTTGGTTAACTTAGTGGAGGACTACCTGACGGGGCATGTGATTGTAGACTCCAGAGGGTGGAGATATGAGATGGAGGCTGGAGTGCCTCAGGGCTCAGAGCATGGTTAGGGGGAGAGAAGGACTCGATATGGCATGAGAGGCAGGAATGATAGGAGGGAGAAGATGACGGTGTGAGCGGAGAGTGTGCGAGGGACCGCCGCCCGTCTCGAAGTATGCTAGGGTAGTGATTCCGAGGCGGGGGTAACGGCGAGTTTGAAGTGGGTTTGGTTGGTAGTCATCTCCTTGAGGATGAGTCCAACACTGTTTGGGTGCTGGACCCATTCGAACATGAGTTTCCCATCTCGGCCCGAAAAAAAAAGTACTTTTGTCTAATTTTGTTCAAATATAAGAACAAAGATAGGGTACTTGCACATTTTTTTAGTTTACAGAATTTATAATCTAGGCCCAACTAATAGATAATCCACCGAAGGATTTTTTAAATCCCTATATTAAAAATATTTAAGCGCGCGCAAAAACTCCAGTTCAAGATTACGTAGTGCGGTGACGTCAAGGTCGCAGTACACGCATAAGATTATACGCTATTGAACAAGGAATCGCATTCAGTCAGAGACATTGCAGTTTTAGTTTGTTATCAGACAAGTTGGAATAAATGAGAGACTTCACATTGAAAAACAAGTGTAATAAATAGTATATTACAGACCTAGGCCAGTAACGTAAGAAATGTCTCAGATCATGTAATTATCGGCCGAAGCGAAGCTGACGTCGACCGACAAACATGTGCTCTGAGGCTTTCTTACTTACTGGCCGAGGTGTGTATACTATTTTTCTGTTCGACGGAGCCGGAAAGGGGCAACTTCGTTTAGCGCGGCGGCCCGAAAGTTTGGAAAGAAAAATATATAATGCAAAAGAACAAAAATTAGTGGTGCATTCTTCCTCTATGTAAAAATACTTCAATAACCCAGCGAACCCAAAGAATTTTCAATGGTTTCCACAATATATGTATGTGAAGATCATTTTGATGAAAGTATCCAAATATACAAAACCTACAGTGTAAGTCAAAAGTAAAGCTACAAAATATATCCAAAAATTGAGTTAATGGTACTATTAATTATGACAGTCAATAATAAAATCTTAATCGTAATTAGACTTCATTTAAAATGTAATAGACGTTAGCCCATGACAGATGTAGTTTGGATGCCGTTTTCACCATCGAGGTTAATGTGAAAAACAAGTAGAATAAGGCCATTCTCCAAGGCCCAAGCTGGATAATCGACGCCATAGTAAAAATTGATAATCTTTGTCACTCGTATTTATTTACTTTCTTTGAAACACTTGACGTTGGAATCCAAATATAAATAATTTCACTTTGGAACTGTTCAGTAACAGTTTAACGAATTATTTCATCGAGAAATTTCAAGTTTGTAAACCATAAAACGTTACACAGTTTTTACTTACACGTGACTTGGATTTTAAATAAAAAACCACATTGTCAACAAACAACAATAACGCTACAAAGAAACAATATTTACACCATATGTAACGGTATTATTTTTATCTTTTGAATTTCTCATGTATAAGGTACCTACCTACCTACATTGTATTTAATTTATAAAGGTAATAAAAACGTGATTTATATGATGATAACATAAATTTAAAGTTGGTGCAAGATTGGCCGAAAAAAAAGATGTAGATAATAAATACATGCCATTTAGCACAAAAAAGGGACAATTACCGTTTCAGCACAAACAAATAGGACCAAATCAACTATTTTATTTGGCCCACTGCGTTAAACTTGACAGTGACATACTTCCCACCACAATTTATACTTTCCTAAAAAATTATTTACAATCAAGATGGCCGCAACCACAAATTGGCCTATTTCATATTTGTTTCAATACCTACCCTTAATTTGGTTAATGGGTATCAAATGAAAGGGCTTTACAAGTATAACTAAGTGCACTAAGTGAATCATAGAATTTAGACAGTTCATACATTAAAACAGAAATCCAAGCATCTGATGAAAATAAAGAACTTTGGAATTCAAGCATGGATTTTCCAACCTAGTCAAGGTTTCGTATCGTGTTGAGGACTGTGTGGCGTAAGGGTGGCTAAAAATGTTATGTCGTTAGCGTTTTCCCCTCAAGACTTGGGCACATCTTGTTGTAATAAAAGCCTTGTCCCTCTATTGGATGTCTTGAGGGGTTGACCGTTATAATGCTTTTTACTTTTGGGAAGAAAATGGTAACAAATAATAATAAAACTAAAACACAACGAAAAAGAAGTCTTGAAAAGCGGAAAAGAAGTATAGAGCAAGAAGTACAAAAGAGAGTGAAAGTAATGCAAGGCAGCACTGTAGTGTAGACCACGCAGTTGTGTATCTGTTTAGGTTCAACATTTTTTGAGGAAGGACAAGTTTACGTGGCACTGAGTAGAGTAAAGTCTTTGGAAGGATTATGTATTGAGGAGTTAGATTGCAACAAATTGACAGGAAATAAACCTTGCAATAAAGAGGCATAAAAAGAACTAAATAGAATGAGAAATATCAAGTAACTGAATAAAAACTAAGAACTTGAAAATAAAATAAGTAAAAAAATTTTTTATTGAAAATAAGGTAATGATAAAAATTTCACGCGTTCCACGATTTTATTATTTTTTTCTGATACATTTTTTTCTGATGAGGAGACTGGTACATAAGACCTATAGAATTATTTTTTAGCGTTTAGTACACATGATCATTATCTTTATTTTCAATTAAATCGTTTGTCTTTTTTTTTACTTATTTTATCTATTATCCGTTCAAGATGTAATATTCATTGACCATCTTTTTTTTCACACTGATATTGTACAATTAGGTGTTTCTCTCTGTATATTAAATATTTTACATTACTACTGTCTTTTCAATGGGTTTCGCCATTTTTACACTCTTACCTTTTACAGTTGGTATATTTGTTTATTTAAAAGAATTATTAATTTAGCAACAATCTAACAAGAATCAACATACCTACCTATTATAAGTTTCTCGTGTCAATACAAATTACAATTTTTTTTTTCTAAATTATAATATAACAGTTGTATCATTAAAATAACCATTTCTTTTATTCATAATAACAAAATTCTTGTTATTATCTAAATTGCAACATCCTTATTATAGTTTAGTTGTCTTTTATTATATAAATATAAGTACCAGTTATTTAAACTGTTATTTTCATAATTAGTATACAGAACTTTTTATGGTTTTCATAATTACCCTTTCGTAGTAAAATTTAAAATTGAAAAAAAAATTTCTTTGAATCCAGATCATATACAGGGTATATTATGTTAGTAGGTACTTCATGTAAACTTTTTTTAATACAGGTCCTCGTCTTCGTTTTATAGGCCTACAAATCTAGAATTTATTTTTATTTTTTATTTTAGTACTGCTCATTTTATCTGTATGCAATTATCATTATTCTTATTAGTGCAAGTGTATTTTTCAAATCTGGATGGAGATCAGCTGCGTCGTACATAAACAATGAATATTAGGTTCTCTCGTCGTCGGCGCTTATAAATACATGCCGAAAAACGGTCGCTGAAAAACACGTGCACCGTATATACGGTGGTCGCTCAATTTACTACCTTCATAGATTGAGTGTTTGGTAAAGTATATTTCACAATATATCGTTGACTCGGTATCTGGTCTTCAGGATTCAACTACTATTAGGTATTATCTTTTGGTGCTATTGTTATCGGATTAACGACTACCTGTTGTGGGTTTTTCTCTTGAATCAATCATGTTGGTGTTAAGTTAAAACGATGACTTCACAGATCTCCAGTTTACCTCAAATAATAGCGTTGTAGGACCAATTGACATTTGCCAATTTACTGTGTGAGGCTGTTAAAAACATCTTGGAGCACCCTGTATTATATGTTTTTTCTTCAGATTATTTCATCTATTTGAATCATACTTTTCTTATTGTTAACGCCCACAGCTATCAACGTAGAATTATTTACTGTTAAAATAGTCAAAAAATTTATGTGATTTAAGTAATTCATAGGTGAATGTACTGTGACAAATCATGCATGACAGACGAAAACAAAGTAATTAATCATGCTGAAATTATTTCTAATACACGTTAACTTGAAAATACAAGCTTCCGTTTTAAGCATTGTATACTTTTTTCAAATTTAAATACCTATTGATTTTTCTATTTATCCTTATATAAATTGTTAATAGCTAGGGAACAATCAAATATTTGATAGCAAATGTAAGGATATTTATTTTCATGGAGATCAAGACATTAATTTTTTGACTCATTTTCTTCATTCAAATCATAAATTATAGCGGATCACCGCACAGTCCCAAGAGTGTTACGCCTGGAGGCTCAGCAAATGGGGAGCTCATAATTGTTGAGGGAATGATCCTCAATAACAAAAAAAACACGATTTTCGTTAATCATTTTACATTCAAAGCATTATTTTCCATTAATAGTATAGTTGACGTGAAAGATATTATGCGAACTTAAAGTTGTCGGCTTTTTGTTTGACTCTACGAGGATATCGTCATAGTCCGGTCAATATTATAATTTAAAATGCTTAGTTGATGATAAATTCATTTAATATTATACTTTCAACAAATAATTGTTAAAATGTGTTTAATAATTTTTAATTATTTAAAAACATCTTAAACACAATACCAGACAATTAACACTACCTTATATCTCGTTTTATTAAGAAGTAGAAATATAAATTTCAATTAATTTATTATTTTTTACATCTTTGACTGAACTATAACTACTTATCTTTGAAAGGGGTTGATTTTTAGGATCGCCACACGTGTTGATTCATTAGTTGGTAATCTGACATCAAGAAAGAGTGTAGTGTTTTTCTGAGGAAATTGAAAGTATACCTGCATATTTATATATATTTATACAAAAAGGGCTCAGTTCACGTCTGGTATCCCGTTTAAACCGAACGCCCTTCCAACAATTACGTAACATCAAATACAATAAAGAATTATGTTTGGTAAGTAGACAAAAATAATATTAATACCTTTCAGAGTTTAGCTCCGCAATATAACTTAAAGGGGATATACGATTAGATCTCTGCACTAAAAGTATTACGTCAACTATACATGTTTCGCCTCCGTTACGCGATGCAATATAGTATTTATGATACCGGCAAAATCCGTTATGCAGTCATACCTAGGTTAGCCTAGGCAAATTTCGCATTGCCGGGCCACTCTTGGTATATTCCATTCCCCTTTTCCCATCCCTTTTTGAAAAACGTCCTGTGGAATACAAATTATTTGATATTTTTTCGAAAAGGGGAAGGGAATGTACCATGAGTTTTCCGGCAATGTGGACTTTGCCTAGGCAAGCCTAGGTGTATGACTGCATAACGGACTTTGCCGATAACATGTACATTTGCCACAGCCACAAACTCATTTGTCGCATTTCATCAGCTGTGAATCATCTTCAAGTTGGACATAGCGTCCATTTTTGATTTATTTATGTAATTTCCCTCTACTTTCTGATTATGGGTCAGAGTTCTTTATGTTTTCATTCTCTCTATTTCTTTTTTGTGAACACTGAATCTTTTTTTTGTATGTATTTTATGATTAATATTAACATATTTACGACTGACTCTGTCTATATATTCCAACATAACTCATATAAAAATTAGGAGTCAAAACAATTAACATAACGTTTTATTCGTTAATACAGATTTGTTGCCAAAGGCGATATCACTAGGAATGTTATTTCAAAATGACGAATCGAGTATAATATTGCATAGGTTGCGTTTATGAAATTTACATAGGTAGATACTGATTTCTGATAACATCTCGCCACAAAATTTTAAATTATAATGGTGGCAATACAAATGCCAGTGGCGTATCAAGGGTGTGCTAAAGGGAAAGCTAATCGGAATTTAATTGTGTTCTATACAAATGTTTGGATTTAATTCAGAAACTAATTATATATGGTTGATTTTTAACCTTAGACATTGACATCCAGATGATATAGCTTTAATAATAAAAGTTCCAAATATCCGTACCTACCAGGAAGGGAAGACTTGAAGACAGGTGAGTCCATACAGGATGAGGCGACCTGGTATACGGACGGCTCCAAGACAAAAGTAGGTGTAGGAGCCGGAATTGTAGGGCTAAAAGAAATTATAGCTATTCCAATAAGGCTATGTTAGGACGTTACAGTGGAAGTGACAGCGATTCTCCACTGCGTTGAACAAATTGAAAGGCAGGAAAGAACATACCGTTCACAGACAGCCAAGTTGCACTGAAGGCATTCAATTTCATAGAGGTATTATGGGATTGCGTAGGTGCTTTAAACGCACTCGGAGGCGTTGAAAGGTCTCGGTAGCCTGGGTACGAGTCATAAAGGCATTGAAAAGCCGGATAAAATGGCTAGACAAGGCTCATCAATGCCACTAATTGGACCGGAGCCCTTCTGCGGCTTCGCAAAATCGACAATGTCCAAAAGAAAGTGAGTGGTACAGAAATCTCTAGAATAGTGGATTATCTCACCAGAGCAGAAACAGACGAAACTGTTCATTAGAGAACATTCACCAACATTTACGGCAGACCTAATCAAAGAGAGGAAAAATGCCAAAGCCGTGGTAGGTATGTTATCAGGAAATTGTAAGCTCAACAGACACGCAAAGCTTATGGTGTTGACAGACGAAGTCATGTGCAGTTTCTGTCACCTAGAGGAGGGAACTGCATAGCACATACCATTGAGACTGTCTGGTGGATGTGAGGTTTATTGTATAGGTCGACCAGAACAGCTAGAGTGTTAAGAATTGTATGCGCGTCAGCAAACTTCTTGTTACGCTGACGGAGCTCAGTCGATAAAAGTTTGTCAGACAACGCTCTTCAACAAATTTGCAGTGGCGTAGTGTTTGAACAGTATTTACAATGACATTTAAGAGTAAAGTAAAAAACAGAGTTTTAAGTGGATTCGGAGGATTAATATGACAATCAGCAGTACGAAGCCACCAAAAGAATTTTAAATTTTGAAGAAATATTGTTTGTCCACAGTGGTGTCGATTAACATAATAAATAAAAGTCTCATTCCAGGTCCGGCCTTATAAAAATTAATAAGTAAGTTTTGACATGAAACAACACCATGCATATCAATATGTTTCAATTTTAATTATATATTTGGAAAGAACAGAAAAAAATTAGTAAGACTGAGTGTATTTGGTGCTTCCGCATACAACTTTTTTACTTATTAACTCTACAGTGTGTCCACGGATGGGGTGCCCAAGAGGAGAAACATTTTTAATTGTAGTTTTAGTGAACTTAGTGAATTTTCAAAACCTGCATCCCATTTTATTGAAAATTTCACTCCTGTAATTTTTAACCAATCAAAACGTGCATTTTTGACAGATCGCCATGGCAACGGATGAATTTTAGCGGAAATGTTTTCCTCGTAGGTACCCAACAGCGAATTATACTGGAAATTTTTTTGGCGTTTATAATGACAGAATATTTTAGTGACAGTCTTGTTTTTATTTGCAAAAAAGCAATTTTCTACCTCTTGTAGTCAAAACTTATGTAAGATTAAAGAATATACTGTGTTGTGTCTTGAGATGGTATTTTCGTGCAAGTACAACGAGTAGAAATCAACAATTTGAAGGTCTAAATTGCTAAATCTGTTCATGCAGCGTTCCGAAAAAACTTTTTTCTCCGATCGTGGGAAAAGTGACACTATTTTGACCTGTTTTCTATGCGCAAAGCTCAACATTCCAGAATAGTGGGCAGTTGCTAAGCAATTAGAAAATAACAGTGCGGTAATATTCTTACCGCACTGCTGTAATGTTAAAAATGGATTATTACAATAAAATGAAACAAAGTATGGTTTTAATTTTTATATTGATAAAGTTGTTATAAAAGAAATAAATAAATATAGACGTTACAGGAGTCGTGAGGTAACAAATAATCACTATCAGTGTTCATGTTTACTAATTCTTTTTTAATTCCTTATAAAATACATCGAATCAAACAAAACCGGCTTGAAAATTATTTTACTTTTGTCATAACAAAAGTAATTTCCATGGTTACCACTTCTATATTTCAATATGAACTTAGAAAAACCTATCTAAACTTACTTGATTACATCTTGAATGAAATGTTTTTTAATTAATTTTTTAAATGTAAATCAACGATCGAAGAAAAAATAGTATGTATAATTCGTGGGAAAAGCATATTCCCAAGCTCCTATGTTACCAGACAAGGAGCTACGCTCCTCGTCTGGTAATTATCACAGTCGTTTGGGAATATTATGCTTTTCCCACTAATTATACAATATACTATTATATCATGCTTTTCTACCACTTGTAGTAAGACCAAATAGGTAACTAATAGGCACTTTTGAGCTATTAAAATCAGTAGAAAGTTTGTGACGTTGTTGGAAATCGAAAAATAAATTATTTTATTTTATTAATTTATTTCACACACAATTTGGTGTGGAATTTTCTTACCGAATACCTCGTGTTCGACTCGGGATAATTTTCAAAATATTCATGAGTTCGAAAAAATTTCCGGAAATAATTTGACCTCTAGTTTTATTACTAGTGATTATTTCCTTCTTATTAATTTTGACCAATCGCTATCAAGAATTGGTATGTCAAATATAAATTTTAAGTGGAAAAATTACTTAACAACTGTCAACTTAGCTGTCAGCAGTTTTTCCGGAAAAAAAATCGAAAAAATGTCATGCAAGTTTGACAATTAATAAAAATTATATTAAAATAAAATGTTTATTTCACTCAGGAAATAATCTTACCAAATATCCCTCGTCCATCTAATTTTTCCTGTGGAAAAATTGGAACACTCGTTTCTAAGTAATCTGTTTTAACAAATAGCATTCGCGAAAGTGGAAAAATCCTCGTCTTCGACTCGGGTTTTTAAAACCACTCTCGCTCATGCTATTTGTTAAAACAAATTACTTAGAAACTCGTTTTTCCGAATTTTTCCGGAAAAATTAAATGCACTAGTGATATTACCCCCGAAAATACCTCTAGTGAGTGACGTAAACGATATACCAAATAATTAACTGTCAATTTCGGTAAATAATTTTCAAATTGTCATTATTTTTCAACAAAGAATATATCTTGTAAAATGCTATGGCATTGGGGATGCTTCGTACAAGTATGCAATTAAACTATTTAATGAGAAATATCCAGATGTACTCGTTACGTGGAATGGAATGGAATTGTTTCATCACATAACTGTCGGCATTGGGCTAGTGAAAATCCTTATGACAGGATTCATCGTCATAGTCAATTTGCTAAGTGTACTGTTTTACCAGATCGGATAATCGGGCCGTATTTTCTGGAGGAAACGTTAAATCAGGAAGTAGGTATATTTGTATTTGCTGGACAACTTTTTAATACCTAAATTAGATGACGTTCCTTTGGAGTAAAAGCTTAAAATATATTTTCAGCACGATGGCTGTTCATCAAATTCGACTTCAGACAACCTGAAAAATATTGAAGAAATACGGACCTTCATCAGAAATAAACTTTGAAATAATCAAAAGTTTTATTTTAGATATATAGTACACTGTGTTCATTTGAAAAGGACCCACCCTTAATATTTCAAAAATGGGACATATTAGAAAGAAATGCCGAAAAACGTCAACTTTTAACTTGAGGGGGACACTTTTTGGCGCTAATGTCGTAAACGTCAGATTCACCCCCTCCCTACTGGCGACACCCCTTACATTTTTTCAAATGGCATTAGGTATCAAGTCACACCTCATTTTAAAGGTCTGGTAAATCTCTATTCAATCATTTTGTTTTGCCTTTGATACTAGCCTTCCATTGTTATTTAATCGTTGTTTAAAATTGGCGCTTTTTCAACTTTTCGTGTGCTTCCATATTGTGTTATGATAGAAAGACTCTTTAAAGAATAAAAAATTTACAAATAGTAAAAAGACAACTGTTAACAAGGAAAAACTGCTATTTAATCATGCGTCAAAGTGACCACAGTTAACATTCAGGCAATAAAAGTTGAAAAAGAGCCAATTTTAAACAACGATTAAATAACAATGGAAGGCTCGTATCAAAGGCAAAACAAAATGATTGAATAGAGATTTACCAGACCTTTTAAATGAGGTGTGACTTGATACCTAATGCCATTTGAAAAAATGTAAAGGGTGTCTCTAGTAGGGAGGGGGTGAATCTGACGTTTATGACATTAGCGTCAAAAAGTATCCCCCTCAAGTTAAAAGTTGACGTGTTTCGGCATTTCCATCTAATATGTCCCATTTTTGATATATTAAGGGTGGGTCCTTTTCAAATGAACACAGTGTATATATATCTCAAATAAAACTTTTGATTATTTAAAAGTGTTACATATTATTTCAATTCATAATAAATATAGAATAAATATTTCACATTTGAATAAATTATTGATAATATTAAATTTTAGATTTATACTTGCATTATCAGTATTATCTTAGGAAATATTTCTTTCTATTTAAATAACATTAGCAAATATTTTTCTCATTATAAGGTACATATAGCACATTAATAGTTATTTAATAAACTAGTTTGTTAATGAAGGCGATTAATAAACGAAACTGTTTAATAGTTGAGTTTATTAATCGCCCATTAACAAATGAGTTGATTACAATCTTTTTTCGTTGACCGTAAACTCTTTTTTTGTGACAAAATTCACTTTTCCACAAAGACTATCAGGAGATAATAATGTCAACTACATACCAATGACGTAGAATGCCATTGAGTCCATACATTTTCAATTTCACGTAAAAATCACGTTGGCTAAAAATCTTAGTTATCATTGAAAAATATACAATGCGAATTGTCAAAAAAGTTATTGTAAATTCGTAATTGTGCAGTTATGGAGTTAGAAAACCCTGCTGAATTACCTGCTGCAGTGTTGGCGAGTGCAAAACTATGCATGTTCGAGTTTGTTATCAACTAAAAGTCGAGATCTTTACGAAAAAAACCTATAATGAATTTGATACCTGGTGTACTGAAAAAAATATAACCAATTACACAGAGCCTGTCTTCCTGACATACTTTTTAAACATTGCTTCAAACAACTTGGAAACTATCCATAATGATATTGGTATATTGTCTATATCAAAATGTCATCAAAACGTCAAAATCACAAAAAGAGTGCGTTAATGAAAAAGAGTGCGTTAATGACGTCCATTAACGTATCCTTATTTAAATAATAGTTATTTTTGTATCTAGTGAGCAAAATGCTACTTTGGTGATCGAGAATTGAATTTTTTAACGAGGCGAAGCCGAGTTAAAAAATTATTCGAGGACGAATAGCATCTATCTTGTGCTGATGAGGCGCAAAAACGCCGAAACCGGTCTACAAGTGATGTTATTGCTTCTAATCGCAAACCAGAATGGTTGGTTCTATCTTAACAGATATACCAACCCCGTTTACTTTAGAAGTGTAATTCAATGTCTGTCGGGGCATATAGCCCGAGAAGTAGTTGTTGCTTCTTAGTGGACGGTCTGCTCTTTGGAAATTTATTTTTCTAATTTTGTAAAGCGTTTAATAGTATTGAACTATTATTTTTTGACGTCTATAGATCTCGCTTTACTGATATGACAATTATTTACAGGTAACTGTAATTAAGTAAATGCCTAATTTATTATAGAAAATAGTGTTCAGCTGGCTTAAAATGTCTTTCCTAATCAAATTTTAACTATCAAATTCTAATCAAATTTTCACTGGTACTATGGATTGATGTTAATATTGTAAATAATAACTTGAGTAATTGTAAAATTCTATCATTATTTTAAAAGTATTTAAATGTTATTCATTTAAAAATAAAAAATAATTTGGAGTTTTGCTTCATTTTATCAAAGATTGAAATACAAAAGTCTTATTAATTTACATGCGAAATACTTCGCGCACGGTGTCATGGTAACGTAAGAATCCGAAAAAAAGTGTCACTTCGCATATTGTTGTCAATGCGCAAACCTTGTCATTTTTTGACGTTTGTAGAAAAAATAATTTATTAATATCGAAATTAATAAACGGTCAACGAAAAACATGTTTAGCGTATTGTATGATTTCTTACCCATTTAGGTACTTTCTAGAATTAATGATCATTCTAGGAAGGAGATTAACTATTAGTCCGTCGAAAAGATTTGCATTTATAAATATTTTTCTGAATTAGTAATACTTATTTTATTAATTTAAATTTCAATATCAACACCAGTTCCTGTGATGAGATATATATCTCAGATATATATTCTCAGAATAAAAAGAATAATAGATTAATTCTGAATTAGAAGTACATATTATTATTAGGTATAATAGGCTCTTTCTGAAATATTACAATAGAGAGGGTATATGTATCTACTGTTTGTATTTGGTTATTTTGTTGCGAGCAAACGCGTTACAGTATTCGCCAGCTAACTTGATGTCCTAAATGCTTTCTAGGGAGCTATTGACGCCGCCCATCCGATAACTGTAAACAGTGCCGTGCAAGTTCTGAGGATACGCTTTCTGTTACAAATTAACACAACAAAGCAGAAACAATAACAGTGTGACGCTACGCTACTGAAAATCTTCACACCTGATAAGGTTCGATCCAATTGGCGTTTGTCAAAATTTTACCACCAATAGCAGCCGAGTAGGCAGGGCACTATTACTATGTCTCTCTTAGTTGGTAATTTCTAGGACATCAAGTTAGCTGGCGAATACTGTAATTGTCTATCTTTCATTTCTGCATCTTTCGCTCTATTTCTTCGCGCACATCCAACACTCTAGCTGTTCTGGTCGTCTTATACTCGGCGATGAGAAGCCATATAGGAAAGGAACTACATGAAAAATTCAGTCTCGAAGCTGATTGTCTACATTAAAAGAGTCGGGCTGGAGAATGTGATCTAGATTGAGAGGACCGCAATAGATCTGGAAAGGTCTCAGTGGAATAGACCAGTAAGCCACCTCATCAAATCTTATCTAATCTAAAGGGTCATGAAACGGTACAGATTCCGTGCAGTTAATTTTGAAAATGTAGATTTTTTAAATTATTTATGTATTTTACATATAGAAGTGAATTTTAAAAACGATTACTCAATGTAGGCCAGGAAGTATAGACCGAAGAAAATGACCAATTCCTGTTTTACCATTTCGAACAGCTGATTTTTGGAGTACAGGTACAATAAATGGCGTACAAGATGATATGATGTTTCCAAATTGTCCAATTAAATCTCACATTGTTTAAAACTATTGTTTATGCAATGAATTTTCAAAACGAGCTATTGTCACTGCTATGTCTCCGCGTTTCGTACAATCATTCGTTCTCACTCACAGATAATATGTACGAAAGCTGGAATCTGTAAGTGGAATAGTTTACAAGTTACAGCGTTATTAACAAATTAACTAATTATCGATCTACACTAATCGCTCACGAGAAACATTTTTATCGGTACCTTTCATCATTAAGTATCCCAACGCATAATTATTTTTCAAGAAAAAGTTATTGGGAGCGATTATTTAAAATGACATTAGTTGTAAAATAGAGTAAGGGCGGAAAGAGCTTTAATATGAAAAAAAGAAATCTAAGATTCGTTGAAAAGCAAAGGCCGTCAAAGTCATATGGATATTACTTCAATTCCTTCTCTATACGAAAATATATCTCGACTGTAGCGGTAGCCACTGGTAATGTGATGAACAATTATTTATAGCTGCAATGTTTAGAATTCTATTTATTAAGAGCAATTATAGAATTTTCAGTAAGCTTGTATAATGACTTAGATTGTCAATGATCTCTTCATAATTATACTTTTACTTATACTAGCAAAACAAAAACAGGAATATTTTCGTCGCATTGGCATAACCATGGAGTTGGGGGAGGGAAAATTATAATGTCCTAAAACTCCGTTTCAATTTTCTTTGTATAGCTTTATAAGCCATAGAAACTTAAAAAATAAGAGAGGCAATAGACTACTTTGAACTTTTTTGTGTTCTCCTTTAAAGTTGTCGAAAAATTTAATATTTTTCTGAACAAATACAACGTTGGACATATGGGAATTTATATAGGTACGCTATAACAGGTATGGTTGGTGAAGTAACTTTATAGTTTTTTAAATTATATTTCCTGAAATTTCGAAGGGCAGCCAAGTTGGGTCTTTCCCTTGACCACGCCACTGCTTCGCTGTATATTTCAGCAACCTTCAAAACGTTGCGATCTAAAAAACTTGATGGGATTAATCCCACTTGACTACTCACTTTTTTAGCATTGAAGAAAATCTAGTTCAAGAGTTTAAGCATAAACATTCTTTGTTGTGTCCAGTAATGAAGTTATTTTCTCTGATATCCATCCATAATAGAAAATAATTGAGTTTAAAATTAGGGGTTTTTTAGGCGCCCTTAAAACATGTTTGCATTTTGCATGCCTTAACGATATGAAATCTCAAGATTGCGGTCCCGTCAAAAAATAAAAACAATAATTTTGGATTAAAATTAGTTATTCTATATTCTTCATTCCAAGATATTTCGTTTTGACTTATGCCAACATGATTTATTTAAGACCAAAACCCACAGCAGATAGTCATTTATCCGATAACAATAGCACAGTATCGTACTCGTTTCTTCGAAAAGCGAAAAGATAATGCCTAATAGTATGATTATTTTACAACTGAAATGTTTGGCTGGAAAAATAATATAAAAAATACGAAGTAACGCTAATAAAACCAAATGTGTTGACCAAATGCAAAAAATTTAATCCGAAGAACGATATATGTCCTATACCAAGAACAAATGATACCAACCTTGCATTGTATAAAAAAGCAGTTAATTAAAGACGAAACAGGCAAAATTTTTTCTATTCACAGCCAGCTTTTTTGTTTTATTACAGTCAGAGTTTATGTATTACTCACTTTGTTCCTTTTCGACTCTATTTCAATTTCATATTAATTACTATTTAAAAAATGTATCTTTGATACCTTCCACTGTTTTGCAGATACACTCTATAGTACAAAATGTTTTTAAAATGTGGCCATTAACTACTAATACTATACTATAAATCAAAGCGTAAACGGTGGGCCACACTGTATGTTTCAACAGTTTAATTTGTACACTATTTGGGTGTTCACTCATAATTTCATTTTAAATTTTAAGAAGATAATAACTATTTATTTGTTAGCACGTGGAGCACGAAAAAATAATATATGTTTGGAAACAAGCCTGTCATATCCTTAATAAGCAATAATAACTAGTTAATTAGTTGTAATTATCAACATCCGCCCATCCTTTCTGTTCTTACCAGAGAAAGCTATGTGCGACGACAACCTTAAAATTTTTGTTTTGGACCGGTCCCAGTAATTAATTGTGAGGATCTTCATACCGCTCGGTTAAATTGTTTTTCCCTATTCATCATTCAAATTCTTTTTATCAAACTAACTAGCCAATTTCAACCTCATTACAGTTGAAAAACCGTTAAATTTGAATAATTTTAGGTTGATTATCTATGATTATTTAGTTATTTTCCTTGTTTCGTGTTGGGAATTATTTTTCGATTTCAGTTGTTTAAAGCCTATTTATTAATAATTAGGTAGGTATCTACATCAAAATGTATAATATCGAGAGAATCGAATTTACTGTTTGGACCCTTACTTTCTGGAATCTATTCATATTACTATTTTTTACATAAAATGTAACTTCTGTCATTCTGACGATGATATGTCAATTTCGAAATAATTATCAAATCTTAGAATTTTCATAATTTTTTCATTAAATAGTGGAATTAATTAGAAACAAAAAAAAGTCATCGAGAGAATCGGTCAACTATATTTATTATTTATATTATTTTTCCGTTTACTAAAAAGTACGTTGTTTTTTTATATTCTATTACATTAATGTAGTTTAGAACTAAATAAATTTATTACTATCTATTTCTTTTTCACTTGTAGGTAATTAGAAAATATTTTCTTTTCAAACTTCTCCAATATTACAAATATTTATTTAAAAATATTATTAACAATAAAACAAGTTTAGTTTATAATAAAATGATCTAAATAAAATCAAAAATCACACATCTAAGTTATTTATCATCTGATTCACTAGTTTCCAAAATTTCGATAATAACTTTTCAAAAGTATGTTGGATGCCAGAGATTTATATTTATATTTTTGGTGAATACCAAATTTACTTAACACCATGTTTAGTTATCAGTTTGTTAATAACTTAAGGGCCGGTTGTACAATCAAAGTTTAAGTGCAGGTTTAACACAACTAAATAAACGTTAGCAGTTGTATAATACGACCAGAACAGCTAGAGTGTTGGATGGGCGCGATGAAAGAGAGTGAAAGATGCAGAAATGAAAGATAGAACATTAAAGCGTTTGCTCGCTGCAACAGTAGCGTACCAACAAAATTATCAAATACAAATAGTAGGTGCATATATACATAATATGTTTTTCTAATTCAACATTTATACAGTATTCTTTTTATTCTGAGAATATACCTCATCGCAAGAACTGGTGTTGATATCTGAAAAATATTTATAAATGCAAATGTTAATATTTTGGTCGGCCTAATAGTTAATCTCCTTCCTAGAATGATCATTAATTCTAGAAAGTACCTATTCAGGTAAGAAATCATACAATACACTAAACTTGTTTAATGAGCTTTAAGTACCTCTAATGAGATAAATATGCTAATGTTATTTGAATAGAAAGAAATATTTCTTAAAATCGAATGATACTGATAATGCGGTAATATGTCAGTTGGACCAAAAAATCATGTAGTTCCTAATTCTACCATTCAACCATTCAGTTGGGCCTAGAATATGAAATCAAGAGATTAACTATCTTAACCCTTAATAATCTTTTAATGCAATGTTAGGTAGGGTAGGTACCTGTTTCAACAAATTGATAACAATAAATGTTTTTAGTTTAAGAGTCAGTTTTCATTAATTCAGTCTTCGATTAAGATGGAATCATTCCCAGTGTATTTAATGTTTAGTGAGAAAGGTTGTAAGTTATTGGTTATGGATAAATTTAAGTTTTCTAAAGCAAATAGATTAACGTGCGGTAAGATACGTTGGAGATGTGTGAACCGCAAATAGGTTAGGTTAGGTATTAGTCCTTTCTCTATAATTTTGAGAGCGTCGTCTCATCAATGATTTCTACAAAATATTAAAAGAAATGTGTTTTTTGGGCTGAGCCGAATTCCGCAAAAACCTACCTGCGTCTTTAATCTTATGTCGAGTTTCGCAAAAGGTCACGGGAGGATTAAAATATGGCTAACAGCTAAAGGCCAGTTTTTACGAGAGCTTATTACTTACGCGGCCATGTATACCTTCCTCAATGATTTTCCTTGCCCTTCTCGATAAATTACGAGAGCTTCTAGTCCCACTTGCTAATGATACAATCCCTCTTTCAGGTAGTTACAGGTAGTTTTGCGGAATTCGACCCTCTGTTTTTTGAGGTCAAGTAATCCTAAACTTGCTTCAAGCCACAAAATTAGGCGTTTTAAAAACAAATCTCAAACATTTCAAGACTTGTTTTACGGTGAAACTTTATTTGGTACAACAGAATATCTCCTTTAAGCTAGGTTTAAACTTAAGTGTGGCTTAAACTCAGATTGTGCAATTCGGCCTTAATCGAGAATACGGCCGTAAGAGAGAATCAAGTGCTATTTGTATTTTCAACCCATCTATTATTTTGGTTACAACTTACGATACCCTCTGTATAAACATATTTTTAAATCGATTTATCAAGTGTGTCAAATAAGAGTTTACAAACCAATTCTTAATTTTCTGTAATTTGAAACCACTGTATTAAGAAAAATATCAAATTGTGAATTTCCATAAACAAATGGCATTCCTTAATATAAAATTTTCAAGGTAATTAAAGTAGATAATATATGATAATTTATATTTTAATATAGAAAATATCATAATTATTTATCAAATTTTTTGTTAATGATTCGCTTAATATAAAAGGAACTTACCATATGCCCCATTCTTCCTAAATATTTCATTTTTTCTTGAACAATCGAAACTTGTTTCATATACCATTCCCTAGCATTTTCCACGGCACTCAACCCTTGCATTAATACTTCCTTTTCCTGTTCTATTTGTTTCATTCGCTTTAACATATTATAGTCTATTCCGTTCTGTAATGTATGCCTCCGAGGCTCTCTTCTTCTTGGATTTGTTTTTTTCTGATAAATTGCTCCTTGCACACCTTGTACTTCCCCTTGAATTGCCGCTTTTCCATCGCCCATACTCCTTCCGGTTCTTAATAATCCACCGTTGTATTGAGGTCCTTGACGTTTTTCACCATTTTTATTTTCTTGATCGCTCATCATCACACCTATTTGCCAATTTTGTAACGCAGTTCTAATTTCGGCCCTATCTAAATTCCCTGCCGTAGCCGCTCGTTCCAAGCCTATGGCAGAGCGGGGCGGTTTTGGAGGTCCAAAAAGCATGGGTTTGTTTACGTTTGGAACGGGTTTTTCAAATGTAAGTTTGTCAACGGTTTCTGTATTTCTCTCCTTTCTTTCTGGTAATAATTGAGGCATAGAGAGGGTTCTTTGTTGAGTTATCACATTATTTGGGCGTATTGCAGCAGTATTACCCCAATTGGGTGGTTTGGGAGGGATGTCTACGTCGAGAAGAGGCGCTGAAGGAGGGCGGTTAGATTTAACATTAATTGGTTCTTGATGTTTTGTTTCGCGACGTTCTACTTGATTTCTTAAAAGACAAATCTTCAGACCAGCACAAAATCGTTCAAATGTTAACATACTATTAGGTGGCGTAACTTTCCTTAGACTTTCTATAACGCCCTTAGGCAATCCTTTGGTGTTGTCGTCCTGCCATCTGTTTTCTATTTCCGAAAAACTAACAAATCCCGTGTGTTTATCATCCATAATGTCAAAAAGGGTGCGCATGGCACTTACGAACTGTTTTGGTAATCCATCTAGGGTGGAAGAGGGCGATGTCATTGTAAATAGCACTCGTTTATACGAAACACTTCACTTGCACCGTTCGGACACAACTCGGGCCAGTACTCGGCATGCAGCGGAGTCTGCGACTGAGTAACATTACGTTAGAGACGTGGCCAGCGAACCAGGTAAAAGGTGAGTTATACTACAAGAATGGGCATTTGAACATAGGCGTAACCGGTTCTTTTGTTTTTAGGAATGTTGTTGACTTTATTCAAATTACTATGCAAATTTTTAATTTGAAAATTAACTCTGAATCGCTAATTACCGTTTTTCCTTCGATTCATGTTTTCTGAATGAAAAATCTTTATAATTATTCTATTTTTATGCTATTTTTTAATGTGCTTATTGGAATTGTGTCACCTAAATTACTTGTAAGAAAATGCACCAAATGTGTTTGTAAAAAATATTTTCATATTTCTGTATCTGTATCTGCTTTATTTTTAAGAAATCTTTATTACCTCAAATTGTTAATTGTTCCCACCTCTTCAGTTGTAATGCCCACCAGACCAACGAGACTAAACTTTCTTAAAGTCTAGTCTCGTTTCACAGATGGAATAAAAAGTCTTTTATCTCTCTGGTCTCGCAGCTTCCAGTCTCGTTTCACGTCTCGTACGAGAGTTTTGCAAATACATATCGTCCCCTTAGAGCAGAACTATTCCATGTCAGAAAATTTAAATTTTACAGGAGAGATTTTTTTTTGTTTTTCAGTCAAGCTAATGAATATTTTGTGTCCTAATATTGTGATAAATTACTTTGATTTTTCTTGTTTTTTACTAATTTAGTTTATATTTGCCAAAGATGCGTATAAAAAGAAACATTGGACATAGAATACCTATAGGTAATGTCGCCTATTTCATGTCTAAACAAAATAATTTCCGTGTTTTTTTTGGACATAAAATAAGACTGCTCTAATGAATAAAATGAAATACATGAGAGTATTTTGTTATTCTTGTTTAATTTAACATCTAAATTAGTCTTAAACATTTCTATGTAGTACCTAAATAATAATAATAATGGTTAAATCAGGCAAATAAACTAAAACAAATCATAAAACTCCGACATTAGAACTTAAATTAATTATTAATTATCATCAGTATGGTAAATTTCGAAAAAAAATGTGATATTGACTCAAAATTGCTTTTTTTTCACAAAGAAATTTCAAGTGGTCGTACTTTTTCTTTGTTAAGGGTAGAAATTCTCTGTAAAGTTGATGTAGATGAACGTCTTTCATGTCGACTTTAATTGACTTTCTTCCTTTATTTAAAATAAGAATTTTTTTAAAAGAATCTTTTTCTTTGTAGCTTTCCTTATAGAATATAACATTTGGATGTTCCGGATTTGTTTGGACTATCTTTAGTTGGCACCAGTAAACTTTATCGTTTTTCTCCCAATTTAAAGAGGTTATTTGCTGTAAGTTCTTGAGATCAAAAATATTTTCTTGATTCATCTCAATTACTGTATATGGGTTTTTCCTCTTGCACGTTCTAACGAGAGTATACCATTGATCTGGTGTATACACAGGTACATTCCTGGCCGCTTTTTCTATAACGCTGTGAACTGAGTCACCTTCGCTTTGAGTGTGGCCCTTTTCTAAAAAGGTATGCTGAATCGATATTGCATATTTTTGGGTTATTTAATTATACAAAGAAAATAGAAACTTATTCCCATTCTGTCCTTGACAGCTATCAGAAAAAAACGAAAATTTCGTAACTCCATGACGAATTTCTTCTTCGATAAAAGCTAAAAGGCAGCTTACAATTTTCGATGATCCTCGTTTGGCTATACATTCATACCACATATAACAGAATGCTTTTTTTGATGCCAAGTTGAAAACAGTGAAGTTAAAGACAGACATTTTGAATTTATAATATGCATTGCCAACTTCTGTTTTTGGTGCTGATAGAACCTGCTGCAAACAAATGTCGCAGCACAAGTTGAGGCATTTTCCATGGCTTGATCTTTAGCCGCATTTTTAAGCTCTCGAGCTAAGGTTTTATTTTCCATGTGCTGTTTGCATTCGTCATCCAATAATAACTTTTCTTCCGGATTACTGTTGTCATACTCATGACAAATTTCACAAAGATCCTTTTTTGGTAAAAAAAATGAAATATTAAATTCGGTGGTAAAAATATGTCTGTACATGCTCTCTGTTGCCTTCGTTTCAATTTCATTTTCTTCACAATAATCTTCATACAAGGCGAACATTTTAGAAATATTAAGCGTTGGTGGCAAGTATTTGCGACTTGTTTTTTGCCTACAATAATGACTATCGATTGTTTCAAACATATTTATATGATTTCGAATAGTTTTTTTAACTGACTCATCCAAAATCGAGTTTTTACAGGCTTTACCTCTTCGGTCCCGAGTCACAGTTCCAGCTGGGCTTATTTTATTAAAAACTGTTCTGACAGTCTGGGCACTGACACTTGAAGAATTTAAAAAAAATATCTTGCAGACCTGGACTTTTGTAGTTTCAGTTGGAAAGTAGTACGTAAAAGTAAATTTTCGTTTACTATTTTCATCTTGCTCTTCTAGATTATTATTTTTACGTTTTCGGTTTCTTGCTTTCTTATCAAAATTAACGTATTTTACTATGTAATCTCTTTGGCGATTAATATCTTTCAGGTCCCAAAAAGCCTTAAATATTGAATTTCTAAGTTCTTGGGATATTTTTTCCACACATTCTAGTCTGCAGTTTCTGCAAGGATCTTTAATTTTTTTCTCAGGTCTGCACTTTCCTTTCCAGTCTGTGTAAGCTTGCCCACTATTTTTTAACCTTCTGATTTTGTTCCTTTGCCAGTTTTCTTGATTTTTAATTCGTTTACGCGTTTTTTTTGTTTTTTCTGCTCTGCGGACGAAGATAAACTATCAGTTGAAGGTTCTTGTACATTTGGCCTGTCTGTTCTTGAGGCTTTTTCAAGCTCAAAGTCAGGATCTAGATCTTCGTCATCCCCTCCAAATGGATCTGATTCCGACGAAGACACATGTGAATCGTTTAATTGTCCAAAGTTTATAGTGTTGGATGCACCCGCCAAATAGTTATTTTCATTTTGGAATTTCAAAGAATTGCGTAAAATACCAGATGTAGCCGTCAACGTCGTAGTTGCCAACGCTGATGCACTTTTCATAATTTTGTCATCCCGTGTTTGTAAGGCCACTGACTGACTCGGGAACTGCATGAGACTTTCGTTGGCCACAGAATCTTCAACTGAAACCAGAAAAATTGTTCAATATAATTTCATAGTGAATACATGAAATTTTTTTTAAATATTTTAATAAAGGTAATATAACATTTTAATTATTAATATCTTTTTTATACCGTTTTTAGAAATGGCATTTGGTTGATGAAACTGAATATCCTCAATGGAAAATGTTTCGAAGGATCCACTGTTCATTGCAGTTGTTGTTTCTACTGGTAGTAAATATGCGGGAGGTTCCAAATTAGCACAGTCCATTAAATAAACGGCATCTTTCGCGATGAGTACATTTGGCTCGTATTTTTCGGATAAATAATATTATTTTCCTCCAAGGGAAATATTTTATAGGTGAGCACTGTGTTAGCTGAAATATAAAATGAAAGAGAATAAAACTGACCTGGTATCTGAATTTTAAATGAGCTTTAGTTACCACTTTGTTATAATATGAAAAAATTAACGATTATGTTCACGATAAATTAATATTCTTTATAATATATTATTAAATTTGACACAATAATTAACAAAATATTATAAAAAATCAAAATCAAAATTATTCTTACCATTTGGTTGGTCCACGTTAATCATTTTCCTCTTGAAGGATACATTTTTTATGAAAACTGAGGATACAAGAACTATTTTCGTAAGAAAATGCAAATCAGAGCTATTCTATATCCACAATAAATGATACTATGTACTCACAATAGTGAATCAGAAGTATTCTATGTCCATAAAAAATCAATAGCGAAGGGCACTTATCAAGACAGAACTAGTCTATGTCCAAGATTTTATTCGCGCCGACCAACGAAGTGCACCCTGCGGCAGTTGAACTAGTTCTGCGTCAAAATGAAATCTATGTAAGGACAAAGTCTTATTTTACAATCGACATTTTTCGGCTCTTCCCGCCGGCTTGGACAAGAAATATTTCTGCACTAGATAGAGCAACCCTTGAAGTACACTTAGAATAGAAAAATTGAGAATTTTGGACATGGAATAGTTCTGCTCTAAGGGGACGATATCGAAATCTTGTTCGAGACCAGTACGGGATACTTACCTACCTCTTATCATGTAAAATTGGTAAGAGAAAATTACAACAGTTGAAATCATGCGTATATTTCAAAGTAATAGCAAAGTTCAAAGAATAAGAGTTTGTTGGAATAATGTTATAAATCTCAACAATTAAATCAAATAAGTAAAAAAAATTGGCCGCCACGGGACGCCCTGCAGATGTAAAATATTCAAGTTAATATAAGAACTTATAATTAATAAACATTAATAGAGAAAATCTCGTGCGTTGTTTGTGTACTAAAAAAAGTAAAGTAGAATTTTATTATTTTAAAATAAAAATTTAATATAAAATTTTTTTTTATTTTCATTTTATTAGTTTGAAATCTCGCGATTTTCACGCATGCGCAGAAAATAAACCGCTTGTTGGCATCGTTAAATACTTTTATCTACGACTATTTAATAATAGACGCATTATGCTTGTGATAGTAACTACATAATGTAACTCATATTACACACCTGTGAGATATGAATTTCATATTCCACGCCCGTGGAATACAATTTTTTATACGTATTCCATAACATGACCGCGTTACAAAATAGAATCGATCTTGCTTGGATTGTTACTAGGGCAACCAAAATAAATTGATTCTGACAAATAGTATATTAGACGTTTGCAGTAATTTTGCAGTTTTCAGTTGAGATTGAATTGTGTTTAGCGCGTGTTTCTCATGCATTCTGACAGTGAAAAGGAAATTCCATGCACCCCTCCAGAAATTCGTGCAGCCGCACAAGTAGCATCACTTCAATTACTTCCAGAAAAATCAAGGAAAAATTACAAAATTGTATATAGTTCATATAACAGCTTTTTTGGTGTGCGTCATCGTTTGTGACGTATATCCGGGTTTTGGGTATGTCGTTATTTAATTTGTTATTTTGACATATAGTTAACCTTTAATTTGATAAATAAAATCATCAGGATCGTATTCAGCCAAATTCGAAAAGGCTATTAAATTAATAATACTTGGGATATGAAAACACTGCAAAATAAAACAAATTGTATATTTAATTTACATATTAAAATAATTTAATATTGGTAAATATAGTCCTGCACTTGAATAAATAAAATGCTAACAATAAGATCAATATTCACTTTTCATAAATAATAATTTACCGCAAACAACAAACTGTCAGTTGGACATTGGAAAAATACGTAAGTCACGAAAGAAACGTCTGCATAGTATTATGAACGATGTAATTTCGCCCGATTGATAGGTCGCGTTTGCGCGTAATCTAAACATCAACCAATCAAATTTAAGTCAAAGATTAGGGTTAACGTTTGTACTACGTTTAAACGGTTTATTATTGTGATATTTTGATTAGGATTAATCACAGACCTGCCTTTTTTTCCATTTCTTCCAACGTAATGTGTTAGAAGGCATTAACAATCAATGACGCACACCAAGAAGGGTATTATATGAACTTTACTACAGCTTTGTAGACTGGCGACTAAAAAATGGCACCAACTCATTTTCCGAAGACACTTTGTTAGTATATTTCAAGGAATTGACAAAGAAATATAAATCGTCCACATTGTGGAGCCATTAAAATATTCTAGAAATACATTATTGCTGCGGTACGAATTTCACTCGTAACTCTATCGGTGCTCGAACTGCTTATGGCGTGTCCGATTTAATTAACGATCTTAGAACAAGTGGAAATTATTCGGACCTTCCGTTCTCACGTTCGAACTGACATTTTTTGAAATTTTAACAAAACCTTTGCACTTTGATTTGATGTCTCTAAAAGAGCAGAAACCTTGCTTCTTTAAGTAATTTTCCATGGAGACTAGATTCTCCATGTAATTTTTGTTGCGAGGTTTTTTCAATGTTACTAGTTATTAGTGACATACCCAACCCACCTTTCTCGCTCAGTAAAGTACTCCTCTCCATAAAATACACCTCTATATATACTTTAAATGTAATACGTTTTTCTTGTTTTTGCATGTGATAATCTAAGAAGTGATAGTAGTATTGGTAGTACTGTCGATATGTACTCTAACTCATTTGCCGTAGTATTTATATCTGGTAACTCAGCGTAAAAGCAAAAGAGGCGTACGTTTACAGTAAGGCAATGCATTCATCGAGGTAGATGTTTCGTAACTCACACAGAGCAGCTCAAACACAGTGCACCGAATTGGCAAGAGGCAAGATATTCGTTTTCATGCAAAGCACTCACGCACACGGCTCCACGTATGTTTTGTTTGATAAATTCGTGGTTTACTTAGCGATGTGTGTTAATATGCGGCCCTAGCACTGATATCCTCACATTCGCATTCCATGCAAGCTTAAATTTCGCGCGCCTCCTAACCTCTTCCAGTGCATTGCCACATGTAATATTAACAACGAGATAAAATAGTTATTTGTGTATTCAGAGCGTATAGTAACAGATTGCCGCTTGAGAAAGAATGTTGCCGCGCGACGCGGAGCGGAGCTCGGCGATCTTTTGAAAGCGGCAATTTTACTGTATGCTCGAAAAACACACATATTTTTTTCTACAGTCACTGTTTTAATAATTGAAACAGTTTTTTATATTATCTTAGGTTATAACAGGAGTGGATTATGATTTAAGATAGTACTCCGACATTTTAGTTGTCCTATTATTTATTAATGTTAAATATGAAAGTACAATTGTTACAATTATTTATTGCAATTTTTGATTCAGAAGAAATTTCTTCCATTACTGAAGATTGAAAATGATATAAAAAACGTGTAATAACCTTTTTGTGTTTTTCTGGTTTATTATCTATTTAAGTACCTATTTCAATTTGAGTATTTGAATGCTTTCTCTTTATGGCGTTAAAAAGATCTACTGAATTGTTCAGACTTGTCAGAATATGCAGAGCGCTTATATCTCCCTCCTCTGTCGACATTTTATTCGCCGTCGCTCTAGGTAGAGGTGCCCGAGATATCAACAATGACTTTTGAAATTCACCTTTTAATTTCTTTTAAATTATTATATAAATTGTTATAAAAATTATTATAATGTTGTGAGAAATTAATAAAGCCGATTAAAATTGTTGATAAAGTATAGTATTATCTGGTAACTTGACGTTCATTTATTGTTTTTCGTCGTCATGGCTAATCCCACCAAATTTGATGAAATAAGCGAGCGAAAAAGATTCCTTTTTTGCGCTAGAGCGTAAAGTAACAGTCCTCAGCATTTTTCGACTTTACGATTTCATTTGAATCTAGTAATTAGTCATTTTACGCGCGACTGTAGGAAAAATACATTTATCCTTATTATTTGCTCTTTACATGCTCTGAAGTCGTAATGCTGGTACAAGCTTAAACCAAGTGTATTTCAACGGAAACGTTTTTCACGGTGCCGAAGAACAGTTTTTAGCAACTGGGCATGTATGTGATGTAAAAAAACCTTGTACGAACTGCTAACCATCGTTGAAGTTAATCTACGAATATCTCGAATTCTTGGAAAACATGGTTTTCGGGTGAGATTTACATAACAACGGCTATAAAAATTAGCAAACACTTCGATATGAATGTCCTTCCTGATTGTAGAGTATCTAGTCATGAGAACTACATGCTAACGACTTAATTATATTTATTAAAGTCATAAATTTATATGTAGAATATATATAATGAAAAATATGAACTAAAAATGTAAAAATATTAACCAAGAGGCCATTTTAATCTCAGAAGTAAAAAATTCGTACATAGTGATTTCCATAATTTGAATGTTCAGGAATCTAATCAGTGGAGATCAAAATGACACTTTATCAAACATGAATAAATAACATTTGGACCATGCATCTGTAATTCTTATAATTAATTCGAAAATTTTATACCCACCATTTTAAGTCAATCAAATGCATTATTTCGACATAGGTGCCTTCTTTTTGACTGAGATCTCAGTTAATCTCAGCTCACATCGGTAATGTGCGAGTTCTTATTTATTTACCCATTTCGAAGTGAGCTGAGATTTTCCTCCCCCTTCACCGATGCTGCATATGCTATGCGGGGGTATCAGTTAGATTTGAAGACTAGGAAAAGAAAGTTGGAGGATATTCCACCACTTTCCTACAATGGTGAGGTTATTCCATTTGCAGCGGAAGTAAAATATTTGGGGATTATCCTAGATATGAAACTTACTTGGAACGCTCACTTGGAAAAAGTTATCCATAATGCCAGACTATCCTTGTGGACATGTCGTAGGATCTGTGGAAAATCTTGGGGCTTGGGACCCAAACAAATCTATTGGATATATGTGATGATCGTTAGACCAATGATCACATATGGAGCTATTGCCTGGTGGCCAAGAGCTTTACAGCGAACGGCCCAAGCAAAGCTCTCTGGTTTACAGAGACAGGCTTGCCTGGCAATTACTGGTGCTATCAGCTCCACACATTTCTAAATGCACAAATCAGGCTTATACAGAACGAAGCAGAATGCTAGTGGACACTGAAAGTCACAGTATTCTGGGAATGACCACTGACATAATGCCTCCAACAGTAAACTACGGCCTGCCTTATACCGTCCTAATTCCAAATAGAGATGAATGGGTCCTCCGTAAGGATGAACTATTAAGAGCAGATAGCTGTTGGTATTCAGACGGTTCAAAAACACCCTCAGGCTCTGGTGCAGGTGTATACGGGCGCAGACCTAGGACAGAAATCTCAACCTCTCTAGGATCCTATGCAACAGTATTCCAGGCGAAAATTTACGCCATTGTTTCATGTGTGGAGAGATTGGAGCAAGCCAATCTCATACATAGAACAATAAAAAATTTCTCGGACAGCCAAGCGGCTTTGAAAGCACTTAGCTCTCACCGTGTAACGTCGAAATTGGTTTTAGACTGCCAAAGAAGACTCTGGTCTGGATCCCTGGCCATTCTGGCATGGAAGGAAACGAGAAGGCAGACTCTCTTGCAAGGGAGGGTGCCGTACGTGTTTCTATCGGACCAGAACCAATAATTGGCATCGCAATAAGTTTTGCCAAACAAACATTGAATACCTGGACGGCAAGAAGAGCTTTAGACTTCTGGCATAATTTACCAGGATTGGTTCATTCAAAGGCTTTCATACATCCTTCGAAGAATGTCTCCAAAAAAATGTTAGACTATAGCAGGCATGACCTACGTTGTCTAACAGGTCTTTTAATAGGCCACTGTCATCTGAATCATCATATGCTAAAACTTGGATTGTCGGAAGATCCGACCTGCCGTCTTTGTCTGGAAGATGATGAATCAGCAGAGCATATAATTTGTGCCTGCCCCGCCGCAGCTCGAATCAGGTATCTGATGTTTGGCAGGGATTCTCTCTCGCCCTCGGACCTGAAATATCATTCACCAAACAAACTAATCGGCTTTGTTAAGAAGCTGAATTTGTTTTGTGAAATCTGAATAGGTGTGAGCCACAATAGACTCTTGCAAGTCGCAGTGGGGGGCCTTATAGACCCACTCATCAAAAACCTAACCTAACCTAACCTAGACTTGAGTCGGAAATAAAGTGGAGGGGATGAATAAATATTTGATTTGTTTGAGTTTTAAACAACATAATCTAATTTTCTTTGGTTTTGAGTGAATGTTGATACGACGGCAAATTGCGCGTTTCAATTGAGTGTGTCGTTCTTTTTGTTGCTTACTCACATCACATTAACTGAAGTGAGCTGAGATCTCAGTCAAAAAGAACGCACCTATTGTTGCTATGGTAACCAGCAAATTATCTGAAAATTTTTCATCCACATGAGCATGTAGACTATTAAATACTTAGTATTTTATCATTAGACGTAAAATTAATAATTGGAAACGTGCCATTTGCTTGAATTAATTTAAAAAATTTCCGGCAATTATTCAAGCACTAGAGATATTACAAGTGAATATATTTAGAAGTTTTGTCCTGTTTAAAGTTTACTGGAGAACAATTACATATAATAAGAAGAAAGCTTTTCAGCCTATCATACGCTTTTAAAGTACTTTTTAAAAACAATTTAGCACAATATTCTGAAATCGCTTTTGTAGTATTTTTCTCAAAAATAATGACATAAGTCGCTCTTTGTACAACCCGTCATTTAAATTAACAGTCGATAGTCTATGGAATTTCCAAAAATTAGGATACTTCTTACTAAAACTTTCCTAGTCAAACAATTTTCTCAACTAACTCTTCACATATACTGAGAAAAACAATTTCTACTAACACAGTTAGTTAAAATCACAATTATAGTATATCTAAGACAGTGAATTCTCATATACTGCAGATAAAGTTTTGAGCACTTTAGTAACAACAATGGGGTTTTCTATTAAATGTATGATCTTACATAATATATGTATTATATATGTTGTATTTATTACTAAGTCTTATTAATATAAGACTCACTTCTCAACCTCGACATGCCTCCGCCCTTACCAATCACAATTGACATTTTTCCTATGTGGTACCTAGCAACTCTAGGCACGAAATCGTTCTAAAATAAAATGATTTAAATTTTTTCTGGAATTTCGGTGAGAAGTTTCTACCTTCAATGCAATATTTCCCACCAGTAATATACTATTTATTGACAAAGGCTACGGGTTGAAAGTACTGTAGTGAATAATAAATATCAATACATGTGGAGATATTTTATTTATAAAAGGAATTCAATGCCTAATTGAATATATTTACAATAGAATTAATATAAACTATATAACTATAACAACGATATATACAACATAGAATCATACAAATATAATTTGGAAAAATATAAATTATTATTAAAATAACTCGAAAAAATGGACGAATGCATAATTGCAATAGTAGAGGGTTTCGTTTTGGAGAGATTCTATAAGCTATTTAAAATTCATTAGCAGTTAGATTCAGTCCTTGTAGTCCTTGGAACACCCAGCTGTTGAACTACTTTTTTCTCTATTTCCTGAAAACATAAGGAAACAATACATTATTTAACTTTTAATATTAAACATTTAAAAAAATGATTTTTTCTACTTTATTTTTATCTGTGGCAACAAAAATATACAAACGTTTTAGAAATAAACTTCTGGATAAGGAGTTTTTTTTTATTTCCATGCCTTAATTTTATCATTAGATATGCAGGAACTGTACTTTAATGATATCCATTAAGATACAGATTTTTGATTTGAATATATAATTAAATTAAGTTCTCTGAAGTTTACTAGTTCTTAAAATTTTGTGTATATTTAATGATAAAATTAAAATATGGGAGTAGAAAATAATATACTATTATCAAGCATAGAACATACACCAAATAAGGCTCTAATAAAACCATGCATACGGAAAACAATATCTAATAGTTTAACAAATTGTACATTCACTAATATATGAAAAAGAAATGTCAAGAGCCTTTATTAACAACGCAATCATCGTTTTTAATACAAGTTGGTCAACAACTACATGTTCTCAACTAATTCGTATTAAAATTTTCTGGTGGCAGATTCGTGAGTTACCTTTATATCCACTATAAAATATACAGATATGTAAGCAAACAAAATGTGAAAAAAAAATGTAACAGTCATGCTTGTAGGTAATACAATTTTGTAACCACATGCATATCAGATTTATTTTCCGATTTTAAATAAATTTCTGTAAACTATCTAAGAATATTTCGAAATGCTGTTAGTATGATATGATGCAGTTTTAAGTATGTAAGCAGATAATCCCAAATTGTGAAAACATATATTTAACTCTATAACCACAACTTGATATTTCATCTGAAATTCGTGTTTGCATTCGTACTAACTATTGGGGTTGGTTATGCTTTCAAGTATCTTAAGCCGGGTACTCACTGGCAAACGGCCACTGCACTGCAACTGTAAGGCTTGCCACAACAAACTTTAGTGGGTAGGTACGTTGACGACAGACTACCCACAAACACGTCCACAAACCAACTGTGGTTCTCTTTGTGTTCGTGGCAAAAACCGACAATCGATGGTTACTTACGAACCGTTCGAAGCTTGTTCGCGCACATGCTGTGACACGAGTCTACACTGTGAATTTTGATTGCAGCAACCTTTCCAGTTGCAGTCCGCCATTGAGTACCCGGCTTTAGGTGTTTTAGCATTTTAAAATCGTATTTAAGGGTAGCAGTTTATTAATAACAGCTTACCGGCTCAAATCAAACAAACTGGATAAGATCAGAGCTGTGGGAGTATGAAATTAAATCATTATTTTTTGAATGTGTGATTCTGAAAATTGAATAGATGATGAAATTATCACTGATAGTGGGGTAATTCAAACTTGTGTTTGTGAAGAGGCAAACAAATATAGCTTGAACTACGCGATGAAGTTCTCAATATATAAGTTTCCATGTCAAATATATGAGAGCAGAAAAATATTATTACTAATAGGACCAAAATTATTTGCAATATCTACGTTTAGCTCACTAACGATTATGTTAAGGTTTAAAATATTCGCTACAAAGCCGAAAGACGATATATTGGTCTCACAAACATTCGAGCATTATTTTCTGGTAATTTCCTTAACTTTGAGTGATATAACGATCATCAGAGTTTGAGCCTCTAAATTTGAACGAAATTATACTTCCCAACCAGAAAAAAAAGTCAATTTAGGAAAGTACCATGAAAAATGCCACTTTGTGAATATTGTAAAATAATTCCAGGTTGTGGTTCTAGAGTTAAAATTAATATCCAAAAGAAAAGTGTAACATACCGAACAGCTTGTTAAAATAATACCCAGTTCTGCAAACCATCGTAAATGAGTTGATAAATGAATGAATATGTATGACACATATGGAATGACTTGGGAAATCTTCATATTCCGGTTTTTAATTAATTTAAAATGTTAATTTTATGGAAACGTATTTAACATGCCCATTTTCTACCTCATACCAAGAAGCTACATACGTATGTGTTAGTAAGAGATTAGCCGCCTGGAATAGTGAACCATCACCATGGTATTCACTGTAAAAAATCTTACCCTTTGAAGTTCTTTGTTCCTCTGATGCCTAGCAAGTAACTCGATTTCAGACAAGTAAGCTAAACTCTCAGATTTAAAAATTGCTCCTTCTAATTCGGGAGCGAGTTTTGGTATGGCGTTCTGCTTTTTCTTCCGAAGCAGAGAGTTCAGTTTCCAACCAGATTGAACAGGTTTAAATGTTGATAACTTTTCCTTTGGTTCGGCATCATCCGTTTTATCCGTGCTTTTAATTACATAATCTGTTATTAGTGGGGAATGTGGTATGTTTGTACTGTTATAATAGGATATTATTGATGAGTTATCTGTGGTATCTGTATTAGAGCTAACTTTAATTTTGGTTGTATTAACTGGTTCATCTCCAGTTATTTTGACTAGTGTAACGGATTTGCCTTTGGTGTTATTGGGGGAAGAGTATAATGAAATAACAGTAGTTGATTTAGTATTATGTATGGAATATAATGTAGGTTTAGTGTCTGGACTACCTCCAGATATGCTGGAGGCTGTAGACCAATTCGGACCATGCGTAGGTGAACTGTAACCCGAGGTGCTTTGGGAATCGGGGTAATGAACGATAACTTTAGCACCCTTACCGTTCGCTGACGGCTTGAAGGTATACAATTCAGGTTGGCACTCGGTTAATGGAGAGGTAATCTCAGCTAGGGATCCTACTGCACTAAGAGTTTTTTCACTGCTTTCACTAGCGTCGCTATTTCTCCATACAGCAAGAGGTCTAGGTTGACCGTCTAAGGACTTAGCATCAGAAGGCGTTTCAATAGTATTGGGACTTTCTAAATCTTGAATTAGTTGGAGAGCTGCTTCTAATTCTTTGGAGAAATCCGCATCGCTACTCTTACCTTCCGAACGACTACTGCTTTTAGAGTTATGAGTCTTGTCGGATGTTGTTGCGATTTCACTTGTATTGCTTTGTGGTGATGTGATGTTTGGAGACTCCTTTTTCACTATTTTATTCTGCAATTCCTTCATCAGTGATGCATACTGAACGGTCTCTACTCGAGGGCTCACGGATTCTGGTCTTCGCATGATCACAGCTTGAGGGGCCTGGTAATGTTGATCGTCTTCTTCTTTGTTACTTAAAGCAGTGTTTAGTCTTGAGCGATATATGGTTGGTTCGGTGAGTTTTTCTAAACATTCATATATAAGAGTGTTTTTGTTGTGATTCGAATTTAAACTTAGTTGGGATGAGCTAGCTGACAAAACTACTGGAGAATGTGAGCGGGAAAAACTTTTCATATAACATAGTTTCCTGTCACTGTTACTTGTGCTGTCATCTGAAGCTTCTTCTATGTGAACTACGGGGCTGTCGATAATATGGCCATTTTCTTTTACCTAAAAATTAAAAAGTAATATAAGTAAACATTAACGTCTCTGAAATACAAGTACTTTCAGGTTATGGAATATACTCCAGAGAGAAATAGAATCCTTCATTTCAGTGTTATTAGTAGATATCTTGGATTACATTTCTCTTTCTTCGTGTCGCACTTTAAGAAGGTTTTCCATCCTATTCACCAATTATATCCATTATTCAATAAAATAATAAAAATTTCTATTTCAATTGCAAACCAAAAGGATGACTGTGTCAACTTGGGAGATCTATCGATAATATTTTCAATTGAAGTGTAATTATTAAATGTCTAGCGAAACATTTTGTTTCTTCTTCCAAAATCGTTCGAAATATGTTTTAAAATTATCAATTTTTCGAACAATTGGCGGTACGTATTATAGTTAACCAGTTTCGCTTTGCATTTTTATGCACTATTGAAGTGCTGAGTGATTGCTTTAATCGATATCTGCTTCAGATTGCGTTTGTATTTTACACTCGCGGGGATACGAATGGAGACCAAGGCAAAATACACCAATGATATCAGTAGGATAAGGGGCTGTTTACAAGCAGCTCGAGGAATTTTTAATTAGAATAATACACGGTAGGCCTATGTGTAAAACTGGGTGATGATGGGTACCTTTGGACACAACTGTACACAATATCGGGAATCTTAGGTGGTTGGTTGATTATAAATTGAAAAAGTTGAAGCTGAAGTTTTTTTGAATTTATAACTTTTGACTTTTTTCAATATATAGTAAAGCAGTGATGATTAGGAACAAAATAAGAAGTCCAACTGATGCTTTCTTTTCGCTACTTATCTGGAACATCCTTGATGGATCCAGATGGAAAATCAGTATGCATAATGTTAGCATATAAAGGAATGAATATATTTGTCGGTTCTGCATGGAAGAGGAGGCCTCACACATTATATTCGAAAGCGAAGCAATGGCTTACTAGAGATATAAAATCCTGGGACTAGAGCGCCCAATAAGGATCCCGTGAAAAGGCTGTTGAGTCTGATAAGGACAACTGGTCTCTTCACAAAATCTGTGCAACCAATAGCACAAAAGCCAAAAGGATGAGGTGCCGAGGACATAAAACCTTGACTGGGTTTACCGGAGAAAGAGAATTTTAACCTTGGTCGATATACGACTGTGTTTCAAGCAGAGACGATTGCCGCTATAGCCTGTATTGATGAAAATATCAGAAGAGGATATACCGGAGAAAAATTAAAATATTCACTGACAGCCAGGCTCTGCAGATATCAGTAATCCAACAACTAGGTCTAGACGTAAAAAACTGCAAAGAATCCCTTAACAGGCTGGCAAGAAACAACGAAGTGTCTCTAATATGGGTTCCGGCACATTAGGGGATTGCAGGTAATGAAATGGCGGAACTGTTAGCTAAAGAAGGCTCTAAAGGAGACTTCATAGGTCCGGAACCGTTTTGTGGAATCACAAAAGATTGCATAATAGGGGAAATCGGGAACTGGCTAGATAGGGAATACCAACTCAAATGGAGGTTGACACAAGGGCACGTCCATACAAAGAGTTTGCTGAACAAGGAACTCTCAACTAGTCTATTGAAACTGGATAAGAGACATTATTTGAAGACAGTTAACGAACTGGTGACTAGACACTGCACCCTGAGGAAACAGGGGCACAAAATGTGCAGAAAATGTGAACTTGATGATGAAACACTTACTAACATATTCTGCTTCTGCGAGAACTTACAAGTACTTAGACGGAAGCACTTTGGAGAGGAATTAATACAACCATTACAACTACTGAAAATCCCTAGAGTCAAACTAGTGGCCTTTATAGAAGACACGAAGCTTCTGGAATGGAAGTAGATAACATGGGAAATGGTACAAAGATACAGTTCAAGTGCCTGCGCTGCGAATGAATGAATGGGTTTACCGAGCAACGAATGAATCAACATGTTTTTTATGTTTTCCTTGATAAAAAAAAAACTTACTATGTCGTTTTGCACACTAGTAGCTGTGCCATTCGTCGACTTTTGCGGCGTCCCATTTTGAAGTACTTCGAAGTAGGGTCCTTTGCCTGAAATTCCGTTGGAGCAACCAGCGTTGTCAGCGTCAAATACCCAGCTTTGAGCGTAGGCGTCGTAAACAGTGTGTGTGCTTGGTTTCGTATTTTTCGGCTGGAAAACAAAAATATTATTAGTTTTAGTGATATCAAAAAATCGATTTTACTTAATGTAATTTAAATTGTTTACATGTTAAAACTCTAGAAACTGAATTTTTTATTTTGAATTTTAAATGGATAATTGCCCGATTTCACCAACCATTTCCAGTTAGGAAATACCTGAATCGGATTTAGGAATTCCTAAATACGATTTTTGTATTTCCTAAATTTGGGAAACGGTTGGTGAAATCGGGCAAATCTTTCAGTAACCAACTTTAAGCAATACCAATAGTAAAATTAGACTAAAACAGGATAATATTACACAAAAATTCCATTTAAAAATGTACATATGTTACTTGAAAAATTTGGCATGCGCGATCAGCTCGAATAGAACAATTCAATTTCCTTTATTTTAAAGTAATTTAATTTTCTTTGTACGTCCCATTTTAAAAATATACTATGTATTTGAGGAACTAATAATGAAAAATTTCTCAAAAATGATAGGTATGAAGTATGAACAAATAAAATGTTCCACATCTGCATTGTATTTAGATTAAAATATATATATTGTAAGCTTTGCTTTGAGGGAGGAATTCTTCGAGTATAAGTACTCTTTAATTTAATAAGATAAACCGCCAAAAGCCCCTTGTTTCTCTTTATATCCTCAAAATATGGTTTATGAAACAATTATTTATATACATATTAAAGGACAATGACAATTTTAATCATTTGCCATTACTAAATCACTTTTATTTTGAAATCTTATGGATATGCTGCCATAATGATAATCAAAAATAATTAATGTCAAATAAAATCAATTAAAAACCATATTAAATGCATAAAAACAATAAAAATTATCGATATCCAATTAACATCAACGGAAACAAGTGGAAACAATAAAAAGTTCCCACTATCCTAATAGTCCGGGGAAGTTAGGACACAAACATAAAATTTTTCCTAAATTCTCGAATAAATTCCGCTGGAGCTTGCAAACCTAGCTTAGAGCACTCGAAAATGGTTATCATTCAGTTTTGCTCGCACAAAAAAATGTAGACATCAAAATTGTAGGAAATCGTATGCCCTAAAACATGATAAAAGTAGATTTGAAAAATAAATTTTTTTTCAACACTTAATTTCTCAAAAATTGTTAAACAATTTGAAATTTTGTTTATTTAAAAGGCAAGTATAAACGAAATGACAAAATCAAGGTGATAATATAAATTATATTCCTAAAAAAGTTGAAATTAGTTTTTCAACAAAAAATCATGAAAAAACGTGAGAAAAAATTTTTTTTCATTTACGCATTAAAAAAATTTTATGTAAATAAAATTTTGAAAATGTTGCTCATATGGTCTATTCAACTACAATTCTTACTCTGTCGATTGCAACAAAGCGCATCTTAAAATTGTAAATATAAAATGAACAGCGATTGACAAAAATATATATAAAGTCAGTTTGCGCGGATGCCATTTTGAATATTCAAAATTTGAAAACACCAACTTTTTTAGAAACATTTCCTCTATATTTTCTCATATTTTTCATGATACTTGTCGCTTAAAAATAAACAAAATTTCAAATTGTTATCAATTTAAATCTACTTTGATTGTTATAGGGCATAAGATTTCCTACAATTTTGATGAATTTTTGTATGCGAGCAAAACTGAAAGAGATATCAGCGTAGAAGACTCCAATTTCGAGTGCTCAAAGTTGTTCTTGTAAGCAAGTTTGGCGATTGGCTTTTCATTGCATTTTATGCGATACATACACACGTTTACAAAAAGATGCCAATTATCGTCTATATCCGTCAACGAGTCATAGGTTTAATCTATGAACCTGTTAACATCAATTATTCATAGAAGTAAATAAATGTACTCACTTGAAATATTATTTAATTTCCAATAGATAAAGGGAATTCAAAAATCAAAAACAAAATATAAACCGAACACAAAAGCAACGATATATTTATCGACAAGTTAACAAACGATTGATTAACGTGTGCCACTTCACGCCCGATTACTTAACCGAAAGTTTCATAACGGCCGCTTGTTTGTTTGCTTGTGGCTGCTATATCTGAGAAAATATTCTCGTACAGAGAGAGTAGGTACTTACAGTATAAGAAGGTATCTTTTTACATAGTCTTGTGTAAGGTGTGTATGTACTGCCACTACCGGTGTATGTTATGTCATGCAATTCTGTGTAATTCAGATTGAATAATCCAAAATTATATATTTTGGTTTCTTATCTGGAATGGTGACATCAGTGGCGGATTTTGCTTTAATTTACAAAGTCTTTTATAAACAGACTCTTTTTTATATAAAACACCTTTCATTGAAGTTTTAATCTGATCAGTAGGTAAGTAGTTGGCCAATGAGAAAATAATATTCAAACGAAGACGAAATCGAGTATAAAATGTTTTTGAAGCAATACATTATTGACACAAGTCGGTGATGGCTCATGGCTACTCTAAACGAAACGTGGAGGCAAAGCAATTCAAAGCCCTCCTCGGCCCCGTAGACGAAAGTTTTCTTCAAGGTCATGCGTTCTTATTGCGCTTCAGAATTTCGATTAAAATTTAAATTACACAAAAATATAGTATTTCTCAAGGGAAATTTTCGACATTAAACTAGAGCAAAGAAGTATTATTTTCGAAAACCACCCGATTCTCAACTCTCCTCAGTAAATTATGTCTTGTGATTGTACTAATAGTATATGCAGATACTGATTATTACTTTTTCTGTCGACACTGCATGTTTGAGCTATACTAATGTACACAAAATCATTCATTAATGACCCCTATTAATAAACGATTAATAATAATATGATTAATAATCATAGTTACGTCTGTATTTCAAGCATAAACGATTACCGCTACGTATTGATGAAAACATCAGAAGAGGATATACCAGACAAAAAATTAAAATATTTTCTGAAAGTCAGGATCTGCTTAAAACTATCGGCAATCCAACCACTAAGTCTAGACTGTAAAAAACTGTAAAGGATCCCTTAATAGGTTGGTAAGAGACACCATAGCCCCTAGTATGGGTGCCGGGATATGAGAGGATTGCAGGTAATGAATTGGCGGACCAGTTAGCAAAACAAAGCTCTAAAGAAGACTTCATAGGTCCGTAACCGTTCTGTGGAATCTCAAAGGATTGCATAAGCGGGAAATTCCGGAGCTGGTTAGACAAAGACAACAATTTAAATGACCAAAGCTCACCTTCATACAAAGAGTTTACTAAACAAGGTAGACAAGGATCTCTCAACCAGGTTATTGAAAATGAGTAAGATATATTTGAAGAGAGTTGCCGACCTGGTGAGGTAATACTGAAGGTTCCCTAGTGATGAGCGATATTTCACGGACTACTACTTTTTCACTGATACGAACAAATCACAGTCAGTTACAGTTCCTATAAGCAAATCCAAAGCGAGACGTGATCACAGCTAGCGAAAACGACAAATAATTGAATGAATGAATCTAAATCGAACATAATAAAATATCCTTGACCTTCATCTCTCTCATTCGACAACAAATTTGAATTTCGTCCATTACCGTAAGATTATAAAGAGACTTCGTGTCCTTTTTACCAGAAACGAGGAACGAGAACGGCAAACGGGATTTTAATATTTTGTATTCACTATATTGTTAGGGTATGGTGACTCGGATATATATTTATGATATCGTGAAAAGGAAAGATACAGGGTGTCTCAGTGGGTATTTAAGTTTTCGTATGCGACCTTGTACAAGCAAGCAGCGCATGTCACAGCGATTAGGGAGCAGACGAATGCGGATTTTAGTCACCATGGAGAAGTGGTCAGGTGCGCGTCGTGGTTTCATGCTGGAGGCATATTTTAAGGCGAAGGAGACCTATATCCTAGCTCGACGTGGGTTTTGTGCTCACTTCAACATTCGGCGCATAGCAGATGCCCCATCGGCTAATTTTGTTAAATCGTGGGTGCAGCGATTTCGAGAAACAGGAATTGCGACAAATAAACAATACCTTGGTTGCCAGAAAACTGTAAGAACACCAAACAATATTGCAACAGTACGCCGGGCGTCAACAGCCGAGGCGTCCCATTCGGAAACACGCGCAGGCGTTAAATCTCTCACGTGCCAGTTTACACCGTATTTTAATGCAAGATTTAAAATTTGATCCATATAAAATTCAAATTACGCAATATTTCAAAGAAACTGACTATGCTCACTGAAAGCAGTTTGCAGAAACCATCATGAACAATTTCTGGAATGCCGGTGGCCTAGAGGCGGTGATGTTTAGTGACGAGGCACACTTTCCTTTAAATGTGTATGTATGAACCCCAAGAAAAAACATCATACACAACTGCATTCTAAAAAGGTTACAGTATGGTGTGCCATGACAGCTGGAGGAATTATTGGACCATATTTTTTTGAAGATAACCGCTGTCGGACCCTTACTGTTAATGCTCAGCGATACAGGACAATGATTCAAACATACCTGCACCCAACCATTCGACGTTTGCCTGGTTATAATTCAGGGATATAGTTTCAACAGGATTGTGCTACGCCCCATACCACAGAAATATCCATGCAGGGCGTTCGGGAGTTGTTTCCAGACACGCTTATTTCGCTGACAGGTGACATTCCTTTTGCGCCACGTTCACCGGATCTCACAACTCTGGATTTTTTTTTGTGGGGATACCTACACAAACCCTCCTGCCAACCTCTGAGTAATAAAGGATCGCATTCGCCAAGAAATTAACTACATTCCAGCGGCAATGTGTCAACGCGTCTATGCAAATTTCGGGGCCAGATTGGAGGAGTAGTACGTACGCGACGGACAGCATTTAGACGATGTTCTGTTCAAAAAATGAAATCCGCATATATTGTTTGTATTTTGGTGATAATAAAAGTAGTACAGCATTTTCATTCCCCGAGTATTATTTATTTAAAAACTGAAATATTATATTGATACAGGTATGTATGGATAATCCGAACCCCCTATAATCTGAACTACTCTATAATCCGAACGCCCCAATAGCGTAAAATGATATCCATAATCTGAACACCCGAATTCCGTAATCCGAACTAATCAGTAGTCTTTTATAACCATTGCCCACCACTTTTTGTGGTGGAAATGTATTTTTTGTATGGTTAAGAAAGGTATCTATAAACCGAACTAGTTCGGATTATAGATATCACTTTTTATAAATTCTATAATCCGGAAGTTCTGGTAATCCGAACGGGGTCTGCCAACTTTCTGTTCGGATTATCCATACATTACTGCAATGCTTTTCGGCGACATTAATATTGATACCACCAAAATAACAGATTACTCGACTCGTAATTGCTTGTTACTTTTTTATCATGTCTATTCTTTTTTGGATAGAGAGTGCTGCTGTTGGTAACATGTAGTAGATTTTCCTATCAGTAAATAATTTGTAGGACAAAATGTTTGGAAAAATTGGAAAGTAGAAAATGAAGGACAGGCAGCATTTGAAAACATTTTTTTAGCCTAGTAGGGAAATTTGAGAATGCTACAAAATGTGATATGTGATATACTGATATAGTTCATATACTTAATACCCTTCTTGGTGTGTGTCATCGTTTGTGACGTATATACGGGTTTTGGGCATGTCGATATTTAATATGTTATTTTGACATATAGCTAACCTTTAATTTGATAAATAAAATCATCAGGATCGTATTCAGCCAAATTCGAAAAGCCTATGAAATTAATAATACTTGGGATATCAAAACACTGCAAAATAAAACAAATTGTATATTTAATTTACATATTAAAATAATTTAATATTAGAAAATATAGTCCTGCAAAAGAATTATACAGCGGGTTCAATAAGATTAATATTCACTTTTCATAAATAATAATTGACCGTAAACAACAAAGTACAGACCTGACGAGAACTGTCAGTGGGACATTAGAAAAAGACGTAAGACACATTGCCGCTACGAAAGGAAAGTCTGCATCGTATTTTGAACGATGTAATTTCGCCCGATTGATAGGTCGCGTTTGCGCGTAATCAAACATCAACCAATCAAATTTTTGTAAGTCAAAGATTAGGGTTAACGTTTGTAATACCTTTAAACGGTTCATTATTGTGATATTTTGATTAGGATTAATCACAGACCTGCCTTTTTTTCCATTTCTTCCAACGTAATGTGTTAGAAGGACATTAACAATCAATGACGCACACCAAGAAGGCTATTATATAAACGGATACATTTTTCCCATTGTATATTCAACAAAATATCAAATGTCGTAATCACGTTGGTAATCATATCATTTCCCAACGTGATTAAAAAAATCACGATTTCGCTCATCACTACTGTACCCTGAGGAAACATCTACACAAAATGGGGTCAGTAAATCTATTTGCAGAAAATGTTAACTAAGGGATAAAGCATCTACTCACATACTGTACTTCTGTGAGAACTTAGAAGGTCTCAGGCAGAAGAACTTTGGAGAGGAAATGATACAACCATGAGAGCTATTCCGAATCCCCCCAAGTGGCCTATATAGAGGACACGAAGCTTCTGGAATCGAAGTAGAAAACATTGGATATGGTGCCTGGACTGTTGAGTACAATTCAATGAATGAATGAACCATATTTGATAATGATATTCACACCAAAATAATTTTTAATTGAATTGAAATAAATGAATCTTGATTAAAGAATGCAATTGGAACTACTTTATTTATTGAAATTTCAATGTATATAGCTTTGTTCGTAGAATTGTCAGAAACAATCAGAGGTATGCGCATTAAAAAAAGTGTTCGTAGCAGTTGGTGAATTAATAACAACTGGATGAGTGACAGATTTTTGGTTAGATAGTTGGATAGATAATACTTTACGTATGTTGTGAAAAAAATAACGAAATAGCAAACCACTTTCTTCTAAAATAGAACGTGAGCAATATTATTTATTGTATTTCAGTTTAACGGCTGTTATGCTGTCTTCTGTCAAGAAAATTTTCCACCAGTTCGTAGAACGAAAATTGCGAATCGATTTACAATGAATCATAAACGAAATGTTTGTGGGAGAAATTTCCAATCGATTTGAAATTCCTTTCTACGAACAAACCTTACATACAATAAACAATTATTATTTGTAATAAAAAGAACACTTATTGTTTATTAATCTTTTGCCGAACTCCCAGTAAAAATCTAACTATTTTATTTCTCAGGCAAAAAAATGACAAAAATCTGTTTATTAATAGTTGATCATTAATTAAAATACGACAAAAAAGCATTACATGCAAGGAATAATTTTGAATAAATAACATGTACAGTACATACCTTTATGTAACTTTATAAATAAAAAAAATGTAAGGATGCTGGTTAAGTTATTGTTTCTTGGAGCGTTGATAAACAGCAAATACAATATTATGAAAAAAAAACTTTTAAACCTTGAAAATACATATTAAAATTCAATATTATGAACCAGTTGATGTATTTAAATTTAGCTGATAATGAGTTAAATTAATGGTAATTTATTAAAGATTTACGTAAAAAGTAGCTAACAGAATATTAACAAGGTCATGGGAAAACTACGCATTTTGGAAAAACAGGTACGCATTCAAATATTAATATAATAAATTGTTTCAACCCTTACTACGTTGAATCTTTCCATAATTATTAAATAAAATCGATAAATAATTATGTTGTGGAATTTGTTATTTTAATTAATAGTCATCATTTAAGCTGGATTTATAAACTCCGTTATTCGTTGGTTTTGATTTCCGTTGTTCCGGATGAAACATACCGGCGGGCGTAATTTCGGCCGGTAATCCCTTGGCCTACCTGCATAAATCAAGGGGTACCATTTATGACAGGGGTAATTTCGGCCGGCGTTTCCCAACTCGTGCCCGTTATTACCTACATATACAGTTGTCATTTATTTGAAATAACGCAACCATTTTCCAATATCACTTGATTTCGTAATTCGGTCCGCTGTCGAATCTAACTGGGGTTGGGGTTAGGTTTTGTTAGGTTGGTCAAATTAAACAAATAGTAGGTACATGGGACCCAATTCCGAAATCGCACTCCGAATTTTTTGCGGCCGAAAATACCTATGAGATAAGGAAGCAACTTAAAACCTCCGGCCGAATTTACCTACCGGCTTTTAGTACCTGCCCTTTTTCCGGCCGAAATTACATCCGCCCGAAACATACGTGGTCATATTTGGTTTCAACAAGGAGGAGTTATGTTTAGAAGTCATACTTTCAGAAAACAAAAGAAATTTATATTTATCTCGAAAACGATCAAATATATTATGTCTAGGGAAATATTAGGTGAAGTTATTGGAAAAGGTATAGGGATACCAAAAATGATCTATTTCTATACATCGAAGCTAGAGCATATGTTCACTTTTTCAAACGACCAAATTTTCAGAATGATCCATCGATTAGTTCCTCAGAAACTTCTAATTAACGTTGGGTATGAAAAGTACTGTACAAGACAGTTCAAGGCACAGCTTTTGCAAATGTAATTAATTTTAAATATTTTCTCGTTGGAGGGCAGCATATTCACTTCTGGGTTGTCTCGTCAACTGTATCTACCACATACTAATTCACCTCAGATGTGAAAGTAATCCGATCAGGAAAGAAATTTGTCTTACCATATTCGGAATGGTACATCGACAACGGATATAGCCAGTTAGGCTCGAACGTAGTAAGATATCATGTATTTTGTATTTATGTGCAGTAATTATTATTCCAATTAAAGTTTCTTAAATTGTGAATATTACTAAGAAATGCGGATAGTCGACATAATAGGGAAATGTTATAAAAAAATTCTAAGGAGAAGCAAAAAACTAAAAGAATGCTAACCTTATTCAAAATATGCTAAGCTATCTGTCAGTTACGGATTTAAATAATGTAAAGAAAAAATAACAGAAAACTGAACGACAAAAATATTCTAAGAACCACTGTTTTTTTAAACATCAAAAAAATACAAGAAACACAAAAAATAACAGCTCTACATCTAGCATTCATGCTCAAAATTACATGGTTAATGTCTGCTTGAGGTATTTGTGTCCACTGTACTCTCAGAAGCTCACGAAACTGAAACTCATTGTGAATGTTGCCGTAAGTGGCGGAATTCGTCGCTAGAGCATGTCCCATACGTGCTCAATGGGATTCAAGTCCGGTGACAGTGCAATACATCAATACCCTCGTTATCCAACCAGTTTACTACAATACAGGCAACATGTGGTCGAGCGTTATCATGCATTAAGTGAAAGTTATCTCCAGCAGCACCAGCAAATGGACGAACGACAGGTTGGAGAATAGTATCCAAATACTGCTGACTTGTGAGGAATTCGCGTGAGTTCTTCCGTCAATAATGATTCCACCCCATACCATTAATATGCCACCTCTGTATGTGTACACTTCATGATCATGTCGCAAGCGTTCCAAATTTCCGGACTGTCTCCACACTCTCGTCCGACGAGAATCTGGATGAAATCCAAATCTAGACTCATCGGTGAATAAAACTGTAGCCCAGTCATTGTCAGCCCAATTCAGAAACTCTTGACACCAGGTTAATCGTGCAGCGCCATTGCCTCTAGACATCTCAGTGGTCGCCGACTACGAAGATTGGCTTCATGAAGACGATTCCTCACCGTATTACTGCCAATTGTCACATTATGCGCACGCTGTAATTCATTAACCAGCTCTGGTGCTGTGATTGTCGGTTGTCTTCTAGCGGTTAAGACTGAATACCGGTCTTGAGCGGCGGTTGTAGAACGACCACGTCCTGGATGTTGCTCGGCTAGACTCCCAGTGTCTCTAAACCGACGCCATAATCGACTTATGACGCTTTGCGAGATTCCCAACTGTTCGGCTACTTGGGTTTGTCGCACACCAGCTTGATGGAGGCCCACCGCCCTATTCATCTCATCCAACGTTAAATGTTGTCGTCCCATGGTAAAAATACACACCCACTAAGCAAGAACAGTATGAAATGTCTACAGTATTCGTCAGCTAACTTGATGTCCCAGAAATTACCAACTAAGAGAGACAGAGTAATAGTGCCCTGTCTACTCGGCTGCTATTGGTGGTAAAATTTTGACAAACGCCAATTGCATCGAACCTTATCAGGTGTTAAGATTTTCAGTAGCGTAGGTCACACAGTTATTGTTTCTGCTTAGTACAATAAAGTGTTTGTAAAAATGTCAGCCGTTAGTGAAGAAAATCGTAAATGTACTGAAGGACAAACTCGTCAAGTGATATATAGAGTGTTTAATTATTTTAAGACATTAAAAAGTGATGAAGATACCTTAATAAACGTGAAAATTAAAACATCCCAGGCAACAGAGAACTTCAAACAGATATGTTTTATGACGCCAACCCCCTTGTGATTACTCTAGATGAAAGTGATTTCAGTATCGACAGTGAGTCAGATTCTTCGTAAAGATAAAAACTGTTTATACCTATTCTTAGAAATATACCTAGCTTAAATAATTTCCCATTATCTTGTGTTTCTTTTATTCTCATTGCTACCTGGAAGAAATTATTTAGTTTCTAACAAATTTTAATTATAGTCCGTCCGGAAATTTTATAATCTTCAATTAGATAAATAACATGTTATTGTAATGGTTACCTTATTGTTAAAATATTATTTATGTGCTCAGAATTCAGGTATAAAGCAGATCCGTTTCTATTAAAATCAATTTACCAACAATTATAACAAAGAATTAAATATTATTTATTAAGTTAGGATCATATATTTCCGGACGGACTTTACTTTATTAATTGTACAAGTTGTGTTAATTTGTAACAGAAAGCGTATCCTCAGAACTTGCACGGCACTGTTTACAGTTATCGGATGGGCGGCGTCAATAGCTCCCTAGAAAGCATTTAGGACATCAAGTTAGCTGGCGAATACTGTAAAATCTGAATTAAATAAAACATTAAAATGTCAGTTTTTTCGTCCCTTGTGAAAAACGTTCTAAAACACGTATTGTTATCTATTTTGCATTTTTTTATATAAAAAAGTAAGTATTTAGACTAACAGTTACAGTTTATATGTTCCCGAAAATTTCATTCAGTAGTTTTGGGGTTTTACAAAAATATCCCTAGACTTTTCCGTTATGTGTACATCGATCTTACTAAAGTAGAGGTGACAAAAGGAACATTTGCTGACGATATAGAGGTTCTTTTGCGAAAACTTATAATACTCTGAATAAATCTGAATACAGGGAATACAAATTCAAAGGAAAATAAAATGGTTATGAATAAAAATCAAACGCAAAACATTCGTAAGCGATAAAGACCAACCTAAACATATTTAAAGCAATTTATAACGCGATATTATCTTATGGTTGTTAAACGTGGGTGCGAAATAGAACACAAAAGAGTAAAATAAAGGTAATAGAATTAAAATACTTAAGAAGAGTCCGGGACGTTAGAAGAGAAGAGAGCACATGTAGAGATACGAGGGTTCTCAAATATCAATTAACTGTCATGTTTAGTTAACATAAGGCCAAAGTTTCAGACCGCTTCGTTTAAAGCTATACCTTGATGAGTCAGTCAAAAATGAAATTAAGCCGAAATTTTTTTTTGGAATTTTCAAATACAGTTGTCCCAACAAGAATTCCTTGCCGAGTTGGTTTCTGTTTTCGGCAATGAAGCACCTTATCAGTCGACAATTTCTCGATGGTATGGAGAATTTAAACGAGGACGGATTAATCTTAGCGAAGATCCAGGAACAGGTCCACCAACAAGGCCAGGAAAACGTCAATGCTGTACGTACGTTGATCCAAGAAGATCGACAAGCCACATATCGTGAAATTGAGCATCATTGGGCATTTCAAAGACCACAATTCAAAAAATTTTACATGAAGAATTATCTGTATCTCGTTGGATACGCATCTGTTGACGAAAGAACTGAAAGCAATAATTAAAGTCAATTGGTGTCAAACAACTCTAAACCGTTTTAACGCAAGAAACTCAGTATTGTCAGTGGGGATGAATTCTGGATTTACTCTTATGAACCCAAAAATAAATGTCGAAAGTTATCCGTTCTCGAAGTGTTTCAAAAAGATGGTGGCGACATCTGTCTCAAAAGCGGGTCATGTAGCAATAATTCCTCTGCAAGATCAAAGAACTATTACTGCTGATTGGTACGTATCGATTTGTTTACCGAAAGTAATTGCCGAGTTTCGAAAAACCAACCCCCAACGACGAATGATCCTCCATAAATCAAAATAAAACTGAACGTCACAGATGAAGAACAACTCTAAATGAAAGTAAAATCCGTAGAACAAGCACATAATAGATAATTACTTTGCAGTTAACTGATAAAATAAACAGGCATTTCGGAGGTAGTGCCTCTAATACAGCAATGCCCGGGAACCAAATTACCAATGACCTTTTTGGGCTGGGAACCAAATTACCAACACCCACCAAGACAAACAGCAAAAGTTGCAAATATTTGCAGCCTGTTACCATCAATAAAAAACCGGCCAATAATATGATTACTCTAAATCCCGGTCCAAGCATTGAACATTTGCGGATACTGCAACACTAAGATGTTTATTTTCCCGAGTATAATATACCTTGTAACTAATGGATACTGTGTTTTTCATGTTGAGAAAATAAAGATCTGTAACTAAGCATCGGTGTACTCGTATCCCTACCAAATTGTCGTTTATGGCACGAGTAAAACTTCCATATGACCAGAGTTCCTTTCTCGTACTGTATATACAGTGAACGGCTAAATTATGGAATATTATCATAACAGGTCCCATTTTATAACCCCATGTTATAACGTACATCCCATGTTATAATGTACATGGAGTAGGGATGACGTCACCGGTGTAGGTGTAGTGTGACGTAATCGTAAATTTTTTTAAATAGAAATCGGTATAATGTGACACCTCATTTGAACGAGAATTTAATTCTCAGTAGTAATATCCCAAGGACATTGATAATTGTTCGAAAAAATTTTATAACAGATTTCGAAAGCTTGTTGCTTGGAAACAGACCGACGCCGCAGGCGGAGGTCTGTTGCCAACAAGCTTGAGAAAGTTGTTATAAAATTTTTGAGCATTTATCAATGTTCGAGGGTTATTCGAATAGAAAATTTTTTGCTAATTATAGAAAAAAATACTGAGTATATTTGCTTCTATAATTTCATTAATATTCTCGTCAGCATTATGACAGAATCGTGACATTTTGAAATATTAAATATCTTGAAACGTCAAAATCGAAATAAATCAAAATGTATCCATGGCAACGTAGATTCTAGCCCATGGTCTGTTTTCAGTGTAATGTTGTTCTGATTGGTTGTGTTCAATCAAATGACCTCAAATTAACTGATTTCATTGGATATCTACTAGAGCAAAACATTTTCTATTTAACGACATTACATTTTTAACTAAAATATTTTTTTTAGGGTACGAAAACAATTTTTTTAATCTAAATTCAACCAAATTGCAACTAATGATTTATTTAATAATGTACTTTAAAGTAACCAAATTATGCATAACAATTATTTTAAATTAAATGTTCGAAATGCCATCCATCGGTTTCTTGACAATATGCGAATCTACGGACACATTCATCAAGTACATTGCGGATGACTTCTGGAGTAATTAGAGTCATTTCATGCCTAATTCTATCTTTCAAGTCCTGTAAGTTTTGGGGTCTATTGACATAAACTTTTGATTTTATGTAACCCCACAGGAAAAAGTCTAGAGGTGTTAGATGTGACGACCTTGCTGGCCACTCTATAAAACCGTACGTATAAAAACGTACTTCACGTGCGTAGTGCGGAGGGGCTCCATCTTGTTGAAACCAGATATTTTCACTAGGTAAATTTGGATTACTGGCATTTGGATACATGTTAGCAAGGACAGGTATAAGTTGATTTCTCAAAAAAGTTAAATAACGTTCTCCTGTTAGATTTTCTTCAAAGAAAAAAGGGCCAATGATTCTGTCATTGATGATCCCTGCCCATACATTCACTTCATGAGGATATTGCGTGTGTGCCTCAGTCATCCAATGTGGGTTTTCTTGACTCCAATATCTGCAATTTTGCCGATTCACGGTACCATGTATAAAAAATGTGGCTTCATCGGAAAAAAGGATTTGATTGATGAAAAGTGGATTGCGGATACATAAATCCTGCATAATTGCAGAAAATTGAAGCCTGCGATCGGGATCGTCGTCGTTTAATTCCTGATATAGTTGAATTTTGTAGGGATGGTATTTTTATTTTTTTTAAATACGTAATACCGATCGTTGGGAAACTCCAGCATATTCGCCCATTTGTGTTGAACTACTGTGAGGATTGTCATGTACATTTAATAAAATATCAAGTTTCACATTGTCTTCAATTTTAGGATGCATTTGGAATATGTTTAACGTGCCCAGTTTCTCCAAATTTTCGGACTATTTTACTTACTGTTAATTGGCTGATGGGTATGACGGGATATTTTGCGTTGAATAAATTGCATACCTCGTTCTGTGTTCTTTTTTATCTCCGCATCCGCTAAGGATTAATATTTCCATGCGTTGTGTTTCATTTAGGTGAGCCATAATTTATTATTGAAAAGTAAAAATTACAATTCACAAAATCAAAACATTTACGACAATAAATATTACAGTAACTATGCCACTATCACTTGCTTGAATTAACATTTGACAAAAAGTTTCAGTGTTTATGAGAGAACTTTTTGTGTCCATTATTATTTTTACTTATTTTTGCTTTTTGAAGTATTTACTTCAGAAAGTCATGGATTCAAGCATTGATTGTAATTTGGTTGAATTTAAATTAAAAAAAATGTTTTCGTACCCTTAAAAAAATATTTTAGTTAAAAATGTAATGTCGTTAAATAGAGAATTAAATTCTCGTTCAAATGAGGTGTCACATTATACCGATTTCTTTTTAAAAAAATTAACGATTACGTCACTACACCTACACCGGTGACGTCATCCCTACTCCATGTACGTTATAACATGGGTATTTTACAACAAAAATCGACCTGTTTCGGGATTTCCCTTAAAACTCGGCGGTTCTTGAAATAATGAAAATATTCCATAATTTAGCCGTTCACTGTATTCTAATCTGAATATCTGCTACACAGGTTTATCTTACATTTTATTTAATTAATTTCTAACCTTTTTCAATCGAACTAAGTTTCGAATTTAATTTAAGTTGCAAAATAAAGGTTAATGTTTTCTATTCCCTGTTTTAAAATTTGAATCCTCATTAGATTTAACAATGTATATGGTATAGGACCCTGGATTACATTAGAGACAACTGTGTCTAATTTTCCTGTTTAAGGATTGATCATTCGGCTAATTGTGCTTCGGTTATGGTGCACGGAAACCATAAAATATTTCCATTTCCTCTTCCATTTACCATCCTGTATATTTATTAGTCTATGGTTGTTAACATACAGAAGGTGCAATTGTGAATGTTACGTTTTTGTATTTTTATAGAAAAGTGTTTAGAACGTGTAAAATGTTCATAAAATGGTGATAAAGTTATGTTGGAGACATTGAAAATTGTTGGTAAAAAAAGTACGACCAGAGATCTAAGAAGGTCGTAAATCAATATAAGCCGACGACCCTCATTATTACCTACTGTTCGAAATATAGATAAGCAATAAAAGTGTGTGTGTCTTAAAAGATTCCCAGGCCCGGATTAAAATATATCATGAAATAATCATTTTAATAATAGTAGGCTCTACATTATTTTTGGCAAACGGCTTAAAAAGAATGAAACTGGTATCCAGTGTTGCAAAGAGACTTTGAGGAAGTCTCTTTTACAAAACGGCACAAAACTCACTAGTGCCAGAAAAATCATAATGGTATCTGTGCGCCTTAAGAAGTGGAGATTTGAATATTTATTGACAATAAACGAATTTAGAGAATATGGTAGAACAGAAGTGTATTTGGATGAAACTTGGTTCAATACACACGATATTCCAAACAAAAGTTGGGTAGACTCATCTGACTTGTGCCAAACTAATACACCGTCTAATAAAGGAAAACGCATTACGATAACTCACGCAGGACACGAAAATAGAAGAAATATTTTTGTGATTCATTGGCTGAAATCCTGGGACATGCGGTGCTCAGACTTCCTCCTTATCACTGTATGTTTAACCCCATTGAACATAAATATATGGTATCAGCATAAGTCAGCAGTTCGAAGAAATAATATTTCTCCAGCCTTACATTCAACTATGGTAGAAAAAAATCCCAATGAAAAGTTTATTAACTGATCTTCGTGAGTAATTTTGTTTATAAATACCTTTAACTTATATACATATACTAATATGCAAAAAACAGCAGCATCACGAGTATATTAAATTTAATTCTAAACAACTTAAATATTATAAACTTGCTGAACTATAATCGCATTCATTATCGTGATGTTTATAAATGTTTTTGTGTTATATTTCATATACTGTATATTCATAAACAATTCTCAATTATAATCATGCGATTTTACTTAATAATTATCTTATCCTAATATATCATCATAAAACAAAATTTAATGGCTAGAGCAGGTACAACTCTGCGTAGAATCGACCGCCTGGTGATAACTCAAGTGGTTGGTGATTTATGACCTTCTTATATTTCTGGTCGTACTTTACTGTGGACTTCTTTTCCTCTGTTTTCATTCATACAGAAATTGGAAAAAATTCTTTTGAAATTAATTTAAATTTAATTTTATTAAAAATATGTTATTTTGAATACTTGAAAACAACCGACATTATAACCTTAAAATAATATAAAATGCTAGAGATCCGACTGGACTTAGCGTGGCATTTTTCCAACATTTAGTTTATTATTTGTATACCCGTAGTAACTTGTAAACGAAAGGTCCGATTCGAATAATTTGAAGAGGAATTTACATGTACATAATCAACCTTTATTATGAAATTATTCAGTTAGATAATTATTAATATTATGATGTGAATGTCATCATCTTTCAATTCTACTCGTGTTTTGATTGTCTAATTTGAACAAAAACGGGTATTATGACAGTTTAATATTTTAAATACTGATGTCAATTATATTTTAATTATTAATGGTGATTGAAATAAGCCAAATCCCCAATATACTGATACTACAAAAAAAAACTGAATGCGGATGTAATAATTCCTAATGCAAATTACTGATATAAAACCGCGGCGGCAGAGGCTACAGTAATATATTATGCGAATACATGCATGATGCGAGAGAGAATCTGATATTGTATAAATAATGTATTAGTTTAAGGTTAACAATACTAGTTTTGGTAGCTTAAAATACCAAAATACCCTGCATCGGCAGGAAATAATATTTATACCTAATTTTGATAGAATTCCAAAAACATATCAATTGAATGGCTTAATTACATTTTGATCATTTTAAACATATATTCCTGCAACTAATACAAAATTACTATTTGGAATGAAGATATTTTATAGTTTGTAATATGCTTACGGGGATTTAAATTCTCCCATATTAAATCCATATTATCCACTCCCACTAACCATTCTCATATTTACTGAAATATCTCCAGATTGTCAAATTTCTTTTGTTTTATGCCTAACTATTTTGTTTAATGGTTGTGGTTAACTTCATGTTTAGTTAGTATGTAGTAAAGGAATTTTTAATTGAATTATTATATTGACTACTATTAACCTCAATGGCACAATATAATGTTGATTTTCCAGGAGAATAATATACCTAAGGAAGATTATTAAATTTTGATGTACTTTCTATTTCAATTTAATTAGCTTATAAGTAAGTATATTTGCACAAATTTCCTTTTTAATTTCTCCCAATTATTATTGAGGAATAAGAAAAATAAACAAATCTTTAAACATGTGTAACCACATAAAAAACCAATATCCATGACTAATTGTGTAAAAAATAAAATTTCTTCAAATACTCGAGGCAGACAATTTATTTGTATTCTATCGTGAACACATGTTTGATTTTTGGGATGTTGTGAAAGCCGACATGATAGAATGTGTGAGAGATTAATTAGAATTGTTATATTGTTATTAACTATAAACAACTTTATTATTATATTGTAATAAGTCAACTTTCAAGGTTATTATCTTTTATATAATAATATGATGCTCAGTCGCATTGTTCAAACGTTGTTAGCATTTTAAAATAAATCAGCTTTTCGTATATAGGGTTTCACTGGTCTTCAACCAGTATTTGGTATATTAAAACTGCAGCACGGGAGTGTATTGTATGTATATTTTTGTAGATTCAAACTAAACATCAGAGGTACTAGAGCCACAATGTCTAAGTAGCTCCTGATAAAAAAAGTATCACAAAAATCCAAAAGGCTGAAGTACCGAAGAGTTGAAACCTTGATTGGACATCCTGAACCAATCAATTAAACAATCAATGTATAGGAAAATTCGGAATTAGGTACAGGGAGAACTCATAACTGATAATAATAATACCATTTATTTTCTAAATACCAATACTTGCAAATATTTTAATCCACCACAACAAAATGAAAATGCGTCACTATTTTCAGATGAACGATATTTTTGATAGATGATACAGATATTGTGTCGAATGTGGTGAATAATCGTAAAACTGCCTGCACATTTAGCAAGAAGAACCCAACACTCATAGTAATTCTGGAATAACAGACGTAATCACAAAATCGCTTCTTGAAATGAGCAGTGGCAACATGCAGGCCAAAATCAATGACAACCAACACAACATACAGCTTAATTGGATTGGAAACGAAGCTTGCAGTCATAATGATATACCGACGGGTCCAAAACTGAGAGAGGAACTGGATCTGGAGTCTATGGTGATAAACCAAGGTGCATCGCTTACGAATCTTTGGGGACGCTCGCATCTGTATTCCAGTCGAAAATCTACGCTATCAACACAATACATGTTTGCAAATAAACATTGAAAGGAGGTATAGAGGCCAATGGATCCTTATACTCTCAGATAGTCGGGTAGCACTGAAATCTTAACTATGGCCAAAGACAGTAAGGTAACGCTTAAGTGGGTTTCGGGGCACGAGGGAATAGTAGGCAATGAAACGACAGATACCCCGGCAAGGAAAAGGTCTGAAACGGAATTCACTGTTCCAAACCCGGTAATCAGTCTATCAAAAACTGCAGTACGGGAGTGTATGCCTCGTTGGATTAAAATAAATCTCGGATGTACTGGAATTACGTGCCTAAACAGAAATTGCACTCTTTCTAGATCTAAACAACAAAAACCGTGACTTGTATAACGTCCTTGTCGTCTGAATGTGAAACTGTAATATAACTGAATGTTTGGTTGCCTATATCAAACTCGTTTATTAATAGAAGTCATTAATGAATAATTTTGTCTAAATTAATATAGCTGAAAATTGCACAGCCGATGGAAATATCAATTATCAATTAAATTAATGAAAAATATCAATTATTCACACTAAACTAAACAATAATAAAGAATTCATATTATTGGTAAACGATACTAACAGATATATTCCACATTTTAAGAACAAAAACGAAACATTCAAAATGTATCTATGCGAAATTTTCACTTATAATATCACAATAGCTTAAATTATTTCCGGAAATTTTCTTGAGGGCACGAATATTTTGAATAATTTTCTTAAAATATTCGTGCCCGAAATAAAATTTCCAGGAATAATTCAAGCTTGCTTGGTATTCGGTAAGAAAATTTCACACCATAATTTGGAAAAAATCAAAATCAAGTGTATGGAAACAGTTTGTTGAATTTTGTGAAGAAAAGTTGTAAAATTCTTATAGAAATTTTGCATTATTCACAGGTATATCTACATTATTTACTGGTTGTAGATCATATGTTTACCTTTTCAACTGTCACAAAAATTTCCACTTGAATATCGTGGCGTCTCGAAAAAATTTCCGGAAATTTTTTTAGTTATGGTAACTAGTCAAAATTAAGGCATCTTACTGGTTAAAAAGTAGAGGTGTGAAATTTTCGGGGGTAATACCGCGAGTGCTTAAAAATTACCGATCATTTCCATGAAAGCTGAACGAGTGGAATTATTAACAACAAGCTTGAATGGAAATTATCCGGTTAATTTTTAAGCACAAGCGGTATTAGGGAGAATATTTCTCGAATAAAAATACAAATTACTGTATATCTCCACTATATTCAGATAGATAATGTAACGTCTCTATCTTATAAGAAACTCTTCTTTGACGTTTCACGTTTATTATTTTAATTTGTATGACAATGGTTGTCATGGCAACGTGGAATTTCCGCTAAAACTCCATTTAATAATTTAGCTTTCGTTGCATTGATACAAGATATATGAGTGAAATATTCAGTGAAATTTATCATTTGAAAACATTTTAAGTTTATAAGTTCATTGAAAATTTCAACTGTCACGGTCCTACAGAGGTAGGAATAGACTAATCGGGCACGGGCACGGGTGTTAATTTATCTCCAAATTATTATTCAACAAAATGAATTAATTATACTAAAAATAGGAAAATAATACATCAGTGTGGATAGAACAATCTATCGACTAATAAAAATATTTTTAAACCTAACTACTCATAAATTGTAAAATATGAAATTATTTAAATTTCTCTAAAATGGCGTAGCACTTTGGCAACGTTAGTGTGAATATGTTTATTTATGTACTTTTGAAAAGTTGATACTAATTGGAAGATCGACATTTTTAAACATAACAAAGGCATGTTGTTTTATTCACCGGTAGATCCCAATTCGCCAACTGCGTTTTTATATTCATTCAGTTTGAAGAAATGACGCGTTCATTGAATAACCGCTGTTTCGAGGTGGTGGATACATTTGGTGATTTACAAAATGACAGCTTAACCTCAAAAAAGTTAAGATTTGCAGCGGTTATAGCGAATTATTAAAGAAATTGACGAATAAATAGAAATCAATTTAGAATGTGATAATAAAGCACTATTAACAGCGTCAGAAATTTGGAGTGGTATCGATTGTCAGTTGACAGATATAATGATGAATGAGGTAAACAACAACTGCGTTTTCTTATGTGCCACTGGTGACACTAAAATGTCGGTGCAGCGGAGACTGGCGTCAGTCAACCAATGGTAAATCAATGATGTAGTACTTTTATTGATTGTCTGTTCTAAGCAAGACGTCAATTTACGAAAAATAAGCCACCAATATTCGTGGTGAAATTTCTTTATTTTGCTAGTTACTCTCCAACCGTTAAATTATCCGCCAGCATGTATAATACGAGGGATGTCTTTTATATTTTGCATATAGAACTAGAAAAAAACAGTACAGTGTGTTTGAGATAGACAGAGTAATAAAACCTAATTTAACATGCAAAATCCTTACCTGGTAGGCAATTAAAACTCCAGAACTTTAAAAGGATTTACATTATATTTCAAATCTTTATTCTTTTATTTGCCAACCCAACCCTGTACAACGACGGTATACAATAGAAATCCCATCTTCGGGTCGCTTGTTCTTGCAGGCATAGCCGTACCTTTAGGTAGGGCTATCAATAGTTATGATATTAAATGAAAAACATGATTGCGACCAAGACTAGCCATATAATACAATATCAATTAATAATAATACGTTCATTACAGAGTCAATTATAATAATATTTATAATAATCAATTATTTTTATATTATGATTTACTAGAACTATAGAACTTATTTACAACACGGGGTTATTAATATTTCGTAATAAGTATTATTACAGTTTCCTGTAAAATTTTCATATGTTGTAAAGCGTTAGAATAATATATTTATTCTTCGATATCTGTTATGAATATTATTCGAACAAGAAATATTAGTTATCGGAAAATGAAAAATCTGATGCATTTTCATTTGGTCCGAACTTTATAATTATTGGCTCAATGGTTTGTTCCATTCAGTTGTCTAATTTCCACATTTGCTGCTCTTCTTTGATTACATGTTCTATGCATTTTCGCCATCTCTCTGCATCAACTTGTTCCAGAGCTTCTTCAAAATGTGCACGGACATCTTTCATTTTATATGTGGTATTTTTCCTTGCCACCAACCTTTCACCTGAGCCCATATAGCTCTATAGGGTTTAGCTCGCAATGGTAAGGAGGAAGTCGAAGTATTATAATATTTCGGTTTTTTGCAATTTCGTCAATAGTATATATTCGGAAACGATGTTTATGTATATTTACAAATTGCCAGCAGTTCTTTTTTTAACATATCCTCTTCAAATGTAATTTCTGTATCTAAAAGCCACTGAATGATTTCCGCTTTTTTCCAAGCGGTTGTAGGAAATTTCTCACATCTCCTTGAATGATAAGGAGCTTTGTCCAAAACAATTACCGAGTTGGGCGGATTTAGAGTTATCATTTGTGAAAAATAGTCCTCAAAAACATCAGCATTCATATCTTCGTGATAGTCTCCGGTGTCAAATGACAAATGCTAACAAATCATCTTTCAAAAACCCATCTGTACGTAATTATCTGTCGTTTTCCTTTTCCATTTTCATAGCGAAAATCCCTTATTGATCGCAAATAATTCCGTATCCAACCTACAATTTCATCTTTTTCGATTAAAAGCGACTTTCTATTCACTTTTTCCCATCTAAAATTCATCTCTCGCAGGATTTTCCACAATTTATCTCTTCCAATTTCAGAAATAAGCTATTATTGAGGCAGAACCATTTTTCGTGAAAAGAACTCCACATGATTTTAGGATATTGCTTAAATATAAAATTCACAATTATTGAGATTTTTAGAGCAGGTACGCCCTTGCATTGGTCATTTTACAAGGGTTTATTGATCTCTGCCTTTTTCAAATAGAGTATAAATAACTTGTAACATGTCTAACGACCTGTTTCGATTTTATGGAATAAATCCTTTTAATTACCGCTCGTCGTCCCATTAGCCACTTCCAATTATAGTTCTGTGATCTCAAATTCTCCTACCCTGACCATAAGACAATAATTGACGCCAACGGACGCTTCCATTTTCTCAACGCTATCGACTCTTTTCGAGGAAAGACCTCCATTTTTTATCGCTTTTATACCTTTCCTATCTAATTAATTTTGCTGTGGTAAGTTTAAAATCATAATTTATAATTAATAAGCTTCTTCTAAAGTACTGTCTGATATAATTTTTGTATGCATTCTTTATTTTTATACAGAGATTAACGAAATTAAATTTATCACGTGGTCATAAACTGTTCTTTTATACTAATATCTAAATATTTAAATCTATTTTTATTTTTCTAAATCCCCAACTATAAAAGTTGAGGGAGATATCGCCCGGGGTAAAGTGTTTTATTTTTTTTAAGTAACTTTTTTATTATATGATTTCTGGTTAACTAGTATTTAAATTCTACAAGGCGTTTCTACCTTTTCCGCCTTAGTTTTTTTAATTCATTAGTATTTTTTATCGACGTCAAAAAGGTAGTGGCGCCCTCAATTTTTTACAACCCTTCTGTTATCCTTGTGTGACATAAACTTGGGGTCGAATCACCCTCGAGAGGAGTCTCTAGCCGGAGCCCTTCAAGCTGGAGCGTTTACCGTTACAAATTAGCGCCTCTTATCGTTACAAACTTTTAATCACTATTGTTTTTCAAAGGATTCTCCACGAAGAGAAATGCATTTGTGCATCCTTTGGAACCAATTCTGGAAGCAGTTGTTTCACTTGCTTGTTGGTACATTCAAAATAGAGTTTTTGAATGCGTTGACTGCATCTTCTGGGGACTGGAACCTTTGTCCACGCAGTTCATTCTTAGTTTTTGGAAAAGTAAAAAAGTCGTTAGGACTTAGGTCGGGACTGTATGGAAGATGGTTCAACAATTCGATGTTTTCTTGCTTTAGAAACTCAATTGTTTTTCGAGCTATGTGGGAACTTGCATTGTCTTGGTGGAGGATCATTTGGTCGTTGAAGGTTGGTTTTTCGAAAGCAATTACTTCCAGCAAACAAATCAATATGTACCAATTAGCAGTAACAGTTCTTTGATCTGGTTGCTACATGAGCCGCTTTTTAGACAAATATCGCCACTATCTTTTTGGAAACACTTGGAGAACGGATAACTTTTGTCGGTTTTGGTTCATATTGGAACCCCCAAACAGCCGACGGTTCATAAGAGTAAATCTAGGATTCATCAGCACTGACAATACTGTATATATTTATTGAGTTTCCTGCGTTAAACCGGTTTAGAGTTTTTTCACACAAATTGACTCTAATTGCTTTCTGTTCTTCTGTCAACAGATGCGGTATCCTACTAGAAACTAATTTTTTACAGTTAATTCTTCATGTACAATTTTTTTAATTGTGGTATTTGAAATGCCCAATGATGGTCCAATTTTACGTACAGCATCGACGTTTTCCTGGGTGACTGCCGTTGTTGGTGGACCTGATCTTGGATCGTCGCTAAGATTAATCCGTCCACGTTTAAATTCTCCATACCAACGAGAAATTGTCGACTGATGTGGTGCTTCATTGCCGAAAACAGAAACTCGGGAAGGCATTCTTGTTGATACAAGTGCCTTCTAAGGTGAGTTTCTTCGCATTGTCTTTAGCGGTTATGATATTTGAATTGCCGTGTTTATTTTCTTCATTTGGCTTTTTCCACCTTTCACTTTTTATTGGAATTAATGTAAGTTTTATTTGATAGCTGGTCCAATGTTTGCATACTACATCCTAGTAATAGCGGACAAAATTGTTTAATTGGTGTCGAATTCCACAACTGAGGTAGATCTCTCTAGTAAAAATATCTTTTAGCTTCTTTGAATTGGGCAAATATATATTCGTCTTAATATTTTAAGCATTGTATTTTTTTCTGTGATTCCATAGTCAAGTTCAATTCGGTTCTCACAAGAATATTTAATAAATTGATTGAAATAGTACTTAAACCGTTTCTTTATTATTTGATTCGCATTTTCAACACTTGATACAATTATTACTGGTTTTAAAATCAAGCTTCATTGAATAAGTGCATACTTGTAAGGTCAAGAATACAGGAGATTTAAATTAAATTTTTACAAGAGTTATTCATTGGTTTCATTTGTCGCAGTACTAATTTGGAGCTTAAGACACTAATGGAAAAGAAATGTGCCAGAAAATGGAATTTAGATAAAATCACACATAAAGCCGTGAAAGAAGAATTCGACAAACCTTTAATAATTAGATTAGAGAATGTTAAGTGGACCGTGGAACTCCGTAAAAAATTGGATTACCGATGATCATTTAGAACTAATGGTTTAGTTAATGAAACATAAAAATAAAACGATATTACACTGGTAGCCCATGACACATGTATACGTATAGGCTTCATTATTTCACCATCGAGTTTCATGTGAAAAACAAGTAGAATAAGGCTATTCCCCAAGACCCAAACTTGATAATCGTCGCTACAGTGGACATTGAAAATCTTAGAATTTTCACGAAACTAGAACAATTAACTAATGGATGCCGTGTACTTGGATTAATTCCTTTGGTACTTCTTTATCATAAAAAAAACATGCCATACAAATACAGGTGATATAAGCGACGGTTGAAAATTGATAAAAAGGTGAAAAAAAAACAATTAACTAATGTATGTCGAAGAGAGTTTAGATTTTGCTATATTAGTAGATGTTAAAAACATTAGTGGCATACATTTTGCGGCGATAATTCAATAGTTAATAATTTTACAAATATGAGAAATTTCATTTAAATCTACAATTGACAGGAGAAATATTTAAGGGAGAAATGTAAACTGCGAATTAGTGTCAGGTAAACAAATAAGGTAATCTTCTTGAGACGAGTTTGGAGAGGGAGAGACATATGTTTGTCAAGTTTATTAATTAAAATAATGAATAGGATAGTAGGGCATATTTTAAGTCAACAGACAAGTATTAAAATAATTTAAACATTTTAAACATATAAAAGCTCGAAAAATAAAAAGGACTCTTAGCCCGTAGAAAACTTGATTTAGATTATTGCGTGTAGAGTTGATTTAGAGTGAAAAAGTCAAAGTTTAATCAAAGGTAAATATTTGATTTCACCGCAAAAATCGATTTGTTGATTAAAATTATGCGAAGTATTCGGACCACGATAAGTTTAGAAAAAGACTGTTTTGCTTTTTACTGGGTTTTAACACAAAAGTATTCAATTGCAGAATCGATTTTCAATATCCAAATTAATTAATTATAATCCAAGAGCTCTACATAAAACAGTATCGATAAGGTATACGACAGTTGAGTTAATAAATGATTGTAAAAACATTAACCCATCGCGAAATGGCTATTCTGCCAGTTTCTATAGGCCGGATATGTGAATGGCGGCCAGTTTTCCACGTCGGAAAAACCTGCCTGAAAAACCGATAAGGTAAACGCGTGAACTTTTTTTCAGGCATTGTTGAGACCTTGACTAAGAGCGGTGTAACAATGGCAGAAAGTTAGCAGGTCGGAAAACCCTCGGCAGAAATGATTCAAAGTCGTGGAAAATTCCCATGAAAAAACCGATAAGGTACACGTGGAAAACTTTTTTCCGTGCATTCTCAAGGCCTCAAGTAAGAGCGGTGCGATAGTGGCAGAAAAGTAGCAGGTCGGAAAACCCTCGGCTGAAGGAACTAAAAGTCATGGAAAACAGCCTGTAGCGTCAACGGGAAATTTAATAAGGTAGGTACACGTGCAAAACTATTTTCCAGGCATTGCTTAGCCCTCAACTTAGAACACTGTGATAATGGCAGAAGTTTTTCAGGCCGGAAAACCCTCCGCAGAAATTAGAAAAAATCGGAAAAATTGAAAACTCAAAATCAATCCTAGTTCCTCGCGATCTTTACATTCCCCAACTATTTTCGTTCATACAATTCGAAATATTTTCGTGCGCTACCTCAAATTAAAAAAAAATCATCACGATACGATGAAAACTTGCTGAATGAGCCAAAAATTTTAACGGCGCGGCGTATTTTATGCCATCTGCTCGGTTTTCGTGCCCCGCGTCCGCTGCTCAAAACTGAGCGCACGATCGCTCATTCAAACAGTATATTGATAATTACGTTTTTGCGGGTTTCCTCATATCTACAACTAAAATAAAACATAATGCTATAAGTAGGTCGATAATTGTGGAAATGATAGAGATGAAATAGAACGCATAAAGTCATTACTCATTTTAATTAATCAAAACGTCACTACTAATTTTTATTAATCATTCAAGATCGCAATCGCTTTCTTGATTTTCGAAATCATCATCGCTAACATCGGTGTCACTTTTAGTTCCTTCTGCCGAGGGTTTTCCGACCTGCTACTTTTCTGCCACTATCGCACCGCTCTTCCTTGAGGCCCAAAGAATGTACGGAAAAAAGTTTTTCACGTGTACCTTATCGGTTTTTTCATGGGAATTTTCCACGACTTTGAATCATTTCTGCCGAGGGTTTTCCGACCTGCTAACTTTCTGCCACTGTGTCAAGGTCTCAACAATGCCTGAAAAAAATTTCACGCGTGCACCTTATCGGTTTTTCAGGCAGGTTTTTCCGACGAGGAAAACTGGCCGCCATTTACATATCCGGCCTATCGAAACTGGCAGAATAGCCATTTCGCGATGGGTTCATGTTTTTACAATCATTTATTAACTTAACTGTCGTGTACCTTATCGGTACTGTTTTATGTAGCCAGCTACCGACTATTACCATAACATAATTCATGGAAATCTGAAGCGGAGGTAAGCACTGTACTGTAATCGACGCAATTGAGTATAGATAACTAGATCATTTAAATAGATAACAATAATTATCAATGGGACCAAATTACTACCCCATGACTCATTTATATATATTTTCAGAGTAGACAACTGTAAAGAGTAGGTATTGTTCGGTGTCCAGATTATATAAAGTATGTCTACTTAAATTCGCATATGGGAAACTTTTTTATTATAAATCCATAATTGTTATGAAGAAAATTTATTTTTCCTACGACCCCTACTCTTAGAAGTCTGATAAACACATTAAAATTTTAGAAAAAGGATCGGTCGGGATCAATTCAGGTATACTTTCTTCAAGAACAAGTTAATAATTAATTGCGAGGGCAAGGAATATTACAGTTAACAAATCAATACAATAACAATAATATTATAATGGTAGGATTTGTTATTTTTTAAAGATTTTTTTCACTATTTACCTGTCAATAACGAGAGACAACTCGACCATAAGGAGAATCTACCCCTTCGCGGCTCCTACCAAATAATCAAATGTAATGCACTAATATCGAGTGACACCTTCTCTTGTCAAAATGACCTCATTCAATCGACATGGCATCAAATTAATAAGGTTACTAAAAAAGGATGATGAATTGTATTGACTTCTCTCTTGTAGTGCGTGACTGCAGTTAGTCCCAGAGATACTCAATAGGATTGAGATCAGGGTGGCAAGCTGACCAAACCATTCGTTGAGAAGTTTTGCATGCGACAACTAGAGAGCACCTCAGGAGTAGATTCTGAGACCAAACTAGTAAAAATTCAGAAAGTAGTCTTACCGGTTCTCGGGTAATCCTACTAGAAATTTATTTTAATTAAGGTACTGAGGGAAGTTAATTATTAATCAAGTTACTGAAATTAATAATTAAAAATTATGTAAGTTAAGAAAGGTAAGTGGACGCCACCCTGAATGATACTAGTCTATTTGTTACTCACATCAGCATTATAGCGACAAATCCTGGAATATTGGAAGGGAAAATAAACTCTATGAACAACGTTATAAAATTTACAAGTTGTATCTTGACTTTTTTAATAAAAAATATTAAGCAGGAAAAAAAATGGCTAGTTTTTTTATTGAGTTGTTCTATGTTGAAGAAGCGATCTCGGTGAAATATATGTTACTTTCCTGGAGTGGTGTATTCAGTCATGGTTCCAGATAGAGTCCTGGTTCCAGATAAAGGTAAAGATATCCTGGATCCGGTCCTGGTTGCAGATGTAGTCCTTGTTAAAGTTCCAGGTGAAGTTCCTGATCTAGGTAAAGTTCCAGGTAAAGTTCTTGATCCAAGTAAAGTGCATTCACATGAATTGGCTTTAATAGCACATGTTCACAGGAAAGAAAAAAAGAAACCTCTTTGCCACTGTTTAAATACACAATAGACTTACGTCTCATGTTCATGTCAAGCTCAGACGCTTTGACCAGGAAAGGAATTTACATTTCAATAGTGAATTCTTAATTCACATTTAATTAATAATTGGTAGAAGAAGAGATAAGAACGATGTCGAAGTGGGACTAACAAATAGCAGGGGCTATTTTCACCACAGACGGAACTCGTTCGGCCCGTATAAAAAACGTTGATTTCGACTCTTGCCGACAGTAAATATATTCAGCCTGAAACATTTCTCGATGTTGGGCATTAGAAATGACTGGCTATTCGCCGCCCATACGATAATTTATTATTAATTAACTGGAGGAAAGTAAAGTGAACGAAATTAACGTTACAGTTTGTAGGATTTCCTTTAAAAGCGTCAAGTTCTTTAATAACAAAGATAATAACGTGAATAAACAACCAAAACATTCATAAAGTATTTTATTGTTCACACGTAAAGAGGTTACATGAACAAGGAGAGCAACAAATGCTATGAATAAGTACGGTATCCGCCAAAATAAACAGTACCGAAACAGAAAGTGCTGTGGAGTTGTTTATGTAATATGGATTTGTCATATTTGACTTAATTGTCATTAGTTGATATATTAATAGTACGCTGCAGTTAAATTTGATTTAAAAATGGTTCTAACAACGGAAGAAAAAGTGTTTTTGGTAGAGCATTATTTTCGTTCATACGGAAAATAGAATAATTTCTCGGGGAACAGACTTCGAATATCCTTCTCATTCACCTGATCTGACGCCACCTGACGCATACATTTGGGGCATAATGAAGGACAAAATATTTCACTCGGAAAATCCGCCGGCGAATATTGCCGAACTATGGGAAAGAATACAAAATATTTTTCGGCAGTTACATCAACCACTTTTTATAAATATGTTTATTGACTTACAAAATCGATATGAAGCTTGTTTGCGTCGAAATGGTGAACATTTTGAACACTTACATTACAGAAATTAAAAATTAATTTTTATTTTTATTTTCGGTACTGTTTATTTTGGCGGATACTGTACATTGTGATAAATAAAAAATATATAAATTGTTAAAATATAACATTCAGACATCGAACAAACATGATGTGTATAAGGAAACTATGACAATATACTTCTCTTTAATTTCCTAAGAAAGTAGATGCTCACATCAGCATAGAGCTGGTAGGGACTTTTACTAAGATCTCATTCATTTATTATGAATGATCTAATTTTCATTGCTCCACATATGAAACGATAAATTTGCATTAGCGTATGTGGATCTATTGAGGATAATAGCGAGTCTAGATCAATCAATCAAGATTTTCTCTTAGGCTTTTATACATGGGACAGACCAACAATATGTGTTCAAGATTTCAGGCATTCGGAAGTTACATATTGAGCAAATATTGGTCATTTCAATTTTATACGAATTGTTATTGACATATATTTTCTGAATTTGTGGTCCTAAGTTGAGCTATAAGTCTCTTAATATGTAGGGGAATTGTACAGGTTAAATAATTGTTTTCATTAGGTTCATTTTGTTGTAAAAGAAATTTATATGAAGCGTGATGAGTGCAAAGTATTATTCTATTTTGATCTTGTTCAAAAGCTTTATTTATGTAACGAGATAATATAGTTTCTTTTGTGTTTAGGTCAATATTACTTATATTAAGTTCTATGTCACAATACTTTACCATAGCCTTGCAGAGTTGGTCAGCCCAATTATTATTATATTTTGAATTTCCAACAGCAGATAGCTGTAGTTTAATAGAGCGGATTAGTGCCCTATTAACATATCGATTGGGAGTTTTAATTTTAATTCGTAAAAGAAGCTCTAAGGCCTGCTTTATTATGAAGAACCCTATCCTACATAATGCCAGTTCGGACCTAATTATATATGCAACTGTTGATCTTTGCTGAAACAATAAGTGTTTCTAAAAGTTATTTTGTATTTTTTCTGCTTCTTCTAGATGACGGAGGCCCCAAATACCGCTTGCATAAGAGAATGTAGGTATTGCGACGTTATTATACAATAGTTTTATTGACTCTAGTGACGAGATTTTAGAACAGACTATATTTTTAATTAAAACACCTTGAGAGAATCGGGTTTTTGTTCGAGTTGTTAAAAATTGTTCAAAAACAGCCCATTGAAGGTGAAGATGACCTCTAGATATTCATATGTATTTGAAAGACAGACAATGTTATTTTTGTATGTGAATTCAGGTTGTTGCCCGATATTTGAGCTTTTGAGAAAAATAACTATTTTTGTTTTTGTCGAATTAACGTCGAGTTTGTTGTTAGAACAATAAGATTCAAGAATTTGCAGGTTTCGTCTTAGTTCTATTTGGGATTCGGCAAACAATACCAGATCATCGGCATATAACAGCATGTGGAATATTTCACCATCGTCAAGCGTAACACCTTTAGCACCGTGGTCCTTGAAAAACGAATTGATGTCTGAGATAAAAAGAGAGAATAAGAGTGGGCTTAAGGTATCCCCTTGTAGAACTCCTTTCGTAATTTTTATTCTTTCTGATACGTTACCTTGTTGTTCAATAAACAGAGAAGCTGAGCTGTACATTACTTTAAGTATTCTAATAATTTTAGCACTTATCCCTCTAGTGAATAGTTTGCCCCAAAGAAGTTCATAGTTCAGTGAATCAAATGCCCTTTTGAACTCTACAAACAGAGTAAACAATTTTCTACCTGGCAAACGCAGATAGTTATTTGTGATTACTGATAAGACATAAATATTATCCTCACAGCTTCTATTTTTTCTGAATCCTGCTTGATATTCAGGTAGCATTTCATTGTTTTCTGTAAAATTTGTTAGTCTGTTGTTAATGAGCTGTGTGAATAGTTTTGTCTTATGGTTTAGTAGTGCGATGCTGCGGTAGTTATTTGGGTCATCTGTTGGGCCTTTCTTATGGAAGTGGATCATTTTTGTATTAGTCCATGTAGAGGGTATCTCTTGCGAAAGAATTGTATTAAAAAGTTGTTTTAAATACATTACCCATTCTGTTGGCAAGTTTTTGTAGAACTCATTTGGTATTTTATCTTCTCCTGGTGCGTTGTTGTTTTTTACTGTATTCAGAACCTGGTAATTGGAGAAATCCAAATCTAAATCAGGACCTCTTTATGTGGGAACAATAAAATTATTACTATTGTTATTAAAGCATGGTGCTACAATTTGGCACCACTTGAAACCTTCTATTGTGGTTTCTGCATCCTATAGGGTGTTTCAAAATTCGGGTAAAAAATATCTTCACATTTATGCACTACATCAAAATTTCGATCACAGTATTACTACAAGAGCATTGAACTACAGTCGCTACGCTTATGATCCAAACTTCCCATCTAGTGCAAAAAACACGGTGTTCTCCATCGTGTTTAACGAGTCTAGAAGATTCTTTGTTATTCAGTTGACAAAAAAAGTTGCATTACATTTCATTTTAATTTTGAATTTATGTTACTTGGTTATTATTAAACGTCACTGAGTGACAAACTGAAGACTATTGACAAAATCAAAGAATACACAACAACAAGAAGTGAAGCCCGGCGAAAATCCTTTGATGTTTGAGGGGCAAAAATAAATAACCTTGAAGGTGACAGCTAACTTTGGCATACACTGAGAACCATAATAAATGCTTACAGCTTACTCGAATCACACTGAGAAAAAGTATTTCAGCATAAAGTGTGTTTTATCAAATGTATTAATATAGGTATATTTTTCCATCAGTAACTATTTCTGCACTTTTCGTGACATTGTAGACGTGAAATAGATCATTTAAGACAATAATTTCAACCTACATGCAAACTCCATTCTAATTTGGGTCTGTAAAGACCATAAGCAAGAGGCCTAAATGTGATCGCATGACACATGATGACTAATTTAAAACATGGCGTCTGTGAACTCGTTTTTATCCGAAGTTTCGCTTCTTGTTAGTTGGGTATTCTTTGACAAAATGAACAGCATTTTGTACATAAAATGTGTCTAAATTATGAAATTTCGTAACTGAATTACGAAAAGTAAATATCATAAAGAATTCAATACTAGAGTTGTCTTTCAAGTGTTGTATATAACAACATAGTTGGCGCCTATCAAAATTAACTTAACGCCGAAGTTTCAGACCGCTTCCCTCCTAAACTGAATTATTAAAGTTGATGATTCAGTCGAAAAATGGAATTAAGCCGTGAACATTTTTCGCGCAATAATTTTTTACAATTTTCGGAGATTGCAGAGTAGGTTTCTGTTGCTGGCAATGAAGCACCACATCAGTCGACAATTTCTCGTTGGTATGGAGAATTTAAACGTGGACCGATTAATCTTAGCGACGATCCAAAAACAGTTAAGAGGAACATAGTACCTTGGAAGAAATTCAGTGTTGGAAAAACACTCAAAGTTCAGAAGAGGATAGAGAATACAATTTACTGTACAGCGATTCGTCGTGTACAGTCAGTTTCAAAATGCGTTACAAAATCTCTCATTTCGCATACAGATTTCGCTGAGTAAACATATTAAACCAGCGGCGACCGGCAGCGGCAGCCCTCTCTGCTACGCCAACTAAATGGAAATTCTATGCTTTGGGGAACCATGCAAAATCCCGATTTTTTATAACCATTTTAATATAACCATATTGCATTTTATAGATATCCAAAATTCTGTAACCGTTTCATACTAAAAGCGATATAATATAATTTAAGCTTAAGATCAATGTTCTTAATTTTCTAAAATATACTCATTATCGAGGTACTTTAATGGGGTTTTAGGAGAAATGAAAATTTGGAAAATAAACGAATAAAGGTTCAAACAACAATTAGCAAACATATTTATTAGATCAATGCCCTTTTTCCATAATAGGTATTAAATTCATTGATTAAGGGGCTGGTTTAAGTGGTTTGAGAATTTTAAAAATGATTTTGAAAAAATCATGTAAGTAAACTAGAAGGATCTTCTTTATCACATAAAATATTAAACTCATTGGTGTATGTTAAAGCGATTTTCAAAAGGGTTGAATAGGTATTTAATAAAAACATAGAAAATAAACAAAAGTGGCAGATTCAAATTTAATTTTGAAAAATATTAATCAGAATTGTGATGTTTATTTTACATTTTTATTTTTTTTTATTTTACATTTTTACATTAGCGTGCTTTTATGGGGTTTGTAAGAGAGTTGAAAATTTAAAAAACCCTAGAAAATAAAAATAGCAGATCCTAAACAAACTAAACGAATGTTTGTGCGAGTCTGTGTATGTGAGTGTGCGCGTGTGTTTGTATGTGTGTCAGGTTCACTTTCATAGGAGGGATGCAGGAGTATATAAGGAAAACTATGGTATACCGCGTGCACAAAACTTTAATAAAAACTACAAATAAATGGAAAAATATAATTTATCAAAAGTCAATAAAACATATTGTTATATTTGTTATAATTTTATAAATAAAAATACTCAGTTTTGAGAACATCAATCACTCTTTTTATTTGACGTCTGTCATTAACTAACTACACAATGTACCTACATCTAAGTGGGGGTGCGCATGTGTGGTCTATTTATAGGCCAATCACTATAACGGAAACATAGGCCAGTCCAAAATCATAACAAATATTATCTATATATAAAAGAAAGTCGTGTTAGTTACACTATTTATAACTCAAGAACGGCTGAACCGATTTGACTGAAAATTGGTGGGGATGTAACTTAGAACCGGGAGACGGACATAGGATACTTTTTATCCCGTTCGACCGCGTGTGGCGCTGCAATCGGGTTCATGCTGAACAACTCCTAAACGGATGGTCCGATTTTGATGAAAGTTTTTGTGTGTGTTTGAGTAAGTAAGTGGATGGTTTAGATTTACAATTAGTACCGGTCAAGTAACAATGTGATATTTTTCAATCAAAATGAAAATATTCAAAATTTGTATAATATTAGAAGACAAGACAGGACAATGTCTGTCGGGTCGTCTAGTTATTTATAAGATTCTAATAAAATGACTAAAAAACGATAAAAAGCAAAATAATAGGTAATTATAGTGAGATATATAATATAATTTGTAATAGTAGTTTACGTAACAAGTCCCGAAAGTGGTCTTTTACTGGACGAGTGGGCAAATTGCAGGGCGAGCCGCAGGCGAGTCCTGCAAGCCTGCAAGTCCAGTGAAAGCACTTTTGGGACGTATTACGTACAATATTTTTTTTAAAACGGGCATTGTTGTACTATAAACTTCATATTATTCAGTTTACATTTTTATAACAATAACTTTTTATTAACTAATTTTAACAATTTTTTTTAACAATCGTTAAGGCCGCCTTAACAATTTCATCTCGTATAATTTCATCTTCCATTAATTTTCAATCAAATGCATCATTTTGAATATCCATTTTATAATAAATGTCACGTTTTCAACTAAACGTCAAAATATGTCAAGTTATTTTATAGTTTTGAATAATACAAAACTCGGTTACTATAGAAACCAATTGACCGCTATCTTAGACTAATTATTTTATTATTTTTTTTATGAAAGATAGGCCGGAAAGTGAATAAAAATGAGTCCGGTAAAAGCTTTTACCGGACTATCACAATAATTTTCTGGCTCGGTCCGACAAAATGGGATTTTCTGACCTAAAAATAAACCTGAAAGTACTAATTTCTGGCCGATTTAAAAAAAAAAAATTGGTTTTGGCAAAAAGCACTGTAATTTAAATCCACAATAAGATGTATAAGTAGACGTAACTCATTATTACCTAATTATAATGGATTTTTAAGAACTTCCGGTAAAAAAGAATTGTGAAAAAATGAGAACAATAATGGTTTCATATGGCTGTCCCAAAACTGATCATCTCGTTCAATTTTTTCAATATGAGGCTCACCTTGTGGAGACCAAACCAAGAAATAGCACGAGTTCCTTTGGGTTAAGTGTAACTGCCCCTGAATTTGGTAAAAATATTGATGGTTTTGTTTTAAGGTGATCTCTTCTGTTTCAGTAAACTTTAAGTAATTGATTTTTTTACTTTTGATGCCCTCTCTGACGGTCATTGTTTTTAGATTTTCGGGGCATTTGACTTCTACAATAGAGTTATCAAAATCGATTAATCCATCGGGACTCGCTCCAAGAAAGCATTCATCATTTCTTCCAATAAATAGACCGCATTTCGTAACGTTAAGCCCGGTCAACTCTTCAAATTGGCTTATGGCTATTGCTTCGTGTTGTTGTCCATATCTTGTTGCCGAATTTCCCTTGAATGTTCCATACAGCATATTTTTCACCGTATTCAAAGGGTTTGTTGATTGCTTCATTCGACATATTTTTCCAAAAGAGGATGCCGTTATTCTATATACCCGTTCTTGCTGCCATAAAGGATTATTGTTTTGTCCTACTGTCAGTTTTTCGATCTGCTTAATCTCGTCTGAAGTTTTTTGGATAGAATTGAAGTATTTTTCTCGACGGGATTTTATTTCTTCTTCTGGAATGGGATCTTCGGTATCTCCATAATCCTGATCTGGATTAGCAGTTCTTATTGTCTTAGTCCTATATCCCTTTCTCTTTTTCATTAAAGAGTGTTTAAGCCTACCAATTTCTTTTCTCTTCATTAACTGCTTGGTGTATTTCCCATATGGCATTCCACTGAATTTAATTATTTCTTCAATATATTTTTCTTTGCAATTATAGGAAACAGCAGCTAATTTACATCTTGTTTGGTAGGAAGATTTAAAACAATAATTAATTCTCTTCCCACCTACATATTTGTTTACTAGACTATTAAACTGTTCGGCGCAATTATTATTTTTATTTAATAAAAAAGAAGAGGCATTTTCGAGGACTCTTTTTAAACAGTTGTCTACGTCAGTTTTTAATCCATAACTAATGATAAGTGTAACCAAATTTTCTTCTTCTGCATTTTTATCGCAAAAATATAATTCACAGTAGTCATGCATTCCAAATATATGGTTAACAATATTTTTCACATCTTTTTGGAATCTTATTATTTTTTCAGCTACTGTGATATCACTTTTCGTCCAGTGCTCAGCTGATTTCCTTATTGATGTTCTAAACCTAAGGATACTACTTTCCAGTTTTTTTCTAAACTTAACGGGAACTATTTTCAAAGAAGATGCGCTCCTTGTTGATTTGCATATAACTCTCAGTTTATTACAAAAATTCCGCAAAAGATGGTTGACACATTCCACTTTCTCTACAAGTTTCATACCATAGGGCTTTTCCAATAGAAGTTTCTTCGAAACACTACTGTCACCATCTCCAACCAGCTTCAAATATTTTACCCCATGCATTTCTACACTTTTCTTGAAACCTTCTACAATAATTGCACTTTCCATAGAAGTGGATGTACCGGTCCAATTCTTTGCGCAAGCATGATTGGGAATGTTATCCTTGTATTTAGTACAAAACATGCAAAATTTATTTTTTATACCAATATATAAGACCTTTCTCGTCATTTCTCCGATTATTACCGCTACACCTGATAACGCGTTATAGTTGGTTTTATAGGATCTTTTGGACCAAGCACCATCTGCTATTACAGTAATAAATGGATACCCATCTTCATCAACATTTCCTTGTTCCCTAGCAATTTTGGCCTCTTCTTCACCTGCTAATTGTAATTGCGATAACAATACATTTTCAATAATTTTTTCTAGTTTACTTTGAGTGAAATTATATTTTACCAATTGTACAGGGGGTATGTTTAGACAACCAATAATTTGTTCTAGTTGTGAGAATCCGCAACCGCTTGACGTAGATCCTGCAATGAACAAATTATTATTAAATTTTTTAATTGACCTGCGGCAACAGAGTAACCGTGTGACATGCTACGGTTGCCACAGGATTATAAAACTGAATAATATTTTATGTTTACCAAGCACTGCTGCCAAGTTTACATCAATTTCATCTGCTTGTTGGGAATTTATCGCAAATGTTATATTGCACATATTGCATTTTACAATAAATTTTGAAGAAAGACCATTTCTCGCTTCATTGATTATTTGACAATTGGATAAGGAACAGGCAAAACTTGGCACATGCTGAATATTTTGAAGCTGTTCAAAAAAGTAGGCAATGTCAATAATCCTATTTCCTTCTAAGGTAAATTGTTTGTTTGGAATTTCCTTTTCTTTGTCTAAATTTGGTAAATTATCTTCATTTAAATTATTTGTGTCAACTGGAACGTCATCGACTACTTTGTCATCATTACCCTGCGGATCTTGACCCAATCGCCAACGGGATTCTGCAGCCCTAAAAATATTTCAGGTTCCTTGAATATATCTTTTAGTAATAAACGATTAAATTATTATTAAAAAAGGAAAGTATTTTAATTTTATGACCATAAACTTTGACAGAAATAGATATTTCAAATGCAAGTAAAATTAATTTTTGGTAAAAAATATTAATTTACAAAAATGAAGAGTAAATTTGTAATAAAAATATACTATAGGTACCTACTTAAAAACAACAAAGAAATAATAATATACAACACGAACACGTGTTACATTTGCCAAATATTTATAATACATTAACAAAATCGTTATTATTAGTTATTATCTATTGGATCCATTCAAAATTGGGTGATTTTTACATAAAATAAATGTTATAAAAATGATTATCTTAGATATTATTAGTAAAAAAAACTTTTTGTTTCATTTTCATAATTTTATCAAACATTGAATAATTTCACTTACTAGTAAAACTAAAGTATTCAACAAAATAGTAATTTTTCATGTTTAACTTAAAATTTATGAAAAAATAATGACAATTTCTTTATGTATGTTATTTAAATAGAAAGCATTGGAGAATCTAAATATTATACTAAAATAACAATTCCACCACGCAGAGTAAAGGAAAAGACAACCCAATGTCGCTGCCGTACGCTTCTGTTGATAGCGAAAAACTCTTTTTCACTACAATTTTATGTGTTCCAAAATACTTGACCTTAGTTCCAAATATCATAAGAAAATGTGAAGTGGTATAAAAATAATGATAGAGGTTCATTTTTTTGTTTTTGAACAAAACACCCTGTATATTTAGTAAGGACCAATGATGCACCCTATAGAAAAATATTTTCCTACCGACCAAATACTTATTATAAATAAACAGATAATGAAGCAATAATTTATTAAATTGTTTTCAATAATCCATTTCTGTATTAGGTACGACCATGGTACATACATATTTCAATTACCTAATCGCCACAAAAATTATTTCTTGGCTGAAAAATATTTTATGTAGGTACCTATTGTCTAACCGAAAAAATATTCAACTTACCGTCGTTTTCTGCCTCTCGATAAAACAATGCTGCTTTTTTTTGATCTGTTGCGTTTGTTTCCCATTTTTTTTATATAGTCAAAATTTTATTTCACTATTATGTCAATAATAATTACACTGCACTATGTCTATAAAGTATAATCACAACTAGGTATTGAAACACTTGTTACAATGCCGGTACCTATAATTCAGAATTTATATTTGACCTTTTCAATTACAGTCCAAAACCAAACTACTATGAGAATAAGAAACTATACAACAGACAACAGGGTCCTAATATTATTTGTTTCGCAATATGTTTGCTCAGCCGTACGTGCCTTCTTTGCCGGAGCGGCTGCGATTGTCGCTCAGACTGTACACTGGTTCCTAGTAGTGCAGAGGGAGCCATGTCTCGGACGTAAAATTACTAATTTTTCAAAAATTCCTACAACTAAACGATTGAAAATTAAGAGCTGAAATTCAAGGAGTGTGTTCACTTTTTCATTAGTAAGGGCTGTCTGCATGGATTTTGAAAACTATCAATTTTTAAAGATTTTCTAGGTCGTATCTTAAATACGGTAAAAGATTACTTGCTGTACATGCAGCCAGACCTGGAAAAATACCTATATTTTAATATGCCCGAATTTGAAGCCTTAATCTTCAACAGTTTAGAAGATACGATTTTTTGAAATTAAGACTAGGTATTATGTTCCTCTTAATAACTATTATACTATAAGGGATGTAAGTTACATTAATTTACTAGTCGAGAACGATTTTGCGCCCGAGTCGATATAATCCAAGCGGCGACCGTCGTGAAAGGGTGGTCAACCAGAATAAGTACAAAAATATATTTTATTAATTTTTGGATATTAAATGAGTATCATCATTCATTCATATATTTGGGTTGTGCTCATCAGCCCAGGCACTTGAACTGAATCTTTGTACCATTTCCCATGTTATCTACTTCCATTCCAGAAGCTTCGTGTCTTCTATAAAGGCCACTAGTTTGACTAGAGGGATTTTCAGTAGTTGTGATGGTTGTATAAATTCCTCTCCAAAGTGCTTCCGTCTAAGTTCTTGTAAGTCCTCACAGAAGCAGAGTATGTGGGTAGGTGTTTCATCATCAAGTTCACATTTTCTGCACATAGGTTCACTAACTTTGCCCATATTGTACAGATGTTTCCTCAAGGTGCAGTGTCCAGTCACCAGGTCGGTAACTGTCTTCAAATGTCTCTTACCCAGTTTCAGTAGCCTGGTTGAGAGTTCCTTGTCTACCTTGTTCAGTAAACTCTTGGTATGAAGGTGCCCTTGTGTCACCCTCCATTTGAATTGGTGTTCCCTATCTAGCCAGTTCCCGATTTCCCCTCTTATGCAATCTTTTGTGATTCCACAAAACGGTTCCGGACCTATGAAGTCTCCTTTAGAGCCTTCTTTAGCTAACTGGTCCGCCATTTCATTACCTGCAATCCCCTCATGTGCCGGCACCCATATTAGAGACACTTTGTTGTCTCTTGCCAGCCTGTTGAGGGATTCTTTGCAGTTTTTCACCAGTCTAGACTTAGTTGTTGGATTACTGATAGCCTTAAGCAGAGCCTGGCTGTCAGTGAGTTTTTCAATTTTTTGTCTGGTATATCCTCTTCTGATGTTTTCATCAATACAGGCTATAGCGGCAATCGTCTCTGCTTGAAACACAGTCGTATATCGACCAAGGCTAAAGAACATTCTCTTTCTAGGTTCTTTTATACCAGCCCCAGTGCCATGGTTTGTTTTGGAGCCATCGGTGAACCAGTTGATTTCTCCAGAATTACCTGGGTGCATCACCTGTTCCCTAGATGGGATGATGACATTCACTCGCTCAGTGAATATATTCTCTGGTGTCATGCTATCAAAACTCATGTGAAATATGGGTTCGTCTAGTAATGTCCCAGTTGTATCAGTGTGTCCTTCTCGAACATTGTTCGGGGACCATAAGTCTCCCGATTTCAGCCTAAGAATTGCCATCATTGCCTCCGCCCTTATAAAAAGTTCTAGAGGAGGAAGTCCAATAAGGGCTTCCATTGATGCCGTCCCCGTGCTGTTCATTGCCCCGGTAATACCAAGAAGAGCTTGTCTTTGGATTGCAGTTAACATATTAACTGCAGAGGTCACTTCTGTCCTCCTCCACCAGACTATTGTTCCATAGGTGATCGTTGGCCTTATCACAGTTGTGTAGAGCCAGTGAACCACCTCAGGTCGTATTCCCCAGGTTTTGCCCATAACTCTTCTGCATTGCCAGAAAAGCCTAGTCGCCCTGGTAGTAATTTTTTCCAGGTGTGCCTTTCAATTCAGTTTGGAATCAAGGGTCACTCCCAGATATTTGACTTCTTTGGATATTTCTAGTTCTTCTCCGAACAACAGTAATCTACCCTGTGGGAGAACTCTTCTATTCGTGAAAGCAACTAGTTTGGTTTTTTTTTGGATTAACTGAAAGGTAAGGCACCATTCCTCCACAATTCGCAGTGCTTCCTGTAGGACATTCATAACCACCTCCGTGAATTTCCCATTGGTGACAATCACTATGTAATAAACCATTGGTCTGGTAGTCTTCGACTTGTCCAAATTTTTTTTTTAAATAAAATTTGTAATTTATTTTTTTGTAAAATCGATCTACATAACATAAGCATAATTTTTCAGTTTACGATCGAGTTTTGACCAGATCAATAAAGAAATTCAAGTCTGGCGTTCTTGTTCTTGACGCAACTGTTTGACAGACCGCCTCCAATAAACTACTTACAAATTTTCTATACAAGGTATAAGAAAAAATTAAACGTCAAAATTTTTATTTTTTATTTATCTTTCGAATAGAATTGGTCTGGCACGTTCATACTTGACCAAAATTCTGCCAGACCAAGATTAAGTAAGTCCTTCTCTATTACTTGTTAAGCGCGAGGTTTTTATGTTTTATTCTATTGATTTTTTTATTTTTTCATGATTTTTGAAGCATGTTTGACGATGGAATTGTACAAAAATTTTATTTTATCATCATTTTAAAAAGAAAAGTTGGATTTCATAAATTTTTTTGCAAAATTCTATCTCAACATTGTAAAAAATGATTTTGTAAAGGTTGAAAAAGTTTTAGGTTCTCAGTTAGCAAATCTTATATCATAATAAGAAACAATTGTCGTATAATAGGAAAAGGAGCAAAATACCATCTATTTTTCTTTTCAAGATTTATGGTCTTGAGAATTTTATGTTAGTTTAATTAATGTACTGTTTATCAAGCGTGTTTTTTTACCTTAATTGTATTTGCTACTATGTAATTCTAGTCTCTTTAGCTAATTTTTGAAAAAATATATTCGATTTAAAATGAAAGAAAATCCTGTTAAATTGAATTATCTCTATTTTAATGGTATAGTAACTATTTCACGAAAAATTTATTGACAGTTTTGTAAGAACAGAATAAATCTTTCACAGGATTTTTTATGAATAGGAATAGTAAATTTCTGACAACGTCAATGTTTTGATATGAGCTTAATAAGGCTTGTTGCGGGAATTTACGAAAACGGGCGTAATATTGACGTCCAAGACGGCGCGGAGCGCTCGAAAGTTAAACATTCAAAGCAAGAATGAACAAAAAATACTTTTTTCTACAATCATTATTAAAAGTGACGTTTTTTTAATCGATTTTCGTACATAAAAATAAATATGTATTTATTAAACAGTTTAAAAAAGTGACATTAGAGTGAGATAAAGTGACATTAGGGTGAGATAAAGTGACATTAGGGTGAGATAAAGTAGTTTTTTTAACGCTAATTTTAAATATTTCCGGTAATGGCTCTGCACATTGCACTCATCTGACATTTTACTTAGCGTTTTGTCATCATGACAAACATAAACATTCAAATCGTCGCTATTTTTAGTCCATTTAGAGCAACCTAAATAACACATTTTTTGGTTTTTGCTTAATAGTAGAAAAAATAGTGTATGCATAAAGTGTCTTTTTTCACTCATGGAATTGACGCATTCGCCTGTTTTCCACTCGTGAAAAAAAAGCACCACTTCATGCACTAGTCTCATAAATAACTATTATTAACATAAATGAAAATACAACAAAACAAGTAAGAAAAAAAAGTTAAATTTTAAATTCTTAATTGATAATAAATATAACTTTTATTTTTAATTAATTATTAATGTCATCTTCTGAATAATTATACCACGATTATTGAATGACAAATCTTCATCATCTGGGATAGTTTCGTCTTTATCATGCTGCAAAATTTTCTTAATTCAATAACTAGTTATTTAGCTATATAGACGTTTCTGAAAAACACTCACGTCACATTTTGACAAATTAAACAGGTTAAATGATTTAATGAAGTCAGTTTTGTTTAAAACAAACAAATCTCGCGCTTAACAAGTAGCAGAGAAGAACTTACTTAATCTTGGCCTGGCAGAATTTTGGTCAAGTATCAACGTGCCAGACCAATTCTATTGACGGACATAAACCCAAAAAATCTAATGTGTTTGACAGGGAAGATGAATAAATTCCAGTTTAGAGCACCTGATGATATTTATTTAATGATGAAGGTTGTAATGATAATGGGAATTGCTGGAGCGTGCCGTTCTAGTGAACTCTGTGCAATGAAAATGAACAATGTTGAATTAAGGCATGAAGTCATAATTGTTACTATTCTTGATTCCAAAAATGGAATAAACGTGACGATGAGAAGGTTTGTTATATCAAAATAGTTCGAAATTACATTGTTATAAGATCCCACATGACGAATTTTAAACCTCGCTTCTTCATGCGACATCAAAATGGAAAGTGCTTAAACCAGTCTGTCGGGAAAAACTCGAATTCTTCAATTTATTCAATATACTGGACACTCCCTTAGGAGAACGTCAGCCACTTTATTAGCGAATACTGGAGTTGATGTCTTTGGAAATTTGCAGCTATTTCAGTAAGTTGTGTAGCGGAGAGCGTCAACAATAAAAAGGAAGTTGCAAATAAAACGAAGTCAGAAGTCTCCTGCAGTACTTCAAGAGTAACAGAAAACTTGGTTAGAGATGGAGAAATTATGAAGTCAGAACATTTCATACAAATTGAGAAAAAGCGAGAAGACATTTATCCAAATTTTGTAAATAATGTTCATAATGGAAATAATTGTACTATTGATATTCATATAAATAAATAAGATACACGTTTTATATGGCATAAATTATTACCACCCAAGGGTGGTAAGTTGACTTACAACGCGTCGTCAAGAACAATCGATACCTTTTTGGTAATTGTTACTTACGTCCTTCAAAAAGGTGTCAAAATGCGTTGTTTACAATAAATGGAGGAGAAAAAAGTTATTATATGGATTTAAGTGAAAGTCAAACTAAAATTAACAGAAAATGCATTTCAATGTAGTTGTAAGTATTCAATTATTGTAAGTACTTGTCGATTTTAATAGCAGATAATTAACAAATTACTTATAATGGCTTGTTTTGTTAATTGATACATGGTTATAATATATTTCGAGGATATAACATTGATCTAAATAATGCAATTCGTAGTCGGCAACGCCGCTACAATAACTTGGTACTTATCGAAATCGTGTGATATAAAGGACATGTCGAGATTCAACAGTAGAAAGTGAAAGTTAGACACGTGTAAATTATATTATAAACAATGAATAAAAGTACTTACCCTAGGTATGATGTACTCGATATCTGAAAGTTGTTCGTGTGATCCTCTGAATTTTTTATTCCTCGGTTTTGACACGAATTGCATTGAACAAAAAGCGAATTGACAGTCGATAAATGAAACCACCAACACCACTGCGGCTGCCACTCTCGACACGAAACAAGCTGAAAATACAAGATAGAAGTAACGAAATTATTCAGTCATAATTATTATTAAAATTGAAAGAGACGAGGATATCTCTGTGTCGGGTATGCAATAAACTAGTGAATCACGACGTTTTACTTGAGTTGAGAAGTTGGCCCGAGGGTCCGTCGGAGCTTTTGCCTTTGTGTGACCTTTATAAATATTTTAAATGTACCTATTCAATAGCCGGTTTTGAAAAGGTTTGGTCCATCTCCGTACAACGAACAAATCAGTGTCGTGTAATGGAGTGGGAAGAAACACGCGGAAATATTATTGTATTTATGCATTTAAATCGTTCGATGTTAAGAGTTAAGTACGTTACAAAATTATTTAGTAATTGTTTAGGTGTGCGTGTGGGACAATATATTTGTTACTACAGAGCGTTCAAAAGGATGAAGCTCTTATTACACACAAAAGAACTCTAGAACGGCATAATCAAGTTACTGATGGTAAATGTGTAATGTAATTGGTATTTGGTAAATTAAGGAGGGTACTGTCACTTTCTCTTCGGCTACCAGAGGACCCGTAACAAAAAAGTAATCTTACTCTAAATTCGCGTAGGATGGCATAATTATATCACTACATGCTAGACTTTTAATAAGATCAATTTTTTGGGTGGAGAGTCTCTTTCACTAATGTCTGTTTGCACCGTTTGGAATTTAAGCACGCCTTTCGTAACTTTAAGAAGCACTTAATTGTCTCGCTTGTTGCACCGCTGCAGTTTAAGTATTACCTATGGCCTTATGCACCGTTTACACTTAAACTCGTTCAAGCATTAAACTACTTAGATTATAATTTTGAGTTAGTATATGCACCATCGATTCTATGGAAGTTAAACCAATTTAAAGTTAAACGCCCAATATTGGAGGTTTAATTTTCAACTGTTCTTTTTGACACATGGGTATGTCAATGTCTCATTTAAGGTTGGTTAGATACTCAAAACTCAAATAACTTCAAGCATTGTCACCAACGAAAATTTTTCACACAGAAAAGTTCCTAAATTTTTCAACGTTGACAAACTTCTTCCAGGTTTAACTAAACCTCTCTCGGTGCATACAAAGGCAACATTAAGGGCGTTTAACTATTTAAACCTGTTTAGTACTATAAAAGGGTACATACGGCCATTAGTAAAGAACTGCTTGCTTAACGCATTGCGTACTTGCATAAAATAGAAATAATGCTAGCAACTGCTTCATGGGGGACAAGCTATTGTTTCTGTAATAATAGTTGATCATTTGATTTCCTTGTTAGGAAATATTTCACTAAAAAATAATTTCCTAATTTCAGAGCTTCCTCTATCAATCCTAAGATCCGTAGACAACAATTCTTTGCCACTCGAAATCTTTGATAAAATGCAAATTCCTTTATGTCGTGGAAATGATCAGATCGAGGATATCATAGGATATCGAGGATATCGAGGATATCAATCAACTTCAAAAATGTCATCCCCTAAAGAAGAAGTTTTTCAGGTTAAATCAGCTGTCAACCGTTTAAGTTAAACTTAAATCGTCCCAATCGGGAACTTAATATTAAGTGCACCTTAACTAGTTTAAAGAATACTTGAAGAGCGGTGCAACGCAAACTTGTCTTTTTAAGATTACTTTATTTTAAGACTCCTTCTAAGAGTTCTAACCTAAATGCATTCGCAGTGTATATTTTACTATTTATGTTGCTTTTTCGCAATACTTGTAGTTCTCATGATTCACTTTACTCATTTTATTCAAGCGGTATCTTACAGAAACAAGTTCAAAGAGAAAACCAGTGACCAATTTGGCCAAGTCTGCTAAGTTCGAAAAACTGCTAAGCGCAGCAGCGTTTGGTAATTAACCTTGTAGAAGCATTGTTGAAAGCACCCTCAATGTCTATAAATATTGCCATAGCTATGTTGTCCTCCAAAGATTTTGTTAGTAGTCAGTTGATAATCGTCTATTTAAGTCGAAGGTACCTTGTTTAGAGAGGAAAAGTGATTTCATCGAAAGTAATATGAAAAGTAGTTATTTGTAAGAATTAAAAAAAATTTGAATAGAACAAAAAATACCAGCTTATATAGTGCTTTAAGTGGAAAAAATCTCAGACTAAATGTATGGAATTCTATGCACTGTCAGTACTGTATTATAGAATAGAGTCATGAACTGAAGCAATTAGACAATAAAATTCTCATGAACTATGATTTGTGAATTAAAAATTCTAAGAATACCATGGAAAGATAAGAGCTACCACCACCTACAGTTTTAAGAGAAACTAAATAATATACTCAATGAAAGAACCACGAAATATGAGAGAGAAAAATAATTGCTGAAGAATCTATTTTGTTCAAATAGCCATAGCTAACTTTTTGTGGTATCAAAAGTTTCACTTGTCTCGATGATTGCCAACCGAATATAGAGTAACTCATTAACAGGAAAAAACGTCCAGGATGCTTATTTTGATGTAGCTTATTCTATAGTTCTTATTGTAATAATAGTTGTGAAAGAGCTGTAGGCAGATAGTTCATTCTTGGCGTGGATAATCATTCATCAAATATTCACAAACGAATAAAAACAATTTCATTGTTATAATAATTATTACGTTGGTATTGGTACTATACATTTTTACATACCACCTTGAATAAAAATATAGTATTTAAGTATTTTGATTTTACATTTGCAAGTTAAAGACATGATTATCATGTAGTGTTTTGAAATAAATTTGCGATGATTATTGAAATAATCATTCCGAAAATGGTGTGGATAATTGTTGTTCATTCATTTTTTGGAGATGTGTTATTTCTTACAAGGAACTGCGGTTAATTTTAATTCTTTGATCACCTTCGTATATTTTAATTAGAAATCCTTTGAACAATGACTAAGTTAAACTTTGACAGTCAATTCACATGGAACTCAGATTAAGAACACCAACAACCCTGCTTAGGTACATACAGCGCTATCGTCAGGGAGTTGAAGTGTTCCCAGTTCAATATTGATAAATGATGTAGAAGGCAAATAATCATCATTATGTCGGATAGTCAGGTAGGTTAAAGCACTGAGTAATTGTGTAATCAGTTCTAAAATGGTATGGGAATGGCTGGGAAAACTCAATGAACTACGCGAGAACAGCATCGTCACCTTACTGTGAGTTCAAAGATACACTGGAATAGAAGGAAACCGGAACCCTTTTGCGGTATCAGCACCAATGTAATATTGAAAGAAATAGATAACGCCGAAAAAAAGAGAAGATCTGACCATTGGAAAGATTTATTAGGGCTAAGACAATCAAATATACTCCTGGGAAACTATGTGAGAACAAATGAATACCTAAGCAAGGGTAGAGTTCTGACAGGCTTCCTAACAGGTAACTGCCGCCTGAATGGGCATCTCAAAAAGCTTAAACTAGTGGAGCAGCAAGAATTTAGGTTCAGTGGATTGGAAGAAGAAGCCTCCGTTCACATACTTGCGAAATGCATAGCACTACAGAATCCTAGGGCACAACTGCTGAATAGAAGAGGAACATTTACCTAAACTGAAGTCAGCGGATATGATAATAATAATGTTTATTTAAAAATGTGTTTACAAAAATAATGAAATAATATAAAATATAAACAATAAATAAACATTCCTAATCATAGAAGTTGTTTTACAACATAGTTATATACAACTTGTACGTGAAATCCATCCAGGAAATTGGACTGAAGGAATCATTTGCCTCCGAGACTTTCTTCAGGAACTGAGTAGAAAGCTAGACAGAAGAATGTTCAAAAGATGTTTTAGGACTATATATATGTTACAGTCAATATATGAAATTGGGCATTATATATACTGTCTAGCCGGTATATATATTGCCTGAACTTACTCCGCTATATATGAAATACTGCACAAATTATAAACTGACTAGGCGTTATATAAAACGCGCATAAAAAGTTAGTCAGTTTATTTTGTTCATTTTTATCGAGAAGGGCAAGGAAGAATCTATACAGTGTTAATAAAATGGCTTCTTTAATGATTTTCCTTGCCCTTCTCGATAGATTAATCAATGATCTGTTTTAACCAAGACACAGAAATTCTAAATAGTGGGGCATAGAAATAATAATTTTATTTGCCATAGATTAATAATATTTGGTTATAGTACAAAATTCTATTACGGTCTGGTTTGTAGATGTAAATATTGAATTGTTTCACAAACTGCCTAAAAATAAGTACGCAGTATAATACGACGCTGTTTATATAATGGCTAGTCGATTTATGAAATAAATTTTTTTTATATAAACGGTCTGATATGGGCAGTCTGTATATAAACGGTCTGCGCGCATAAAATTAATCAAACAATAAACTGCAAATTCTTCTTTATACACCTGTCAACACAACTTTTGTCTTTACAAACAATTAAAGTACAAAAAGCTTTAAAATAATAACCAATAATATTATAATTCACCAAACATCAACAATCAACACAAATGATGTTAATGAATGGTCTACAATAAATGTACTGCAAGAGGAATTCACATTTGAATTACATAAATACTATTTGAATGTTTGAACAGTCTAGCAACCATAATTTATTATTAGAATTTAATTATTCAATTGATTGAATTATCGATGATTATTTCCTAATAACTCTTCCGAACCAAATTAAAATGATGTTGTTTCGTGCCAAGGAGTAATTTTATCAGAAAAAAGTCTTACCGTATTCAATGAGCAGGTAGTTACTATATTTCCTGAGTATTTTTGACATATTATTCGTGTAAAACCAGTACTCAGTCACAACGATATTGACAATAGCCATCGTAAGGATTGAAATGGCTAAATAGAGCAAAAGTTCTTGTCGTCTTGGTGATAGAACGCCTATACAAGCCACAATTCCGCCACATATTCCAATAATAATATTCTGAAACAAAAATAGAAAATAATCACAATAATATTTTAAATGGAACAAGTTTTATTTTTTCTAAGCTTATAGGGTTCTTCAATTGAGCTGAGTCAAAAATTTCAAACAATCTGTAACGACAATATATTCTATAAACATTGTATTTCTTTTTTTAATAAATAAAAATTATTACAAATAGTTTTGTTATTAAAAATAAACAGCGCAACTTCATCTCACATTCAACTGCTAAAAAAGAAACCAGAAAAAAATAGGTACATTATTCGAAAAAAAAAATTCAGGGACTTATAGTTAATGTTCGAGTGTAATAGAACTAAGCTTATGTTCGAATGGAGTTCAACATGCAAACAGGTTGTACAAATTATAGTTTATTGTAATATTTGTTATGTTGGTTGTGGTTGCACTTCCGCAATTTCGGTTTTATTAAAATTGTGAGAGATATTATGAAGGATGCATATTTTTCTGTATATGACAATTTGTAAGGTTTTTCCAAGGTTAAAGCGTCGAGGGTATAGAGCTAAAGACACACGTTAATTTGACCAAAGTAAGTTTAGTCGTCAGTTTTCTACGTATACTAAAATATGTACCAATTCATACTTATTGCAGGGTCATCGGAACTATAACGTTTTACCTAATGTAATTTTCATGTGTTCAGTAGTTATAGTTTCAAATATCCCAGTAAGCACATTAATGATGCAATCAATAACATGGTCAATATGAAAAAGAAGAAGAAGTGGCAGATGACATGTAAGAAAGGAAACGGAAGTGATGAAGTATTGATGATTGCAGTGAACTGAAGAAGGTAGATAGATGTAAGATGTAATCTGATGTAATGTATAATGATATGGTAGCTTGATGTGTTAAGACTGAGAGGTGAAATAAAAGAGTGAAATAAATGTTTATGTGTTTTATTATAAAGAAGATTAATTAACAACTGATATCCTTTCATTATTCCGACGACTATACATCTTCAAAATTGTTCCAATGCACAAATAGACATGAAAATGTAGGGTTATAATAACTAGAATCTCGGGCTTGTGCGCATGCTTACTATTTTCTCCTAATTTATAATTGTGTCTGCATAAGCGATGGCAGTTTTACTAATTATTAAATGATAAATGTTAATTGTTAAATGCTAATTGATAATTGTTAAATGTTGCTGCATAAATCCACACTAAGACCGTGGTGTGAATATTAGTGTTCATAATAATCAATAATGGATAGTGATAGATGAAACTTATCTTTTGCACAGCGGACGAAAAGAGTATGCGGATGAAAAATACTTGCCTTCAAAAATAGTCGATTTTTCATTAGGAAATTAGTAATTTTTTGTAATGATCGACGAAAAAATGTAATATGCTTGTCGGCGAATAACTGCTATTGTCTTGCCTGCTTGCTAGACTTAGCTACGCCTCGACTATCAATTTGCAGACTCGACTATAATAGACAGTTTTTCGCAGTTGGTACATAAATAATGTAATGCTTTTCTTATTTATTTAAATAGTTTTTTCGGGTGAGATAAAATTATACACACTACTATGACTAATTACTATTTATTTATTTAAAGAAATACACACTGTATTAAACTTAATTTATATACACACTTTACTTAATGTCTACTAATTTATTTACACTCGATATAATAGTTCTAATTTATTTTCACCACTTGAATATTACACTATTTATCTTCACTATTTCATTCACTGTCCGATTACTAATAACTTCTGTAAACTGTTTGTGAACTAACTCTTTACTAACTGTTAACTGACTCTGTTTATTAACTTTTTACCAACTGTCAACTCACTCAAAAACTCGCGTATATATAATTTATGCATTCTCGAAAATTCTTGAATTTTCCACGCTCGTCATATGCGACCTTCCTAGAATGTTCTAGAAAGCGCATTCGCCAAAATTTATAGTTGAGTGACAGGGCCGGCTTTGAGTTGGTGACCTCGTAACAATAACCAATATACTCAACTAAATTGAAAATAAATAGTAATTATTACTGTCAAAACCTACATAATATTATATTGCAATATTGACTCCAAATAATAGTTGATTGATGATATCATCTTCCACCAGAACCTTTACAAAAGATTTTTCATGAAAACAAATTTTTTTCCAGTTTCTTATTTTCCGCAAAGTTTTCAGAATGTTACCTCACCGATTAAAGCCGATTTCAGACTTTCAGATCACCATGGTTAATTGTATTCCACATCAAGTTTTTTAAGAAGGAAAAGGGAGGAAAAAAAGGAAAATATTTGCTTTCCCCTCTTGTAAAACGGTTTGGTCTAGGCAAAATTAGTTTGACCAAAGATAAACTACTAAGTTGTGAATACTGGAACCGTTGGTGATATTCGATACTGAATAAAAGTTAGACTACCACTACACCAGCACTACACATTTTACAGTATCTGACGCGCGCTTCGATAAATAAGTTACCGTTTTCAGATACCGATGTTATACTAGATAGGGTCAGATAGTCTAAAGTGTTTAGTGATAGTGTAACTTGTGCTCGGTATAAATATAAACCAGTTTAAACTAAAATCGACCTTGGACAGTAATATAAATAGATGCAATTGCAATTGACTGAACAGAATGATATCAAATCCACTCGTAATGGACACAGAAACCACAAACCGTAGATATGGAAGTGTAGTTCTTAATTTCACGCCACTACATATGGTGGTGGAAAGTGTAGCAGAAGATACAGATTGGGTAGAGAGGGGAATCATCAAACAAAACCCCTCCTTGTTCTTTAGAAATCAGAAACCAGGATGTAATGGAATTACTGTATCATTACCTGACTTGGAAAGAATATCATTAAATGGTATCCGAATGGTTCTAAAACAATAAAAGGGATTGGCATACGGTCCAGGAACTAAACTCAATTTGGGTAAAAACTCACGAAATAGGAAACTGTGTAAAATATATAGAAGGCAAAGGATTACTATCATGTCGGATAGTGCAGCAGCCATTATATGATTGAATTCTTGTGTAATCAGTTCCAAAATGGTATGGAAATGCCTAGAAAAAGTTAATAAGCTGGGCAAGACTAATATCGTCATTCATCCTCCTATAGGTTTCGGGATACAATAGAATAAAGCCAACGATGAACTAGCAAAAAGATGGACTGAAACACCCTACGACTAAAAGAAATTTAGTTAGACTTCACTAAGAGTTTTGATACAGCACTACATAATTCCAGGGCACAACTGGGAGACTACTGGATGGAAAAGGAAGACTTGCCTAAACTGAAGCTTATGGATATCCTGAAATTCCTGTAAGGAATAAGGTTTTCCTCCGGAACTGAGTATAAGAAGGGGACAGAGTTAATAGATCTTTCAGGCATTAGTGAACATTTATTTTTAAAAGTAAAAAATCGATACGTATTCAATGTCAAAAGATGTGATTCACAGATATCTCCGTTGTTGGAAAAAGCACGCCGAGTACTTTTTATCATAAGCTCGTGCCCTATGTTGGCCAATTTTTTATATATATTTTTAATTCAAATGACTTTTAATAGATACTAGATCTGATGAGGTGGTTGATTAGACTATTCCCTTGAGACATTTTCCAATCTATTGTGGCAAATAATGAGTACTAGCAAATTATTTGCTGCTAAAACTTTCAGCATTTGTTGTAGAATAAATTTTTAATACAGTTGTTTTATTTTCGCTTGTTTCCTGTATTCACAAACAGGCTGTGGGGCGTTTTTTGCCCTCCTAAATTTGAGACCAAACCACAAGTTAAATGAAATTTCTCAACAAATTGTGGTCCTTTTTGAAGAAAGCCCTTTGCCTACACCCATGTCCGTAGCTGTATTACGCAGGTAGATGATACCAATGCGATTAAAAACAGGTACGTGAGCTGACAATGCATTTCTGGCTGCCTAATCATTACACAAATATTTTTAAAGGTTGTTAAAAGGAGATATGATGAAATTTTCTATAGGTATGTTAAGATTATTATTTATGAGGTATGTACTTATATTGGGGATTGTGTCGTAAGCGTTGAGGAAAAAAATAATTTGTTAGATAAGAATCTTAATGGGTTTTACTAAAAAAAATTTGGGACATTAAATAAATAAATCTTTTACTATTTTTTTTTGGGTATTTAAAAATAAAAGCATTTTTAATGTTTAACAGTATCTATACAGTATGGTCCAAATAAAAGGAATAAATTCTTTATTTCGTAAACCATGTTAGAGGAAAATCTTGAAACCCGTCGATTTTTATTTTTAAATGAGCGTATCGTCACATCATATTTTTTTAATTTTTGACGTCATCTATGTGAGCGTAATAAACGTCATCAGTGAAATTTTTGAATAGAAAAGTGGGTTATCGTAATACAACTATTTTAAAATTATTTATCAAATTTTTAATGTTATGGTTAAGTACAACTAAATTTAGAGCAAGAGCTCAAATTGTTTATCGTCAGCTAAAAGACAATGCGAAAGACGAACACCAAACTCTTCTCGAACGTTCGCTATTTTCGGAGTTATTTTTGCAATCTCAATGCAATGTATCCATTATTTGAGTTCATTAATAGTTTAAGGTCTATTTATGTTCACTTCACGTTTCAAGTATCCCATAAAAAGAAATCGAGAGGAGTTAAATCTGGGGACCTCGGTAGCCACTCAATTCTCAATTCTCTTCGACCTATCCACCGATTTGGGAAAACGTTGTCCCAGTAGTTTCTGACCAAGACAGCAGAATGCGGTGGGCACTATCTTGCTGCATCCACAAGTAATTTATGTTTGAGAACAGCCGGTTTAATTCGGGGAGCAAAAAGTTCTGCAGACATTCTAAATATCTAGGACCTGTTGAGGTTTCTTCGAAAAAGTATAGTTCTATAATCCTATATATTATCCTCGTCCAAACATTCTCTTTCTCTTGCGTAGCCCAATACTGAAAAGTCTCACGATTCCCATGACCGATCAGGAGAAGTGAGCTTCATCAGAAAAAATCACTATTTAAAAACGTCGGGTCTCTGTTATTTTTGACCATTATAACTTCACAAAATTCAACTTGACTATTAAAATCTTCTTCCATTAGTTCTTGCACAAAATTTACTTTATAGGGAGGCCAACCTCATTGTCTAACGCTACTTGTCGTCAACTGGTATGGGGATTATCATCAAAGGCTAGCAGAACATCTAGTTTCTTGTTTTCTGATATTGCTTTTCTACTACCTGTAGGGAGGCCTTTTACAAGACACGTTTCTCTACATTTTTTCTTGTTTGTTTACTGTGAACCGTGCAATTGGTTCTTGGTTGGGATATTTGTGCTTCAGCTTTTGCAAATGATTTTTTTGTGGGTTACTTGAAAAAGGAATGCCGTTCACAAACGTCCAACATTTGAAAACAATTATTAGGGAAACCATTCAGTCTATAACTCCCAATATGATATGAAGGTGGATACGTTGAGGCATTAGTGGATTGATTATGTACTATTTTTATAAATTATTATAGCACATGAGGTATTTAAGTTGAAAATTGTGAAATAATAGTTATTTACGTGTCAAGCTCGGAAAGTGATACTTTACAGGGAGAGCATACAAGTTTCAGGGCGACGCCGAAGGCAGAGCCTTGAAAGCATGCGAGCCCTGTAAATACACTTTCCGAGTGTGGCGCGTACAATATTTTTTGTGCAGCCACCAATAACTTGACAATAATATAGGAACAGAATATTTATTGCTCAAAATGTATAACAAAACTTAACTCATTTATTATCAATATTTATGTTGAATATGCAGTTATGTGAAGTACAATTATTAAACGTTGATGTTCCGGTCAATTTAGGAATCATAATATTTGTGTTACCAATAATATTGGATTCGATTCTTGAAGTTCCAGCTTGGTTTTGTTTATTTTCTACGTTAAGAATTTTATTTGCTGTTTTTAATTTGTTCTGAATTGAATCTTCGATGTAACCTTTTGCCACGGTCGAAGATTTCCATCCTCCGTGGAGTCAAACTTGTTAAATTTCCACCTGCATCAATCAGTATGTGGCTAAAGTCCTGCGGAAACAATGGCCAGTATATTTTATTGGGCTAGGCAATTTTAGATATGTAGCTATTTTGCAAGGGAAGTTTCCTATTGAATGCATTCCAATAGGTTTTTTAATAAAAGCAAAATATACAATTTACAATTAATAACATATTATATAAAAAAAAATTCCTTAAACTGAAAAAAAAAATTAAAGGAAAAAATCAAATAAAATAAAATTACAAGCAAACAACAAATGCAGACTCGCACACACTCATTCTATATCCAGAATCTTATCTGCACAACAAAAAAAACTCTTCCAAACCCAACTCTTCCGGAAGTGTCCCAAGCACAGACGCAGCATTTCCACGTTGTATGGCAATTCCGATCTTCTGGGTGATGAAACTCCGAGCCCTTTTGTCAGGCAATTTTGTGCCTATTTCAGCGACCAGACTCTTTGCTTCATCACCCCAAGGGCCGAAAGTTTCCACAGCAAATGGAACAAAAATATATCTGTCTTTTAGGTCTTTGTATTTTCTATGTTTTTTTTGCTCTCCAATACATGCGGCCCCTCCTGCATTTTGTGATGTTTTTTCTATGTATGAAAGAGCTAATGAGTGACTGCATGTGGCGTCCCAGAGCAGCTCTCTTCCCTTTCTCCATGGGACAAGTGTCATTCCATCCACTCGCTTTCCATCGCTCCGAGAAACACCAAGCGGCTCCAAAATAGCCGGGAATTCGGCTGAAATTAGAGCTCGCTTAATGATATCATTAATCTCCCTATGCCTCGAAACACGACCTGCGCTTTTTTTGCAGCTTAGCCCATGTGAGCCGTAAGCATCTGCTATTTCGCCGCAAACGCAGGTGTGCACAACGCACACAGGAAGACCAAGTCTCAGAGCAATGGAAATTCTAAAAGTGTTATTGTTATTTAAAAGGTTTCCGACGGTTGTGGATGGAAGAGCACCTATCCAAGAACTACTCTCAGGCTCTTGAAGAGCTAAAAAACGTGCTTTGTCGGCTAGAGAGTCACAACTGTTGAATAAATTTGCGTAACGAACATTGCATATTTTTAAATCTAAATCATATTGTTTGAGGGAACCAAAATTTTTAAATGTATTTTCTGATAAATTACAAAGATTAAGCCATTTTGATGAACATTTACTAAAATCTGAATCATTTGAATTTAAAATATAATCTGGAAGAATGATATTAGCTAGTGACGTTATATCATTCACCGAACCCAAAAAAGCTGACACTGACAGTGTACATAAATCACTTATTCCCAAACCACCCAATTTAACTGGTAAGGTGCTCTGTAACCAAGATTTCAAATTTATATCACAATTACTAATTTCTTGAATAGTGTTTTTTAATATGTTGTCATATTTTTCCAAAGATTCAGGGAATTTCCAGCAAGGGACACATCGCAATGTGTACGAAACTCTAGGTATGCCAAAAGATTGCTTAAGTAAATAGTAAGCTATATGTGAGTCTAAGAATTTAAGATTTTCTGATAATATTTTGATAAAATTAATTTTTTTATCTATTTCTAATGTAATTTGTTTCGAAAAAAATGGACAGCCTAGATAACTAAAATCTTCCAAAGGAGTTGGTAGCAGTTCTGGAGCAAAATTTAAAAATTTCGATATAATTTGTGATGGGTTTTCTGAAATTATTGCAAGTTCACATTTTTGATAATTTAGGACTAAACCGATTTTTTCACTGTAGTTTACTATCTTTTTAAAATCCTCTAAAACGATATTTGGATCTCCCGCAATTAGTCCGTCATCAAGGTACCATAAATTCAATTCAGATTTCATAAGCTTTACTATCGGTTGAATGGCTAAACAAAAAAGGGGAGGCCCAAGAGGATCCCCTTGCTGAACTCCCCTTTGTGATAAAATTTCTTGGTTACCGAAAGAAAGTGTGGAGCTATATCTATAGCATTGTGAAATGTAAGTAAAATATTCTGGGATGTATTCTTTAACACTTGATAATATTACACTTCTATTAACCATATTAAACGCATTTTTATAGTCGATTTTTAAAATGGCTTTATCGTTTTTATGAGGGAAATTAAGAAAAAGTCTCATTGAGTGGGTAGCGGCCTCTGCCCCGCATTTTGTACCAAAACCTAGTTGGTGGGGACGAAACATGTTGCCTAGTGAATCGGAAATTCTTTTGCAAACTATTTTGGCAGTTAGGCGGCGGAGACACAGACCCACAGCAATGGGGCGTATTCCACCATCCTTTTTGTTGAAGGCACATAAATTTGCTCCATAGAATATAGGACGAATTTCGTTAGGCACAGAGCCAGATAGAATATGAGCTATAAAAGCAGAAAGAGATACTAATAATTTTGAAGAGAAAATACTTTGACAATTACCTACAAGATCTTTTAAATGCTGCGGTCTGAGTGAGTCGATACCTCCTGAAGATCCAGGATTGAAAGAAAAAATTGTATTTTTAAGTCATCTGTAGAAACATTGTTACATTCTGATTCAAACTAAAATTCATCTTGAAAATGTTCATCTTTTTCCTGTTCTGGATGTTTTGATTTTAAAATTTGTAGTACTTCTTCACTACTTTGTGCAAGTATGTCATTTGATGTTAAAATCCTTATAGCATTTTTAACATCTCCTTCGGATATTTTTGATCGTACCTTTTGATTGAGAAATTCATGCTTCGGCTTTCTATTTTGATATTTTACTTCAATTTTGTTGTTTTTTGGTTTATATTGGGATAAAAGCTCGAACGTAGGAAGATGTTTATTTTTTTGCCATAAAATTAGGTTATTTCTAACTAAAGTTGTTAAAGTGACTTTACGATTTTTCTTTGAGTTATGCGGCATTGGAAAAACAGCATACGAAAAGAGAAAGAGACAAACCCATGAATGATAATCATTTCTTGTAACACATTTGTCTAGCAATGACGAAAGTTCTTCTGCAATTGTATTTCTAACTCCTTTTGGAATGATTTTGAGTATTGTAATAGAACACTTTAAGGTTGAAAAATACTTAACCAAGCTGGGAATTTCATGGTTTGAATTAATTCCTAATGTATTTAAAATTGAATTATTGTCCTTCTTAAAATCTTCTCCCAAATGCAATAATTTGTGTTTAATTTTCTTATGTTGCTTGAGACCTCGTGTTCCTTTATATGATTTCTTACAAATATTACAATAATTTTTTTCCTTCAAAGTTACTGGATCTAGTTGCGATGAGATTGGAAACAAAATATTGTTTTCTTCAACTGAAAACAAACATGGGGAATCTTGGTAATGTTTAATATGTGTCTTAGAAGTATGGATTTTTAGTCCTTTCGAGGACAAGAATGACTTAGAACAAATTTCACAACGATTTTCGTTTTCATCATTCGCATTTTCAATAAATTCTTTGTTAAGGCATAGTAAGCGAAAATGACCTGAGCCTGGACTGCCAGAAAACAGGATTCGAATAGGAGTGTAATCATTTTGTTTAGCAATTATAGTTGGAAAATTCTTAATTTCTTTGGAGTTGTCAATAGTTGTCAAATAAAAAATTTCAAATCTTAAAGTATGTACCTCGGAAAGGGCTAAGCATTCTGCAGAAGTTCCATAAATACCATTTCTCGACATCAAATTATAGTACTCATCTTTGTTGAGGGAATTATTAGGTGGTGGAATAAAGTATTTAATGTAGTTCCAGTTTTCATAAATATATTCTACAGCACATTTTCTTAGATCCAAATGATGAGACTCATTATTGAATAAAAATTGGCTGACGCATCTGAATAAACAGTTTCCGTCGGGAGTATTTTCTATAACTTCATAATTTTGTAATGTTTTTGTACCTCGAATTTCATTCTCAAATTTAGATAAATTCCATTGCGGAAGGCGTTTGACCATATAATTTCTGGATGTGTCTGTCCTTAAACTTGGAGTAATTGATAGTATTTAATTTGAAACAAACGTGTAAAGCATTGGAATAAATAAAAAAAAATAGGTTGAGTAGTACATCTATTGTTTTTAAAAAATATAAATAATCTGCGATGTGTGATATGTGATGTGATTTGGACGTAGGGCTAAGTATGTTCTATATAATTCTAAATAGAATTTTTTGACAACGAGAAATGTTCTCTGTATGTTTGTTTTTGTATTAGGAATGTTTATTATTAGCATATTTGCACGTCATCTTCGGTCATTTTTACTAATTCATCACGGCGACATGCGCCGGCCAAGCCAATTACCAGTATAGTCTACAAAAAATTAAAATGTCAAAATTTTAAATACAGTCACTAAAAATTATTGAAAATACCTTAATAGCGATAGATACTCATGATTTGAGGCTTCTGCCAAAAATGTATTTACTTCTTTTACTACTTTATATCCCACATATTTTTTCTTTAAAAAAGCTAATAACTTCGGAAATTTACTAATATCAATGTCCTTCTTGCTTATTAACATTGTTTTGAGCATTGAATATAAACTACATACAGTTGATGGTTTAAGTGTGTTTGATTCTATAGCTAAATAAGCTAACAAAACATCTTCATTTACTACCTTTATTTTTTTTCATCGCACCATTTTTCGAAAAATTCATAGACTTTTTTATACCTTTCCATGGATTTTGTTTGTAATAATGCATTAGTGGCGGCAGCTGCTGATTCTTTAATTTCGAATGGAATGTTTTCTACGTCACTTTCATCGCTACTCATCTTTAAATGGTTTAGAAATTTGTAATAATACACAAAGTGCATCAAATCGTCAAAAACATCTACTGAAAGATGGCTACGGTATTGTCATGGCAACTGTGATATTTAACATACCCTTCGAAAATTCTCTCTGGCTAGATGCAGGTATTTTGTGTTTAATGAAAATTTTGACATAAGAGCTCGGGAAAGTAGGTACTTTGCCGAGCAGTTCTGTCATTTTACCGAGCAGTTAAGTCAATTTTCCGATCTAGACCGGTAACGACGCACTTTCCGAGTTAAAAAATGGTCGGAATAGTATATTTCATTACGAGTCCAGAAAATAGGCTGCACGGGAGAAGCATTTATGGATGTGTAATGAACGATACTTTTCATTATATCTTTCTTAATACAAAAACTAGTAAGTATTTACTTTACTATACTAAAATTCAAAACACTGATATCTGCTGTCATAATACAATTGTTGTTTAGTGTTGCTAAGGGAACTGAACAATAACGCATGTTAGCGCACAGGAAAACTTTTTCCCGTGCTCCAGCAAAGGAAATAGTATATTACGTAACAAGTCCGGAAAATACTGTTTTTTTGGACGAGTAGACAAGATTCTAGGACGAGCCGTAGGCGAGTCCTGGAAGTCTGCCAGTCCGAAAAAACAGTTTCCGGGCGTGTTGCGTACATTTTTTTTCTGCAACCGTGTGGTAGGTATAACAAATCAATAAAACACGTTTCTTTGTAATATCTAAATGGACTAAAAATGGCGTCGATTTGAATGTTTATGTTAGTCATGATGACACTACGCTAAAAAAAACTAATTTTTAGAACAAAATTAGGAACATTCTAATTGAATTTACTGTTTGGTCCCTTACTTTATGGAATCTACTCATATTACTAACATTCTAATTCTTGTTTTTATTAATATTTATATTGAAATTCGAACAATTGCTAATATTAAAGGGATTCAATTTGTTTGAATGACAGCAACGATGTAATACTTCCCGGCCTAGTCCGGGAAATAGGTACTTTCCAGACTAGGCCGGAAAAGTGCTACTTTCTCACAAAAAAAGCGCCCGAGAAGTAGGTACTTTACTTTCCGGACGGTTGCCGAAAAAGGTCATTTTCGGTGCTCTTAATAGGCATGTTAAGATAGGGTTTTCAGTAAGGTATAATGAAAAATAGTTATTTGTTTAACTAGGCAGAGAAGTAACAGATTTACTGCCGCGGCTAGCCAAGGCAGTAAATCTGATTCTCTGCCGTGTGAAACATATAATTTTTTCTCCGATTGTTTGTACAGTGTGTTTAGAAAAATCAAATTAAAATGAAAACTTTTTTATAACGGATTCAACTCACAATTTTTAATATTTTTTTCTAATCGTATGTTATATACTTTTTAATTATTATTGTCGATTAGACAAATTGTATACATAATAATATCTACCGAAAGATAATATATATAATGTTAAATATCGACAACAATCGTATGCACAGTGAAGTTAACCTATGTATGTGTGACGTGGAAGTGATTGTTTGATTCCATGGGCCTGCTTAAATCACATTATCATTGCTATTGCTCAGTAAAGTCTAGGAGATTAAGGGAGATTTCAAAAAAAAAGAAGAAAAAATGATTTTTTTGTACAAGTGCCATTAAAAGTGACATTTTTAATGCCTGTCAAACGTGTTAAAAGAAGACGTTTACAAAGTAGCGTGTTAAAAGTAAAATACTTTTAACACTAGTGTTAAAAGAGACTTAACCATTAAATGTTTTTTAACCAAATAGAAGTAAACGAGACATAATGATTCAATTTTTAATGGAACTTTCAATATTATAGTAGTATTATAATGTATTAACATTAATAATAGTACAATGGGGTGTTAAACCGATATCCGGCATTTGGTATTTTATTGAAGTATATTAGTACTACTTTGCAAAAATTAATTTAAAAATTTTTTAAACCGAATATTTGAGGATAAAACTGGAAATTAAGATTTCCTAAATGTTTGCAACTTTCACTACAGATACGTCACGCACTTAAAGATGAAGCTAGCCACTTTCTGATTTAGATGTTTTATGAACAAATAGCCAATTACAAAAAGGCCATGTGAAGTTTGAAGAACTGTCAAAGTCTATAATATATATGAGTGTTTTGTTTTTGTTTACAGTTTATACGAGCTTGACGTTTCAATATTATAAAAAAATAAAAGCATTGTATTAATATTTTTTTAGTTAGTTTTTCTCCACAATTTTTCAAGTTGGAATAATGTCAAAATCATATAAATCTTGTTTTATATCATACTGCACGAACACAACAGTTACAACGCCTCGTAAAAAGTTTGTAACTGTGCCTGCAGTAGAAGTTAGACGAAAATTGTGGTTTGAGGTTGCTAGAAGGAAATAAACTAAAACTAGTTTCTATTGCTGTGAAGATCATTTTGATGTAAGTGATTATATATGTGTGTGTAGAAAGTATCAATATATTAAAATGTTTGATTTTTAGTTCGAAAGTGACATGGAAAATTATGTTAAACACTCGTTGATGGGAGGGAAATTATTTTGAAACCATTAGTTGTGCCTCACGTTTTTAATTGGCCAGAATCTTCTTCAATCAAAAAGCTAAAATTAGATGAGTTGGTAGTCCCAAATGAACCTGTTTTAACAGAAGATTCTCATGATTATGATGTTGGTACTCAAACCTCCTGGGGAATGATCAATCAATACCAACAAACAAGTCCCGTAGAGGTAAAAAGTGTTGCTGTTAGTTGTTGGTTAACTTCTCAGAATACTGATGTGATATTTTAGGCTGATGATGGTGCCATCTATCGTTAAGGAAGTATCTCGGTTACGCAAATTTTTAAAAGTCTCAAATTTCACCGCAATTTACTTAAACCGTTGAGTGAAAAACGCTTAAGCCCACAGAACATACCCAAGGCTTAAACCGCCACCTCTCAGTGGCTCTGTAGCATAATAGCGTCAGTCAAAAAAGCGCTGGACAAAATAGCGTCCGTCAAAATAGAGCCGCACAAAAATAACGCAGAACAAAAACAGCGGCAGGCAAAATAGCTTATTCCCATCCCCTTCTCGAAAATATATCAAAGAATTTGTATTCCACATGAAGTTTTCCCAAAAGAGGAAGGAAATAAGCTATTTTGTCTGTCGCTGGTTTTGTGCTGCGCTATTTTGACTGAAGCTATTTTGACCTAGCACTATTTTGTCCAGTGCTATTTTGACTGACGCTATTTTGTTACAGAGCAGTATATATGCATCTCTCTTTTTGGGGTCTCTGGTCTTCTCATTAGGATGACCAGCTATTTATTTTTTTAGAAAATGCAAAAAGTATCCCGAAAAATGATTTAACAATAAAAATTTTCTTGAAAATTCTTCGAGCATCCTTAAAAACAGAAATACAGTTTTATTTATATCCTTGTGTACCTTTTTACTTTTACTTTTTCATTAAAATACTCAAAAAGACTAATAAATAAGGTTTTCAAAATAATATACTTTTATATTCACTTCTAGGATGGCCGGTATATATAAATATATATTAATCGTAGATATGATAAACAACTTTACTTGTTTAACGGGGTGACTAACTAATAAATTTTGTCGATTCATATTCAGTAGCGTGTTGACTTTCGAATAGGAAATATCGGAAATATCGTTCGAAATTAACGTGTATCGTGAAGTGTAGTGAATAGTGCCTATATGGATTACTTGGATTACAATCTGATACATTTACGGCAAGTTTTCATTTTATTTACTGGTAGTTATTGGTAATACTGTTTTTTTAAATATTTTAAATCACAGACGACCAATTTTATTACTATAAACAATTGATTTTTAATATATAAACGAAGTATTTTACAATTGTTTTTTATATTTTAAATTTGCTATAATCCATTTTTGCTTTCTCTTACTCTTATTTAAAATACTAAAATGCCGGCCGGTATATATTCCTAGCTATGACAAATTGTTCTTATATAAGAGGTTAGTAATGATAAAAACTGTATATACTTCTACCTCGTATAGGGGCTCCTATGGGAAATATTAAATGTCAATTAAAATGTGTCTGCTTCCATTCTGTTTATTAACATACAGGGTCTTTAAAAATTAGTTCATTTTATTCATATAAAAGCAAAATAGAATCAGAAAAATATCTTGATTTTTGTACAAATGTTCAATTTTCAATAACCAATAATCTTAATTCGTGTTATATTTTTAATAATACAACTGGTTTACTTAATTTTTAAAACCGATTTTCAAGAGAAACAAGCTGTTTTGTATAATATGAAAACATCGCCCTGTATAATATGTATTTAGTAATTCATAGGTATTTACATTTTATCGAATTCTCATACGTGTCTTATACTATTACTCAAAATAAAAACCTACAGTATCTACTACAGATACTTTTTTCAAATTTAATATGAGCTATATACTCAGTATTCTCAAATTTTCTTATTTTAAATAAACTAATTCTTTTTTAATGTTTCTATTTTATTTTCTTTAATTTAAAAAAGATCAAACTGTATTTTTTTGTCGAAACAATATTCTGAGAACTCGATAAATTGACAATACTATGCAATTTGGAACATAAACTTTTGGAATTGTATAGTACCATCCGTCCAACCTTAATAACTGCAGGAAAACTTATAATTCATTATCTATTTGTATACTTTCTTAAATCTTGATTTTCAAAAACCAAATACAAGTTGAAATTTTATATTTGGCATACCCCGTAGGAGAATCAATACGAGGTAGGAGTATGTACAGTTCCCCATGTCTCATCTTAAATAACAGAATTTTCTTTAATATTTTATACTACATACAGGGTGTTTCTGAATTTATGCGAAAAAATTCAGGAGGTGACTGCCCGTATAAAATTATAATAGGTCTTTCATATGAAAAAATTTCATCACTCCACTCCCTTCCGAGATATCGCCCCTAAAAAGAGGATAAGTGAAATTGAGTTTTTGTTTCTTTTTTCTCAAACTTAAGTAGAGTGGGAAACTTTAAATTTTGTAGATTTCGTGCACTCGCAATTACTATCCACCGGTATTTTCTCAACATTCCTGTTACATTATAGGGGAGTGAAATTATCAACCCTTACTTTATTTAATATCAAATTTTTTTCAAGATTGAGTTTTGTGAAATAAAAATATTATTTAAAATCTCTATTGTCTTGAAAAACTTTTTTTACTCTTGAAGTTTTTTCCTATAGATTTAGAAATTTTTTTTCTCCGAATTTATTTAATCTAGTAAAAAAAGTTTTTCAAGACAATAGAGATTTTAAATAATATTTTTATTTCACAAAACTCAATCACGAAAAAAAATTTGATATTAAGTAAAGTAAGGGTTGATAATTTCAGATTTTGTCATAGGAAAGACTTATCATAATTTTTTACAGGAAATTTCCTTATGAATTTTTGCGCCCGAATTTAGGAACACCCTGTATACACAAATAATTTTTTAATGCTGATTTTAACATACGAATTTTTACAAACTGTGTATTTTAATTTAATGCCCAAGATTCCTTTAGCTGAAATAACAAGCAAAAATATTATTATATAGGATGATTCTTTATAAAATGTCCCTAGATGCCTTTGTTTTTCTAAGAAAACATGATTTTTCGAAATTATTAGTTTAGTTAAATTATTTAGAATCGTTCTTTAATAAATTATTTTATTCTTTGTTTTAGTTTTCGTGAAGTATTGGTCTACTCCTAAGGAGTGTGAGTATTCAGTAATTCTCAATTTCTATCGAATGACATCATATCTCAGTATCATCCTGCCTTTCTTTTACAACAAGATACTTTTTTCAAAAGACAAACTATTTTCAAAAGACATAGGTAAGCTATGTCATTCCTCATATTTCCTAAATACTATGCCTTTCGTTAATAAGTTGGTACTTTTCAAAATACTTAGGTAAGCTATGACAATCCGAACATTTTCTAAATACTATGCCTTTCGTTAATAAATTGGTACTTTTCAAAAGACATAGGTAAGCTATGTAATTCCTCATTTTTTCTAAATACTATGCCTTTCGTTAATAAATTGGTACTTTTCAAAAGACATAGGTATTCTATGTCATTCCTCATATATCCTAAATATTATGCCTTTCGTTAATAAATTGGTACTTTTCAAAAGACATAGGTAAGCTATGTCATTCCTCATATTTTCTAAATACTATGCCTTTCGTTAATAAGTTGGTACTTTTCAAACGACATAGGTAAGCTATGTCATTCCTCATATTTCCTAAATACTATGCCTTTCGTTAATAAGTTGGAACTTTTCAAAAGACATAGGTAAGCTATGTCCATCCGAACATTCTCTAAATACTATGCCTTTCGTTAGTAAGTTGGTACTTTTCAAAAGACATAGGTAAGCTATGTAATTCCTCATATTTCCTAAATACTATATCTTTCGTTAATAAGTTGGTACTTTTCAAAAGACATAGGTAAGCTATGTCATTCCTCATATTTTCTAAATACTATGCCTTTCGTTAATAAGTTGGTACTTTTCAAACGACATAGGTAAGCTATGTCAATCCGAACATTTTCTAAATACTATGCCTATCGTTAATAAATTGGTACTTTTCAAAAGACATAGGTAAGCTATGTCATTCCCCATTTTTTCTAAATACTATGCCTTTCGTTAATAAATTGGTACTTTTCAAAAGACATAGGTAAGCTATGTCATTCCTCATATTTCCTAAATACTATGCCTTTCGTTGATAAGTTGGTACTTTTCAAAAGACATAGGTATTCTATGTCATTCCTCATATTTCCTAAATATTATGCCTTTCGTTAATAAATTGGTACTTTTCAAAAGACATAGGTAAGCTATGTCATTCCTCATATTTTCTAAATACTATGCCTTTCGTTGATAAGTTGGTACTTTTCAAACGACATAGGTAAGCTATGTCAATCCGAACATTTTCTAAATACTATGCCTTTCGTTAATAAGTTGGAACTTTTTAAAAGACATAGGTAAGCTATGTCATTCCTCATATTTTCTAAATACTATGCCTTTCGTTAATAAATTGGTACTTTTCAAAAGACATAGGTAAGCTATGTCATTCCTCATATTTTCTAAATACTATGCCTTTCGTTAATAAATTGGTACTTTTCAAAAGACATAGGTAAGCTATGTCATACCTCATATTTCCTAAATACTATGCCTTTCGTTAATAAATTGGTACTTTTCAAAAGACATAGGTAAGCTATGTCATTCCTCATATTTCCTAAATTCTATGCCTATCGTTAATAAGTTGGTACTTTTCAAAAGACATAGGTAAGCTATGTCAATCCGAACATTTTCTAAATACTATGCCTTTCGTTGATAAGTTGGTACTTTTCAAAAGACATAGGTAAGCTATGTCATTCCTCATATTTCCTAAATACTATGCCTTTCGTTAATAAGTTGGTACTTTTCAAAAGACAGGTAAGCTATGTCATTCCTCATATTTCCTAAATACTATATCTTTCGTTAATAAGTTGGTACTTTTCAAAAGACATAGGTAAGCTATGCCATTCCTTATATTATATTCCTTTCGTTAATAAGTTGGTACTTTTCAAAAGACATAGGTAAGCTATTTCATTCCTCATATTTCCTAAATACTATATCTTTCGTTAATAAATTGGTACTTTTCAAAAGACATAGGTAAGCTATGTCATTCCCCATTTTTTCTAAATACTATGTCTTTCGTTAATAAATTGGTACTTTTCAAAAGACATAGGTAAGCTATGTCATCCCTCATATTTCCTAAATACTATACCTTTCGTTGATAAGTTGGTACTTTTCAAAAGACATAGGTATTCTATGTCATTCCTCATATTTCCTAAATATTATGCCTTTCGTTAATAAATTGGTACTTTTCAAAAGACATAGGTAAGCTATGTCATTCCTCATATTTTCTAAATACTATGCCTTTCGTTAATAAGTTGGTACTTCTCAAACGACATAGGTAAGCTATGTCAATCCGAACATTTTCTAAATACTATGCCTTTCGTTAATAAGTTGGAACTTTTCAAAAGACATAGGTAAGCTATGTCATTCCTCATATTTTCTAAATACTATGCCTTTCGTTAATAAATTGGTACTTTTCAAAAGACATAGGTAAGCTATGTCATTCCTCATATTTTCTAAATACTATGCCTTTCGTTAATAAATTGGTACTTTTCAAAAGACATAGGTAAGCTATGTCATACCTCATATTTCCTAAATACTATGCCTTTCGTTAATAAATTGGTACTTTTCAAAAGACATAGGTAAGCTATGTCATTCCTCATATTTCCTAAATTCTATGCCTATCGTTAATAAGTTGGTACTTTTCAAAAGACATAGGTGAGCTATGTCAATCCGAACATTTTCTAAATACTATGCCTTTCGTTAATAAATTGGTACTTTTCAAAAGACATAGGTAAGCTATGTCATTCCTCATATTTCCTAAATTCTATGCCTATCGTTAATAAGTTGGTACTTTTCAAAAGACATAGGTAAGCTATGTCAATCCGAACATTTTCTAAATACTATGCCTTTCGTTGATAAGTTGGTACTTTTCAAAAGACATAGGTAAGCTATGTCATTCCTCATATTTTCTAAATACTATGCCTTTCGTTAATAAATTGGTACTTTTCAAAAGACATAGGTAAGCTATATTCCTCATATTTTCTAAATACTATATCTTTCGTTAATAAGTTGGTACTTTTCAAAAGACATAGGTAAGCTATGTCATTCCTCATTTTTTCTAAATACTATGCCTTTCGTTAATAAATTGGTACTTTTCAAAAGACATAGGTAAGCTATGTCATTCCTCATATTTCCTAAATTCTATGCCTATCGTTAATAAATTGGTACTTTTCAAAAGACATAGGTAAGCTATGTCATTCCCCATTTTTTCTAAATACTATGCCTTTCGTTAATAAATTGGTACTTTTCAAAAGACATAGGTAAGCTATGTCATTCCTCATATCTCCTAAATACTATGCCTATCGTTAATAAGTTGGTACTTTTCAAAAGACATAGGTAAGCTATGTCATTCCTCATATTTTCTAAATACTATGCCTTTCGTTAATAAGTTGGTACTTTTCAAACGACATAGGTAAGCTATGTCAATCCGAACATTTTCTAAATACTATGCCTTTCGTTAATAAGTTGGAACTTTTCAAAAGACATAGGTAAGCTATTTCATTCCTCATATTTTCTAAATACTATGCCTTTCGTTAATAAATTGGTACTTTTCAAAAGACATAGGTAAGCTATGTCATTCCTCATATTTTCTAAATACTATGCCTTTCGTTAATAAATTGGTACTTTTCAAAAGACATAGGTAAGCTATGTCATTCCTCATATTTTCTAAATTCTATGCCTATCGTTAATAAGTTGGTACTTTTCAAAAGACATAGGTAAGCTATGTCAATCCGAACATTTTCTAAATACTATGCCTTTCGTTGATAAGTTGGTACTTTTCAAAAGACATAGGTAAGCTATGTCATTCCTCATATTTTCTAAATACTATGCCTTTCGTTAATAAGTTGGAACTTTTCAAAAGACATAGGTAAGCTATTTCATTCCTCATATTTTCTAAATACTATGCCTTTCGTTAATAAGTTGGAACTTTTCAAAAGACATAGGTAAGCTATTTCATTCCTCATATTTCCTAAATACTATGCCTTTCGTTAATAAATTGGTACTTTTCAAAAGACATAGGTAAGCTATGTCATTCCTCATATTTCCTAAATTCTATGCCTATCGTTAATAAGTTGGTACTTTTCAAAAGACATAGGTGAGCTATGTCAATCCGAACATTTTCTAAATACTATGCCTTTCGTTAATAAATTGGTACTTTTCAAAAGATATAGGTAAGCTATGTCATTCCTCATATTTCCTAAATTCTATGCCTATCGTTAATAAGTTGGTACTTTTCAAAAGACATAGGTAAGCTATGTCAATCCGAACATTTTCTAAATACTATGCCTTTCGTTGATAAGTTGGTACTTTTCAAAAGACATAGGTAAGCTATGTCATTCCTCATATTTTCTAAATACTATGCCTTTCGTTAATAAGTTGGAACTTTTCAAAAGACATAGGTAAGCTATTTCATTCCTCATATTTTCTAAATACTATGCCTTTCGTTAATAAATTGGTACTTTTCAAAAGACATAGGTAAGCTATGTCATTCCTCATATTTTCTAAATACTATGCCTTTCGTTAATAAATTGGTACTTTTCAAAAGACATAGGTAAGCTATGTCATTCCTCATATTTTCTAAATTCTATGCCTATCGTTAATAAGTTGGTACTTTTCAAAAGACATAGGTAAGCTATGTCAATCCGAACATTTTCTAAATACTATGCCTTTCGTTGATAAGTTGGTACTTTTCAAAAGACATAGGTAAGCTATGTCATTCCTCATATTTTCTAAATACTATGCCTTTCGTTAATAAGTTGGAACTTTTCAAAAGACATAGGTAAGCTATTTCATTCCTCATATTTTCTAAATACTATGCCTTTCGTTAATAAGTTGGAACTTTTCAAAAGACATAGGTAAGCTATTTCATTCCTCATATTTCCTAAATACTATGCCTTTCGTTAATAAATTGGTACTTTTCAAAAGACATAGGTAAGCTATGTCATTCCTCATATTTCCTAAATTCTATGCCTATCGTTAATAAGTTGGTACTTTTCAAAAGACATAGGTGAGCTATGTCAATCCGAACATTTTCTAAATACTATGCCTTTCGTTAATAAATTGGTACTTTTCAAAAGATATAGGTAAGCTATGTCATTCCTCATATTTCCTAAATTCTATGCCTAACGTTAATAAGTTGGTACTTTTCAAAAGACATAGGTAAGCTATGTCAATCCGAACATTTTCTAAATACTATGCCTTTCGTTGATAAGTTGGTACTTTTCAAAAGACATAGGTAAGCTATGTCATTCCTCATATTTTCTAAATACTATGCCTTTCGTTAATAAGTTGGAACTTTTCAAAAGACATAGGTAAGCTATTTCATTCCTCATATTTTCTAAATACTATGCCTTTCGTTAATAAGTTGGAACTTTTCAAAAGACATAGGTAAGCTATTTCATTCCTCATATTTCCTAAATACTATGCCTTTCGTTAATAAATTGGTACTTTTCAAAAGACATAGGTAAGCTATGTCATTCCTCATATTTCCTAAATTCTATGCCTATCGTTAATAAGTTGGTACTTTTCAAAAGACATAGGTGAGCTATGTCAATCCGAACATTTTCTAAATACTATGCCTTTCGTTAATAAATTGGTACTTTTCAAAAGACATAGGTAAGCTATGTCATTCCTCATATTTCCTAAATTCTATGCCTATCGTTAATAAGTTGGTACTTTTCAAAAGACATAGGTAAGCTATGTCAATCCGAACATTTTCTAAATACTATGCCTTTCGTTGATAAGTTGGTACTTTTCAAAAGACATAGGTAAGCTATGTCATTCCTCATATTTTCTAAATACTATGCCTTTCGTTAATAAATTGGTACTTTTCAAAAGACATAGGTAAGCTATATTCCTCATATTTTCTAAATACTATATCTTTCGTTAATAAGTTGGTACTTTTCAAAAGACATAGGTAAGCTATGTCATTCCTCATTTTTTCTAAATACTATGCCTTTCGTTAATAAATTGGTACTTTTCAAAAGACATAGGTAAGCTATGTCATTCCTCATATTTCCTAAATTCTATGCCTATCGTTAATAAATTGGTACTTTTCAAAAGACATAGGTAAGCTATGTCATTCCCCATTTTTTCTAAATACTATGCCTTTCGTTAATAAATTGGTACTTTTCAAAAGACATAGGTAAGCTATGTCATTCCTCATATCTCCTAAATACTATGCCTATCGTTAATAAGTTGGTACTTTTCAAAAGACATAGGTAAGCTATGTCATTCCTCATATTTTCTAAATACTATGCCTTTCGTTAATAAGTTGGTACTTTTCAAACGACATAGGTAAGCTATGTCAATCCGAACATTTTCTAAATACTATGCCTTTCGTTAATAAGTTGGAACTTTTCAAAAGACATAGGTAAGCTATTTCATTCCTCATATTTTCTAAATACTATGCCTTTCGTTAATAAATTGGTACTTTTCAAAAGACATAGGTAAGCTATGTCATTCCTCATATTTTCTAAATACTATGCCTTTCGTTAATAAATTGGTACTTTTCAAAAGACATAGGTAAGCTATGTCATTCCTCATATTTTCTAAATACTATGCCTTTCGTTAATAAATTGGTACTTTTCAAAAGACATAGGTAAGCTATTTCATTCCTCATATTTTCTAAATACTATGCCTTTCGTTAATAAATTGGTACTTTTCAAAAGACATAGGTAAGCTATGTCATTCCTCATATTTTCTAAATACTATGCCTTTCGTTAATAAGTTGGTACTTTTCAAACGACATAGGTAAGCTATGTCAATCCGAACATTTTCTAAATACTATGCCTTTCGTTAATAAGTTGGAACTTTTCAAAAGACATAGGTAAGCTATTTCATTCCTCATATTTTCTAAATACTATGCCTTTCGTTAATAAATTGGTACTTTTCAAAAGACATAGGTAAGCTATGTCATTCCTCATATTTTCTAAATACTATGCCTTTCGTTAATAAATTGGTACTTTTCAAAAGACATAGGTAAGCTATGTCATTCCTCATATTTTCTAAATTCTATGCCTTTCGTTAATAAGTTGGTACTTTTCAAACGACATAGGTAAGCTATGTCAATCCGAACATTTTCTAAATACTATGCCTTTCGTTAATAAGTTGGAACTTTTCAAAAGACATAGGTAAGCTATGTCATTCCTCATATTTTCTAAATACTATGCCTTTCGTTAATAAATTGGTACTTTTCAAAAGACATAGGTAAGCTATGTCATTCCTCATATTTTCTAAATACTATGCCTTTCGTTAATAAGTTGGTACTTTTCAAACGACATAGGTAAGCTATGTCATTCCTCATATTTCCTAAATACTATGCCTTTCGTTAATAAGTTGGAACTTTTCAAAAGACATAGGTAAGCTATGTCCATCCGAACATTCTCTAAATACTATGCCTTTCGTTAGTAAGTTGGTACTTTTCAAAAGACATAGGTAAGCTATGTAATTCCTCATATTTCCTAAATACTATATCTTTCGTTAATAAGTTGGTACTTTTCAAAAGACATAGGTAAGCTATGTCATTCCTCATATTTTCTAAATACTATGCCTTTCGTTAATAAGTTGGTACTTTTCAAACGACATAGGTAAGCTATGTCAATCCGAACATTTTCTAAATACTATGCCTATCGTTAATAAATTGGTACTTTTCAAAAGACATAGGTAAGCTATGTCATTCCCCATTTTTTCTAAATACTATGCCTTTCGTTAATAAATTGGTACTTTTCAAAAGACATAGGTATTCTATGTCATTCCTCATATTTCCTAAATATTATGCCTTTCGTTATTAAGTTGGTACTTTCCAAAAGACATAGGTAAGCTATGTCATACCTCATATTTTCTAAATACTATGCCTTTCGTTAATAAATTGGTACTTTTCAAAAGACATAGGTAAGCTATGTCATACCTCATATTTCCTAAATACTATGCCTTTCGTTAATAAATGGGTACTTTTCAAAAGACATAGGTAAGCTATGTCATTCCTCATATTTCCTAAATTCTATGCCTATCGTTAATAAGTTGGTACTTTTCAAAAGACATAGGTAAGCTATGTCAATCCGAACATTTTCTAAATACTATGCCTTTCGTTGATAAGTTGGTACTTTTCAAAAGACATAGGTAAGCTATGTCATTCCTCATATTTCCTAAATACTATGCCTTTCGTTAATAGGTTGGAACTTTTCAAAAGACATAGGTAAGCTATGTCATTCCTCATATTTTCTAAATATTATGCATTTCGTTAATAAATTGGTAGTTTTCAAAAGACATAGGTAAGCTATGTCATTCCTCATATTTTCTAAATACTATGCCTTTCGTTAATAAATTGGTACTTTTCAAAAGACATAGGTAAGCTATGTCATTCCTCATATTTTCTAAATACTATGCCTTTCGTTAATAAATTGATACTTTTAAAAAGACATAGGTAAGCTATGTCATTTCTCATTTTTTCTAAATACTATGCCTTTCGTTAATAAATTGGTACTTTTCAAAAGACATAGGTAAGCTATGTCATTCCTCATATTTCCTAAATTCTATGCCTATCGTTAATAAGTTGGTACTTTTCAAAAGACATAGGTAAGCTATGTCATTCCTCATATTTCCTAAATACTATGCCTTTCGTTAATAAATTGTTACTTTTCAAAAGACATAGGTAAGCTATGTCATTCCTCATATTTTCTAAATACTATGCCTTTCGTTAATAAGTTGGTACTTTTCAAACGACATAGGTAAGCTATGTCAATCCGAACATTTTCTAAATACTATGCCTTTCGTTTTTAAGTTGGTACTTTTCAAAAGACATAGGTAAGCCATGTCATTCCTCATATTTCCTAAATACTATGCCTTTCGTTAAGAAGTTGGTACTTTTCAAAAGACTTAGGTAAGCTATGTCAATCCGAACATTTTCTAAATACTATGCGTTTCGTTAATAAGTTGGTACTTTTCAAAAGACATAGGTAAGCTATGTCGTTCCTCGTATTTTTTGTTCCGTTTTTTTCTGCCCTTTCTCCCCTGTTGGTGTCATTTGGTTTGGAATTGTGAATTATTTTTTATTGCAATTGTTAAGTAAGCCACATGTACCGACTTTTTTGTTTACGATTGACTATTTCCCGCACGGATGCACGCAGTATCACACTGTGAGAAAGTACTCGTTACCTAGGGTGTCGGTAAGCCTTGCTTGCAAAACGAGCAGTCATTCAGATGGGCGAGTACGCTTAAGTGTTTTCCGTTTGTCGAATGGGCATGGGTTGACAAGTAGGGGGAATAGTTGCCCAGTATGGGCCATCAAAATATCGTAGATTTCTAAGTTGGTACGAACAAAACGGCAATACTTGGCGATTTATTACTAACAATTTTTTTCAGCGCTTCCTTTTCAGCACACTAACACTCTCTTACAGGCTTCAAGATGTCATCAAATGTTTTCAATATTTTTTAATTTTGTTTGATTTTCTGTTTCAGGAATTTTTTTAGGGATGGTTTCATTTCGAATATATGCATATATTTAAGCTTGTTGATAGGCCTATCTTATATTTTTTTTTATTTCATAGGGTTTGCATTAAAATTTTTCTTATTAATTTTGTCTTCTGTTTTAGAATTCTTATTAGGAAAGGATTTTTTAGGTTACAAAAGTGACTTTGCAGTTTGGAGCTACAGAATTTTCATTACCTACTTAATATTTGGTAAAGTTTTTTTTGCATGATTTTTTCTTAGCTGCATGGGTTTAAAATGTGCATGTATTGTAGGGGGTGGTAAAGTAGTGGTGGTAATATTTCAATTATAAAATATTGTATATAAAAATATCTTTGTTGTAATTCTTGTTTCAATTTTTCGGCTTTTATTAAAAAAAATGTAAATGTTAATATTTTATTGATATTAACATATCTTTTTTATAATTGCTAAGTTTGCGTTTATTTTATCCTGTTTGTAAATGTATATCTATCTGAACTTTGCTAGAGTAAAGATAAACTCTGGCTTAGTGCAGCCGGTAGAGAACATCCAGCTTTCAGGGGGTCGCATTTTCTAGTTTTGTCTGTGATTTCCTCCGCCGGCGGGGAATATTTTCCATCGGTTGTGAATATTTTAACCGGTTGATTATTTTTTCTACCGATAAAGAGAACAACTTCCAGTCGAGAGGGACAAGTTCAAGCCGTGATGGAAAATGATTGCTTATCTTTGTTTATAGATGGGTATTTAATTTCAGTTTTGTATCTCTTTGGTTATGTATATTAGGTAACAAAACAAACATGATATTTTGTGTTATTGTTAGATATTGAACTCCACTTTTACCTCGACTTTTACCGTAGCTAATATAAATATTGTTCCTATTTGTCTTTTTTACAGTACTGTTCTATAATCTGAATTAAACTGTTACTTGAGAGATAACAGAACAGAGATATTATAGACAAATCTAATAATTATTATTAAGATGTTAGTTCTCTCCGAATTCCATAACAATATATTTTTATCTTCTTATTTTACTTTTACTATTGTCTAGGATATTCAATGGGGTGTTAAACCGATACCCGGCTTTTAAACTGAATATTTTAGGAGAAAATTGGAAATTAAGAATTCCTAAATGTTTGCAACTTTCACTACAGATACGTTACGCACTTTTTGATTTAGAAGTTTTATGGACTAATAGCCAGTTACAAAAGGGCCATTCGAATTCGAAGTTTTTTGTTTACAGTTTATATGAGCTTGACGTTTTAATATTATAAAAAAATAAAAGCATTGTGTTAATATTTTTTTAGTTAAATTTAGTTAGTTTTTCTCCACAATAATCATATAAATCTTGTTTTGTTACATACTGCACAAACACAGCAGTTGCAACGCCTCGTAAAAAGTTTGTGACTGTGCCTGCAGTAAACGAAAATTGAGGTTTGAGGCTACTAGAGGAAAATATAAACAGACTACAACTAGTTACTATTGCTGCGAAGATCATTTTGATGTAAGTAGGTAATTATATATGTGTGTGTAGCCATAAAAATAAATCGGAAGTAAATTTAAACAATTACTAAGTCATTCACTATAAAAGCAATATAACATAAGCATAACCTATACTTCACCACGATTTTAAAAAACAAGATGACAGAATTGTGGTCCTATGTTAACCCTTATGTAGCTAACTTCTCTTTTAGGTAATGTAGGTCACAGCATGAATGGCGAACTATTTATATCATAAAAATCTGGTGAGAATAAAAATATAAAAAATAATTGATTCCCCATTATGATTTTGTCCACCACTAACTATTAACATTGAGAAACCATCATATTTTTGTCAAGTTTAACACCCCATTCGAACAACTGCTGATATTAATACCTTGAATTTGTGAACTAGCCGAGTTGTCAATTACATCAGCATTAGAAGTCAGTTCATGAAATGAAGTGTATGTATCGCTGCAGCTTGCAGGCGGCATAATTCTTTCAGCAATAGCCTTTTTATGAATAATAGATTGATCGATGTAACCCTCAGGTACTGTTGTAGACTTCCATCCTCCGTGCTTTTTTATCTCCGTTATATTTGCTCCTGAGTCTGCCAGCAAAGAAGCAGAAGACCTTCTATAACAGTGACCTGTATATTCCTTTGCATCCGGTAGGTTCAAAAACTCAGCAACCAATGAGGGCATTTTCCCAAACGTATTTATACCAACTGGGTTCGCAGTGCATTTATAATTTGGGTATTTCAGAAAAAAACGTCCAGAAGGGCGTAATGCAGCGTATTTATTAAAATAGTCAATATATTTTCCAGTACAGTGCAAAAAGAACGACTTATTTTCGTTTTAGTATTTGGAATTTGAACAATCAATGATTTACCTATCTATTAATTTAATATCATCTATTAATAAATGGCACAATTCTTCACGTTGGCAGGCTCCATATATTCCGAAAATAGTAGCAACTTTTACCTTCAAGTATGTTCATCTGGCGCCTTCTTTATAAACTTCTGAACTTGTTTTTTTGGGACTATAACCATCATTTTTCCTCTTTAAGAATGCTATTTCCTTGAAATATTTGCTTACATCAACCCCATTTTTAACTATCGCACTCGATTTTTTCATAGAAAACTTACTCCACAAAGTTGACGCGTTCCATATTTTTGATTTCTCTTCTAGATGTGCCAAAAAGACGGATTCACTGAAGTTTCCTTAAGCTTTTTTCATTTTACACCACTTGAGAAAATTAGAATATGTCGCTCTTTTTGCATCCTCTTCAATATCATCAGGAATACACGATTCATCAATACTATCCCTCATTATGCGAGATGAATATTAAACACCAGCAAGAACTTTTAATAAAAAGCGTGAACAGTAAACAATATTGTTTGTTGGTAACTAAGTGATTCAGCGTCATCTAACATGGTCAGTTCCCAGGAAATGATAATTATTGTTAAAACGTCAAAAAAATAATTAACTGACAATAGACGTCAAAATGTGATTTTATTGAAATGGTTTTATTTTATTATCAAAATAGGAGTACAAAAAAACTATGAAAACGTGAAATTGCTTCACTCGCTTCGGTCGTTTCGCAAACTTTTTCACTCACAAAATAAAATGTTACTTTTAACACTTATATCATAAATAGCTATTTTAATGTCTAGGCATTAAAAATCATTTTTACTGCCTAGGCAGTAAAAGTGTTACTTCTATGATCGATAAATATCACTAAAACTGACGTTTAATGTCAATCGGAGAAAAACGCATTTTCTAAAGTGGCATCATAAAAATTATTTTGCTATGTGTATCGAGTATTTTACTATAAGGCAAAATTCATATTTTCTGATATACCTCGTTTATGACTTGGAAATTTTGATACCTGTTGATTACATTCTAGCTTTTAGAGCATGCTGAGATTTTTATGAAGAATAAATAACAAAAATCACAAGAAGCTCATGTGTTGCAGCATTCGAAACTTATAAACCGTAATGTTATTGGCAAAGATAACGTTTCAGTACACAAATATATTGATCAATTGGTGTAGGTAGATTAGACTGGGCTAAAAAAATCGAATATTTAAATGGTACTCTGAAATTATCGTCCATGATGACAGAGAAAAGTTATGGTGAAAATTTTATACCAGTCATCATTATACCAATCAGCGCGCGAACTCTGTAATTTGATAGAAATAGCCAAGAAAAGAAATTTCTTTCTATCGAGAAATGCTACCCTCTATGACTTTTTCCTGAAAATTTTTATATCTTGTGATGTTTTTGATATTTAGTTGCCAGTAATATCAATTATTTCCATTTATGAGTTTTGTTTTGATGTCTTTTTATTCTGCCATTCCATAAAGGATGTATAATTTTATATCAATCTTTAAAAACCGAGAGGATTTGGCATGCCTTATCGTTGGACTTCTTGGTGCGATGGATAGCGCGTGCCTTCCACAGTGAGGGTCGTTGGTTCAACTCCTGTCGATATTACTAGTACACATTTTATGAAATTTTTTTTCATGTTTTAACACTAATAATTATCATAGTTTTGCAGAGTCATATAATAAAAGCGATATTTAAGTCAAAAGCCAGAAGGTAGTCACTAATGAATCATTTTGTGTTCTTTAATATAGGTAGCTTAAAGATGGGAAGCAGACGAAAAAATCCATTACCCAAGTTTATTTAATTATGTACAGGGTTTTTCATTATATTTTGACCCCCACTTATTTTCATTAATTTCGGGAATACAAAAAAAAGGTTCAAAAAAATTGTATTATTTTATCTATACCGACCAAAAATGTAGCAACAGATTGAATTTTGTATAGAGGGAGTGCCCAATAAAATGCATCTTCAATATTTTAAAAGGGACACCCTGTATTTTTTTATAGTTTTGAGTAGCCCTGCATTTCCTGATTACAAATATATAACATTGTGTAGCATTAGTTTTGTTCTATAATGGCGTATGGTACTACTCATAAATTCACATATAGTACAAAAACAACTTATACATTTAGAAAGTCAACAAAATTAATGATATATTGTAATCTTAAATGTGGTATTGTATCTTAAGTCGTTAATTCTGTTGACTTTCTAAATGTATAAGTTGTTTTTGTACTATATGTGAATTTATGAGTAGTGCCATACGCCATTATAGAACAAAACTAATGCTAAACAATGTTATATATTTGTAATCAGGAAATGCAGGGCTACTCAAAACTATAAAAAAATACAGGGTGTCTCGTTCATAATATTGAAGATGCATTTTATTGGGCACTCCCTGTATACAAAATTCAGTCTGTTGCTACATTTTTGGTCGGTATAGATAAAATTATACAACTTTTACTTGAAACTTTTTTTTGTATTCCCGAAATTAATGAAAATAAGTGGGGGTCAAAATATAATGAGAAACCCTGTACCATCTAACATGAAAGTTGAACAAAATGAAAAAAAATACCTATTCATTTTAAAATTCATACTCAATAATCAACGTAAATAATGGCAAAACGGTATAAGTATGTATATAGAAAGATATAAAGACCCTTTCAGTCGTTTCTATTTCTATCTGCCGAATTACCACACGGAACTGCTCGAACATCTCCGAATAGACATACAGAGTAACCTTACAAGAAATTGCCGAATATAGAAAGAACTTTCCTAATTTAGAAAGAAATTTCCTTTCTATTCTGTTACAAAGTTCACGTGCAGATGCTTTATTTCGACATTGTTGCTATGGTAACCAGCAAATTATTTGAAAATGTTTCATCCACATGAGCATGCAGACGTAAAATTAATAAGTAGAAATTTTCCGGCACATGACAGCTATCATCTCCTGCAATACGAATGTATCCACATGGTATCCACTTTCATTTCAGTTCAAATATCGAAAAACGTCAAAATTCGCTTTACACACCGGTTTCTATTTATTTATGGATAACGACTAAATAGATATTTGCCTAATGTTTTCCTTTTAAATAATTCTGATATAAAATTTTCTTACCCAATCCCCAACGTGCTTGAATTAATTGCGGAAAATTTTTAAAGAATATTCATGTACTCAAAAATTTTCCGGCAATAATTCAAGCACTAGGGAGATTACAAGTGAAAGTTAGAGCCCTTAATAGGTATTAATATTAAGATATCTATCATACAGACTAAAGGTTTTTTTTACAATAGTCGCGATTCTTATCTAGAACTCGTAAATCATCAATCTGAAAAAAATGTCCTATACATATTCTTAAAGGAAATTAAATTCTCTACAAAAAAGCTCTCTTTCTAAATTGTCGCCAATTGAACTGTTTCCATATTTAAATATTGATATATACAGTGTGGCCCAAAAGTCTGGAAACGGCCAATTATCTCGTAAATTACTAGTCCTAATTGTACAAAATTTGGGGTACACCTATTTTGGGATACGGAGATTCCAGATTTGATATTTGCAATGTTGCCAGATTTGCCGCTTCTCTTATATTATTAGTAACTTTGGTTTTTCAAATTCATTCAGTCATTATTGGAATCTCCTATTCAATACGAGTTCAACCACATGTAAGTAACACTTATGATTTTATGTAGTCTGGAAGGTCTTAAATACATAAAACAGTGCAAAATATGTAGATTTGTAGAAATCTAAATGTAGAATGCTGTGATTTTGACATTTGTTCATCATTAACATTATTAACTAAAACTGACAGTGGTTTGATGTGTTTTGAAAAGTTCTGCAAGGTAAATTGCTTCTCTAAAATGGCTCATAACGAAAAAGAACGAATTACTATTCTAATGATGCGAGGGTACGGCGACAGAAAAAGATCTTATTGTGAATTGTTCAACGACACTTTCCCAAACCGTTCTCCTATTCATAAGGCGACGGTACAAAAAACTGTAAAGCGCTTTGGGGAATCTGGAGGAATAAAAGATAGATACCGATCAGGTAGACCGAAAAAGAGTTATGAATGACAACAAAACTTTAGATATAATGCAGAGTTTTGTTGAAGATACACATACATCCTCACGCTGGGATGCACAAGTACATGATGTAGGTCGTTCTTCAGTCTTACGTGTATTACATAAGAATAATTTTAAACCAGACAAAATTCACTTATCGCAAGAATTAAGTGAAGAAGACTTCCATCGTCGATTAGAGTTTACTGAGGTAATGACGGATAAAATTGAAAATGATGAAAATTTCGTTAACAGAAAATGTTTTTCCGATGAAGCAACCTTTACAGTGTGTGGGAGTGTAAATCGACACAATTCAAGGTACTGGAGTGACGTAATTCCACACTGGATGTGTGAAAACCATACTCAAAGACCACAAAAATTAAATGTATGGTCAGGTATAAGGTAATCAATTAATTGGGACATTCTTTACCGAAGGAAATTTAACGTCAGATAGCTACGAAATGCTACTTAGAAATGAAATTCTACACTGAAAAACTTGTTTGGAGCCAATTTTAATCAGATATGATCTCAGCAAGATTGAGCTCCAGCTCATGTTGGTGTAAATGTTCGGCGTTATTTAGATGAGATATTTCCCGGACGATGGATTGGTAGACGAGGTAGAATTGAATGGCCTACACGTTCACCTGATTTCAATCCTAAAGATTATTTTTAATGGGGATACTTGAAAAATTCAGTTTACAAAACTAAACCATCAAGTCTTGTATAAGGCAACGAATTATCGATGAATCTCGATTAATTTCTAGACAATCATGGAGAAATGTGGTAGACGCATTCTACCATCGATTAGAGTACTGTCAACTTAACTCACAAATGGAGCACATTTTGAACACTTGATAAAGTAGCCATCATGTTAAAAATATTGTAATATTTCAAATGTTACGTTTTAATGTAGTTTAAAATAGTTTGTATTAAAAAATTTATTGAGACAATTAGGCGACTTCTGTTTTATGTATTTAAGACCTTCCAGACTACATATGGTTGAACACGTATTGAATAGGAGATTCCAATAATGACTGAATATACAGGGTGATGAATTTGAAAAACCAATGTTACTAATAATATAAGAGAAACGGCAAATCTGGCAACATTGCAAATATCAAATCTGGAATCTCCGTATCCCAAAATAGGTGTACCCCAAATTTTGTAAAATTAGGACTAGCAATTTACGAGATAATTGGCCGTTTCCAGACTTTTGGGGAACTCTGTTTATGGTAGTTACAAAAATCCAAACTTAAAAAACAAAATTGAAACTTCCCGCATACGTCCGATATAATTTTCGAACTAAACAGGAAAAAACTATTTTTAATTCATCACAAAAAGCGTGGGGCACAATATCAATCATTGTTATAGATATTTCACTATTAGTTTTTAAAACTCAAATTAGTATAAAAATATTACAAACCACTTCAGGCTTTTTGTAAGAAATTAAAAATTATCTTTTATTTTTTAGTGCGATCTTCGATCTGGTATAAAAGCTTGTTTTTTAAAACTATTATTTATTTAGCTAATTTAAAAATATGTTTTGAGTTGGTAGTGGCTAATTTCATTTATTGTTGCCATTTTATCCCAGTTTCAAATATAATTTAATTTTTTAAATATTTTGGTAATTTTTTGAGTTTAACACCCTGTATATTTAAAACCCATGATACTTGATAGTATCATGCTTTGGACCCAAGATCAGAAGTCCCTTCACAATGATTGGTTGGGTGTAATATTTTAGTTGAACCCTCGTAGCGAACAATTAATATTGCAATAAATTGCATTGTCGTCTTTAGATTTTTTAATGCTCATCAACCCATACCTATTACTGTCGTCAACAAGGTAAGAATTTATATTCGAGGCTAACAATCCACGCTTTTGTAAGAATATAGAAATATTGCAATTAGATATGATGCAATTTTTGCATGGAAAAAATATTATAACTACATATATGCGCATCACGAAAATATATTGGTCAATGAAAAAAAATCGTTAGTTATAGACGTTTAGTTTCATTTGAAGTACAGTCACGAAGCATCAGTATAAATAAATGATATTGCAAATTGATTTTGAAATGCCTTATTATAAACTGGATTTAAAAAATACGGCAAACTAAATTCTCAGAACTTTCACCAAGAGCGTCGGTAGAAGACAAACATTTTTCATTTTTATTTTTCTCAAAACCCACTGCTGAAATTTCTACTTCACCGAGTTTCCTAACAGTAATGGAGTTGATTGATTTTATTACAGTTCAGCCAGTCGAGGCTCTCGGCACCTAATAGACCGGTAACCCATGACAAATGTAGGCTTCATTATTTCATATGGATGCCGTTTTCACCATCGAGTTTCATGTGAAAAACAAGTGGAATAAGGTTATTCCCCAAGACGCTACAGTGGACATTGAAAATCTTAGAATTTTCTCAAAACAATTAATAGGGCTTCACACGAGACGAGAGTGGGCGACATTATCAAAAATCTCGTCTCGATCTCGTCAATTCCGAAGAAATTGAGTCTCGTCCAAGTCTCGGTCTCGTCTCGTTACCGGTTGTCTCGTCTCGTTTAAGTCTCGGTCTCGTCTTGTTACTGGTTGTCTTGTCTCGTCTCGCTTAATTCTAAATATTGATAATAAAATCCATAAATAATTTTTTTAAACTATATTTATAATAATCACACTCGTTGACATTTTAATGTAACTGAAGTCCAAAAATCAAAGCAAACGAGTGAAGGTATAATGAAAAATTTTTAATTTATACAGTGCATAAATACGGAATTTTAAGAATATTGACAAAGAATTACAAAATGTTTACATGGAAATAAAGTACAAAAAATGCCTAAATACGGAATTCAACGAATATTAACAAAATTATTGAACAAGTTTATCTGGAAATTCATTCACAACAATCACTCCTGACCTATCTTCTAGGTAAATAAGTTTAATAAGGGAGAATGGTTGATATCCATTTGTTCGTTAAGAATATTTGTTTTTATTAATCTCAAGGGCTTCGAAAAGATTTCATTCAAAGGCTTATCATATTAATGAAACCTTAACCATTCTGGTGAATTTTACGACCCTATTGTATTTGAGGCGATACAGGACGTGTCGATTTAATTTTGGAAAAACCGACCTGTTTTTTCATTTTATTCCACATAGAAAAAAAGAAAGACTCACCACTTTAAATTTACAATAAAATATTTCACAGGTGGTCCTCAGATTTTATATATTGTAAAATGTATTGTTCTCTATGTAGACCGTTCCTAATTTTTCTAATAAAAACTTCATAAAAAAAATTTAACGAGACTCTCGGGTCGCGCTGTATGTGGTCTCGGTATCGCCCATATTATTTTCAAAAATGTCTCGTCTCGTCTCGCTTTTTCGAGACGAGAACGAGACGAGACGAGAAATATCTCGCACTCGTGTGAAGCCCTAGTCTCGTCTCGCTTTTTCGAGGCGAGAACGAGAAGAGACGAGAAACATCTCGCTCTCGTGTGCAGTCCTTACAATTAACTAATGGATGCCGTGCACTTGGATGCATTCCTTGGGTACTACTTTTCATGCGAAAACAACATGGTATACAAATCCGGCAAATATGATGTAAAATTTAAAACTTAGAACAATTAACTAATGGATGCCGCTTGATATATAAGTAAACATTATCGAATACTCTTCGAATATTCAATGGCGGATGTTTTTTGGGTATAAATTAGTGGCTGACACGGTTAAAAGGTTGAAATTTAAGTCTCAGAGGCGTCCTGTAAACATCGTTTCTAGACGAAAGCTTATTCTTGTTTCGTTTGTTGTTGAGTGACGGGTTGTTCCTATGTGAAGGGTATCTGCCATTACGTTGCTTACTATACCCTTGTGCCCCGGAATTCTCTGAAGCTTTACTTTATTGAGGTTGGCCAGGGTTAAGAGTTTTTGTGGGTAGTTCCAGACCAGTCTGGATAAGATCTACAGACATGCTTAAGATTTCAGTGCTGTCTGTCGGAGAGAAAAAGGGTTTTTTGGCTATACTCTCTTTGAATGTTCCTTCGCCGTTACGTGTCAATAATGTGGATTTCCGCCTGGATTACAGATGAGAGTTTCCTCAGTGATGCGTAAGGATTTCACATGAGTTTAGCACCATGAAATCCAGCTCCTGTTTCTCTGCTCCTGTTTCTCTATCGATGTATCACACCAGCGTTCCATACTGCCTGCAATTTTCCAAACGGTTCTAGTTCGGCTGGATATTGTATGGTTAGTTGTCATTGATTTTGACCATCATGTTATCATTACTCATCCCCTCGCTCATCCCAATAAGGAAGTCTGTGATTACATCTGTTACTCTGGAATTACTATGGGTGCTCATTCCTTCAAGACAGTTCCCATTACAATCCAGCATTACTGCTTCCACCATGACGTGCAGAGCAAAAGGATAAAGAGCTACTGGGTGAATGAAATATTAACATGATTCCATTTGAAATTACATTTATAGTAGTAATAAAAATTTCTTTACTATTTCTGTTTCGTGTTTGATGATATTCTCTTTTAATTGTTCCGTATCAACCATAACCTATTGTAATGTTTTTCTTATTTACTTAAATATTTTTTACTTGTGGAATAAAATTATACACACTACGGCTAATTACTATCTAATGATTTATTTATAAAACTTAATTTATATACGCACTCTAATGTCTACTAATTTATTTACACTCGGTATAATAGTTCTAATTTATTTTTATCACTTGAATATTACACTATTTATCTTTACTATTTCATTCACTGTCCGATTATTAAGAACTTCTGTAAACTGTCTGTGAACTAACTCTTTACTGTCCGTTTCACTAATTGCCAACTCACTCAAAAACCCGCGTATATATAGTCAATTCTGCAGAGTTCTTAAACTTCTACGCCCGTCATATGCGTAAACAAAACGCATTTCCAGAATGTTCACGAAAGGAGCGCATTCGCCAAAATTTATAGTTGAGAGACAGGGCCGGCTTTGAGTTGGTGACCTCGCAACACTGTTTATAATTTTTTTATGTGTTTCATTAGTCTACTGAAATTCGTAAACGGCCCACAGACGATACAATTTGTTGTACCTACTACCGATCGTACAATGGGTTGCACTGTAAATCGTAGAGAGTTTTGTCCATAGATGTGCAAAAATTCCAGACAATTGGTAGTGCAAGTTGTTCACCATGGTAAAGTTTGGCCAGAATCAATTGATGTTGGACTAAAATTCTTATCGGGCGAGAATTTAGAAAACAAAGGTGAAAATTTGTGCAAACTGTGCATTGTTTAAATTGCGATTTATTGAAGTGAAAACTTCTTCAGCCGCAAACTTATGGGTTGGTTATCGCCTAACCGTCAATGCGTATCATAAATGCACGAGTTTTGGCCAGATTGCTTGTTAAATTTTATACCTGAAAAGATTTCTTGGCGAAATTACCTATAATAAAATGAGTTTTTCTACAGTCGCGCGTAAAATGACTAATTACTTTATTCAAATGAAATCGTAAAGTCGACAAATGCCGAGGATTGTTACTTTACGATCTAGCGCAAAAAAGGAATCTTTTTCGCTCGCTTATTTAATCAAACTGCGCCCTCCGAATTAACTCAATTAGTGAATATTTATGGAACCGGAATTCTGACAAGTCTGAACAAGTCAGTAGTAGGGATGTGAGATTAAGGGAAAATAATCGATTTTTCTTTATTCAAAATTAATCGATTTGTTAAAAATCGATTTTAATAAAAAATAATTCGATTTCTGCGGAAAAATCGATTTTTTTTTGTATTATTTTAAGAAGTACATGCTTTTCATATTCTGATAAAAAACCAAAGAGATTCATTCATTAACAATATATCAGATTAAAAATCAAATAAAATTATTTGAAAATTGTCAAAAAATTTGAAATATGGTCAAAAATGGTCAATAATTGTCAAAAACTGTTGAAAATGGACAATTTTTCTCAAAAACTGTAAAAAATGGTCAACAATTGTCAAAAACTGTCAAAAATTGTCAATAATTTTCAAAAATTGTTAATAATTGTTAAAATTTTGAAAAATGGTCGATAATTGTTGAAAATTAAAAAAAAAATTGCAAAATAGTCAAAAATGGTCAAAAATGGTCAAAATGGTCAAAATTTTCAAAAATTGTCAAAAATTTTGAAAAATGGTTAATAATTGTCAACAATGGTCAATAATTATCCAAAATGGTCGATAATTTTGAAAAATGGTCTAAAATCTTGAAAATTGTCAAAAATGGTCAAAAACTATCAAAGATGGTCAAAAATTGTCAAAAATGGACAATTATTGTCAAAACTGGTCAATAATTATAAAAAATTGTTAAAATTTTGAAAAATGGTAGATAATTGTCAAAAACTACCAAAAATGGTCAACAATTTTGAAAGATTGTCAACAATTTTGAAAAATGGTCAAAAATTTTGAAAAATCGTCAGAAATCGCCAATAATTGTCAAAAACTATCAAAAATGGTCAAAAATGGACAATTATGGTTAAAAATTGTCAAAATTTTGAAAAATAGTTGATAATTGTCAAAAATTGTTAAAATTTTTGAAATATGGTCAAAAATGGTCAAGAATTTGGAAAAATGGTCCATAATTGTCAACAATTGTCAATAATTATCAAAAATGGTCGATAATTTTGAAAAATGGTCTAATATCTTGAAAAATTGTCAAAAATGGTCAAAACATATCAAAAATGGTTAAAAATTGTCAATTATTGTTAAAAACTGTTGAAAATGGACAATTATTGTCAAAAACTGTCAAAAATGGTTAAAGATTGTCATCATTTTGAAAAATGGTCAAAAATTATCAAAAATTTGTTAAAATGGTCACTAAATTTGAAAAACAGTCAAAATGGTCAATAATTGTCAAAAATGGTCAATAATTGTTAAAATTTTGAAAAATGGTCAATAATTATTGTTAAAATTTCGAAAAATGATCAATAATTGTCAAAATTTTGAGAAATGGTCAATAATCGTCAAAAGTTGTCGGAATTTTGTAAAATAGTCAATAAATAATACGAGCTGTTTCGGAAAATCGATTTACTAAAAATTGATTAATATTACTATGAAGATCGATAACTAGAATTCGATTATAAGAAAATAATAATCGATTTTAACATCCCTAGTCAGTAGATCTTTTTAAGGTTAATCATGATGAATAGCGAAAATGACGATTATTCTATAGTATGTACTCCTATTATAACCTAAGATAATATAAAAAACTGTTTTAATTATTAAAAGGGCGACTGTAGAAAAAATTCGAAAGATCGCCGCGCTCCGCTCCGCGTCGCGCGGCAACATTCTTTCTCAAGCGGCAATTTGTTACTTTACGCTCTAAATACACAAATAACTATTATGACCTTATTTGGCGAAGGGTTTATTGCTCTCTGCTTTTTTCAAATAGAGTATAGAGTATTATCACCAAACGTGAATACCGAACTGTCGTAAATTTCAAAACAGAAAAAAAAACTGCGAAACGGTCAAAAACTTTATTCTTATGAAAGTACAAAATTTTATTCAGTTCCTACAAACAAATTTAATGCTAATTTACGACACAGTTTGTGGAAATATTACCCTGGAGTTCACTACAAATTGGTTGGCTACATGTGTTGCAGTAAACGGTCGTTGTTTTTTGCTCGGACAGTAAAAACACATCTTCCTTTTTTTATTGAGGCTCATCCTGACCAGGCTTAATATGGTCAAATTTACAATAATTATTATTCAGCTAAAAATCTGTAACCGCGATAAAACAAAGTGTGTCCAAACACACCTGGGTAGGTAAGCATTAAATGTTAATGCCATCTTGCCACATCGGCAGAAAACATCCAAAAACTGTTGATTCGAAATGCGCGTCGTAAAATTCACGAGTGACCAGTATTCTACGGTTAAATTTATATTTTAAAATATGGCGAATGCGCAATACACAGTATTGTATCAGATACTTTGAATAAAATTGTTATTACTTTGTTTCAAGAGTTAGATTAATTGTAGATATTCAGTCTCAGAATTACACACGTGTGAGTATTCATTTAAATTAGATAATACGAGTATGATGAGACGCAATACTTTAAAAAATGGCGAAGGTGCTCAGATAACAGAAATGATTTGAGCTTATTTTGTGGAAAATAGTTTTATTTTATTTATCGAAACATTTTTCTTGTCCATTTGGTGCGACAAATCGTGAATAAGGAGTAATGGCCGATGGAATGAATGTATAGTATATTATAGGAATTGGAGATAAAGTTTAAAAAAAAATTGAAGTATTGTTGACTATTTCAGAGATGTAAAACCAAGAAAATGAGTTTTTACTTGAATTGATTTGTGAGAAAACGCAAAGTCCTTGAAAATAAGCAACCAGTTTAGTTAATAATATAGAGATGCCAACTATAAAATATAAAATAAATCGTTTTAATGAAATCATGGGATGCTATATGGTAGATAATGAGATATTAAAGTTAAGAAAAATATTGCTAATAGTTAGTGGTGTACAAAAGCATAATGGGAAATCCATTTATTCTTAATATTTTTACTCTCATAAGGTTTTTATATAGTCCACCATTTACAAGACAAGTTTGCTACATAAGGGTTGACATAGGTCCACAATTTTGTCGTCTCCTTCTTTAAAATCGTGATTACTAGTGGAAAAAGTAGTTTTCGCTACTTGTGGTATAGGTTATGTTATATTGAATAACTAGAGAGTTGTTCGAAAATAAGAATCATCATCATCATTCCAATCTTCAACTTTGGCATTTTCGAGTTCTATAAAATTCCCTGGAGCAACATTTCGCATTCTTAACCTTAATGTTAGATGGTCCTAGACGTTCTCTATATAGAAATGAATCTATCCACAATATACGGCGCCATAATCTTGTGAAATGTCTGTTGTGTACCTGTCAGCAGACATTGATTCTCTATTAAATATGGACAATCCTGTGTAACCTCTTTCTTTACACGATAAAAACCATACCTAACATTTACTGGTTTTTCGACATGCCCGACCAAGTACGAGGTTATGAATGGCAAGGTGTTTTTGGGCTCTCGGCTAGACCACAGTGGAGATGGGGTGGATCGTCTAAAATGTTTGACAAAACTACAGGGGCGCCAGTTAAATTGTCCCGAAGCCCTGTACCGATAATCTCTTAGCTACCAATTTAACAAAAAGCCAATATTTGAACGTAACTCCTGTACTTAACCCCAGATTACAATGAAACGCTTAATATTATCGATTAGCCATTAACATAAGTACAAACTTATCGAGTATAATGAAAACGATCGCGTAGATACAAATCAATGAGAAATTAGCTCTACTGACAAACAACCCGAGGGTACCTGATAGCGAGGTAGAAATTTTATCCTAAAATTACTAATTAATATGAAAATAAATCAGTGGTCAGCAAGATCACCTTGCCAACTACTACTCATGTATATTAACTATAATCCAATAATCGAATGTATTATTAGTGCTTTTCTGACTATGCGGTTGCGTAAGGGTGTAGCTGTGAATAAAATTAACGCCAATAACTTCAACAATCAATTTGACCGTTCGTTGCGATGAGCTCATGCGCATACCGATCTCGTATACCTCATTAATTAGAACTTGACACCTTAGTTTTCCGCTTACATAGATAGGTATATTGAAAATGCAAGATTGACTAATCAACGCATGTTTTCTCCTAATAGTATATTGTAACTAGCCTATCACTTAAAGTGAGTCTGCCATAATATAGTCTAAAGTCTTACACACTAACTGGTTTACCTTTACCCTGATTATTATTATCTTATATATAAAAAGTTCCATAGATAGTATAGCGACACTCAAAATCTTAAGTCCTATAAAACCTGTGTTTTCTTCTCTTAGGTAGTTTTGTTTTACGTCCACGAATCACAGCCATTCAAGTGTCATCACCATCTTCTCCATACACCGATCAGCAGGACAACGTAACCCGGAATAGAAAAACCCCCATAAGTTCCGGGGGTTTTCCGCCTAATAGGTTGTGATAGCAAGTATGATGTAAGGTACTATTGACTGAGGCCGTGCTGCGAAGACTTATCACCCGTATACTCCGGATTTATGGCTAGACAATTTTCTTATGTGATATCGGACAGTTTTCAATAGCTAACAATAAATTAAGAAGCCACTAGCAACCCATGCACGTGGAGTGTCGTGATATCCTTCATTAGAAGAAAAATTACGGAAATACAACATATAGTCCAGAAATAACTACACCAGCATACTCTTCCTTGAGTCCGTAATTTAAGTAGACTTCCAAAAATGAATCCCTCTGCAGGATGACTTAAATAAATCAATTTCTTTCATGGAAGTTGACACTCTTTTCTTTCCACACCGGTCACTTGTTTAACAATGTCCCAACATGGTTCTTAGAGGACGGTTCTTCGCGCAACTTCGAAATCCGTTTCGTCGCAGAACCAGCCCATGAAATATACTTATTACTATCGGTACCTGTTTATTCGACCAATACCTATATTATATATATTAACTAACTGTTTCTAATTAATGAAAAAATTGATGAAAATTCTGAAATATTATTGATAGTTATTTCGATATTTGCATATCATCGTCAGAATGACAGAAGTTGCATTTTATGTGATGCCTACTTGATGTTTAATATTTTGGCTAGACCAAATAATGAGTGACCTAACTTGTGATTGACTTAATATATATGAATAGAAAAAAAGAAGAAGATGTGATATTACACATATTAAAGCTTAGGTATTATTAGTCCTATGGGGATATCCACTATTAAATTAAGGCGGAAGCGAGAACAGGAGCCAACACCTATAGTAATTCCAGAAACACAGAAGTTATCACAAACTCGCTTCATGAAATGAGAAATGATAACATATTGGCCACAATTAACGACAACCAACCATACCACATCCAGCTAAACTGGGATGGGTTGGAAGCATGCAGTCCGGAAGGAACGTTGGTGTGGTACACAGACGGATCTAAGACTTACATAGGAACAGGAGCTGGAGTCCATGGTGCCAGACCAAGGTGCAATGTCCACACATCGTTGGGGAAGTTTGCATCTGTATTCCATGCAGAAATCTACCCAATCGAAACTGCATTCACTGGTCCTAAACCAGTATTTGGAATATCAAAATCTGCTGCACGTGGTTGTACATCTCGGTGGATTTAAACTAAACATCAGACGTACTGGAGACACGTGCCAAAACAGGAACACAGCAAACTCATGGTCAAAAAACTCTCGGAGTCGCTGACTAACGAAATATTGAACCCCAGCAGGGGCCAGATAAGGAAAGTGACGGGATGACTCACCGGTCACTGTATCCTAAGGAAGCACATGCATATAATTGGCATATGTAGGGCGGAACCTATCTGTCGGTTGTGCATGGAAGAGGAGAGATTTCTCCAAGTAGGACCTATTGAAAAGACTGTTGAGCCTGATAAGGGCTACTGGTCTCTTCATATAAACGATATAACCAAGAGCACAAAAAGCCTAAAGGCAGAGGTGCCGAGGTCTCTAAGTCTCTGACTGGTGGCGCCAATCAATCAATCAGACTCCACAAAGTGAGGGTCCAAACAGTAAATTCAATTGATCTAATATACGGTGTTTGTAATTAAACTCCTCCGAAATGGCTCGACCGATTCTCATGAAATTTTGTGTGCATATCGGGTAGGTCTGCGAATCGGTCAACATCTATTTTTCATCCCCCTAAATGTTAAGGGTGCTCCACCCCTTAATTTTTTTTTTTTGACAAAATTGCGTGTTTTTATTTTTTTTATGATACAGCATTCAAAAATAAATACAACCCTAAATTTTCACCCTTCTACGATCAATCCTTTAATTATGATTTTTTTTCTCAATTCAATTTGATCTTCCGCCCTCGCCCTCGCGTTGGCCGTTGCATCTTCTGGCATTGCAGCAACTTTATTAGATGGTGGCAGAACAGCTCATTCAGCATTTAAGCTGCCATGGAACATTCAAAATAACCCAGATGCAGTATGCAACATAAAAAAACAATCGTCTATGGCCACAGTGCTGAAAAAGTGTAAAATTATTATTTGGGATGAATGCACTATGGCACACAAACATTCGCTTGAGGCATTGGATAGGACATTGAAGGATATAAAAAACAACGATACACTATTTGGTGGCACTTTGTTACTCCTTTCAGGTGATTTCAGACAAACACTTCGCGTTATTCCACGTTCAACGTACGCTTGCTTAAAATCATCGCAACTGTGGCGTAATGTTGAAAAAGTACAACTGACGGTGAACATGCGCGTTCAAATGCTTCAGGATCCATCCGCCGAAACTTTCTCTAAACAACTGTTAGATATTGGCGATGGAAAAGTTGGTGTACATGAAAATATTGGATTCATAAAATTACAGACGGACTTCTGCATAATCATCGACTCGAAAAATACTCTCATCGATCACATATTTCCCGATGTACACACAAAATATGAAAATCATAAGTGGCTGGCAGAAAGAGCGATTTTGGCAGCAAAAAATGTGGACGTCAATGGGTTAAATTTCAAGATACAACAGTTGTTGCCTGGGGACTTGGTGTCATTCAAATCTATCGATGCAGTTTGCGATGCCAACGAAGCTGTGAATTATCCAATTGAGTTTTTAAATTCATTGGATTTGCCAGGCATGTCACCACACCATATACAATTGAAGGTTGGATCTCCGATCATTCTGCTTCGTAATTTGAACCCACCACGGCTGTGTAATGGCACACGATTAGTCGTTAAAAAATTAATTAAAAACGTTATTGAAGCCAACATTTTGAATGGCAAGTTTCAAGACGAAAATGTGTTGCTGCCACGAATCCCTATATGATTCCTACAGATGTGCCAATTGAATTCAAACGCACTCAATTCCCAATTAGATTGACATTCGCTATGACGATCAATAAGTCACAAGGCCAGACATTGTCTGTATGTGGCTTAGATTTGGAAACACTATGCTTTTCCCACGGACAACTATATGTGGCATGTTCTCGCGTGGGAAAACCATCCAGTTTGTTTGTGTTGGCTAAAGACGGACTAACCAAGAATATTGTACACTTTATTGCGCTGAGAGATTAATCTTTATTTTTTTTCAACTGCCATAATTGATAGTAAAAATATGAATAATTATTTTTGATGTTTAGATAGCTATCAAGAATTGTGATTTAAAATATATTCGTTAGTTTAATAAAGATTAATTTATTAACCTAAATAAAGCATACTTTCATTGTCTACAACGCTTTCGATTTTAAGTACACCCCCTCACACTTATAGTAGATAGTTATTTTTATTGAACTAAAATATGTTTCATAGAAATAATATATATGGCAAAACAACGTTTGCCGGGTCAGCTAGTGAAATTATAAATGTCTTTGACCGTATTTTATGATTGGTGTGATCAATTACATTAAATAAACCTAGATCACTTACTTAGATTACTGTTAAACCTTGACAATTTTCTAAAGCGAACGATATAATTTTCCAATTTATTATATATCTAAATAAATGCTTTTTTCGCGTTTTTGCATGTATATTGAGGACACGGTTCAATTTATTATCATAATACAAAAAAATATAATAATCTTTATATGTTATATTTAATAAGAAAATTAAATTAAATGTTTCGTGAAAGGAATTCATGTGGTCTATAAATTGACAATGATAAACTAGATTTGACCTAAAATATTATTCAAGCAATAAATTAGAAGACATTTTTTCCAATTTGATTGCTTGTAGAATGATAATGTGATTTGTTTGAATCTATTGGTCTGTACGTTACTTCATCTTACAGAAACTTTTTTTTACTAATAAAAAAACGGAATGAAAATAAAACAACGATAGGGACCAACTATTTTCTAAATTAATATTTTTATTGTAAGCTGTGCTAACAAAACAAATTTCATTAAATTTCACGAATGAATATACGTCTTGTAATTGGTTGATAAACGATATTTTTGCAATATTTACATTTACAGTAAAACCTCTTAATAGCGGACAGCTAATGGTAATTTTTTTGTCCGTTATTGGGAGGTGTCCGTTATTAAGAGGTTTAACAATTTTAATATAAAGGAAGTTCGATTAATGCCTTGCAAATTAAAATTATCTAAAATTTCTTAAACCGTTTTACTAATATAAACCTTTGAAGTCTTTGATTTTTGAGATACACGGTGTCAGAATTGAAAATTAAAAATATTTTTTACAGTAAATTCAAAAATGTAAGATTAATACAAAAGATCGGAAGTTTTATGTATCCTTTCTCTACAAATTTTTAGCAATAAGCATTTTCACACATGGATAAGAATAAAAAAGTACCACTTACTGTAACATTTATTTGAAAAAATTATAAAAAATATGTGATGTGAATTGTCTTTTAAAAAAATTTTATATTGTCGTCTGCTTCATATTCCTTAGTTTGTTTTCGAAAAATTCGTGTTCACAATTTATCAAAATCTCTGATACTATTTTTGTGTAAGCGTTCATACTGTTATTTACAAAAAATAATTCTAGATCCCTTAAATTATCACATGCTTCACTAATACTGGACATTCTAGGAGCTTGTTGTTTGTCACTTATTTCTTCAATATCAAATTGTTCATCACTGTTCGCCACTAAGTCCTCAACACATTTATAAATGAAAAAATCGGAATGTTCAGTGCATTATATATAGAAGAATATCCGTTTAAATCCAAACCCATTTCAGTTGGTATTAAAGTGGATAGATCGGTAAAATTATCTTCAAATTCTTTTTGGGCATCGTCAGTTGTGTCTCCAGCTTTTTTAAATCCAGAATTTGAAAAACCATTTACTATTGTTCTTGACCTAACTTTTCTCCATCCATATTAAAGCATTTTTGCAACTGTTATGCTTTTTTCTATTTTCTCTGGGCTTGGCTCGGATTCCATCAGCATAAGTAATCTTTTGACTAAAAATCTTCGATATATAATTTTAAAATTTTGTATAAAACTGAGTACTTGTGTAATAATTTCTAAAATGGTAAGGGAATACCTAGGGAAACTTAAAGAACTAGGCGAGAACAGCATTGTCAGCTTACTGTGGGTTGCAGGACATGCTGGAATAGAAAGAAATGAAATAGCAGATGAGCTATCAAAAAGAGGAGCTGAAACACCCTTTTGGGAGCCGGATCCGTATTGCGGTATTAACTCCAATGTAATATTGGCAAGGCAAGGCAAGGCCGAAAAGAAGAGAAAATCTGACCATAGGGAAGATCTAGTAGGGCTAAAACAATCAAAGATACTAATACCAGGTGATAATAAATGCATGCCTAAGCCAGAGTAAGACAGCACTAAGAGTTTTGACAGGTGTCCTAACTGAACTTTGTTGCCTGAATGGGCACCTGAAAAAGCTCAAACTGGTGGAGCAAAAAAAAATGTAGATTCTGTGAAATGGAACAAAGTACTACAGAATATTAGGGCAGAGCACGGTGTTCCATTTTAGATTACACTTCATGTTACAAAAAGAGCGAACCGGTTTGTTTGATAGTATACTCAAATCGTAGTCGTAATGTAGTGGTTCTTGGAAACACATAAGCCCCATATAAATCTCAATATGTTCAATGAAATTATAACTCACCCATGTCCCATCGGCCAAGACTGCATAGATGTGGATTTCAGGTACCGAAATCAGGAAAAATATTCCTGCCATTAGTTGAGCAGCACCACATACAATGTAAAATGTACTCCATATTACTTGCAGTGCAGTCCACAGACGTCCACATCCCAGGCACATTACGCCCTGAAACAAAACATACATTAATAATAAGTTCTCTACTTATTTATTGTTTTCACTGATTCAAATGGACCTTTTAACCCTACACACATTTATTAGAAAAAAAAATTATTATTGAAATGTGAAACCTGATTTTAATTTGTTACATGAAAAATTATGTTATTAACTTGGAAATTATTTGTCTTTACAAAATATTGGCCCACCGGTAGAGTACCTTTCTATAAAAAATGTTGCTGTCTATGAGCAGATACAGCATATTCTCTCCAACGATCGATAAGTTGAAACGATGATCATTTCTCAACTGCTCGAACCAAATAACTGGTGAGTATATACGTTTTGAATATTTCAATTATAATTTTTGGTTTTTAATTTCATTTGCAATGTTAACTTGTACTAAGTTGGGAATTTTGGAACACTGTTTACACTATTACTACACCAACACTTAGTTATCTTCTTCAGAGACTGAATGTTTTACCTGGTTATCGAAACGCGCGTAAGATAGAGTAAAATAGTGTTGGTGTAGTGGTAGTGTAAACAGAGTTCAGTGTTAACTTGTGCTATTTTATTAAAAGGATTTAGTAAATATTTCAAATAGTTCTTTGGTAAATAAACTGCCGATTTAAAGGCATATCTATAGTAGGTATATTGGTAAATTGGTTTTTGATTTAATCAGATTTGGAAACATTTAACTAACAGTTTTTTAAATAATAGTTTATATAATTCGAATAGAAAGTGACTATACATTGTTGGCGTATTTAATGAGGAATTGGTTGTCACAAAGAATTATATTATTTTTATTTAAGGACTGGCAAACTAGCCAAGGAGTTGTTATAGTTCATATAATAGCCTTTTTAGTGTGCGTCATCGTTTGTGACGTATATCCAGGTTTTGGGTATGTCAATATTTAATTTGTTATTTTGACATATAGCTAACCTTTAATTTGATAAATAAAATCATCAGGATCGTATTCAGCCAAATTCGAAAAGGCTATGAAATTAATAATACTTGGGATATCAAAACACTGCAAAATAAAACAAATTGTATATTTAATTTACATATTAAAATAATTTAATATTAGTAAATATAGTCCTGCAAAAGAATTACACATCGTGTTCAATAATATTCACTCTTTATAAATAATAATTGGCCGTAAACAACAAAGTACAGACCTGACGAGAACTGTCAGTGGGACATTAGAAAAAGACGTAAGACACATTGCCGCTACGAAAGGAAAGTCTGCATCGTATTTTGAACGATGTAATTTCGCCCGATGGATAGGTCGCGTTTGCGCGTAATCTAAACATCAACCAATCAAATTTTTGTAAGTCAAAGATTAGGGTCAACGTTTGTACTACGTTTAAACGGTTCATTATTGTGATATTTTGATTAGAATTGATACAGACCTGCCTTTTTTCCATTTCTTCCAACGTAATGTGTTAGAAAGACATTAACAATCAATGACGCACACCAAGAAGGCTATAATATGAACTTTACTGTACTATCCTGACCTCCGGAACAATGAAAGAACTAGAAGCGTAAACTGTCGTATTTTCTGATTCCAAAATAAATAATGTCAAAATTTATTTTTTTCACTACTAGCCTCTGAAACTAACTTTATTGACTTTTGTTGAGGTAGTAAAGTTGTTCATTATTAACCAAGGTAGAAAAATACAGAGCCTACTTGATTAGAACTAAATCTCAATCCATTTGACAGAATGTGAGGTTAACTCATGCAAATACAAAAAAGGGCCGTTCGGCAATTAACTCCGAAATGGAGAATGATAGGAGTGGAGCAGAAGCAGATTTCTCGTAGAGTAAAAGGACCATTTGTTACCGAACTCTCAAACTGTCAAACGAGGGACATCTATCAAACGTCAAACTCAAACAAATGTCATTCGGTGTAATATTTTTGTGGTTATATTTTAGTATTTTTATAAAATATGAATAATTATTACTATGTAAACTATGTAACCTAAAAAGCGTATGAATTTTATTTTTTGGCTGGTAATCGAAATGCGCATATGCACTCCTAAAACCCCACCTCGCCGAGGTGGTACAAACTCTTTTCACACCACTCCACAGTAAAAGAACGATTTAAAGACTGCTCCTTTTACTCGTTCTGTAATAACCGAACGGTTTAAAGAAGGGAAGAGTGTACTGAGTCAATGGAGTAGCATTGCCGAACGGCCCTCATAATATGAAAATATTATAAACTGACGTTTGTGTTTTACATTTGACAGAAGCATGAATGATTTGATTTTTAAGAAAATTTTGAAATTCATATTCGATTTTTATTAGTTTTTAAAACTAATATTAAAAAAATAAAATACCAGTAGTGAAAAAAATGCTATATGAGCCACGGTAGAAAAGTGTATTAATGTCTCGGATCCATTAATGGACCTCGACAATAATACCTCACTTTTCTACCTTGGCGCATAATTACTATATTTACTTTGTTGGCATCCACAGATGTTGCCATTTCGTATTATTTAAAAGTAATAATCATCCAATGACTTCAATTTTTTTTAGTTCCTCAATATATGTCTGAAATACTTATTGTATAATTGAGATAAATATATAAAAAAGCGATTTATTCATTCATTGACAATATACAAAACTTCATTTATACATGAGTGAATGTTTATAAACAGGATGTCAATCTGAAGGTTTCTGTAATAAACCGTTTTAACGGAAGACATCTTGTGGTTGCAGCGAAGGTTGTCCACCACCTATCGGTTTTATAAGAACTAATAGAAGCTAACTGTAATTTTAAAAGAAAACTGTAACTTAGAGCTTGGACAGGTGTACCTAAGATTACGGCAACAGCAGATTTTTTCACTTTTTTTAGGGACTCGTATAGGTCTCGTATAGTGAACGATATAACAGTGACACTTGTAACTACCAGTTCTGTGGGTACAGTTTCCTTTTAAAATTACAGTTACCTTCTATTAGTTCCTATATATAAACCTATAGGTGGACAACGGTCGCCGCCACCACAAGATGTCTTCCGTTAAAACGGTCTATTTTGCATTTTTAAATAAATGTAACAAAACCACTTATATTGAGTGTTTATGTTTTTTGACAGATGACAGATTTTGTTTTGCTTTTGCCAAATATTTTATGGATGTTGTGTTCAACTGTGGTAGATATCGTTTAGAAATTTGAATGTAAATCAATTAAAAAGTATAAGTGGTGAGACAGAAGTTCCAGTAACACCATCTACCCAATTTTTTTACTACAGTCTCCTGTGGAAAGAAATATTGTAAGATACATTTTTATGAGTAATTTTATTTTATTTATTGTTGCTAAAAAAGTATAGAAATAATGAAATTGAATACCACTTTAAATTGTCATACTCTAGCGTAAAATGGAACAATAATTATTGTTATGCTTTAGTTGACCGTATTTTGAAATAATTCTATATTCTGCCTTTTGAATATACCTCTCGTTTCATAGTGTAATGCAATGCAATTTGACGAAATTTAATTAATATTTCAATACATCAGAGAGTCTTTGTGGCATCTATGTTAAAAGCTATATTAGAATTTCCATAAATTTGTTGTTTAATTAAGGGATGTATGGAGTTTTAATAGTGCAGGAAGTGAAAATTGATTTACAGTTTTAGACAAAGTAAATAGTTTGTTGATTTTATGCCTTTAGTGGTTAGTGTTGCAAGAGAACTATTTTATATACCTTGAAGTTAATGCGATTTTTTTATTTCGTCTTATTTCTGGTTTTATCTCTCTTTTCTACTCTTCATTTTTTTTCGATCTTTCTCGTTCTTTTCCTTTTTTTTAGATCATTTTCGTTTTTCTTCGTCACTTTTAGTTTTTTTGTCTTCTTAGCTCTTCGTTTTTCCTTGCATTCTTCGTTATTTCTGTTCTTATTCGTTTTTGTTTATTTTTCTTTTTTCCTGTTTTTTATTTTTTCAAGTCTAGGATATGTTACATAAATACTTGTTTTGTTATTTCTTTTTGACATGGCAAACCCCATTTAACTTATTCAGCATTTCTGTAATTGGTCTCCATGCTTTCTAGGTTCAAGATTTTTGACATTTGGAAGTTTACAAGATTACGGTGAATATGTTACGACAGACAACTCAACTTTGCATATTTCTTATCATATATTTGCTTTAAAATTAGCATTTCCGAAATAAGCAAAGAAATGATATCCCTAATAACACTGTTCATGGAGCGTGCATTTCACTTGATCCCATTCCTATACCTTGTTTTTAAACTAGGAGGAGCATTTTAGGAAACCTCAAACACACCACTAAAAGTAACTAGATTTGGAGTGTGTTCCGAAAGGGTCGTGTTCAGACTTTTTGAACTAATTGACAATTACGTGAAATATGTTTTGTACTGCAGGTAGTTGTCGTAGCCAATGAGGGATCAAGGCATGTCTAAATATCGAATAATCATTGGCCACAGGCCATGGCGAAAGTAGTGAGCAAATGACACTTTATTGGGAAAAAATGTATGGTTATAATAGGTAGTTTATGTAAAATTTGTTAATAATTTGAAGATAAATAAATACGTAGAATATGCAATTGTATGTTTCAATGATTCTTATTTACGTTGGACGCTTAAGGTATAGCGTAAAATAAAAGTAAACAGAGGTTTTGATATCGAAAAATGCGATTATATTGCACTGTAATGTATGTAAAACTTGATGTAAAAATATTTAGAAAAATAAGATTTTACTTGGAAACTTATATTATTAACAAGAAATAACAAGCATGGGTTTTGTTTATCAAACTGAATAAATAATGAAAATAGCACTTAACTTGGTTGGAATATAATACTTTGTTAAAAATTAAAACAATCAACAGCAAACGCAAAAAAGTGGTACAGTTAGATTGAAGTATTGAAAATTTTCATATAAATAAACACAAAACTGACAAATGTCGTTGTCAGTTGCATCTAAAGGGTTGTGTGAAACGGGCTGCAATCTGACCAATCACTAGGCAGCAGAAATGCCAACTTAAATTCAAATCGCTCCTCTTAGTTTAAAAACAAGGTATAGTAGATTATAATATCAAGATATCATCTACGTAGAAGTTTCTCGTTAGTATCGTAAAAGAACTCGCAACAATTGACGGTTTTACATACCTCCATATTGCGGTGGATAATATTGTGGTGCGACCTAGCGGTTAGTGTCGAAGGTAGGTATGAGGTAAAAAAGTAGGTGACCAGAAACTGTAATTTGTGAGCCGCCATCTACATTTCACTCACTTAATCGTGTCAATGTTGCCATGTTTCAATTATAAACTAGATATTTCATTGTTCCTGAGACCACCTTAATAGCTATTTGTGTATCAAGAGCAGAAAGTAGTACTTTGGCAGTCGAGACAGAAAGTTGTCGAGACTACCAAAGGACTTTCTGCTCGAAATACACACAAGATTTTTTCTACGATCACACCAAAATAAAATTAATATTTTATTAAAAACGTGTTACTTTCTACTACAATATTGGAAGGGTATTTGACATATTAAGTCTACTATTTGAAGACAAAAGATTAATTGTGTATGTTGTGTTGCCTACTTATGACGATAGACTTTATGATTTAAATATTTATGATTTTATGGTTGTATGAATATTATAGTTCATTAAATAAATTACTACTTTTTTAAATTTTATTTGAACGGAATATTTCAGTGACAATGCACTAGGTTCTTTCTTTGACATAGACTTACTTGATTCTTATAAACCGTAAGTTATTTGCAAGTATGTTGTGTTGCCTACCTATTTCCATTGTTTGTACTTAGCAGTTTCCAGATTGCAGTTTCGTGTACCTATGTACGTAGGCAACACTAATTACATTAATGTCAGATATTTTTTAGATTTCCCTATTTCTCATTAAATTATTACGGAAAATACTGTTGGATGCTTTAACATATTAGAAAATCAACTAAAATATTTATTTATTCTACAGTTTATATTAAAATAACTACTAGCTCTCTTTTATCTATAAATAAAATTAGGCGTGCGCCAAAGTTACTTTCTGCTTAAGAGCGCCAATAATGTCAAATTATGACAGCTCGCGGAAAACATCAACTTTGCGGTTAGATTTGAGAGTGCAAAAGCCTACTTTGGGTAGTGATCATAGGAAAATATATTCGTGATAATATTAAAATCACCAAAATAAAGTAGTCACACAGTCAATGTTTACATTAACATCATTAAGATAGCCATAAATAAACTTCAAAGAAGCGAGTCCTGCAAGGGACCAGTGATGTTAGTTGTTTTCTACACTTGACGAAGGTTAGATTGGTAGATATTGTGAGGAAATTTGAATATAAATCAAATAAGGATACTTTATTTATTAGTTAAATAATATTATCAAGATGGCGAATCGTTGTGTACTGTGCAAAAAAATAAAGTGATGTTTACAATACATCCTTTCACAGGTAAGCAGCAAGTTCTTAACAGTTTTATAGTTCTGAAATTACCAGTGTCGTATCATTTGATATATATACTCATTCTAATAAGAACACAAATTTATCTTATTAAGAGATAATAAACGATGTGTAACTATACATGTTTATAATTCAATATCGACGGCAACTAAAATTCATTCCTCGAGTTATAAATAAATCTAGGATGAATATTTCCAATAAATTTTAATCCTCACACAGCACTGCACTGTTATTGGAATCTGTGACCTTTGCTGTTTGTATTGCTATCCTTGTTGTGGAAGGACAGACTCAATTTAGATGTTGGCTTCAAACAAAGTGTGTTGTTCATTTAGTCTGTTTAATGATCGAAGGTATGTACTAAATATTGTATTTAAGGTCCAAAAACTATCCTATCCTATCCTATCCTATCCTATCCTATCCTATCCTATCCTATCCTATCCTATCCTATCCTATCCTATCCTATCCTATCCTATCCTATCCTATCCTATCCTATCCTATCCTATCCTATCCTATCCTATCCTATCCTATCCTATCCTATCCTATCCTATCCTATCCTATCCTATCCTATCCTATCCTATCCTATCCTATCCTATCCTATCCTATCCTATCCTATCCTATCCTATCCTATCCTCTCCTCTCCTCTCCTATCCTATCCTATCCTATCCTATCCTATCCTATCCTGTACTATACTATACTATACTATACTATACTATACTATACTATACTATACTATACTATACTATACTATACTATACTATACTATACTATACTATACTATACTATCCTATCCTATCCTATCCTATCCTATCCTATCCTATACTATACTGTACTATACTGTACTATACTATACTATACTATACTATACTATACTATACTATACTATACTATACTATACTATACTATACTATCCTATCCTATCCCATTAAGTGAATGAAATGTAGATGGCTGCAAACTAATTACAGCTTCTGGTTACCTCCTTTTTTACTTGATACCTACTTTCCAAACGTACCGCTAGATCGCACCACATTTACCTAAGTTAAAGCCTGCAGATATCCTAAAATTCCTCCGGGAAATAGGACTAAAGGAGCTACTAGTCTCTGAGACTTTCCTCAGGAACTATGTAGAAGTAAGGGGGCACAATAGATCTTTTAGGTCTCAGTGAATGTCACCCCAATTTACATACATACATACATCCTATCCCATTAAGTGAATGAAATGTAGATGGCAGCAAATTAATTACAGCTTCTGGTTACCTACTTTTTTACTTGATACCTACTTTCCAAACGTACCGCTAGATCGCACCACGATCGATCCACCTCAGTATATAAAACCATCAATTTCTAAATAAAACATTGGCTCTACTTAAACTAAACCAACATTCATTCAATAAACCTGAATTCAAGTACCATTCGAAGACATTTTTAAGTGTTTTTAATGTTATATAAAAATTAAACATTTATAAATTTTTGAAACTGTCACGTTTTTAATACAAAACTTGGATACGGTTAAAATTTATTTAATTACATAATTAAGTGTCTCGTATATTTTTGTCCGGAAATAACAAACAATTATAAAATATTACCACGCCTCTGTAATCGAAGAATACCAAAAAAAATTACGAGAAAGTAGATCACAGAGAAACTGTAGTCTCTAGCAGGTTGTTGTGCACCTGGGGAAGCAGATCTGGTGCACCGAGAGTGGGAAACTTACGATCGATTTCGTAACACGATGGCCTTGAACTTGGATTTCTTTCCGTAATTTCTCCATTTCTGCGAGACGACTACATGCTTTGATGAATTTTTCAATTTATTTTAAGAATTATTTTAATTATGTGTTACGGTTATTGAATATGAATGTTTATTTATATTCTGCAATTTAAATTAAAACAGTTTACTAATTATTATTCATATTTTTCATCTCCTATTATACACGGTAATTAATCATAATTATTTGGATAGCAAACAAAAGTTAACAGTAAGTATGCGTCTATTAGTTTTAAATATATGAATTAAATTGAGTGAACAAGATCTGACTCTCAAGATAAACTGAAATGATTGAATCGAGGTAAAAGAAATCAGCAAACATTGCTTAAGAATTTATGAAAAATATGAAAAACGTTGTAGTCAGACGACGATACATGCAATAAGAATGGCTTCGTCAATAGACACAATTTTCATTATTATTGTGATAAAAAAGACCCCGGAAGGTTTTAGGATAACTTCCTAGTCTAGGGGTCCTTAAAAAGCTGGGACATGCCACAAGATGGTATGTTGAAAAAGTATAACTTTTCAAAGAAATTCGAAACGGAATCAAGCAACAATAAGGAATGGGATGCATATACAATTACCAGACCTGAAAAGAATGCCATTCAATGGCTCAAAATCAATAGAAGGAACTGGGATAAGGGTGTACGAGCCAGGAACCAAACACTCTAAAAGCTTGGGGAAGACCCCAAGGATCTTTCAAGCGGAAATTCACGCCATAGGAAAGTGTGCCCAGTTCAATATTGATTAAAGATATGGAAGGTAAATGATGGTCATCATGTCGGATAGTCAAGCAGTCATTAAAGCACTGAGTTCTTGTGTAATCAGTTCCAAAATGGCATGGGAATGCCTAGGCACACTCAATATTCTAGACGAGAACAATAGACACCTTACTGTGGATTCCAGGACACAATGGAATAGAAGGAAATAAAATAGCAAATGAACTAGGAAAGAGAGGGGACCCTTTTGGGGACCGGAACCCTTTTGCGGTATCAGCTCCCAATTTAATACTGGAAGAAATAGGCAAAGCCGAAAAAAGAAAAGATCTGACCATTGGAAAGATCTAGTAGGACTTAGGCAATCAAAGATTCTTCTGGGTGATTACATCCTGTTGACAACAAATAGATGCCTAAGTCAGAGTAAAACTGCACTAAGAGTTTTAACAGTGGTCCTAACGGATCATTTTCACCTGAATGGGCACCTGAACAAGCTCAAAGTAGTAGAGGAAGTAGAATGTAGATTCTGTGGTATGGAAAAAGAAACCTCCATCCTCAAACTTAGAGATTGCACAGCAATTCATAATCCTAGGGCACAACACCTAGGAGACTACTGGATAGAAGAGGGACACTTCAACTAAAGCCTGCAGACATCCTAAAACTCCTCCGGGAAATAGGCCTAAAGGAGCTACTAACTAGTCTCTGAGACTTTCCTCATGAACTAAGTAGAAGTATGGGGGCACAATGGATCTTTTGGGTCTTAGTGAATGTCACCCCAATATACATACATACAAGTGGTCCTTAAACGTGTGGAATGGTATTGCAGAGGATAACGTTATTGAACTTTTCTTTTTTGATGGGAACATGAAAGGAGCCAAATTCCTTGATTGAAAATTACAGCCATTATAAGAGGACGTTCCATTAAACATAAGAAATAAAATGTTTCAACTAGACGGGGCTTCAATTGATTATGACAGAAGAGATGTGCGATATTTAAATCGAATGTTTAGTGAGTGTTGGATTGGACGAGGAGGACCAGCTGCTTGGGCTGCACGTTCACCCTGTCTACCCCAATGGATATTTTTCTCTGGGGTTACATAGAAGATAGAAAAATGGTACTTTTTTTTAACCCCTCTACTATGCAAGTAGAGTCCGTTTTAATAGAGAATGGGCCACCTACGTCACAGCAACATGCGTGGAAGTGACGTCATAACGTATGTCCTAAAAGTTTTGGCTCACAATTCATTGGCTTTAATTTTAACAAAAACAAAATAATATTAAGTTGCCTTTGAAAACATAAGTTTGTTTACTTTGTTTGCTGTATGGAGGGTAGAAGGAAGGAGCACCATCTGAATGTATTAAAAAGTGTCCATCGAAAGGAAACAAATTAAGATGGCGCCATAGTAGCAAGTGGAAGGATTTTAAAAACGGCGCCATGAATTATTAGAGTAAGATACAAACTTAAAAAAGGAAATACTACGTAAATAATTGAGATTTTAAATACTGCATATTTCTCAACTAAACAAGTCACGAAAAATACTAAATTTTTCAACCCAGCACACTTCACTCGGTTTATAACCCTAAATCCACATCATTTCCATTAGCTACACGAGCGCCATTTCGGTGAATCTTCGAATTATAATTTGCTGTTTACAGGTAGACACTTTTTCAAGTTATCTCCCATACAAGATGGTGCTCCTTCCTTCTACCCTCCATAGTTTGCTGTCAGTTGAGATTTATTTAATTTGTAGTTGGTACAAGTTGGTTGGGCGGGTACCAAAGCTGAAATCTGTCGAATATTCCAGAATGAAAACATTTCACGCAGAATCATAGCTGGCCACAATTAAAAGGTTAGTTTTATAAAACTTATAAATTTAGAACTTAAAATAAAATAATTCCACCGTTAATATTACATGGGTAATTCAAATAGCCGATTATTATATGTATTAACATCTTTTACATGATACAAATTTAAAAGTAAGTTTCAATCATTTGAATTAGCTATTCTTATTCATCTATGGAAACTTCCTGTACATGTTGTAGAAGGTTTCTCAGGTACTTTTTTTTCATACATAGAAGTGCTGGGTAATTACATGTACTTTAAAAATAATTACAATTTCAAAGTACTTTTCCAAAAAAGGAATTAATTACAATTACAAAGTACATGTCGTAAAAATGGGAATTATCAATTACTTTTATAATTACTTTGCGGATAAATCAACAAATTATGACAGAATGGGGGAGCCAGCCGATACGAATAATACAGTCTAAACACCATTTAGAAATTAGGGCTTGTTGCCCGAAACATTAGACTGCACCTATAGTTATAGATCGGAAATTGACATGTATCACCTAAAACCGAGATTAACTTAAAGTAAACTTTATACAACTTAAGGTCCCCTTAACTTATGGGAAAAGACAAAATTCTTAATAAGTACAAGTAATATAAAAACGAAACAGGGAAGTTAAAATAAAATGTTTACTTAGAAATTGTATTGATTCGAACGAAACAAAAATACAAAAGTTTGTGTACCTACCTGGGTCTAGGTACATAGATATATTATATATTAGGTATAATCATATCATACAAATCGGGCAACATTAGTCTAGGGTTCGGTTTAAACTGGAAATTTCTTGTTTTTGTACCACGTGCATCTCGTAAACTCGCATTTAAAAGTAATTGTAATTAAAAAATGTAATTGTACTTGTAATTGGAAAAGTAATTGTACTTATGAGAAGTAATTGTATTTAGATAATTCAAATAATATAATTGCAAAAAGTACAATTCCTCCACAGATTTTAACTAAGTTGGGAATTCTGGAACCGTTGGCGATACTTGACACTGAACACTGTTTACACTACCACTACACCAAACTTTACCTTCAGTCTCTGAAGAAGATAACTTGGTTATCGAAACGCGCGTAAGATAGTGTAAAGTTTTAGAGTTGGTGTAGTGGTAGTGTAAACAGTGTTCAGTGTCCACAGATTTTGATGCAATTACAATTCCAAATTACTTTAAGAAAAAAGTACTTGAGTACAATTACAAATTACAAGAAAAAAAAGGAATTGTAATTATTAATTACTATTTAATTAGGAATTACCCAGCACTGATACATAGGATATTGCTAATATAACAACCTAAATGAAAATACCAAATAACTATTTATATCCATATCCAGGATTTCATCCATTTCACAAATGTGGTTAAAAGAAAGACAAAGTCAAACCTCAGCTTATACATACTATATAAAACACATTAAACATTTTTGAACACTGTTTACCATTGAATAGACAATACAAAACTGACCAGCTGTCCAAATTGTTTGCCCTGGACGGCGATATTAGGTCACGTGATCTGGATTGCCTAATTCCCTGGCTGATCCCTTCAATTTTCCCAGTAGAAGCATGAGAGAATCATCCTTTTATTGACATTCGATAGATTGACGTTCAAGATTACCATTTATCCATTCTCGATAGAACCACGTCTCCTTTCTTTCGGTTCTTCTACTCCCCGGTTTTCAAGTATTGGGTCCCTCATACAATAATAGTTGACTTCGAGATGACATTTTACTACAGTTTAGTCATAATATGAAGGGGTAAGAAGCAAAAGCGTCTAAGTGGTATTAGGACATTTTCGAGAAATAAGCGGTTAAAGTTGAGGGTCTGCTATTAAATATGTGTTTAATATTGAGTAATGATATCCATAGATATAATAATAAAGAAATATATTATACCAAAGATTTTCTTTAAATTGAACAAAAACCAAAAGTTGATATTTTGCAAAAATTGTACTTTGGTGGTTTTGACTTTAAAGTATTATCAAGAAATGTTAAGAAGATGTGGTTAAAAGATAATAACCAACGACAAAAAATATTTTATCAAAGCGCTAATTATAAAACAAAAAAACATTTATTCATAATCAGATTCGAGTAATAAATATTCATCGTCCAATTGAAATTCTTCATCTTCCAATTCTTCTTCTACTATCTTCTTTTTATTTCCTTTTTTGCCTTTTACCATTTTTTTAGGAGCTTCTTATATGAAGCAAGTTTTTGTAAAACTCGTGATGCATGGGAGGAATAAAGTCTAGTAGCTGCTGTAAATTTTCCCATTTGGCATACTTAATTGATCTGGGTTGCGGATACAAAAGAGGAAGTTATAAATTCAGTATCGGCCATCCTTTCTCTTTTAAACATTTTTCAGAAAGCGTAAAGAACGTCTTCTTAAATTGAAATAAATAGGTTTCATCTTTATTGTAACGAAACCACTTGATGGCTCTCCTTCCTAATGGTAGACCTTCAGAGTCGAGTTTGGGATCTTTAATTAAGTTGTCAAATACGTTGGAGGAAATAAAAACTGAGGGTTCCATATTACAAACGACAAATAGTTTGGAAGACTTCTTTATGGTTTCATTCCACAGATCTGGTACAAACACTTTGGGGTTTGCCCGTTTTACTGGAATTACGAATCTGTTTGGTGGCAGAACAACCCAAGCGCACTTCGGTTGTACTACTCCATGGTACTACTGCTAAATAAAACGGCAATATTGGTTTGCTTCGTTGTTCACCTCTCTAGTACATGGCTCTTAAGTTGCATTTTCACTTGAGCTATTTTACTACCAAATAAAAGTGAACTTTACTCTTCATATTCTGTACATAAGTCGAAACTGAGCAAAATGTCACTTAGGCGCTTTTGCTTCTTACCCCTTCATATAAGGAAATTGTATAGAGTTCAATCGACAGATTAATTATGTGCAAAGACGCTTAGAATCGTTGACTAGTTTTCCCTAGAATACTCATATGATCCCTTTTTTTTGTGGTTTAAAAATAAAACGAGCTTGTAAGTTTTTTGCTTTTCACATTAAATTTCGCTGAACAATTTGAAAACACTAAGCTTTATGAATCGATTAACTTTGAACATTCCTACATTAACAGCTGGAAATAGAAATTTTTAGTTGTAAAAAAACTTCTTCATTACTTCTAGGTAGTTTTGTTTTTACCTGTCAACAATCATTGTAAAATGTCAGTGGTGTGTGTGCTTGTAAATTGTCTGTTAAAAATATACTTAAATGTGTATGATTATTGTTTGATAATTGTATGTACACACCTAACTTTCATAGGAAATTATATAACAGCGATTTATTTAAACATGCCAAACATATTAAATTGAATCATGTGAACTTTGCAATAATATTCAGAAACAATTACGTTATGCAGATACTTGGTGTATTCGTTAATTCGTGAGTTAAAGCAGGAAACGGCAACTATTTATTTTCCAATATCATCAAAAAAACTCGAAATGTTTCCCAATTATTCCAAGAGATTTTCTCAAAACGAAAGGGAATTTAAAAAAAAATGTAATATTTATATGTGAATTAATAAGGTTTAAATAATATTTCTTTGGCAATTTTTTTTGGTTATTTATGGGAAATTCACAGTAAATTGTATCTTTGATAAAATGATTGTGATAAATAAATATTTTTTTTATCCTACACTATGAGAAAGTTGAATTTTACCAGTTTTGCGGAGACGAGAAAGTTACCTTTTCTACGGGTAGCCGAGAAAATAAATTTTACGTTTCCACGCTAGCTGGCGCCCCAATAGACGAATAAACAACACCATTAAACGTCAGTCAATTCAATCATAAGTAATCGTATTTTGATGTTTGTTTGAAGTTAACTTGTCAGTTAGGGAGCCTGAATCAGATGAAATAATGTATCTCACTCCGCCTGAAATAACAGATAAAACTAACCAGGTCACGCTTGACTTATTACCGGAAAAATCGAAAGCGAAATACAGCCTTCAAGCAAGTAAAAAAATATAGCAGACGTGGGGGCAACAGCTTCAACTACCTCCTTTTCTGAGCAAGTACAGTTATCAAATTTATTCAAGCAAGGAATCTCTTTTGTTAACTGTACTATTCATAATCCGATTTTTAATATCACTTTAAAAAATAACTCACATTACTCGCAGTAATGAATTTCATATTATAAATAAAATTTTTATATAAAATATTACCAACAATTATTGTGTAGGATAAAAACAGTAATGCATTTCATATTATAAAATAAAATTTTTATAGAAAAAATATTACCAACAATTATTGTGTAGGATAGAAAATTATGTGTAAACCACGGCAGTAAAGTGCTTTTTTCAGGCCTCAAGAAGTGACCAGGCTCGGCTGCGCCTCGCCTGTCTGTCTATCTTCTTTCGGCCTGAAAAATTCCACTTGTTGTATAATGAATATATTGAGCACTTACTGAATTAAAAAGCTTTAATTAATAATAAATATTAAAGACAAACAACTACATAAAAAATTAATAAAAATAATATTTCTCACGGCTCTTTGCCCACGCCACATATATTTATATGGAGAATCAAATAAAATCGACAAAAAGTTAGTAGGCTACTGTCATCTTTAAATACCTACTTACTTATCACAAAACTGTCAGATTATATTAGATAATATGTTAAAAAATTTTAAAAAATTGTCAAATATTTTGAAATATGGTCAAAAATTTGGAAAAATGATCAATAATGGTCAAAAGCTGTCAAAGTTTTGAAAAAATGGTTAATAATTGCCAAATATTTTCAAAAATTGTGAAATTTGGAAAAATTGTTAAAAATTGTCAAAAACGGTCAAAATTTTGAAAAAATGGTCAATAATTATAAAAGACTGTCAAAAATGGTCAATAATTGTTGAAAATTGTCAAAGATTTGGAAAAATTGTCAAAAATGGTCAATAATTGTCAGAATCTGTCAAAAATTGTCAAATATTTTTAAAAATGGTCAAAAATAGTCAATAATTGTTAAAATTTTGAAAAATGATCAAAAACTGTCAAAATTTTTAAAAGTTGTCAAAAATGGTTAATAATTGTCAGAAACTGTCAAAAATGGTCAATAATTGTTAAAATTGTGAAAAATGGTCGAAAATTGTTAAAATTTTGAAAAAATTGTCAATAATTATAAAAAAATGTCAAAAATGGTCAATAATTGTTGAAAATTGTCAAAATTTTTGAAAAGTTGTCAAAAATGGTCAATAATTGTCAGAACCTGTCAAAAATGCTCAAAAATGGTCAATAATTGTTAAAATTTGGAAAAATGGTCAGAGATTTTGAAAAATTGTCAAAATTGATCAATAATTGTCAAAAATGGTCAATAATTGTTAAAATTTGAAAAATGGTCAATTGTCAAAAATGGTCAAAAATTGTCAAAATTTTGAAAAAATGGTCAATAATTATTAAAAAACTGTCAAAAATGATTGTTAGTTTTATAAAATAAAATAACTAACGTATATAGTTCCAAATTTTTGCCCAGACAACATGTGCATTCCAAAAATTTAAACTTACTTGTCACACCATAATTTTTGTTAATATAAGTTGGCAAAATTCAAATATATTTGACAACATTGAAGCCTGACATTGTATAATTATCTGCTGCAAAATTGTTATGAAATTCATGTGTATTCTTGATAATTTAGTGCACATTTGTAATTTAATGGTAGCAGATCTAATGATTACTGATGACAATCCAGGGATTCCTCTTACGAACTATTATACAGGATAGCGAGAAAGTCTGGCACCAAGTCATTTTCTTTGAAAAGAATAAATATATAATTATCAAATTTTAGGGTTATGAACGGAATTGTATTATTCGTTTTTTAGAGGAACTGTCAAAGTTATGTGACGTCAGAACTCAATATATCGCCGCCATCTTGAATGTTTTTAAATGGCAACGTAGGTCGATTGATATATCACAGTTATTATTTTCTAAGAAAATGACTTGGTGCCAGACTTTCTCGCTACCCTGTATAATCTCATTTTTGAATGATAATGATATCTAATTTTAATGATGTAAATTTGAAGATATAGATAATAAGCATAAATATACTATTTTTTACCTACTAGTCCAAAGTTTCAATTTTATTATATTCCACGGGTTAATAACAATTAACTTTCTGTGTGCAGCATAAAAAATGCGTGTTTGAAACAAGGTTAAGTATAATAGCATTGATATGAGTTTATTTACGTTAAAAAGACGATGTCGTCATTTTTAGTTACTTTCCTGCTTATCAGAATAAATATAAATTTACCAGCCGTAAATACAATTGATACTTAACGGTCAGGGCAACTTACAACTTACGGGTTGGCAAAACTTCAAGACGTTGTCAGATCCATTGGAAAAATTCAGCAGTTTTGACACAATTGAGTTTAGTTTTATCATGTCATTTATTGTTCATTGACATCGATCATCGTATTAGTATTTACAAGTTTTTCTGTTGCTATTGAATTCATTGTTTCTTCAATATTGAAAAAATATAGTTATTTTTATAAGTAATCAATTAGGCAAATCCGCAATGTGTATAGTTAAACGCATTAAAAGGCCCAAGCAGTGGAACAGTACTTAACACTCCGATATAGTCTAGTCTAAGTATAAGCTTAAAATGGTGTTAATTCTACATACTTTTTTAAAATTATGTGGTTTAGCTCATTCGATCCGGTATAATGTCTAGATCATTGTGCCAAATAATTAAATTAGCCCATAAAAAACTCCAAAAGTTATAAACAATTAAACACAAAAAAAAAATAGTGTTTGGTTTGTAGCTTATTGTTCGTAAATTATAAATATTTTCGAAATTTGAAAATAGATCCTCAAAGAGGAAAAAATGTAGTGAAAAAAGTTCCAACTCCCGGAACTGTACCTCCATTATTTTTAATTTTAATTTAATGCTGAAAATAGCCCTCCGCGCGCCATTATTAGGCTGCGCGCACGGCCTCGAAAGCGAGTACGCCACTTACATTTTTTTAAGTACTTAAAGTTAATTGAAAAATCTAAAAAAATTATAGCATAATCCAAACACTTTAAAGAATTGATTCCCGTTGGAATTTTTCATAAAAACAAATTTTTCAATATGCTAGACGATTGTTAATTAACAATATTTTTCAAACTTCCTTAATCGTTCTAAACTAAAAAAAAAATGTTTAAATAATTGCCGTAAAATTATTTCGCTTCGTTGAGCTCTTCTTATATACATACAAAACAAGATTGCGTCATCAAAGTTTTAAAAATGTTAATACTTTGTTTATAATAAGTAATGTAAGTTTGCAAAAAATGTCAAATCAGTCATTTATTGTTAACTTGAAAAAATTATTATAAACAAAGTATGTATTAACATTTTTAAAACTTTGATGACGCAACATTTTTTTTAGTTTAGAACGATTAAGGAAGTTTGAAAAATTTTTGTTAATTAACAATCGTCTAGCATATTGAAAAATTTGTTTTTATGAAAAATTCTTTAAAGTGTTTAGATTATGCTATATTTTTTTTAGATTTTTCAATTAACTTTAAGTACTTAAAAAAAAATTTTTAAGTGGCGTACTCGCTTTCGAGGCCGTGCGCGCAACCTAATAATGGCGCGCGGAGGGCTATTTTCAGCGTTAAATTAAAATTATAATGGAGGTACAGTTCCGGGAGTTGGAAATTTTTTTACTAAATTTCCTCCTCTTTAAGGATCTTTTTTCAAATTTCGAAAATATTTATAATTTACGAACAATAAGCTACAAACCAAACACTATTTTTAGAAGGTGTTTAATTGTTTATAACTTTTGGAATTCTTTATGGGCTAATTTAATTATTTGGCACAATGATCTGGACATTATTCCGGAGCTAAACCACATAATTTTAATAAAAGTTTGTAGAATTAACACCATTTTAAGCTTATAGACTAGACAGTCGCGTCCAATAATTTAAAAAATATGCTGCATCTGAGAGATGCATTTCTTAAAATTGACCAGATTCTTTGTTTTGGGTCAAGGAAATATCATTATTGGTTAATAAAATTATAATTCATCAATAAACATTTGAACAAAAGTGAAAAAACTTTGTTAAATAAAAATATTGATATTCAAAACAGACTAAAATTAAGTTCATCATTACAAATGCTTATTCACTATTTTCATCATCGTCTGTTGGGCATCCAAGAAACGCACAATGCTGTAGACCTAAATATTGTCCACACAATTTACTGTTATACTTAGTACTTTTGTTAATGAACAAGGTTTGAAACGCTTCCTACTGATGACATTTTCTGTTGGGCTTTCTGGTGATTTATGGCTTAGTCGCGTGGCATCTGATATATGCACTTGGCACTTCAGATCGCCGCGTTTGACTCCACGAAAGTCACAATAGTACTAACAGCTACATTTACCCAATTTAGGAAGATAGGTGGGGCGTCAAGTCGATATCATTACGTAGGCCACAGCAACAGTGCCTACAGTATTCGCCAGCTAACTTGATGTCCTAAATGCTTTCTAGGGAGCTATTGACGCCGCCCATCCGATAACTGTAAACAGTGCCGTGCAAGTTCTGAGGTTACGCTTTCTGTTACAAATTAACACAACTTGTACAATTAATAAAGTAAAGTCCGTCCGGAAATATATGATCCTAACTTGATAAATAATATTTAATTCTTTGTTATAATTACTGGTATATTGATTTTAATAGAAACGGATCTGTTTTATTCCTGAATTCTGAGTACATAAATAATATTTTAACAATAAGGTACCCATTACAATAACATGTTATTTATCTAATTGAAGATTATAAAGTTAGGATCTTATATTTCCGGACGGACTATAATTAAAATTTGTTAGAAACTAAATAATTTCTTCCAGGTAGTAATGAGAATAAAAGAAACACAAGATAATGGGAAATTATTTAAGCTAGGTATATTTCTAAGAATAGGTATAAACAGTTTTTATGTTTACGAAGAATCTGACTCACTGCCGCTACTGGAATCACTTTCATCTAGAGTAATCACAAGAGGGTTGACGTCATAAAACATATCTGTTTGTTTCACAAACACTTTATTGTACAAAGCAGAAACAATAACTGTGTGACGCTACGCTACTGAAAATATTAACACCTGATAAGGTTCGATGCAATTGGCGTTTGTCAAAATTTTACCACCAATAGCAGCCGAGTAGGCAGGGCATTATTACTCTGTCTCTCTTAGTTGGTAATTTCTGGGACATCAAGTTAGCTGGCAAATACTGCAATACAACGACTACACCTCTCAGATACGGCGCGACCATCGGAGAGTTAAATGCCAAGAGATGGTCACATCTTTGTTAAGTTATATTTTTTGATGAGCATGCTACAATGGGGCCCGCTTACTGCTGTAAGAAACGTGAGTAATACCATTTACTTTAATTATTATTTATCAATACCAATGATATACTGCCTGATTATTGTATTGTATTATTGTAGAAATGTTCTGATCAAAAATGTTCAAATGAGAAGGAAGGATATGAATTTATATAGATATGCTAGAATCAAAAGTAATTAAGCTGCAAGATGGTACTTATGTTCATTTACCTAGTCATTTCAGATAAAATTTAACTAGATAGTAGATTTGATGAGGTGGCAAACCGGCTTATTCCGCTGCGACTTTTTCATATCTATTGTGGTACTCCTAATCTAGATTACATTACATTACATTTTCCAGCCCGACTCCAAAGAAACCGCACATTCGCCAGGAAGTTGCACTGGTATAGGATGTACTCTGCAGTTTCCTCCTGTAGATTCCATCATAATTGTGGGAGTGGTTTTTATGGCTCCTTTAATACACAGGCAAGCAAGCCTTTGTGTGCTACTTAACAGCCTTACAGCACCCACTTGCAGTGTCCACCCACTACTGATCCATAGGGTATCATTGATCAAACAACCCTTGTCTATATCATTTGAATGTCCAAAAATACATCTCACGAACATTATATTTATTTTTCTGTTGATATAACTTCTCTCGGACAAGGACCAAGTGAGAAGATGATGTGGGTATACTTAGCAATACTGATGACTGCTGTAATCACAAATGTTGGACCATTATTTGTTCCAATTTTACCTCCTATCTACAAAGGCATCTATTTTGGTTAACCCGTTGATGATTAACTCAAAAGATATTAACTAATAAATCCACTTCTCATTGAGAATGATTTGTTACCCAGATAAGTATGACTGATGTCTTAAGTATTGTCAGCTGATCAAGTGTTTGAACAATTAATCTATTCGAATATCCCATTCTTATTCTAAAGCTATTCCTATAGCAAATAGTTCAGTTGTAAATATTGATTAGTTGGGATTTAATTTGAATTTAAGTGATTCCTCGTTATTTTGAACAAAAGTAACACCATAATTAGATTTATATAATTATCATTATATATTTTACAGGGACTACTAATTGCACTCAAATGTTCAAATATTGTAGAGCAATAATTGGACGCAAAATTATAGTTTGGGATATGAACAGTAGGACCAAGAAAGCAAATATATTCATAGTTCGAAAAATAATAGACCATGAGTATCGTTTGTACGAAGTCAGTTGCTTATACTTATATAGTTTGGCAAGTCTATCTGAAGCTACGCGGCATCGGTAAGGGGTGAGGAAACATGGCCGATATCTGTCATAAACGTACCAATTGCGTACTGAACCTATTTTATAAAAGTATTAAAAATAATAATAATTATTATATATAGAAACTGATTTATGCTTTGCCTTAAAGGTAAGTTATTTTTCAAAACACGGTATTTGCTAAAAAAAATCAAAAAATCGTACTTGAATTCAATATGGATACGAAAAAATAAGATACCAAGTAAAACTGAAAATACGAAGGTAAATACTGACAATATAAACGTCACTGGATAATCAATGTCAGTCAATTGTCGAAGTGAGAGGGAAGAACACACGCACGCGCTTGCCAATAGGTAGTCAGGTGGTTACTTAGCAAGGGCGGTTCGATAAATATTCACCAATTGAGTTAGTCCGGATGGCGTGGTAATTATGATTTTCGCACGACGTTGCCGGCTTGAAGAAAACCCATAACACATTTGGAGAAGTGTTCATCTTTTAATATTCAGAAATTGAAAAAATAATGTCAATAGACAAAATCCAATAAAACAAGCACATTAAAGAACTAACGTTAATCATTATTGACATATTGTTGATAATAAAAAGTCCATTTTCTAATTATTATCACTACATACTTAGCACTTTAGCTTTTTCATAGTTGAACGTGGCAATATCGAATGTTTTCGACCGCATTTCTTTCACAGTTTCAGTTATGTTTGCCAAACTATAAATGCTTATATCAGTCAGACAAACGGTCCTTAGAACTTTTTTTGTGCTGTTCCATAGATTCATGTAAGTATTTATAAATCTATGGCTTGTTTCAATTGTCAAAATTATAACTTATACACAGGATAATGAAAGGTATAGCTGAAGTTGAAGAATTTTAGTTTTTCCACCAGTTATGACTCAAGTTAGCTATAGAAAGTTTCACTAATTTTTACAACAGTTCAGCTTGATTATTATGTTACATTCATTCTTGTATATTTTTCTTGGTTATTTTTATTTCAAACAAAAATAAAAAACGAGTCATATTTCACTGATAGGCACGTGAACATTATAATCTTCCAATACCGTTGATCGAATAATTCAGATTAAAATAACAGCTGAAGTTCGGGGATGTTTATTACAACAGCCCGTGTGAGTGAAAAACCCAGTTAACTGTAAAAAATTGCCCTGGGGGATTCTAGATGAAATACGAGTCTCTGGATATATTGAATAATTTGACATCGTTTGTTTCTAATGATAATTTTAGACCAGACAATCAGAATTATACAGTATAAAGTATAAATATTATATACTATAAACAATAACGTTAATAATTAGTTAGAGACAATGAAGCAATTAAATTAAAAAAGGGTTACAGGGAACCAAAAGAATATATCGATATTAAAAAAAATGTTGCCATTAACATTGAACCTTGTGAGAAATTACAGATTTTATTTTATTTCACAAAAAGTACCGTTCAGATTAAAAAGCAAGTGGTATTAACAGAAGGAGAAAATTCTTTGAATATTGCTTACAAATTGAACATCAGTGCATGTGATAAGAGTAATTAGAAAATAATTAAGAAAATGTACTCTTTATCTCGTTGTTAATTAAATGTAGCCGTAAGAGCATGTAAGGACATGTGCGAATTTTAAACATGCATGGAATGCTGCGGTAGGTATGTTATTTAGAATATATTCAAAAATGATGAGATATAAATTCTTACAATAGTCAAATGATTCAGAGCTCACATTTGACACTTTTGTTATCTACACTCTACAGTATTACATTAAACCCATTTTAAAAAAAAATTCTATAAAATGTTTGACCAATGACATTTACTTAGTGTTGTGAGGTTCTACTAATTAGTTTAGCTTATATTCTAGTATAGTTTGTACGAATTTTTTTTGCTCGGAAACTGGTCCTATCATCAGCTACACCTCAGCCTCTTAGGAATTTTATATCTTCCGAGTTTAGCTTCATAGCATCCATTCCGTTACTCTAGTTCCCTGTACCAGTCTGTATAGGTTTTTCATCGGTTGACTATTGTATTCTTCGGAAGGTAGCCTCTGCTGTCTAACTATTGCCTTTCTTCTGCGGTCCAATGCGTCGCATTCTGACAGTATAAATTTGGCTGTTTTTGTTTTTTTACCACATTTTCTGCAGGAAAGTTATCCGTTGTATAGCTCCATTTTGTGCCGGTGTTTTCTCATTGGACAGTGACCAGTGAGAATACCTGTAATTGTTCTCATTTGATTTCCACTCATCTTAAGTAGTTCTTCAGCTTTTTGCTCCGACAGTTCTTCAATGAATCTTTCCCGTACTGCATGAGAAGAACTCCATTCCATCTATCTCTTTGTTTTCGTTTGACCCAGACCCGAATACATCCTCGGATGGCAGATTTAGTAACCCCTAGTGCGCCTTCTGGGTCATTATATCAAGTTGATGAACCATCTCTGGTTAGTACATCATCTTTTCCATTACCTTCGATGCCACAGTGACCTGGAACTAGGGATGGATAACCTGCACTGAACGTGAGAGGTTCAAGATCAGTTCAAGTCTAGTATGTACTCGTTTACGGTTGTTTACCTACTACTGTAAAAGCGTACCTACCCCTCGCAAAAAGGCCGGCTGGACTAGTAACTGTAACTGATCTTTGGACTAGTTATCACTCTGGACTGGATCAGGTTGGAACTGATCCATAAAAATGTTTGGATCAGCCATCCCTACCTGGAACCCACACCACCGTTAATTTTTTTGTATCATGAGAGGACACTGAGTTCTTCTTGGCATTCCCATATCAGTCTTAATGTCATTTGTGGGTTCATTTTGTTCCCTCTTATTTATTTCTCTCGCGCAGGGCAAGACAGTGTACATTTTCGCCCGGAATACGGAAGTGTTTGTTCCTAGTGAAAAACTTATTTGTGAGTTTCTCCTTTCATTGTACATTTCAGCACTAGTTTATTCCTTGGTTTTCGATCCGGCTATATACAGATCCTCTCACCAGGTATGCTCTCAATGTTGTCATCTGACCATTCTCTTCGATCCTGTAAAATCACCTCGAAGTTAGTGTTAAAGGTGAAAATCAAAATTTCGGATGTACCAATGTAAATCGAATACTATATTCCGGAATCACTGGGTGGTTAGAATGTTGAATACTAGCCTAAGTTGGATGCTATTAATCTAAACATGTTTCAAGATATATTCATAAAGTAGCTTCTTATTGTAATGGTTACTTTGGAATTTCTATCTATTTTCAAATTTTTTTCAAAATATCAAGCCAAAGATTTGAATCTTTTCTTTGTAACTAAGTTTCCTATTCATTATCTCAGTTTGAAATATCTCATAGCGTTGGGCAAAACTAAATTTCTTGTTAAATTAAATTAAATTAAATATGACAAAAACAGCAAAGTTTCAAATGCCAGGAAGAGAAGTATCTTTGAATATACAAACTTTTAATGTAGTGCCGTGAACTCTTCTGAAACTCGGTGAACTATAACCTTGTTTTCATAATATTCTAAAGCCTGCAGTAAAACTCTGCAGTCTACACACTGGAATGTGTGAAAAAAGAGTTAAGCTATAAGCCATATTTTTTTAATAAAAAAATAAATTTTTGCTATATTTTTCAACAGCAGGATTGTAACTGATAGTTACACTTCTTATAAGTATTTGTTATAGATGTCACAGTTTTTCTGGTACCGGGTAATTGAGAAAGGAGTAATGGAAATGGACATTTTTTAATTGCGTTGAGTTGAGTTCTGCCTTCTCAGTCACCCCTGCCAGTTATTCCACAGGATGAAGGACTTTAAATGCAACACTGCTCGTGTCAACTGGCTACTGTCAAATTTTGAAGCGTCATTTAGTTTGTTTTGACTGCCATTGAACGTAGATAATCGTGAATTTAAACGAAATTGGAAAAGAGTTAATTTCGAGCCACATTTTTTATCACCCAACCATTTCTTCAGTTTTGGAAACAAGCAATAGTCGCCAGGAAATAAATACGGAGAATATACTGGATGGGGTAACAATTTGTAGTACAATTTATGGATTTTTTGCTTCCTTAGTAGCAGCAAATTACTTTTTGTTATAGTTTGGAGGAACACATAGGAGACAATGACAGAGTTGAAGCAGGCATTAACAAAACAATAGATAAAGAAGTATTAGAAAAAGTTATCAACGAGCCAAAAAATGGAAAATCACGCGGTTCCGACAAAATTACAGTATAAATGATGAAAAGCATGGGTCAGAAAGGAAGGATACATTGTTGCATATTTACAACAGAGTATGGGAAGAAGAAACTGTTGAAGCAGAATGAAGAATACATCTAAGTAATTTACCATCCTGTATTTGAAATAAGTTAATGAGTGAGTTACGTAGTTAATATATAGAATATGTCAATTTGATTGAAATAAAATTATAATTAGACAAAGTCATTATTTTATTACGAAGGGAAGTTTTTTCTAGTTAGACGATCTGATAATATTAACAGAAACCTTGCCAATGGATTGAGAGAAAGCATTAATAGTACCCATCTTCAAAAAAGGAGACCACAATGACTGCAATAACTGCCGAGGTATCACATTACTAAATACAGCCATGAAAATACTGGACAAATACTAATATTTGGATGTGAATCTTGGGTCTTAACAGAACAACATAAAAAAAGGGGCAGACCAAGAAAAACTTGGGACAAAGTAATAGAAGATATACTGAATAAAAAATATATAAGCAGGAAAAAAGCAGCAGAATTGGCACAAAACAGAACAGACCTCAGAACAGAACAGAACACAAAACAGAACAGAATGGTAGAAGGGTTTACTGACTATATATATATATAGTTTGTACGAAGTCAGTTGGAACAGCTCATAGACTTATAAATACTTACATCAGTCCATGAAACTACCAAAAATAAATTTCCCTCATGTCTAGTCACTAATAGTTCAGCACCATGAAAATTACCCTACAGCAAAGCACCTTATAGTATTAACCTCGGTATTAACTTTCCCCTTGAAATATGCAACAAATTAAATTAGATATCTACACCAAACCTCATTTTCTCAAAGCTCGGAGTGGAATTTACCTATGGAATTTCGGTCCCTTTAATTTAACAAACTAATTATAAAGGATTAGTGGTATGCAATTTACCTGTGTCCCTTTATGATACAAGTTTTTTAAATTGAATATTAAATAATTCTGAGATGCAGCGGCTTATCCCTCTTAATCCTTAAAGACTTGGAATTGTTTCATGAACCTGAGAGACTGTGTTGACAATAATTATTTTCTTGACAAATATGAAATAAAAACGGTCATTACAGTTTTGCGTGTACACATTTCAATTTTGAATGCATATTAGTGCCAATAAATCTCGAAGGATGATTTTAATCTGATAAAATTGAAACGCTTAAAGATGAATTTGGTTGGTTGTTTTGTAATTATGCTGAAATTTTAGGAGTATCAGGTACACGTTAGAGTTTAAAAAGTTGCATTAATTCGCACTTTATCAAATTTAGATGTCCGTGTGATAAAACCATGGGCAATATAAATAAAACGTGTACAACACAACCACAAAAATATGAATGAAAATAGACCTGATTTAAATTCCAGACGTAATTTGTGTTCGTGCAAGGATATAATGTGATAATTTTAAATCGATAAACTTTTGGAGTTAGTAGGTCAAGTAAAATATGCATGACTATAATGTACATTCCGGCTAATTTTTCTTTCAAATACGGGTTTTCAAATAATAACATCAAAAAGAAAACATTTTGTAATAAACGTTTATAAATCTCTCATTGTACAGTGAACAGTAGCAGATCCGTAGTCGATAAAATTTAAATAAAAATACTACATAAATTATTATTTTACCAGCCAAATATTTTAGTTGTAAAATAATCATATTATTAGGCATTATCTTTCCGAAGAAACAAGTACGATACGATACTGTGCTAATGTTATCGGATTAACGACTACCTGCTGTGGTCTTTTTTCTTGAAGCAATCATGTTGGTGTTAAGTTAAAACGAAATATCTTGGAATGGAGTATAATTTACGAATTATACAGTGTGACCACGGATGGGTTGTCCAAGAGGAGAAACATTTTTATTTGTGGTTTTAGTGAAAAATGTAATTCTTGATAAAAAGTTTTGCTTGTTCTTAAACCCAATGATGTGAAAAAAAATTAGAGTTTTTCAAAACATGCTTCATTTTATAGTCCATGATTTAGAAAATACGATGACATTTTGCACAAAGTTCGAAAATGTAATAATAATCTAGTGAGTGACGTTTACTACAATAATATAGTGGGTGACGTTAACGATGTACGTATGGAACTGGTCAACTTGGTAAACTGGTAAATAATTTTCAAATTGTCTTTCTTTTTCAACGAAGAATTTATCTTATAAAATTCAACGATTTAATGAGAAACATCCAGATGAACTCGTTACGCGGAATGGATTAAAAAAAATTAATAAAGAAATTTGATGAGTCAGGTTCTGTTGAAGCCAAAAATAAATCGAAAAAGGTGTACAATGAGGACGATGATGCAGCTACTGCCGGAGCTGTACATTCAGTAAGAGAAAATCCCAAGTTGAGTTTACGAAAAAAAGCGGAGGAAGTTGGTTTTAGCAAGAGCCACTTACAGAAAATATTTAATGAAAACAAAATTCGCCCATTCAAAAACAAATGTATTCACACCTTACAAGATTGTGATTTTGACACAAGACTTGACTTATGTGAAATCATTGGCGAAAAACTTGACCGGTTCCTTCACTATAACTCGTAGTCTAGTCAATAAGTGCTTTTTAGGTCAAAATTTTTTCGCCTTCTCCGAAAATTATGATTGAGCTGTCATTCGATTCGGAATGGCATGTTGATAGTTTTTGAGAAAATGCTAAGGCCGCTCGCAAAAATTGCAATAGTTATAAACAATTAAGTGGAAAAAAATAGGGTTGATTTTTCGCCAATATCTCAAAAACTATTCGAGATAATTCAAATTTGAAAAAAGATTCGAAAAGAGGAGGAAATTTCCTAAAAAAATGTCCCAACCCCGGAACTGTAGGACCAATATTTATAATTTTCCCAGAGGGTTGAAAATACGCCCCAAAGAGGGTACTCCGGCTTGCGCGAGCCACGCTCACTTCGGACCTTTCAGAATTTTTTCCTTTCGTGGAGCTATTTTTCAAAGGTCTTAGAATAGATTCCCGTTGGAAAAATTAACAAATTGTTAATTTTCGTTTTGTTATTAACAATTTACGAAGGTGAAAAATTATAAAGCTTCATTAAACATTGAAAAAATTTTTTTTAATAATATTATTGATCCGTTTTCTTATGATCACCAGAAGCTACTTAAAAATGATTTTTAATAATTTTTATCTCCTATTGTTTAAAACATTGTTATAAACAAATGCGTTGTTTATGAGATAATTTAAAATTTTTTTTCGATAACATAATCTTTGATGATAATTATGATTTTGGACTTCTGAGCTGCGCGGTAGAACATCCGATCGCTCGAGACTCACTGAAATGGAGGACTCCAGTCTCTGTTTTGACCGCAAACGGTTAATATCGCAGTAATTCCAGTGGCGTAGTAGTATTATAGTAGTTTTTAGTTACGGTAATTATTATCAGTAGTTAGTTTATAGAAGGTGTGGTTTTAGATTATAGTTTAGTTATAATTATTAGAATGGAGTTTAAAAGTAAATTAAAAAATAAACCTTCAAGTGGTCAATGCCGTGAACTAGTGTCCAATCTATTAAAGTTTATGAAAGAAGAAGCTACACGACAGGAACCCATTATCTGATTTTGATTTTTCTGAAGACAGTCATGATGAAGATGGTAGTTTAACAAGAATTTTAAATTTTGAAGACATTGAAGGAACTTAATTAATTAGCTTTGTGAATAATCTTTTGTTTTTATCTTTTAGGGATTTTTAATTCTCATTTTATTTAGTAATTTATTATATGGTATTTGAAAATATTTAAGTAAAGTCCGTCCGGAAATATAAGATCCTAACTTTGTAATCTCCTATTAATATAAATAAATATTTGTAAACACCCTATTGTTAAGTGATTATTTATGAACCCACAATTCAGGTAATATACCAATACTTATAAATAATAAATATTATTATGAAAATTCCACACCTGTAATTTTTTACCAATCAAAACGTGTTTTTTTGACAGATCACCATGGCAACGGATGAATTTTAGCGGAAATTTTTTCCTCGTGGGTACCCAACAGCGAATTATACTGGAAATTTTTTTGACGTTTTTAATGTCAGAATAGTTTTTTGACAGACTTGTTTTTATTTGCAAAAAAGCAAGTTTCTACCACTTGTAGTTACTCAAAACTTATGTAAAATTAAAGAATTTACTGTGTTGTGTCTTGAGATGGTATTTTCGTGCAACGACGAGTAGAAATCAACAATTTAAAGGTCTAAATTGCTGCCAAAACATTTTTTTACGTCGTGCCGCTTGACAGCTTCAAAACTGAAATAATTTTTAGGTTAGGGTTTCACTTAGTTGCCATGGTAACTAAATAATCAAGTCGACCAAACCTCAAACGTCAAGAATTGACGTTGTTGGAAATCGAAAAATAAATTTAATTATTTGATTTTCAAACACAATTTGGTGTGGAATTTTTTTACCGAATACCACACGAGGTCAAATTAAATCCGGAAATAATAAGACCTCTAGTGGTATTACTAGTGAATATTTCTCAGCAGCCGGCATGTACCTACGACTATGTTGAAGTAGAGTGCGAGGGTCGTACGAGAGTAGTCCGCTCAATATATCTAACTTTATTCAAGCAGTGTCTGTTACTTTTTGTTCGCGCATATCTCAAGTGCCAACTTACACTGGGCGAGTTATACAATATTTTATTTTCTGATAATGCAGCGTTCACGACAAATGAATTTGTTCCATTCCAAAACTATCGGTATTGGGGCATTGGGCTAGTGAAAATCCTTATTACAGGATTCAACGTAATAGTCCATTTGCTAAAAAGGTAAAGCTTCTAAAGATAACCCAATCAATGAAAAAACTTTTGTAACAAAATAATGTATATGCAATATAGCTTTTTTGGGTTTAGACGTCCCTCAATGTAAAATTTCCATAAATTCCACCAATTAAAGACGGTAAAATAGTCACTGCCAGAAATACTGTCATGTTGCCGCGAAGTTTACTTTTCTACTCGTAGTGTCATCAATTTCTGAGGTTATAGTGCTTTATAAAATTTCCTTGTGATAAAAATTTATAATCAAAACTGTTTTTTCCAAAACAATAAAGCATTTTCTTCTTTAATTTTCAAAATACCCAAACAGCTGAATAGCCGATGCAAAGAACTTGTGGCTTCATTAGTTAATTATTTTGAACAAGAAAGGAATAATAATGGTCCTTAAATGCTGTACAAGAGGTAATATGTGAATAAAATATCATTACTTTTACTTTACGAAAATTTATATTATTTTAGCGTAACAACAGTAAGCACCATTTGTCAAACAAAGAAAAAAGGTGAACAGTTGAGTCGCTTCCGTTATTTTCTGTTAATTTCCATATTTCATGAACAATCTGACAGCGCTGCAAATGTTCACAATGATGATGTGAACGCAACTTTATTGGGCTTTTACTATATATACAAAAGTTTATACCAAAAAAATTACAGGGTGATTCATTTGAAAATTTAAATTCATTTTTATAAGGTTGCTCTAAAACGGTGTAACGTAAATTTATGAAAATTTATTTGGGACTCTAGTATACGATAACCCATAAATTTATTATGGATTTTCAGAGGGGGTCAGCACCCTTTTGACCCCCAACTTTTTTTGAGGATTACATTTAACAAAATATGGAACGCCACTGGAATAAAACGTCTATTCTTAGACATTTTTTCCTCTTTGTAATTCTTTGTAAACATTTTAGTTTGGAAGATACACCACCCTTTTAAATGTCAATTTTAAAATATTGAATTATTGAACTATACTGTATTTTCATAAGTATATTGAACACCTTGTATATTGGCGTGAAAATTGTTTTTGTTTGGAAAATAGACGAAATTTCGTAACCTTATGAATAAATTGAGGTATATTCTCATTTTTTTTATAATGCATTCAAATGATAACTGATTGTTTTCGTCGCCAATAATTCCCTGTTTTTATGTTCATCTTGTCAATTGGAATACTTGAATATCTTGAAAGAGGTTCCTTCAATATATATTAACATTTTTAATAACTATGTGTTGCTATAAGTGATCTAAGAAATGAACTTCTTCTGTCAAGTTATGGAATAACAGTTAATGATAAAGTTTACTTTTTACGCTGATTTTTATTTCTAAGAATGATAGTACTGCCTCTTTTGATACTTAATCTTTTAAATTTATAGTAAGAGATGAAACTAAAATCGATAAAACTTGATCAAAACATTTTTTTCTCCATTAAATTATAACCTACGACTTGTTCACATGTGAACGCTGATCAAACCAATTCGAGAGAGTGGAAGAGCGGCACATAGTGAGATTTTATGAGAACGATTTGTTATTCGAGCTTGATAGTTTTGTAATGCTCTTAATCCCTTAATCTTCACAAGTCTTATGATTTATATGGGCATAACCGACTTCCAATGTGTAATTTCCAACAAGAAAAAAATTTAATAAAATGTTAACCGGTAGCTTCGCTTGAACAATTTGCTCCTCGTAAATTATATAATTCTCGACTTGTTCATGGTCGCCATCAGTCAGGGTAAAAAATGTATGGAACTTCGATATTTATGAAAATTGAAGTAAAAAAGATGAATGTATGTAATTTTCTTTGGAGTTACACAGTTTAACAGTGGCGGATGGATTGAAAAAGAAGGCTTAAAGTATATATTACTTCCACTTCAAAAGTATAACACCACAAATTACTTGAAGCCAGACAAGACGTTGAAAGATACTTTGTTTATTCGTTCTCACTCTGGTTACTCTCAATTCTTTCAACAGGATATATTATAATATATTTACAAACTCTATAGGACATTCGAAACCGATAAATGTAGCCTTCACGTGGGAGCACTTCCATAGGCTTTATTTAACTTGTTTTTTTTCTTTTAAGATTACAATCTGATCGGTAACGATCAATAAGCAATTTTAATCTAACTTATTTTACTAATTTCTATCCTAATACTAAAGGTCCTACTCAACAGTAGTTCCTTAGACTCTAATACAAATAGACACTAACACTAGTGTGTAAGCACTGCACTGTACTCTGCTTTACACTGACACTTATCTACTGAACTAACTCAAAGGGCTTTGTCCTCTTGAGTCTTCTCGTCTGGTTGGTGTTGTCGAGGAGCTGGATGGCCTCAACATTCAAATGTTCTAGGAGTCGCTGTACAGGACTCTTGGCAAACTTGGTGATCGTCTGGTTAACAGTGTCAATCTCCAAGTCCCGATGGAGGTCACTGTTTCGGCAGTACCAAAGAACATTGGTGATATTCCTCAGTATTTTGTTTTGAAATCGTTGTATGATCTGGGTGTTGCTTTCTTTGGTACAGCCCCAGAGCTGAATTCCATAAGTCCATACAGGTTTCAGGAGTTGCTTATATATTAGCAATTTTTTTTTTAGAATTTTTTAGACAGGCTATAACTCTAAAACGGCTGAAGATAACTTCATAAAATTTGGTATGCAGCAATTGGACGGATTTTACAATATTGCGAATCCCTCATGACGTCAGCGAAATCATCAGCGTAGCTATGACGTCATGTCATTATAAAATATCAAATGCAAAGGTGGTCGTGTGACTGCTCATATTAAAGGTCTTTTTATTCTGAATTCAACCATGTAATACACTTAGTATGTTAAAATTTATTAGTTGTGTATTTTCGATCAAAAGGAGTTTAACAAAATAAATAAAAAAGTTTAACAAACAAATTTAATCACATGAAAATCAAGGCAATAATACCATTATTCTACAATTAATTTTCAATAATGTGCTCAAAATGCCCCCCTTCCGCTTCAACACAAACCTCAAACCTTCTCAATAGTTCACGCGTACATGCCGCTCTTGTCATTTCTGGAGTAACAGCTCTACATGCTTCTTTTATTTTATTTTTTAAATCATCAACATCGCGTGCTGGATTTGAGTATACAATATCTTTTAAATAACCCCAAATAAAAAAATCGAGGGGTGTTAGGTCTGGTGATCGCGCTGGCCATAGACATGGTCCTGCATTACCGATCCAGAAAGAAGGAAATCTATTATTTAAAAACTGCGTTACCCTACCATAATTATGTGGAGCAGCACCATCTTGTTGCCACATCATTTCTATTCTTTCATTTAATGGAATATCCTCCAATAAATCTGGTAACTCATTTTGCAGAAACATCAAGTAACGTTCACCAGTTAATGTTCCATCATAAAAGTAAGGCCCTATCAACCTTCCATTAAATACCCCACACCAAACATTTATTCCCCACCTTGTTTGAAATCGAGATTCTCTTACCCAATGCGGATATTCTGCAGACCAGTAATGACTGTTATGACGATTCACGACACCATTGTTATGAAAACGTGATTCATCACTCCACAAGATTCTATTCAAAATATTTGGATTATCTTCCATCATAGTTTGAATGTGTGTTATAAATGTAAGTCTTCGGACAAAGTCATTGGGCCGTAACTCCTGATTTAAGTGAATTTTAAATGGATGGTATTTGTGACTTGCAAGAATTCTTTGAATTGTACTTTTACTAACATGAACTTCTTCGGCGAGACTTCTAACTGATACATGAGGATTAATTGCTACGTACGCTAAAACATTTACCTCATTTTGGTGCGTTCGAGCTACTTTTTCATGGTGCGTGTGTTTGGAATTAGGAAATGAACCTTGCCGCAACTTTCTTTCAACTTCATAAAATGTCTGACAAGATGGGATGCGTCTTTCAGGAAATCGTTCTGCATAAAGAATACGAGCATTGCGGCTATTCCTTCTACAAATCATCAACATATCAACGTATTCATTATACATGAATAAAAATGGCATTTTCGATTAAGACGAATTCACTTCTGCCAATTATTATAGTAACTGCGAGAATTACATTCACTGTTTTCGTTGAAATGTCAAAATATTTTGACACCATGGCTAACTACGATATTTATTTGAGATTTCGTAAAACTTGAACAGAACGACTACAAGCGTATTGTGGGATGTTCACGATTTAAAAAATAAAATAAAAGAAGCATGTAGAGCTGTTACTCCAGAAATGATAAGAGCGGCATGTACGCGTGAACTATTGAGAAGGTTTGAGGCTTGTGTTGAAGCGGAAGGGGGGCATTTTGAGCACATTATTGAAAATTAATTGTAGAATAATGGTATTATTGCCTTGATTTTCATGTGATTAAATTTGTTTGTTAAACTTTTTTATTTATTTTGTTGAACTCCTTTTGATCGAAAATACACAACTAATAAATTTTAACATACTAAGTGTATTACATGGTTGAATTCAGAATAAAAAGACCTTTAATATGAGCAGTCACACGACCACCTTTGCATTTGATATTATATAATGACATGACGTCATAGCTACGCTGATAATTTCGCTGACGTCATGAGGGATTCGCAATATTGTAAAATCCGTCCAATTGCTGCATACCAAATTTTATGAAGTTATCTTCAGCCGTTTTAGAGTTATAGCCTGTCTAAAAAATTCTGGGACACCCTGTATAGACAGAGTGGAATTTCGTCCCAGTATCCAATACATTTTTCTAAATTTGAGCCCTAATTCTTCTCTTTTCTTTTTGACATGGGGTTTCCAGCGTAGCCCCGCATCAAATGTAATACCCAGGTATTTGGCTGTATTGGCATAAGGTACCTGAGCATTTTTGAGTCTAATTGGCACTGATTGGCCTCTTTTGTTAGTAAAATTCATGTGCACTGATTTTGTTTCGTTAAGCTTGATTCTCCATCTTTTAGTCCATATTTGAATCTGGTTTATGGTTGTTTGTAATTTGGCAGTAGCTTCGTCATGACTATTTCCGACTGCTAAGATGGGTTTGTCATCAGCGAAAGTGGCTATGCTCTAAATCAGGGATATCACTAGTATATAGAAGGTATAGGACTGGTCCTAATACACTTCCCTGTGGCGCTCCCGCTTTGATTTCTCTGAGTTCGGAATAAGCTTTTTCCCGTTTTATTCTGAAGACTCTGTTTGATATGTAATACATTAGAAGTTGTGAGTACTGTTTTGGCAGGAGATGTCTCATTTTGTACTCGAGTCCTTCGTGCCATACTTTGTCGAAAGCATGTGCTACATCTAGGAAGATTGTAGAACAGACCTTTCTTTCTTCTAGCGTTTTTTCTATGATGTTGGTTATTCTGTGGACCTGGTCTATCGTTGAATGGCTTTCACGAAATCCAAACTGGTGATCAGGTATTAGCTTCCTTTCCTCTATTATTGGTTTTAGTCTCAAATAATTTTGATATTACAGGTAATAGTGAGATCGGTCGGTAAGATGAAGCTTCTTCAGGTTTTTTGCCTGGTTTGGGTATCATAATCACCTCTGCAACTTTCCACTTCCTGGGTACATACTCTTGTCTAAAAGCAGCATTTATCAGGTGCGTCAGTTTTATTATGGCTTTCTTGGGTAATTGTTTCAGGATTTCTCCTGTTATCAGGTCAAATCCTGGGGCTTTCTTTGGATTTATATTTTCTCTAATTTCCTTAGCTACTTCTTTTGTTGTGGCAGGTCTTAATTCTAACTCTTCTTGGTCATAATTCTCTCTTGCTATTTCTTCACCTTCGTTTGGTTGAAATATATTTTCTAAGTGATCCGCGAATCTTCTTGCTTTTTGTATGTTATCCTTCGCCCAGCTGCCATTCTCGTTTTTGATTGGTGGGTTCTGCAGGATGGGTCCCTTTAATCTTTTAGTAGCTTTCCACAAGAAATAATCTCTGTTGCTGTCATTTGTCAGTTCGCAGAGGTACGCACTAATAGATTCATTTTTGATTTTTTGGATTTCTCTTTCAAGATTCTGTGTGGCATTATTCAGGGTAGTTTTGTCCGCAGGTGCTCTAGATTGCTGCCATTTGCGTCTTAGTTTTTTCTTTTCGGTAAGTAGTTCTCTAATTTCTCTTGGGTAATTATTTCCCTTTATTCTTACTGTTGTGCTTGGGGTGTTATTCCATGCAGCTTGCTGTATAATCTTGTTAAATTTTTGTACTTCTTCGTCTAGCTTTTCGTTGGTTCTTAGCGGAACTGAGAGATTAATATTGCTATCTAGTTCGATTTGAAAGCTCCCCCAATCAGTCTTTTTATTGACTAAACTTGGTGGGGTTTCTTTTTGTTTTATGGTATCACTAAGCGTGAGGAGGATGGGAGAATGGTCAGAATTCATGTCCCATGCTTCTTCTATTTTCATGTAGTTTGTTGAAATATTTTTTACCACAAAGAAGTCTATGACGTCTGGAATTTTGTTAGGATCGGTGGTCCAGTATGTTGGCTTCCCTGTTGATATTGCTTCACATTTAGTCCGATTTATAGCTCTTAGCAGTTCTCTGCCTTTAGTAGTAGTTGATATTGATCCCCAGTGTATATGTTTTGCGTTGAAGTCTCCTCCAATGATAATTCTATACCCCTGGCTATTTAGAAATTCAATATAATTGTTTTTCTTGATTGCGTGTCTTGGTGGGCAGTATAATGCCGTTACATTTATCTCACGGTTTTTTGTCTTGACGCTTATTGTGGTTGCTTGGAATTCAGCTGTTTTGAATCCCATCTCTTGGTGATGCATTATATTTTGCTTTATTATGACTGCACTTCCTCCTTTGGCAGCATTTTCTGGATCTGTGGTATGATATACCTGATATCCTTTAATTCTGATGAACGACTCGTTAGTGAAATGTGTTTCGCTAATGAGACATATATCTATTTTTTCTATTTCTAGTAGGGCCTGTAGTTCTTCTTGGTGTTGCAGGAGGCCATTGTCGTTCCATTCTAAATTTCTAAGGCTGTCTGTCATTATTAAGTCTTTTGGGGATAGCTCCTTTATTGCTATATTCCAGTCTGGTAATTCGTTCGTCCAGGTTTGTTAGTTTTTCCAAGATTTGTTGGAGAGTTTGCTCAATAGTTGTACTGTTTTGAATTTTCTTTTCTTCCGTTTTGTTCTTTACTGCATTACTGTAAGGTTTTCTATTTTCTATATTGTTTATTTCAATCCTGTTTTGGGGTTTTTCAGGTCCTACTGCTAGTGGTGGGTTTCTGTGATTTTCTCTTTGCGGCTGACTAGGTCTTTCTGCGTGACCTCCATTAATTCATTGGAGGTAGATACTGTTGAATGATTGATTGATTAGTTCGACACCAACAGTCAGACGCTTCGAGTCCTTGGCACCTCAGCCTTTAGGCTTTTTGTATTCTTGGTTATACGGTTTATGTGAAGAGATCAGTTATCAAGCACAACAGTCTTTAGTATATATCTCCAATCAGAGAGTGCTTCACATTCGCAAATAATGTGTGAGGGACAGATAGGAGGTTCATCCCTATACCTATAAGCCTATTGTATGAATGTGTTTCCTTAGGGTACAGTGACCGGTGAGTAATCCCGTCACTTCCGTTATCTGGCCCCTGCTGAGGTTTAAACTTTGGTTAGTCAGCGATTCCCAGGGTTTTTTGACCAGGAGTTTGCTGTGTTCCTACTTTGGCACGTGGTTCCAGTATGTCTGATGTTTTGTTTGAATCCACCGAGATGTACAACGACGTGCTGGTTCAGGACCAGTGAATGCAGTTTAAGACCCCCCTAGCTTTGCTAGGGTGTCTAGTGTTTCATTGTTTACAATACCCTCGTGCACCCACTTAAGTGTCACCCTATTGTGGATTGCTAGGGTTAGAGCTTTTGAAGGCAGTCCCAGACCAGTCTAGATCTGATCTGGGGACATGCTAAAGATTTCAGTGCTGCTTGTCTATATGAGAGTATAAGCATCTTTTGGACGCTATCCCTCCTTTCGATGTTCATTTGCACACACGTGTCGCTAGCGGCGATGACCGCCTGGAATACGGATGCAAACTTTCCCAACGATGCGTGAACATTGCACCTGGACTCCTGTTCCTATATCAGTTTTAGATCCGCCTGTTTACCACACCAACGTTCCTTTCTGACTGCATGCTTCCAACCCATCCTAGTTTAGCTGGATATGGTATGGTTGATTGTCGTTAATTGTGGCCAGCATATTATCACTTCCCATTTCAAGAGGCGAGTTTGTGATAACATCTGTGATTCTGGGATGAATGTTTGGTTCCTTCCTGCCAATTCCCATTGCATTCCAGACACTGTTAATCAGACGATTACCAAATTTGCCAAGTGTCACGAAGAAATACTCTTGAACCATGTGGATTTTGATGCCATCCAGCTCCTCGACAACACCAACCAGTGTTGATGTAAAGCATACCCAAAGTGGGTATTTACACAATAGTGTAGTGTTTATTTCCATAGAATCTAAAAAGTAGGCTTTTAGTTCAATATCCCAACTCGTAATTTAAGTTAAATTGAATTTGCTCATCAACAAACGTTGATCGGATTGCGTTAAAAAAATTGATAGGGATTAGATTAAAAAGCACATAAGTTGCGGTACCTACAAAACACTATTTTTTTTGTATCTCCTGTATTCTAGACGAACTACTACTAATTGTCGAACACACTGTCTTTATATTTTTCTGATTTTAATGCATTATTACATACGCTTATTTTCAAAATAGTTTTAAAAATCCATTATTTCATAAATCGATCTTTTAAAATAATTCATTAGGTACTATATACGTTATATATAGCTAAGTATTGACGTCAGGTGGCGAGGGGTGGATCAAGGACTTCCCCAACCCCATTATTTACATAACAAAGCACACAGTGTTTGTCGTCCTTGGAATTTTTTTACATTTTCTTGCGTCTAGATTTAACAAATATTTGCTAAAATTTCACAACTACCTTGGATGGGATGAAAGCGCTCATTTTCCTGGTCAGGACTTGTGAACATTTGCAGCGTTGTCAGATTGTTCGTGAAATATGGAAATTAACAGAAAATATCCTATTAGCCTTATTCTACTTGTTTTTCACATGAAACTCGATTTGAAATAATAAAGCCTATATGTGTCATGGGCATTCGGTCTAATATTGTTGGTGGATCGAAATGTGATGTAGAAACTGGTGCTGCATTTTTTGTTTCAAATACTAATTATCTAGAATCTAGAGATATTTAGAATTCTCAATTAATGTTCTTTATTCTCAGCAGAAGCTTTCGCAATATCAAAAGCGTTAACTTGAAGTACTGTGTATAGCACCTGTTATAAAGGATGTTAAAGGCGGTAAAAGGGTAGAAATAAAGATATTAAACAGGAAGGAAGGGGTTCTTAAGGGGACAAATAGAACTAACGCGTTATGTAGATATATAATTAATAAATACTATTGTTTGACCTAACAGGTGGTAGGCCATACAGATTACAAGTATATATATGAATGTTATTCACAAAAAGGGGCTCTTACAACAGTATGAAATGAAGTTAGTGAGAACGTGGTTTATCTATGGTGAGAACCACTGATATAATTAAACTTCAAATATCAAATTTGGCGTTGACTTATGTCTAAAATTATAACCTCGTGCAAATTTGTGAAAAGTTTAGATGAATATAATTATAACATATAGGAATTTATTGAAAATCACCCAAAGTATGCATACCTAGTACTCACAGTATTTATGATTTACTTAGAATTAATATATCGTATATACAAATATTACTGAAGGTAAATATTTAAAAAGGTATGAATGTACAATTAAAATCCTGATAAATTTATTCTTGGTAGAATACGAAGTTGTCGGAGAGAAGTCCTAGGGATTTACTTAAACCTCTGTTACCTGGGATAACCACTTGCTAAAGGTTAGAGCGTGTAGGGGTTGAATACCAAAAGTATAGTCCTCGCACGAGAAGGTGGATCTTGAATATGCTTCAACGATGTGAGAACCAGGCGAATCACAAAATAAGAATTAAAGTCAGAAGAGTGAAAAATGGATATGAAGGAGAAGTTGAAATTCAAATGGAAGTTGAAAGTTGAAGGTTGAAGTGGAAGGTGAAAGATGAAGGCCTGAAATAGAAATAAACGTAAGTGAATGATATTGAGCCAGTATTCAGAATATAATCACATAAAAGTGAGTGGTCGACAAACTTACCGTTGATTGTGGATGGCCTTTAAGTGAAACAAGACAAGTTGGGGTAATTACAATTTGTTTGTAAAGGAATAAATCCAACCCACTGGTTGAGTTTCCAGTTCTAAGGAACCTTGGAAACTTTTCCTTTTTAAATTTTTTGTAAATTACATCCAAGCTAGCATCCAAAAAGCAAAATGAATCGCTATCTCTCTTCCCTTGATCACAACCTGTCCTGAATGGTTGGTTCTTTTCCTTTACCAGTAGCTTCTAAGAGTTCAAAAGATATGCTATATGTGAATTTACAAAGATGGAAAATGATAAAGAATGTACTGAATTTGTAAAACTACCACTTTGTTAATGAGTGATTGATTATCAATCAATTAATTTTATTTTATTTTCTTGGTCTGACAGATGTCAATTTAAACTAGATGATCCAAATGTAAACATTTGAACCTTTGAGAGATATATTTTATTTTTAACACTAAATACCTTATATTCTGTAACTGATCTTGCTCGCAATCACTACTTAAGAATCATTTTCTATTTGGACATATATTTTTAGGAAATTGAAGTGGATATGAAAGTCTGGAAGATGAACTTCTGAAGATGTAGTATATGTAAGATTTAAAAAAGGAAATGTAGGTCAATTACGAATGCTAAGTAAAAGTAGTATTATTAAAATACAAAATAAACACAAATATGAAGAGTAAGTCCTAATATTTATTCATTTTCACTATAATTTGTTGGTGAAATTTGGCATATTGAGTAAGTGTTTGAATGTAACTTTTGACCTGTAACACCCTATTAAGACAGCTGTCATAATGTGTGACTCCAAGTCAGTTTTACAGGCTATCGAATATCCAATCAAGCATTACAAACAAAATAGGTACAATTTTAGAAATTAAAAACTTATTAACCGAATTAAAAACTTCGGACAAAAGTATTATATTATATATTTATTTGAGTAAAAGGGCACCACTGTGGTTTACAAAGAAATGAAATTGCCAAATCATAGTTGTGATTGAAAAAAAGAATTTTCATTAAGAAATAATAATTTCTTTCAAAGTACTTTCTGTCAGTTATTATAACATGTTTCTAGGTTACAGTATTTTTTTTATAGTATAGTATCAAATAATTCTTTATTTATTAAATAACCGAATACGGTTAAGGTATTTTGATTGACATTGCGTGCATGTTCATGCAATTTCGTTATTATTCATCATTAATACTAAAAGCTTTTTTCAAACTTTCAAGGAATCTGGAACATATTCTTGTTAAAAAAAGGATTACAAAAAAGCCATCAGTAAGAAGATAATAATTTAATCAATGACGTTACAACTTACCTACTTATATAGTCTGTTCATTCTTTTCTCCTAAAATAATAACTGATAGTTTTTTTCCAAATACCAGTACCTAGATCAATTTGAACTAAGTACCGCAAACCATACTCAGCAGTCAAAACAAATTTTCCGGTGTCATAAATGGGTTATCTGCTAAGATATTTTTAAATATTTCTGATGTTGTAATTAACGTTTTATCTTTTCTGATCAATGAATCCTTTGAAAATGATCTCTTTCCTAACTCTCAGAAAACAGCTATGATTGTTTCACTGCACCTATTGTCTTATTACTAATCTTATAGAGAACAATCTTTACTGCCCTTTCTCTTTAAATATGAAATCTTTTTATTTCTTTTTTATTTGGCTATTTAACGTCGGTCTATTTCTGCAACTGAGGATAATCTCCGACGCCGGGAGCACACTACCTCTAACCGGAAATTTGGACGAGCCCACTAGTGTTCTAACCAGTGGTAGGGATCTTTATCGAGTCCAACATCCATGGACTCGGGACCTTGGTTGTACGTCTCATCCGAAAGACCTCATATCTACATTATACCTCGTACTCATTGGTACAATTCCTGCGAGCTGTGATATGCTACTCACCCTAGTAGACTAAGATGAACTCTAGTAGTCTAAAGTGTTTTGCTGCAGGCTGCAGGATGAAATCTTGTAATTACAACAATTTGGCTACCTACCTATTTACGGCTTTGACTGTGTTGATTATTGAATTTTGATTTAAAAAAACTATAATTTTATGACATCCGTGGTATTCCTTTAAAATGGTTTAAATCTTACCTTGAATGTAAAAAACAGCGGGTACGGGCAAATGGCGAAGTTACGGAAAATTTACCAGTAAATATTGGTGTACCCCAGGGCTCAGTTTTAGGTCCAGTTCTTTTTTTGGTATTCATTAATAATGTCACAGACTTACGAATAAATGGTAAATTCACTTTATTTGCTGATGACACTAGAGTAACTAAGAGAATATAGATATGCCAACTTTACTTTCTACCATATGCAAAAATACCATTACTGTACTGGTCTGCCTGACACAAGCTTTGTTTTAACATTGAGAAAACTATAGTTTTATCTTACAGAGGAGCTTTTAACCTTACTAAACAATGGCTTGATAAGATCCTATAGTTCGATTAAGTTACTTGGTTTCTATGTTGAAGGTGAACTTAAAGGGTCTGGACATGTAGGCATTTTAGCGAAAAAATCATCCTCCGCCTATTTTGCCATTAAATATGTCCCTTAACAGCTTGTTGCATCATCAACAATTTACTACCCTCTGTTTGAGATAATATACCTTTCTAAGTTTTGAAATTATCCGGACATGTAAGCCACTTAAAAAATGTATTTTGGATTAATCAACTATGTGTTTTACATGACCCTATCAAAAATTGGTGAAGTTAAAGCCAGTAACGCTTTTCTCTTCTCCTGTAAAATTCCAGTTTTCGGCTTACGAGGTATTAGTATTACACAGACGATAAATTCAGTAAGTTCCGAAGATTGATGGAGGCATGTCTTCTTGAAAGACCTTATTATAAGTAAGTCTTATCGCAATCCGATCGACGGTACACCATCGCATAAAATACGAACAAACGAATAAAAACTCATTTTTATTACATGTATGATTATAAATTAATTATAATATAATAGACAAAAATTTTAAATAAATCTACCACTGCAAAATAAGATATATAAATCCGTCGACACCCGGTATACTTGAAACCTCGCCCTAGGGAAATATTAAGTTTTGATGCCAAACGTGTATATGTTCATCCAATTTTCAGGATTTGTTTCCCACAGGATTCCAAATAAGTCTATTTTTACACAGATACATTTTATATTTCAAAATAAGTTGAAGAAGAAAACTCGACAACCTCTTTATTGTTGCTTGGCAACAGACTGTCGTAAAAATGAAATGGCTCTTTGCTTTACTGATAAGAAACGTACATGGGTCTTAGAATATTCCCAAAATAATAGCGATAAGACAATCGGTTTTGTTTCGAGACTAGACTGGAAATTTTTATATGTATATTATGCATCAGCATTTATTCAATTTTGATCCATCTTATTTTTATCATGGTTAAAATATTAGCTACAGTTTAAATCACTTTAATATTCGAAATATTAATTCAAAAAGTAAGAATAAAGAGTTAAAATTTTTAGTTAAGTCTTGCACATAAATATGGTCTTGTTCTTGTTCCTGCTAGTGTTTGTGAGATCTTAGTCTTGCAAAATCGATAGATCAAGACCAAGACCAATTTTCTTTATCACTAATTGAAAATAAACAGCTACCTTTATTTTAATATTTAATTATTTAAATATATTTGATATTGAAAACCTATGCATGAACTAATGTCATTAGTAAGTTGTGTCTATTGATTGAGAATATATATATATATATTATATATATATATATATTAATATATATATATTTAACATATTGAAGATTATGCATTGAGTCATAAGGCTTTGGGCTTGATCCTACACCTGTTGAACCATTTCACTATTTTGTTATAAGTTTTCGTAGCTCATTCACTGTTATTTTGAGATTATTATGACTGATCAAATCGATGTCGTCATCTACATACTGCAAAATGTATGTTTACAAATTTAAATGTTCTGGTGCTGGTGTAACAACACATGTAGATTGTGAGCAAATGGGACAGTGGGCGACCCCTGGAGGAGTCCTTGTTGAGGTCCTTGTTATTGTTATGCAGTCTTTGGTATTGGATCTAAACCGGCGCCCTCTATCCAGGGGCGGCTCGTGAACTTTTTAAGAGAGGAGGCTGGATATAATTGTTTTTTTAAAAATATACTCTATTCAGCCAATTAATTTAACCTTTTGCGCAGCGACCGTATCAGCTATTTCAGTGACAAAAGTAATCGTTGCCCAGCAAGAACCAACGTGGAGTTATAGTTTCTCTTGCCAAAAATTTTTTTTTTCGTTTTTTATTTTTTTTTATTTTTAATATTTTGTCTTTATTTTTGGAATTTTTCATATTTTGTTTTTTTTAATTAATTTTATCAACTTTTTTCATACACTGTGTTCACTTGAAAAGGACCCACCCTTAATATTTAAAAAATGGGACACATTAGAAAGAAATGCCAAAACACGTCAACTTTTAACTTGAGGGGGACACTTTTTGGCGCTAATTTAATAAACGTCAGATTCACCCCCTCCCTACTGGAGATACCCCTTACATTTTTTCAAATGGCATGAGGTATCAAGTCATACCTCATTTAAAAGTAAAGTAAAGTCTAGTAAATCTCTATTCAATCATTTTGTTTTGCCAACCTCCTATTATTATTTAATCGTTGTTTAAAATTGGCTCTCTTTCAACTTTTATTTCCTGAATGTTAACGGTGGTCACTTTGCACACATGATTAAATAGCAGTTTTTTCTTGTTAACAGTTGTCTTTTTACTATTTGTGGATTTTTCATTCTTTAAAGAGTCTTTCTGTCATAAAATAATATGAGGGCATACGAAAAGTTGGAAGAGAGCCAATTTTAAACAACGATTAAATAATAATGGAAGGCTGGCATCAAAGGCAAAACAAAATAATTGAATAGAGATTTACCAGACCTTTTAAATAAGATATGACTTGACACCTAATGCTATTTGAAAAAATTCAAGGTGTATCTCCAGTAGGGAGGGGGTGAATCTGACGTTTATGGCATTAGCGCTTAAAAGTGTCCCCGTCAAGTTAAAAGTTGACGTGTTTTGGCATTTCTTTCTAATATGTCCCATTTTTGAAATATTAAGGGTGGGTCCTTTTCAAATGAACACAGTGTATATTAACGAAATTCTACGGTCTTTAGTTTGCGAAAAATGATCAATAATATTATTATAAATTGCATCATTTTGTTTTAAGTGTTTTACTAAATCTTTTTCAATCGATATTAAACTAACATTGTATAAACGATTTTGGCCCATTGTATTTCGGAGGTAAGTTTTAATTCGTTTGAGAGTAGAAAATGATCTCTCCACCGATGACGACGTGACAGGAATGGTGACTGACAAACAAAGTAGTTTATGAAACTGAGGTAAAACTTGTTGCAAATCATTGTCTATCAAATATTTTATCATATCGGCGTGACTGTCGTACTGACCTAAAATATCTTTATCCGAGTATACAACGCAAAATTCATTGTGCAGTGCTATTTTATCAAAAAATTTATATTTTGGAACTAAGTTATCTAAAAGTGTATTGGGAAACTCTTTTGAAAAAGATTCGAATGAGCTCGTGTATCACCGCGACCGCTAGAGGTAAGCCTCCTGATAGTGTTGCCATTTCAGCTATTTTTTACGGTTTAAGCAATTGGACTGGTCGAAAAAACGGCAACTGTGTTGAGCAGCACGTGTTTAGGTATTGAGATGTTTGTAGAATCTAGCCTCAGGGCACTGTTGTCAGATTTAAAAACAACTACGGGGAATTGTAAAATTTAAAAATTATTAGATAAACAGGAAATAAAATGAAGAATTTTCAACAAAATATTTCTGGTGCTATTTGCTTGATAAATTGGTGAGGAGGCTGAGCCTCCTTCGAGGAGCCGCCACTGCCTCTACCATGACCAGACATTGGAATACATGGAGTCCGATCTCTTTATATAGTCACCATGAACTTATTACAAAAGAAATCTGATATTTTCACATGCACTTATAACTTTATTTATTGTTACGCGAGCTACTGCAATAATATTCTCACTTAGTGCCCCCAGTGAAATCCCCGTATGAGACGACTATGGCTCCTCCGCCCAATTTTCGAGAAACATCGGTGCGTCCGCCAGAACATCGAGAATATCCAATGCACCCGCGAGAACGCCGAGAAATTTCGAGAATTACGGCTCGCGAGTATAAATAGGCCACCAGCATCGCTGCAGGCAATTTAGTCAATCAGTCAGCGTTGATACCGAAGGAAAGTAATCGCGCCTCGATAAAGTGTTTATTAAGTGACTCTCATATAAATTATAATTAGTGTGTTTAGTGTATTACATAAATTATTAAATAAGGACTGAATTACATATAAATCTGTCAATATAAATTAATTGTAAATATAAATTAGAATAAACGTTACATTATATTTATAATTTTTATCCTTATTTTTCTGGTCAAGATTATAAGTCGAGGTTATAAAATTGTTGTTGTATCATGCCAGACTTAAAAAAGAAACTATTTACAACCATATTTAATTTTTCATAAATACATAAATGTGGTGAACGTTAAAATTTTGACTTAAATTATATCCAGTGTCAACTGACAGCTACAACTTATTGTTTGAACACTTTGGCACATAACACATACTTTTCAACTCCGGCAGCACTTATCTATTGTTCTTTTTATGTAAAAATGTCATGCAGTGAATTATTTATCAAAAGAAGCTTTTAATTTGCAAGCTGTCAAATATTTGACAAATCCAGTCTTTTTCTAATGGAATTAACACTGGTCTCAATTTCAGCAAGGGAAGGACACCAGACCTTAAGGTTTTAGATTTTCACTTATCAATGATTTAGTTTTTAAAACACATCCAACTATAGAAAGACCGATTTGGGCATAGCAAATGATTTATAGTTTTGTTTCATTATGTAATGTTAATAAATATTTTTGTGATACGTTATTTTATTTTCAAAACACTTTTAGCAACATAATTTCTCTTACAACTTACTGGGTAGGCCAACAATCATCAAACTCTCACCAAAAAATACCAATATCTTTGGAATGACAAGAGATATCAGTTTGCGGTTTTGTCATCTCAATAAGTCATCTTATTTGCCTTTTTGTAAGCTAGTTAGAGTTAGAGCGTTCCATTTAAAATTTCTCAGAAAAAAATCATAAATAGAGCTAGCTATTTTTTAGGACCGATTTTCTCATAAGAATTTTTTCCCCAAACTCTAGGACATACGGTTTCCGAGATATGGTACCTTGTTACCCTTATTGAATCACCCGATATAGTTTCTTACTTTGGAACCAATCAAAATTAACATGATATATGGTTGTGGATAAAGTATAATTGTACATTGAATATTGAAATTTAATGCAAATTGCTTTCAATAAATTGTGAAATATGATTTCTACGAAGGTGCTTTCATTTTAAATGGATAACACTGTAGAAAATATACTGATTGGAAAAGTGCGCTAATAAATATCAAATCAATTTATTAAATTGACTGTTACTTTTTACGAAACTATTCTACGACTTACTGTAATAATAACGCTAATACAACTGGTTATGTGAGCAGCAAATACAAGTATAAATAAAAGTGTCCCTATTTGCCAACTGCGTGATGAATGGTTGTATTTTAAAAAGAAGAAAATTGTCTTAAAGAAAAAAAGACAAGAAGTCCGTAGACAAATATAAATAAACTTAGAGTGATGTGTTTCTCCATAAAATAATCTCGTTTTTCCGAGAATTTCAGTATGTGATTTAATTATATTTTTCAACGGTTTTTTGATGTACGCTGCTATAAAATACTAACGAGTAATCCCTAAGGTCTGACCTCTAACGCAGATAAATTTTTTTTATAGAAAACAGCGAGATAAAAATGTCACTTATTTTTTTTATAATTGATTTAATTACTTAAACAATTATAATTAATTGTTTTAACAATCTCTTATTATCTTAATTGGATGAAGATAAATTAGATTCATACAAATCAGAATTATCTTAACTGCATTAATACAAATGACAACAGAAACAGAAATATGGGGATATTGTTTAAGAGAACTGTTTTCTAGAAAGAAATCTTTTGTTGGAGTTAGTTACTTTACATTACACTAGAAAAGAGAATACTCTGTCCAACAATCTTTCGATGTGTAGCATTATCAAAATAAAAAGTTACAACTTCTTGATTCCTACATAACAAAAAGAGTTTGCAGATTTAAGCAAAAAAGGCTCGTTATTAACATAATCAAAAGTGTCATGAGGAAGTGATTAGACCCAGTCCTGTAGCTACTTCACCTTAGTGACACCTCAAAATAATGTTGCTACTAAACGTCAAATCTTTGCTGAGCAGATCTACGAGGCTTGCCTTTTAAGTGTTGCATATAACAACATAGTTGGCGCCTGTCAACATATATTAAATGTCAAAATTAACTGTCAGTCGGAAAATTGAGTAAGGATGAGAAACTTTTCGCGCAATAATTTTTCAAAATTTTTGAAGACAGTTGTCTCAACAAGAATGCCTTGCAAAGTTGGTTTCTGTTTTTGGCAATTAAGCACCGTAATCAGTCGACAATTTCTCGTTGGTATGGAGAATTTAAACGTGGAGGGATTAATCTTAGCGACGATCCAAGAACAGGTCCACCAATAACGGCAGTCACCCTGGAAAACGCCGATGCTGTACGTAAGTTGATCCAAGAAGATCTATATGTAACATAATATCGTGAAATTGGAGCATTATTGGACATTACAAATGGACATTACATTTTACATGAAGAATTATCTGTAAAAAAATTAGTTTCTCGTTGGATACCGCATCTGTTCACGGAGGAACAGAAAGCAATTGGTGTCAAGAACTCTAAGCCGGTTTAAAGCAGGAAACCCAAAAAATATACACAGTATTGTCAGTGGGTATGAAACCTAGATTTTCTCTAATGAACCCGAAAATAAAGTTTGGATGTTCCAAGATGAGCCAAATCCGACGAAAGTTATCCGATCTCGAAGTGTTTCCAAAAAGACGTTGGCGACATGTTTTGTCTCAACAGCGGGTTATGTAACAACAATTCCTCTGCAAGATCAAAGAACTGTTACTGCTAATTGGTTTGTTTGCTGGAAGTAATTGCTGAGTTTCGAAAATCCAAACCCCAACGACGAATGATCCTCCACCAAGACAATGCAATTTCCCACACAGCTCCAAAAACGATTGAGTTTTTAAAGCAAGAAAACATCGAATTGTTGGACCATCCTCCTACAGTCCTACCAAAGTCTTGACGCCTTTTTTACTTTTCCAAATATTAAGAATGAACTGCGTGTTCAAAGGTTCTAGTCCCTAGAAAATGAAGTCAATGCCTTCAAAAACTATTTTGAATGTACCAACAAGCGAGTGGAATAAATACTTCCAGAATTGTTTCCAAAGGATGCAAAAATGCATTTTTTTCGTGGAGAATACTTTGACAAACAACAGTGTTTAAAAGTTATCTACTGTATTTTTCTAGAACTATATGCAAAATATAAAAGACAACCCTCGTATTATCATAGAAGCAAACCAATGGTTTTTTAGCAGTCCTATTTTTTATTACTTTTTCAAGAATGAAAGTGATACAATACTCTAAAATAAGACGAACAATAAGTTAAATACATTACATTTTTTTATCAATAGTTAATAACTGAAGTTTTTACGGTCACTTTTCATTAAAATTGGGATCTTGAGATATGTGAGTCATTTCTCAGTAAAGTTTTTCTTTGGTTTTGGACTGTAACTCTTCACCAGAGTCAAAATGGTGGTCGGCTAATACATAAATGTTATTAACCTTACGATATTAAAGTCCCAGCTTGAAAAATAATAATTACAGTCTAGTCAGTTGGAAAAAAATATACCAATTTTGAGGAGGAGTACGTTCATTGTCCTATTAAATAATATTTAATTATATAATTATATGTTACGATCGTCAGATGTAACAAGTCTCGACTTCCAGATAAAATGATTAGCATTTTAGTTTCCTTTGACCAACAATATAATAGGAGTAGTTAAAAGAATATCATGTCTAGGTGGGTAGTATGTCATACATAGCTACAAATGTTCAGATGATTTATAGTTTTTTTGGTCTTATAATAATTTTAATACGGTCTGCAATTTTTCTACAGTGTATGTCTCTTGTTTATATTTAATAAAATATTATTATTACTATTATTATTACATGATAAGGGCAGAGGACCAAGTCCTGTTTTGCCCATAATTAGTTATAGAATATAAATGAAACAATAACTGGTACTAAACCTAAAACTAAACTAAAGATTGAAAATATAGGAGTCTATTTGGTTTTTGAAACTATTAACATTTTCTGAATTAATTATTTGCTGAGGAAGACCATTCCAAATATCAAAAATTCTGTTACTGAGACAGTTTCGACTGTTGCGAGTTCTAAAAGGCTCTTTCTTCATCTTTAAGGAGTGCCCTCAAATACGGTCTTCCAAATGGAGGGGGAAAGCTGCTTGAAGGTCGCCGAAGTTGAATTCCAAAATTCGGATGGAGAGAATAAGGTCACCTCGGAGACGTCTTTCTTCGAATGTTGTGAGATTTGCCATGGTTAATCTCTCTTCGTACGTGGGTCTAACACGGCCAAAAGACAGCCTGGTTGCGCGTCTGACCCATCCCATGTTGGTATTCGTGGTACACATAAACTCATAGTTTTTTTATATTATCAAGTTCTGTTTTGATGAGATTGACTATTGGATGTCTAGTTTAAAGTTGTTGAATGAACTGGATTGAGCTAAGTGAAACTGTTATTATCAATGTGTAATGCTGGCTGATATTTTTAGCATGGACTATTACTTGTAGTATTGAAAATAATTCAGCAGTATGTATAGAGCTCATTGTTGGTAGTGTGAATTGGCTAGAGATACTTGGGGCTATTAAAGTTATGACTATAATAATATTTATTTTGTATTGGTTTTAAAACATAGTTCATTGATTGTGTTTTGTTAGAACGTTGGCATTTCAGACAGTCACGTATATATATATACTTGAAACTATAGGAGGGGAGTCCTCGAGCGTCATAGAGACCTATTGGGTTGCGAAGCTTAGATGATAAAAAGGAAAAAATGTTAGATAATGTATACCTTTTCATCGGTGGGGGGAGCGTCTATAGATTTTCAAAGATGTAAAAAAAACTGTTGCATGGACATACTCGAGCGCGTCAGATATTGATAGTATCCATGTCCCACGTATTTTTAATAATGTACGTATGTTAATCTGTTCTTTTATATGGTGGGGGTGGTCGTACGTAAGGGTTGAAAATGAGAAGAAGAAAAATTTAATCGAGCGCGTCAGATTTTCTAAGGGGATGTTAAATGAACCAAAAAAAGCTCTCATCCAATAATCTGACGATTTGGATGTGACGCAAACTCGCGGCAATTATTAGAATGTGCAAAAAAAATTCGCCATTTTGAAATACTCAAGCGCGTCAGATTAAGATATATATGGTTCATCTTTATGTGTTAGACGTACTGTCCCATAATCTGACGATTATCTGACAATAAATTTTTTTTTTCGATTTTTTTGAATCATTGAACTTAATTAATTGAAAAGCTCAGGAAATAGCATGCAAATAGAAAACTGTATATCTTTTAAGCAGAAAATAATTATAAAAAATCAAATTTTTTTAAGCATTTTTTATCATCTTCATCTGTAGAATAATCTTCCTCTTCGGGCTCGATTTCATCCTAAGATTGCGTATCCGTAACAAAAAATCATTAAAATATTTAACAATTTTTTTTAATGAATAAAGTGTTTTTTTAATAACTGGAGAAAATATATACCTGATTCTAGAGTATCCTCAAGAATATCAGGTGTTATGACTTTATCTTCATACGCTTTCGGCAATTGATCACCTGCAAACCAGATCATTTCTAACTTTCCGTCGACAGCTTTCCATCTATAGTCCGTTGGAAAAAGATTAATAATGTTTGCATTATGGGCTTTACTCCACAAGCATGCAATGAATCTTGTGCGTAACACTTGCTGGAGTACTTCCGATTGACAGGGTGGCAAGTTGCATACATCGTAATTCCGGATACTCAAGGAGAAGGGTTGTGATTTGTCTTTTACCTTGTATGACTTATTGAAGATGACAATCCTGGCTTGATTGGCATCGTCTAACTTTTTCAACCCATACAAGCGACAAGTAAAAGACTGTATGATGTTAAAAGAATCCTGCAGATTATGTACCTTTGATCCCAAATCCGTGAATCCTTTTTGGAAAATTTCTGAATTCATCAGAAATTGTGAAGGTGTCTTTTTCTCTCGTCGGTATAATGCTAGGTTGAACTCGCAACCAGTGAACGCATGCAAAGCTGGAAGTTCCTTCGAAATTTTTGGACCTAATTTATTATGAAGAGCGAATATTTCGATGTATCGGCGTGCATTGCCAACTCCAAGATCCATCCAGACTTCTACTGTTGCTTGCAGGTGTTCCATATTCGACAACATGATGATCCCTATATAATTTCTAATAATAATAGTAGAATCTTCTTTTTGTTGGCGTCATGGCATCAGAAACCAGAGTGAGGACGGAGGGAGAGAGTAATAGATAGAGAAAGAGTGATAGAGGAATAGAAACGCGGAGTGGGGAATATTGGCATCAGGCAGCTGCACGCATTAAACTTTATCGACGAATTTTTGTTACTTCGGCTTGTAGAAATAGTCAGATTATATATTTTTCGTTATCCTTGATTTATTTCCTCGCTCGAGAATGTCGAGATGACGTTTTTTTACAAGTTTGTAACCCTCCCACTTCTTTACGTCACTCGAAAATTGTCAGATTAGTGGAATATACACTTTTTAGCATGTAATTAACTCACCCTATCTTAATCTGACGCGCTCGAGAATTTCTGATGATCAATTTTTTTTTTACTAATCTGATCCTTTATCCTTGATGGGCGGCCATATACGGGGTGTCCCAGACTAATTTATCCAGGCTATATCTCTTAAACGAATAGAGATTTTCGAATGGGACAAAAACTGATCTATTCCATTTCTAATAAAAAATAAAATGGGTTCATAAGTAATCAAGAAAATATCAGTTTATTTTTTATTTTCGTTAAATTAATCAAGAAAGCCTTAAAGCTTAAAGGAACAATAAAAATAAATGTAATAAGGATTACATGGCTTGAATCATTGCAGGAGTAATTTGGCGACATGCTTGTCTTATGTTTCCTTTTAATTCGTCTACATTTTAAGTTTTCATTGATAAACAATATCTTTTATCACTGGCCCTGGCCAGGTGAACCCTTTTCCAAAAAGGGTCCAGTACTCAAAATCTGACTCTTACTGGATGGCAACCAACAAATAATGAACCAACATCAACAGCATGTGGCACACCTCCAATGCCAAAACTTCAACGTTGGAGCTTTCAATCGTTTGAGTGCAATAAATCCCCTATAAGGGTTTATGAAAACGGCTTCCAGAACAGGACGGAATTCTCCAACAATACGAACTCCTGTAGAACAAAATACTATACCGTATATTCCACAACTAATTCAGAACGAGAACCTATAAAACCCAGCAGGGGATGACTTCCCAGTCATTAACAAAATTCAGATTCTCGTTCGATGCACTTTTGGAAACCAAGCCATCTAGTAGAAAGCACACAGAGGAAAAAAGTGACTGACACTTCCTCAACTTCAGTACAGAATACTACCATAGAGAAACATATATCCGAACTACACTGCTCACTATACCTAGCGTGTTCCGCACAGATCAAGTCATAAAGTGCTACACTTTCCTCTATGTGAACCACGGCATGACAAACGAACGCTTTTTTCCAAGACACGAGTGTCACGGCCAATTGTCAATGTCATCCAACAAATAATTCCACTTTGTAAACAATGGACAGAAATAATAAAGTCTGAATTAAAGATTATTCAAATAAATTTGAGCAATAGATAGTACCACAATACCCCCCTAGAAACGTAAACCCCCTGCCCAAAATAAAGAGTCAAGAGTTGACAAATCAGGTGAACGTGCCGCCCACATAATTTCTGGAGAGTTGTTTACTATCCAGTGGTTATCGAAACGGTTTTGTAGGTGGTCGCTAACGATTCTCGCATTGTGTGGAGGAGCTCCGTCTTGTTGCTCGTTTCTTGATTACTTACGAAGCCATTTTATTTTTGAAAAATTTCTTGAATAGACGATGGAAGACCACATCCAAAATTATAAAAAAATGTACAGGGTGCTATTAAAAAATTTAAAGTTAGGGGTTGTAACTAAGGGATGAATATTTAGGGGATGATTTTTTCTACGCCATATTATTAGAAATGGAATAGATCAGTTTTTGTCCATTCGAAAATCTCTATTCGTTTAAGAGATATAGCCTGGATAAATTAGTCTGGGACACCCTGTATATGGGGCTCATATTTGGTGGAGGTACTTAACCGGGTACGAGGTATCCCCCTGTATGTTATTCTGCCGCGCTTTAGTAAATCCCGAAATCCCCGCTTGGGCTCCCCTACTAATATAAACTATTATTGAAATCAATGGGAGTTTTAATTATAGGCGGACTTGTATGCTTGTGTGTACCTACTAACAGACATCAAAGAAAAAATTAATTTTTATTCGTCCTGTACTTGTCATAAAAAAAAAAATAAGTTTAGGGGAATTATGAAATTAATTTCACATCTCCATGTACAATTCTTCAAAAGAGTACAAAAATAACCTCAAAGATAAAAGCACATAGTAAAATGAAAGGAAAAAATGTCTCGCCAGAAGACATTTAAAATGAAGAGTTTTATGAGTGAGTTGTCAACGAAAAGCTTAGAAGTTTTTGGCAGAAATCGTTTTAATTATTTGCAATAAAGTGATTTTTCACAACTTAAATAAGTATTTTGAAGTGCTAAATGTAAACAACACGCTACAATAAAAGCATTTGGTTTGAAAAGAAAATAACTGAGAAAAAGTAATTCTCATACTGTAAAATGGACATATTATCCTAGAAGTTGAACAGTACTGGACATGTCTTACACCTTTCAACATATATTTTATTGCAGCACTATTTTATATGATATGACATCCTAAACATCCAGTTCGTTGAAATAGTTTCATATACGTGACGTATTTTCATGGTAAATATAGCGTTTTCCTTCTCAACTTTTTTAATATTGTTCAATCAACGAGACGTTCAATTGCTTCGACATTGAGTTGTAAACTTGATGAAAACTGCATTGTCTCACAAAATACCCTATACCATTTTTGATTAAAACAGCAAACCAAGCATTTAAAGTTTGTGGATTTATCACTTTACAAAAAAGCAACAAATTTTGCCGTTTTTTTTTCATCTTTGCTGATTTTGCATCGCTAGTTTTTTTAGACCTCTTTAAATGCCTTAACAATCCAACCAGTGTGGTCAATGATTACGGGTTGTCTTGCATATAACAACGAAAAATGGAATTTAACCGAGAAAATTTTTGCGTAATAATCTTTTACAATTTTCGAAGACAGTTGTCTCAACAAGAATGCCTTGCCGAGTTGGTTTCTGTTTTCGGCAATGGAGCACCACATCAGTCGGCAATTTCTCGTTGGTATTCACAATTTAAAAGTGGACGGATTAATCTTAGCGACGATCCAAGAACAGATCCACCAACAATGGAAGTCACCTAGAAAAACGTCGATGATGGACGTAAACTGAAAGCAATGGGGTCCAAATTGGCAACCCAAAAATTTTGGAATTTTCTACCACCGGGGAAAGGAAATTTCCAACACTTTTTGGGGCAGCAATTTAGTTTTACACTTAATATTCATATTAGTGTATATAAGATATACATTTTGTTATAATGTAATGTATGAAGTACCTGGACATCATTATAATGATTATGCTGCTACTAACCATTAGTGGTTGAAGTTTTAAAAAAATACTATATGTTTTAGATCCAACAGGCTTTTTACGAAGTAGAAATTATCAGATGTACAATATAATATTTAAACCTATTTAAACTGTCAATTCTTAGAAATGAAGTATAAATTGGTCTGAAATAAGTTAAATAAAATTGTATATTGGTGTTGACAAGTTAATAAGAGTAAGAACGCAAACGTGGTTAAATAGACCATAAAATAAATCAGGCCCCATTGAATGTTGAGTAGTAGAAAAGTATATTTAAATTCTGTATTCAACATAATAACAGGTCAGGTGTGTATAGTTAATATACAGCAATCAAAAGATGTACTGACGAGCAAAAAAACTTGTCGGGTTCATTTGACGATTGGACATACCACAAAAGTTATTTAAAAAAGTCTGAGTTTTCGCTTGAATGCCGTCTATATACAATCAATTGAATTGTAAGTGAATTCTGCTAATGGTAAAACTTGCAATGGGAAAGACCACTAATTTTAAAAAACAGTATAATCGTGATCTCCATGCCTAAAAACTACTATATGAAGTAATTATATATTTTTATTTGCTTTACAATATGAGTAATGCAATAAATGACATAATTTTCATTTCAAACATACAATTTTACGCGCCATTTCTAAAGGCTGCTCTCATTGGTGCAATGCAGTGTGACGTACTAGCCCCTACACGCCTATCAACCTTAAGCCGACCAATCATATAAGTTCTATCATAATAAATCCGTGTACCTGTGGTTCCGTATAAGACAAAACATCAATCAAATTTAAGGTTATGCTTCATTGTATTTGTGTGTTGTTTCCAAATTTTGAAAAATATTGAAAATACAACACAAAAACGGCAACAATAACCTTACAAACAGGCGACAAACGGACAAAACAAACATAATGCACAGCCAAAAAAGACTAAGGTCACAGATCACAGAACTAAAAGTCAATCACGCTGAGAGTGCTTCTGTGACAAATGTCATATTCCATCACTAAAAGAGTTGCCGCTCTACACGGGTCAAACTTGTTCTCGAGATAAAAGAAGAACAGAATATAATCATTCCAACAAATCACTTTGTTGTGAAATGACATTTATATCATTAGTGGATTCGTTGTATTAAAGGGAAAAAACAGCTCAGATATACAAAAGCCAATGTTTGACAACACTGCACTGCGGTGTCCAGAGGATATAATAATAGAAGCAGACAGAAACAGATTGTGTTAGGGGTTAGTACGTCATAGCACTTCCCATTTGTTTCGGACATTTTTCAATTTTGAATTAATATGTTGATTTAAAAACGCCAGGAAATCTATTAAATTCGATTTTTAGACATGATATTGCCTGCACTCTGAGCCAACATCATTATTGATTGATTGAAATATATTTGAAAGGATTTCATCTCTTAATGGTCTTCCCCATTCTCTGAAATGAAATACAATCACCTCCTATTTCAAAAGTATGGTACGATTCTGACTGTTGGTTTTTCATCATATAGACAGTTTAAGGGGATGCACTAACTTGTACCAAAAATAACTTTTTGTCGAAAAACCCCCAATAAATAAGTTTCCCATATGGTGTTTACTTTGGGGATGACACTATAAGTTACATTGATCTGCATCGATAATAATAATTCTATTTTTTTGGTTTAATTACAACATATTTTGTGAATGACTATTCATAACAATTTGCAAGATGAGTCATTTTTAATGCTAGTGTTAACAGGGGCACATATAATAAATGTCAAGTTTCAGTGTTTGTATTTAAGCCACTTTTAATTTTAGTTTTACGAAATAGTAATTTATCTACGACCAATATGCAAGTTGTAAGTCATGTATATATCCATGATATACTTTACCGGCCAAGTTATCTCTTCAGTGTGCGCAAAGCTTGTCCATTTTCCATTTTATCCTCGAATTAATTCCTAAATGTACATTTGGTAACGTTGAAGTTGGACTTTACTTTTCATTATTTATTTTATTTATTTAGTTCCGATACAATACCATCTCTTCTCGTCGCTTTTTCAGTCTTTAAAGCACTTATAACTATAAGTTATAGCTATAGTTGTTTTTGTCCTGTGTGATTTCCTGGTTGACATTTTCCATTTTTGTTCATTATTTTTTCTTTCTCATCCATATGTTTCAGATTAAATCTAAATTTATCATCGTGGAATTTGTTTGAAACTACCAAAATAATATTAAAACATATTATGTTCTTCTTTGTAAAATCTTCATAGTTTCATATTTCGCTATACGAGTAGATTCCACAAAGTAAAGGTCCAAACAGTAAATTGAATTTCTTTCGATTTACTTTCCCTTTTATGCTGCTTTAGCTATTACTATTTTTTCAAGTTCTGTTATTTTTTCAAAGTAATTTCAATACTTACAAACAGATTAGCCGGAGTCCAGTTATACTAATCAACTTACCTGAAACAAAAAGGATCATAAGTAAGTAAATTATATTCAGGTATAACATTATACTTTGTAAATTTTTTTGTACAGGAATTTAAATAACAATCTAACGTTTCAAAACATAAATACAACTTCAAATAACTACTGATTTGTGTTTAGCTCAACAAGTAGTTACATTAATGACAGGAATTGGAGAATCTATCATAAATTTATTATTTGTAGAAATAATCTTTGATGATGTACAATCTTTTATAGCTAATATAAAATACCAGCTATTAATTTTGACATCCGTTGATCATCGGATAATATAAAATAAATAAGCGGTAACGTCTTCAAGTTTGCAGGAAATTACCAGTATCGGAAATGAGATAAAGTGATACAATTGGTGCTAGAGGTATAAAGTTACTATGATTTTTCTAGGTAAAACATGTCCAACCAACAATTTTTTCAGTTTAATTGAAGTTCGACACGTCCATGTTCTGTGAATAAAGATCTATTATTACGGCAAATTTTCGCCAATAATACTCGTTAATCACGGCTATTAATCGTATGTTCGAAAGGAAAAAATCTAGTTTAGTGAATTTTGATGAAATATTTTTTTTAAAATAAATTCGAGGTCGCTGAACACGAAAATGAAAAAAAAAATTTGCGCTCTCTTACCAAAAACGCGCACGAACTGCGAAACGTCGACCCGGCGCGACTTTTTCACGGTATGTTGATAGCTGTTCATTCAATTTTTCCATAACTGAATTGGAAAATTTGGCTCAACTTTCGTTTAGCTGAAATCGACCTGGCGCGAATTTTTCACAGTAGGTTGATAGCTGTTCATTCAATATTTCCATAACTGATTTCAGCTAAACGAAAGTTGAGCCAAAATTTCCAATTCACTTACCTTGTATGGTCTCCACAATTACAGATATTCAGCAACTTTTTTTTCAAGTAACTACCTAATGAAGGCTGAATATGCTAGTAGGTTCAAGTTTTACGACTAAGAGGAAACAGGCGAAGCTTATATGTCAGTCATATTACATGGAAACGTCAAAAGCTATAATAATTGTGAAATTAAAAAAATAATTTACAAGAAATTTATATCAATATCAGTGTTTTTTAATGTGTGTGTGAGAGGAATATCGTAAAAAGCAATTATAGCGTATCTAACATTGTGTAGCAGTTATAATGGAACAATATAAAGAAGTTATAATATGACAATAAAACCAGTGCTGATCTGAACATATCTTCAAAAATTCATAACTCGTTTTTGGTAAGAGAACGCAAATTTTTTTTCACTTTCGTGTTCAGCGACCTCTAATTAATAAAAAAAAATATTTCATCAAAATCCGCGTTGGTTCACTAAACTAGACTTTTACCAGAGATTGTAATGGATGCGTCTCCAATGGATACGTTGGTAGACTAGAGGTGTGGGAAGGCCTCTGAATCGGTGGTGTTGCAGGTCACTTGGAGGATCATCTCAAGGAAATGAAACAACTACTTCTAGCACTGGGATATGTTTGATTTATTTACTATAATACATTACACTACTTACTATGGCTAATGATATACATAAGTACCTAGCCGTATAGCATACTTATATTGATTGGTTAAAGATTACTGATCTCCGACCATTCGACTATATAGAATGTTCTTTCTTGACTTATTCTAAATCAACTTCTCCTATAGTAAATATTGAATGCATATTTATATAACCAGTCAAGTTCAAATAAAACAAATAAACATATTACTGTTTTGTCTTACTTCACTCTTTGAACTTGACTTTCTATTGAATAACCTTCTTAATTTATATTTATATAATAATGAAATGTTCGAACGTTTTGTTGAAATAAGAGATCAAGGGAATTTAATTCTTATTTTAAATATTTATTATTATATTATTATATTGGGCCAAAAGGCATCAAAGATAAAACTGAATGTAATAAATAAAGAGGTATATCCTCACTGGACGTAACGCACAAAGTGGTTTCAGCCATCATCAATCAAGAGGATGAGATTGGAGCAAGTCATGGAGCCAATGCTAGGAGAGTATCAGGGAGGTTTTAGGAGAGACAGAGGAACAACCGACCAAACATCTACCATGAAGGAAGCCTTAACTACCTATTATGAATATAAGATACCTGTAATGGTATTATTCATTGATCTAAGTTAAGCCTACGATTCAGTGAGAAGAAGCAAATTGATAGTAGCTCTAGAAACGCTGGAAGTACCGTCAAAGTTAATAATGAAGAAAACAAAAAAAAGTGAGATCACAAGGGCGAAAGATTTTATTTCTAGGATTGGGTTGTAACCTGATTTTGTAGGTTTCCCTAAAAACAGATAAATAATAGTTATTTATAATATAAGGGATGTAAGTAACATTTACTAGTCGAGAACGATTTTGCGCCCGAACGATAGCGAGGGCTGGCAATAAAGTTCAAGACTAGTAAATATACTTACATCCCGTGAAGTATATAAGATTTTTTTCCTCCCCGTAGAATTTATTTTCGGATTTTTATTAATTTAATTCGACACTTTTCGCTGGAAATTATGGATATCTTTGACCGGTTTCTATAGCGTCATAATCAGCATTGTTATTTTATCAACAACGTCCAGCTGACAGTTTATTATCAGTAGTAATAACCCAAGGACATTGATAATTGTTCGAAAAAATTTTATAACAGATTTCGAAAGCTTGTTGCCAATAAGCAACAAGCTTGAGAAAGTTGTTATAAAATTTTTGAGCATTTATCAATGTTCGAGGGTTATTCGAATAGAAAAGTTTTTTGCTAATTATAGAAAAAAATACAGAGTATATTTGCTTCTATAATTTTATCAATGTTCTCGTCAGTATTATGACAAAATCGTGACATTTTGAAATATTAAATATTTGAAACGACAAAATGAAATTAAATCAAAATGTATCCATGGCAACGTACCTAATAGAGAGAATCCAATGAAATCAGTTAATTTGAGGTCATTTGATTGAACACAACCAATCAGAACAACATTACACTGAAAACAGACCATGGGCTGTTTTCAGTTTAATGTTGTTCTGATTGGTTGTGTTCAATCAAATGACCTCAAATTAACTGATTTCATTGGATATCTACTATAGCAAAAATTTTTCAAAAATATAACAGCCAAATGGATATAGAAGAATTAGCAAATATCGCTTTTCTGTCGCTGCTGCCATACCGTATCAATACTTCAAGAAATGGTGCCAAACAAAGACTGCTACTGCAGTTTCAGAAACCGTGCTTTTGGCGTACTTTCACAAAAAATCTGCTATATTAAAGTCTCCATCAAGCTTATGGTGTGAATATTCTATGCTGAGGTCCACCCTTTTCATAGAGGAAAACAGATATTTCCAAGTATCCTAAACTTGGAGCATTTTTAAAAAGAAGAAATGACGGATATAAACCCAAAAAATCCAATGTGTTTGAAAGGGAAGATGTAAATAAATTCCTGTTTGAAACCCCCGATGATATTTATTTAATGATGAAGGTTGTAATGATAATGGAAATTGCTGGAGCGTGCCGTTCTAGTGAACTCTGTGCAATGAATATGGACAATGTTGAATTAAGGCATGAAGTCATAATTGTTACTATTCCTAATTCCAAAAATGGAATGGCAGGTAAATTTACAGTGATTAAAATTGACGATGAGAATGTTTGTTATTTCAAAATAGTTCGAAATTACTTTGTTATAAGATCCCACATGACGAATATTAATCCTCGCTTCTTCATGCGATATCAAAATGAAAAGTGCTTAAGCCAGCCTGCCGGGAAAAACTCGATTTCTTCAATTCCAAGTAAAATTGCTAAATTTATGAACTTTGAGAACTTTAAGGAGTATACTGAACACCCCTTAGAAGAACGTCGCGAATACTGGAAATGGAAATCTGCAACTATTACGGAAAGCGGAGAGCGTCAACAATAAAAAGGAAGTTGCAAATAAAATTTTATACCATATACCGAAGCCATGTCTCCTGCAGTACTTCAAGAATAACAGAAAACTTGGTTAGAGATGGAGAAATTATGGAGACAAAACATTTCATACAAATTGAGAAAAAACGAGAGTACCTTTATCCAAATTTTGTAAATAATGTTCATCATTGTAATAATTGTACTATTAATATTCATATAAATAAATAAGATACACGTTTATATGGCATAAATTATTACCACCCAAGGGTTGTAAGTTGACTTACAACCCGTCATCAAGGGCAATCTATAACTTTTTGGTAATTGTTACATAAGTCCTTCAAAACAGTGTCAATTGCGTTGTTTACATTATAGGGAGGAAAAAAATATATACTACGATCAGATCACCCATCAACACCTTATATGTAAAGAAACTCCACCCCACTATCAAGTTATAAAATCCATTAAGAATATAATAACAGAATGCTCACAAATGTCCCTTTCACACCATCAACATTGAGTTCCTGACAACGTACAGAAAGCTCTTACTGAGAATCTCACCAAAACTCAACACTTTATAAAAAGCATAAACTATAGATATATTCACGTATTATTCGACTTTGTTACTACCAAAAACCCAAGTGGTTGACGCAATTATTTTTATAAATAAAAAAATATGTCTAGTCATATCCTTGGCCACCTTTAATGGTTTGACCTATAATTGTATTTATCCTTTTAATGATTTCTTCAATGGCAATCGGATTTTCGATAAAAAAAGGAGCAAACTTATTGTATTGTAATAGAGTAGATAACAGAATAAATAAAACAAAAAAAATTAAGTTTAATTCATCGCTATAAATAAAATACCGCTGCATATTGATTTATTTCTAATTAATAAATTCCTCGAGAAGTGAAACTATACATCAGATATGCGCAAAATTTTATAAACTGCGGATAAATTCGATCTGGCAGTAATGATATAAATATCAATAAATTGATTGTTAATTATGTCTACGCCTGTTAAGTCAGTACACTGCAAAAATTATCGGGGGTAATAGGGATAGTGACAGTCACTAAGAATAACTGAAATAATGGTTTGAAAAGATTGTATAGACTACAAAGATTCTAAAGCAATCACTTATTTTTACATTACAATTGTGATTATATTTATTTTAGTGAAAATATAAATACAAAATAAGACAATCCGCCATCTTAACTAAAACACCGATCACAAACGCGTGACGTCAATCTTTTGTATATCGTTCGAACTCTTATCGTATTTTTTGGTTTTGTACCCATAAATTATATTCACTCGTTATATAATTCATGACTATCACACAAAATAATTGAAATTAGTGATCAAATGAATTTTTAATTTGAAATAGTTTTGAAGTATTTACAGATGTGTGATGTCGTAGAGACGCCATTACTATTCTAACATTTTGGTGCGAAATTTGAATTGTATTATAAAAACGTGAATTTCTTCTCTAATACCTTTTTTTTAAACTATTTTTTTTTCGGATAAAGCTTATGCGTGCAAACATCGTGGAGCAGTTTTTCAAAATCAGTCATCACGCCTATTGCACAAGAGCATGAAAATTACCGATAATTTTGCATGACAACGTGTTGTCAAAAAACTGCATGAGGTCAATTTCATTTTTGGCGAAAGAGCCCGACACCAAAGGTCATGAAAATGACGAATGCTGTCTTTGAAAGACAACACGCTGGAAAGCGAAATTATCCGGTTATTTTGATGCACGAGTGTAATTCGGGGGATTATATACCTCCATCTGTTTCTAACCAATCAAATGCCATTTTGCGACCAATCAGAAGCAAATTATTCTGGATATTTTTTGACATAAGTGAATATACCCCGGCCCACCTGCCACAGCCAATTTTTAATGTTGTCACATTAACGTCAAATTTTTGTTAATTAACATGGATTTCAATCGATTTGGTGATGTTTCAATAGAAAATATCGTCTTTTTCGGTATATAATCTGACCATATACCCCTCGAGGTATATATTTTGTTTTGAATATATTTTGACATTTTTCCGCAAAATTTCTGTAAAAATAGCCCTCGACAAAAATTATTTTTAAAAAATATCCCTCCAGATTCGCTGTCGGGATATTTTTAAAGAATTTTTGTCTCGCACAATTTTTACAGAAATTTTACACAAAAACGTCAAAAAATATTCACCTCTTGTGATATAACTAGTGAATATTTCCCGAATAAACTAATTTATAAATTCTTAGCTTGCCATCAATAACCTTCCCGTAACTGGAAAAAAAGAGACTCAAAAACACGTTTGTTTTAATATTTTTCATTTAATATATTATGAAAGTATACGTAAAAATATAATAAACTATTTATCCAAGGTTAAACTATATGAAACAAAAATTTATTTTGATATTTTTGCGTTAGCTACCTAGCTCTGCATATTTTGAAATTTCAAAAATTAACGGTGGAGTTCGGGTTTTGTATGCGTTAGTTTTCGTTCCAGTTCCTGTGCCGTTCCTGTTTTCTCTGGAGCTATCGCCGTCATGCGCTAAGAGCTGCAAACAACCCAGCCCTTTAAGATAAGTTCTTTCGTCTTATCTTTAGCGTGTTGATAATCACCAAGTTTGGTTTTTTGGAATATTCAATTTATGTGGATATTTGGATAATTCAATAAATATTTAATATCATCAATTTTTGTATTAATTATTATTAATATTTATTAAATTGGATACACGTGTTCGGGGATAATTAGTTAAAATTTGTATTTTTAAGCAACTTAACGTTAATTTTCACAAGGTGTTCCCAGCTTTCCACCTTTTGCTTTCATTTCGATTAAAAGCTGGTGGCGTTCAATTTAATATTAGTTGCATATCCATCCAGTGATAGCGTATAAGATAGTTTAATTGGTGCCGAATTCCACTCCCTGAGGTGGAGTGCTCTAGTCTGGGATTATTATTTAGGTTACATTTTAAAAAACACTGAATTATTCTCAGTAGATCAAATTGGAATGTTTTATTAAAAAAAAAATTTCTAAATATTTCTTCGACCGTGGTTCTTCCTCCGCTGTTTCTCCAATTAATTATGTATTCTAATTCATTTACATTGATTTCCCAAAGAGACATGAAATTTGTCCTAAATTCCAACACGCTTCTCGTCTTCCATTCTAAACTGCTTCAACTTTCCATCCCCAACCCTGACCTATATATACCTGAATATATCATATCGATTTTTGTGTGACTCTCTTGAAATTTTTAGAGTGTAGGATGGATGCGATAAAGGTTTAAGCTAACCGTTGCATTTAAGTAATAAACTATTTGCGAGTTATTACAGTATGCCGTTATTGGAATAATTTTCTTAATGGAACATTGATCAATAGAAAAAATCAATGAAAAATTTATTAGCTAAGAAGCACTTATCGTAGTTGTATTTCATTATATTCGTAAGAAAATGCAAAACACAAAAAATAGTAAACTGTATTCTGATTTAAGACCAGGAGTTATTCGCAAAGCCTTGTTTACGCTGCTATACAGCTCGGTTTTGAAAATATTACGATCTGACTCATTTTGCTTTAATAAAAAATTGATAGATAAAAAAAGATAGAGGGTGGCAAAGTTAAAATATAAAAAATGCTTTTCCATATAACGTCTGTTGAGCCAACCGAAACTAGTTGCCGGGCAGGAATCGATCATTTTCTGCCCATTACTTTCGATCCGGGCGCGATGGACTTCACCCTAGTCTGAAATCGTCTTATGGCATCCATAGTCACACAATATACTATTTCACAGTAAATGAAAAAATTGTGTATAAACGAACGTTAAAATTTTAAGATAGGGGATTTGAGGCATGGAAGATCATAATTGATATTAGTTTCGATGAATTTTCTAGAGGGCGTCCCATTTGTGGCATACTGTGCGCCAAACTTTTGACCAGAGAGACCCTGCCAAACATCAGATACCTCTGCTGTTTAATTTTCCAGACAAAGACGGATCTTCGAACAGCCCAAGTCTTACCATATATAGTTGTCCACAGCAGACTTTCATTGTCTTGGATACCCACATGACATCAATATTGTAGTCAGGGGCAAGTTTGCAGGGGTGAAATCGGGAAGAACGCAAACAGCCTTAAATATAGTTTATAATTGGTGCTTACAAGAGAGACTGACAGTCAATGCTCAGAAAACACAAATTACCAATTTTATGAAAAAGACGGCCCTACAATGCATAGAGCTAATAGTTCTAGGAGGAGAGGTGATTCCATTTGCAAAAAAACAAAGTACCTAGGAGTTCATTTTGATCAAAGGCTTTCATGGAATACTAACCTTCAGAAGACCACACAGAAAGCTACCATTGCCCTCGGTAGATGCGGAAGAATGTGTGGAAAAAACTGGCGACTTACCCCAAAAATGACCCAATGGCTATACACAAGGGTTGTTAGACCAATGATAGCCTATGGATCAGTAGTGTGGTGGACAAAGACACTGCAAGTGGGACCTGTAAGGCTATTGAGTAGCACACAATTGCGATGGAATCTGCATCCACAACACATTTTTATACAAGGCGAAGCCAGATCTATAACGCACAGATTGCTGCAAAGTCAACAACACATAAGCCAAACGCACGGTGCTGACTGAGGATCTAAAAGCGGATGTATGTATGTACTTAGGTACTTGGTGTTTATTTGGAAAATTTTTATGTAATGCCAATTGCAGGTTCTGGTTCGAGAATCACCTGCGGCACTCTTCTTTGTAGGGGACTTTGTTATTTCGTTGTCATCCATACCAGAATGAGCAGGAATCCAGTGCAAAGACACTTGATTGAGTCTTCTTATTAAGGAGAGTATTTTTTGGTAGTTTAATGTTAATTTCGACGTTACACGGTAAGAGCTACGTACTTTTAAAGCCGCTTGGCTGTACAAGACAATTTGAGATTGGTTTCCTCCAATCTCTCCACACATAAATAGATGGAGTCAATTTCCGCCTGAAATACAGTTGCGTATGATCCTAAGAAGGTTGATAGTTCTGTCCTAGTTCTGCGACCATATACTCCTACACCAGAGCCTGAGGGAGTTTTCGAGCCAACCGTGTTCCAACAGCTACTCGTCCATACGGAGGACCCAGTCATCTCTATTCGGAATTGGGATATTATAAGGCGGGTCGTAGTTTACTGTTGGAGGCATTATGTTAGAGGTAATTCCTAAAATACTGCGACTTTAAGTGTCCCATAGCAATCTGGCTTCCCCTATGCCTTGCCTATGACCAGCATAACAATTGTTTATTAATTTTTTTCGTAGCCGGCTTTGTTTCCTTGGAACAACACTATTCCACGTGCAAGCATCATTCGATACTTTCAACCAATTCAAATATTTGTTACCCTAATTACGGCTGACGGTACTAAGAACGTTAACGAATATTCTATCGTTTTTTACTTCCCCCTAAGGCCTGTTTTCTATTCAAAAAATTCAGCATTCTGGCATGTTATGTACTGGAATACGGTACATACCAGTAATTCTTTTCAAGTTTTATCCATCTGTGGAAGGTTGTTTTCTTGAAAATTTGCTCTAGTAGATATCCAATGAAATCAGTTAATTTGAGCTCATTTGATTGAACACAACCAATCAGAAGAACATTACACTGAAAACAGACCATGGGTTATTACAACTGATAACTGTTTAATCTTTCAAATCTTCTAAGGTAATTTCAAATATCTCCAACCTTTATTTTCTTTAATTCAAAGCATACACTCCAGTTTACTCTTGGTTCGAGCAACAAATGAACGGTTCACCTGGCTATATAATCTTCGCAGCCTGGATCATTTAGCTTTTCCTTGAGCACAGACTTGATTTCGAGTACCTACACTATCAACTTATCCTGCATATCTGCAGATATCATCTGGAAATACCTTAGGAACCATTCTAGAGGTGGACTCCAGTATTATCATGTGCTTCAGTGAACCACGTGTAGGGATCTAAATTCCTTTCAAACCCACACTGGAAGTACCGTTGAGAGGCCTTTGGCGGTTCGTATAAAGGTCCCTTCTCACTGATGCGTTTAACACTGAAGTTTTAGTTGGTATGGACGAGAACGCATACAAACAAATACGATCCATCAGGATCGGGACATCAAAGAAATGTGCTTGACGAACGTTGTTTAGTTTGGACAGACGAAATAGTTCATTAGAAGACATTCGCCAACATCTACGGAAGACCTAATAAACAAAGATAAGAATTTGTCAAAACTGTAGTAGGTATGTTAACAGGGCACTGTGAGCTTAATAAGCTTGACAGGTACGCAAAGCTAGTGAGGTTGTTAGACAAACCAATGTGCAGATTATTTCACCTAGAGAAGCGACTGTCTGGCGAATGTGCGAATCTGATTCAGAAATATTTCCAGAAAAGTTACCATTCCGATGGGACAGTTATGTTCCTAAATTAATTAAGATATTCTCCCTGAAATCTATATTTCTGAAGAGATTTAAATACTTAACAAAATGAAAATATTATCAAAACCTCTATTTGATCTGTTTCGATATTTACATGAATCGTGCCAAGGTTGGAAGTATAATACTAGATGTTAAATTAAGAGATTTGTGGGAGTGAACGAGTGCCTGGCTAGACATTATATATCTGACGAGAAGAAAAAAAAATCTTTATGGATTGCTTATCGAAGATTTAAAAAAGCTTTTGAAGGAATTAATGTTAAAAACCAAATGAGATATTAGACCTGTCAATAGTGTCAATTTCCAAATAAAACGCGATGCCTTAAATCCACTGGGACTCTTCGTGGAATCTACTCATATTACTCTTATAAATGAAACTAACTGTTTCTAATTAATTAGAAACCTTTGGTTTCATTTATAAGAGTAGGGTAGATGGAGCAGATTCGGACACCAAAATTTGAAGTGTAATATCTCGGTTTAGGATATGTTTAAAGTTAAAAAAAAATACCTTCAGAAGTGGTTCGATATTGTATATTAACTTAGAGTATGCGTAATCATTAATTATTAATATTAATTAAGAAAAGAATTATATAGGAAAATGTTGCATTTGTCCGAAACCGCCCCACGATGAGGTAGTTCCAGTCAAGGTTGGGGTAGTTTTGGACAAGTTCTAATTTAGTAAAAGAATGGAACTTTAGCTGAAAAATAGTAATGAAGTTAAGAAAAACTAAGTTCAACATTGAAAATCTAAGTGTTTAATTTACGTCTAAACCAAAAAAATGTACATTGAATTTTAAAAATGAGACGGTTCTTGTTGTTCCTGGAGTAGAAATAGGCTGAGGTAACTTGGAAATCACGTCACACTTAGAAACTG